>JAUNZM010000279.1:175000-1579890 GCA_033459285.1 Clamator glandarius | reverse complement strand
GGGTGGCTCTGGATGCCCCCCACCCTGTGCCCCATCCCCATGCTCCCTGCTCACCTCCATAAGGGACACCATGCCCACCAGGCGACCAATGCTGGTGACATATGCGTGGTCCAGTCCCAGCAGTGAGAAGATGGTATGGGTCTGCAGGAAGAGGGATGTAAGCTGGGTGTCCAGGAGGGTCTGATATGGGGGTCCAGGGGTGCCCGGGCCCACCTTGTGCAGCGAAGTATGCTCCACTAGCTGGAAGGGTGCGGGGTCAATCTTAGCGCTGCTGAAGTCCACAAGCTGATCCAGCTGCTGCTCTTCCCACTCCAAGATCTGGGGTTGGACACACCATGGGGCAGGGGGCACAGCCCCCCAGGGTGCCAGTTAAGTCCCCCTGCCCTCTCTCCACCCAGCACCATGGGGGCATCATCCCCTTCCAGCACGTCTTGATACCCCACTGGGATCGCTTGGGTCCTCATGGGCAGGAGGGCTATGCCTGCTCCTGCCCACCCCCTCACCTCTGCTGGGGTCATCTTGTCACTCAGGTCCATCTCCTCCTGCAGAAAGAGGCACATGTGAGCATGCTGGCAGGCAGGGAGCAAGCAGGGAGCTGCAGACTGCATGGGAGAGCAACGGGGCCGGGGGGTGCAGCACAGAGGCCAAGTGCAGGCGCGTGTGGGCAGGGGGCAGGTGGCATGTGGGAAGAGCACAGGTAGCACTTAGAATCATTAGACTAGAATAGACTAGACTAGACTAGACTAGACTAGACTAGACTAGACTAGACTAGACTAGAATAGAATAGACTAGACTAGACTAGACTAGACTAGACTAGAATAGAATAGAATAGAATAGAATAGAATAGAATAGAATAGAATAGAATAGAATAGAATAGAATAGAATAGAATAGAATAGAATAGAATAGAATAGAATAGAATAGAATAGAATAGAATAGAATAGAATAGAATCGAATCACCAGGTTGGAAAAGACCTACCGGATCATTGAGTCCAACCATTCCCATCAATCACTAAACCATGCCCCTCAACACCTCATCCACCTGTGCCTTAAACACCTCCAGGGAAGGTGACTAAACCCCCTCCCTGGGCAGCCTGTTCCAAGGCCCAATGACCCTTTTCGTGAAAAATTTTTTCCTAAAGTTCAGCCTGAACCTCCCCTGGCGGAGCTTGAGGCCATTCCCTCTTGTCCTGTCCCCTGTCACTTGGGAGAAGAGGCCAGCTCCCTCCTCTCCACAACCTCCTTTCAAGTAGTTGCAGAGAGCAATGAGGTCTCCCCTCAGCCTCCTCTTCTCCAGGCTAAACAACCCCAGCTCTCTCAGCCGCTCTTCATAAGGCCTGTTCTCCACCCCCTTCATTGACTTCGTTGCTCTTCTCTGGACTCGCTCCAGAGCCTCAACATCCTTCTTGTGGTGAGGGGCCCAGAACTGAACACAGTATTCAAGGAGTGGTCTCACCAGTGCTAAGTACAGAGGGAGAATAACCTCTGTGGACCTGCTGGCTACACCATTTCTGATAAAAGCCAAGATGCCATTGGCCTTCTTGGCCACCTGGGCCACTGCTGGCTCATGTTCAGTCCCTGTCAACCAACATCCCCAGGTCCTTCTCCTCCAGGCAGCTTTCCAGCCAGACTCCTCCTAGTCTGTAGCACTGCATGGGGGGAAGGATGCAAGCAGCATGTGAGCAGGGTGCAGGCGGTACGTGGGAAGAGAGTGAGTAGCACATGGGCAGAGCACAGGGAGCACATGGGAAGAGTGCAGGCAGCACATGCTGGCAGGGTGAAGGCAGCACAGTGGACAGTCAGCACGTTAGCAGGGTGCAGAGAGCACATAGGAAGAGCACAAGCAGCACGTGGGAAGAGTGTGAGCAGCACATGCAGGCAGGGTGCAGGCAGCACACAGGCAGAGTTTGGAAAAGACCATTCGGGTAACATGATTGGTTGGAAGGATATATATCACACTGCAAGCCAGGCTTGTGATTGGTGGGCAGAATGCAGGCTGTGCCACGATTGACTGAGCAGGGTGGCCAAACACACAGCCGTGACTGGCCACAAGGCTCTGGGTCACCCTACAATTCACCAGGATGGTCTGGTTGGGATTGGGAGGATGCACCCCGCAATTGGCTGAGTGGAATCACCGCCGTCTGATTGGCTGCACAGACACATCCCAGACATGATTGGCCAAGCAGAATCTTGCCAGTGCCCTGATTGGTTCAGAGAATCCATGCTGGGCTCTGATTGGCCGAAGGGCACCATATACAGCCTGGGATAGGCTGCCGCTTACCGTGATGGAAATACGGACGTGTTTGGCCTTGCGATGGGCCTTGCCCTGGGCCACAGGGGGAGAGACAGCGGCGTTAGTGCGTGGGGCGGTGCTGCCACGGGCAGGGCCGAGCAGGAGTGGGAAACAACAAGCAGGGATGAACAGGAATGAGCAGGGATGGGAAGGGATGGGGTGAGAATTGGCAGGAGTGGAGATGAGCCGGGATGGGATGGAATTAGAAGGGATGGGATTGATGGGAGAGGATGACGGCAATCAGAAAGGACCAGGCAGGGTCAAGTGGGGCCAGGCAGGTCCAGGTGCTCACCTCGGTGGGCTCTGCGGTGGTGTTGGCACAGAAGAGGCTCTTGAGGGCGATGCCAGCATGGTCAGTGGTGCCAGCTGCGGGCAGGGAGGGGTCAGCGGGGGAATGTGGGCAGGGGATGGGGGATCTGGGCACAGACTCACCTGGGGGGGTCTCGGCCAGGCTGCTGGGCACCCGCTTCAGTGCCGGCTTCAGGGGCTTGCGGGAGGCAGCGCGGGAAGGGGCGCCCGAGGAGGAATCCGTGCTGATCTGTGAGGGGACAGGGAGGTGGTGGCACAGCAGCAGAGGGCACCCTGGCAGGGAGTTCCCCGTGCTAGCTGCCTCCCTCACCTGGAAGCGAATGCTGGCATTGGAGACCCGGTGGCCATCGTTGGCCAGTGCCTTCTGCCGCAGAGCTTGGAGCCGGCGCTGGGGGCTGAGCTGGTGGCTGAGCAGGGTCCCCAGCTGCGCCCGCTCAATGGAGCCCAGCAGGATCATGGACTCTGCCAGTGGCAGTGAGAAGCTATGTTGGTTCCTGATGGCCCCTTTGCCACCCACGACATCCTGACAAGCCCCACATTCAGTGTAGCCACTGGCACAGCCCCCTGCCCGGTCTCACCAGCTGACTCCACCAGTGGCAGGCTCTTCATCTTGGTGCTGTGCAGGACGTGCTGAAGGTCCTGGTACTTGCAGTTGAGGGTGACGTAGCGGATGTCCCGCACCATGATGTCCTCCACCCGCACATTGTATTTCCTGCCCAGGATGGGTAATGGTGACCTCTAGGTGATGCCAACCCCCGCCTTGTGCCTAGTGGGGAGCTTGGGGACAGGGCAGGGGACACACACTCACTCGTGGTGGCCCCAGCCCAGCTCAGGGAGATAGGGCAGCTTCTTGATGCGGATGATGCTGTCGTAGAGGGAGGGCTGGAGGCTCTGAGCCACAGCGTTGGCAAGGATGACGGCGATCATGACGGGCAGGATGTGCGAGATCTGCCCTGTCAGCTCGAAGACGATGACGGCCGTGGACACGGTGTGGGTGACGGCGCCTGACAATGCAGCTGCCCCTGTTCCCGTCCCCGGGAGACACAGGGGTGGCCATCAGGTGCTGCCCTCCAGGCTGGGTCCTAACCCCTGTGGCATCCACCTCATGCTGAGGCTGGCAACCTCTTGGGCTGCCCTCAGGCCCTGGGGACATCATCTCAGTCCTGGGGAATCCACTGGCTCTTTTGGAGCATCTCCAAGCGATGCACACCATGGTGTCCCTACGCCAGCCTGGTACTTACCCACCACAGCGTAGCCCCCTGGGACGATGCGGTAGGTGTTGCTGTCAGTGTGGATGCCGTCGGGGAACCAGGCTGCCATGCTCTCCCCAACTAGGCGCCCAAAGGCTGCCCCTGCTCAAAGAGAGATGCCAGGAGTGGGTGCAGGGATTCTCCCAGGCCAGCCTCATGGCACTGCTGGGAAGGGGGACACCTGGGGACACTCCAGCATGGCCAGGCAGGTGGCTCCCTCCTCCTGCCCTGTCCACATGGGGTACAGGCTCTCACCAATGACGAAGACGGGCATGAAGGCTCCACAGGGCACCGGAATAGTGGTGGCCAAGGCTGACATCCAGAACTGCATAGGGGACACAGACAGGTTAGTTGTCCTCCCTGCTGCAGCCCTGCCTCCTGTCCCTGCTGTGCCCCAGGAGCAGGACAGGACACTACATCATGCCATGGGGCAGCCTGCCAGCACCTCCCAGCCAAGATTCCTTTGATGACATGTTGGAGGCACCCAGTCAACACCTTGGCGGCCTCTGGGAGAAGCCACTCAATGCTTCCCAGTGCCACCTCACTAGCAACTACCCAGCACCTCTCTAGTGGCATCCAGGAGCCCGTCCCCAGAGCCAAGAGGCACCCACCTTCATGAGGATGAAGACAACAAGGGTCACAAAGACATTGGACCGGGGATGGCGCCAGGCCTCCAGGATGCCCAAGTACTCAAACTCATCACTGACCCCCTGCTTGGCCCACGTCTGGTTGTCGAAGAGTGTCACCAGGGTGTCCTTCTGGGTGAGCTGGTAAGGGGCAAGAGTCAGCTGGGGCTGGTGATGACCCCAGAGTGGAGACTGTTGTGCCACCCCACGGTGGGTACCTGGCCAGCCATGAACTGTCCAAAGCCAGGTGGGAAGGTCAGCGTGGAGATAAGCAGCGTCACCAGGGCAGGGAAGAGTAGGCGCCTGGTGGAGTGGCACAGGGCAGGGGTTGATGGTGCAGCCTCCGCTCCACTGCCCCAGTGCCAGGGACCACTGGGCACCTACTTCTTCATGAGAAAGCGGTTGATAGTCTTCTGGCGGCGCATGAACTGCACGATCTTGCGGTTGAGGTAGACAAAGAAGGCACCTCCGAAGCCACTGGCAATCCTGAGCAGAGGCAAGGGGTGAGCACCCACATGTCCTGCTGCCCCCGCCACCACCAGCAGCATCACCGTTACCCCGGGGCCATGGAACGGGTGCCACGGTGGCTACACTCACCCAATGACGGCAAAGGCTGGCAGCTCCTGCAGGTCAAAGGGGAAGTCGAGGCGGAAGCGGGTCTTGAACAGCGCTGTGATCGTCTCTGTGGGAGCATCAGGGTCAGCAGGGCTGGGCAGGTGAACCCCCATGCCCTCGACCCCACTTGGAGGTACCTTCATCCTTGTTCCAGACGGCGAGGACACGGAAGATGAAGGCACTGAAGGTGGCAGCGAAGAAGCCACGCCAGTAGTTGCGGACAGCAAAGAAGGTGGAGGTGACCTCAATGCTGAAGAGGACGCCTGGCACCAGGGGGAAGAACACAAGGGAGGCGGCGAAACCCAGGTAGGTCCTTGGCACCTGGCATGCTTCCCACCCTGACCCCATGCTCGTGCACAGCCTGCGGGGGTCCAGCCAGCCCCACGGACATGCTATGGGCTGGTTCGAGGTCTTCCCTGGCAAAGCGCGTGGCCGGTCCCCTCTGGCAGCAGTGGGCACAGCAGAGCAGGAGCCAGTGCGAGCAAGAGGGTTGTGTGGGATGTGAGTAGAGACATGGTGGCACTGGGGTGGAGGGGGCGCACACAGATGGACAGACAGACAGATGGGGCAGTGCAGCAGGCAGAAAGCAAGGGAAGAGTTAGACACATCACCAACCTACGGGCAGGGCTCAGCAGGGCCGGAGCGAGGGGCTCCCTGTAGTACAGGGTGGCAGGGGAGAGGACGAGAGCAGATGTTACACCTCTGGGAGGATGATGCCCACTCCTCCATTCCTCCTCCCTGCGGAGCAGCACTGCCCTCTCCCATGCCGGCCATCCTGGGGGTCCTGCTCACCTCACCAGGTGGACCCTGGTGCCTGGGTGGGAGGCGCGTGGGGTTTCATGGGGCCCAAGCTGACCCTACCTCCAATGGGGGCGGCGAAGCAGCAGCCGACACCGACGGCACAGGCAGCTGCTAGCATTTCGATGTTCCTTGCCTCGTTCTGCGGGCAGGCCGGGGCTGAGTGAGCGCTTCCCCTTGCCCCGCTGTGCCCTGGGCACTGCCAAACCACCTGGCACAGGTGGAGCCACCCTGGGGCCAGCCAGCCCTGCTCACCTCATAGATGCCCCCAAAGAGGGAGAGGAAGCGGCTGAGTAGAGCCGCGCACATGCTGGCGATGTGGACGAAGGGACCCTGAGAGGACAGCAGTGGGGACTGAGGATGGTGCCTCTCCAAGCCCCCTACCTGATCTGTATTGGTCACTGCCCTTACCTCCTTGCCCAGGGGCATGCCGCTGCCCAGGGCACACGTCAGCCCAATCACCTTGGCCACGAAGGTCTTGAGAGTGAGGTATTCCTTCAGCACGACACCTCGCAGGATGGTCTTCATCTCAGGGATCCCTGAGCCTGGCACCATGGGGAGAGCCCTGACCCACAGCCATGGAGAGGGGATACTGGGGAGTGCCTGCTCCGTAGTTCTGGAGGGTATCCTTGATGCTCTCCCACAGCCCTCTGCCATAGGGGTACCCCAGAGACATCTCTCCACCTCTCCCCACAGTACCAGTTGGTAGGAAGAGCCCAATGGCCACATAGGGACAGCTCAACCCACACCCCCGCGGGGACTCCAATCCCATTGGCCACAGGAGACCCTCTGAAGACCAGCTCTTAGTACTGGGAAGACATCCAAGACCCCTAGCACCATAGTCCATGAGGACACCAACGCCTTTACTCACAGGAGAGCCTCTTAAGACTAGTTCATAACCCTTGGAAGAACCCCAGCCCCATAGTTCAGGAGGACATCCAGCCCTTAGCCCCCAGAAGACCCTCCGAGTACTAGGCCATAGCCCTTGGAAGACCTCCAGGACCCCAACCCCAAAAACCAGGAGGACATCCACAGACCCAGGGATGGGACACTCCCCTACGGTGCAGGTAGCACCTCCAGTGCCCTACCCACGGCCTGGGGCGCAAGGATCTGGGTGAAGCCAGCTGAGAAGGTGATGAGAACCGTGGGGTAGGTGACCCAGGCCAGGTATTGCAGCAGCACGTTGGTGTCCAGGCCCCCGTACATCCACTTCTGGGCTGTGGGCACAGCCGGCCAGGTAGGTCATGGCTGGCAAGGAGTGTGGTGCGACGCTGCGGTGCGGCCATCCCCTGCCCTGCCATGGCCCCAGGAGCACACACCGTGCTGCCAGCTCACCTTGGAGGCAGGTGGCAATAGCAAAGTCCATGGCCCAGCTGACCAGTGCCATGACCAGCCCCAGGAGAATGAGGAAGACCCAGTCCTCGCCCACTTTGGAGATGAGGAACCTCTGGCACTGCAAGCCGCAGACTGTGGGCAAAAGGTCAGGCTGAGGGCTGGGTGCCCCACGGCTGGACACCGAGACTCACAACCCGCAGCACCGACCCAACACCCTCCAGTGCACAAGCACTGGCCACCATAGCCATGACACCACCGCGGGCAGGAATGGCGAGACACTGCATCGCCAGGCATGCGCCTCCCACCAGTGCAGCCCCCCTGGCACGGCCCCCGGCGGAGGAGCTGAGGCCCCCCGAATCCGTCTATTTTGAGCCATTGTGTCCCTGCTGCCTGGCGGGCAGGTGGCATTGTCTTCGGTGCCGGTGTCCTGTAACAGCCAGAGAAATCTTATCTGCTGCCACTGTGGGCAGCCGTGCCCAGACCATACGTTGCTGTGGGGCTGTGTCTACCGGTGTCCCTCCTACCCCCTGTCCCCATCCCTGGTGGCGCTTACCGCGACAGGGGGCACAGCGGCCCTGGGTGTACTCCAGCAGCTCGGAGGGGTGGCGAGGCCGGTGGGTGCCCCCTTCCCCCTTCCCCTGCTGCAGCCGCAGCCGGGCCGCTTCATCCTTGGCAAAGGTGCCCAGGTCTTGCGTGTAGCGCCCATACATCTGGGGAGACGAAAGGTGCAGAGAAGTCAGAGGGGGGCTGGCACCTCAGGTGCTGTGCCCAAGTGGGGAAACTGAATCAGGGGAACAGCAGGCATGCTGGCGTGGCCTCCCAGTACTCGAGGGTACCAGGCAAGGCAGTATGGGGCCATGGAACCCCAGGGGGAGAGACTGGGCAGATAACGAGCTAGGGATCAATGAGGACAGCTTTGCCCACGCTCCCACCACAGGCAGCCAGCACTGCTGGTACCAGTCCCTGACACTGCCCAGGTGCCCCGGGCACTGGGCAGGGCTGGCAGAAGGTGGGGAAGGGCCTCCGGCAATGGGAGTGCAGCCAGTTCGGCCAGGAGACTTTCTGAGGGCTGCTATTTGGTTTACACTGGTGCTCCGTGAGCAGCTCCTCTTGGCATCACTAAAAGCAGCACTGACCTCCCCCCTATGAGACAGGCTTGGCAGGCCACTTGTGACATGAAGTGGCTGGTCTCAGCTGTGGCAGAAGGGACAGGATGGCAGGGAGGGTACTGGGCACCCCCCAGGCTCATGGGAGCGAGAGGCACAGCATCAAGCATGGGGCATTCCCTGGGTGATGAGGAGTGGATTTTGGGAGACAAGGGAGTGCAGGGGCTCCATGCCTCTTGTGTGCCTCCTGTCTGGCCATGGCACGTGGCCTGGCCTTGGCAGGGGGGTGGCCCTGGCAGTGCCCCCAGTGCCAGCCAGGAGGTCTTTGTGTCCATCCTCCCTGCAGAGCCGGGGGCATTTGTCCCGCGCTGGCGGGCACTGCCAAGGACTTGGTTGCTTGGATTCCACCTCACTCCCCCCGGCACGACCTGAATGCCAAGCGCCAGAGGTTGGCCCGGGACAGAGGGAGGCTTCAGGGCTGTGGGGGCCCTGCCAGGCTCCTATGTCGGGGCGACGTGAGCCTCATGCCGATGCCATGCCCACCTGCCGCTGTGTGCCAGCACAGCGCATGGCTGCCCAGCCAAGGCACAGCCGCCCTCCTCCCTGGCAAGGCCCATGCCGACGCCCAGCAGAGGGGCAATGCTGTGGGTGGGCACTGCGCTCGGCATGTGGGAAGTCCAGGCCCAGCGCTCTGGTGATCCTCACCACCCCCAGCCTCCTGGCACGTGCTCCCCGTGGGGATAGTACCAAGGTGTATTTCCCATGGGGCGTCGCTCCTGCCCAGGTCCCTTTGGCTAGGAGAAGAAAGCAGCCAGAACGGCGCCGGGTGGATTCTCTGCTGTCTAATACCCGGGTTGTGCTCGGCAGTGGGAGGGAGGGGGGGGATACAGGTAGGGGGGGCATATTCATTTCCATTGCTGACCCCCTCCTGGCATGCCCCCAAACTCCTACCCAGCATGGGCTCAGCCTATGGAAATACGCCGGTGGGAAGGCACAAGTCAGGCAGAAATGCCTGCTCGGTCTCCTCAGGGGTCCGGATCAAGCATCGGCTGCCGGAGAACCCCAGCCCCTCACGGGGCCCTGTGTTCAAAGGCTGCCTTTGGGCGAAGCTTGTTTCCACTGGAAGATGAAACGAGCCAGCGCCCCAAGGAGCTGCTGTCCCCTTGCCAAGTGCCCGCCTCCCCCAGCCCCACTGCCACCCCACGGCCAGCCCCATGCTAAGTGCCCACAAAGGGGCTCGGTGCCATCTCCTAGGGCTATGCCCCCTGATTTGGGGTCACCCAGCCACGGGGGGATCCAACCTGCTTGTGGGGGAGGACTTCGCTCCCCCTCTCCCCACCGTTTGCAGCCAAACCCACTTGCAACAATATAAGCACGAGAGAAGGAGGTGCATCACCACGCTGCCACCTGCCACCCTGTGCCCCATGCCACAACCCCACAGGCAGGACGTGGGATGCCAGGAAGCTGTAGTTGCCGTGCCCGCAGCCCTGGCATGGCTGTGGGGCCGCGGAGAAGGCCAGTGGTGGGCTCATCTCCTTCCTCCTCCCGCTCGGGTTATTTTTCCACAAAGGCCTTTTGAAACACAAACAGCCCCAGGACTCCAGCCCCCGCTGCGAAGCAGCTGAACAATCACAGTGCTGGGCAGGCAGGGAGCGGGCACGGGAAGGGGGGGAACCTGGCAGGGGGCACCCAGGGACACAGGCGTGGGCCAAGACCGCTATGTTGGTGCTGGGCTCTGGCACTGTGGGCACGGGCCATGCCGCAGCCCCTGGGCAGTGCCTGCTGCGCCACAGCGATGCTGCGCCTGCGGCGGGTGTAGGCATATGGTGCTGCTCTGTCCCCGTGCCACCCTGTTCCAGAGCACCCAGCTCGCCTGGCAGCAATGCCCACCTCCACAAGGCCAGTTGCAGCCAATCTTCCCCCCAAAAATTACGATTCTGGTGGAGGTCCCTCACTGGCAGCGGGCAGGCAGGGGCTGGGGGGGTGTCACGCTGGGCGTCTTAGCCAGGCTGTAATCGCCCTGAGCGGCTCGGCTGCAAACAAGGGCAGTTTTTCAAGCTTAATCCACAGCCCCTAGGGGCCCTTTGCCCCAGCAGCTGAGAATGCAGGGGGCACCACAGCTGGTGGGGACCCTGGCACCTTTAGCATGGCCAGGAGCTCTCATGAGTACCTGCCCGGCATGGGGTCCCCAGGGAGGGATGTTGTGGTCTAGGGAGATCTTGAGAGCTGGGGCTGTGGCACCCTGGGACTGATGATATCTGGGGTGGAGTAAGGATGTGGGGTGGGGGTCTTTGGTCACAGCCCTGCAGCCTGGCTGTGATGCCCCAGAGCTGTCCCCAGGGCAGTCCAGCCCCTGCCAGACTCCAGCTGGATCCTGATCCCTCTGGCAGGTGCCAGCAGGAGCTGGAGGTGGCTCAGATGCACTGGGGAGGCATGTGCACAGGCAACTCCTGAAAGCCAGGTGTGAGGCTGTGGGATCGATGCCCGCAACCAGCCTCACCCACAAGCCCCAGGGGGTTTCGTGAGCCTCGCTGCAGCCCAGAGGCCACGGGCACTGGTGCTCTGGTGCACCCAGGGCACGGGTGCTACCCCACCCAGAGGAAGGAGGGCAAAGTCTGCCGGTGCTGCGCAAGGCTGCCCCAATACCGGCCCAGCGTTCCTCTCCTCCAGTGCTGACCGCAGGCTCCTCTGCCCACAGTGCCTGGCCAGGCTGGCCTCTCTGCCACCCACGGTGGACACAGCACCGGGAAAAAGCTCCCCCACAACCTGTGTCAGGCAGTGCCCCTGTTGTGCCCCAGCTTGTTCCCTGGCTCAGCCCGGCTGTGGAGGCACTGCGGGGCTGATAAGATCACAGAGATGCTAGGCAAAGCCAGGGCTCCCATGGCCAGACAGTGCCCTGCATCCACCCACCAGCGATGGGGATGGGCAGCTCGGGGTTGGCACTGAGGGGGACCCCCAGACGAGGGCTCTGGGTGCTTGAAAAGATCGTGCAGAGGGTGCTTGGTGCAGCAGCACCCCAACACCGACCTGTGCCCAGCCTGGTTGGGTAAGCCCCACTGGGTCTGGTCCTACTTGTACCAACCGGCTCAGGCTCTTGGCAAACTCAAACAGCCGTGGGCACGGGTGCCCAGCAGCAGCTCAGCCCCCTTTTCCCTGCCCACCTCCCCATCTCTGCCTGGCTGAAAGCCTTCACCAGGGCAAAGTACCTGTTTCCTGAGCCACCCTGGGCACCATCCCAAGCAGAGTTCGGGAAGAAGCACCTTTGCCCAGGATGTCTGAGGGCTGTGGGCAGCGGAAGGGCTGTGGGCATGGCAGGGAGGGAGGGAGGGCGGGCACCCCCGGAGCTGCTGGAGTTGTAAACATGGGGCTAAGGTTGCAGGCAGAGGAGATACGGTATCTTAGGGGGCAGAGGGCCGGGAACACTCAGTCCGGGATGGGGTGAAGGGTGCCCGGGGGAAGACTCGCCGGGTGGGCACCACTCTGCGACGAGGGGATTTGGGGAGCGGGAATGAAGGGCATGTAGAAGTCCTGCCTTGGCCGTGGGAGCTCAGGTGGGCTCCTCTGCTGCGGGAGAAGGGGAGTGGGCTGCGGAGTGGCACCCCCACTTCTTTGCCCTTCTCAGCCCCAGCCTGGAGCCAGCCCCGCCCCGCGCCCCGGTACTCACCAAGGTCTGCTCATACTGCAGCGCCCGCTGCGCCTCGCTCTCCGAGGCCATGGCACGGGGGCTGCTGCTGCTGCTCCTACCCGTACCCGTGCCCGTGCCCGCTGCCCCGTGCGCGCTGCGGCTCCTCCCGGTCGGTGCAGGGCGGACCCGGAGCGATGCCCGGGGGAGGGACCGGGTGCGCTCCGCCCCGCACACAGCCGGGTAGGGATGGAGGAGCCGGGATGGGGGGCTAATTTTCTCGTCCCCGGCCGTCAGCGGGGGCTGGTCCCCGCCGGGTTCGGAGGGACCCCTCGAACTCGTCGGAGACCAGCCCCCACTGATGCCCGCGCCTGGCTGAGCTCAGCCTTGGGGTGCAGCACCCCTGAAATTTCAGAAGGAGCCCCATAGGGTGCGGAGAACCTCAGCATCCTCGCCCAGGAAGGGCTGAGCTAGAAGCCGTCGAGGAGCTAGTCCTTACCGCGGTGGTGCTCAGCGCTGCGTAGGAGGAGGAGGATGGTGATGGGGGGCTCTGCTCGTGGTTGCTGAACCCACCGCGCAGCCAGAGCTCAGCTCTGCGGGCAGAGCAGGGCACTAAGAATCCTTGAGCGAGGTGATCCGGCATGGCAAGCCGGACACTGGCATCTGTGCCTCCTCCCTGGGGCACCATGTGGCACCTCTATGCGCGGCGAAAGATGGATCCCGTGCCACTGCCAGGCTGGTATTTCGCTGGACCAGGAATGGGCTAGTTTGCACCACCCCAGTGCCACCCTCTGGTTTGACGTTGGCACCCCCAGGGGTGGATGGTGACGGCTAGGCTGGGGGCAGGGTACTGGTTTGTGGCAGGGAGGCAATAAAATGGGCTGCCTGCTCATTGTGTCCCTGGGCACGGAGCTCCCTCCTCACTTGTCAACTCCTGGCATGGCCCTGCAGCAGCGGGACATTCATCCGGAGGGGCTGCCCCGTGCCAGGACACATGCTTTGCCCGCTGCCACCAGCAATGCCCAGTTGTGGGCCACCAGCACGCTGCAAGGCTGCCATGGGTGCCACCACTCCACTGGCCTACATTCGCAAGGGCATGCATAGGAAGGACACCCAGGGCTCTGTGCCAGACCAATATGTCCCAGTGCCATCTTCATATTGCTCTGCCACTACCCCAGTCTAGCCCAGTGTTGACTCTGATTCCATCCCGGTACAGGCTAACACTGTCCCACTCTGGCAGCGTTGTTACATCAATATAGAATCATGGAATCACCAGGCTGGAAAAGACCCACCGGATCATGGAGTCCAACCATTCCTATCAATCACTAAACCATGCCCCTCAGTACCTTGTCCACCCATCCCTTAAACACCTCCAGGGAAGGTGACTCAACCACCTCCCTGGGCAGCCTGTTCCAGTGCCCAATGACTCTTCCCGTGAAAAATTTTTTCCTAATGTCCAGCCTGAACCTCCTGTGGTGGAGCTTGAGGCCACTCCCTCTCGTGCTGCCCAGCAGAGCCCAGTGCCACTTTCCCTACAGCTCTGGCACGGCTCCAGTATATCCCTATACAGTTCTGATGCTGTCCCAGTTGTCCTAGTGTAACCCAGCCCAGCGCAGTGATGGCCCTAGAGGTGTCCCAGACCTCCACATTGGCAACTGAAGGGCAAGTGGCAGCACTGGGGTTCCCACGGGCCCCAGGAGCCCTTAGTCCAGTGCATCTGTACTGGGGTGACTGGGTGAGCACTGCCCCAGAGCACGCGCTGTGGCGCTGGGACAGGCAGCTGTGTGGCATACTCAGCCCCAGGTGCTTGGCCCCAGGCATCTTCATGGCCCCCAGCTCGGTTCTTTGTGCCATCTCAGAAGTGCGAGGGACAGAGCCCAGCTGTCCTTGAGCCAACACGCACTGTCCCCAGGTACTGGGTTGGCAGGTCCTGCCAGGGACATAGGCAGGGCTGGCATTGTGGCCTCAGCTGTCGGCACCACATCCCACTCTGGTACCCTCCGCTGATGTCCTACGCACAGTACAAAGTGTGGCCCTAGCCTGGTACCGGCTCCTCATGCCCCCCACATGCCTCCCCCAAAATCAGCACAGCCAGGACCTGCAAATCCCACCCGGGCCCAGCACAGGATGCTGCTGTCAGGAAGACACAGGGAATCAGGAGGGCAATATCTCTGGTTTTAATAAATACATTGGGACCCCCATCCCTGAGCACCATAAATTATGCCACGAGCCCAGGTGAGCAGGGAACAGAGGGATTTTACACTATATACAAGGCAGGCATGCTGCCTGATGTGCCCGCGTGCTGGGGGGCTTGGAGAGGGATGGTAGTGGGTGCCCTGGCCTCCACCAGCCGGGCTGCTGCCTGCTGGCACGACTGGGCAGGGCAGCCACGGCACTGCAGCTGTGCCAAGATGGGGTGCCTAGGCTGGGCATCTGGCTGCACCCACCCTGCCACGCTCCTGTGCCCCCTGCCCGTTGCGGGGGTGATGGATGGCGGGGAGCCCTCACGGCCCCCAGCCTCACTGAGCACTCATCCTGCTCTGGGGAGCGGTCACTGCTCAGCGGCTCCACGCCTCCACCCTGGCATCATGGACCTTCTCTCGTGCGTCTAGGGGGGCGTCTGGGGCTGTGAGGTGGGAACATGGGGATGAGAGATGGGCACAGCCGGTGCCAGGAGGGCACTGGTGTTGGCCACAGCCCTGGCTCGGCACCCAAGGGAGCTGGGGAGGTGCATGGGCTGTGGTGCAGTGGGGGAGTAAAGCCCACATAGAATCATAGAAGCATCAGGTTGGAAAAGGCCCACCAGATCATCGAGTCTAACCATTCCAATCAAATACTAAACTATGCCCCTCAGCACCCTGTCCACTCGTCCCTTAAACACCTCCAGGGAAGGTGACTCAACCACCTCCCTAGGAAGCCTGTTCCAGTGCCCAATGACCCTTCCTGTGAAATATTTTTTCCTGATATGCAGCCTGACCCTCCCCTGGTGGAGCTTGAGGCCATTCCCTCTTGTCCTGTCCCATGTCACTTGGGAGAAGAGCCCAGCTCCCTCTTCTCCACAACCTAAACAATCCCAGCTCTCTCAGCCATTCCTCATAAGGCCTGTTCTCCAGCCCCCTCACCAGCTCCATCACATATAAGCACTCGCACTCACCATGGCATTTGGTGCAGCAGGGGTTGTCCCTCCTGGCAGGGCTGGCACAGGCAGCTGGCGGGCACTCCTGGCGCTGGCAGTGTGTCTCCCCAGACTGTGGGGCAGAAAGAGGAGCTAAGCATGGTGGCCCGAGGGCTGGCAGCTCCTCAGGGTGCAGTGGGTCCCTGGAGTGTCACCCCGGGCTGCTCTCCTACCCCTCTCCAAAGTGCTGTGGCCTGGCACAGGGGCACCTCTGCTATCCCTGCTGCCTCCCATGTCCTGGCACACTCACCACACACCAGCACAGGATACACTTCATTTCTCCAAAGGGGGGGACGGAGGGGTGCCAGCTCTCATTGTTGAGGTACCAGCGGCGCCCAAAGCGGCACGCCCGGGGCCCGTCTGCCTGCATGGTGTCGGCCAGCTCGGGGACACTCTTCTCAGAGGCTGTGGGAAAGGGCACAGGGAGGCTGCTCACATGCCGCACGCGTACCTTGTGGCATCATCGCAGTGGAAGGCACAGGCTATGCCAGGAGAGCGGAGAGCAGGGAGGGGGGTGCAGGTACCTGGGCACTGCTTGCAGCAGTCAGAGGGGCTGGCACGCATGGGATTGGCACAGGTGAGCCGCGGGCACTGCACCTTTTCACAGTGAACTTCACCTGTAGTGCCCTGTGGGGAGCATGGGGACTTACTGGGCATGGACCAGTTGCTACAGAGCATAAGCCTCCCTCCCCAGTTTGAGCCCCAGCTGAGGGGGCCCATGGCTGCAGGGGCAGCTCTGCCACCGGACCAGACCACGGGGCCGGAAGCTGCTCTTACCTTGCAGGTGCAAATGGCACATTTGATGAGGCCAAAGGGAGGCACGACAGGGTGCCAGCGGGTGCCAGAGCCTCGCCACGTCTTGTCCCCATCAAAGTAGCATCCTGGGAGAGGAGGAGGAGGAGGGCATAGCTCCCATGGGGGTGCAGGGGAGGCCAGGGAGGCAGAGCTGCCTCCTCAGCCCATGCCCCTTGGGACTCACCCTCGCTACTGTCCCGTGCCCGCTCCAGCTTCAGCTCCTCCTGCTCTGTCTTTTCTGCAAGGAAGAGGAAGGCCATGAGGGAAGGCACAGGTTCAGAGGGACCCCCTCCCACCACGTACCCACAGGGAACCCCCCTGCCTCCCCAGCCCCACGTGGGGGACTTCCCTGGCCCCCGGTACCTTCACAGATGGGGCAGCATAGGTCCTCCGGGTGCACCTGGCGAGTACAGTTGAGGGGCTGGCACAGGATGGGGTCACAGATCACTGTGCGCTTCTGGGGACAGCAGGTATGGGGTTCATTACTGGGAGTTTCTGCTGATACGTAACTGCCCCCCACATTTCCCACTCCTGGCCCATACCTGGCAGCTACAGATGGAGCACTTCTTGTCATAGTCCGGTGCCCAGCGGGTACCATGCGCCCGGTGCTGCCCCTCAAAGAAGCAAGAGTTGGGGTCTTTCTTCAGCTCTTCCAAGTCCCTGATCTTGGCACCACTCTCAGAGAGGTCACTCTCCCCTGGAGCCTCTTCCTGGGCCAGGCGGGTCCCTCCTGCATGGCACCGGTTGGGGATGTGCACCTGGATGGGGGAATAGGGCAGGAAGGTCAGCACCGCTGGGGATCCTGTTTCCCGTGCCAAGGGCTGGCTACCCTCCATGACCATGGGTAGCAGACGAAGTGCTCACAACCACACAGCACACCATGCTGGGATGCTGGAACCATGCCACAGTGTGCCCTCCAACCTGTCCCCCTCCAGACCCACTCTGGACCTGGTTGGAGAGCCCAGGGGGTGGTAGCGATTGGGAGGGGTGCCCTGCCCAGGTGGAGACCTACCCGTCCCCGCATCTCCCCATGGGGGTGAGCTTTGGTGCTGACTTGCAGGAAAGCCGTGCCCTGGGCCAGGTGCTGCAGCAGGTCCGTGTCCAGGTCCTTCACCACCCCCTGTGTCTGCCAGAGTGAGAGGGGCACCGGGGTAGGCATGAGAGCTGGCCTGGTCCCTGCCCTGGGGCGCCCCGACCGGGCACCTGCCTCACCTCGGTGCTGTAGAAACCCTTGAGCAGGCGCTTATGCTGGTGGGGACGGGTGCCCATCTCGCCCAGCTCTGCTACCCCGTGGAGGTGAGCGCTGACAGTGCCATCGGCTGGGCGGCCCAGCCCTGCCACTGAGATCTCGTAGTGCAGGTGGCAGTGCTCGTCCAGAGAGAGCCAGGCATGACCCCCAGCACCACTGATCACTGGGGGGGACACCAGCTGCCCTGCCAGCACCACGGGCATCTCTGTGCAGAGAGGGACCATCAGAGGTGGTGGGCTGGGGGGCTGCCCCATCACATCTGCCACCACCCCTGGTGCCCTCTGGGTACCTGTGTAGCGGGCAAGCAGCCCGCTGTAGGGGAGGGAGATGACTTGGCCCCGCAGCTCACCCTCCGCCCAGTCCTTGGTGGCCACATTGAGGAAGAGCTCATTCTGCAGCAGCATGTGGGCATCGCGGGCACTGGGGTTCTGCCAGATGCCCCGGGCCTGTTGTCAATGGGAGAGCACATGGGTTGGGATGGGGGCTTGCCAAAGGTCCCCATACCATCCCCCTCAGCGCCAGCCAGGGCTCACCAGCCCATCTTTGTAGCTGAGCATCATGTCAAACAGAATGTTCCTCTTGCTCTTCCGCCGGGGTTTGGTCTCCAGGGTGATGCCCACCACCTCGCTGGCAGTACCCACCACCTGCACCTGCGGGCAGGGTGGCAAAGGGCAGGCTGGTGGGGGCAAGACACCCCTGGGATACCTGTGAGGAAGACGTGTACCTCCCGCTTACCTGGTACTCCAGGGTGCCATTCTTGTGCAGTGCCAGCTTGGCTGAGCCCACAGCCCCCGTCTTGGTTGGCAGCAAGGCATCTGCTCCACAGAGCACACTTTGGATGGCTGCGTTCCAGGGAAAGAGGCACAGGGGTGATGTGGTTTGGGGGGTGGGGGAGTCACAATCACCCCCTTGCACCCCATGGTGCCCACCCCATGCTCACTGTCACAGCTGCGGCGCGTAGTGATGGTGCCTGCCAGCTGGCAGGCGTGCCGGCCCTCTGTCTCTGCCACGATGTGGAGCTGCCCCTGCACCAGCCACTGCAGCTCGTGGGCAGACAGCTCACTCAGCACCTCCGCGAAGTTAGGGTCCTGGCAGGGGTGGGCACAGTGCCACGGCTCAGCCCTGGTGTGACACGCATTGTGGCTGCCGGGGCACACGGAGGGTCAGGTGGCTTTACCTCCATGGTGATGTTGGCATGCACTTCCCGCAGCGTCTGGCCCTGGTGCAGGATGCGGACCCTCAGTGGGACCCAGGAGGATTCTGGCCATAGCAAATGGGTTTGAATGTGCTGGACCAGGGGCCTGTAACCACCGTCCCTTTGCTCCCACCCCTTTTCACCTACTACCCCCCAAACTCCTGCACCTGATTCCCCCACTTCCTTGCCAGCTCCCTATCCTGTGCACCTCAACCCCTGTGCACATGGTGACACCCATCATCTCCCCCTTCACTCCCCACATCCTCCCACAACCCACACCAGCCCCATTCTTCTGTATGCTGACTCCTACACCCCACATGCCCTCCAGCGCTCCCCAACCCCGCTCCCCTCATAAATACACTCCCCTCATCCATGCAAACCCCAAACCCTATACACCCTACAACCCCCTACACCCTGCACAGCCCCCATGCCCACCCTGAACCCTACATCCAGCCCCCATCCCGCGCCATGCACGCCCCCCAGCCCTTTGCAGCCCGCCACCCCTGGCAGTGCCAGGTCCCGTGGGTTGCTTGTGCCAGCTCTCACCCCCAGCGCCTGGTTCCAGCAGCCCCCGGGCCATGAGGATGAAGTGCAGGTTGTTCTCAGTGTCACTGAGCGTCAGCATGGCCATGCCCCCAGCGCCCAGGTGCGTGGGGTCCGATGAGGTCAGGATGGCACTAAACGTCTCTGAGCAGGCAGAGGGGGCATGAGGGGCATCCCAGCAGGCACCCACTGGGCGAGCATGCGGAAGCTGGTCTTACCGGCGAACAGTGCCCGGTGCTTGACGATGTGCCCATGGACCTCTCCGGACGGCTGTGCCCGGGTGATGAGGGACACACGGAGCTGCTCCCCACGCAGCAGCTGGATGTTGGCCTTGGACACTGTCCTCCACATCCCGCAGAGCTGTGGGTGAGGGCACAGGTGGGCAGGGGCCAGGGGGCACGGACTAACTGGGCAAGGGAAAGAAGGAGTGGTGCCCACCTGCCCTCCCAGTCCCTCTCACCATGCCATCCTCGAGGGCAGCGCTCTTCTGCACGGGATGTTCAAACAGCACGTTGCCCTCAGGGTCACTGAAACGCACCCGGCTTGGCCGCCCTAGCCTGTGGGCAACTAGGGGGTGAGCACGGACCCCCCAACCTGGCCCCCTCTCCCCCAGCACCACCTTCACTCATCGGGGAGGGCACATGGAGCAGCGGTTTGGGGTGAGCAAGAGAAGGAAGACAGCCCTATGGCAGTGCCATGCACTGCCCACCCCCTGGGCTGGCCCAGTGCCACTGTCCCACCGGTTGTCCCTGCCCTGGAGTGGTGCCAAGGAGTCCCCTGGGCTCCCCATCCCAGAATAGTGCCAGGCTGGCACCGTGCAGGAGTGGTGTTCCCGCTGGGAAAGGCAGCAGGGCAGGACCCACTAGGAGCAGAGTGCTCAGGCCCAGCTGTAAATTAGGAAGTTTTTCGGCTCTGTTTGGCTCCTCCAGTCGGAGCTGGAAATTAGTCACCACTTTACTATGCAAAGGGGGCTGGAAGTGAGGAAGAGCAGAAGAAACTGGAGCGAGAAGGAGGGAGGGAGAGGAGAGGAGAGGCTCAGCTGCTGGCAGGCATGTGGGGAGGGCATGGTTAAGATGGGGACCCCAGTGACAGTGCCCCAGTGCTGGGGCAGAGCTCGCAGGGTGGCTCGGTGCCTTTGCCCTGCTGCACCCACATCCTCTGTGGAGCCCTGGAGGCGTTCCCAATTGTTCCTGCTCCAGACCTGGAGGCAAAGGGGTGAGGCTGGGGTGGTGCCATGAGCGTGCTGGAATCTGGGCTACTCACATGGGCTGGACCCCCATAATATCGCCCCCCCTCCCTGAATCTCTAGCTCTGTCACCAGTGGGGGACATCAGAAGGGAAACTGAGGCACAAGCACCATTGCATCTCACCCTTTTCCATAGGGGTACCTGCTGTGCCAGCTTGGACAGGGCACAGGACTTACCGCTCATAACTGATGGAGAAGAGCAGGTAGGAGCGCAGCAGGGTGAAGCGAGCCTTGGCCACTGCACTGGAAGTGGGGTGCCATGGCTCCGAGCCGCTCGTCAGCAAGGCCACGAATTCTGAGGAGGGGATGCTGCAGGTGGTGGGAGGCCCAGGAGGGTGTCCCAGGCTCCGGCTGTCAGCTCAGGTAGGGGCTCACCTGTGCGGGCATCGTCACGGGCCAGCCCCTCAGAGCTGAGATAGGAGCGGTCATTGTAGGGCTTGTCCAAGTCATCCTCCTTGTCCTGGAAGTACTCGAAGGTGTCGAAGTGGGGGGCGGGGCTCTTCTCTGGGGGGACAGGGAAAGCTGACAAGGGTTGGGCACAGGACAGAAACCATCGCACCAGGGTGTTTGTGCTCGAGAGCTCAGGGTAGGGAGGGTAGTAATAAATGCCCCCTCCCAAGACGGACCAAGATGTGCCCTGCAAGTCACCCCGGGGCTCTGTGATGGGGTGCCAGGGGACACTCGGAACACAGACAGACAGACAGCAGGGTGCTTATCGCTGTGCACCCGACCTGCAACACTCCCAGGGCACCTCAGCATTACTTTTGCCCATCAGGGCTTTCCCCTGCACCCTGCAGGCACCTCAAGAACACTGGAATCCCCCATAATGCAGCGGGCAGCCCTTTCTGGGGAGTGGGTGTGCAGGGTGCCCCCTTTCCTGTGCCCGCTGTGGGCGGCTCACCTTTAGGGCAGGTGGGGCAGCAGTGCCCGGGCAGCAGCGTGGCCCGGGGGCAAGCGGGCACGGGGCAATCCTGCTTCATGTTCTTGCAGTTTACTTTCCCCGCTGGCTTCCCCCGGCGGTTCCTCAGCTGCGGGAGGGGAGAAGGGTCAGGGAGAGCTGAGCCGAAGTGTGCCAAGGTGTGCCCCCCGGCTCCCCCCATCACGGCCCATTTCCCAGACACCTTGCGCAGCCCCAGCTGCCTGTACGGCAGCCAAGCCCGGGCTCCCTCCCCACGGCCCCAGCCTCGGGGAGCTGCTCGGTGGGGAACAAAGGGGCCATCCCCGAAAAGGAGGAGGAAGAATGAAGCCTGATCCCTTACCCCCCCACCATTCTTTCTCCAGGAAGGGACATTCAGGTGTCCGGCTGGCCGGAGGGATCCACGTTCCCCTTCTCCACAGGGAGAGGGTGCATTGAACGAAGGGGTCGGACTCCCCCCCTGCTAGCCCCCTCCTCAGCAGGAGCCGGACTGGGGGTGCTCCCAGGGGCAGGGTGGGTCCCAGGGCACTCACCGGCTCGCAGTGGCAGATCACGCAGCGCATGACCCCGAAGGGCTCCCCGAGGTCCGGGTGCCACGTCTCATCCAGGGCATAGAAGCGTCCTCCGAAGGCGCAGCCTGTGGAGACCCCCCCGGCCAAACCCACCCCCGCCACCGACCCCACCACGGTCACCTCCGGGCCGCGGGCACCCCCCACAGCAGCCCCGAGCCCGGACCTGGGCAGGGCAGTGGGGGCATTGGGGGTGTAGTCATGCGGGACAAAGGGGGAGCAGTCGCATTGGAGGGTGCAGGGATGCGGGGCAAGTGGAGGGTGGTGGCATTGGAAGGTGTGGTGATGTGGGACAAGGAGGGGAGGCATTGAGGGTGCCAGGATGCGGGATAAGGGGGGGCGGTGGCATTAGAGGGGTGCCAAGATAAAAGACAAGGGGGGGTGCGGGAAAAGAGGTGCAGTCATGCGGGACAAGGGCGGGGGCATTGGAGGGCTGCGGGACAAGGACGGGGTGCAGAATAGGGGGGTGTGGGGATGCAGGTCAAGGGGGGGCGGTAGCATAAGATGGATGTGGGACAAGGTGTGCAGGAAAGTGGGGTGCGGGTTTGCAGGACAAGGACGTGGGTGCAGAAAAGGGGGTGCGGGCGTGCGGGACAAGCACGGGTGTCATTAGGGAGGGGCGCACGGAGCGGGACACGAAGCGGGGGTCCTGCCAGCGGCTCGTAGGGACGGGAGGAGTCCGGGGCGGGGGGGGTCCTACCTGGGGCGCCGCCGGGGGGCAGCGGGTCGGTGTCGGGGCGGATGGGCAGGGCGAGCTTGGGGCGGGCTGCTCGGGCGGGCGGCAGCGGGGCGAGGGGCGGCAGCAGGGCGAGCGGCAGCTGCAGGAGGGCGAGCAGCGGCTGCAGGGCGGCGCGCATGGTGCCGGGCGGGCGGCGAGGAGCGGGCGGGGGGCGGCCGGGGGCGGGGAGGGGTGGGGGCCGGGCGCTGCCGGGCGCTGCCACCGCCTCTGCCCGGCTGCCGGCCCCGGCTCCGCTTTATAGGCGGCGGCATCGGCGAGCGGGAGCTGCGAGCCCTGTGCAAACAAAGGCCCCGCTAATGAGGCGCAGGCAGCGGCCGGGGGGGCTGGGGGACGAGCCCCTGCCGCTTTCCGACACCCCCTTCCCCCCTCGCCCCCCAGCCCCGCCGCCCACGCTGGGCACGGGGTGTCTTGGGCGCCCCGGGGCATGGGGGACCCTCGTTGTCACCCTCTATCCCGAGCTTGGGGTGCCCCTGGGTACAGAGCATCCCGGATTATGTGCCACCCCCAGGGCGTGGGGCACCCCCGGGGACCCTGGGGACACCTCCCTAATCCACTCAACACCCACTAGGACGCAGGGTGCTCTAGACACACCATCACCATCCACACACCCTCCACAGAACTTGGGGTGTTCCTGGGCACCTAGGTATGCCCCATCCACATGCCCTCCTAGGATATTAGGTCCCCAGGAATCCCCTATCCACAGAAGCCTCCTTGGGAATAAAGCATTCACGGGGCAGCCCTATCCTCAATTCACATACTTCCCCCTGGCATGGGGCATCTCCTGGGCACTGGGCATCCTTGGGGTTCCCCATTCGCACAGCTCACCTTCAGGCATGAGCCCCCCTGAGTTTGTTGGCTGCCCCTCAGCACAGGACATCCTGGAGACTCCTCCATCTGCTCGGCACCCCAGGATAAGGGGCACTGCAGGGCACCATCCATCCATCCATCCACCTATACATCCATCCAGTCCCCTGTGGTACCTGGACCCCTGCAGACCTGTCCCCCACAGCCAGCCCTCCCTAGGACACATAGACACTCCATCCACTCAGCACCCCTTAGCATGGACCCTCAAAGCAATGCCCCCACCCCAATCCACACTGCATGCTGCAAAGTCACACACCCCCCACGACTTGTGCCCTTGACCTCCCCAAATCCCCCTGCTGCTGCCCACCCTGGGCAGAGGAAGGCTCCAGAGCAGGACCCTGGGTCCCTGCCCGCTGGTGACAGTGGCTGCAGGGTGACAGGAGCTGGGATACCTGGGTTCCCTTGCCCAGGGAAGGGAGGGGGCAGCTGTGGATGAGGCTGAGACAGCAGCACCCAGCACCGGTGTGTTCAACCACACATGCCCAGGCAGGAGGGGGTGGCAGCAGTGGCAGCGAGCAGTGAGCAGACGCCATGGAAAAGCCTGTGGGGAGCATCATCCAGCTGGGGAAACTGAGGCAGGCACCGCTGGGAGGGAGGGGTGGTGGGGAGGAGGGCTAGCATGTGCCACCCATGACCCTGTCTTGCCATCCCCACTGAGGGTGGCAAGGAGGGGTGGCGGCTGCGTGGCGGGCGGGCACCCGGGGAAGGGAAGGCGGGTAGGGAGGGGAGAAGGGGGAAGCACAGGGCTGCCAAAATCAACTCTGGGCGGTACAAACACCCGGCCAGCTGCACAGTGTAGCTAGGGAAACACGGCACAGCTGGAGAACAACAGGCCACTGCCTCCCCAGAAAGCTCCTCCTGGGCCTCCCTGGGCTCGGTGAGCAGCTGGAGAGGACACAGACCACCGCTCTGTGCCTCTGGTACCAGCCCATGAGGGGCTGCCCATCCGCAGTTTGCCTGCAGCCGTGCCATCCTCTTCCCTGCCCTTGTTTGGCACGTGTCCCCATGCAGCAGGCAGCTGTCCTGGGGAGGGCAGAGGGCGCTGGGACTTGGCCATGCCAGGGACCTGCCTGGTGGCAGGAGCTTGCGCTGGCAAGAGGCAGAGAGGAGCATCTGGGCCTCCCCCTGCAGGATGGCCCACTGGCATTGCCTGGTCTGGGACAATGCCAAGGCCCCGGGAATCTCCCAGGCATGGCTGCGCACAACGCCTTGCTGCTTGCAAGCATTTTCTGCAAGTGGGGACCATGCCTGGCAGCGCAGCACCTCCTGACCCCCAGACCCCTGCCCTCCCTGCTGCCCCCGGTGATGTGACCGACCTGTGCCCTCTCTTTCCTGGCATCCCTGCTAGTCTGGGATCTGGCGGCATAGCAGGCAGGGAAGGGCTGGGGTCTGTGAGGCTGTGCCAGCGTCACTGCACGGTGCCCACTGCAGTGCAGCATCAGCCCTGGGGGAACAGCAGCACCCGAGTTGAGCCGAGCGAGAAGGAGGCTGGCGATGGCTCCCAGCTGCCCCATTGGTGCCAGGAATCCAGTGCTGGCTCTGCGCACCCAGAGCTCGTCACAGTCTCGTGGGTTAGCCACAGGATGCAGGGTAGCAGCAAGGGAAGCTCCCTCCCCTTTCCTGGGGAAAGGAGGGAGAGATGGAGAACCCGGCTGGTTGTGGCCTTCAGAATGGGGGAAACTGAGGCAAGGGGTGGCAGTGTGAAGACCGGGCCTGTGTGAGTGTCTTGGCAGTGCCAAGGGACTGGGGCATTATGCTGGCACAGGGCTTGGCGGGGTGGGAGAATACCAAGCATCACTGCATAGGGAAAGGGCATTTCTGCCGCAGTGGGGACACGCTGGCAGGGAGGAAACAGATGTTCCAACCATGCCTGGGCATTCCTCATTCACAGCCCTGGCTGCCTCTGGAAATGCCGAGGGTTATCCCCAAGGGCGGCTTGCAAGAGCCTCGGGGGTCCCTGTGCTGATGGGGAGGGGGCAGTGCTGGCCTGGAATGGAGCTGGGAAAAGGTCTCGGTCCCACCAGCTGCTTCCCAGCACCCGAACTTGTGTGCCAGCAGTGCCCTGCACAAAGGCGGCTCTGACGTGCTCTGGAGCCAGGCTTGGCACCGGCACAGCCCCAACGGGGCCACCAGCTGCAGGCAGCTGTAGCTGTACGGCGATATAGCTGGCTGGCCCTGGCACCCTACATGGCACACCCCCCGCCTCTAGTATTTCCACCCAGAGCAGGCACCTAGCTCATCCTCAGGTGGGGACGTGGTGGCCCCATGGAGCGCCATCCCACAGTGCCAGTGAGTCACCTTGGTGGCACCCATCAAAACAGCCAGCAACCCCACCAGGGCATTGTGGGCAGCGATGGTCCCGGCAGGCCGCGGTGCCAGAGCCATGCCGTGCCTGGCATGGGGTGTTGCGGCTAGCCCCTGCCAGCTCTCCTGCCCCACGCAGCTCCCCATTGTCTGGCCTCATTAGCTTCTGTCTGCTCATGACTTTGAACATGAGCTGGGCTTGGGACGGCAGGAAGGAGCCTCTGCTCCCCTGGGATGGGGCTGAGGCGAAACCGCAAGCCCTGGCTCCCTCTTCCCACAGCCTCCCAGACATCCCAACACCCCCTCCTTGCCTCCATGCCAGGCGTGTGAGCCCCGGAGATAGGAAGGTGCTGGGGGGACCCCTTCTCTCCAAAAAAGAGCCCCCCATGAACCATCCCGCCTGGGCACAGGGTGTGGAGAGCCATTGGCCTCCTCAGAGCTTTGTGCCGAGTGTGGCTTGCCCCGTGACTAATCCCCTCGGCCTTGCACACACGCGGCAGGGTGGGGGGGGCCTGTCGTAGTGGGTGGAAATATCTCATAATTCACGTTGGACACGGGGATTACAGTCGTTCCAGCAATATTTGCACAACTGGTAGGCGTCTTGCAGGGCTGGGCCGCCCCAGACGAAAGCCATGGGGGTCTGAGGATGGAGGGGGTTCTGGGGGTGGCAGGTATGGGGAGGAGGATGCAGCCTGGGGGTATTATTTGTTGGGGGGGGGTGGCTGCTTTCCTTCTGTGAACACATGGAGTTTATTACGGAGGGTGCATTGCAGGGATGGCTGGGGCTCTTGTCTTCACCCAGGCTGGCCACGGTGGGCATGGCTCGGGGAGCAAGGTGGAGACCCCCAAGCAGCCCCAGCTGCTGTGCCAAGCAGATCCCGTCTGTGTCCCAGGGCACGGTGCCCGATGCCAGCTCCCTGCCAGCTCCACAGAGCTCCCAGCTCACAGGAGCGCCTAGAGGTGCTGGTGTCCCCCTGTCACCAGATGTCTGCTCTCCAAACGCCTTGAATGGCATCCCTGGCAGGAGAAAGGCTGAGTGCATGCAAGACACTGGGGACGGGGGTGGGGGGGGTGGCGTGTTTGGCATGGGGATTAGCAAGCTCACAGAGTGATGGTGGTCTCCCCCCCTCCCCACCGGACATGCAGGCAAATATTTGTGCCCAGACTTCACAGGACAGCGAGAAGGAATTTCATTCTTGCGCCCACCTGCGGCTCGGCTGCCTGGCATTAACCCCTTCGCCACCCCATGGGATGGAGAGGGGCAAGGTGCCCTCCAGGCATCCCCATGAGAATGGGGAGCTGGGCAGAGGAGCAGGATAGGGAAAGGCAACATGGCAGAGATGGCTTCATGTGCCAGCGGGGCCACTGGCACAAGGAGCCCTGGTACAAGGCAATAGCTAGAGGGTTTGCTTGTGGGCATCATCTGTGCTGCAGCCTGGGCTTCGTGCTGGGGTGCCAGGCAGCGTGTGGCCTGCTGGGAATTGGGAAGAGAGGAAACCCTGCCACACTTCAACTCCAGAGCTGTGCCACCCCAGCCAGCAAGCCCCTTTGCCCAGGAGCACCGTGGTACTTTTCTGTGATGGGCTCCTGGGGAGTGGTGCGGAGGGCGTGGGAAGCAGGATTTGCCCACAGATGTTTACTGGCAATTTGCAAATGGGAAAAAAAAAAGACCTGGAGGGGGCACCCAGCTCCCAGGAGTTGCTTGTGCTTAGGGAGGGGGCCAGCCTGGGTAAAGGGTCCCCTACTGCCGGGCACCCCCAGAGCCCTGCTGTGCTCCGTTCCCCAGCCCCGAGGCCAGCTGGGCCCTGAGCAAACGGGGCTGTTTGCTCATGCCGGGATTAGCTTCTTTCTTTGTTCCTTTGACTTTCTCCTTCCTTTATGCCAGACCCTTTTATGGGGGCTTCAAAGGGGGCTGGGACCCCCTCCCTGCTCCTGGGAGCCCAGGTTTACTTCCCATACTGCCCTGTCTCACGCATCTCGGGGGTGCCCACCGGGCACATCTGGGTGGCCTGCAGGGACAGTAGCTGAGCCACCCACCCCTGGTCCCCCCCTGTCATCCCGTTGTCCTCCCCCCCCTGCCCCACCACTGCCTGGCACCTCTGGCTGCCCTCAGCACCTTGGTGAAGTGGGTGTGAACGGCTGCCTCCTGCAGTGGGATTCCTAGCACTTTGCACCGTGTAAGGAGAGGTGGGAAACTTGGCACTGGGATCTGGCCAGCTGCAGCCCCGCGGCCCCCATCTGTCTTCCTGCCCCCTGCCAGAGCCCAGCCTGCCGCAGCCCCCACGCCCCGCTGGGCTGCTTGAGCCTCACTCACTGGCCCCGCATCCCCTCCCTCCGCAGAATGCAGCATCCCTGCATTTGGGCTGGGGTAAACACAACAGGGGCTGCTCTCACAGCCTCCTCTGCCCCCCCCCCCCCCCCCGGGCACCAAATGCTGGCATTGCCCTTTCCAGAAGCAGAATATCAGGCTGTCCACAGGCGTGGGCTCCCACTGCCTTCCAGCCTCTAGCATAGAATCAGTCATAGAATCATAGCATCACCAGGTTGGAAAAGACCCACTGGATCATCAAGTCCAACCATTCCTATCAATCACTAAACCATGCCCCTCAGCGCCTCATCCACCCGTCCCTTAAACATCTCCAGGGAAGGTGACTCAACCACCTCTCTGGGCAGCTTGTTCCAGTGCTTCAGCTGTAGAGAAGTGTTTTGGAGTGAAGGAGCTTTGTCAGCACCTTGGGGTGTCTTGGTACCCACTGGGGTCCAGTAGACCTCCAGTTTCCTTATGCCCTCTGGTTTTCCTTGGTTCATTTGCCTAATCACAATGGCAAGCAGGGAGCACAGGGCACCACAGCACTGCAGCCTGGAATTGTCAGTGGTTTTGCACCCAGGAAGGTGCAGGGACCCAGGCATAATGCAGGCACAGTAAGGACAGGCACAAGGCCAGAGGCAGGAGCAGGGCCAGTGCTGGCAGAAGGTCTGAGGGTGCTGACGGGTGCATTTGAAGCTCGTCACATCCGCAGACAGGGCATGGCCGTGCAGAGGGAGCCTGGCGGTGTTTGACCCCAGTGCTTGTGGCTCCTGCTTCCATCAGCTGTGACCCAGGCAGGCCAGGCTGCCAGCCGTGTCCCCAGAACTGTGGTACCTGCTGGACCCACCATCTGGACACCCTGCAACCAGTAAGGTGGGCTGTCAAGGGCTGCGCGGGGCACGGGGCAGGCAGAGCAAGGCTGAGGTGTTTACTCTGCTGTCACCCAGCCAGGTGTTGCCGGGAACTGCTGGCGCAGGAGCAGGGGTGGGAGCATGCGAGAAGAGAGGTGTGAGAAGGAAGAACGCAGGCTCCGGGGAGACTGGGGGTAAGAAGATGTGGGATGAGGGGATTCCCTCTAAGGGGAAGTGTGTAGGGGGCTGCCCAGTCCCAAGGGTTATCTGAGCATGAATCCCAATGGGTGCTGCAGGAAGCACGTGTGTGCACACATAGACCTGAGGGCACATGTTGGGGGTGAGCACTGCCCCAGGAGCCATGTGCCAGCCAGACCCCACTGCTCCATCACTCTCCTCAGCTCAGAGGGGTCCCTGTGCACTGCAGCCCCACCAGGGATGCTCACTTTTTGGAGTCACCTCTGCGTAAGTATCACCACGGATGGGGTCCATCTCTGGACAAGGGTTGCCAGGGTTGGGGTCCACCTTTGGGTGAAGGTGACAAGGGATGAGGTCTACCTCTAAGTGAGGGTGACCAGGGTTGGAGCCCACCTCTGGGTGAGGGTTTTTGATGGTCTTCCTGCCTTGCTGCCACAGGTGGGGACAGGACCTCATCAAGGATAATAATGGTCTTGGTGCCACCCAGGCAGCAATGCCATCTCTTCTGCAGGTACTAGGGCCACCTTCAACCCCTGGACAGGCACAGCCAAGGCACTGACCACTGAGGTCCCAGCCACTGAGTGCTCAGGCCAGGGGGCAGGTGAGCAGCTCTGTAGGGTGCTGGGGACACCCTTCCCGCGCCTCAAGCCAAGAAAGGAAACAGTCGGAGGCAGGAAGCTGTCCCTCGGGACCAGGGCCCCCGCTGCGATTTTGCTTGAAGGTCAGTGGCGACACAACAGGAAATCGCGCTGCCTTGGCTGGGCGGCCAGGCGGGAGCCGGAGAGCTGTGCCGAGTTGTCCCAGGGGCGCTCCTGTCCCCTGTCCCTTCATCCCGTCTGGGCAGCTCGCGGGGAGTCCGCGCCTCCGCCGCCCTCCATGGAAGGGGGACAGGAGTTGGGGAGCAGCTGCCGGCCCCAGGGTGGAAGATGCAGGGCCGAAGCCCCCAGCAGAGCATGGAGCTGAACAGTGAGTGCGCAGTAAAAGGAGGGAATGGGACTGAGCAGGAGGGGGCATTGCGTTAGCAGCAAGCACTGTGCCCACAGTCAGAGCATCCCTGGCACAGATACCCCAAGGGATGAGCCTCACAGGTGGGCAACAAACCCCAAGGGCTCTTCTGCTTTGGTTGAACCTGGCCACTACCAGCGTGCGAGACAGCTGAGCATGTCTCCATGTCTGTCCTAGGGGAATAGGCTGCGCCGAGGGCTTTTGGGGACAGGTATAGTGACAAGGTGGGTGGACGCACAGCGAGCCTTTGGAGAGGAAGTCATCGGGCACAGCAGCTGCCCAGCTGAGAGGTGCTTGGGTCAGCTGTGTGCCAGCAGGCAAGCCCTTGGCTGGAGATGTACGCAGGCAGGGATTCCCTGAAGTACACGTGACACCCGGAGCTGCTCCTGGCACAGATTGGGAGGGCTGGCCCTGGTCTGTGCAGGGAACACAGCTCTGCTCCCTGCCTGTAGCCCAGCCTGGAGCAGAGCCGAAAAACTTGGCACAGGTGCGCCTGCGTAGCCCCTGAGCACACACAACCGACACGGAAACCCTGGCTCTCCCTAGTGAGCACCAGGCACCTGTGCCGACTGACTGCCGGGCAGCATCAGGCTGTCCTCAGCCCCCTTGGGCCTCCCCCTGCACCCCCACAGAGGGGCCACCGTGGCCACCACCAGACTGGGGCAAAGTGCTTGCCACCGCAGGCCCAGGGAGGGCAGCATGGTGCCAAGGTAACTCATCTCCTCCCAGGACTGCTCCTCCTCACATCCTTCCTCCTGCACTTTGAGGGCCACGCCAGCCCAGCACGCCTTGTCTGTGACAACAGACTCATCCAGAAGTACATTGAGGAGGCCAAGGACATGGAGAAGAGAGCGGTGAGGATACAGTCAGCCCCCGAACCCAACCCCAAAGCAGAGATGGGCTCCCAAAATCTTATCTCGGCATCTCTCTGCACCAGGGCCAATGCCAAGCACTGCCCACACTCAGCTGTCCCGCGGTGCTGCCCTTGGTAGACTTCAGCCTCCAGCAGTGGAAATCCAAATCGGTGAGAAGGGCTGGGAGGGCGCTGCTGGAACCAGGGTGCTCATGGGGCTGGAGAAGGAACCCCTGGGTTGGCATAGGTACCAAACGATGCCCACAGGCATACCTGGTGGCACAGGGGGGTGGGGGACTCCACCCAGGCTCTAGGTTAGGCACAGGAATGAATCGGGCCTGGGGGTCAGCCTGCTCACTGCCTGCTCTGCCAGAGAGAAACCAAACGGCGGGAGATTCTCTGCGACCTGGCACTGCTGGTGGGCGCTGTGGCGGGGGCCCAGAGCCAGGTGACTGAGGAGTGTGGGGCCTGGCAGCTGAACCAGCTTTACCAACGCACCAACTCCTTCCTCTTGCTCCTGCAGACCTTCAGCTGGGAGGTGAGACCACACCATATGAGCCAGACCACCCTGGTGCAGGTACCAGCCACGCTGGGCTGGGCACAATGGTGTCTGTTACTCCTCTTGTCCCACTCTCGCCCCTCAGGCAGGACCCTGGGAGCCAGGCTGCTCCTCACACTCCATGGAGCAGACCCACATCACCAGCATCTTCCTTACCTACCGGCAGCTGGTGCAGGGAAAGCTGCACTTCTTCTTCTATGACATGGCCAAGGACTCGTGCAAGCAAGACCAGGAGGGTGGCAGAGACCCTCGGTGAGGCTGCGCGCAGGACTCACCCATAACCCCAGGTCAGGGGTGGGCTCTTGCTCCTCAAGCCTTTGATAACCTTGCAGCGCATGGAGGCAGCCAGCAGCAATGCCCACGTGCCTGCAGGCATGGACCCTGCCACCAGGCAGGCACCTCTACTGTGAATGCTTTATGAATGCTTTACAATTAAAGAGCTATTTTTCTAGACAGTTGTTTGTGCCCTTTTCACCCCTGCTGAGGGCCAGGCAGGTGGACTGTGCAACCCTAGGGGCCTCGGCCAGAAGCAGCCCCTTGGGGAAGAGGTCAGGGTCAATCCCCAGCTCCCTCCTGTGGCAGCCGCCAGCTCTGCAGGGCAGGGGGCTCTGTGGAGCACTGGACCCCCGTCAAGGACATGAGCCACTGCTCCTCAGCTCCTGCACCCACCCGCCTCTCTTTAGCCCAGAGGGCACTCTGTGCCTGAAGGGGTGGCAGAGAAGAGCCCAGGGCATGTCTGGAGTGCCCGTCCCTTGGGTAAGTGGTATGGACCCCTCTTTTCTCCTGATGCAGGTGTACCTGCTCTCTGCCAGCCTTTTCTCTCAGCCAGCAGAGCTAGACCTAGAAAACACATCCTAGTTTAATCAAGAACATGCCTGGCCTGCCTCAGGGCGGCTCATTGGGGAAACAGACCCCAGCCATGAGGCAGACAGGTAGCTGTCCCAGTCCAGCTGCTTTTGAAGCACAGAAGTCAGAGGAGGGATGAGATGCCCAGCAGGCAAGACTGTAGAGCACCTTGTAGTATCTGCTTGGATGTCAGGCACCTTTCCCTGTGCAAAAGCAGGCTGTGAAGCCCAACAGGAGCCAGGCAACATAGGTGCTGGTGCAGGATTTGGGTTTATGGGGCTCCTGTTGCTCGCCAGTGAAACGTCTCTGGGGTGGCCCATGGAGGCAGCTTCCTAGAAGGCCAGCTTCTTCATCAGCAGGTAAACTCGAGAGTCCACTTCAAACCCATGCAGGTTGTTGGCGTCTCCCTGCAGCCGCATGAGCAGCCCCCCGTAGGACACGTAGGCAGAGCTGGGGTGGGAGGAGAGGAATGATGAGAGCAGGGAATCCCACAGGAGACCTGGGCTGATATCCCATTGCCTTCTCCCCACCACCCCAGGGCACCATGTCCTCCCCTCCTACAGACAGGCACTCACAGGCGTGTGGCTGCTTCTGTGGAAGTCTCATCCCCTTCGATCCTGTACACCTTGCCATACATCACGTACTCAAACTGGTCTGCCCTGTGACAGGAGAGCAGACGCTCAGAGAGGAGCCAAACTCAGGTGTGCCCCTTGGCACTGCCCCTTTCCTCTCATCCACCCCACAGGGGTGCTGGCTAAACCCCTGTACCTGGATGGCCTGTCATCCGTGGGGTTATACTCGCCATCATCCAGGGTGCCATCTTCATATAAGGTGCTGGCAATGACAAGGCGGAATTTGTCCCCTGCGAAGGGAAAGGAGAGGTGAGAAGGTGAGAGGTGCAGCCAGAGCAGCAGCAGTGGCCACAGCAGATCTTGGGGTGGTGGCAAAGTGCCACCCTAGCGGGTTTAGCACAAAGCCCCATCCCTGCATTCAGTCCTCCAACGGGACTGGGGAGAATAAGGTAAAGATAACACTGGATCCTCTGCTGTACCTCACAGGTGTCAGTTGCTACCATAGAGGAAACCAGAGCTACCAGGACACCACTGCTGGTGTTTTCAGAGAATGCAGCCAGAGATTTGCAGGGAAAGTCCCAGAGTGCTTGGCTGGGCCCAGGGAAGGTATGTGAGACTCTGCAGCACCAGTCCCAGCCCTTCTGCACTTAATCTAGGGTGAGACTTTCTTTTCCACCCATTTACCATAACCACAGAAGCTCATTGCAAAAGGTCTTCCTTAAAGCTTGGCTGCACCAGCTGAGGCTAGACAGCATCTCTGAAGAATAAGCCAGAGATGAACACAAATGAACCTTGCAGTGAGACCAACGAAGACGCAGCTCAGCCCCAGCATGGTTGAAAGCACCCAGCACCTCCTGCAACTTGAGGACTGCGCAGGGGCCTAAGAAAGCCCAAACCAGCTCATCCCTTGTTTGCAGCAAACTCAGCTTCCCTCCTCTGAGCACAAGCGTTTGCTTTTCTAATCTCACCCCATCCCATTCTGGACTGGCCACCTGGTAGCTTACCGAGGTCCACAGGGTAGATCTGAATGTTCACATCCAGGATGAGATCCATCTTGAAGGATTCACTCTCACAGTGCAGGCGGGACACTGGGGAAGAGAGGCAGAGTCAGGAAGGACAGAGAAGACTCTCAGGGGCTGGATAGGAGCAGGGTTCCAGTGCCAGGCCATGTTTGCCCTCACCTCCCCTAGTGCTGGCACCCGAGCTGTCTGAGCGAAGGGATGCACAAGGTTGCCAAGGGGCACAAGCAAAGTGCAGTACAGATGGGCAGGGAGAGGGGCACGGTGTGGGGGAAACGGACAGCACCAGGGGCTGGGGGCACTCAAGCCACGTTGGGGAAGCAGCATGCACAGGGGTGATGTGATAAGTAGTTACTATTAAAAAGAGTGGAATATTTTTGTTTAAGCTAAAGGAGAGTTAAGTTTCATCTAAGTAATTGTATTTTTTGAAAGTTAGACAGCATGTCCCTCTGACAGCATGCTTTCTTTCAGACAGTGTTTTTCCAGACACTGTTTGTTCTTTGGAGATGATAACGTCTTGTGTTCAGCGTGATCTGCACCGAACAGATGTCTCGTCTCCTGTAATCACCTCTGTCTGCAGCATTTCCCCATCTCAAATGCCAGGTCAGGCAGAGCTGGAGCCAGCTCCAAATGGGCAAGTTTTGACTGTTGTGAATTTCATAATAACATTAAAAATAGTCCTCAAAGAGTAACAGAATGTCCATAAGGTTTCTCAGAAAATTTATCCATATGCAGGGGAGTGGGAACTACGTTCTGTAACTAGCAACTGGGCGTCGCACTGGATCGATGGGGAACAATCCTCGTGTTGTCCAGCCCTGATAAAAGACGTTTGCTTTCTAAAACTTCAGAGTTTTAGAGAGTTTATTTGCCGGCATTTTCGGTACGAGGGGCACGGGGCGGGACGGGGCACAGGCGGAGGAGGCACCGGACCCCGCGGGAGGGCAGTGCCGAGCAGCCCCGGGCGGAGGCGGCGCGGCCTCCACTCACCACGGTCGAACTTCTTGCCCTCGGGGTCGATGTCCTTCACATCAAAGATGTCCTCGAAGAGAATCCCGGCCATCGCGACCCCGCACGCCGCCTCCCCCGCCGGACCCGCACGCTTCCGCCGACGAGCGGAAGTGGCCCTGGAGTGGGCGGGGCCTCCGAGCCGCTGGGTCCCGTGCGGTCCTAGTGCCCGCCCGCCCCGCGCCCCCCAGCGGCAGCCCCGGGCAGGAGAGGGGGGAGGCGGTATCGAGGGGGGTCTCGCAATCGGGGGTGCAGGGAAATGGGGGGCAGTGAAATAGTGGGTGTATTGAAATGGGGAGCAGTGCAATGGGGAGCATTGAAATAGGGGGTGCACTGAAATGGGGAGCAGTGCACTGGGAGGCATTGAAATGGGGGGCATTGAAATAGGGGACATAGAAATGGAGGGATCAATGAATTGGGTGGCATTGAAATGGAGAGCATTGAAATGGGATGGATTGAAATAGGGGACATATTGGGATGGATTGAAATAGGGGAGGGATCAATGAAATGGGGTGCATTAAATGGGGGTGCATTGAAATGGGGCATTGAAATGGGGGGCATTGAAATAGGGGGTGAAGTGAAATGGGGGGCTGCATTAACATGGGAGGCATTGCGGTGGGGGTTGCAATTAAAATGAGGTGCATTGGGATAGAGGCGTTGGAGCGGCAATGGGGCCACATTGGAGTGGGAAGGCATTGAAATGGGGGTGCATTGCGGTGGGGGAGCAACGCAACTAGGGAGGCGATGCAAAAGGGAGGTGCGTTGCGATGAGGGGGTGCCCAGCAATGGGGGCTGGGGCTACAGAGGGGGTGCAGAGCCTGAGGGGAGGTGTGCAGGGCAGAGGGGGTGCAGGGTAGAGAGGAGTGCAGGGCAGAGGGGGTGCATAGCACAGAGTGGTGCAGAGCAGAAGGGGGGTGCAGGGCAGAAGGGGGTTCATAGCAGAGGGGGTGCAGAGCAGAGGAGGGTGCAGAGCACAGTGGGGTGCAGGGCAGAGGGGGTGCAGAGCACAGGGGAATGCAGAGCAGAGGGGGTGCAGAGCAGAGGCGGGGCACAGCAGGGGCGGGGCAGAGCAGAGGGGGTGCAGAGGCCGGCAGGAGGCGCTGCGAGGCCGCGGATGGATCGCGGGGCCGCTGTGTCTCCCCCTCCAACCCGCATCTGGTCATGGGTGCGATGAGCTGCCCGGGCTCAGCCAGCGGGGCGAGGGGCCGCAGGCCCCAGCCTCCTTCCCTCCCCGTGGGCGAGAGACGGGTGGTAGCGTCCCCCGCGTGTCCTGCCGGTGAACCGTGAGGGGAGCGGGAAGGCTGCTCACACGTCGAGCCCCGCGGGCCTCCCACACGCCTTGCAACTGCTCTGGAGATGCCGGCGAGGGGTCGAGAGTTCAGCCCTGTCCGTGTTCCACCCTCCCCCCCCGTCCAAACCCGAATGCCATCACCCGCCTGCCTGCCTTGACAGATTTTTCTCTGACTCGGGTAAGATGCGGCGGCGAGGACCCTGATCCCTGTTTGGGCAGTGGGTGCCAGCCTGGAGGGAGCACCCACGGGGGGCTGTCAGGGAAGGGGGCAGTGGGGTCCGGTGTCCTGGTGTGATGGGGACCAGGGGAGGCGGGTGACATGGCACCATGTGCACGGCAGCCCACTGGGGACCATGAGGCCATGGGATGCAGGGACACCCATGGGATGCAGGGACACCTATGAGATGCAGGGGCATCTGTGGGGTGCAGGGACACCCATGAGATGCAGGGATATCCATGGGATGCAGGGACACCTGTGGCATACAGGGACACCCGTGGGATGCAGGGACATCTATGGGATGCAGGGATGTCCACGGGATGCAGGGACATCCGTGGGAGGCAGGGACAACCGTGGGATGCAGGTCCCCTGTGCCTGCAGTGGAGTGTCTTCATAGGGACGTAGCCCACGCTGTCCCTAGGAGCTGGACATCTCTCAGGCTCCTGCAGCATCCGCAACGGGATGCTTGTCACAAATGTCTGTGGTACTCCCCCTCCCCAGGTGTGACCTCTGCACTGTGTCCCCTCCGTGAAATGGTGCGAGCACACCTGCTGCAATCAGTGGGATGGGGAAGCGTGGCAACACGCAGCAGGGAGGGGGTGCTGGTACGAGGGGATGCCGGTGGCCCGTCGGGGGCCATGCGGGTGGTTCACGGCGGGGTCACCCGGCTGCGGTGGCACTCAGCGGGGACAGCCTTAATGCGCTGGGACAGAACCTCGGTTCCTTCTAATCATCGTCTTAGCGGGTGACACCACACCCCTCCCCAGCCCTACAGCCCCTCCTGCTCTGCCTGCCCGGGGTGGGGGCAAGCCTGGGGCCCGGCCTGGGGTCTCCATACGGTGCAAGGCGAAGGTTTGGCTCGCCCTCAAACTCCCTGCCCTCCTCCCTGGCATCCCACAGCCTTTTCCGCTGTGGGGGTGTGGGGTTGGGTGCTTCAGAGCCACCTCAGCCCCGCATATCGCCGCGGGGGGGCAGCAACACACCGAGTGTGGCAGGACACTGTGTGACAAGGACCCCAAAACCCCAGCTGGGTTCACCAGTCATAGAATCACAGAATCACTACGTTGGAAAGGACCCACCGGATGATCGAGTCCAACCATTCCCGTCAGTCACTAAACCATGCCCCTCAGCACCTCATCCACCCGTCCTTTAAACACCTCCAGGGACAGTTACTCAACTATCTCCCTGGGCAGCCTGTTCCAGTGCCCAATGATCCTGCCTGTGAAATATTTTTTCCTGATATTCAGCCTGAACCTCCCCTGGTGGAGCTTGAGGCCATTCCCTCTCATCCTGTCCCCTGTCACTTGGGAGAAGAGCCCAGCTCCCTCCTCTCCACAACCTCCTTTCGGGTAGTTCTCTGGACTCGCTCCAGAGCCTCAACATCCTTCTTGTGGTGAGGGGCCCAGAACTGAACACAGGATTCAAGGTGCCGTCTCACTAGTGCTGAGTACAGAGGGAGAATAACCTCCCTGGACCTACTGGTCACGCCGTCTCTGATACAAGTCAAGATGCCATTGGCCTTCTTGGCCACCTGAGCACATTGCTGGCTCACGTTCAGTCGCTGTTAACAAACACTCTCCCCCTGCCCCCCCTGGCTTTCCAGCCAGACTTCTAGTCTGTAGCACTGCTTAGGGTTGTTGTGCCCCGAGTGCAGGACTCGGCATTTGGCCGTGTTAAACCTCATCCCTTTGGTCTCAGCCCAGCGGCCCAGCCTGTTCAGATCCCTTTGCAGAGCCTCCCAACCCTCCAGCAGATCCACACTTCCACCCAGCTTAGTGTCATCTGCAAACTTGCTAAGGGTGCACTCGGTGCCTTCATCCAGGTCATTGATAAGGGCATCGAACAAGGCTGGACCCAGCACTGAGCCCTGGGGAACCTCACTTGTAACTGGCCTCCAGCTGGAGTTAACTCCATTTACCACCACTCTCTGGGCCCGGCCATCCAACCCAATCTGACCAGTTGCCACCTCCAATATCCCCAAGGTGCCGTCGTGGAGGGATGTGACCCATCAGGCAGACATCAGGGCTGGGGAAGGGCGGCATGGGGCCAAGGGCTGTTTTTCAGGGATGGGCTCATGTACCAGCCCCATGAGTACCCTGGGCTACTGCATGGGCTCCTGGTGTGAGCCCTGGCGTGGCTGTGCCTCCCGCTTCTGTGCTCTCAGTGTGATGAGAAGGGCTTATCCCAGCTGGCTGTCCCTGCTGAGACCTGGCATGCTTCTTGCAGGCCAGCAGGCTGCTGGGTTGTGCTCACCAGCCGGCGAGGCAGCCCCTCGGGGAAGCTGCTGCCCTTCAGCCCCTGCCAGCCGGCGGCACCGTCTGTCCCCCTGCCCTTGCAGGACCAGGGCACAGCTGAGCCCTGACCCTGGGTGCAGCCCCTCGCAGGGGTCATGGGCAGGCAGCCACCTGCAGGGACAGCTGGTGGAGGGTCGTGGGGGCAGGTTTCCAAGTGCCCCCAGATGCCACGGAGCCAGGGTGGCAGTGGGAGCCTGGCATGGCCTCAAGACCCCCTCAGGTTTGGCTGTGCAGTGTGGCCGTGGTGCCAAGCCCCTTTTTCAGCCCCACACCTGGGCAGCCCAAGGGGCAGGAGCAGCCAAGGGGCATCGAGCCCAGGCGTAAATCTGTCCAGGACTGGCAGAGGAAGGGGCACCCTGCTTTTCCTGCAACGGTCCCCGTCTGCCCTGCCTCTGCTTCACCAACCCTGTGCCATGTTGTGCAGCACTGTGCTGTGCCACGTCATAGAATCATAGAATCACCAGGTTGGAAAAGACCCACTGGATCATTGAGACCAACCATTCCTATAAAACACTAAACCATGTCCCTCGTGTGGGTGGCCAGAGGGACCAGCTAACGCCAGCCCCGTGCCACTGGGGGTGTGACAGATGGTGCCAGTGTGGGTGCTGGCAGGTGCTGGGGGGTCGGCGCTGCCTCCGGTGCTGTTGCCTGGAGAGTACCTGTTTGCCAGCCAGGTGCCTGGCATCACCTCCTTATCTTGGACTAAACAAACCCTCCCCAGATCTGGCACCAGGCACTGCCCCTGTGCCTGAAAAAACAGCTGCCCACTACCCTGGGGCTCCCGTACCCACTGCCCCCTCCATGCTGGGCTGCAGGGCATGCCAGGGCCGTGAGACCTGGGGGGTGATGAGCCCCTCCAAAGGCTGCTGTGGCTCTGGTGATGCCATAGCCCTCTGGGTCTCCGTGCACTGAGGCAGATGGGGTGTGTGTGGAGTACCCCATCTGATGCCCCCCAAAGCAGGACACAGGGTGTCTCTCTCTCTGCCCCTGCATTGGGGCACCCCTAAAACATTCCAGCACAAACTGGGAGCCACCGGGGACCCCTCTGTCCTCCCCTGGCTCTGTCTCTGATGTGGCAGATCCCAGTAGCCCTGGTGCCTGCGGTGCCAGGCTTCCTGGAGTGGGGGTGCAGCCCCCCCTCCACCTCGTTAGCTGCTTGGCTGTTATCTCCTGCTGATAAATTATACAACACAAGCGCGCCTTTGAATCGCAGCCAGGCCTCCATCCGGCGGGGCAGCCTTTGGGGTCCCGACATCAGACATTTGTGGGCTGCTTCCGGTTGCCTTTGCCAAGGAGGGGGACTGGGATGGGCAGTGTGATTTCTGGCACTGCTCGGCAAGAGGATGCAAGGGGTGTCATACAGATCTGAGGGCAAAAGCTGAAGAGAATTGGGGCTGGGCAACCTGCCTGCACCCTGTGCCCATACCCACTGCTTACCACCCTGTCTGTACCACCGTGCATCCTGGCTTGCACTCCTACCCACATCTCTCACCTGCCTCTGCCTTCCTCCCCACCTGCACCCGCGCTCACCCCCCAGCTTGCTCCGCTGCCAGCATCCCTGCCCGCTACCTGGTGCGAGGTGGCAGCGGTGCCTGGGCTGCCAGCCGGTGCTTCAGAGGCGGCGGTGGCCCCTGTTATCGGCTGCCACAAAGAAGCCGAAATGCCGCCGCCGTTATTGGAGCAAACAAGGACAGGGCGAGGCTGCCATGGTACCTGTGGGCACCTGTGGGCACTCAACCTGGCAGTGCCACAGCAGGAAGGGGAGCGAGGGGCAGGTTGGCGCCATCCCCATGTGTGGGGATAGGAGGTCTCCATGTGCACTCCAGTGCTGGGGAGCCAAGGCTGCTTGGGGCTGCCCGGGGCAGTGCTCCCTGCTGGTGCGTGTTGCACACGTGTGCTTGCTCTCCTGCCAGCTCCATGCAATGCTCTCCTGCCAGCACCATCACCCCCTGTGATGGTGGCCTTGGGGTGCCCATCCCTGCATCCTGCTGAGTTGGTCCCCACCTGGGCTGGGAGTCAGGCAGGAAGAGACAAAGCCGAAATTAAGCTGTTAATGAGCCTGTCTGTCACCAGGCCACCAATTACACAGGCTGGGAAGGAGGAGATGATGGAGGTTGGTGTGGCAGGGGGAGGGGAGCAGGATGCCAAGGTCCCCAGCATGGGGGCAGCTGAGGATGTCACCACGTCTCATCAGCTTCCTCATCACCACACACCACCAACCCCCCCAGGGGACCACCAGCCACACGCTGTGGGGTGGGGAACAGAGGGGACAGAGGAGTGGTGCAGCCACAGCCATGCCAGGAGCCCCAGGGATCTCTGGGAAGGGGTTAGCTCCTTCCTCAGCTTCTGAGGCCTTGGAGATAAAAATGAGCTTCCAGGGAAATAACCCTGACAAGCATTGTCCCCTGTGTCATGAGCCGGCTGTTCTTTGCACTTGGGGCATGAAGGGACACGGAGGGGCGTGTGCCTACAAGGAGCAGAGACAATGACTGTGCCCTAGATCTGCTCCCAGACCCTCTGTCTGCTCCTGGCTTCACAAGAAGTACAGCTTAGCCCTCCCCACCTCCAGACTCCTCTCCCTGCTCAGAACCACCATGGGGCATGGCAAAGGACCCCGTCCCCATCCCTGTCCCCAGCTGGGATGGTCTAGGGTGGCCAAATTCCTCTGGGCTGATGCTGACGTTGTTTTTTCCGTGACACCTCTTAGGAGCGGGGCTGGATGCCCAGCTGGGCTGGTGGAGGGACAGGCATCTCCCTCAGCTGTCATCACGCCTGCCTGTCTCCGCGATGGCCCAGGAGGGACCAGAGGGCTGGGAGCCTGCAGGAGCAGGTCCCTGCTCCTCTGCTCTGGTGAGGGGCTCCGCACTGTGCCCAGCTGCCTTGACGTGCCACTGGCAGACCCACCGAGCTGAGCCTGACTGAGCCAGAGGGTGGGTTGGGATTAGAGCCAGGGGATTCTGCTGGACTCCAAATTAACTCAACGGCTTTGGAAGACAAACAGATTAGGGAGCTGTAGGGATCGGGGCAAGGATCGGCTAAATTGGAAGCAGAGGTTGGTGGCAGCATCCTGCTCAAACCCTGCTCTCCCCTGTCCCATCTCAGCCCTGTCCCTGCAGCACCCTATCCCGTCCCCACCCACCCAGGGTGCCTTTGGGGGTTCCTGTGGTCCCCTCGTGTGGCCAAGCCAGTGGTCAGGGCAGGGTCTTCCCTCCAGCCTGGGTCTTGGCTGTGCATCAGCAGCCTCCTGGTGTTGCTGTCTTCCCCTTCCTTTCTCTGCCCATCCCCTTCCCGCTCTCCATGCCCTCTCTCCCTGCCCTCCCCAGCACCCTGCCTCCCCACCCGCATCCTGAATGCATCCTCTCACACATCTCCTTGCATGCCTTGCAGGCTGCGAAGCCACCGCTGCAATAAGCCAATCCGATATAAGCTTCCTCCATCCCTTATTTCCTCCATAAATCTCAGAAAAGCATGGATTTGGGGGGGCATTCCTGCAGTGCCCTTTGCTGGCAGTGTCCTGTGCCTGGTGCCCATGTTCCCCCTGTCCTGAAAGGGTTTGGGGGTGCATGGCCACCAAATAGCATCGAGTCCCTGGGAAAGCTGTACTCACTGAAGATTGGATTGCCAGTAATGGACAGTATCTGGGAATGGGGGCTGGAAGGGACAGAGGGAACACTCCCGTCCCCATTCCAGCCACCAGGTGCGTCTCTGGGGATGCTGGGCAGCATCAGACCAATGGGTTTTGCTGCCTGTCCCCACGGGAGAATCCCCAGCATCATTTGTGACATTAGCCCACAAGGTCTCAGCGAGGCTTTGGCGGTGCAGTGGGTAGATCCTGCTGGATCAGAGCAGCCTGAGTGTCCCCAAGGAGGAGGAGGTAACAGCAAGAAAGTTCGGGTGTGTGGGACAGCCTCCTGCTGCCATGGCCCCCTCCCAGCACTGCTTCCTGCGGAGGTGGCCTAGGGAGGTGATGAAAGCAATCCCAGCACATGTTTCTGGCTTGTTTTCATCTCATTAACCGTTTCCTCTTTTATTATGGGATAAATTATTAATTGTTCAGCACAAGGAAGAAAGGAAAGAAATCCTAACGGAGACCCCTTAGGCCCCGGGGAGGGTGGTGGGCAGGGCCTGGCTGACACAGCCCAGGGCTAGAGGAGGGCAGGGAGGATTTGGGGTCCTGTGGGTGGAAGGCAGTCCCTCCCAGTGCCACCAGCTCCCAGGTTCCCTGCCTGTAAAACGGGTGATACTGGGTGCCGGAGGCATTCGGTGAGGTGGGCTGTATGGAGGCTGCTGGCACCCAGCCTCCACCAGCAGCTAGGGGAGTTAACCCAGGCAGAGAGTGTGATAGCAGGGCTGAGACTCAGACCACGGGCACCCATCTGCACACTCCTTGCCCTGGAGATCCCTTAGCCCCTTCTCCCTGTCCTCTCTGATCCCCAAGGGCTGAGAACTTGCTGCATTTCCCAGCTGAGGGACATTTCCCAGCCCTGCAGCACCCCCACCAGCTCACCAGCCCCTGCCTCCCTGAAATATTCATAGCCTACAATGATGAGTTAATTTAATTGCCCTGATGAGGAGCTGAATAATTTAAGCTTTTTTCGAGCAGGTCAGGAGACATCATTAGTGGCTGATCTTGGGAAAGGGACGGGAAGTAGCTGAGTCCCCACTGTGATGACACCAGGTTGGCACCATGGACCTGAAGGGACCCGCCTTAGTGTTCCTGTGGCTGGATGGTGTGTGGAGAGCTCCAAAACACCATCCTGTGACCCCCGGTGCTGTGGGGCACAAAGGTGGCCTCTGCCCAGCATGCAGCGGGTCCCCCAGTCTTGGGGTCCCTGTGGGGTCCATGGCTCAGCCTCTCTCCATCCCCAGCATCACTGCTTTGGTCTGCAGCCAGCGGGGATGGCTGGGATGAAATACAGCTTGGAGAAGGGGCTGGTGTGCTCTGGATTCCTGAGATAACGGAGACAGGCAGGACAGGGACTTTATTTACATTTTTTCCTTGAAATTTTGGCCTCTCTCTGGTAATACCCCATCCGGCTGCCACGAAGAAAAGAGGGGCTGGCAAGGGGCTGTTGGGGGTCAGCTCATGTTTTAGGGGGCTTATTCCCCCCCTAAAGCACTGATGCTCACCCCACTTCATGCACCCTGTGTGGGTGAGGGACACAACTGCACATCATGGCAGGGGGAAGCCCAGGATTGATTCCTTCCCCATTAAAATCCATGTTTCTTCCTCTCCACTGGTGTGATAGGGACCTGGGGGGCCTGATGAATCCCATTGCCTCAGGTCAGGGGGAAGCAGTGTCTCCTGCTGGCTTGCTCCTTGCCTTGATGCAGAAAGCAAAGCCTAGGATAACACTGTCGTGATGGCCACACCAGGAAATTTTGGGCCAGAGGCCGTGGCTGAGGCAGGGGCTGCAGCCAGCTGCCCGATAACGCCTGGATTTCCTCCTGCCTCTGCCTGGCGTCTGGCTGATGGAGAGGATTGTGGTGTGGAGGCTGCCCGGCAGCAGCACCCCACCCTCTGTCTGCCTTGTGACCTTGAGGGACACAGAGGAATCCCACAGGGATCTGGTGTTCCAGCAGCATGGGGGGTCCCGGGCTGTGCCCCTCTTGCAGCACTGGGAGCATCACTGTCCTGGGGAGGAATGAGAAGAAGGGCTGCTGTGACTCACAGGTGTCTCCTGCACCTGAAGCCCTGAGGGTCCTGTCCCCACTGCCATCCCCTGTGTAGGTCCCCAGGGAGGCTCCCTGTGAGGTCCAGCATGGCTGGGGGTGTTGGGGCAGATCCAGGACCTGCCACAGCCACCCCAGTTACCAGAGTCGGCTGGGTGGGTGCCTCCCTGCACCCCACACAGGCAGGCAGCCATGTATGCACATTTGAACACTCACTCACTCACATATACACACCACCCTACACACAGCATCGCATGCCACACACACTCACAGGCACAAATACACTCTTCTGTGTGCCCAGACACACAGACAGGCTTGCGTGCATGCACATACTTCTGTGTGTGCACACACTGCACATACACGTGCACTTAAACGTGAACACAAACACATCAGCAGATGTGCAGCTGCACGTATATTGTACTCGCACACTTGCACGCACACGTGCAGTGCATGTGAGTGCATGTGCATAAATCAACAGGCATGCACTTACACGCTCCACACTCACCTGTGTGCACACGCACACACACACTCATGCACACGTAAACACAGCTATATAATAGAATATATACACCCTATATAGAATATATAAGTATAATATATATAACATAAACACCCTATAAGTGCACACGTAGGAACACATGCAAACCCCCACACACATGTAGACAGACAGAGATGCCCACTCCCACCTGCGCACGTGTGCTGCCTGCCTGGGGTGCTGGCGGGTGCTTTCCATGCAGCCGCTGTCCCCCCAGCTGCTCTCCAAAGTTTAAAAGCGAGCAGGAATTTTAAATGTATTGACCCCTGACCTGGCCCTGCCTGCGAGGGGAAGCCAGACCCCAGGCTGCCCCCAGCCAGATGGGGCCAGAAGGGATGCAAGGGGTGATGAGTACTCAAAGTTCATGGCAGGCAGTAGGGAGCACCCTGCCTCACCCCTCCTTTTCCTGCACCCTGTGTGCCTGCCACCTCAGGTAGCATGGATGGATATCGCCCCAAAACCTTGCTGCTCGCAGCACTCACAGCTTGGGGATGCTGCAGCTGGGTGCCCCACACCAGGGGGGCACTGTGGGAACGAGATGGCCCTGCCATGCCCTCTGCAAGGCGTCCTGGACCCCCTACCCCTCTCCTGCCCTGCTCCTGGCATCCCCACCTCCTGTGCAGAGCGGCTGATGTGACGGCGGTGTAATTAAAAACGCAATTAAGCGCTGCCACTTAGCAGAAAAGTCATACAGTTTGGGGATAATTATCTGACACTATAATAAGTTGCCCAACATTAATCAGGCACTGATCTGCTCTGGCAGCTGTGTTCCCGGCTCTGGCAGCTCCCTTAATGGCATCCTTCAGGAGACAGCAATAAACCAGACCCTTATGGAGGCCCCAGGGGCAGCACGCTCTCCCCTGCCTGTGCTTGAGGAGTTTTGGAGTGCCAAAGCAGCACCCTCCACACCCAGCCCCTGGGTGCTGAGAGCTGCTGGGGTCATGGGGATCAGCCAGCATCCCAGACAGCGGGGCTGACAGGGCACCCCTGAAAGGAGACGTCCTTGAGGGGGAATAGCCATACCTGGGGGAGATGCCCCAGGCTGGGGGTTGACCACTGTTCTTCACCAAGAGACACTCAGCATGCCCTTGCTCTCCCCATGGATGAGGCTGGCAAAACATCCCTGGGTGGCTGGGGGTGCAGGGAGGGATGGGGGGTGCACTGGCTCTGGCCATCAGTGATGCAGGGAATTAATGAGTATTTATGGCTTCTATTTGCCAGTCCTAATGAAGTTCTCACTCTGGAGCAGAGCTGAGTCCTCCCACCACGTCCCCTCAGCATTACCTGGGGATCTTCTGCTTGCTGGTGTGGCCACAGCCACTGCTCCATCCTAATTGTCCTGCCACTACTGTGTCCCACCTGAGATGCTGAGGGGTCCCATGCCAGTGGGGACCACTTGTGCCACAACTACCTGGCCTGGAGAGAGGCCCTTTTGCCCCCTTTTCCTTTCCAGCCTATGTGGTAGCACAGCCTGCTTGCAGCCGGTTCCTCCCACGCTCCTTTCCCACAGCCCAGGGCTATTCTTGTCCCTGTCCCCATCCCTGTCCCAATCTGCCTGTTTCTTGGGGGTCTCAGCCCTGTTCAGCTCCGAGTTCTAAAGGCTGGAGATGAAAGTGGAGCTCGTTGCATTTGTTCGAGTTCGGGCCAGTGTAGGCTGGGGAGGGGGAACCAGCCAGAAAGAAACCAGCAGCTTAACACATTCATTTCGTCCCTAATTCGCCGTTTCTGCCACAAAATCCCATTACAAAGGGCTTAGCTGCTGCACCCAGGAAGAGGTCACTGCCGGGGGCCCCCGAAGCGATTTGCTGGCCACAAAAAGCACGAGAAAAGAGCAACCCCAGCTCCCTCAGGCGCTTCCCAGGAAAGCAAGGGATGGGTACAGTGTCCTGGGGTCCCCTGCCCATACCCGCCACCCTGCACCTGGCAACAGGGCAGAGTGCTTGCAAAGGTGCAGCTGGGATAATTCACCTTTATAACTCCAAAAGCAAATAAAACCGGGCTTGGCATTGATCTGTGAGCGTTGAGCAGGGCCATAAACTCACTGGTGTTGGCCAACGGACTCTGCCAGAGATCCGGCTGCTCCGCATTGGGTCCCTGGGTTTTGGTGGGGGATGTGGCTGTGGTTGCTTCCCAAAAATGTATCAGAGGGAGTGAGGTGACCCCATAGTTTGGTACACAGGGAGGGCTCTGGGAGCTGTGCAGAGCCCAGAGCTGCTCGCAGAATTCTTGTGCCCTGGGGACTGGCTGTGCCAGGCTGGGCAGAGCTGCCAGCCATCTTCGGGCACCTTGCTCAGGAGGGATGAGGGGATTTAGGGGAGCCTGAGGGCAGAGCAGGAGAGATGGGCATGCCCGGAGTTGGTGTGAGTGGGTGCACAAGGGCAGAGGAAGCCAGGGTGGGGCTGTATGAGCGGACGCATCCATGTGGCTGTGCTTGGCTGCACAGATCCCTGAGCATGGCAGCCCAAGCACAAGTGTGCACACACACCTGTGCAACCATGCACCGAGGGACCCTCAGTGGGACCAAGACAGATCAGCTCAGCAGCCACACACAAGGGCGCAGCATGCGGGTGATGCAGGTGTGACCCCCGGGATGGGAATGGTGTCAGGCTGTGGCACAGCTGTGTGCCTGGCACCACTTCTGCTGGGCTCTGGCATGCAGAGCAGGGAGCGAGGCTTGGCGGCGCTATGAAAAGAGCAGGGCGAGTGCCCGGGCGGGATGGAAATGAGTCCCTGGGGGTCCACACGGCACAAAAGCACCAGCTGGGGTGGGCCGAGACCTTCCCAGCCTCTCTGCACAATGTTTGCAAATACTGGAGGCCACTTACGGTGGGGCCACCAGTGGGGAGGGTGAGGGGGGCTCCCGGCATCCCCCTGCAGGCAGGGGCTCCCCGAGTGCTGCGCTGTGCCAGGGCAGCAGAGCTGGGCATGGGGCCTAACCCTGGGGCTGGCATTGCCCCATGGATGCCCCACGGCATCCCAGATGGCGAGGCCGAGGTGGGCAGGGGCTGCCCATCGCCTTTGTTGGCAGTCCTGGTGCAGGAGCCAGGGAAGCGGGGAGCGTCGAGGAGGAATGTTCCTGCTCAATGCCCACCATGCCGGGGCTGACAGCCCTGAAATCAGGCTGTCACATCCAGTCTGGGCAGTGCTTCACCTCGTTTTGTGGGGTCCTTGTTCAGCTCCCACCGCATTCAGCCAACACAAATACAGCACTTAACCCTCTGGCTTCCACCATCCTGGGGTGCAGGGCCCGCCAGCTCCAGGCAATGCATCGCGACGTGCCACTGCTGTCCTGCTGCAGCATCCATAGCGATGAGGAGGGATGCCTCATGGTGCCAGGCTCTCTGGAAGGGATGTTTTAGGGTCTCTGGGATCCCCACAGCCCCAGGAGGATGCCCTGAGCCAGGGAGGCTCACGTCAACCCCTGCAACACCTCACACCCTTCCACCACCACCTCCCTCCAGACCCCACAGCCACCTCAAGACCTCTTCCCACCCCCCTGTGGGGACACTCACCCCGCAGCAGCCCTGGCTGCTGATGAAAGCGGGAGTGAGGAGCCTTTCCTTTGACACAATTAAGCAGCCCCGGGTCCCAGCGCCTCAGCTCACCGCAGTGTGTTAAATTAATGTAGCAGAAAAAATCATTATGCGGGGACACAGATGGAAGTGACCAAGCAGAAAATGCGATGTGCAGCAGCGGAGGACCCCTCTTACCCGTGTAAACACCACAGGGAAGGACAGGTTTCCCAGCTCCCAGGCGAGAAGGTGACTGCAGCCTGCCAGGGAGCATCCCTCCCACATTGCCACCGGGCAGACCCCAGAGAGGGCTGGTTGTGGGGGTCCCCTGGGTGAAAGAAGGGAGTGGATGGTGGGACCCCCCAGGCAGCGGCAACCCTGGGGCATTGAGGTCTGGCTGGCGAGCCAGGCAGCGCATGTGGCCAGGCTTCTGCTTGCAATTACCATGTCATTATGTGCCGGTACGGCAATGGCTAACGGAGCAGAAAAGCGGCCTCTGCTCAACACCCACGGGGAAGAGTGGGCAGCCCTGGGTGAAGCCCATGGGAGCACCCAGCTACTGGTGTGTGTGCACTCGTACATGCACCCAACACATGTAACCCCGTGTGAGCTCTCATTCCCCAAGTGCCACCAACACCAGAGATCTCTCCCTGGGTGCACACTTGTGTCTCTCCTGCCCTTATGGCCCCAAAGGGCACACAGCCATCCAGGGCATCCCTGCAGCCCCCAAGGGATCTGCTCCAGGATGGCTTCTGCTCCACAGATAAGCCCAAGGCAGACAAACCCCTGGGGCTTGGCTCTAAGATGCTCAGTAAAAACTGAGACCTTGCTTATGAGCAACCTCAAGTCATAGAATCATAGAATCACCAGGTTGGAAAAGACCCACCAGATCATTGAGTCCAACCATGCCCAAATATTGGGCAAAAGCCTGCTGGAGGGTCCCCATGCCAGGATCCAGCAGGACACAGAGGGCTGCTGAGCACATGGGAAATGATGCCCCCGGAGCAAATCCTCCTCCTTTCTCATCACATCCTACCTGCTGCTTGGACACAAGTTGGAATCTCCCTGTTCAAACCCAGCAATGCTTTTTAGCAGGAGAGGCAGGGGAGGGCTCCTACAGCCCCTAATGAGGGTCCCTGAGCAGCACAGCTCTCCTCCCAGACAGACCTTATAGCCCCACAGCCTCCTTCAGCCTGGATTTCACTCAGCTGGCCACCCTGCAGCAAACGAGGACTAATTATACACATGCCCTTGTTTGATGGGAGCTCCCAGATGTCAGAATTTAGGTGCTTCCCATGTCACCTCCCCTTGGAGCTTGAGGTGACAGGACGTGGGGACAGACTAGGGGTCGAGGGAGTGGTGGGGTGGCTGCTGTCTGCCACTGTGTTGGCAGGGGTTATCACACCAGAGCAGTGCAGGACGATAACCAGAGCTCTCTCCTATCAGCACTGTGGGGTGTGAGAGTGGGGTGGGGACAGGGACAGTCCCTGAGCCCCCATCCCCTGCCTTGGGGACATCCTGGGATGGCAGGTACCTGCTCCCACCACCTCCCCAACTGGCTTTGTTTCCAGAGGGCTGTGTTCCCACACGCCCAGTATTCATGTGGGCCCCTTCCCTCCCCTGCTAATCCCCCCTGAAACGGGCTGGGGGATTGTTGACCGAGCTGCCATATCCCTTGAACAAGCAAGCCTGGGCCCCGCAGCTGCCGCCAGATTAAAGGACACCCTTTCGCTGCCATAAACCCCTGCGCCAAAGCACTCAGATCCCACAAGCACGCGTGACTCCCCATGTATGATTCTTGGGGGGAGGGCAGGCACCAAGAGGCTAAGGGGATGGTCATTTGGGGCATTCCCGTAGTAAAAGCTGGCCGGTTTAGTGCAGCCTTCCCAGCACCTGAAATGCCTGATATGACGGGTCTGGCTTGTGTCACCAGTGCCCGGGGAGGGGAAGCTGGGAGCGTGTGGCTGCACAGGGCTGAGCCCTGGGAGGGCCCTGGCACTGGCATTGGTGGCTCCCTGGTCTGTCCCCTCCCTGTGCCACTGGCATAGCAATGGCAGAGGGCGAGGAGCAGCCCTCATGCTCTGGAATTGTGGGTCATTGGAATTAGATTAATTAGCTTGTGCTAATGGTGGCTAATTAGCATCCAGCTATGCTGATGCAGGGCTTGCTAAGTTGGGTAGCTACCTCCTGCTCTCCTACCTCAGTTTACCTACCTGCAGCTTGGATGAGCCCATCACCTGTCTCTCCATGATGTCAGGGGACATCAAATCAATGGGGAAAAATCACTGTAGGGAGAGGGGACTGGCTGTCAGCTTGTTATCTGGGCTGGCCCTGCAAAGTGCCCCTGGCTGGGGCAGCCTCTGGCTACCTTGTTATCTCAAGAGCTCATTCTGGGTCAGGGTGGACACATCCCAGTGCAGAAGTGGGTGTTGCTGGATGCCCAAACCACCCTGCCCTGGGCAACAAGGGGTATTTTGGAGGGTTGAATAGAAAAGGTGGAAAGGGCAGAGCACCGGGGGGCTGTGCTGCACCTACTGTGGGGAAGGTTGAAAAGGGTTTGGGGGCTGCAGGATGCAGCCCTTTCTAGGGGGAGGCAGGAACCTATGGGTGCTATTCGTACCCAGAAAGATTAGAAAATGCTTTTTGACTCCACTGACAAGCCCCCAGAGCCCCACGGGAGCATTCACCCCAGTTAAGTGCATAGTGCTAATAAAGGGTCCTCAAGTGACCCAAAAGACTGACTGAGACGCTGTCTGCCTGAGAGTGCATTTTGGTGTGGCAAACACTTCATCCCTCCCCATGAGCCCCACAAAACCCCAACAGTGGCGCTGAGCACCCACCAGGCTGCCTGGGGGGTCATGGGGTGTTAAGGAGAAAAGTTCTTTCCCTGCCCTGCGCCCATCCCAGACCCTCTTGTAGAGCTTCTGCCTCCAAATGACGTGTGGCCTTCACTGGGGACAACTGCTTGATGGTGGAATGTCCTCCCAAAGCAGCGGATGGAATGGGTGCATGTGGGTTTGACACACCGGCACCACAGGGATGTCCTGGGGGCTGTGACTGGCATCTCATTCCAGCTCCAGGGGACACGGAAGTCCCCTTCAGCACAAGCATTTTGGGGTCAACCTCAGACGGGCAAGGGGGTGGTGCGTGGGTAAAGGCTACTTCAGAAACTGCAAACGCCAACACAAGCTGTCCTGCCTTCAATGCAAGCAGCGAGTGTGAAGTTAAAAGATAAAGAGGGAATTAGGAGATAAAGTCTGCGTAATCCCAGTTGCTCTATGCAATTAAAATGAGCTTCACCCCTCTGTAATTGGATGGAAGCTGCCTGCCAGCGTCAGCTCGACCGGGAACATTGGGTGAGCAGGCACGGAGGATTCGCCGTACTGAGCACGGGGACTTATCTTCCTGCCAGAAAATCTGAGAGGGCAGCGGCACAGAGAGCGGGAGTTAATGAGATGAAAGTGGAAAGCCTGGCACAAAGGATTAGCTCCTGGCCTGCTCTGCTGCTGAAATCCCAAGGTTTCCTGGGAAGGCTTTCCTTGCACTGCAGCCACATCCTGCCTGGGCCTGCTTGGCAGAGGACAGATGTGCTTGGAGCAGAAATAAACACCTCTTCTTCACTTTTGGGACCCCTCAATGGGAATTGGTCTGTCCCAGCCACCAGCTCCCCCTTATTCCATCTCAGCCCCCAGTTTCCCTCTGGAGGGTCCCTGCACAAGACCATCACTAACAGCATTTACAGCTGCTGGTATTAAGCAGAAATAATAATAATAAAAAAACCCCAAGTGCAGATTAAAAGGACACTGGTGAAATGCCAGAGAAGAATTACAGCCCTAATAAACGACTGCCTTCTGCTGGGAGTGGGTGACGGGGAGGGGGGGTTTACGAGGCCATTTAAACTTCACTGTCAGAAAGGTGTATTAAAGTCATAAAGGCCTTGTTGCTTCTCCCATCGTCTGGATGCCGGAGCACGGCTGCAGTCGTAAATCCACCTGCTCACAGCCTGGGGCGAGGGGCCCAAAGCCCCTCGTCGCTGGGAAAAGCTGGGAGGAGCAGCAAGGCCTCCTTGGCTGGGGTCTTGGAGGGTGACGTCAGCCCTGGCGTGAGATAAATGCCAGCCGTGGGCTGGTGGTGCTGGCAGGGATGGGATTATCTCGGCATGGAGGCTGGGGCACTCCTAGTCCATCACCCTGCCTGCAGGGAGTGTGTGAGTGGGAGCCCACGCTCCCAATGCTAGTGCACCTTGTCTCCTGCCTGGTGCCTGGCATGAAGGGGACAAAGTCTGGGACCATGGCTGTCGTGCTGTCAGGAACATCCCCTGCTCCATCCCAGCTCCCAGATGTGCTGTGCCACAGGTCCATCACCCAGGTCCTGGACCCCATGAGCCCCAAGGCCAGGGCTGGAGCAGGATAGGCTCTCTCTGTTCCTTTGGCCAGCTCTCCCCCATACCTGCAAGGTCCTGCAGGTTTGTTTGCACAGGGCTGATGATGCTAACTCAAACACCTTAGTGCTTCCGCCCCGGTGCTCCTGTCGCGGGCTTGGCTCATCCTCCCACTCCCCTTCCTGCAAGGCTCAGCTGCAGACAGAAGCATCCTCCAGCACCTGGGAGCTTTTTGCCTCCCTCCTCTCCATCAATCGCTCCCATGGGATCCTTCTGTGACATGGCACTGTGGGATGGAGTCAGGGATGGGGCCAGGGATGGGGACAGTGCTGAAAGGTGCTTTCCGGCACAAGCTGCCCAGCACAGCCTGACTCACTCTACCTGGGATGGGTCACAGTTTCTGCTTTGTCCTCCCAGGGTGCAGTCCAGGTTCTCCACCTGGGTGACAATGGGGGCAGTGGGATGGGGGAAACCTGTGCAGGGAGAGGTGGTGGAGGCTGAGCCACTCGGGTGATGGTGACACAGAGCACCCTTCTCAGGGCAGGGCTGGCTAGGGAGCCCCAAAGCAGGAGCAGGTGGGACCGGGGTGGCTGGTGGGCACCTCTCTCACCTCCATGCTATGCCAGGAGGAGCTGCTCTCCCCCCTCCAGTGTCCCTATTGGGGAATCTTGGCCCCTGCTGCTTCCCACACTGGCTCATTGGTGGGTGCAGAGCAAGGAAATCCATTAACAGCACAAAATGACTGCAGGTGGCAGGGAGCTGAACCCAAACCCTCACACAGAGCAGCCACTGCTGCTTTTTCCTTTCCCTTTGAAGTCCCACAACCACCCAAAACTTAGGTTTCCCCGAGCACAGGCTGGGGAAGCAGGAGAGGAGCAGTGCAGCGGGGTGCAGTGCCTGTACCAGATTCAGGGCATCACTTGAGCATGAGCCAGCAGTGGCCCAGGTGGCCAAGAAGGCCAATGGCATCTTGGCTTGTATCAGAAACGGCATGGCCAGCAGATCCAGGGAGGTTATTCTCCCTCTGTACTCGGCACTGGTGAGACTGCACCTCAAATCCTGTGTTCATTTCTGGGCCCCTCACCACAAGAAGGATACTGAGGCTCTGGAGTGAGTCCAGAGAAGAGCAACGAAGCTGGTGAAGGGGGTGGAGAACAAATCTTTTCAGGAGCGGCTGAGAGAGCTGGGATTGTTTAGCCTGGAGAAGAGGAAGCTGAGAGGAGACCTCATTGCTCTCTACAACTACCTGAAAGGAGGTTGTAGAGAGGAGGGAGCTGGCCTCTTCTCTCAAGTGACAAGGGACAGGACAAGAGGGAATGGCCTCGACCTCCACCAAGGGCGTTCTGGCTTGAAATCAGGAATAAATTTTTCACAGAAAGGGTCATTGGGCACCTGAAAAGGCTTCCCAGGGAGGTGGTTGAGTCACCATCCCTGGGGGTGTTTAAAGGATGGGTGGATGAGGTGCTGAGTGACATGGTTTAGTGGCTGATGGGAAATGTTAGAATTGATGATCCGGTGGGTCCTTTCCAACCTAGTGATTCTATGATTCTATGTATGATCTATGCAGTTTTCTGCACTGGGATGTTGCCATCACAGTTTTGGTTTTGCCAGGCTCCCAGTCACGCCATGGCCAGGAGAAGGGGTGGGATGGGGTGCAGGGGGTGCTGCCAGCAGGCGAGGTGGCGGTGCCGGGAGGTGGCTGCACACCCCAGTGACTCAGCTGCCCCAGCGCAGGCGGAGGTGCGGTAGAGATACCGGAGCTAAAAAAAAAAAAAAAAAAAAACCCGGCTGGAGCACCAGGGAGAGGAAATTTCTCATTAGGCAGAAATGTGTGGCTGAACCTGTCTGACACCCGGGGCAGCCCTGGCCCCGCTGCGGGCAGATGAGAGTGGGAGCAGGCAGTGCAGGTCCAGCAGAAGCCTGGGCTTGGGAGGCAGGAGGGGCGAGGGGGCAGCAATACGAGGTGTGGGCGATGCCATGGTGCAGGGCGAGGGCAGAGCCCCCTGACCTCCCACCCGGGATGGGCAGGTGTGACAGCCACCGAAACTGGGGCAAAGCAAGCTGGAAGGAGCTAGACGATCTTTAAGGCCCCTTCCAACCCAAACTATTCTATGATTCTATACGATCCAGGCCACGAAAAAGCCTCTTCGCTCCCCTCGTTTCCAAAGGAGCCAGCTTTTCCAGACAATGGCACTCCAGCCCCACCGGCAGTTCTGTCACAAATTTCCCTCTGATTTCATAGAATCATAGAATCACCAGGTTGGAAGAGACCCACTGGATCATCGAGTCCAACCATTCCTATCAATCACTAAACCATGCCCCTCAGCACCTCATCCACGCATGCCTTAAACACCTCCAGGGAAGGTGACTCAAGCACCAACCTGGGAAGCCTGTTCCAGTGCCCAGTGACCCTTTCCATGAAATTTTTTTCCTAATGTCCAGCCTGAACCTCCCCTGGCAAAGTTTGAGGTCATTCCCTCTCATCCTGTCCCCTGTCACTTGGGAGAGGAGGCCAGCTCCCTCCTCTCTACAACCTCCTTTCAGGTAGTTGTAGAGAGCAATGAGGTCTCCTCTCAGCCTCCTCTTCTCCAGGCTAAACAACCCCAGCTCTCTCAGCCCTTCCTCATAAGGCCTGTTCTCCAGTCCCCTCACCAGCTTTGTCACTTTTCCCCTCTGGACCCAGCCTTTCCCCAACACCAAACCACCACTTCAGGAAAAGGCGATGCCTCCAGGTCTTTAACAACCCAAGCTGCTTTTTGCCTCTTGGTCCAGCATAGGGCTGGATTCTGCTCCTTGAACAATGCAGGCAGGCGTGGGTTGATTAATGTGAGCGTGTTCACTCACTTGATGCGCCCTGCCAAAGATGATGTCAGCTCCCAGGCATCTAGAGGGGAGAGCTGCCTCCTGCACCCCAAGGCAGCCCCCCGGTTCCCCTTTTTGGGAGCATCTCTGGCTGAGCGGCATCTCCTGGCACAGGAATATTGGGCATCACTCCGAGGGCTTCTCATCCCGAGTGGTCAGTCCTGTTCAAGCGGGGCAAAGATGCAGCCCTGCAGGCAGTGGGCAAGGATAACGGGCGCTGCAATATAAGCAAGCTCCTCGCTAGCTACCAGAGGAGACTGGGAGGAAGGAGTGGGAAGAAAATGATTAAAACAATTTATTTTTTTTTTAATAAATAAAAAAAAGCCCTGGGAAAAAGCTGCGTAGGGTCCTGGCACGTGAACAGAGCCTGAAAGAGGTTTTAAAAATTACCAATAAATAATCTTAACGGGAAACAGAAGGAGCAGAACTGGGGCGTTCGTGGCTCCCTGCAAGCTAGGGAAAACACACGAGGTCCCATCCCTCACATTGTGGGGACAACCACTTCCCGGGCTGTTGGGCACCCCTGGCTCCGAGCACAAGGCAATGACCCGCCTGGCCGGCATCTGCCCCGTCCCAGGCCGAGCTTGGATGCAGGATGTCTCCCCTGGTCACTGGTGATTCCTGTGGGCACAGGGTGGCAGTGGATGAAGCATGGTGGGAGCCGTGGGGGGGTGCCCATGGCTTGGGCTGGCCTGCTGGGCCGTGGCTGCCCTCTGCCAAGCCCTGGCGAGCCGTGATCCCTTCCAGCTGTGCCGGCCCCAGGCGGCCAGCGGGACTGCAGGATCCTCTCCCTGCCAAGCAGCCGAGGTGTCAGCCAAGAGTTAGCAGGGAAAACGCCAAGCAGCCGGCGAGCCGGCCAAGCCATCATCCCCGGCCTTCCTCCTCTTCTTCAGCTGGGGAGAGCCTCTCGCCCTCCCAGCAGAGCCCTGAGGCCCTGGCCCACCCCAGCGGGGTCCCCACTAACCCCTGGGGTGCCTTTGCCCCAGCCGTGTCCCCAGGACCTCCCTCTGCTGCCCCCGGGTTGCTCCCCTATCCTGGCCCCTCCACCTGGGCTGTGCGCTCCCCTCCTCTGGGCCAGTCTGGAAAAGGGACAGTCCCCGCCGCCTCCCGAACTTTCCAGCGCTCTACAGAGCCGGAACAATCATAGCCTTTGTCTTCCCTTAATCTCCTGGTTAGGAATTGAAAGGGGGGGAAAAAATCCAGCAGCACAAAAGGCTCTTTTGCCGGGGCTGGGAGGGGAGGAAGTGCAGGACGCAGGCAGTAGGGAGGCAGGGTTTGCTTTACCCTCGCTGGCCCCCAGCTCCCCAAGGGCCACCCCATGCCGTCCCCATCCCCACTGTCCCCAGGTGTCCCCGCAGTGGCACCTGAGGGTTGTCGTCTTGGGGAGCATCACCTACTCCTCCCAGCCCCTTGAAGGTTCTCGCCTACTGGCTGTCTTAGGGATGTGTCCAGGAGCCTCTTCAGGCTGGGCTTGCGCACACACAGTGCCACGAGTCTCCAGCTCACTGCCATGGACCCTCTGTCATAGAATCATCAGGTTGGAAAAGACCCATCAGATCATTGATTTGACACACATGTGCCCAGACCCACCCAGTACAGGACTCCCACCACCCAGAGGCCCCCAAAAACCACTCAGGCACCACAGACCTCCATAAAATTCCTTAAATAATTTAATTGAAAAAAGTCTTTCTGTTAAAAAATATTTTTACAAATGCACGCTCGCATTATTTTCCCTTACTGCTTTTTTTTTTTTTTTCTTCACTGTTGCTTTTCTTTCACCATTGAACACAGCTTTCCCCTATACGTATCTATAAAAAGGGAGGTGGTAGGTACAGCACGTGATGAGCCCCTGGGTGAAAACCAGGCAGTGTGGGAGGCCGAGGCTGTGGGGACACTTGGGCTCAGCTGGTGGGATGCTGTGGTCCTGTCCCATGGGAACAAGGTGGGCATGGAGAAACCTGGGAGAAGGGCTTTGTTCTGGGTTTGCTGTTTAAAAAGAGTAGACACCCTTCCTTCCCCCGGAAGCAAAACCAGGCCAGGGTGGAGGGTTTGAGGTGAGGACACCTGGGATTCACTGGGGCTGGTGGGACCCCAAACCTTGCAGCAACAGGACCCTTGCAGCACCGGGGCTGGGGTAGCAAGGGCCGCAGAGGCAGCCCCTGAGCCCCACAGCACTTCCATTTGGAGGGGTTGAGAGGGTCAGCAAGTCCCAAGTGGGCCCTGGCATCTGTTTGGCCACCTGCTCTTTAAAGCTTCCCAAAGGCAGATTACTCTGCCTGACCTGGGTGGGGGGTAGCTGTGCCCAACTGCCACTTGGGGTCTCACCATGGCAGGGTGTGGTGAGCAAGCTGGTATTGGCAGGGCAGGACAAATCCAGGGAAGTGGGGCTGTGGTTGTGGCACCCCCAGCAGCCAGCATGCCTGTGGAGAAGGGATGGCAGGATGGGGGGAGCCCATTCCCCACCACAGGACTGCGGCCAGCTGCCCTCCAGCCTTGTTTACTGTTCCCTGGGGAGGAGATTGGAGTTAATGAGAAACCCAAGGGCAGTTGAGTTTCAAGGAAAAGGGAAAAATAGCACCTGTTTGGCCAGCCCAGGGAGGAGGGGAGCACAGCGTGGAGCTCATTTTAGGGAGCCCTTGCTTCCCCCTCTGTACTGCTAGCAAAGCATCCCTGTAAGCAAGCCAACGAGATGTACTCCAGCCAAGGGGGCTTCAGGAGCTGAAATCCCCACATGACCAGTGGAGGGTCACACTTGGCTACTAGGGAGCAATCCTTCCTGGGCTGAGGGCACAAGACACCTCCCAGCCCAGCTCTCGCAGGGACAGTGTGCTCCCACTTGGCTCAGCAGCTGCCCTGTCATGGTGAGGAAGAACGAGGCCAGTGATGCAGGGATGCCGGTGGCTGTTGTGACACTCCTGCCTAGGGTCAGACTCTGCCTGCAAAGAGCAGAGGGTAACTGGTGCTCTGAGCAGAGCACTGGGGTGCGGGGACCCCTCTGGCACTGGGCCAGGCAGTGAGCACAGCTGCTCCCTGCTGGATTTTCACACACAGGGTTTGGTTCCTACAGTTCGAGCTTGACTTGAGAAGGGGATACAGGGGAAAAAAAAAAAGCATCTTCAAGTGCATTAGATGGAGCTCCACAGCTGGCTCTGCCCTGGGACTCAACCTTCAGCCTACACACCCCACAGGGGAGCACACCGGGCACTGCAGGCTGGGTACAACATCACTGCCTGGGCCCAAGCAAGGGGGACCCTGCGAGGCCACCTGAATATGTGACAGCAGAGAAAGGGGGAGCAGAAAGGGGCACAGAGCCAGCCTGGGGCTGGCCAGGAAGAGCCTGTTGGGCAGTGAAGCCGCAGGCAGTTGGGCCTGCTGCAGGGAGAGCGCGATCGAGCAAAGGAAACTGGTAAAATTCTTATTGCCTTTATTCTGCCCATTGCCTCACACAGTCCTGCCGGCCAGCACACACCCACGCACGCATGCACACACTCACGCACACTCAGGCACGCTGGGAGTCTCTCCCTCGGCTTGGAGGAACTGGGCTGCAGTGAATCCTCAGGGGAAGGCGAGTGAGTCTTTTGGCAGCAATCACAGCATGTGTCAGGAGCGGGGTGGCCACACCAGCAGCACCCGCTCCTTCTGCATAAAAGAGGAGGCTGGAGGAGGCTGATCCTCAGCCCCCCTGGCGTGGCCCCCACACCAGCCCTGCGCTCTGGCTCCTGGGGGGAGCGTGGCTGCCATCAGTCCGGGGGCGGAGGGTCTCTGTGCAAACGTGCTGACGGCCTCACTCTGCAGTCCAGAGTTGGCCAGGAGAACCAAGAGGGTAAGGAGATGCGGAGCTGGGCACCTGGTCCCCCTCCCTCCCCTTTCTGCTCCCTCTTTTTTTTTTAATATATCTCTTTTTTTTTTTTTTTTCTTTTTTTTCCTCTTTTTTTTGCCTAACTCCCTGCATAGTAAATCTCATGGGGTTTGGGTTCTGGCATACAAAGCCAAGAAAGGGAGCGAAGCCTTCCCTTTGGACATGTTCCAGTGCAGACCCTCAGGCGGAAGGGCCACCAGGGCTGGAGGAGAGGAGTGATTGTCTGGGGCCAATGGCCACGGCCCTGTCGCCAGCTCAGCCTCCCACAGCTGCTTCCACGCGGGGACCAGAGTTAGGGAAGGCTTCGGACGTGTTTGACATACTCAGCGGACGGGTCAACAGTCAGTGGCCTTTAGAAGGGAGGGAAGTGAGGACTTGGGGAAGGAAATGGGGTGGAAAGAAATCCAAGAAGCAGAACAACTCTTCAAACTGATGAGCGCTGAGACAGGGTGGGAAGCAGGATGTGCCATCTCTGTCCTATAATCCATCTTCAATATGAAGATGCGTTGATGCCTCACCCCTCCAGGACACGGGACAAAAAGCTGAGCTCCCTCTTGGCACGAGAGCCTCCAATCCAGGGAAGGGTGGCCTGTCCCATCCCAGGCAGCCGTCCGAGGCAGCAGAGTGCCATGTGAAAGGGGAAACCGGAAGCCAGGCTGCACCACAAACTGAACGTGGTTGGCCCTGTTCCCTCGGTCCATTCTAATGCAGTCCTCTGTGGTCAAACCTGCACCGGGAGCGTCTGGTTCATCTGCAGCCTCATGTCCTGAATGCTGCTCAGGATCTTCTTCTGGTGCCCTGCTAGCGTCACCCCTATCCTCAGCAGGTCTCTGTAAGGAGAAGGGGAAGACTCAGCCACCAGTCAGCAGCGTGTGGCCCTGCCCTGTCCAACTGCTGCCAAGGGATCAACCAATCTTCATTACAGCCCATTGCCAAGCTCTGGGTACCCTCTTAACACCACAGGGCACTGGATGGTGAATCCCGGACCCTAACCCACTTGGGAAAACCCCATGCACGACTCAGCTTTCCACCTGCTCAGGCAGGAGGAGCTGGCTGTCAGAGAGGTGAGGGACGATGTGCCACAGCCCCAGCCCTTTCCCCTTCTGCAAACAGGCACTTACTCTGCAGTCATCTGTGCCACCAAGTCAAAGGAGGCAAAGCCAGCATTGACAAAGTTCTCCTTGTACCGTCCCATTTTGATAGCGTCCAGCCAGTCTCCCACGGTGGTGAAGGTGGTGTAATCTGGGACAGTGCGGTCCAGGAGCGGCTGGGAGACACTAAAGGGCAAGAAAACCGCAGGTCACAGGGAGCAGAGGACAGAGAGGTGCAACTGGAATTGGGAGATTTATCTCTGCCCTCCCACATCTCTAGTCCCAACCACCCCAGTGTTCCCTGGGTTTAGAATCATAGAAACACCAGGTTGGAAAAGACCCACCAGACCAAGTCTAACCATTCCTATCAATCACTAAACCATGCCCCTCAGCACCTCATCCACGCATGCCTTAAACACCTCCAGGGAAGGTGACTCAAGCACCTCCCTGGGAAGCCTGTTCCAGTGCCCAATGACCCTTTCTGTGAAATTTTTTTTTCCTAATGTTCAGGCTAAACCTCCCCTGGCGGAGCTTGAGGCTATTCCTCTTGAGGTGGAGCTTGAGGTCATTCCCCTGTCACTTGGGAGAAGAGGCCAGCTCCCTCCTCTCCACAACTTCCTTTTAGGTAGTTGTAGAGAGCAATGAGGTCTCCCTTCAGCCTCCTCTTCTCCAGGATCTTGAGGGAACTGCCACTGACCCAGACTGGACGCTGGCAATGACTTTCAGGCTGGCAGCGTTGCGGATAAGCTTGTCCAGCGTGTTGACAATCTGTGCAAATTTGGGTCGCAGGTTGCGGTCCCGCACCCAGCAGTCCAGCATCAGCTGGTGCAGGGCTGTGGGGCAGTCCATGGGGGGTGGCAGGCGGTAATCCTGCTCCACTGCGTTGATCACCTGCAAAGAGACACGCAGAGGCAGGCTGTGAGCCACCTCAGCTCCCATGGGTGGGCCCACAGCTCCCTGCTTCCCCAGGGAGCACTTACATCCTGGTTGGACATATCCCAGTAGGGTCGCTCCCCGTAGGACATCACTTCCCACATGACAATGCCGTAGCTCCACACGTCACTGGCCGAAGTGAATTTGCGGTAGGCAATGGCCTCAGGAGCCGTCCATCTGATTGGGATCTTGCCTCCCTGCAGGGATACACAGCTCCATTCAGCATATACCTGAGGTGTCTCTCCTCACCCCTGGTTTAGTGGATCCCCCTCCAATGGTCCCATACCAGGGAGCTGGTGTAGGTAGGGTCAGCTGGGTCATCCTCCAAAAAGCGAGAGAGCCCGAAGTCAGACACTTTGCAGACCAAATTGCTGTTGACGAGGATGTTGCGGGCAGCCAGATCCCTGTGCACGTAGTTCATCTCCGAAAGGTACTTCATGCCAGCAGCAATGCCTCGCAGCATTCCCACCAGTTGGATGACTGTGAACTGCCCGTCGTTCAGCTGCCAGGGGAGAGAGATTTGGGGTTTGCAACACCTCAAACGGATTGAGGAGGGATCCCAATGTGGTACTACTTTTTGTCCTCCCTAGAGCCACCTCTCTTCCCACACCCCACAATGTCCATGCAGAGCTTTGCGCTGTGGATGCCAGCACAACGATGCAAAGGGATGGACAAGGAGGGCTTGGAGCTGTCAGCCCCATACACTGCAGCCCCCAGCCCAGGGCAGGAGGGGATGGATGCTCACCCGGAGGAAGGAGTCCAGTGCACAATTCTCCATGAACTCCGTGATGATCATGACGGGACGGCTCTTGGTCACCACACCCTCCAAGTGGATGATGTTGGGGTGGTCAAACTGGCCCATGATGCTGGCCTCACTCAGGAAGTCCCGCCGCTGCCGCTCTGTGTAGCCCACCTTCAGGGTCTTGATGGCCACAAAGATCTCGCGGCGGCCAGGCAGCTTCAGGCGCCCGCGGCACACCTCACCAAACTCTCCTGCAGGTGGGGAAAGGGAGAAAGGGGCGGCATGGTGAGCCACACTTCAAGGTGAGAGATGGCAGTGTCAGCAGCTGCTGTGCCCAGCCCTGGGGACTTGCCTGCTCCAATGACCTCCTCGATTTTGACACAGGAGATGTCAATCTCTTTGGCAAATTCCCGGACGGCTTCATTGGGGTCCTCGTAGGTGAAGGGGTCAATGTAGACCTTCATCCCAGGGGTGACTGCAAGGGTAGAGGAGTCATCACCAAGAGGGACGCAACATTGGTGACAGATGCCAAGCCAGCCTGGCCAGTTGTCTGCCCAGTCCTCCCAGCCTCTGGCTAGTGAAGGCTGCCCCTTCGCATGCACATGGGGCAGTAATTTGTAGAGGGCAGGCAAACCCCTTTTGCTGGGCTCTCACACTCACCGTACTGCTGCAGCTTCTCCGTGTACTCGGGGTCTGTGCTATTGCGTTGCTTCCTACCCAAAGGAGACGAGAGGAGGTGTTCAGTAACCACATTCACAGCCTATGCCAGATAGCTTTCCCTCCAGCAGAGTGTGAGCAGAGCCATCCCTCTGCCTGAGGCGTGATGGGAGAAGATGGCCTAGTTGTGCTGAGAGGATGCTAGGAGCCCAGGCAGAGCCCCAGCTGGTGCCAGGGAAGCAGAGATGCACAGTCCTCCCACAGGACCCGTGCTCTGGTACCCACATGCGACCGGTCCAGTCCTTCACTCTCAGGCTGGAGCTGTCAGAACTCTGCCCACAGGCAAGAGGGAAAGCTCTGGGGCAAACACAAGCAACCCCCAAACCCTGCTCTGAATCCTCCCTCCCTACAAAGCCAGTACCTGAAGCAGACGATGGCGATGATCACCACAACGATGACGAATAGCAGCCCTGCAGTGGCTGAACCTACAATCAGAGGCAGTTCCTGGAAAGTCTTGCTGGTGGAGCCTGATGGAGGGAGAGGCAGGAATCAATGTCATGCTGTGGAAGGAGCATGCATAGGAGGGCTGGAGGACAGAGGCAGCCTCGTCTTGGTACCTACCATCCTCTGCAGTTGTCTGAAACTCTGTGGGGAGGCTGTACCGTCCGTATCCAGCCACTGTGCGTGCCCGGACCTGCACCATATACCGAGCATTGGCCTTCAGCCCATCTAGCTTCACTGAATTCTTCTGGCTGGTGACTGTGTTGGCAATACCATCACTCTGGCCTTGCTGTAGGGGAGACATATGGGTGTCACCTCTGTGGAGCCATCCCCCTTTGCTGCTCCTCCATTCCCTGGGCATCATCTCTGCAGGGACCCTCTTTACCAGGAGGGTTGGAGGAGGAGAAAGTTTGTTCTACTTCTTGCTTTACCTTCTCAGAGTACTTGATCTCATAGTCGAGAATGATGCCATTAGGTCTCTCTGGAGGAGTCCAGGACAGTGTCAAGCTGTTCCCAGTGCTGCTGTGCAGATGCATCGTAGGCACGGCGGATGGGGCTAGGAAAGAGGGCAGGGGAGGAATGAACCATCTGTGTCAGGCTCCTTGACCTCCATCATCCCGCATTGGTGCAGGGCACTCTCTGCCTGGGACTTATTTGGCTAACCCCAGTGGAAAGGCAAGGAAAAACTTGGAGGCTGGCCTCCAAGCCTCCATAGGGAGGTGAGATCTCACCATCTCACAACCAAGGTGACAAGGACAATAAGGACTCCTGGAAACAGCATCGAGGTAACAATTCATCCCACACATAGCCACAGACTGGTCTGGGGAAAGGCCCTGCCAGTCCAAACTGGGGCTCCCTCCTCTACTTGCAAGGAGCTCCACACTACATCCTAACAACACCACCCATGAAATCAGATCAGAGCGTGGTGGCTGGAGATTACCAGCATGCTGGAACTAGGCTAGAGTGGGAGGGAGGAAGAAACAGCAGAACACTTGCCTGGCTGCAAAGGTTTGGGCTGGTGCTGAGCCTTTCCAGGCCCATAGCGGAGAAATCTCATTTCCTCCTCCTCCCTTCACTGCAGGCACAACATCTCTGGGGTAGGTCTAAGAGATCCAGAGCTCTCTGGAGCATCTGTCAACTCTGCCCTTCCCTGCTTGCATGCATTCTGATCTCACCTCCTCCAGGGAGACATGTTAAATGGAGAGAAGAATTTACCCAGGGGATTAGATGCAGGCACAGAGAGTACAAAGGACTGCAGACTCCAAGGCTGTCAGCAAGAAATCCTTGCTCCGCTCTGCGGCAGAGAGCCAGCCCCTGTTCTCCAGCAGCTCTGCTCACCTGCCTGGTTGGTGGTGATGTTGACAGAGGCAAAATGGGGAGAGAAGGGGCTCTTGTTGGAGATGCCGTTCACAGCCTGGATCTCAAAGGTGTACTGGGTGTGGGCCATCAGGTTGCTGATGTAGATGCGGCGCTCAGTGAGGCCAAGCTGGCGTGGCACGAACTCCACGTTGTCATCGCAGCGAGTACACAGGCGCCGCTCCACGCTGCACTTCTTGCAGATGATGTTGTAGAGCAGGTCGTCTCGGCCACCCGTGTCCTGCGGCTCGCTCCACTCCAGCACCAGCGATGTTTCATTGACATTGGAGATGACGTTGCGGGGGGCAGAGGGTATGCCTGTGGGGGAAATGTAGAGGTTAGGGAAGATGTGCCCCCATTCCTGGCTTAAGTCCAGCGTGGGCACAGCATAGTCCCTCCGATGTGGGTCACAGCCTCCTGCTGCCTCCACACCTCCCTTCGCCCCCCTCTTCCCCCAGGGCAGGACTCACTGGTGCAGGCGCTGTCTGCGGAGTCCGTGTCTGCCCGGAAAAAGCCATTTCGACATGTGCAGACTGTTGCTGCTCCGGAGGTGGTCCGGCTGTTGGGAGGGCAAGGAGAGCAAGGACCTTCCCCTTGCTTAGACTTAAAGGTTCCTGGGCCACATGCTGCAGGAAGGTAAAACAAATCCCAGTTACTAAGTGCACCCAGAAAACATCTGCTATTCTCCCGAAGGTTGGACAGACCCCTTTTTCAATCCTTGCCAAATCTCTGATCAATGGCTTGAGGACCACAGGCCACTTCTCTGCTGCCATCAGCAGTGTCCAGGGATGTGGTGCCCCTGCCAGTGCAGGCACAGCTCTGCCCAGGAGACACCATGCTCCAGTGAGACCTGGGGCAGCTGGCAATGGGAAGAGCTGGTCACCAGCATCTGTATGGAGATCAGGGACCCATTTTGTTTCTTCACTGCACTTCCCAAAGGCTCCCCCTTTCCTAGCTGGCTTGCATACCCAACACACTCCATAATGTCAGTGATCCATTGCCCAGGGAAATAAGGCTATGAAGGAAAGGACCTCTCAGCCGTGCCCACAGCAGCCCCCATGAGAGGCCTCCACAGCCCCAAACACAGCCACTCAGCCCCAAGCCCTCTGCAGCAGGCTCTTCAGCCACTTCTCAGTGCCAGGGCAGTGGAACCTCCCGAGGCTGGCTCAAGTGGAGTGCTGAACAAGATTAAAACATTCCTGCAGGTCCTTGGCTGAAGAGTTGCTTTGGCATCACTGCCACCTCCTATCCCTACTTCCAACCAGGGTCCTTCAAGGAGCCACAAGTCCTGGGATCCACTCTGGCTGGCAGTGCAGGGTGTTTAGTCTTAATGAGGGGCACGTGAAAGGATAAAAGGCACTTGAGCCAAGGGGGAGAGTGGCCTCAGGAACCCAATCCATGCCTGGAAATAGCCTGATTTATTGAAGTGCTGCTTCAAGGAAGTGGACCCCATGCTCTGTGCTCACAGTTGACTAAAGTGTCGAGAGACCTGACAACACCAGCTCTGCTTTGGCATCACCCTGTTTGCTACAGCCAGGGTGGCATCAGCACCGACGGCCCCAGAGGGGGGCACATCCTCTTTGCTCTGTCAGACCTAGGGCAGCTCCCAAGGGCGTGTAACCCTCCCAACTGCCCCATCCTACGTTCTACACCTGCCGCACACCACCCATAAACAAGAGGAGGTTTCCTGGTGCTTCATCAGGCTGCGGCAAGTGGAAGTTTCCGGCTATGAGGCACCTCCCGACACCCTCTGTGGAAGTTTTCCGGCTGGTTGCAGCCCCATGCGTGGGGTGTGGAGCACTGCTGAGTCAAATGCTGCTGAGCTGGCCCCACAGGGACCCACACACAGCTCCAGGGTGATGTCCTGCCCTCCCTGGTTTACCCAGGCACTAAGCAGGAGCATCCTCAGGATAGAAGCCCCGCTCTGTCACAGTGCTGCTGGGCACAGGACATGTAAGCAGCCCTATCATGAGGGGAGGCATCACAAGGGAGTGTACATGTGCGCCGTGGCCTCTCCAGCCCCCTTGCCTGGATGGCTGGCAGAAGCCACTTCCTGCTCCCTGGGCACAAGCCTTCTGGCAAGGAGACTCCACTTAGGTTAGAACAGGACAGGCCACATGGCTCGACTCGCTCCAGCTCCTCGACCTGAGTTCACCCAGCCTCTGGGCCTTCTCTTTGGAAATGAAAGCTTAGCCCATACTGACTGCACAGGCTGGAAGGCAAAGGGGCGCATACCACCTTACTCCTCTGCAAGTGATGGAAGCCCATGGCAAGTAAGTCCACGGCTCCTGTCCCCTCAGCCTGGGCCACCCTTGCCACCACAAAATGTAAAGATGTGGACAGCAGATGTCCAGAGGTAGTGGAGCAGCCTCAGCACAGGCAGACTCACCCCAGCCAGAGTCCTGGGCGGTTCAAACTGGGTGGATGCAGATTCACGCATAAAGAACCAGATTGCTGAGGAATGAGATGACTGAAACCTCTTGGACAGGAATGCTCTGGGCTCAGAAAGCTGCCAAACATGCTTTGGTTATGGACAGGAGCCCAGATCCATCATGGACAAAACCCTCTGAAACAATAGGCTTGCTATGGGATAGCAAAACTGGAGCAACCAGGGCTCGCATTAAGCCAAAGCCCAAGTGTGACATGGCAGCCAGGGACAGTGAGATACTCCATAAGGGATGAAGTAGGGATGATGGTACTTGGCCTTCTGCACACTTAGAGCCCACTGGTTCCTGGTGGGTTGTGGGCACGGAGGGGACAGTGACCTCCCACGCTCCTGGACACAGGAGGAATGGATGGGCAAAGCTGTCCTTGGGCAGTTATCCACCACCCCACAGGAGCACCCAGTGCAGGCACAAGGATGAAGGTTATTTCCCTGCACCCTCATGCCACCCTGGCAGGAAAGGGATGAGCCATGTCCTAGCCCCATTAAGCTGGTGAAGAGTGGGAGAGGGACTGAGGCCCAGATGCACTCCGGTGCTTAAGTTTCCAACCCCGCTTAATAAATCAGAGCATAAAGACCTCGATGGCAGCGTGACAGCTCTCAGACGCCACATGTGAAGGCTGTAACTGAGCTGAAAGCTGATCCCAGGTCCCTGGTGGATAAGCCACTGTGTCATCTCTTCTCTGCAAGAAACTGCCTGTACAACAACCACTGTCTTGGCCAGCACACCAGGGAATGAGCCTGGGAGCTCTGGAGCAGGAGCATGACTCCATCCAGCCGGAGCTGGGGAGCCAGGCTCCCCTCTTCCCACCAAGAGGTTTGCATAAGCACTTTTCCTGCTGAAGTGTCCTCAAATAAAATAACAACCCTGAACGTCCGCATACAGATCACATCTCCTGGTGCTAGGCCACGGTCAGCTCCAGGCAGAACATGACAGTCGCTGACAGCCACAGGATAACAGGTCAGGGAACTGAAGTGGAGCTCCCTAGTCTGAAGAGGAGCCACTGGTTTGATGGGAGGAAGATGCAGCTCAGACTGACAGCAGGGATCAGCTGCAGAGGGGATTTGTGGGTGTGAAAGGGAGCGGGACAGTAACGCAGCCCTAGAGCTGCTGCAAAACTGCCCCTGCACCCTCAGTGGGGCAGCACACACTGGCACAGCCCAGCATAGCCCACACCTCTGGTCTGCCGGCTTCTTCCAGCAGTCCCTCTGGGATTTTCATCAGTTGTCTACCTTTGGGGCCTGATCCTGCCTCACAGAGCTGCAGCAGGGGGCTGGGGGGAGAGGAAGACCCTCTTCCCAAAAACCCCATGAACAAAGTCCAAGGGAGTGAGCCGAAAAAAACATTGAAATAAAACCTTCCTGACAGCAGCAGAGAGCAGTGACTCATCCCACAGGCAGCCTCCATTACTGCATGGGATGCGGGCAAGCAGCAGGGAACCCAGAAAGCATCTCCAAAACTTCAGGGTCCACTCCTTTGGGAAAGGGAGGAATAGCCCATGGCACATCAGGGAATACCAGCCCCAAACTAACCGTGTTTCAGGTCTCAACTGCTTTCCCATCCACATAACACTGTTCCAGCCTGGGCAGCATCCCTCCAGCTATTTCTCTCCCTGTAGGACTGAAGCAGAACGCCTCGCTTGAGCCTAGATAAATTAAACCAATCACATCCCTTTGTCCAGCAACCCTGTAATGTCTTTAAAGGCAGCAATCGAGTTTGCCTGGGACGATCTGTGCTTTATGAACCTGCACGGCTTGCTCCCTTCCCACTTTTGTAAGCTGCTGCAGATGGATTAGAGCTGCGGAAGCAATAGCCTGGCTACATCCAAGGCGGTAACTCTCGTTTTAAGTCTCTCTTAAAAGGCACTTGATATTTTTTTTTCTTTTTAAAAAAAACACCCTTTGGGTAGAAATATTTCACACTAGCACAAACCAAAAGTGAATGGAGTCAATTTGAAGGGGAGAAAAGGGAAAGAGCCCTCTGCAGTTTGAATAGTGGCATCCAAGGAACAGGCAGGAAAATATTCTTAAAATAAAAAAAAAAAAAAAGGAAAAAAATTGAATCAGCAAAGCTGCTCCTGGAGCTGCAGCAGGTCACAGGCAGGACGGCAGGGGTAGATTTCCTCAACCGTGTTACAAGTAACCCATTGTGGAGCTGCCTGGTTGTAAACCAGCAGCTCTCCCCTGCCCGCGCTGCTGAGCCGCCTTTGATCTGGAAACCCTGGCAATTAATAGCCGGCAGTTTCACTTCCTGGGTTTCATGCACCAAGCCCGTGTTGCAATGCAAAACTGCAAACAGTTGGCAAATGCAATGCTGGCTTGGCATTTTTTTTTTTTAATTTGGGGTGATGTTCCCATTAGTCACTGATTGCAAGGGAAATTTATTTTTTCAAAAATGCAGATTTTGGCCCCATCCTGACCTTCCGTCGCCTACGGGCTGTGCCCAAAGGGAAAGCACCTGGTGCAAGCAGAAAAGGGACATCCAAAAGACCGAGAAATGGGTCTGAGGAAAGCTCAGCATCACACTGCAGACGGTCTCCCTGGTGCTTTTATGGTCTGGGTGCCCACTGACGGCACTACACAGCCTGAGTCTCCCTCCTGAGTGCGATGTAGGCTCTGGGAGCACCACATTCTCTCTCCAGGACATCCTGACATGGCCATCAAGGGCCATGTGAGGAGCAAACTCATGGCTAGCTTGGCACGGGGGCCAGCCAGACCCCAAACCTTTCTTTGGGTGAAAACAGCAACACGAGGGGTGCAAATCCCCAGTAAATTTGGCATGAGAAGCACACACCCAGGAGCATTTTCAGGGGGGTGCTGCACATAGAGCTGCTCTGTGTTAAGAACCCTGCACCTCTCGAAGGAAACTCCTACCATCTGCCTCCGCAACACAGGGAGCACATTGACACCAAACCCCCAAAAAGGTTTGGGTGCTTGCCAACCAAAAGCAGCAGGGACAGGGGCTGCAGGGTTTGGGGTGCAAGCGGATGAAGGCAGTGTTCCCCCTGCCTGCAGAGGCATGTGGAACCTTCATCTCCCTCCTTGGCCAGCAACTCCTCTTCCTCCAAGAAGAGCTGCCTTTGCAGCTCTGTGTGGCAGGGAGCGTGTGGGAAGCGGTACAACCCCCAGAAGGGCCGTGTGCTAATTAAATAAAGATAATGAGACTGAGAATGAGATGCCAAATCAATGCTGTGGCAACTCAGGACTAGAGTGCCAGATACCAGCCTGGTGTATTGCATTACAAAGCAGCTGGGCGGGATGAGCCCTCAGCTCCTGAGGGACCGGGATACAAGCTGCATTGTAACAGGTCTGAATGCGAGGTCTAATCCTGGCTCTGGATGGAGATAAAGAAGAGGAGGAGGAGATCTTCAAAGGCCACTGAAAGTCTGGGGAAAGGGGGAGATTTACAACAGGGCTTATCCCATCTAAGCAGTAACTGGGTATTGTTATTTATTAAAATGCCATCTGGCACTCCAGAGCAGTTAATGCCCATGCGGTGAAGCCTCGGTGGGCTCCCTGGGGTGGGAGTGCCAAAACCCCAGCTCTGCAGGGCTGCATCTGCACCGCTGCCTAAGCCATGGGGGCCGAGAGCCTTCTTGGTGGTGCTGAGCTGCTGAAATGGGGTAAGGGAACATCCAGCCGAGAGCTGCAAGGGAAGGGAGCTGCAGCTCTGGCTTCTCCCAGCCCTTCTTCAGCTGTTTCTACTTAAAACATACCATCATATGGCGGAAAATCTGATCATACAAACGCAGCACAACTTTCCCAGAGAAACGTGAGGACATCGCAGCTTCTGCTCAGCGAGAGGGTAGGCTGCCGGATGGAGACGTACCCGCAGCTCAGTGTGGCTTCTCTGTGTGCTGGGGAAGAAGCTGGGCTTGCGTGAGAAATTCAAAGGCACTGGGAGAGCTGCTGCATGGGCATCTGCCTGGCTAGCGGGAGGTAGAGAGGGAAACTTGCCCTGGGCTGCAGCGATGCCCTCAGCATGACCAGAGGAGCCCCTGGTCCTGCCTTGGGATGCCCCTGCTCAGCTGGAAATGGTGTCACCTTGTGCCCAAACCCCACTCCCCACTGGGAAGGAGCACATACCCCGTACAATCTAAGATCTCCCAGCCCATGCAAGAAGGAAAGCAGCTCCCCGGGGGCGGGAACCCCAGCCTGCACTTTTAAGCATGGGCTCTTCACCCAGTGACTGATGCCTGACACAGCCTCCATCTGCCCCAGGAGCCAGATCAGCTGCTCGCAAGCCGGGCACTGGGGTACCACAGTAGGGGCTGTGCTGGCACCAACTGGCACCAACTGTGCTGGAGGCTCCCCAGCAGAGCCACAGCCCCGTGGAGGCTGAGCTCTCCCTGACCAGCTGCAACAGCACAGCCAACAGCTACGCGGCTCCCAAAGCCAGCGGAGAGGCTGGCCTGGCCAAAGCCCCAAGTCACGGGCCATCCCAAATTGCATCGTCCCTGCCAAGAGCAAAGGGCCGGCGCCAAGCATCCTGTCATCGGCGAGCACGACGCAACCAGTGTTGGGGACCCAGCCAGCATCCTGCTCCCTGTACAATGTCTCCAGCCAAGGTGAGGAGCAACCTTTCTGCCCTAAACCTGAGGCACCCCAGGACAGGGTCCTGCACGCTGGAGACAGCTCACGAGGATAAAATCACCCCAAGGAAAAGCAGTGTCCATCTGGGTATATTATTCCTTATCAACACACCCAACTTGGGGTGAAACAGCAACACTAGAGTTGTCGCAGGGGAGCATGGCAGCTGCAGCAACCACACAGAGCTATCCTGCCACCCAGGGTGCCTCTTCACCCCCAGTATCTCTGTGTGCAGGATGCTCTTCCCTCCCTGCTGAGCTGTGACAGGGAGCTCTGTTTACCCTGCCTGCATGCTTCTCCCCACTCTCCCCACTGCAAGCCCTCAATGCTGGCAGGGAAAGCGTGCATCTGTATGCATCCGAATGGCTTCTCCCATAGCCAGCACAGCAGGGCCTTGCTCACCACTGGGATTTCTGAGTGCCTCCGCGCAGGCAGTGTGAAATCACACTTGCCAGGAACAATCACTCACCCCAGCCACAAGCACCGCAGTGGGGGACAGTGGGGAGATGCTGAAAACAGCAGCAGTAGGGGTGAGAGGGAGGTTCTGGTAATGCTCAGGGGCTTAAACGTGCTGGATCCCTGCTGAAGACAATGTCTTGAGCCACAGCTCCTGGTGAGATGCATCCCTCAGAAGACAGCACTGGCAGAAGCTAACCAGCGTGTCACAGCAGACACCACGGCAATCTGGACCACGAAGACTTTAACGCTTCCAGTCAAACTGCAGACCACTCATCTGAGATACCACCCAGCTCCCAAGCCTCCAAAAACAGACTGAGCTCAATGCAAAACCACCTCCTCCACATCAGTGGATGGGGGGACAAGAGCCATGGTCACTCAGTCACACACGTACCTTGGCACTGGGTATCCTTCATGGTTGGCTCATATCCAGCAGCACATGTACACGCTCCCACAGGTACCATCCACTCGCCATCGCCATTGCAGTACAGCTTCAGGGGTACAGACACCTCCACTGCGTTAGGGATGCAAGTGCCTGGTGCGATGACCAGAGAAGTGGGTTCAGCCCCCGTTAAAGTCTCCGGGAAAATAGCAAAGCCAGCAATAGTGTTGGAACATTTCTTGTAGAAAGCCCGGACAGAGATGAGAGACATGCAGGCTCCCAAGTCCTGGAAGGCCAGGTAAAAGCCATTCTTGGAGAGAGGGCCAAAGCTGCGCACCTTGGTGTTCACACGGCCAGACTCCAGCTTGGAGAAGCTCTCATCCGGGGCAATTGTATCCACTTTGATATAGGGGTTCTCCATCCAGAAAGGACTATTCGCAGAGGCAGAATCTGTATCCGACTCGTAATAGAAGAGGTTGAAGGTCTCTTTGCAGGAGCCAGGGATGTTTGGGATGCTGTTGCAGTCCCGCACAGTGAACTTCAGCTCGACGTAGACACGCTGGACGTCCTGGCGCTGGATGAACTTGGTGCGAAGCCAGTTGTTCTGGCTGGCCTCCCGCACGTTGCACACCTGGTACGTGCGGATAGGGTTCATGGCCTCGTCATAACCACTGACTTCTTCCCACTGTGAGTGAGAGGGGAGAGGGTTAGACCCCATCTGGGGACATCAGCACCACAGACACATCATGAATTGCATGAGGTGGGTGGACAAGGCAATAGTCAACAGAGAAGAGAAGCATTTGCACCTCCCAACCCTCCTGGTCATCAAGCTGACTAAGGGCAACAAAGACCAGGGACCACGGTGCACCCACTCTGCCGGCACAGAGTCAGCAGTAGATAGTTTTGCGAGGTAATAGGATAAGCATGGGAGGGAAGAGGGAAGACACAGCCAGCTTCACAAAGGTGCTGGAGAGCAGCCCCAATTCCTGTGGGGCCAGGGGCAGTCGTGCCCTTTGGAGGTCAGGAGCGGGGCTGGCTCCAGACTTACCCCTGTTTCTGGATGAGTTGTCCATGCCAATTCAGAGGTCACCCATTTCGTGTCCATCAGGGTCTCTGGAGAGAGAGGGAGGAAAAAAAGAAGTAACTGGACTTGAAGGCCAAGATTGGAGAGGAAAAAACCCCAAAAAATAGGAGGAGTGAGGGAGAGGAGAGCCGAGGCTGTTTTTCCGAGGAAAACAGCAACTTGGGGGGTGAGATGTGGTGAGAGGAAGGGGGAACAGCGCAGACAGACTCCAGATTTCTCTTCTCCCATCAGAACAGGGAGAGCGAGGCATCCCTGGAGAACCATGCTGGAGCGGGGAACTGGCAGGACGAGGATCCAGCCAGGTGGCTGGGGGGAACGGCTTGCCACCCCCAGCCACCGGCGCGGCCAGCCATGACTCCCAGACAGCACAGGGGGTGCCAGAGGAGGGAGACCGGGACCCCCATCTGCACCCTCCCCCTCTGCTTTGGCAGGATGTGTATTTACTGTGGCTGAGGTTGAAAGGGCTTGTTCCCATGACAGGGTGGTGCGGGCCAGGCAGGTTTATCCAGAGGAGGAGGGACTGGCAAGCTGCTCTCCCAGAGACGCCCCACATCACTCATTTTACAAGAGGGGAGAAGAATTTGACCGTCTGGGTCTGGCCAACATTCCTGGAGCAGACTACAAGACAAACCACCCCGGCAGCATTCCCCAGCCCCAGCCCCAGCCTTGGGGGAGCGAGACGCTTGTCTGGGAAGACCTGCAATTGCAGGCAGCTGTCGCTAATCCCAGGCAGAGCCGCACGGCTCCGCACAAGCACTACGCACAAAAACTGGGAATGAAACGCATGGACAGAGAACAACGATGTGCTCCAGCCTGTTGGCTGCTGGCCTTGCAACTTCTGCTCCACGGATAGCTCCATAAGCTGTTTGAGGGGGAGCAGGCACCCCTGAGGACCTCCAGCCTATCTCCTGTCCTGAGAGGTTTTGGGGCAAGGGGAGTGCAAGCTCCAGAGGTAGGGAACAGCCCCCACAAACGACTATGTGCTTGAAGGGGCTCCAGTACCAGCCCCAAGCAAAGCCCAAGACCAGCTCCAAAATGTCTCCCTGCTGAGACAAGGCTCCTCAAGGGCTGTCCATCCATCCACCCATCCCTCAACCCACCCAGTCTCAAGATGCAAGACAGGGAGCCACAGCTTTCCACGCCCCCGAGCTGGCAGCAGGCTGGGAGGCACTTGCTCTTGACAACCAGGGCACAGGACATGTCAAGGCATCTCAGCTATGCCAGGCACCACCGCTCAGCCCTAGAAGCAAGAGGCAGTTTCAGCTTCTCTCCTTCCACCCAAGGAAAATCACAGGCTGATGCGGCCAGGGAGGAAGTGTGGAGGAGGAAGGAAATGTTCACGTGTTGCAGGTTTCAGATCAAGCCCGTCTGGATGTAAACACCTTCCTCCCATGTCCCACCCTGGGGAGATCCGCCAGCAGCTCCTGCGCCAGCACCCACAGATGAGCTGGAAGCACAGACCGCGAGTGCCACTGCAGCACAGATAAACACACACATCTGGGGACACGTGGGCTCTCCAACCCGCCTTGCTGTTTGCAAAGATCCAGCCTGGCTGGTGAGCCTGTCTCTCATCCAGGCTATTCCCGTGAAGCAAACACAAACACAATCCCATCACAAGCTGGTGGCATCGGGGGCAGAGTGAGGAAAACCCCTCATGGTGCCAACTCTCCAGTGGAGAGAGGGGCAGCATTTACAACAAGAAGGACAAACTGACACTGGCTTTTGTTTGCAAACAAGACGAGCACAGAGCTGGCTGTTGGACAGTGGCTAATTGCTATTTCTCAAAAACACAAACTAAGGGCACTCAGCAAAAACAAAGGGCAAAAAGGAAGGAGCCCTCTGCCCAACAGCTAACAAAGGGGAATTCGGATGAGGACCCTAGAAGTGCCAGGACACCTGCAGGGCAGCCTCTTCGCAGTTCCAGGGCTCTGCCTAGTGATGCAGCAAATTGTCATCCTTCTTCCCTCCCGGACAGCATCAGCTACTGACCCCCAGCAGAGGTCAAAGCGCAGTTCCACATGGCTACAAGACCTCCCTGAGACGCTGCTGTGCTACCCAGCCCCCTGCTCCCAGGGAAGGTGCTGGACCACGGGGGAGCAGGTTCCTCTGCGAGGGAAAGGCCCTGCACCAGCTGCCCTAATAAGGGCAGAGTGGTTCCAAGCAAGGGCCAAGCGCGCGTGCTCGGCACTGACAGCACACTGGCCTGCCAAGTCCTGATGCAGAAACACTCCACGGGTCCAGCCAACAAAGAGCCTCAATCCCAGCACAGGTAGCTGGGTGGGTGTTTCTTCAGGTGGGCTGGCTCCAGAAAAGTGTGGAAGGGATACTCTACATGCTCAGGGCCAGTGCAGATGAGCAGCTGTGGTGGTGAGTCAGGTTGGGAAGACAGGGATCTCGGTGGCAGGGTGTGTCTGTGAGCAGGGCAGCACAAGGATGCCGTGTCCAGTCACAGCAGAGTCAGGCCTGACCTGACCATGTGGGCATCCCTGCTCCTGGGGCAGGAGGGGAGCTTTGCTCCCTAAACCTGCCCAGCGCGTGTAGGAACTTCCCTGCATGCCAGCATGCCCCATGCAGGCAGCCCTTGCCACATTGGTCTCGCCCCAGGACAGGGTATATGGGCAGCCAGCCCCTCCAGCAGCGTCCGTGAGTGCCGGCCGAGAGAAGCACCTCACTCACTGCCTGCATCCTAATTTGGCAGCATCTGCCATCTGACCAGCAGAGGACAGAAAAAAAAAAAAATGACAGAGCCAAGCCGGCTGCTGGCGCAAGAGCCACTTAAACCACACAGAGAGCAGGAGGGGAAATAATAAAAATAATATCACTGAGAGACTTAGCTAAAGGAAACGGGCTGAGCACAAAGGGCAGCTGGGGGTTTCCTGCAGCCGCAGGAGTTGGGCCAGGTGGGGTCAGAGGAGCCCTCCAGCCCCTTGCAGCCCACTGCTGTTGAAGGTCAGGGGCTACTGGCAGCACACTGAGCCGAGGTGCAGAAACTGCTCTCTGCCCTTAAAGTTGCTGCAGAGATGTCATGGCAGCTTGGCACCCAATGTGTGTCTCCAGCAAACACTGGGGGATGCTAAGCCCTGGCTCCCCATGAATGGGCATGCGCTAATGTCCAGGGCTGGGGAGAAGGGCAAGCAGTGGGCTTCAGTGGCTCAGAAGCAGCTGGCTGCTCTCTCCCTCTGACACATGGTGCTGGAGGTAGGCTCGGGAGCGGCACCAGTGGTTTGCCAGCTCAGCTCAGGTTTGCAGATGCTTTGGAGGGATGTGAATGGCATTCAGGGCTGGCCAAGCAGTGAGTCAAAGCCACCTCAATGTCACAGTGAGAAGTTGGACCCATTAGTCAATGGGAAATTGGCTCCCAATTTCACCAGCTTAGGGAAGTCACCCTAAGGCTTGCTTTATCACTGTCTGCAGCACTGACGAGTTGTACTCTCCTTACCTTCAGCTGGACAAAGGCAAGAGATGCAGCAGGAGCCTCTCTATGCTCAGCAAGTGCAGCAGGCCACGGTCAACCCCACAGAAACACAGGATTTCCAGGGTAGAGTGAGATCCTGGGCAGGGAAAGAGCCTCACTCCTCAGACAGGGCTGTGAGCATTGCTCTTGCTGCCTCCTCCTTGTCCTGCCAAAATCGTAGCTTGGGGAGTGCCTGGGAGGAGAAGAACAGTCTACCTGTCACCTCCGCAGAGTCCCCAGCAGTTCACTGGGTATTTGAAGCCATGGTGAGGACCCAACTGGAGTCAGGGACCTCTTCATCCCCATGCAGGGGCTCAGGAATGCAGTTTGCATGGTCTGAGGCCAGCGAAAATTTTAACTTCCCCTCTAAGAGGCCCAGAGAGCCCATCTCACACTGCTGAGCGGCAAACCCGCGCAGCAGCAACGGCTGAGCCAGAAAAGGGAGGGGGAAAAAAATATCAAAATTCTTTCAAGATGAAGCCGCTGGGGAAGACTCAATCGTCTCCACCAACCGGCTCCAATTTGAACACTCTCGCCTTTGAACATGGGGACTGTCGGCTTTTATCAGGATGTGCTGGCAAGGCAGGACGCCAGCTCCTCGCCCCAACAAGGAGAAGGCAGCTGGCGCAAGTCTAGAGCATCCTGGAAGAAGGCAAGGGAGGAAAGTTAGTAAAGACACCCACGCAGCCTTGCCACAAACAGCAGAACCTGTTCTGCAACGTGCTGTGCTCTCTGGGAGCCATTCAGACCACGGCACCACGTCTGCTGGAACCCAGTGTGGAGCAAGTGGCCTGGCCCAGCTGTACAGCCAGGCCGCTTGCCCAGTGTCGGGCTGCAAAAAGCACCGATGGCTGAGCCACTTGCCCCTGGACATGGCTTGGCTTTCACCATGGCAGCTGTCTGTGGTGGTGCCGGATGCCTAGTCCCCTCGCCACTGTGCTATGCTCCTCTGGAAGGAAGGGCAACTTGTTTAGGGATGCAGTTTCAATCTTCGTGACTGCCTCCTAGTCAAAAATCCACCAAAAGGGGCATCTCCTGGCACATTTTAATTTCCTCCTCGGTTTTAGAGATCATTATGCCAGGAATGAGTGGCCTTGCATGCTCCCCATTCAAGCACCTATCGGTACAATTAATCCCAGCACAGGCACAAAGGGCCTTTGGTGTAAGGTCCTTTATCTGGGAACAAAGAGCTGCCTGTGGGAGAGAACCTGAGGTTGCACTTTTCCCCGCTGATGAACATTTTGCATACACAAAAGCCGAAGCACACAGAGCGCCCTGCGCGTGTCAGGTCTGGGAGACCCTGTGATGCATTTTCCCGAAGCTGCCGCCCACCTGGATCCCTCCTCCTCCCTCTGAAAACAGCTAAACGCTGAGGTGTGCTCCTCCTGGGCAGGGGATGGTCCCACTCCGAAGCCAGAGGATTCCCCATGCTGCCTGTGAGGGGAAAGCATTGCGGTCCCACTTGGTCCAATGTAGAGCTCGTGCTGTGTGGATGGGGCACCCTGCAGACAGCAGTCTTGGAGCTGTCGTGTGCAGTGAACTTGGCACACTGGGAGGTTTCGGTACTTGGCAGCCCCTCATGCCCAGAAGGGGAGATTCCTGCTGATGTAGCTGAAAGGCAGGAGAGCAGGGAGGAAGACTGCAGCCAGGGAGGGAGGCAGCACCCAGGGTGGGCCAGGGGGACCCACTGCAGTGGTGTCAGGCATGGGGTTTGGGAGCCTGGCAGAGGTGTTGACAGATGCTGTCTGCCAGCTCCCTCTGCAGGGATGGGGCTGGCAGCACTGCCAGCACTCCACACAGCCCACAGACTCCCCGGGGAATCCTGGCTCTCCTGGGGACCCCCCTTCTGCATGCTCGGCTGCCTGAGTGTCAGGCACAATGGGGGTATGCAGAGACCCACCCTTGCCCTCCCCAGCTGCCGGGCTGGGCAAGCCAGGTGGTGTGGTTCAGCCCAAGGGAAGGGCTGAAGTGCTCCCTATCGCTGCCCACGCTGGGAATCTGTCCTTATGCCGAGCAGGGTGCCTGCTGCACCCCAGTGCCAAGAGGGAAGATGCTGTAAGAGCCGGCCCCCCATACTGTCCCTCTCCAGGGCATTGGACAGCCCATGCTCACCAACCTGTGCTTGCTCCAGGTCTTGGGCAAGCCGATGACTTGCCAACAAACTGGGAACAATGGAAAGAGAGGAGGGGGAGAAAAAAAAAAAAGATGGGGCCTGTATCTCAGCTGTGGCCCTTCGTGCCAAGGGCTTTTGGCCCATCATCAAAGGGGATTGGATCTGCTGAGGCAAATGATGACACATCCACTTCAAGTGGGGCAGGTTCTGCCTGCTGCTGGAGGCGAGCCACCAGAGTGAAGAAGTACTGTGGGCACTTAATAATAGACTCATTATTTCTGCATTATGGCAGGGCCCAGAGGCCCCAACTGAGATTAAGGCCCCTTTGTACGCACCACACATGCATGCACAGGGGCAGACAGTCCCTGCCCCAGAGAGCATGGCCAAGGATGGGCAGCATAGTCAGTCCTGGCACCACCACTGGTCCTGGCCCCACTGGAACCACACTATCCTTCCAGCAGAGCCTCAGATGAAAATTTCAAGGATGCATCCTCCATTTCCCAATCCACTCCTGCACTGGGGCATAATAACCTCAGGTGAGGAGACAGCCTCATGACAACCTTCACTGGCCCCTCATCTGATCCTAATGTCCTGCACATTCTGAATAGGTCATATCCAGTTCTCAGATGACTGGGAGCTGCCTGGTATGTGGGATGGAGGCACACAGGAGCACTCCCTCCATCCAGCCCTGCCCCCGTCGCCCACACACTGGCCTCTAACTGGCTGAAGAGGGTTTTCCGGCCACATGCTCCTCACCAGAAGCTGTTTCCTGATGGCCATGAGACAGACTGAAGCATGTGAGAGAAGACAGGTGCCAGCTCTGTGAAAGCAGATCAAGTGGCAGAGCCCAAGATGTGGGGAGGGACAAGCATTCGCTTCCTCCTGGTCACGCACTGGGTCAAGCTGGGAAGGGCAGATTTCTGCTGCTGGGCAAGCAGGGCTGTGCCAAAACAGGCTCCAGCACCTTCTGGCATCCATACTGCACTATCCTCCAAAGCATGGTACTCGGACTCCAGGGCTTTTGCAGGACAGCAGGGTCCCATCCTGCAATTGCACGCCAAGTACACGTGCAGCCCACTGCCCAAACTCTGCCAGGTCCTGGTCCCGCAGAAAGGCTGTACTGACACCAGGAAAGAACACGAGCCAGCTGCTCAAGTCCAGCCCTGCACTGCAATTACTGTTCTATTAATACCGCAGGGATTTCGGATGTCAGAGCCCAGTGTGCCACGCTGGGGTCAGCTCAGTCAGTGAAGAACTGCCATCCCTGCCCATGTGGTGGATGTGCTCTCATGTTTGCTGCTTCAGCTCATCCAGTGGGAAAAGCTGCTTTTGCTGTGCCAGTCTTTGGGCAAGGGGAATGGTATAGACCCTATGGACAGCCTCTCAGCCCTGCCTGCAGCCAGAGACATTGCTGGCCTTAAAACGACTGCTGCCCACTCAGGATGGGTATGTCCCTGCCTGGCCCTGGGGGAAGGGGCTGCCTGGTGCAGCTCCCTGCCATGGCCTGTGGTGGGACAATGTGACTAGCTGTGCTGGACAGGCAGGAGAGCTTTATAGGTCACCATTCCCAGTAGGAACAGTCATTCAGTTACCCTTCACTGCTACAGAAATAACTCATCTGCTCTGGTGATGCTGGACCACTTCGAGCTGTGAATGCCACTGACCCAGATGTAGGCAGCGAATCCGCCTGCAAAGCCACTTTTGTTTGCAGGCCCCCTATGAGAGGGACAGGCCTGTCACCTCCCTCTGTTGACCTATTGCCCTGTGCCCATGGTTCCAATGGGGTCACCAAGCTGAGCTGGGCTGCTTCGGGTGGACAGAGAGCCCCAAAACCCCCGTGGGAAGGAAGGGAATGTGGTTGGTGCTGCAGGCCTGCCTCTGCTGGGCAACTGTTTGCAGCAGGCTGAAATCCAAAAGGTATTTCTTCCCCCTCCAGCTCCATTTTTTTCCAGGTTGTACTTTTGGAAAGAGCCCAGGGAAGAAATAATGATATTTAAAAAAAAAAAAAAATAGACAACCCACCCCCTCCCCAAAAAAGGTTACTTGCTGCACATCCAAAGGTTCGCCCCACAGACAAGGCAGCTCAGCTGCCAAGCCCCATCCCATCCCGACAGAGCGGAGCAGGAGTTTCTGCCAAGATCTCCCTCCTCTCTTCTGCCTGAGGCAGTTACCCGAATCTCTGCGCTGCTCTCCACTCGCTTCCTCGGCTCTCCTGGAGCACCGAGTCCATCTGGAACTGCTTAAACCCAAATATCCCCCCCTTCCCCACCCCCAAAGTCAGATTCTTCCAGAGTTAAAACAAGCACAGAGTCAGGAGGGGGTGCCGGGCCGGGCTGACTCGCTCCTTCATTTCAGTTTAATTTCTGGGGAACTAGAATAAATCTGTTCCTGGCGATCGTTCAAGCCCTGCACATTTTTCTCATTAATAAAAAAAGGCCTTGGATCGCACGCCGCGTGTGCGCCCGTTGAGCTCCCCGACTCGCCCCACGGGGTCCCCCCTGCACCCCAGCCCTCGCTGTGCAGGCGGCCAAGCATGCAAGGGACGAGCAGGGTTTGCTAGGGGGGGATGCAGACAGGTTGCAGCAGCCCTGCACGACGGCCACACCTGGGAGAGGAACAGGGAGGCCCAAATCCCAGCTCTTCCAGCTGCTGCGGTGGGAAAGCCCTGGGGGAGGGTGTCCCCACTGTCCCCCACCTCCAGCATCGCAGGCCCCGGGGCATTCCTGAGGAGGGGGCTGGGAAACAGGTGTTTGTCAACAGCTCCTGTCACATGCGTGAGCATTGCCAGGCCCCAGCAGCACAGAGCTTAGCAACGGGTAAAAATAAAATAGAGACACCCCCCCCCCCGCCAAGTAATCCCTCCCCCAGTCCAGGACCCCCAGCCGCACACAGAGAGAGGCTACGAGGCAGCTCTTGGCCCCACTGCCGCACCCCTGCCTCTTTCCAAGATGGCTCCATCTCCTTTTCAGAGAGGCGGCCATGCAAAGCTGGCGCAAGGCTCGCTCCCTCCTGCCTCGGGGAGCGTGGTCCAGCACGTCGGTTGCGCTGAGGGGAAAGTGGGTGCCAATGGAGGAACTGCAGCCCCTCTGGAAGTGGGAGACCTGCGCAACGGGGATGCAGCTTCTTGAGGATCCGACGCTCCCAAGAGGTGTCCATGGCTGCTCCAAAGGTAGGTGATGCTGAAGTCCTAAAGTGGGAGGACGAGGCCTCCTGTGAGCACCAGAGCTGCCCACCTGCCCTACAAAATGTCTCCACTGGACTCCCCATGGGTCGGCATGGGGCTTGGCTTCACCAGGGGGTGGCCTGTGTCCTGCTACCAGCCCCACCAGCCTAAGCACAGGACTGTTTTTTGAGCAACAACAAAAACCAAACAAAAACCCAAATTCAGATGGGACCATTCTGGCCAGGTGGGAGCGCCACTGCAAAATTTAATTTTAATTAATTTAAATTAATAAGAGCACCCAGGAACTCGGGGCCATGCCTGGCTCCCTGCGAGGGGCTCCCTGGCCATGGAGGGGCACCTCCATTCCCAGCATCCCCCAAGCACTGCGTTTTGGAATGGCCTCGTTCCAGGAGTGACAGCAACTTGTTATGGGTGATGGCAGCCACCGGTTCCACCGCAGCCCATGGCGCAGTCCCCCTTTCTCGAGGGTCTCCTCAGGGCATCCACCCATCACCAACAGGGATCTCGACCCCGGGGCTGCCTCAGCACCCTTCCCCCAGCGCGGCACCCAGGCAGAGACTCTTAATCCTGACAAACCAGTTTGACTCAGCACAACAGGAACAGCTACAATTTTAAAAACATGCAAGTCTGTGATTCAGATTGCTCAGGCTGCTTTAATTAAACACCAAGCTCCCCTGCTCCAGTGGCAGCAGCAAACGGCTCACGGAAAGAAAATGCAACAAACTGGTTTCCCCAAATATCTCTCACAGTAAGTCATCACAACAAAACAAGGAGTTTCGGTTCATTCCTTAAAAAACAGAGGCCGCTATTGCCAATCGCAAGACACAACCCCGCAGCCACAGCCTCACCGGCTGAGCCGTATGGCAGAAACACGGGGCTCGAATGGACCCTGGTGTTGCAAGTTTTCCCTCTACCGGCTCTCCGCATGCTCCGCTTGACACAAAGGAAAGCCCTTCTCCACCCTGCTTTGAGAGCCTGGATGGGGCGGGATTCCTCACATGGAGCTTTTAGGGAGGAACGTGAGATTTAATGAATCCAGGGAGCACTGTGGAGACCCACAACTTGCCTTCCCTCACAGCCCGACTCTGAGCATCAGTGTAACAGCGGGGCTAACTGCCCCCATCACCCTGCCGAGAAACACGCCGTTTCAGTGAAAAGTAATTAAACGGAAAGCAAATCCCCCTGCCAAGAAAATACGTGGAAGTTACAGTACAGGAGTCAATTAGGCAGGGATTGCCGACGCAGAGAGGAGTGTGGTCAGCCTGCAGAACGTGCAGCAGGGGTCTGGGAGCTGCGAATAGGCAGAGCCCAGAGGAGGAAAATCTCCCCTTGAAATCCTCCCGCTTTGGGGGAGTTCGGGCATTTCACTAGAGTCGAGTCGGCTTGGGGCTATGAGCAGAATGTGATGCCTCTGTGGGGATTTGTCGGGGAAACACATGGGAAACCCCATCTTCAAATGGCTTGTCGGTACCTAAAGAGGCTGCTAGGGGAAGAAGCACAGCAGCAGAGCAGCTTCTCCAGAGAGCAGGTCCTGGTCCAAACCCACCCGCAGCCCTGGGACAGCCTGTGGCTGTCCATGCTCCCTTGGACCAGGGCATTTGGAAGCCTGGAGTTTTATTCTCAGACGTCTGCAAGGGCCTCAAACGAAGGACTCTCCCCACATCGGCTTCACCGCATCTGCTCCCCGCAAGGCCTCTGCTCCCACAGCCCTGCCAGGACAAACTTCTCAGCTCCAGCCCCTGTGCCAGAGAAAGGATCCGCTGTTGCCCCCGGATAGAGCATTCCTTCTGCAGCCGGCCCGGGGACTGCTGAACCAGAGAAGAAAAACACATTGTGACTTCAAACAGACCCAGCGCACTTACAGGATCTGGAGAGAAACCATTTTCTCCTCGGCAGCACAAAGCCCTCACTGAGCTGCTGCCGAGCACGGCTTTTCTCCTCCACCCCCGTGGGGCCTTGTAAAGAAATCCAACTCCCCGCCAGCCCCAAGGGAATGGGTAGTGCCAGCGGCCCCTGCCCTCTCAGCCACGCACCGGCCACAATCCCAGCCTGTTGACCCTCCTGAGTGGACAGCAAGGTGGCCAGGGATTGCTCGCAGCCATTGTCATCTGCCGCATGTGTGCATGGATTTACGGCCACGCCAGATTTATGATCAGCACTAAAATATCTGAACCAACGTGCATGCTAGATTTACAGTAACTGCTCAAACGTGTTGGTCCCCATTGGGAAGCAGCATTGCGAGGGACCAGAAATACCCAGCACAGCACAAGCATGGGAGCTCGCTGACCCTGACACGAGCAACGGCTTCCTCAAGCTAGGCAAGGCAGAAACCTCTCTCGGTCCAACTGCAACTTTCCTTCCAGCTTGGACAAGAGAGAAGAATAAAAAAAAAATCCCAGGGGAATCGGAGCTAGCCCCAAAAATGCTGGGTGGCTGCCAGTCAGCCCTGAAGCAGTCCCATTGGGTTGGCACCCAGCTGGGCCCTGACCTCCTCGGGCGCCATGTTCAGCCCCTGACCCTTCCGTACACTCAGGAAGCTGAGAAAACCCACAACTCCCCATAAGGAGCCAGTTTTTTTCTGTCCGTCTGTCTCTTCGCACTACTCCATCCCTGGCCGGGGTTCCCTCCCAAGGAGTGGTGGGACTGTCCCCGGGTGATTCACACCAGCGCTGCCAGCCCCCACGCCAGCTTTGCTTCCCCATTTCCCAAACCGCTGATGGGAAGCGGGTTGCTCCCTGTCCACAACTTCATCCTCCAGCAGGCAGGACTCACCGGGGCTTTGCCCGGCTGCTCAGGAGCCTCCATCCCGGGGAGCTGTGTGCAGGCTTCTCCCTTCCTCTCCTGCCACGGGGCTCCCGCTCAGCCCGGAGCTGCCAGACCACGCAGGCCACAGCGTACAACGGAGAACGGCATTTTAATATTCTTCCCTTTTAAAGAGGAAAGAAAAAAAACCCCAAACCCCCAAAAAATCAAACTCAGGGAGGGAGGGTAAAGAGAAACGCAGGCAACAAGCACCCTCTAAACTTTCCAACGCCGGCGGAAACGTGCCCCACCAAGCACCGGGAAGGGCTCCTGCCCGCGGTCCCCGCCGGAGCCGCAGCCCGAGCCGCGCACCGCTCGGCGACGGCATCCCGAGCACAAAAGCCCCCGCCGCCCCCCACCCCGGCGGAGGCACCGGCAGCCCGGTGGCTCCTCTCTCCGCCCGAGGTTCCTCCCTCCCGCCGCTCCGGCAGCGGGTTCGGTTACCGGACACCGGAGTGTCGCCGCCCCCGGGACTCCCGGCCGGGGCCGCGCACACTTTGTGCCGAAACAAAAACCCACCCAGGTTCCCTCCTCCTCCCTCGGGCGCGACCCGCCTCGCCCGCCCCGGGACCCTCGTCCCCCGCGAGACCAAAACCCGTTTTTCTCGCTCCAAGCCGGGGCGGGAAGGCGCCGGGACCGGACTCAGGCTCCGAGGGGAAGGCGCTTAACCCTCCTTCTACCCTGGGGAACGGGTCCTGCCCTCCTCCCCGCCGTCTCCCCGCTCCGGGACGGATGCGGCACGCGTGGCCCCTCGCCCCGGCGGGTCCCACGCCGGAGTCGCGGGGGTTAAGGCTGCGAGCCCCGCCGGGGAAGGGACGGAGCCGGACACGGCGCTCGGACGTTCCTCCGGCAGCCCCGACGGTTCTGGCACGCCGCGAGCTTCCACTGAAAGAAATATTAATTTTCCAGCCCTCTCGGTCGTGGCGAAAAGCCACGGAACGTGAACCGAGTATCCAACGAGGCGCCGCTCCCTGCCAGCGGCTGCGGCCGCCGCGCCCCGGCCAGACCGCGCCGGGCTGGATTCCACGAGGCGTTCACTCTGGAACCTACTGAGGGCGGCGGAGCGCGGGGAGCGGGGCTCGCGGGGGACAACCGGGCGCGACGAGTGAAGTCCAACCGAGCCGGCGACGGACACCGGCGAGGCCAGGGGACATCCCCGGAGGAAGCCCGCGTGCGCGCGGCGGCGCGGGCCCCGGTACTCACCCTCCAGAGCGCGGCGGCCGCCGGGGAGCAGCAGGAGCAGCAGGAGGGGGAGCAGCGGCAGCGGCGGCGGCGGGGGGGCCCCCAGACGGGCCGCGGCCATGGCAGGGGAGGTGGGCGGTGCGGGCGGCCCCGCCGGGCAGTCCCGAGCTCGGCGCCACGCGCGGCTCCTCTCGCCACCGCGCCACGCTCGCGCTCTGGCGCTGCCGCCGCCGCCGCAGCCGCTCAGCCGCGCGGGGCGGGGCCCGCCCGCCGCTCGGCCCCGCCCCCCGGAGCCCCGGTGCCCCAGGCGGCGGCCGGCGCGGCGCCCATTGGCCGGCGGCGGCGCGGGGGGCGGAGCCTCCGCCCAGAGATGAATCGGAGGGGCGGGCTCTTCCCAGGCCACGCCCACCCTCCGCCCTGGCGCGCCCGGAGGAGGGCGAGGAGCTTACCCCACCCAGCGGCCGCGAGCGGAACTGGGCTCTTAAAGGGGCCGCGCCCCGCATGCCGCCGGCCTCTTCATAGAATCACAGAATCACCAGGTTGGAAGAGACCCACTGGATCATCAAGTCCAACCATTCCCATCAATCACTAAACCATGCCCCTCAGCGCCTCGTCCACCCATCCCTTAAACACCTCCAGGGAAGGTGACTCAAGCACCTCCCTGGGAAGCCTTTTCAGGTGCCCAATGACCCTTGCCGTGAAGTATTTTTGCCTAATGTCCAGCCTGAACCTCCCCTGGTGGAGCTTGAGGCCATTCCCTCTCGTCCTGTCCCCTGTCACTTGGGAGAAGAGCTCAGCTCCCTCCTCTCTACAACCTCCTTTCAGGTAGTTATGGAGAGCAATGAGGTCTCCCCTCAGCCTCCTCCAGGCTAAACAACCCCAGCTCTCTCAGCCGTTCCTCATAAGGCCTGTTCTCCAGCCCCTTCACCAGCTTCGTTGCTTTTCTCTGGACTCACTCCAGAGCCTCAATATCCTTCTTGTGGTGAGGGGCCCAGAATAGAACACAGTATTCGCGGAGTGGTCTTTGTGGGTGTGCTGGAGAGCCTGTGGTCTCCTTGGTGCCCCGTGTCCCGGGTTACCCATCTCACCCCTCCCTGTACCATCCTACTCCACCCATCCCAACCTGGCCCCCATCACCACGTCCATTCCTTCCCCAAAACAGCGTGATTCCCAGCCCAGCTAAAGGGCTGAGATTCCAGATCCTGACCAAGGTGACACTTTACAGAGAGCCGTGAGGTGCCATCCCCTAGCACCTGTGTCCCCCATTCACAGCGTGTCTCCCCCACCACAGTCCTTGCAGGAGAAAGCACTGGCTACAGAGTATGGAGCCACAGCCTATGGGTGCCTTGGTCATAGAATCACTGGGTTGGAAAGGACCCACTGAATCATCGAGTCCAACCATTCCTATCAATCACTAAACCATGCCCTTCAGCACCTCATCCACCTGTCTTTTAAACACCTCCAGGGAAGGTGACTCAACCATCTCCCTGGGCAGCCTGTTCCAGTGCCCAATGACCCTTTCCGTGAAAATTTTTTCGTGATGTCAAGCCTGAACCTCCCCTGGTGGAGGGGACTCCTCTCCCTGTTCTCTCCCCTGTTGCCATGGGGAGGTTTTGGGACTCTGTGTGGGACAAACCGTATTCCCTCGGCATAGTGCATGCATGCTCTCCCTGTAGCTGGAGTGGGCACTGCCATATCCTTTGGGACATGCACATCCCCGCTGTGCTGGATGTGGGACCTGGGCTACAACCCGTCCTGCCCTTCTGTACCACACCACAAATCTCCTCCCAAGATGCCTAGGGAGGCTGGGTCCTGGCTGAGGGCTGAGCAAAATCCACCAAGTCCCTGATTTTGGAATATTTTGATGCCCCTGGACCAGGAGCTCTGGCAGGTCTAGGGTGGAGGTGGGCAGGGGTGTGCATGTCTCGGCAGCCTTGGCCCTGCTGCAAAACCATCTGAGCTGCCCTTGCTGCAGCTGCCTGCCATCTGCAAGTAGCACCTCACCGCAGTGCTCCCCGCCCCAGAAACCTGTCCCAGAAACTCCCTTGCCATGGAGCTGTGGTCCTGGTCCTGCGCCGGCGCACTGGGGTGGCTATCAGCCATGTTCCCAGCCACCTTCCCTACAGCTCCTGGAATCTGGGGAGTTATTGGGGCTGGCCTTTGTGCTCTGTGGATGGATGCAAAGCATGTCATTATTGCCTCTTCTTCCTGCTGCCCAAACTCACAGAGGTCATGGATGGGCATTCTCCTTCCTTATCCCAGAAGGATTCAGCTTCCCAAGCCCTGGCCAGAGAGATTGGCATGAGTCTGGGCTCTGCCTAGGCTGCTGAAAATTTAGAGAAGACAAACTCCTTTTGCAGGAATGCTGGTATTCCCTGGAAGCTGGGGGGAACCTCACCAGGACACAGTGCCCTGAGGGCTGCTGCAGCATCCCAGCATCACCAGGCACACTTTGCAAAGGGAAAAGCTGTCTTGAGATAGCCAATGTGCTAATTTAAGATGTAACATATGGCATTGATAAATTTCTGCAAGAACAGGAGTGTTGTGCTCTCCAGGTAAAAGGAAGTGGTTGGGAGCAAAGGAGCAGAAAGGGGGTCACCCTGAGAGAAAACACGAAAGTTTGACCAAAGAAGCAAAAGTTGTTGGTTAGAACATGCTGTCACTCAAGAGGCTGAGCAACAGAGAAGCAATTGGTGAAGCCGGCACTGTTAACATGTGCACCAGGGTACCATACTGTTCCAGTGAGGAGTGAGAGTGGTGGGGTTGATGGAGATGCCAAGAAGCTTAAACATGGGCCAGACTCAGGGTGAGAAGATTCAGCAGAGTGGGAAGATTTCCCCAGGAAATCCCCCCTGCCAGAGACATCGTACTAACCCTTGCAGCCAGAGCCTGCTGGCTTAGTGAGATGTAGAAACCTCGTTTATTCTGTGATTCCAGAGGTCTGAGTTACCCAAGCACAAAATTTCTGAACAGAGCACAGGGGGAAATTGCTTATTCACACTTGAATAACTTAAAAATGGCTGAACCAATTTTACTTAAACTTTCTCCAAGAATTCCCCTTGGAACCAAGCCATGCCTGGTGAATTTCAGCCCAAAAGGATTTTTTTTCAGAAAAGGATGAGAAAGTGGGGCAGGGAGCGGGGTTGCACGTGTGGGGGGAGGGTGCTCCATATAATCCCCTCTCTCCCTGCTCACTGTAATTAATGAGCCCTTGCTTGCTCCTATCAGACCAGTGCTGCCAGTTGGCCTCTCCCCAAGGGCTCACACTCCCCCAGTGCAGGAAAGTGCTGCTCTGTGGCCCTGGCCAGAGGCTGAGGATTTTTGGGTCCAGGCAGCAGCAGCACAGGTAATTGGCTGGGGAGCCCAGGGCTGCTGCCTGGGTGTTGCAGCTGGTGGACAGCCTGGAGAGCAGCGCTGCCCTGACTCCAGTGCCTGCACAATAGGAAATAACTGTGGTTACTGTGTGGTATTTGCTGGCAGGGGCTTGTTCTGTTAATGCCAATCTGCCTGGTTTTGCAAGGACTTGGTGCTGACAATGGTGGTACTGCAGCCCCTAGGGGACAGGGTGATGTCAGGGATGGGGGACACACAAGCCCATAGAAACTCTGACATCTCCCAGCCTAGCACCTGGGGAGATGGATGAAGCTGGACAGGGCTGCAACAGAGAACGTGTCAGCATGACATGGGCAGGGATAGGCTGAGAGGTGAAACGTGGGGAGGATGTCTACAGCACTGACCAGAGTTAGCGATGTTCTGCCTCCAACCTCCATGGCAAAGCTGTGGTACTCCTGATGTCCCCAGGAGGCATTGCCACACAGATACGGAGCAGCAGGATGATAGGACCTACTAAAGAGAAAGGAAAGGAAAGCCCAGAAAAGCAGCAATGGCTGTGGATATCCAGAGGACAAATCTCCCTGCCCAGCCCTTTCTCTGTGATAAATTTCCCACCCAAAGACCCCATCCTGCTGGAGCAAGCCTGAATTTCACTCCCCATTTCCAAACACAGCCCCAGCATGCTCCTGTGGTGGCTCCACATTGCACATCCGTGGTGTGTGTCAGACCATGGCCAGGTTATTTTGATGCACCCACACGCCCTGCCCTCTGCACCCAGCCACTGCTCCTCACCTCCTCTATATGTGGCAACTTCATCTGCAGCTTAATAAGGAGAAGGTGATTAGGGAAAAAAAAAAATTCCTATTTCTCAGATCTAAGGGTCATCAAACGAAATTGCCCAGCAGGACTTTTAAAACAAACAGAAAGGAATGCATTCCTTATCAGCATAGCCATGAGATAGGTACAGGGATATGTATTTGAAGAGTGTCACTGAGTGGATGGGAGAAAAAAAATTTGCAAGAAGCTACCATTGCCTGCTTAGCAGGAGTGCAACCATGCTGGGGATGCAGGAAGCTGACATGAGGGGTCCCCCCTGGATTCTGGGCTGGGTATCATTACAATGGGGACATTGTGGCATTGGATGGCATCTCCATTTTCCTTGTCCTCCCTGGAGTGGAAGGGCAGCACCTGCCTGACAGAGGCAGATGCTGGGGGTTCCTCTGTGCTATGTCTGGCACAAGGAGGGCCCCAGGGGACCCATCGCCCCATTCCCAGCATGGGGAGTGCTGCCATGTGCCAGCTCGCCCAGTTGACACGTCTACTGCTGGGTCAACGCTGGCTCCAGTCTGTCTCCTTCCCAGGCTCCCTGAGCAATCACCCCTCCAGGCTCTCCTCCTGGTGCTGCTGGGTGCTTCATGCTACCAGCAGGATCAAGTGGCTGGCAGCACCCATGCCAGTCCAGCTGGACCTGTGAGGCAGCCACGTCCCACCACTTGCGGTCTGCACTTCCCACTCTCTCCTGTCCCACCCACATCCAACACCCCTCACCTCTGGCAGCTTCAGGATGCAGTTAAACACTTCAGCACTTAAAATTTCAGGTGCTAATTGCTTAGTAATGAAAACTTTAATCACAGGGCAATTAAAACCTTAAGTAACTGTGGGAGATCCATTCCATGTCAACAAAAAAAGAATGTCGTCATGCTCCGGCACCGCCCCGGCATGTTGTGGAATTGTGGGGCTGGGAAAGTCCATCCTGCAACCCCGCTATCTCCTGCTCCAGGGATCTGGGGAGCCCCCTCCTTCCCACGGAGAGCAGGAGGTGGCCGAGGAACGATCCGCTACCGCTGTAAAACTTAAAACCCAGCTAATTTCGGATTAAGTGCCATATGAAAGGGTTTTGTTATTTTAAATCTCCTACTTTCCAAATTCTCAGGATTAAAATTCTCTGCATTTATTTTAACCACATAACATTTGCAGACAAATCACTTCTCCCAGTGCAAAGTTTGAAGCAGGCTTAGGATATAAAGCTCAGCCACAAGCTTCAGAATGAAATTGCTGCAAGCTCCTGCCAGCAGCCACCAGCCAGTCCCATTCGCAGGCATGTGCTTGCAGGGGAGCCCAGCCACCAGTTCTGCAGGGGGAAGGGGCCTGACCTGGCAGGTACTGGCACCTTGGGAGGCACTGTGAGGACAAAGGGTGGCTATAAACCTGGACCTTGCACTGATTCCTGCACTGAGGATGAGCCCTTAGGAAAAAATCTCATGAGGTTTGTGTGACTGCAGAGCTGGACCTGTCTGCTGCAGGGTGCATGTTGTAACCGTGCTGATGCTGTCCAGGTGACATTGTCCACTTCTGTATCAGCCCTGTGTCATCAGATGCTGACAAATGCTACATCGGGGAGAAATAAATATATAAATAAATAAATCAGTGTTTATTCCTGCTCTATAGTCCACGGGGTAGGAAAGGGAAAGGAGGCATCCAGCCTTGTGGGATTCCAGCTCTGCCAAGACAGCACTTGGGGGGGCAGGAAGCAAAGGCTCCAGGGCTGGGGGCCGAGGCTCAGCTCCAGCTGCTGGGAGGTGTGGCAAACGTGGGTGTCTATGGGCAGTAAACTGCCCCCCATTCTTTATCAAAAGCAGCATCAGTGTCTGGCAAATGTCACTCTCCTTCACGCTTCCCAGCTGGGAGGTCCATTTCCTCCTGCTGCGTCCCACCAAACCTTTCCCCTCGCTGCCCCTCAGCCCATGGCAGGATGGAGCATGGTGGGATGCATGCGTGAGCAAGTGACCATGAGGTTGGGAGGACCAAGGTCGGGACATCACTCAATGATGCTCCATGGTGGGGTCCTCACCGAGCCCACTACCCACTTGGGCACTTTTGCTGGCCAGGTAGTTAGCAGTCTGGTCCCATCAATGACATTTTAGAGGGCTGCACATGAAGTGCCAGGACAAACATCCTTTGCATGCTCCGTCCTGAGCTGGGGGCATCCCAGTGCCTGCCTTAGTCACAGGTAGCAGATGCTCTCCAAACACAGGGCAATTTAGGGGCCGAATCCTGCATCCCAGCCTGACAGTGCAGAACAATTCCCAAGTCAGCACAGTGGCCCCAGGCTGGGTGATAAAATATTTGAGGTTCCTGCTTGTCTCTGAAGCACACAGAAATCCTCTGCAGAACCTCATGGTTGCAAAAAACCTGACACTGCACACCCTGCAGAGCTGATTGCTCCCATGGACTGAGCACACAGGCACTGACACCATGTCCTGCTGGGGCTGCCTCAGAGCAGCCAGAGATGACAGTGGCAGGGCCAGGTGCAGGGCCTGGCCCCTCTAGGCACTGCAGGCCGGAGGTGGCCCTCAGAGAAAGGGGGCTTTCCTGGAAACTAAGCTAAAGCTTTTGCATCCCCTAGCCCTAAGGGTACCCTAGTCTTGCCTCCCACCCCACCTGAAGCATCCCTAGCCCAAAGCTGGCTCCGGATGCTGTGCCTCCCGTCACCATGGCAACCCCCATCTTTGCCGGGTTGCCATGGCTCCCTGGCCCCCAGCCGCATCTGCATCCTCAGTGTGGAGAGGACCTAGTGTTTTGGGTCCTCAGGGGCTGCCACTACGGACAACATCCTGTAAAGCCTAGGAATGGAAGCACAGGTGGGGTGAGAAGGAGGGCTGACAGCATGCTGACATCTCCACATCACCTGGCATCATGGGGGCATGGGCTCTGGGACCACCTGGGACCTTTGAGGGCTGGTGGGAATGGGATGGTCCAGAAGCATCACTTTGCAGGTTCCCCTCACACTTTCCAAAATTATCTCCTCCCTTTCCACTGTTTCTCTGCTCAGCACAGCTGCTCTGGCTCCACAGGGCTGTGTTGGTGGGAAGGTGGGCAGGTGCCCTTTGGTGTGGCTGTGTGCTGGCAACATCAACAACACCAAGTATATATGACCACCAACCTGTACTTCATTGTCCCGCGCCCACTGTCCCCTTGAAACACTGTCCCACATACTGCAAACACCCTGCCAGCCACTTGGGAAAATCTCAGTGTGGGCCTCCCATCACTGCACTTGCTGCACCAGAGTTACTGCTCTGCTCAGCAGCAGCACGCGAGCCTGGCGGGCTCCAGGCTAGCCGTGCTAAATAAACACAGCCACCGTGAGAAAAAGGCAGCCAGGAATAAATAGTCAAGCAACATAATAAGCTGAAGGAATAAACAAAGGGGAGACAGGTCCAGGCATGGCACAAGCCTCCGACTTCACGCTTCCAAGCCCGGCTCTCACCCTGCCCTGGTGCCCCACAGGTGGTGGAGCTTGACCTGCTGGCAGCACCCCATCTGGCTGTGCCTCTCCCACCCCTCCAGCTGTAGGGATCCCCTCTCCCCACCACGCTGCATTCCTGGGGTGCCTCAGGACGGCACTGCAAAAGCCCTGGGAAAGTGCCAGACAGTGCTTGACCTGCCCAGGATTTGCATCTACTGCTGTGGTGCTTGGATTGGGAGGGATAAGCCCAGGTTTAGCTATTGCTTCCCCTGGGGCTGCCTCTCAGTTCCTACCTAGTTTTATTGTAGCCCTTTCCCACAGTAATTGAGCTCAAGGGACCAGTGCAGCCTCTGTGCCCTCTTTCCCCTCCAGCACTCGGGAGATGTCATCATTCAAAAAGTTTGCTGCAAATCGGATTATGCGAGAGTGGGAAAGGGATAGCCCTGTGGGATGCGGTGCAGTGGGAGCATCCACTGACCAGCTGCAAAGCTGGGACACAGACCCACAGCAACCGCCCTGGAGCCTGGGTGAGGTTTGGGTGGTGTGGTGGTGCCAGGGCCACCTGAGAACCTGCAAACTCAGTGCTTCCCTGGGAAAACCCACAGCATGGGACCCTGAAGCCAGTGAGGATGAAGGCTGCTTGAAGGACTCGAGGAGTAACACATTGTCCCCATCACCGCAAACCTCCTTTAAAACTCTCAGCAGGCCCCTGACACTTCACCTCCATCCCTCTCCAGCTGGCATCCAGCAGTGCTTAGCCAGGGAACAGAGGAACATGGTTTAAAGTAGCCAGTTATTTTAAGAGCCTGCACTGGCAGTAACAGGTGAAAAATAGAAAGAAAACCAGAATAAGTGACAGAAGAGCATTCCCCAATACATACTTTCACAGCAGGGCTTCCATGAATTTGGTGTAAAATCTTTTGCAGGCAAGAAAATTGAAGTAAAAGGAAAACCACTGCAAGTCCATCTGCAAAGCTGCAACTGGGCATCTCGGCAGGGCAGTACTCTGGTAGCATGGCACTGCCAGCAGCCAGGAGTTCAGCTAATGAGATTTTCTGTGTAAACTTGTAATTTATAGGTTTCCCTTGTTTTTTTTCCAGTCTGAAAGCATGTGTACAAAATAAATTGCTGGCACATTGCACTCTACGCCAGTGGCTGGGCAGACAGGGCTGCCAGGGCCCAGGTACAGCCTGGCTTACCCTAGGAGCCAGTGACGACAGAGCTGCAGCTTTGGCTTGGCCCGGACATCCGTCATGCCCTCTGGCATAATTTTGCTGAGATTTCCAAGTGAGCTTTGTTTGATCTTTGTCTCCACATGTCTGGAGGAGCAGCCTGGCTTCTACCTGTCCATGGCAGAGTGCTTTCCCATGCTGCTCGGCAGTGAAGCTCCAGGGACTCAGCTTGCTGCAAAGAAATCAACAATGTACGATTTATCGTCTTGTGAGCACTACATTCCCCAAAAGAGCCTATACACAGTGCAGCTCTTTCCACCGTGTGCTGATTGGGATGCTGTAGTGGCCATCCAGGCTGCCCCGATTGGAGAAATGGCCCCTAAAGCTGGCACCAGAGAGGGCTTTTACTAAAAGCATTTGTGTGTACATTTATATTTGGAAAAACCCATGAGGAGAGGTAGAGGAATGTGAGACACATTGCCCCAGCAGCTTGTGGGTGCTGGGGCCAGTTTGGCAGGCCTGTGGCTGGGTGACTCTGTCGTGCCCTTGCCTGCCACCTCCTTGGGAGCCTAGTGAGATGGGGAGGAGCAACGTGGTGAGGGAGGACCTGCCCATCCCACATCTGTGTGCAAGACAGAGGGCAGTGAAGGCAGACGGGAGGAGAGATACATCTGGGACTGCGCTGCCCTAGTCCCAAAATGCCCCCAGGCTGAGAAGTGGTGGACCTGGCACAGGAGGGGACCTGTTCTCCTTTGGCAGGTGGCTGGATCCAGGACACTTGCCTCTGGTACAGAGCAGAGGAGATCACCTCAGCTCAGTTTGCCCAAAGGTGGTCCCCAAATCAGCTGCACCCCATCAGAAAGCAGCAGCTCCCAATCCAATCACATACTGTTTTGCCCCCTGCAATGGCTACCCAGGGTGCTGTGGTACGTCCCTGAAGTCAGCATGGTTTTTTCCCTCCTAACTGCTTACCAGACTCCAAACATCATGAAAAACACCCCTGACTGAGCTGCTGGGTTGTCATCAGGCTGGGCTGGTGGGAACATCCCTGCTTACCCCAAACGCCCGATGCTGCACCTGGCACTGTCCTTGCCTGAAGTGGGGTGGCAGCACATGGGATGGAGTCATGGGGAATAGGAGCAGGGACCAGGAAGGGGACAACAAACGCAACCCTCCACCTTGGCATGCATAGGAATGCTGCCTTGAAGGCAAAGGTCATGCTGGAGGAGTGCTGAGCACAATCCCCAGGACAAACAGCACCCACACACAGTGTTTGGGGCAGGACCCTGTGGGTCCCAGGGGCTCAGCAGGTGCAGCTGCGAGTGCCCCACATCACTGCTCACCAACAGCCCCCTGCTGGTTCCTGGCCTCCAGCAGAGCATTTTGGCGGGAGGTCAAACATTTTCTTCTTTCTCTGCCCCCTCCCTTTCCAAGATGAAGAATTTAATTTTAGTTTTTACAGCTCCTCCTAGGTGGATAAATCCCTTCCTGGTGAGTCCAATCCCTGGAAAATCTTGTGAATCTAACGCTGGCCCTTCTGGCAGTCACTGCAGCAATTCCTGTTTCTCTCCAGCCGCACTCTGTAAAGTTTTATAGTTTCCTGATTGTAGCTGCAAGGCCCCAGCAGTGCCGAGGAGGGTGGTGGGGGGATAGCCCAGCACTCAGGAAACTCAAGGCCAGGGAGGCAAAGTGGGGAATCACTGCCCGGGGGGACATGCCAGGGAGACAGGTCCCTCCATGGGCTCCTCTGGGCAGGGATGATCTGCGCATGGGAGGCATGGTCCTGAACATGGGGACTCAGTCCATTATAGCCATCAACCCATCCGGCGGTGGATCTGGGCCAGCTTCGCTCGTTTGTCATGAGGCAGTGGTGGGGAGATGCTGTTCGTTACCCGCCTTGAGCACGCACCTAAGGACTGGGCAAAGTTGCTGGTATTGCAGCCCCACTGGGTGTAAGCAAGGCCTTATGGCAAGACCCAGCATTCCTCTGAGACTGCTCCCTAATGAAAATCAGTTTCAGATCCGCTTTATATCAGCTCAGCACTGCTCTGGCCCCTAGAGGGACAAAGAATACAGACAGCAAGAAATGCCATGATACCACCCATTATCCTGCTCACCCCCATTGGCCATGTGTGTGTCCTGGGGGGGGGGTATTGTGGCACCTTCAAAGATGGGAAAGCAAGGTATGAAGGTACTCTGGTACTCCAGCTGGGACCAGTTTCATCCTGGAGTGGGACACGGCTTCCTGTACTTCTAGCTTTGCAGTGGTGGCTGTGTTCCCCATGGTGATGTGCTCCCCTGGGAGCTGTTGGCACCCATGCATGGGGCAGACAAAACACCATATTACTGAATCTCTCAATTTTCTTTTTGAGCCTTGCCTGTATTTGGCACCTTCTGACAAAAAATTTCACCCCCAACAAGGTCAGAGGAGAGAGGATGGGTCTGTCGGCAGTGGGAGGTAGCAAGAAACCCCTGATAATGTCCTGTCATGGCTAAAAATTCCAGCTATTTTAGGACACACTAGGGAAGCAGTGAGAGACACAAGTGCCAATATTGTGATGCCATCAGCTCCATTGATGCTTCTGCTCTGCTTTTGAACACTGAAGTCACTACACTTGGCTCCGGTTGCTCTGTTGCTAAAATGATATGGTAAAAATAGTTTGGGGAGAAGAAGAGAGTATGATGTGCAAGAAGGTGATTTCTGGCGGAAAAGAGAGAGGATTAGTGCAGAGAGGAGAGGAATGAAAGGGATGCCATAGCGGTATGCAGCCCTGTGATCTGGCCTGGCATCCTACCACTGGGTCTCGAGGGGCTGCGAGGTATTGTAGGGGCCAACAGACAGTAACCGGGAGGAGGATGTCTGAGTGGGAAATGACTTTTGCACTGCTGACCCTACACCAGGGCTTTTCCACACCCTCCCTGGTTACCCAGCAGCTGGGGCCAGGAGAGTGCCAGTGGATGGCAGGGCACCCATGGGTGCTGGGGTGGGCTGCTGCACAAGGGGCACCCAGGGATGGGGATGCTCCTGGGTAAGTGCTGCAGAGGAAAATCTCTCCTCTGACTCCTGCTGCAGCCAGGCTAGGATGTCCCCATCACCTCCACCAGTGCCATCTCTCTGAGGGCCACCACGGGTCACTGAGCAGCAGAGAGACCTGTCTCACACTTTGTGCCCTTCCCACAAATCAAGGGTCAGGGAGAAATGCTGTAAACTCTGCATTGCCACTAATTAAGCACTTGGCTGTCACCGAGGCTTCCCAACACGTCTCTTTCTTTGACACTTTTACTGTTTGGGGAAATGGCGTCTCGGGCCTTTGATGAACTCACTATGAAGTTGAAAGGAGCTCGTGGCCCGGTGCCAGGGCCTGTCGCAGTTGTCTCTCAGGCTGGGGATGGGAAATGACCCATTTATAAAATGTGAGGTGATAAATGAGACCTGGGAAACAGGAGACACTGGCTCTGTAGATAAAAGGCAGGATGAACCAGAGTGGCTGCTGGACATCCCTGCCTGCCCCCAGCCCCAGCTGGCACAGGTACAGCTGGGCTAGGGTGAACCAAAGGGTGGGCAAAGCTTGTCCTGCCACTGATGCCAGCCTGGCATCCAGTCCCAGCCATAGTGGGGACATGAGCTGGGGAGGAAGGTGGCAGGCACTGAGCAGGGCTGTGCTGAGGAGAACTCTTATGGAGTTGTTTAGAAGAGGGCATTTCTGAGGTGAAGCAGATTCAAAAGCTGGAAATCCAGGGCAGGGACAAAGAGGAGGAAAATACCCTGCTCTCAGGATGTCAGGAGGATCAGCTGCAATCTGTGTCCTGCCACAAAGCCAGCTTGTGGCTGTGTCACGGCTCCACATGCTGTGCCTTGGGAACATGCAACCAAGGAGGTTACTGGAGTCGCTCACACTGCTTTAAGTGCCATCAGGACACTGGAGTGGCTGAAGCGCAGGTGACAGCGAGTACGACCTGCATCCCTGCTGCCCTTTCATGGGGACTCCCATAAAACCACCAGCACAGACCCTCCTCTTACAGGGGCCCAAGCCCCCATCTTGGGTCAGGGTGGGCCATAGGGGCTGACTCCTGAGGTGTTAAAAGACCTACAAAGTCTGCAAAAGCTAAAAAAAAAAACCCCATGCAACACAAACCATGTCCATGGGAGACTCTTAGACTCCCTATGTCCTGAGCAAATAAGGTGTGACCACAGATCAAGCCATCACCTACAACTATACAATCAGCCACCTCCCAGGCACTCCCCACCCCCTGCATTCACCCCTCACCCTACCTCTGCCTGGCCATTGGCCACGGCTGAGGTCCAGAGTGGAAAAGCAGGTGAGGGGTTGTGCCACAGAATAGATCCCAGTCAGCTCAAGGTGGCTCCCAGGAAGGCAGACAGTTCCCCACAGTTCCAGTCCCTGATCCCAGGGAATTTGGGCTGCGAGAAGGGAGTAGCAGCTGTTCCTGTTCCTGTCCCCATTCCCCAGGCTGGGCCAATGCTGGAGTCGCCCCTCCCTAGGGCTGGCTCCAGCATCTGGTGTGGGGCAGGAAGACACCAGCCCTCTTCTTGCAACGGCTGATTGCAATGAGCTTTTTAGGACAGGCCAGGCTGCAGGGCCAGATCTCTGCAGAAGGTCTAATTACTGCCAATTAGTGCTTGTCAGTCCTGGCTGGTGGCAGGTGATGGGTTTTGCCATGCAGCTGGAAGGAAAGTCTCTGGATTTCACAGATCCACACATAACGCAGCCACTTGTTAGTTGACTGTGGGCAGCCCAGACTCCATGTGCGCAAGAGCCTCTACCCTGCGCAGAAGCAGCTGTGGCTGCACTTGGCTTGGGCTGCTGCTGAAAGACCAAGGAGGATGGTTTCCTCTGTGCTGTGAAAACCCAGGGCACAGAGATGCTGTTTTTCATCCTTCCTTGGGCTTCACCTCCCATTACAACACAGGTGTCCATTAGGATCTTGCCCATTCCCTGGGGAGACGCAGGAGCAGCACTGGGCATCGCCTTCTCCTTGGAGGAGCACAGCCCTGTACATCTCTGGAGATGGAGCTGAGGGAGACCTGTGGTGAGCAGGACCCTGCTGCTACATCCTTTGGGCTCTACAGGGCAGGCTGCTTGGGCCTTTGTCTCCAAGGCATGTAGCACCAATATCCCATCCTCTATAATCCTCAAAAAAATTCCATTTGCCTTTTAGGACTCTTGTTCATGTTCCTGCTCTGCCCCACATTTTAAGAGCTGCAGTACCATGACGTCCCCCATGCGTTTGAGCCTTATTTCTTTTTAACACTATATGTGTGTGTGTGCGCACATATATATGTGTGTGTATATATATATATTCATCTTATTCTCCCTGCATTGTGTTTCTCATTAATTATTCACATCTCATGAAATAGGAATGAAAACAGATTGCATGATGCTGGCAGGAGTCTTGCAGGAGGGAAATCAGCCTCAAGATTTCTCACAACCACTGCTGGGCTCAGGCATGAAACCTTTTGCCCCAGGCACAGGGTGCCTGGTGCTGGGGTCTCCTGCTGAGCATCAAAGCATCTGGGAGAAAGGGACTCCGACTGGAGGGAGACTGTGGGGAGCCCCTCGGCTGTGTAGGGTGGGGAACGGAGAACTCTCCCTGCCCCTGACGATTTCCTGCCACAGTTGAGACCCGCTCCAGCCTCCAGCTGCTGGATTTCATTACGTGTTTTTGACTGAAAGAAATCCCTTCCCCGCAGAGGTGCGTGCTGATGGCAATGGAGTCACATCCTAAGCTTGCCTGTGACAGACTAAATGGACAGGGACCTACCACAGCCTCCCACTCAAAGGCAGTTTCCCCTATTCCTGAGCCCTCCCCAGTTTTTCCACATCTTTTCTTAAGCTGGGATTCAACTTCTGCTCCTGGTCTCACTCACTGTATACAGACCTGGGCACATCCTGCTCCCTTTCCCCATCTTTTCTCCTTGGGCATGCAAGTCCTGGACAGTGCACAGACAAGAACCGCTGTTCCTGCTCCACCCAAATAGAACTTGCTTTTTGGAATAGCTCTTTCCTGCTCCCCCCAGCCCGATGTTATTTAAAAATCTGCTGCATGTACTTGATCTCTTCCATGTTTAAGAGATTATCAAGAAGAGAGGATTGAAGCAGGTCCCTCTTTGCACCATTTTAGCCTCTCACCACCCCACTCCATGCCCATCACCCTCGCCATCCTCTCCTCTACATGTAGGCAGAGCTGTGTTGATTTAAGCAGCAATATTGCAATATTTCCAGCACTTTGCTCTGTGCTCTCTGCCCATTGTAATCTTTTCTTTGCTCTTTTGACCATCAGCATATATTGAATAAGAGCTCTTAGTTGAGCTGTCTGCATTGACGTGTTGGGCTTGTAGTTAGTGGCTATAATTAATTTAGGACAATATACGTGAATTATCTTTATTAGTCTATCCAAGATGCATCATCTTGCATGGGCCCATGGTGAATGTCATACATCTTTGTGCAATCCTTTCCCACAGCAGCGGAGTTCTTCAATGTTAACTAACCTAAATATGTCATGTTTTCGCTAACATGTTGCCTTCTCCACATCATTAATGAGTGTAATAAACCACATCAATGCTAACACTCAGCAGCCTGCCCAGCCCTCCACTAACCTCCTGCCACAGAGAGTAGTGACTCTTCCCAAAGGCTGGAGGTAGGAACCTGGTGAGATTGAGGTGCCCAGATGCCTGGATAGATGCTGGGATGCGGGTGGCTTCACGTGGTGGATGCCACTGAGGGCTTTACCACCTCCTCGTTGGGTTGGCCAACAGAAAAACTGGCCAGTGAAAGGTCTTGGTGGACTGCATTGTGGTCAGCACATAGACCTTGAAAGGCATGCCTATGTTTACATTTCTATAATGTATTTTTCTGAGAGTGGGGAGATGGGAGGTGAGTGGTGCCTGGCAGCTTTCCACAAACGAGGAAACACAATGGTGCATCTGTTCAATCCTGCTCTTGTCAACTCCTCCACTTCCCCAGCCTCTCTGCAGCCACACTTTGGCCACATAGTTCCACACTCACTGCTTGCGCCCTGCAGAAGGCCCTTCATGGGGCTCTCCTGGAAGTGCTCAGTGATGTCATAGTGTGTTTTCAGGCATGGCAAGAGATACCCTGCTCCTGCGGCAATGCTGGTGTGCCTCTGGACCCACCACTAGCAGGACAGGTTGTGCTTATGGGGACGTGTAGTGGCTTGATCTGAAGAAGGGCTGATGCTGGCTCCAGAGAAGGCCTTTTTTAAAAAGCAGTATGCATCACTGCAAAGACCTCCTTTGATAGTTGTACTACAAACAAACAAGCAAACAAACAAACCAACCCTTCAGATATCACTTGGGCAGAAAAATACAATTACAGGACTCAGGTCTCCAACATCAACCACATCCCGGCACATTGGAGAGCCTTGAAACCAGCAGCTGCTTAACTCTGCATCCATTTGCAAGTCTCCCCAAATTTCCCAAGCACTGCAGAGTTATTTACCCAGTGCAATAGTGCACTGAGATGGAGGAAACTTGGCGGCCCCAGTGACGGCTGATCTCAAGGCAGCAGGGAGATGCGGCACACAAACCTCAGCACGCCAGCAGCCTGACCTTGCCCAAACATCCACATGCTGTAGGATCCTGTTTGGGGCAGACAGAGCAAGACAGGAGAGATGTTTAGGCTAAGTCCTCGGTATTTAGCTGTTGGAATTTAACCCTGCTGGTTCTGATTATGGCTCAAGAAGTTCAGTTTCCATCTCAGACCACCAGTTTTGCCCACTTAAGAGCAGTCAGTATCACCTCTGACCCCCCAGCAAGCTTTATTACTGCAGCCCATGAGGAAGCAGCCGCATTGGCTGCCTTGTAAACCCCAGGGCTGTGGAAGGCTTGTCCCAGCAAATAAAACCCTCGCAGATGCCCTTAGCCTCCATAAGCTCCCTGGGGTCCCCCAGGGCCACCCAGCATTGCTAGTCCTATCACAAGATCTTCTGCTGTAGTGTGGGAGAGGGGAAGAGCTGTGAGCACCCATAGCAATGCCATTCACAGAATCACAGAATCACAGAATGACCAGGTTGGAAGAGACCCACTGGATCGTCGAGTCCAACCATTCCCACCATTCCCTAAATCATGCTCCTAAGCACCTCATCTACCCTAACCTTAAACACCTCCAGGGACGGTGACTCAACCACCTGCCTTGGCAGACTGTTCCAATCCCTAACCACCCTCTCTGTGAAGAACTTCTTCCTAATCTCAAGCCTAAATCTCCCCTGGCGGAGCTTGAGGCCATTCCCTCTCGTCCTGTCCCCTGTCACTTGGGAGAAGAGGCGAGCTCCCTCCTCTCCACAACCTCCCTTCGCTGGTGGCTGGTCCTCTGGGAAGGCTCCTGTGGGGACAAGGTGTCCCCATGGGGGTACCACTTGGTGGCAAAGGGCTGGGGTTGCATTTCCTCACAGCTGCTTTTGTTCAGCCATCAGCTGGTATGGTGCTGTTCTTCACACTGCAAACACTTTGACTGCAGTCGTGAGCAAGCCTTCCTATTCTTCTTATGCAGTTGCTGGAGGGAGACATCACAGTTCTACTTTCCTTGCCCCTGGTTGACTTACCAACAGAGATGGGAGGAGAGCTGACTCCGGAAGTAGCACACCCCTTCCCAGCTATGGGGGTCCCCCATCTCCTGGCCTTGTTTGTGTTCTCTCTGGGGACACATCCCTGGGTCCATGACCTGATGGGCTTGGGACTGGGTAGATGGCCCCAAGTGGTCCCCATCCCCACTGGGGCATCTCCTCATTCTAAGCCCACTTGCTGTCATCCCAGTTCATCTCCTCAGAGCCTCCCCTGGACACATGTGGCCCCAGGGCCTGCTCCTGTCCATCGGTACCCTTCCTTCTGCAGCCTGTTCTGGGTATGCTTGGTTCAAGGATTTCCCCTAGTAGCTTGGGATTCCCTAAGGACACTGCAGCCTGTGCCCAGCCTGCTTCCCAGCACAAGCCTCCTTGGCATCTCCTCTGCCAGCACCCTCTTCTCCACACCCAGACATTCCTGGCTGCAGATGTTCCTCCTGCTGTGGTCTGGGCATCAGGGATCAGCACCAATGGCACCTCATCCTGGCTGCAAAGCTGCTGGGGATCCTCCTCCAGACAAGCTGAAGGAAAACCTCTGTGAGCTTTCCATGTCTGTGCAGTGTGCCAAGGCTCGGGATTTGTTTTGGAAACTCTCCCAGAGGAGGCTTTTTGGCTTGAGTTTTTTTTCCCCTTAGAAGGATTAAATGTGCCCAGTTTGGGCTTCCCAATGCAGCCTAGGGTGGCTTTTGGTTTCTCCCAGGATGACAAGTGAAGCACATGGGAATGACGAAACCATATACCCAGGCTGGCTTGTAGGTCCCCTCCGAGGTGACAGGGTGCCCTACACAGCCAACGCCCTTGAGGAGAGCTCAAACCCACATTGCTAACATGCATAGCAAACAAATGCATGGGCAGTTAAATTAAGAAAACTAGTTTAGTTAATCTTCCAGGTTTCTCCACGCCTCAGAAAGGACCACAAAGAGGGCACACAGCTGTCATCCCCCCTTTCCAAGGTGTCACTGGGGACAGCCCCTGGTGCCAAACCACAAAGGGCTCCTCTGTGCCTGATGCTACCCTAAATATGCTGTGATAGTACCGTTGTGCTCCTGCATCTGTCCCCCCTCACCAGGGCAAGAAAGCTGCATCTCTCTCTGTATGAGAGCCTGGGGAAGAGGGTACCCTGGGGTGCTTAGGGAAGGAGGCAGACCTGGTGGCTGGTACCCAAAGGAGCTCAGGGCTCCAAAGTACCCTGGGGATGGTGTCGGTTCTAGGGTGGCAGCTTCCATCCTCACCTCACAGCTTGCTAGGAAGAAGGCTGTTTAGGCAGGGGAGACAGGAAGGTTGGCTCTTCTGGGGAGAAAAAGGGCAATTTAGGCTGGGCTGAAGCCCTCCCAACCCCAAACTGCTGCATATATGGGACAGGGACGTGCAGGGGCATGGGTAGCCTCGAGGATGTTCTTGCCGGGGACACAGTGCCGATGCTGATACTTGAGACACTTCAAACGGTACCGGCCAAAGCCCCTGAGAGCAGACTGCCGGCAGGGCTGCTGGCGCCTTCCCCAGATGGGCTTCTTGGTCTGAGGAGGGCTGCAAGCACTCGCCTCTCTATTTACATTGCCAGGAATGCATAAAACGGGGTGTGCAGGCTGAGGGGAGGGGTGGGTATTGGCTGATTTTTCCCAGGATCCCCTTGTCAGAAACCCTCCCTGCTCTGTTAGTGTCTCTTGATATATGGCTTGCATTAGGGGATGAAAGTGAGGCATAGCTTGGGGTTTTGGCACGACAAACCCCATTAAACTCTCTCTGGGAAAATGAGTCCAAAAAGCATTTTGGGGGTTGAGTCACTAACGGAGCTGTGAGCGGCGTTTACCCTCAGCTCAGCCCAAAAACCCAGGCAGGGCAGGTGAGGTGAGGGTGCCACAGGGTGCTGGGCACTAGCAAGAAGCTGCAGCACCCTGTTTCACTCATGACCCCTCAGCACCCGTTGTCATGCCAGGGACATGGGAGTGCTGCCAGAGGCAGGACAGCCAGCCCCAGCCCTCCTGAGGGTGTTGGTCCTGAACTCAGGCACTCTGCCATCACCTGGAAATTTTGAAGTTGGTGGAGGAGTTGCAAGCTTGGAGGTCTTCCCTGCTATTTTCAGGTTGTTTTTTTGAGTAGGTGGGGATAGGACGCTTCCCCATCATGGCAGCCCAGCAAAGGTTCACCCCTTGCCCTACTCCATGGGTTGCTTGATGGGCAGCAGCCTCCCACAACTGCACATCCCTGGCTGCTTTCCACCTTTCCAGGGACAGAGGGCAATCCAGGGAGGAGACAGCTCAGCCCCACTGCCTTGCAGGAGCTCTGGTAGGGAGCGCTGAGGGCTCAGTTCTGTTTCTCAGAAGTCAGGTGGAGTAGGAGTGAGCTGTGCTGTGGGAGAGTGGTAGGACCACTTATGACCTGGGCTGTTGGAAAAACCCCTTTCTCCCTTGCTGGCAGCCCAGGAATCAAAGCCAGGTTGAGAAGGGGAAGGGTCAGCACAGCCTCAAGCCCCCTCAGCCCCTTTGCCTGTCGTTCTCAGACTGGGGGGAGGTCTCGTTCCCAGACTGGGGGAGGTCCAAGCACCACAGCCACCTGCCTGCATCTCCTGGCCTCACAAAGGCTACTCTGCAGGTGAACCCCTCCAGGGTGATGGGAGGGGTTTGCAAAAAACTTTCCATCACCCCATGAGGGAGCAGGAAAATCCTCACAGAGGCTAAACCTGCAGTAAAAGCAGCAATGAGGATGGCTGAGCACAGGGGAAGGGAAAATTTCATCCCCCTTGAAATAGCAATCCCCTCCAAAGCCAGCTCTGCTGCCTCTCAGGTTAAACCCAGCCTCTCTCATCCTCTCCAGGAGTTCTGGGTTTGCTGCTCTTTGTGATGAGAAGCCACACTAACCCTTAAGTGCCAGTGTGCTGCAGCACATGCCTGACCACAGATGCTAAGAGCAATGCAATAGGAGGGGGAGGAAGAGAGGTAGCAAAAAAGTCATTGTTTCACCTGCTCCCTTCCTCCTGTCCCTCGCTGTACTGCCCTTGCCCCTGGTTTCCAGGGATTTGTCTGGGACAGGGTGTACTGGGCAAAGGCAGAGTGGGGCGGGAGATAGAGTAGCAACCATTGCAGTGAGCATTGCAAAACCTACTGCTTGCTGCCTGCATTGGGCTCCTGAAGCCCTTTCCTAGGGGTAAGAGTGGAGATGCCAACCCTCACAGCACCTCCTATGGTCCATGAGTCTGGGGACAATATCAGTACAACAGTACAAAGGCACCTGGGGACTGCAAGTGATACGCGAGTCACTCTCCTGCAGAAAGTCAAACCCTAGCTCCCCTCGCCTGCCAGCCCTGCCCTGTGCCAATGCCCAAGGCACCCCAAGCTTCCCCCGGCAGGGTGATGCCACGGGGGTGCTCATGACACGTTCTTCCCTGGGGCCCTGGAGGGGAGGGAGTGGCTGTCACAAACGAGAAGCAAGGCCCTGGAAGATATCCAGCTCTCTTTTAATTAACCTGAACAAGCCAGAGCTTAAGTTTCCGAGCCAAGCTGAAGTCTCCCTGTTAGGAAAAGCGTGCAGTACCTGGCAGTAATTTAATAACTCTCATTTTGAGCTCTCTAATAGCAGTGCAGTGGAATGGCTCCAAACCTGCTGGTCTCCCTGCCTTTCCGCAATCAAGTTACCTTTATTGCTTTATAGAAATATTAACAGAGATACCAGTGTTAATGCCTCACCTCACATTCAGCCGGCAGAGAAGAGCCTGGTGTGGCTGAGAGGAAACGTGGTGGCACATGGTGGGGCCAGGCTGGCTGGCTGTCAGCACCCCTCACTCACCTGGAATTTGCTGCTCTGTGGGGAACATTCCATCACACACCTGGGATGATGCTTTAGAGGGGTCCCACCAGCTTTGCCGCAGATTTGTGATATAACCTGCATGCTCTGAGAATATACTTGCAGGGTGTACTTCCTCCTTGCTGGCTGGGCATCGCAAGGAAAGCTTGTGCTAAAACACAGCCCTGACTGGGAGTACCACATAGGCGTGTGGGGAACCTGCACTCCTTGGTCTTCTCTGAGTTGAGAGGAGCTGAATTTCAGGTGCCACTGGCCCGAATGGCAAAAAGCGGATTTGTCACCATTGCCAAGAGCACCAGGCCACAGCGAGGAAGAGAGAGCAGCTGGTGCACAACATCTTGGCTCTCCAAACCCTCGTGGTGCAGTGAGTGGAGTAGTGTGCTGGCATGGGGAGGGCACAAGTGACCCAGCCCTACTGCAGTGGTGGCAGCACTGTGTCCCTCGGGAGAGCAGGACTATGTAAACCCCCCTGGCCATGGGTGGCGGCCGGTGCAGAGCTAACAAAACAGCTCTGTTTCAGTTTATGGGATTGGAAACAGCTGCCCATGGGATGCAGACAACCTGACATGGTGGGGATAGGATGGGCAGCCCTGGGGGACAGGCTGACACAGAGCATGCCCTGCTAGGTTTCACCCAAACCCTCCTGATCCCCACCAGTTTTGGCTGGGAGCTGGGCTGGGGGCAGTGGAGGCTCCTGGGCAGTGGTCGTGGTTTCCTTGTGTATCTTCCCGCTTGTGTGGGAGATTTCTCCCAAGCCGGGGCAGTGGGGCTGAGTGACAGCCTGCGTGCAGAGCTGGTGCTAATACCTTCTTTGCTATTTTTAGCTCAGCAGTCTTGTGCCGTTGGTTTCAGTGTATATTTTTTTCCTTCTAAGTAAATTCCAAATCTTTTCCTTCTTTTGCCTTCTATTCCGGGATGCTGCCTGCACCATTCGGCTTTGATCTGCACTGATGCCAAGTGTGTTTTGAAACTCTAAGTATAGCACATCCCTTGAATTTCTCTTATCTAGCAAAGCAGTAATATCCTCAAAGAGCTCCAGCAGGCTGGTTAAACACCTGACATTGCATGGCTCAGTCCACTTCAGCTACTCCTCAGCCTGGTTCCCAGACACCCTCCCCTTCAGAGTGCTCCATGGGCTCATGACCTGGGCTGTGCTTTGCTGCTGGGGTCTAGAAGTTACTGTCAATCTTATTTTACAGCTCAGAGACTGAAAAGGGCAGCTAGGAGTGAAGAGGGCAAATGTTTCCTTTTTTTTTTTTTGTGCATGTGTGTGTGTGTCCCAAGGATGTCTGAATGCAGCCTCTAATTTTGCATCTGTGAAATGATTGTGGATCAAAATAATAGTATTTAGGACTTCAGAATAACTGATTTTCCAATGTAGGCAGGTAACCAGAAGGCCAAACACGGTCGTCTGCAACTTGCAGCAGATTGCAAGGGCAAAGATCTGAAGTCTGCTCTTAAATCCGTCCCCAAACTGTCTAGTGCTCCATACACAAATACTGTAACAAATTAATGTCAGATGCTACCCTTGGTATAATTAGGGTGGCAGAGCCAGCAAATTGCAATGAATTATGTGAAAGCCCAACCCAGAAGTGCCCACCTACCTCTGGTTCATTGCCACTAGAAGCCCATTTATTGGTTGGAGGTTGCCCAGGGTGAGCAGCCTCTAAATTAGGACAGTCCTTCAGGCCACTCTCCTGGAGGCAAACCAGGCCCTTTGCACCACTTGCCCCTGAATTTTGGTCCTGGATGGAGCACTGATGCCAGGTCTTTGGGAAGTTCTTTGGGGTGTGGAGTGTTGGGGGGGTGGGGGTGTAGAACAGCAATGATGAATTCTACATAACCCACTAAAGACATGTGCAGCGTCCAGAGCTGGAGTGCTAGGACACAGTATGAATTAAAAAAAAAAAAAAAAAAAAAAGGAAAAAGCCCTCATTCCCTAGTTCTTATTAAGGGATAAACCTGATCTGGCCTAACTAAGCCAAGCTCTGGCAACGATGGGCATGTGAGCAGTGCAGATCTGCTCCAAAGTGGAACCAGCTCCTAGCCCCACGCTTCAGGAAGTGTCTCATCCAGTGAACCTCATATTTTTCCCACAAACGCCCCTCGAGCTGCAAAGCACATCTGGATAACTTTAGGCAGAAAGGGATTTTCCCAGAAAGTTGGAGGATGGTGGAGGAAGCAAGGGGCTGGTTATATTTGGAAATGTCTTTTAAGCATTGAGACCCCATTGTGCCTGCAGCATCACGGGGTGATGCTAAGAAGTGTGGCATGGCAGCAAAGACGGCTCTTGCACTGATGTGGAGAAATCGCTCACAAGCGATTTCTTGCTATAGGTAGGTTTTGTTCCCTGCAGCTGAATTTTGGAGTGTGCTGCTGCCCATCCTCCCTCATCTGCCCTGGAATGAAGCAGGGACCCAGTGAAATGCTCCAGAGATTTAGTCCAGCGGTTCTGGGGCAGCTCTGGACATGGCACTGCTCAAAAGCAATAGAAAGGCAAAAAAGAAAGGCATTTTGAAAAGAGAAAAAGCCCCAAAGGCTTTGGGGCCCAGTCAACCGTTGCTTGGAGGGGTCGGCATTGAGTGTAAGAGGAGGCAGCTCATCAAGGCCTTATTAGCACAGGAACTGCAGAGTGCAAATTAATGTGCCAGGCTCCGGTTCGTCCCAGCCGTAATGGTGAGTGCAGTGTGTGCAACCACACTGAGCAGTTTAATCAACTCATAAAGCAATTTGTTCTCTCTCTGTTTATAACCTTGACAAGCTGGTGGGTTATTTTTAAGCACATTTGCAAAGGTGAAGGCAATTCCCAGCTGGGCAGCAGCCAACAGGCTAACCATGGCCGAGCAGCCCGTGCTGTCCCCATCGCCACAGCCCGGCCCCAGGGCAGCTGCCCAGTGCCAAGTGGGCAAAACCCTTCTCTGAGCTCCAACTCCTTCACCTCCGCAACCCCAGGTCAGGCACACACTACTGTGGGCGTGCTCCATCGCTCTGGGGCAATGTGTCATCTTGGGACGTGCATGCATCCTGTTTGCCCAGTGTTGTGCTCTGGAGAAGGTAAGAGGAGCTGAGACGGGTGCAGGGCTTGATAACTGAGTAAAAACAACCCAAGCACAATGTTTCCCCTGAGGACAGGTGAGTAATTGAGGGGAACCGTGTTGGAGTGACGTTGCTCGCCCTAATCCCATCCCCTTGGAGATGGTCATCTATCCATGGGATGGGAGGGTGGAGGAGATGCTGCCATGGGATTGCAGAGCCCCTCTTTCATCTCATGCACATGTCCAGACATCCAGACCACTCCTTCACCTCCTGCATCCAGTCTCCCAGCAAAGGAGGGCATGAGACCTGCCACGAAGCATGCCCACGGTCACCCAGGCACAGCTGTCCCTCAGGGTCAGCTCCCTCTCTTGCTGCCACAGCACCACCCGTCTCCACTGTGGTGCTGCTCAGGTTTGTCCTGCAGAACCTCCTTTTTTTTTTTTTTTTTTCCCAGAGATCAATTAGACTACTGTGTTAGGAGAAGGGGGACTCTGGAAACCTGAGAGCAGATGCAGCTGCCTGTGACAGGCTCCCTGTCCTCAGGGCGCTGGGCCATGTTTGCCTTGGCCTGCCTCTGCCCCAGCAGCTGCTCAGATGTGCTGGTGACAACACATTTTGCAGCAAATTGGTTAATGCTTTCCCAGCAAGCAGGAAACACTGGGGGCTAAAGCCACCCCCCCACCATGGCCACCCTGGGTCCCCTTGGCCTGTGAAGCGCTGGATGCTCTTGGGGACGCTGCTTCCATGTAGGTCTCTCTTGGCTGGGATCAGGGGAGAGACTTCTGTCTCAGGGATGGCATGGTTCTGTGCCTGCACTTGCAGCTGATTTAAAGCAATGCCCAAGTTTACAGAGAATTAACTAGATGAAGGAACATTATTTTTCTTTATTAGGTTAAAAGGTAAGCAAATACAATCAATCTTGTCATGTATCACAAGATGTCAGCAACTTCCCACCTCAGCCAGAAAATTACCCGCTCCTTAGTGGGTTGTGGAATTATGTTCATAACCGCAGAAAACAAATATATACATGTTTATATACACATATATTTTAATGAAAAGACTAAAGGTCGCAACATCACATTATCATCAGAGATAGATTACTTCTCAGCTAATTTAATCAATGACCAAACCCAAGCCACAGAGGAACCCTAGTTGGAGGAAGATACAGCCCGCATGGGGAGAACAAGGTGTTGGTGATGTGATCTGCAAGGGACAGGGCAAGAAAATACAATACCAAACCCAGCTCAGGCTGGTGTCCCAAGGGGAGTTGCTCTCCCAGCCCTGACCCAGCCAGGTGCAGGTGTGGCTCAGTGCTTTGTCCTGTGTTTTAGTGCTCAGGCCATCCTGCATTGTGCCTGCTCAGACTCAGACTGGCTTCTTTGTTTAATAGCTTCCTAATTCAATTGCTCTCATCTCCATCCTTCTCTCACCCTTGCTGGTGCAGATAACCTCGCTGAGCTTCTCTTGGAAATTTACCAGCAGGAGGGAGCCCATTAACTGATTTAAGCTTCAGAGTCACTAATCAAAGCTAATGAATTAATCAAGTGGGCGTTGATTTCCAATCTGGACCTTTAGGAGGAGGGACAGGACCTCCTCTCGCCTGTGCCCCATCTCCTCCATCCCATTGTAGTCCCCTTCCCCAGCAGCACAGGATGTTCTCTGCTCTCCTTGTTTCTTGCTCAGGCCCACCTGGCTTGGGGCCAGATGTGACCAAAGCGAGAGGAGAGCCCTTTCGAGCCAGAAAAACAAAAACAATTATTGCAATAACGGCTGGTAAGAGCCCAAGCTGCCTGCCAAGATCATGAGCTGCTCAGAGAGCCCCAAGAGCTGTGAGGATGAAAGTCAGCTGGCAAGCGTGGGACTGTCTGCAGTGATGGTAGGGCAGAGGGCAGGGGATGTGGCGAGGTGAGGAGGAGTGCGGGGCCGAAGGCTTTCCTGCCTGGCAGGATGAGAGATGTCACCCAGTAGGGCCAGTCTCCCTGTTCAGGCACAGTGCCATAAAGGAAGCTGTGTGTGCCGTGCTGCCGGAGGGCTGCTGCTGCCCGCTGTCTGACCCAGCCCTAACCCTGCTCTCCCCGTGGTCTATGCTGCGAGGTCAGCTGAGCCACAGTTTATCCACTACCAGGCTGTTTGTGTTGCTAAAGATAAACTTGTGCTCTCTTTGCCTGGCAAGGGACAAGGACCGAATCACCCCTTGGCAGCGCTGGGCTGAGTCTCTCCTTCAGCTCTGGTGCCCCAGCTCCACTGCATCCACAAATCAGAGACAAATCCAAAAAGCAAAACCACTAGGTAACACTCAGCAAGGTCCCCTGGACTGCAGGCAGCAGGAGGAGGGCAGTGGCCTGGGCAAGCCCTGCAGTCCTTGTGCAGGAATGTGGCAGGGTTTTCCCCCTCCAAAGACTCGCACCTTCCAAAAGCTGATGTGCAGGGTGAGTGCTGATGGTGTCGTGGCTGAGCTGGCTGGTGCTGTAGTGGAGCAAGATTGAGCCTTGCGCTGGCAATACTTGGAGGCAGATGGTCTTGGAGCCATATCCTTCCTGGAGATAATTTGCACGCAAACCTGTCATCCCCACCCAGGTCACTGTCTATCCTTATCCCACCCACATGTGCTTGCAGATGCAGGAAGGTCTGTCACCCCCATCACTCCACCACAGGGACGGACCACATTTCTCAGCCTGCAGACAGCAGCATTTCCCCAGCATTTACTCTCCAAACCTGCCAAGAGGGTGTAACTTCTCACCCCAGGGTGCACAGGCAGCCTTAGTACTGGCTGGCAAAGCCACTGCTGTGCTTCAGATCCTGGGCCGGCACCCAGACTGTGATGACAGGTACCATAAAACACATCCACACAAGCAGATGTGTGGCAGTGCTGAGGGCTGCCTCGTGTGCTGGCTGCATCCTCCAAAGAGCACTTTCCCCAGTTCAGAAACTGATTGTTGCTTCCCTGCCTGCCCAAGGCTCCTCCAGTGGAGCCAGGAGCTCTGTTGCATCCCTGGCCTATTGCAGGGAAGCTGTGTAAGGCTCAGAGCTGTGGAAAGGGCATCCTGTTACTGAGGTCACTTAACTTGCTATGTACCCAGCTGGCAGCCGCTGTGCACATGCTGATGCTCACCAGGACCCACAGCAGGATGCTGTCCATGTTCCCTGCCTGGCAGACACTGATGACTCAAGTGTGCTCACCTCACGGGCAGGTGTGCAAGCTAGAGGCAAGCAGCACAGTGTTCACACCACACCGTGTGTCAGGGGAAGCTGAAACACGTGCAGGTACAGACACACATGGCATGCAGCCCCCTGCACTTGGTGGCACGTGCTTCTAGCTAAACTCCTCCATCTAAATCCAGGGCTTTCAGTTGAATCCAAATACCCTTAAAAACCAAACCAAAACAATACAAACAAAAAACCAGCAGTGTGTCTTTTCCAGCAGGGCACAGGGATGCATGCATGCAGGAGGACTGCAGTGAGCTGGCTGTGCCTGGTGCTGCAGACACCCTGCATTCTCAGCTGTGGCATGCTGCCCCTGTGCGGGGGAAGGCAGCCTGAGCCCACCCTGATTCGTCTTCTACTCCAAATTGTGAATGAACGAACTTTCTCCCAGAATAAATAACAATTGCTCAGAAGTTATTTTAGGGCTGGTCTCAGTCGCTGGAGTTTCCGCGCCTGCTGAGGCCCATCACATTGTTTTCTGCTGCTTTCCTTGGCACAACCCCAATTCAAGGTTCATAAGTTATTACTATAAAAGTCAAATTGCTTTGGGGGGGGGAGACTGGGGAGGCAGGATTGGGGTAGAGAGAGGGGATGGGATTCCTGGAAAGTCTCCAGCCCAGGATAATTGGAGCTGCACAGGGTTGGACTGGTCCCTGCTGCACTTGCGGGAGCCTTTCTCCTGGCCCAAGGCCAGTGAGAGATGGGGCAAGGAGGAGGGCTAGGGCGTTGCAGGCACATTCCCCCGGAAAGACGAGTGCTGCTGGGGCTTGGTGTGCTGGAGGCATCTTGAAGAGGATCCAGGCTCAATCCCTGCTATGTCCTGGAGAGCTCCTGTGTCCCTTTCTCCTCCTCCTTTTGGCCCCTTGAACCTGCTGTTGCCTTGCTTCCATTTAGTGCTGGTTATATCCTCATCTACAGCACTAATTTCTTTCCTGCTTTGGCACCGAGGATCACTTAAGCCCTGAGGCATTAACGTTTTATTTCCCTTCTAAAACTTCCTCTTTCAGTTTTAGCCACTACAACTCTCAGTAAATTTTGGCCATCCCTAAAAGCAAACGTCCTGCTCCTTCACACTAGGCACCACACTCAGTTGCAGCAAAGCTGATGACAAGATGCCAGTCCCCATCCCACAGCTCCTCCCTCCATCCTTCAGACCTGTTCCCAACTCCTTCTGCAGCCAGGGCTTGCCCTGGATCTTACCCTGTGCAGCAGGGCAGGAGCAGCTCCATGGCACAGAACCTAGGTGGGGACAGGGACACAGGCCACTTCCATGACCACATGGGACTGTGCCCTGGCTACTGTGTCCCACATCCTTCAACCTAAAGTTGATGAATTTCCTTCCTTTTAAAAATTATTTCTGTGAAACGATCATGTTGATGCATCCGTGCAAACTCATTAGGATTCAGTTTGCTCTCTTCTTCCCCCCAGGCTGCTGTATTTTTATTATTCCCATTATTTAAGGCTAACCTTATAGCAATGACCAGCATCCTCCTGGCAGACAGAGCCCCTGCTGTGCCATTCTCAGCCTGGATACCTAACGTGGGGCTCCCTCCATTCCCTCAAACCAATACCTCACAGCCACAGCTACACATGGTGCCAGGTAGCTGCTGTGTATGACCTGCAGGTTGGACTCTTGGACTGGGAGCAGGCAGGAACATAGCCAGCAGATAAGATGTGGTTCAGCTTTGATTCGTGCAGCTGGTGTGCCTGGAGCAAAATCATCAAATGCAGGTATCCACGTGGTGAGATGACTGCTGGGCAGTGTTAGGCAGCAAGGCTTCGTTGGGGGGACGTAGAGCAGCAACAGGAGGGTGCCCAGCAGCAAGGCATGGCAGCAGACGTGATCTGCAGAGGCACTTCAAAGAGGTCATCTTTGCGGCATCACTGCTGGGAAAAGCCTAGTGCTTTGGTCCCACTGGCGCTCCATGCCATGTCAGCATGGTGCAAGGAGCTTCCCCCCCTCCCCACCACCTGCCAGTGTGATGGGATGCTGTGCTACCTGTGATTCTCGGTGTGAGCACACATAAAAGTCTTAACTGAGCACAAAAAAGGAAAAGTGAGGAAAGCAGAGCAAGCAAGGTGATTTTTGGCTACCGTGGCAGCTGGGAGACAGGCAGGGCACCCTGTGGCACACACCAGGGACCTCACTGCCCTACAGGGTACAGGAAACCCCTGGCCCAGGGCTGTAAGCCCGTTGTCCCACACCAGCAACTCTGCTGCTTTCAGATTAAAACCAGCAGAAAGCACTACCGGGGCTCACATCCAGCCAGACCAGCAGGTGAGGTGGGCTCCTGGCTCCTTCGCATCCTTTTTCCACCAAACCCTTCCTTTTCGATCCCCTGGTGCCTGTGAGCCCATGCAGCCCTAGCAGCCCCTCCACCACCACTCTCCCGTGACAGCCGCCCACCAGGCAGGGCTGATTCCTTCCCTAATGGATCTGGCAGCTGCTCCCTGTGCTGAGCCAGGTTTTGGTTTCCCCACATTGAGGTTTTCTCTGCTGCAAAGCAAGAGCTGGGGCCACCTTGGCCAGGCAGCGGTAATTGTCCCCTTGCCCTGTCACGGCTGCTTTGCTGGTGGGTCATCCTGCCGGTGCCCTCGCAGGCAGTCACCGGCTCACTGAGAATGGGAAGAAAGAAATAGAGTCACAGGAATCAGATTATGAACTGAGTAATATCACATGCGGAAGAGCCTGTGGGGAAGGGGCTTCCAGGGCTATTTATGCCCAACGAAACTTGCAATTAATTTGCAAAGGAAGTCGCTCGGCATTAAGAAGTCCTCCAGGCGGATCCTAGACCCAGGGACACACATCACATTATTTTCTCATTTAAAAACCATTGCGGTGGTGAAGGGGGCTGCTCCCCCTGGGCTAAGGGGGAGGCTGGGAAACAGGGGAGCCAGCTCCGGAGGGGCAGGCATGTTTAGAGAGAGAGAGAGGGAGCAGAAATTAACCTTGGAAAGCATTCAAATTAGTCTGTGTAATAAGAGACCCACTTCTCTGGGTAAATTTGTTAGGATTAGGGCTCACTGAGCTGTTGAGGAGAATTTGGCGTGGCTCAGAGCCAGGGAGAAATGAAGCTCCTGGCTTGGTCGGCTGCGGGAAAGTCCAGGATAATGGGCTTTGGTTCAAACTTTGATAGGAAAAAAATCCAGGAACAAAGGCACTAATTCTTCCAAAAGCCCCAAAATCTCAGTTTATCCATTTCTGTTTATGTTCATTCATAATAGATATACACAGCTGTTCTTATCATTCATATTCAAATTCCATATGCATCTTTAGCAGTTATTACTTCTGCCTTAAAAATGAAAAAAGCAAGCCATGTGGAAGATTAAACACAAAGCAACCTGCCTTGGGGTGTGAATTCTCCGGGCATCTGTGTCAAAGCTTAGGTCCTTGCGCAGGGGTCCAGGCTCGGGACAGGAGAGGAGTTTGTTGCTGGCTTGGACTGGGTGTTTCAGGGACTAATTTGTGGGCTTTTGCCATCAGCTGTAGCTTTTTTGGCTGCTGTGGCCCTGTCTGCTCTGCTCCCTCTGCCCTGGATAGTGAGGGGGCTGGCTGGGGTTTGTCCCAAGTCACTGCTTCCAGCACCTGCTAGTGAGGACATGGTTTGCTTCAGAGATGCTCTGCAAACCAGAGTGGGGTGGACAAATCTGACCTGCTTCCCAGGGTCAGGACAGCTATGTTTGCACTGCCCTGGGAGAGTGGAAGACAACTTTTACAAATTCAGTGGTTTTAAGCTAAAAAAAAAAATAATTGGTTTTTTAAGTTTATTTGGTTCTTTTTAAAAAAGTTTCCCTATCTCACATTCTGGAGGATCTTCTGTTGCTTCCTTTAAAACTTATCCCTGGACTCTAGGCTAAGGGCAAACCCAAGACATGCAAATCTGGATATCTGGCAGTATATTTGCATCTTTAAACCTTACTTCATGATCCCCAGAGGTTGCTCTATAAGACAAATCTAGTGCTGTTGAGTAAAGCTCATTAGCAAGAGCTAGCTGCTAGAATGAGCAGCAGGAGCACAGATAGCACAGATACTTAGAGTGTTGTCACTAGGTTTCATAGTTAACCCTGCTGAGAAGTTCCCCTCTAACTCCACGTTGTTTTTCTGTGCATCCAGAGGTACTAGAGACATTGCCATTGATTCTTCAGATTATTAGGGGATGGCTGAGGTTCCATCTGGACATGCAACTTGTGGTGCCTTGCTGCAGAGAGCAGGAGCAGACCAAGCTGCTGCAATATTCCCTGACCCTCCTCTTCCTCATCTCTGTACAGTGCCCAAGCAAGACATGGGCTTTGCCATCCCATGGCACAAACTAGGTCTGAGCTGTTGCAGGCAGCTCCTGCCCTGGTCCCTGGACCAGGATGGGGGTGACATACTCCGCAGAGCAGCATGTTGCTGCTATATTTACATACCAGTGTAAATTATCTTCTCCTATTGTCTCTCATGTGTCCTGTCCCCGTCCCCTCCTGCTGTGCTGCCTGACTGCAGCCCCTCTGTCTGGTCGAAATATCCTTTAATTGGGAGCTCATGTCTTCCAGCTGCAGCATAAGGGCAGCAGCAGCCTGGGGACAACTCAAACAAGCCCAGCCAGGCCCCCCCAGACAATGTCCCAAACCCCCCACATGCTGTGCCTCAACATGCTCCTTTAGTGCCTGGCAGGGGTGCACAGGGTGGTTCCAGCACCTACTCAGGGGACAGGTTTAACACTGAGCAGGGTATCAGGACATGTCTCCTGGGACATCACCCCACACAGATAGATTCCCTGCTCACACAGCCCCACTGAGCATTGGAGTGCCTGTGAGATGTGAGGGGAGACATCATCCTGGGGCTGAAGGACCCCCTCTGGTCTGCAGGAGGGGGGCTGGAAGAGTCACCCAGCTGTCTTTCATTTAATGAACAAACACAGAAAGACCTGGAAGCAATAAATCTAGAGTTTGGACTACAAAACCAAATATGACAGCAGCTCCCCTTTAGAATGGGGAAGCAAGAGGAAGAGGATGGCCACAAAACCAGCCAGGGAGCACTGGCATCATGCCCCCTCCTGTAGACACCCTTGCAGCAGGACTGCCTGCTGAGTGACCAGGATGCTTTAAAGGGACCCTAGCAGGGTGCTCTGGTCAAAAATGCAGCCCCCAAAAGCTGGCTGCACTCATTCTTTTGGGCTCTCAGTCACTATGCTCGAGGAATGCATAGAGCATCCTTGGAAGCAGCCAGGGTTGGTACTTGCCAGAAAAAGCAGTCGTCCCTTGTCCTCCTAGGAGCAGAGTTTGGGGGTGCAGAGGGAAGACACTCACCCTCCAGATCTACGGCATCACCTGCACCCCACTCAAATGGTGCCAGGCTGTGCAGGCAGCCAGAGACCCCTTGGGGACTGTGGGCAGCATGTGCTGTACCAGCAGGGTATCTTCCTGCTCTGACACAGAGTTGTCCCAGAGGTGCTGCGGGGGGACAGTGCTTCCCCGAGTTGCTCTGCCAGGCAGTACCGTGTCTGTACAGGGCACTTGGCCAGGTGGCCCTGGAATCACATGCTTTTGGTTGCAGAACGGCATGGGACAGCCTGGATGACTCTCCACATCCCAGCACTCCATGGAAAACCAGCTGGGAACCGCTAGACCCTAGCACTGCAGGCTCCTGTTGGGTCTCCCCAGACTGACTATCATCCTCCTACTGCCAAACCCTCCTTTTCCCTGCCTTGCACCAGGAGTCGATCTTGCAGGTTGCTGTGCCAGCCCTGCAGAGACCGTCAAGATCACTGCTGCCTTTTCTTAAAGCACGCCTGCACGGATAGGTGTGCACCGAGGCCATCAGGATTTCCCCAGACCAACAACACAGCTAGCTTTAGGAAGTCCTGATGCCTGGGCAGGAGAAACCATCTCAACTCAGAGCCTTGGGGCGTCCCACTCACACTGGGCGGGAGACCCAAGAAGGAGGAGGATATTGAGGCGACAGCACTGCCAATGGGCAATAGAAGCCATTGATAGGATCACTAGCCAAGCACGCACCTCCCCATGTCCACGCTGCCAACTTTGACCTTGGGAAAGGTACCGGCTGCAAGGTAAGGCTGGGCACCTACTGGCCTCCCTCCCCATGGCCCCACTCACCTGTCTGCTGGCCCGTTCTGGGGACCTGGGCATCTCCCCTCGCAGCCGGAGAAGACGCAGCAGCGTCAGAACCTCCTTTCTCCTACCAGTGCTTGGGCAAACTGCTATGTGCAAAACGAAGGTGAAAACATCAAATCAAATGGATGAGTCAGAGAAGTTCAAAAAAGGGGAGCGCAGGGAGGGGGAGAAGTAGGCTCTCTATCTCCCCTCCCACCTGCCAGCAGGCAGGGGAAAAGGCAGTGCCTCGCTTGCTTGCCAGCCCCTCACCGCTTCAAAGTGCGTACAGATAGGATCTTGCAGCCAGGGAAGGCACCGAGCAAGCGCTTAGCGGGAACAGAGATGGCTCTCGATAAGTCAGCTCCCAGGTTTAAATTAACTAATGACTTCAGATGCTGCCGATAGTCTGCAGGGGATGGGGAGGAGTGATTTATAGGGGAAGATTAAGCAAACTAATTAGGCCAGCCTCACCTCTTAGGAGTTTCCCAGCCTAGATGGGGCTGTGCCAGGGAGCACCCGCTGTGCCCCACCCTGGTGGGAAGAGATGGGGAGCAATCTCAGCCCCTACGTGAGGCCAAAGGCATCCTGGCAGCCCCTGTCCCCAGGATCACTGCTGCCACACATCACCCTGGGGAACACAGGGGATCCCACCATGCGCCCCAGCCCTTGCCCACAGCCGCTCACTGTTGGGTACAAACATGGGATGCTTGTGGGCTCTCTCCCGCTGTGTGACCTGCACCTCTATGCTCTCCACTCAGCACTGGAAGGTGTGGAAAGGCCTCAGCTCAGCCCATGCCCGGCTGCTTTATGGCCACCGTAAATCACAGCCCGGCTTCCTACTTGAGCTAAGTGCCTCTCATCTCCTAGGTGCTTTTCCTACTAGGGAATCGTTTTTATTGTTCCTAGACAACAGTCTGCTGCTGTTAAAATGCAAAGCCACAGCACGTGTGTGGCTCAGCTCTGCTCTGTGCTTACCTGCTGGTGGGGTCCTGGGGAGGGATGTGCCCAACACCTCACATTGCTCTCCGCAGCCACCATGCATGGTAACTGTCAGGTCTCTGGGTGGACTGCAGTCACCAGGAAGTCAGCAGGACTTTTTCAAAATCCCAGCTACATACACCCCAAAGTCCAGAGATTTCCAGCAAATGAGTAACCGCTGAGCTCAGCCCCAGTACTGACTGCTCTCGTGTGTAACAAGTTGCTGTGGTCTCAGCCAGGAGAGCTTTTTATCAAGTTATGGGATAGCAATTGCAGCTCCTTTTTTTTCCAAGAGCCCTGGCTAAAATAAAAAGGCCTCCCCAGGCTTCAAAGTGGACGGATTTTCATTGCTTCCCAGGCTGAGAACAAAGCACTATTGAGCATGGCAAATGGTTGTTGTCTCTGTCCCTTGATGTGCATCAGGGATCCCATCCTTGGAGCTCAGTGGTGGCATGAAGGGACAGGTTCATGGGGAGCTGCAAGCTAGTGTGAATGGAGATGGGTCGATCCTGCCCTCAGGCTGAAACAGAGTACTCAGAGATGGGTTTTCCCCTTGAATTGGACAGGTTTCACAGCAAGCTGCCAGGGTGGCCGTGGGCAAGGCAAGAAGATGGCTGGTGGCTTGACCCAGGGACTGGCAGCACCTCCCCACCCACACACAGTACCTGCAAGACAGTGGGTCACAGTCACAGTGAGTAATGCAGTTTTCAGCAGGGATTGTGTGCATGACTGTGTAAATAACACAGTTAAAGGTACCATGAAACCAGCTGTTTCCATGTTAAAATGTAAATTTAATAGAATGACAAGCGGGAGCTACAGGGGATGCAGTGTGGGCTTCCTCCAGGAACCCACACGAGCCACAGCTTAACGCTGAGGCACCAGCTCCCCATTGTGCCTAAAGCTCAGCCCAGTGCTCTGTTTGCCTGGACCCACAGAAGGAAGTGCGGGGCCTTCCTGTGCTGCACCCGAGACATCCACGGGGAGCTACAGCTCTGCTTTCAGCCCACTGCCTCTGGCACTGTGATACGCTGGAGACAGACAGGCTGTTGGGGACGTTTCCCAAACCCCTTCAGAGAAACAGAAGTCCCTTGTCACCACTATTGGCATCAGGCTCCTGGGCTCTTCCCTGCCCACACATGGCTCTGGGACAGAATGCCTGGAGTCCTTTGTCAGCAGGGTACGTGGACTGGCTCTGCCTGGCATAGTGCCACCAGTCCCATCTGCTGGAAACGGGGTTTTGGGAGAAGGAACTGCTGCTCTCCCCATGGCCCCTTCTCTCCCTCATGCAATGCAAAGAGCAGGGCCAAGCGGGGATGCGGTGCTCCTGAAGTCCCTGTCTGCTCCCTGCACATCCCATGCTGCTCCAGCATCACCAGCTCACCACAGTTCCCTGGGAAACAAAAAGCCTTCATGTCTGCATGGAGCCAGAGGCAGGAAAGTTCGCATGAGAAGAAAAAGGAAAAATAAAAAAGAAAATAAAATCAGAGGAAACTATCAGCACCATGTAGCACTGCTAACACTGCACTGCTGCAGCCACCTGTGACCTGCTTCAGCAATGCACAACATCATGCGCAAGCAATTACTCACTGTACAATATTTTTATTTCCCCAAACCATTAATGAATGATTTAGGTATCTCTAGCAGTTACATGGGGGATGATCAAGCACTGCTCATCCCGACCTATCAGTTCAGGCTGCCCGAGTGCCCGCTGTGGGCCAACTTTAGGAAAAGCACCCCCAGCCCTGTGATGTTCTGTACTAGTGCTGCCCGATGCACCCGATCGCCATGTGGTATCGCAGAAGGCAATGGGGCAAAATAATGCTGCAAATGCTGCCCAATCAGGAGGTAGGGGCTTTTTTCCAGAGTTGGGAGAGTGAAGTTCACCTGTTCAATCTCTGCCACCTCCCCCTCAAGCCCTTTCCTCCCCACTCCTCTGCCTCCCTGCAAAGTGCTCCAGGCACCTGCCTGCTGCCAAAACCACTGAGAAATTCGGCTCTGATTTGTAACACGTGAAGATAATCCACTGCTGGAGCAAACCATTGCATCAAGTCTTAGGCTAACCTTGCCTATATGCTAATGAACACAGGGCTGGGATGTCTAAAATCTCCAGAGAAAGTCCAGGCTGTGGCTTAGCCAGTGTGCAGCTGCCCAACGGGGAGAGCTTTGGCTGCTGCCAACTGCAGCTGTGAAACTTCAGGAAGGTAACACTGATCCCCAACAAGGCAGTCCTCTCTAACACATGCAGAGGCTCAAGGTATCCCATTGACTCATGCCAGTTTCCCAAAGCAAGGTACAGCTTGGCATCTTGCGCTTGGGAAAAAGGGTAGGATCTGAAGGCTCCTGAACTCAGGCAAGCCCCAGGCAAGGAGTTTTCCCAGCTACTCCAAGAAGCTTCTTTAATCCTGCAGATAAATGTATTGAACATGGAGCAACATGGGGATAAAAGCACTAACTAAGAAAACTTTAGAAGGACATGAGTCCTTCCCTAAAATCACCCTTCACTGTTGGGAAGGCACATGCTAAGGGAAGGAGGACCACTGCTCCTCCAGCACTAGGTAATGCTTTGGATGTGAGTGCAGAACTTCTGGCTTGCATGATTGCTGAAGAAAGTGGGAGCTAATGGGGGACCTGGGGAGCTAGTGCTGGCCTGCACTGCAGGGAGGCTACAGGGCTTTCTGCCTCAGAGCTAAGGATGAAGGCTGTGGTTTAAAGCAAGGGATTGGAAGCCCTGCTCCCAGCTCTCCATTTCTCTTTGGAACAGCCAGCAGGTTGCCAATACCCAGGTGAGATACTGGTCCTGCAGCATGACAGAGGAACCTCTGGGGCTTTCAGCTCATCTGTAAAACCTCCTTATCCTTTCCCTCCCTCACCTCTCCCTGCATTCTTACACCGAGTTTACAGCCTCTGCTGCAAACTCATCTTGGGGCTTGGCTGTGCTCCTGGCTGCACATGGGCCCTAGTGGAGGTTAGCCTTGCCAGCCACTGTGGACCCCTCCTCTCTGGTAAAGCCAACATCACCCCAAGCAGCCTCCTGCCCATGGGTCTCTCCTGACAGTTTGTCGTCTCCCTTTTCCCCAGCTCAGCCCCTCGCATGGCTTCACTTACTGGCAAAGGCCCCAGCATCCACCTCATGAGGCAAAGACTCTGGTTGTTTGAAGCCAACCACAACACCCTTCTCAGATCTAAGGAGCATCACCAGGTCACTCTGCTTCCAGCTCCTGAATAATGTCCAAATACTCTTGCTCACAGTTTTACAGCTGCCTGACATCTCTACTCCCCACCCTAGCCTGCCAGGTCCATGTCATCCCCAGCATGTCCAGCCAGCTGGCAGTGCCTCTTTCTTTCCCAGTCTCTGTCAGGACACAGACTATTCCGAGACAAAAATTTTCCTCTCTAGGGGCCTTTTCTGGTGTTCCTTGCACAGAGCAGCCCCTTTGACCACTCTGCCAGCCCTGCAGCCCCGGGCTCCTGGAAGGGCAGCATCAGTGAGGGTGAGTCCCACATCCAGGGCCAGAACAGAATCCCATCAGCCCCCCAGCACCCTCCTGGCTGAAAGGACTCAGTTGGCTTTCTACCTTGTGCCAAAGAATGGGGCAGAAAGAGCTGAGGGATGCAGGTAAGGATGGAGCAAGGAGCCACACAAATCTGAGCCTGGGCACCAAGACCTGTGTGCTTAGCTACTGTAATTTCTAGGTGACAATCCTCTCCCTGGGGAAAGCACTCAGCCCATTTTGGCTGCTGCTGAACTTGGTGCGACACCTCACCTGAGCTTGAAGGTTTAGGCAATTAGACCTTTTCCACAACACATGACTCCCCCATCACTGGTCTCTCTGATATCTCAGTGATGAAAGCTGAGATGAGCCCCAGAGGGAGGGACCCCCCATAAGCAAGAGGGAGTTCACAGACATCAACACAGCTCTGGCTTCCCCTCATTCACCCCAAGCCCCAGCCATGCATCATGCAGATCTTTGCCTGCAGCGAGGCCTCAAATCTAGAGAAACACTCACTTTTTTTGTCAGGGCTGGTCTCCTCGTGTTTATTTCCCTTCGATGTGCGAGCAATTTCCCCTTCCCACAAGGGAGTGATGGCCCATAGCTGTATCCAACGTGGCCATGGGGATGGGGCCAACTCTTCCCCAGGCCTGCAGAGCCAGGCAGGGATAAGCGCCCGCACGGCCGTATCTCATCTGCCGGCATACAGCACGCCACCGTGCCTGCAGGAAACATATGTCACTGGTTAAACAGATCATGAAAGCTTCAATCACTTCCTTATGGTGGAGCTGGGCTGAATTCTACAAACAGCCGGCATCTCCTGCACCTTTTCCATCAAGCAGGACCAGCCCTTGCCCCAAGGGGTCATTCCTGGCCTTGGTCCCCCTCTTACCCTACAGAGATGGGGCAGAATCACAGAATTACCAGGTTGGAAAAGACCCACTGGATCATCGAGTCCAATCATTCCTATCAATCACTAAACCATGGCCCTCAGTACCTCGTCCATCCGTCCCTTAAACACCTCCAGGGAAGGTGACTCAACCATCTCCCTGGGCAGCCTGTTCCAGTGCCCAATGACCCTTTCTGTGAAAATTTTTTTCCTAATGTTCAGGCTAAACCTCCCCTGGTGGAGCTTGAGGCCATTACCTCTCGTCCTGTCCCCTGTTACTTGGGAGAAGAGGCCAGCCCCCTGCTCTCCACAACCTCCTTTCAGGTAGCTGTAGAGAGCAATGAGGTCTCCCCTCAGCCTCTGCTTCTCCAGGATAAACAACCCCAGCTCCCTCAGCCACTCCTCATAAGACTCACAGCTCCATGTCAAGCTGTGAAAACCATCCAGAATTGTTAAGTCCCCAAGACTCTCCCCTCTACCCACAAACCTGCCCAACAGGGACCTTCAGGATGGAGAAAATCTTCCCAAAATGCATGGTCTGTCCTTGGACTCCCTCCAGCAAATAACACCCAGGTCCTTGTGCACAGCTGCTGTGGCCAGGGGACCCTGTGCCTGCTGGTAGCATGAGGCCAGAGCCCAATAATAGCTTCATGGGCCTCCAGTGCCTTGCTGTCCCCTTGGACATTCTTGCAGAAGCTCAGAAGGTTTTGTGGGTGTAGGTTGTGCATGGAGGAAGGGATCCCCTTGGTTCTGCCTGCCCCTGAGGAGATTCAGGCAAAGCTTTCTTGGGGTGTCTCCCAGGGATCAGCAGCATCTCCCAAAACAATCTGCTCTGGAGGGATGTTAATCACAGTCTCCCCTGCTCTGCTGAGGAGGGTTATGAAAGCTCTGAGTGCTGATAAAGCAGGCAGCTGCGGCTGGAGCCCCCCTGCATTCCATCCCCACGGCAGAGGCTTGATGCTGCCTGGCCACGATGCCTGCCCAGGCGAGTCCCTCCTCCCGCAGACGTAGGTAGGTGTTGGTGAGATGATGCATCATCACAGTGTCTCCACCTTTACAATCAGCTTTCTCCCGTGGGCTGGAAGTTGCTTTTTTTGGAAGAGAGGAAAGAAGACAAGCTCACATGGGATTTGGTGATGAGACTGGCAGCTACTGTCATCTGAGCTTGGCAACCGAGAAAAGCGGCCAGGCCAGGCCAGCCTGGCCGCGGGTGCTACTGCGACGGCGACCACACATCAAAGAGCTCACCTGGCTTCTCTGCTGCTGCTCTACCTTGCCCAGGGGTATTATCAGCTCCCCCTGTCTGCCCAAAGCCTCCGGCCACCTCTGCAGCATAGCTCTGCTGGGGTGGAGGGGAACACTTGACAGTAACATCTTCCTTATGTGCCTGAAACAGCAGCCAAAATCCCAGGCCTTCCCTAGGATTGCATTTCAGCAAAATCCCTACAGCCTCACAAAAGGGTAAAGCAAGACAACAGTGTTATTTCTGCAAATGCAAACACCCACAGAGATCCCTGCCTGCTTCAGGCACCGGAGACAAAGGCAGGTAGGCTGGTGCCACACCTGTGCAGCAGCTCCCACCTCCCTAAGCTCTGCTCACCAAGACATCACCTGCCATAACAGCCAGTTTGCTTGGGATGGTTCTCCTTCCTCCCTGCTTGGAAGGAATTTTGCTCCCAGCATTGCATCACTGAGAGTGGCGCCCGCTCCTCACTGTGGGATCATGTTTGTTTTGGGATCCGGCTTTTCCTCTACCTCTTCTCTGCAGAGCCACTTTCCTTAGCTTGTCCCCCACGGTAGCCAGCTGGGTCATCCCTTCTGCTCGCAAAGGACAAGGACCAAATCCCTGCTTGGTCTCACCATGTGATCCACCTGGATACCTCTGCTTTGGTTGGTAATCCTGAGGAACACCTCTTCAACTCTGTTTCATCTGCTCCCTTTTATTTCCAGTGCCTGCTCACCATCTCTCTGCCACAGCACCTCTCACCTATTGAGGCTGAGTCTCCAGACACATAGGTAATTTGTTCAAATTAAACCAATTATAGGGGGAAAAGGAGATGCATACTCACTACCCATGCCAACTTTGTTACATTCCTTATGACCTGCTCCAACCACATAGCTCCTCATGGCATTAAATGATGCCCATTGCTGTTTCCCAGCATGGGTCTCCAAAATCCTTTTTGGGCTGAACCCTCCATCCCTCCACTGCTCCAGTCCCTGGAATTTACCAACACTTAAAAATGTTTTATGCATCCCTGTAAAGCCACACACATTTAAAGCCAGTTAAGGCCTGAATTATGTTTTAAGATGTTCTCCAATTTGTAAGCATCATAAAACCCTGAAATAAGTTATCTTAGATATAACCACTGGGAAATTACAGTCCTGACTTGTAGCCAAGGAGGCCGTGACCCAGGTGCACCAGCAAACAGCTCTCCCTATGACTGATAAAGCCAGCAAGCGGGAGGGCTGCCAGGGCTTTCGGGGGTTGTATTACAGCCATCAAATTTGCTGTAACCCATGGCAGCTTTAGAGCAATCGGTATGGATCTCACCTTCTGGCACAGAGCTTGATTTGCTCCAAGCACACGCTTGTCACCAGACTGGGCAGAGCCAAGTCACACTGCACCAGGAGACCCATTCGGGTGTTAGATACCTCAGTTGTGAGGGATGGAGGGATGGAATGAGGAAAACAGTGGTAGCATTGCACTGGGGAGCCCAAGGAGATGGGTGCTAAGATCCCCTGCTGTACAGGAACTGTTTGGGAGTTTGGGGGAAGCAGAACTTGGACTGACAGAAGGGAATATTACACAGAATCAGGCAGGAAGGGTGGAATCCCACCTGTGCAAAATTTCCCTACCAAGCTATACCAGGGCTCAATATCATGATTTGTATTTTATCAATGTAGACAAGGGGTGTTGAGAGGCTGAAGACTCTCAACAGCACTAAGCACCAGCCAGCAGAGCGGCTGCTGCCTCCCAAGTCTCCACTGATTCATCTCTGCAAGGGACCACTGCACTCTGACTCAACTTTTTCCCCATCTTGCGTCATTGCCAGAAAGTGGAAGCACTCTGCTACATTTTGATTTTTTTCTCTAAATTCCCTGTTTCCACTGCCAACTTCCAGGGAGGGACATGCACTGTGGAGCAGGATGCACCAGCCCTCCTCAGCAGAGAGACCTTGCTGGGTTCTCAGCCACCCTGAGGGTCTCCTGTGGCACATCTGAGCCATTGGATTTCCACCATGCAGGCTTTTGTAGAGATGCAGAAAAGGCAGGTCATGAAATTAAACCACTCTGAGAAAGATGTGGAGCAGGACTCATGCCCACAAACAAGCCAGCCCCTGGCATGGTGGGAGCAGCCTGCTGCATTCCCTGTGTTTCATACTCTCCCCATCTGTCTCCAATGCAAGGCAGGAGCCCAGTGTGGAAACCCGCTGATTCTTTCCAGAGCTGCAAAACGAAGCTTTTTCATCCCAAGGACGCAGGCTACTCTGTGCGCTGCCCTCCTGCCTCCCTAAACTCCAACCAGATTTCACACTGAGTCTTCAAAGGGAAGGAGCCAGAGCAGCATCCCTGGCAGGCAGCACTGCGGGGACCAACCATCTGAGCCCTCCCAGGGTTCCCAGGGGAGATCATGGGGCCACTGGTCCCCAGGGCAGGGTGGCAGGTTCCCATAGCAGAAAGGTGTTAACAAGGGCCAACCAAGCAGGCTGAGGCTCAGCTCTTGGCAGGGAATCAGAGAGACCATTTCTGTTTTGCTGCCAGGTTATCAGTGGATCCCTCAAGCAATGCCTTTGGAGACACCAAATCTATCAGCTCTCCCATATGGATGCCATCCACCCTGAGCCATTTCCTGCCTAATTGTATCAGTCTTGCTCCTCCCTCCTCAAAAATCACTCTTTACAGACTGCCACAACTCTACAAATATTTTTACAACAGGCAAAAAAGGCACAGAGTGCCTCCCCCAACCCAGACCTCCCCCCAGGGCATTTACTGTGCCCCATTGCTGCACCAACAGGGATGCAGATGCAAGGCCTCATCCTTGGGGTCTCACATTACTTTACACACTGAATTTTCACTGTAGATCTGCAGACACCCTGGTGGGTGCTGGAGGCCTCACAGGTATGCAGGAATAGGGATATGACATGGGCTGGACAGGACCTCCCTGGGTGCCAGGGCAGAGCCCTGGTCAGGGTGTGACTTATTTACCAGTAGAAAGTTTACCTTGCAAAGGTTTCTGTGCCTGATAGCCTGGGATTATTTTGGCTTTCATGTGGTCTTTAATGAAAGAGAGTCTGGAACAGATGCAGATTTGAAAGAAAAGAGGAGGAGAAAATTTCTTAGCATAGGGTTTCGGTTCCCCTGCCTATAAACAGTGCTGACAGCAAGAGGCGGTGGCGATAAACACTGAGATAAGAGCCCAGCTAGACAGGTAATACGGCACAAAAGGTTTGTCTGGAGAAGCTTAGGCAAAAATCGCCACGCACTGTTTAAAAAACACAAAACCTCAAGCCCTGGCCAGGGCAGGCAGCAGTGCCCGGGAATTTCCCCAGCTGCTCAGGCATAGGGTAACCCAGTAGGACTGGAAGGGTTTACCCCAGCATTAAGTGCGGTTGGTTTTCCTGCCTAGCATCTGCCCAGGGCTGCTGTGGGAGCTCCTAGTGGAGCAGCTGCTCCTAGCAAAGGTACTTAGCATTCCCTCAACTGCCCCAAAATCATCTTGCTCCTTCCTCTGATGAGCTGTCACACATTCACCAATACACACTATTCAAGGGAAGAATTCCTCCTGTTTAAAGATTCATGGAAATTGGCAGTGGAAAGAAAGACAGTTTTCCCCTCCTCATGGTCAGAACTCATTGTGGAGTAGGTTAATGGCTGATAACAATAAATAGCACCTTGGCCCCAGGATCATCCCACCAGTGGTGCCATTCCCAGGGTTCCAGGCACAGGGAGCATAAATCCTAAAGCCTTGAATAAAGAGTATAAATGTTTTAAAGCAGGAGCAGCATGTATAAATTGTGCAGAACTTTATAAAAGCTACAGAAAATACAGCTCTGCCGCACGAACAGCGTAAACCTTACACAACAGCCTGGATGATTCATGGCAGCAAAGAGGCATGAATCACACAGCAGTGGGTGAAACAGGTTTCTACCTTGTACCTTTAATGCAGAGACAGCCCAGCTTTAGCTAGGATCTTATCAGTCCCATCCTCCTTCCTTGGCACCAGTGCGTGACTTGACTTGCTGGCATCGCCAGGGTGCAATGGGAAGAGCTTCGGCAGGCAAAGGCATTGCAGAAGAAGCAAGGAGGGTCTCTTTTAAACCAGTTTATGCCTAGCAGGGACAGCAGAGGGATGGCTGTTATTTTCAGGTGGTAACAATGAAGTATTTCTACAAAGAGCAAAGCCAAAGGAGCAAAGATTGTATGAGTCCGTCCAGCACAAAGCTTCTGTAGTTGAAAAGGAAACACCCAAAGGCTCTGACGGCTCTCACTCGCCAAGTGACCTGGCTGCTAACAAAAGAGCCAGCAAGGGAAATTGTCTACTTTCCAGCAGGCGTAAAGACATGTCTCTTTTTAAGTCTCCAAGAATCGAAATGGTGGTTAGAGATGAAAGTTCTTTTAAAAAGCTGAATTTTAAAAACTGTAAATTAACTAAGTAAGAGGGGGATGAGCTGTCCTGGCTTCCTAAAAGGAAGTTCGTGCCTCTAATCTGCTAGGGTGTTTTTTCCCATCATCAGGAGGGCAAAGTAAGGAGAACTACTTGACATAATGTATTTAGGGTTTCGGAACTCTCTGACGAGGTCCCTTACCAGAGGCTATTAAGTGAATTAAACGTTCACAAAGTAAATGGGAAAAGTAACTCTAATGGTTGGAAACACAGGCAAACCAGCATCTATTAATGAGAGCTACCTTCCAGAAGGCTATGGCACTCATGGGGAGGCTCCCCAAGTTTTCACATTAATGCTGGTGGTTAAAGAGATGCATTAATGATCTGGAAAAGGAGAATGAAAAATGTCAAGAAAAATCTGGCAGAGGACCCAAATTGCACAGAGTGTTCGGAACAAGAGAAGACTACAGGGAACTTCAAAAGGCCCGAAGAGAGCTTGATGGATGGGCCAGTCAATGGCGGATGAAATCCAAAGTAGACAAATGTGTAGTCATGCACGCTGCGAGGAACAGGCCCCACTAATTCAAACAAAATGTTAAAACACAAAGGAGTGGGAGAGATAACAGGCAAAATGCTCTAGTGCCAATACCTCCATTGACAGCATCCCCTCATCAAGGATGTTGTGTTCTGCCCTGGTCGCTTCACCTCATAATGGCACTTTTAAGCCGCACTTTCCCCTGACTCTGCCCATTGTTAGACATGGGGATGAATGCAGGTAGAGAAGGTTCACCAGGTGAGACAGATGTCCTCCAGCAGAGACTACTGAGCTAGAGCCTGATTTTGGGGGCTAGGATTGCCCTCAGTGGCCTCCCCACTGCTGGACAGCCCAGGGTGAACAGGGGCCTTGTGAGGAGCCAATGGGGAACACCCAGTGAAAATTATGTTGAGGAGGCAATGCATGAACAACAAAGAGCTGGGAAGGGAGAGGTTGTCCCTGCAGAAGGAAGTGGGTAAATATATCTGAAGAGCCCCACGAGGTTTCTCCAGCCATTCACAGCTTTGTCAATGGCTACTTTTCTGCAAATAAATTCAATATTTATTTCCAACAAGTGGCTGGAGGGAGGGAGAGGAAGGAAAGACACTTATTGAATAATTGCACAGCCCTCAAGAAAAACCATAAATTACCCAGCTCTATATCTGTCACTATAATTTCTAGCCAAAGTCCTAATGAATCTTTCCCAACAATAGTATAAGGACAGGTCTGAAAGTGTATTGAACCGTTTAAGCACTTGGGTAAGCAAAGCAGAGGCATTAATAACCACCATGAGACATCGTGCACTCTGCAGCGGGGACTGAGCAGCTTGAGCTGCCTTTACTCCATGGCCTCTGCCACAGCCCACCCTGCCCTGGCACAAGACAAGGGCAGCTTTGGGGGTTACCAGCCCAAAAGAGTAACTGAAGGTTTATGTAGTTTAAAGGTTTTGACAATTATAGATAAGAAAACTCAAAAGCAAAAGGGAGTCTCTAATAGAAACCGGTGCCCGAGGTACATCTGTCTATGGGCAGTAGAGAGGCAATGGCTTTGCTGGTTGGCCCTGTAGTTTTGCTCCACAAAGCAACAGAAGATGAGAAGTTTGTTCACACAGTGAATCACATCTCACCTACAGGCCTCAGTCCATCACATTAACATAAGTGCAGATAAAAAAATACAGGCAATTTATTTTCGCCAGACAGTAAGAAAACAGTGAAAGTTACTTCCATGAACTGCTTCTCCAAAAAGTGTTTCTTAATTCAAGCATGTCTTTTTGCCTTTTCTCAAGTTCTTCCAGCAACTAGCATGAGAAAAGATTAAAAAAAAAAAAGATAAAATACTTGGGCAGCAGGTGGGATAGGGAATCCCTAGCTGTCACTGGGTTTGCACCCACTCCAGTGCTGGGGCAAACCAGGATGCCTGTGGCCACAGGCTACTGGGGGACAGAGCAGCCAACCTCTCCTCTCCCAGACAATCCCAGTCTGGAGCTGCCCAGCATAGGATCGCAAGTCCAGTCAGGCTCCAGAGTTCTTGATACGCTGTATGCTTTCACTTCACATTTCACTTCTGCACTTCAAATGCTGTTCCCACAGTGAGGATTTACTGCTGCTGGGTTTGCAGGCAACCCTCCACTGCATATCATGTTATGCCATCTCCAAATGGCCAGCACAGCTCTCTCCAGTGCTTACAGGACCCCCATTATTCTGGTATCCAAGCACTTCACAAACATTAATGGATTTAAGCCTGTAACCTCCAGCTGAAGCAGGGATGAGTTATGACTTCTGTTTACAGAGCACGAACCTCAACACAGCAGGGATGGCTTGCCCAAATCCACAGCAAAATCTGTAGTGAAGCAGGCAAGGGGACGTGGTTTCTTGTCTCTCGGATTAGTGTCCTAATACCGAATCTGCCTTTCCCGTCCCATTCCCATGAATGGCGTTCCTCCACAGGGATTTTGGTCATTACTGCCCACCCAGGCACATTAGACAAATACAGAGGGATCTATGCCAGCACTGCTCCTGCTGGACCCTGGTGGATCTGGGCAAGGGGGGGTCCCATGAAAGACCACAGCCTCCTAGGAGCAGACAAATTAATGTTTCAACTTGCCTTGGTGTGACATTTCCATCTCGTTTGGCAAACTAAACACTTGAATTTGCAAATGTCAAAGTATTTCCATCAAAACTGTCGGTGGCAGAGTCTGACATTTCTTAATCTTTTTTTTTGTTCTCATCCCCTGTACATTTTTGATATTTCAACTTTGTCTTGATTTGAGAGGGAAAACACACTGTAATTTTCAGCCGGTTTAAGCAATTACATATTTTTAACCTAAGCCATTAGCTAGGTCCTGGAGGCTATTCCTGCCTGGAACAGATATCAATGGTGACACCAGGCTGTCCTTCCATGAACCTTAGTTATTTACAGAGGGGGTCCAAAGTCACACAGCCCAGAGTATGCCAAGAAGCAAGTGGTCGAAATTTCCTTGTTCCAGGGTCCAAGCTGCATCCAACCAGCCCTTCACCTCCAACTTCTGGCTCAGCTCTTTCACAGGATCATGCTGAGCTATGTCTCCAGGGGCCTGGGCAAGGGGCTTCCCACCACCTCCCTGTGCATTAGTGGAAGGAGGAGCAGGAAAGTCAATGCGGAAGAGCACGTACTGTACAGAAATCTATAGTCAGCTGCATTTTGATACAGTCCCCAAAGTACCTAATTATACAGCTCAGATTTCTCCCTGCTCCTCATTCCAGTGATAACTCACCCTGAATCTTTATCAGGCCTTCAGGCTTCACAGACATAAAGGAGACATTTGGCTCTCCCATCTTCCCAGCAGGATGGGGGGGCAGAGGTAGAAGGGCAACATACTGCTCTTGTCAGATTTGCAGAAAGCGATGTCAGGGAGCAGGCGTCTAAGTGCACATAACACCTAAATAAAATGCCTGGCTTTCCCCATGGTGCTTGGGCTTTGCTGGGGAGGGATGGTGTGGAGCCAAGCAGGCAGCTGCAGCAGCACAGGAACATGTTCCAAGGGGGTCTTAGAGGGATTTGGGAGAGGGAGAACGTGCATGAAAGTTGCATCAGAGCAAGAGCTAATTGCCAAGATTAACAGACTCCAACAAGTGAAGTGTGAGCACTTGAAGTATGAAGTGTTGACTGAGATGCAAACGTTACCCACAGAGCCAAGTGGGGTTGATGCAGAGAAGGGCAGAGCTATTTCAGAGCAGAGAGCAGGTTGCATAGTTCCAGCTGCTCCTCATGCTCAGAGGACAGGCAGAGGTACTGGATGGCCGGCCACCTCCAAGGCACACCAGGGAGGATGGCATTGCAAAATGTTGGGTGGGTAGATGTAAGGGAGCACTAAGAAGGGAACCATGTGTCCCTTCTCCATGGGTTTGTATATTGAAGGTTTCTCATCGAAGATGGTGATAAGGACACGCAGTATCTCTGCCAAGACACGACTCAGTGTTGCCTGTAGTGTATTCTCACTGTTTTGTCCCAAGAAAGGTGTAGAAATGCTACTTGCAATTATAAACTGGTAACTTAACCAGAGAGACTTGAGCCATGGGGAGGGAACAGACAGCAGGGCACAGGTGGATGCCCACTTGTAAAACCAGGGCCAGCTACAAGCAAAATAAAGAAATCCAGCCAGCTCTGATGCTCAGCCAACTCAGGGACATATTAGCTACACAGGCAGGGGAAGCTGTGAGGTGGTTAGACAAACTGGGCAGCTTATGAGATGGATGCACTGCAGCCAAGAGAATTTTTTAGTGTTTAAATCAAATGAGGTTGGACTTGGAGGTACTCTAGCTTTGGCAGAAACTCCCGGGACTGTGTACCTAGCACAAGGCAGAGGCTGAGGATGGTAGTGCACTGCAAGAGGAGATGAACTGGCAAGAAGTGCCACCACTGCTTCTGTGGACGAAGGGAGTGAAGAGGGACAGCAGGGCCTGCAGCCAAAGTCCAGAAGCAGCTTTGCAACAAAATGCCACCACAAAGAAGCAGGAGATGGATAGAAGCAGCCCAGCCTGGGAGCACAGGGCAGGCTGCAGAACACACACCAGCCTTGCAATACCAAAGCTGGCAGCAAATGGAACCAAAGGAAAACAAGTTACACATTAGGAAAACCCAAAGAAGAAGTCACAGTGGGTGTCTGCTCCTCCATACAGCAGCAGTGGGAGCGAGGAAGATGCATGGACTGTGTTGAGCTCCCAAGCATCATTTTAAGACAGGCGGTTTGCCTGGCACATGCCATATGTGGCTGATACTGCAGAGGGGTTGGGAGGGCCAGTCATTAATGAACTCCAGAAAGATGGCACCCACATAGATTTGCACCTCTGGACTCTAGATGTGGGATGCACAGAGCCACGCGAGTCTGGGGCTCTCCTGCTTAAACCCCAAGAAAAAAGGATTGGGGGACATATCTGCATTTGGCTCAGAAAGACAAGGGTGTTGGGAGGAGGATGTGACTTGCATCAAGTCCCAGAGGAAATCAGTGCAGGAGTGGGGAGTGAAGCTTGGTTTCCTCAGCTGGTCAGCATCACAGCACAAGGCACCCCCTCCTTCTTACGAGTACATCCCTTGAAATCAGGTTTGGGGCAGGCATGATCCACCAACTCAAGAGAGATAAACTTCTAACAAACATTATTTGCAAACATATCATTCAACCAGCCCCGTTTCTAGGTTACTCAGCTGACAATTTCGTAATGCAGAAAGAGAAAAAAGATCAAAACCAGCCGACATGTCAAAGAACGTAAGCCACAGAAGACAAAACACAGGGGGGGGGAAGAAAAAAAGATGAATGGTTTTCAAAGAGGAAAGAGAAAGAAAACATTAAACCACGGGGTGCCCAGAGATCTCTGCCAGAACCAGGCTTGTCTGCCTCTCTACCAGGGCTAGGAAGTCAGTGGTAAAGCAATAGAAACTTTCTAAACTATTTGTGGTGGGTTAATGGAGTTCAGCAAACATGGTATGGGGCTTAAGAGGGACCCTGTCACAGCAGAGTCCCAGTGTGGAGGAGAGCTTAACCACTGCAAGGATGTTTTGGGCTGTTTGTGCATAATAAATGCTTCAAATACAGCTGAGCTGAAAAGAAAACACCTTAGCATCACTGCAAATGTTCCCCCAAATGCATCTAAGCATCATGCAGTAGTATTCAAAACTCAAATAAAACATTATGGAATATATAAATGGCAGGAGAAAAAATGCTATTATATAAACCTGTCTTCACATCAAGACTGGGGGCATTTCCAAAAAGATATGCTTTAGCCAAACAAATTACGGAGATAATCGGATGAAGTTTAATGGCCTGTAATACATAAGAGGTTGGGCTAAGTGAGCTAATAGTTTCTCCTGGCCTTAAAGCCTATGAACTTATGAATAAATCAAGGGAATACTTGTTTAGTTCCAGTCTACCAGCCCACAAAAATATGCTGTGACAAGTAGACAGGGAAAGTAGAGATGGGCAGTGGAAGCAGCACAGGAAGATGAAGGGGATGAGTGGCACTCAGGGATCACTGAAGTAGGAGAACAACACTGGACAAACCCCAAAGCCACTGATTAAGATCAGTGGTTTTTGAAGAGCACATGACTAACTTTGGAGCTGGCGGCTGGGAAGAATTGTTGGAGTGAAGTGATTTTCAAAATAAGAGGACAAGTGGGAAGGGGCAGTGGTTGCTGTGGCTGGAGGGAGTGTCTGCCTTGGGCCAGGACCAGCCCAGTGACTATCATGATGCAGGAGGAGATGCAAGATGCACAACTGCCAAAGGGAGCATCGCTACCCACCCCCTAATGCCCACACACAGAGGAAGAAATCCCACTGCCGAACATCACATCCTTGAGGTGGCCTGGGGAACCCCAGGACAAATAGTCACTGAGGATGGGGAAGCCTCAAAAACAGGGATATAAGGTGGGTGAAGCCACAGGGATGGCAACTGATGGATGGAATAAGTTAGAGCTGATAAAATGTTCCAGGGAATATGAAGGGCTTTTAAAGACATTGGGGAAAAGAAGTACTAGCGAGACAGAAGGATAATAATAAACGAGAAAGGGCCTGGAAGGAATGAAGAGCTTTAAAATGGCTGTTGCTGAATTGCTTTTTTAAATTGCTCTTTAAGGCGATAACTAAAGAGAAGAGGCATGGTCAATTAGGAAGTAATGAAGACCTTGTAAATACATTTACTGATAAAAAGCATGTAAGGGAATGCTTGACAAACCAACGTACACAAATCAGCTCGGGCAAGCAACATGCTTTTTGAATTATTAAGGGAATTTGCTAACGAACTTATCAAGCCTCTGCCACTTCAAAACCCACGACTATCAACAAAAATAAAATTGCAGTCGGCCAAATTCCGAGCAGGCATAACAAATCAATGGAGGGCTGGGGGGGCTGCGGGGACTGGTAGGGTAGGAAATAAAAACAAAGCAAAATTTAATAGGAAAAAAAAAAAGAGGAGACTGAGAAAGGAGACTGACAATTAGAAGCCGGGAAATTCTTTTCATCTGCCAGGCAAAGAAAAATCAGGGATTAAGGAAAAAGCATTTGCCAGCTCCCAGAGCAGAGCAGAACCATGAGCAACATGAAGGAAGAATTTATTAAAGACAAACCATGGCGGTCAAAGCCAATTGGTGTTTTACAGGGCATTGCACCCTCTCTAGCGGCAGGGACTAGTGGATAAAAGCTGGCAGGACACCAGTACACATGACATTCCACCCTGCATTTCAGAGATCTTTCTTGGAGGTATTAATTGGTTGCAAAGCGAGTCCAGCTCATGAGAACCACATGGTGCAGAGGCCGGCTTGGGAACCATCACTAGGCCTGATCTTGTTCAGAATAAATACTAACAATCAAGAAGATAAATGGCAGAGTAATTGCATTTGCAGATGATGCTTAATTAGGTCTCGCTGAGAACAGAAATAACACAATTGGAGTCAGGATGGTTTGAAACGTGGGTGGAACGGGGCAAGCAATGAGCCTGGAAGGATGCATGGATCTCATAGGAGAAGGTGTCCCCAACAGAAATACATAGGTGGTGGGGACAAGCTGGGGGACAGCCCCAGGAAGGGAGGTGGCTGGAAGAAGCACTTCAGGTAGGGTATCTTAATGCATCTGTTGTGCACTCTTAGTGCTTTGAAAGGCATCAGGGTCCCGCAAAAAGGCCACTGATGAGCAGGGTTTGCCCAGGCAATTTGTAGCACAAGGTGACTGCTTGTTATCTTGCTCAGAGGTTTTGGGGCAGAAATCGTGGTTTTGCAGACTGGGAGAAAGCTGCTGCCTTGGCCTCAGACGGCTGCCTCCAGTGGCTGGGGCTGGGCAGGCAGCTAAGGGAAAAGGCATCTCTTCTCTGTGAAAGTGCATTTGTCCAGCGTGGGAGGAAATTCCCTTCCATCACCCCCTGAACAGGGTAGGACAAATAAAAGCAAGGGAGCCCAAGTCGAGTGAGTGTTATTTGGGAGAGCTGTCAGAGCACTCACTCCCAGGGCATCTCTGCTTCTCATCTGCCTGATGGAAGCTGACGTTGTGTGAACCTTTCTGAGCAAGCCCAAATTATTTTAATTTCTAAATCCAAACAGTTCCAATTATATCATTTCCCCTGTGCGAAGCTGGGAAATGCTCTCCCTCTGCTTCCCTGGCAGGGCTGCGCACCCCCAAGTGCTGGCAGCACTGGACCAGAGGCACTCAGGACTGATTTGGGGAGGCCAGAAGTTCACATGCCTCTCCAGACAACCCCTCCTGTTCAGGGACAGCTCAAGGGACACACTGGGACAGACCCCAGCAAGCAACAGTGAGATGGGGTGATGGTTTAAACACACAGAATGAATTTCCAAAGTTTGGTTTTGCACATATATCAGAAAAAAAAATCAGACTTCTCAAAGAAAGTAAAAATCCTTCAGGTGAGCTCTTCTGTCCAGGGCAGAGCATTTTGGCTTTCTTCCTTTTGCTCCACAAAAAACAGCCTCAGGGAGGATTTCATTTTAAGGATGAGCAACAAACAATTTGATAGTTACAGAAATAGAGGGGGGAAAAAAAGTGAGTTGAGGAAACATTTCCTAAGGAGCTCTGATTAACTAATTAACTGAATTTCTTCCTACACCAGCCTTTCCCTCACAGATTCAGTGCCATCCACTTGCAGAGGGTATATTGCACTAACACTTAACATATCATAATTGTAATTATACTCCTCCATCTGCCTTCAATAATGTTTTTTCCTCCCATAAGCAGCTCTTTTTTTCTCTAGGGCTGCCTCACCATCATGTCTTCCCACCATCATTTTACCCACAGCCTGGGCAGGGGGCGTAGTGCAAACATTGGATATAGCCCCCTGCCTTTCACTACCAGAACCTTCCTTTCCCCTGGCTTTTTTCACCTGCAGCCCCACACCCCATGGGCCCCAACATCACCTCTTTCTCCTCCTTTCTGCCTACTTCTCCATTTCCCCCTCGCTATTTTTATCAGCATCTCAAGACCTCTGCCTCCAGTAACTCACAGAGCCTCTTCTATTGTTCAGCCCTCCCCAAATGCAGTCACCTCTCCCCTGCCCGTCCCCGTGTACCCATCCTCAGTTTTCCCAAACCAGTGAGAAGCTTCTGCCAAGCCATCCCCAGTCCCTTCAATGCCACGTGATCCCAGTAAACTGGTCTCATATGGACAAATCATCCTGAGCAGATGTTGACTGTCCTAGCACCAGCACCTCTAGCATTGGTCCCCTTGCTGCCTTTTAACACCTTTGACCCTGCCTCAGCATCACTTAGCTGCCAGCAGCACCTGAGCCCCCACCCCTCAGTTCTCCACCTGCACACAGCTGGGGGCAAGGCGGAAGCTGAGTTGTTCTTGCTCCTACCTGGAATCCCTTTGCTCTAGAACTGCAGTGCTCTAGCACCGTCTCCCTCCTAGGCTCCACCAGAGATTGCCAGAGCACCCAAAACGCCCTGACAAACCTCTCCATTTCTAGTTTAAATTCCCAATCCCTTATCATATTACAAAGTAACTAGGGTGCCTCTGTACTCCTTTAAACTTAAACACCTTTTATTCTCATTAAATGGCTCCATGCCTCTCTCCCGCTTCTCTATCTCCCAGTTAAAAGCTAATTAATTACTGTTGACTTTCCAGCAGATGTTCTTGCTCCAGTGCTGGTTGGAAACTCGGTGATTTGCAAATCGCAGGGCTCTGGCACAGAGGAGCGAGGACCAGGGCATGCAGACCGGGGGAGAGAGGAGACCTTCTCAGCCAGCCCTGCTTCTGAAAAGGGAGAGAAAGTGGCTGTTTATGAGAAAGGCACTGGTTGTTTTTCTTGGAAAGAAGTAAAATCCTTAGATAGGGGTAAAATCCTGATTCCACAGAAAATTAAGCAGTGTGGATTTCAGTTGGGTCTGGTCAGAGGTTTATTCCCCCTCGTGCAAGAAACCTCTCATAAATCACTGCTCTCTCCAAGGGCTTTTCAAAGCAGTGATGCAAAACAGAACTGCACTGTCCACAAAAGGCTGGCTGGCCCCAAAGAGCACCTGGAAAGTGGGAGGGAATGGGCAGCTATCTCCACAGCCCCACCACCCTGCCACTGTCATGCTCCCAACTGCCCTGCATCGTGCATTCTTCATCTCCTTGCCTGCTTCTGCTGTCGCTGTATCTCACAAAAAGCAAGCAAAGGTTGGACAAGGATGAAGAAGAAATTGGTGCCATGGAAAGGAGATGAGTGACAGCTATGGACCAGAAGGGAGGGTGATCTGGCAGCATGCTGTGTGCCCTGTGGCAGGAAAGAGGCAAAACTGCTTGCTGATGCTGATACCATTGCTATGGTATCATTGCCAGGTCTCCTGGTGGGCATGGGAATCCCAGTGAGCATAGATATCCTGGGGAGAGTGGACATTCCAGAAAAATCCTGGTGGATACAGACATACCGAGCATCCTAGGGGCTACAGACAACAACAGTCACGAGCATCTTGGTAAGCAAGGAGAGTTCCCAGCTGGGCTGGCATCTCTGTCGCTACCTTTGTCTGCTAGAGTCACAGCTGCAACGCCCTCAGTGCAGAGTGGGACAAAGGGATATGAAGTCCTCACCAACAGGGCACATGTCAAAAGCACCTTCTACAAAAATGCTACTGAAAACACTGTCAAGCAGCAAAGCTTCTGGGCTAACAGCCGTGCAAATCCCCCTGATGATTACAGTGACTTTCTAATATCGACAGAAACCTCTGTGCTAATGAAATGCACTGAAGTTAAGCAGCCGTGGAAATGCCAGTGTAAAGGAGAAAGGCCACCAAACAGGCATTAATGGAAACCCAAATCCCCATAACTAACGGGCTGTGCTTGGAGGGAAGGGAACAGGGATCTCCTGTGCCGTTGTCCCTGGGCGGTGGTGTGACCTTCTCAGGCTTCAACTGCTTGGTGCCATCATCCTCAGAGGAGAGGGGGAGCACAAGTGAGGGTACCATTGGCTAGGTGGGAGCACTGGGGCATAAACTGGGAAGATATGGAGGAGTTTATCCCTTTGGCCCTCAACTCTGTCATTGTCAAGGTGCTTTCCTTTCCTGGGGAGCCTCCTGTGCAGCTGGGAATTGCTGATTGTGGAGCGGATGCCTCACGATCGCAGCTGCTTACAGGCCTGCCTGACCCTGACAGACCATTTCCCATCAAGCTGCAGGTAGAAAATAGGATTTCAGCTTTTTCTTTTCATGGTAAATGTTTCTGATTCTGCTGGCTGATGTGTTCACCGCTTGAGTTAATAGGCAATAAGCGAAGTGGTGTCATTCTTGTTAAGGAGACAGAAAGGGCTCCATTTAAATGCAATGTGCAGGGCAACAGTAGACAGGCTGTGAGAATACCCTGTGTCTCCCTGCAGCAGTTCAGGAAGCTTGGGAGGGCGGTTTGTATTTTCTCCAACAGCAAAGGCCATCTGGGCGCATAGCTGGAATACGCCAGCATTGAAAATGGGGCCTTTTGTCATCTTCCCGTCAGCATTTCCAGGGATTTGAATCAAAAGCAACCTCAGACAGAGGTCCTCCAGTCTGTTCCCTCCCTGACTGTCAGGACAGACGGGGCTTCCTCTCCCAGCTCTGCTCTGCCCTGCTCGCTGCTGCTCCTGGCAGCTACCAGCCCACCACTGTGCTGAAACTGTGAAGTGCATTTCCCAGAGAGAGGCCAAAGAAACGGGGGCCAAAACCCTTCAGACACCATCCATCTTCCCTTGCAGGCTGCAAGGGGCTGGTGGCACGGGCAAACGGGGGTGCTGTGTGCTGAGTGTACATTTGCTGTCAAACACTTACTATTAATTACATTAAAAATCTCACATTAAGATGAGGGTAAAGGCACCTGGGCTGTCAGCAGGAACACTCCCACATTGACTCATTACAAAAACGCCATTGCTGATAGGGCCCCCTTTTTAAAGAACAAGCACTGGATCCTTCCCACTTTATAATATTCCATTTAAAGGAGAAATTATAAAAGCTTTCTGGCCCCTTTGATCATTTGTAAGGGTTCTTTCCAGAACTGGAGAGTGAGCCCCTGCCTCAAGGAGGAAGGGAACTGTGCTGATCGAGGGAGGTGCTCAGTGGGGCTGGTCCTGGCCAGGCTCTCCTTGCTGGCTTGCAGGAGACATCTCTCAGCCACATTCAGAGCACTGCTGGCCACTGCAGCTGCATTTCCAGAGCCCCGTGTGGCTACTGTGACTGGCTGCATTTGAATGGTCCTGTCCTCTAGGACAGATTGGTGAAAGGAGAGGAGAAATGCTGGGAGGATAGCAATGAAGTGGGGGGAGTGTTGTCAACTACACCTGATGTCCACGTTACCTCAGTGGAGCCCTTGCAGCTTGCCCTCCAAAGTTGAGTTGCCAAGTTTGAGTCCCAGCCCTGACCTCAGCTGTGGTGCGGTGTTAGTGTGGGAATGGGGCAGCGTGCACAGAGGCCGGGTTGGTGCTATCCAAAGCAACATCAACATTGCCACACACCTCCCTAGGGCAGATGCTGCCACCAGGACCACTGTTGGGCTCCACCAGAAGATCCACTGCCAAGAACATACAAGGTCACTGTCGAAAGCCTCCCCACTGTCGAAAGCCTCCCCACTGCCGTAGCACATGAGGGTTTGGTTTCCCTACAGCCACGCACGTCCTTTGGCTTAAAGAGCAAATCCCTGGCAGTTAAAACTGTTTTTTCTTTTTTTGTCTTTTTATTGAAGGGCAGAATGTGTAGGGGAGGGAACAGCAGCTGGGTGTATTCTAATGAATCCTGATTTCTAGCAAAGCCTTTAATAGTATCTACATCTTGTGATATCTTGCTTGAAAAATTAATTCAAATTGGTTGTGATATAAGCCTTTTCATAGGGGCTGAGAACAAACTGAAGGATCTGAAACAAAAAGCAACAATAATATCTCGAGCTGGAAGGTGCTGTTCAGACACAGCAAGGACTGGTGTTAGGCCTGGTTTTATCTAACACCTTCAATTAATTATCTAGGAGAGGGAACAAACAGTACCTTAATTAAATCTTCAGATGACATTACAGTGAAAAGGTGTTAGACACCGGCAGGGACGTGCGAAGGGGCTGGGGAAGGCAGCAGTGCGGCGAGCAGAGAGCCAGGCTGACTCAGCCACAACATTGGGAGCACCTATCCAAGGCAACCCTTTCCCACTGAGCCTTGTGCCATATCTGTGGTGAGTGGAGAGCAACCTCAACCACTGGCTTCAGCATCCCATTACCCCTAGAACCCCAGCTGAGCAGGATTCAGCGCAGCCAAAACCATCATCAGCAAAAGAGAACCTGCTCCTCCTGCCCACTTCCTCCATGGTTGTGCTGGCTCTGACTGACCTGGGCCATGGAGGACTTGCACCCCTTGAGGCTCCTTGAGCATCTTTTAAGCTGCAGCTGGGCTGGATCTGTTCCGAGGAAAGCCGAAACCCTTTAGGCAATGTATTTTATGTGGTGGAAACCAAGTGAACTTAGCAGAGACACAGCTATGGTCATAACTGGAAATGCCAGGTATGTTAATAAAGACACTGAGCAAAGAAATTTCTGGACAAAAAGTTAATTAACTAAAAATCAAGCTTCCAGAGGAAGTTACATAAACATTTTGGGGAAAAAAATAAACACATAGAATATTTCCAAGAGAATTAAGAAGAGCCATAACTATTTCAGCCTAGAATTGAAAAGCTAATATTGCAAACATAAAGATTTAAGTTCCTTTGCAGTTCATACATTTTATAACAGAAATCCAGACATCTAAAAACTAAAATAAAACACTCCAATAACAATCGTAACTCTGAGTCTCTCTTTTCTGGCACCCAGACAACGACTCAGAAACGCATCTCATAACTCGAGCTCAGCTCCGGAAGTGAGTTCTATAAAGTAAGATAATTAAGCAAGAGTAACATGTTATTTTAGAAATTACATCCTCGCCATGACATGTTGGAGGAGGATGCAGGGCGGCTGTGGGCTGGGACCACTGCTTGACATGTGCTGGCACCCTCAGCATGGAAGTTGTCGGCACCCTGGGTGGGGGTTGCTGGCGGCTGCAGGGCTCTTGCAGCTACCCAGGGTGTATTCACGCTTTAAGTTTAGAGAGAGGTAGTCTTTAAATTGCATTTAACTCCCAGCTTTTCTGCTGCTGGGGAGGGTGGAGGAGAAGGTGGAGGTCAGAGCAAGGCTGCTCCTGGCAAACTGATTAATTCAGGCTACGAGAAGCGGGGTTGTGGTGCTCTGACATGACAAGCACTGACATCTCCCCATGCCTTATCCTACTGCACTGAGACCATATTTTGCATCTCATAACTCCTGCTGGATATTTTTTGTGCTTTGTGGCTGACAAACCTGGTAATTCCCACTGTCCTGCTTTTATAGTGCTGGGGTTATTGTCCCTCCTTTACATCCCAAATGTTTATTTTTCCCTATTGTTTGGATTAGATTTACCTTGAGGTGGACACCAGGCTTTTGTCCAGGAAAAGAACCCAATCCCACGAGCAGCCGGATCTAACAATATCTTGCAAGAACCTCTAAATATTTCACAGAGAGAGACTGTCCTAGTTGCAGAGGAGATGCTCCGAGCTGCACTCATTCATGGTTTAGGACATGGTTCCCCTCCTCCCACCTTCACAAGCGATTGTGCATGACCTCAACACAAGCACCTTCCTCATGCTGAAAACACGTCGGCAGCTTCCTGTGAGGAGTCAGGCCAGCCTGGGCTGCCAACCCTGCCTCCCCAGCCCTGGGAGGGGAGAGGAGCAGGAGGAGAACCGCTGCCTTCAATTAATCCCGAGCAAAATCTCAGCATAACCAGAGAGAGCTCAGATTTATCTCCCCAACTGCCTGACTTGGCTCTTCTCCCTGAAACATTTGGCAGTGGCGACTGAGACGCGGCAGCTGGTGGAAACCTGCAAGGGTCTTCCAGGGCTAGAGTCACTTCAGGGAATCTGCTGAGGGTCTCCATGGTAGGATAGGACCCTCAGGACACCCCAGGGCAGGAGGTGCCTGCCCTGCCGTTCTCTGGTCCTGTGGCACGGTGCCTCTTTGCTCCATCACTCTTGCCTGCCTCTGGTGGTCTCGCTGGGCACATGGGAGCCTGGCCCTGGCTGGGACAAGTGCCAGAGCTTGGGCAGAAAGGCTGCGGGGAAGGCAACCCGCAGCCAGAGCCTAAAAGAAAGGATGAGCTGGCTGGTTAAAGAGGTGTGAAAATAACATTTTGTTTTGTTTTATTTTCCCCAGTCCTATTAAAAGAAATGATTGCTGAAATCCCTGCAGCCAAGGCAAAGCCAGCTACGCTGGCAGATGCCTCCAGTCTTGATGCAAGGACAGAGGCAAGCAGCGGCTGGGAGCAAAGCTGAGATGCTGCTTAACCTTGGAGATGACCCATCTGCCCAGGCAGCTTCCTCCAGCCCCGCTGTGTGGGCATGGAGGGATAAAAGGATTCATGCTGCTGGCACAGAGCAGTAAGTCATGCTGAAAAAAGGAAAGTAGGGGCAGCAAGGGCAGAGGAAGACTGAAAAAGAGACAGAATAACTCCCAGGAAAAGGCAAAGGAGCTCTTGGGTTCAGCACTGCCTGGAGAAGCCTGGTAGGCTGAGCAAACCCACACCTTCTGCTGCTTGATTCCAACTGAGCCAAAAGGAGCAGGATATCACACGTCGTTTGTAAATGAGCCCGTGGCATCAAAGAAGCCCTTGTCTCCAGTCCCTGTGCACCCATCCCAGCCCACAGCTCTGGGGGTGAGCACAGCGATGCTCCAGGGGATGGAGCATGGGGAGGCGCTGGGGCTTTTGGAGGCTTCCTCAATTGCTGCAAGAGCTGGTGGCAAGTCAACAGGGGGTTTCCAGGCATCCGGTAAAGGGACATGTCAGAGAGGCAGGTAGAGAGCCCTGTAGACCCGTGTGGTGGTCACAAGCCACCCTGCTGGGGTGCTGAACCATGTGGTAAGAGCCATGGAGATGCTCCTCAGGGTGGTGACCCAGGGTGAGAACCGGCTCACGGGTGCCGCATGCTCTCCTTGGAGTCCTCCTGCCACCGCCTCTGCCCTGGCGTGAGGGAGCCCGCCAGGGGAATAAGAGCTGCCTTGGTTCTCTGACTTCAAAGCTGCGAGGGGAAGATAATGATGTGCGAAACACTGAGCTGCCAGCTCCCTGCGGCTGGCCCCATGTTTCCTTGGGAGTAAATGATGCCATCTAATGAGACAGTTTGTGTCATGCTAATTCCACGTGAAAGCAGACAAGATTGAGCATGTGCGCGGTCATGTTGGGTGCAGGACCCCAACCTGTGGTGTGTCTCCTGTCCCAAAGTGGCTCGGTCACAGCAACGCTTCCATGTGATGGTTATCCTGTGCACAGGGCTGGGATGCTGGGAGAACTGCCAGTGTGGGAAGCTGTGGAGTGAAGCCAGGGCTCTGGCAGTGTGGAAGGGACAGCTCATGGCCTGAGTTTGTCTAGGTTCCATGGGCATTAGTGATGCAAACATACGGTGTTGTCTTCAATTGCAGTGACTTAGGGAGGGATACTGCATGGTGTCTGTAGCTGAAGCCCTGTCCTGACACTTCAAAGGCAACCCATGGGATGTCTGCAAAAGAACTCCAGCCATGGAGCTAGGAAAACTCCGGCAACAGGACATGATGAGCCCAAGGTACAGTCACATCCCTGGTTTGGACACTGAGCAGGACCACAAGCATCTCATGGGTCCTACCTTACAGGGCCAGGCTCAGCTTTGCCAGAGCAGTTCACATTCAATCCAGTTTCAACCACTTCATTTCTCAAATTGGATTAAAAGGACAAAGAGCAGAAACACGTAGAAGGGTAAATCAAGCTTGGAAATTTCCCCTGTGAGTCCGAGTCTTGTGGGAGGATGTTTTGGAGTGACAGTCCCCAATTTCCATTGCTACAGCAGCATTGGTTTTTCTGGCACCACGCCCCATCCCTCTGTGCGGGCATGCTTAGTGCCTCAATGTTCCTGGGTGTTTCATGGCCACTGTTATTTCTGTGGATTAGCGTTTTGTTATTGTCTCCAGGCAGCCTGACCCTACTCCTGGCCAGGGCTCCCAGCCCCCTGAGTCCCTAGGCGTGACCCCAACCATTGGCCACGTGCAACAAGTGGCCAAGAAGACACCACCTGCACTCCCAGTACACCTGGCCACCCTGGTCACCTCAGGCTCTTTCCAGGACATAAAACCTTGGTTTTCAAGACTGTTTTCTCACCAGATGAATGAAATAAACCAACAATTAGAAGGAAAAGTAAGAAAATAAATTGCACCATGTGCAGTTGTTTGGACACCCCAGATGGCTTGTCAGAGGAGTTTGCCTTTCAGGTCTACAGCACAGATGGCTACCTCTGAAGCTGGGAGAAGAACTGTTACTTGCCATGCATGGTAGCCCCCAGCCTTTATAGTGTACCTCCTCAGAGGTCAGGGGCCATGGTTCAGACCCACAGAAACCCTGAGGTCTCGAGTATCTCACCATTGTGTGCTCAGCAGAGGGTCCACTCATGTGGTTGTTGCACTGGATGGATGCCACCATGCTAGTGCTTGTGTACCACCTCCAGTGCAGCTCTCTTCATTGTGTTTTGGGTGATGCCAAAACACTTTGAGAAGCAACTCAGGTGTGCACCATGCCAAGGGTCACAATTGCTAACATCAGGCAGGAAGCATAATGCTGATTGGGGAGGCCAGGGCAGGTTGGGGCAGCTTGGTAGACATGCCCATCCCTCGCTCCCATGCTGCAGTGATACCAATAGCCTGCCTCTCCTCCAGGAGCCTGTGGCCCTCAGAGCTCCCTTCCTCCTTCTCTGCACAGACATATGGTCTAATTTGGAGAAGCGACTCCTTGGAGCAGAGGCTGTATCAGTCTCTGCCTGGAAACACCAGACACATTGGTGCTGTGGCATCAACACAAGAGAGTAGCAATAATCATTAGCACTGGGACTGAAGGGACTCTGTGCTGGCAGTGATGTAGTATTTCTATTAGAAGTCTCACACTGCTCTATTAGGACAGCATTAGCAGGAGTACAGCTGCTGCCGTGGCAGCCATGAGAGAGGGAGACGACACAGCTGTGGTGGGGCAGCAGCTCCCCACCAACCTCACTGCCCTGTTCCCAGCCAGGGTGCATTGGTGTCGCTCCCAACAGCACCCAGGGGTGGGGGGTCTGTCCCCCATCATCGATGGGTCACCCTATCACACACAGGGGTCTGTCCTCATGTTTTCACATTTGGTTTTGTTTCCATTTTCTTTAACCTCTAGCTCTCTGGTTTTTATTGTAAAGCTCCAAACTTTCCCCTCCTCTTCCCTGCATGCAACAACATTTCCAAACCTCCCTTCCTTGGAGACTCCCGATGGCTCCAGGAAGAGGGAGGTTTGTGATAAACAGATGGGAAACAGGGAGAATAGTCAAACAAAGAGAGGAATGAGAAGGAGAAGAGAACAAGGTGCAGATTCCTGGCCGCTGGGGCGGGAGGGGGATGCGGGAGGATTATTACGTTAGGAGCAGCTTCAAACTCCCAATTCTCAGGGCATGAAACCTGCACAATTTAAAGTAGTCAAAACAAACCCTTTGCCGCTATTTATACTTGAGCTGCCTGCAGGCGGCAAAACCTTGACTCCATATTCCAGGCCTAATAGATTCCAGGTGTTTTCCAATAAACTCCCCTCCTCCAGCAAGAAGCCTGAATAAGCTCCCAGCACCTTTCGGTCCCTCATCCCCCTCAGAGCAGCTGGAGGGAAGGAGCTGGCCCCAGGGGTGACTGGCATGGCAGGCTTTGCAGCAGGGCATCTCCTGCTCTCAGCCTCTGCTGCTGGGGCTGCTGCTGCAATGGGCCTTTCCCACCTGAGGGGCATGGGGCAGCTATGGAAGCTACTTCTCTGGAGCCCAGGCGGCTCCGGGGGTGAGACCCACAAGTGTGGGTGGGGAGGGAGTGTTACATGGGACCAGCACAGGGTGGAAGATGGGGTTTGTAGAAGAGGGGATTTTCGTGCCCATCTCTTACTCCCCAGATGACTGGAGGAGGTCTGCTGTCTCTGCCTGCAGAGAGGACCCAGCTCTGCTGCAATGCTGCACTGGCCCGCCCATGAGGGCAGCCGCAGCAGCTGCTGAGGGAGAGGGAAAATGTTTCATTAACCAGCACCCTGGGGCAAAGGCTCTTCCCTGGGAAAACGCTCTGCCCTGGCAATGGCTTGTCACAGTGCTGACCACAGAGCAGCCTAATGAGCACCAGGCTGGCAAGAGCAAAGAGTGCCCACATGTACCCCTATCTGCAGCCCTGCTCCTGAAGGTTGCTTAACTCCTTCAGAAATGGGAACCTTTTTAAAAGCAGCTGGGGAGAAGGAATATCAAAACACGCTCAGTGTCAGGCAGTGAAGTTGGAGACAGGGGTCCAGCAAAGGCTGCACATTCTGCTCTGCTTTCCTGCTGTTCTGCTTTCCTGCTGCTCTCCAAAGGGTGGTTGGCACAGCCAGGTTTTCTCCCCAGTATGACCCCCTGTGCCCTCCCAGCCCACGATGGTGCTGCTGGTAGCATGTTTTACAGATTGGCTGCTATTCCTTGAAAGCTAAGCGAGTTGGTTTGCAGCTCCCCAGGAAGCGGAACGGGTCTGGCTAAAACCAAGGCATGCTTCAGATAAAGTCTAACCCTTGGTGCCTTATTAGATTTACCCAGCTCTCTGACAGGAGGGACCGAGATACAAGCAGGATGAGCCATGAAGACACGCTGCAAACCCTGCTCCTACCCTCTCCATCTCCAAAGAGGTTCGTGTGAAAGAGCTGGGAACTGTTTTTCTTTTATTAATGTCTCAGAGCCAGAGGAGACCACAGCCATTAGCAGTGCATTGCACATGAGGGACAAAATTCCCCATCAATTCCTTTAGCAGGTATAGGAAATTAGATCTCAGCACCCAGAGATTTAAGGGCCCTGTACCTGAAGCGCCCACAACATCCCCGTACTGCAGCAGTTATTTCTCTCCCAAATAAATATTTGTGCCTGAATCCATTTTCCCCCCCTCCTTTGAAACCTCCAGCTGTGGCATCCTGCTTCACCTGCTAAGCTGGAGAAGCCCCTGCTATCAAGTATCTTCCCTTGGTGCAGCTCAGGTCTCCTCTCCTTTGATCAACTGATTGGGATCCTTAAATTTCTCACGGTAAGCAGGTCTTGCAGCTCGGCTCTGGCATGTATCTCAGCCTGTTTCTGATCTTGTTACCGCTTTCCAATATCCTCTGAAGAAATGAGGTCACCAAAACTGGACTCCAGCTGTTCTTGCCCTTCCCTCCAGAGCAGCACCCACCTCATCTGCATCATACCCCAGCCCAGGTGGCAGGCATGGCATGGGAGCTGCTGCTGTCATTGTCTCTGTGGGCAGAGTCCCATGGAACCTGTGGCTGTGCAGCATCCCCAGTGGCTGTGCAACATCCTCCATCCAGTTTGGAGACTGGTGAAACACAAGCCAGGGCTTGAGCAGAAGCCTTGGCACCTTCCAGCAGTGCTCATACCAGCGAGAGCACGTGCCCATTCCCAGAACAACCCTCATTTGTTGCATTTAGGATCAGGTTTGACTTTCCTATGTCAAATTAGCAGATTTGCAGCTAAGCGGAGCAGCAGCATCCAAGGCTGCTTGTAAGGGATGGGAGAGGGTCAGCACCTGGGGCTGGCATGCGTGGCAGTGAAACCACTCCTCTCCCAAGGGGGAAAGAGGGAAGAGTGGAGTCCTTTGGAGTAATTTAAAATGAAACGAATAAAAAGAAAGTGCGGCAGTAAAGACAAATAGTTTGCAGGCACTGTGTTGGCATTTTGGCCTAATGACTGATTAATCTAAAGCTGAGTCTTGTTATGGATTCATGGGTGTCGATTGGATCAGATCGTTAATTCCAGCATCCACTGGCCGTGATTAGCAATCCAAAGTGCAGTGCCTTGGGGGGAAGGATTAAAGGCTCTGGACAAGAGGAAGAGTGAGGTGGTAGGAAATGGGAATGCACGGCCAGGGATGCCATAATCTCTGCGATGAAGGAAACTCAGCATGGTCACTGAAATAGCTGCTGCCACAGGCCCAGGACTTACTTGCTCTGCAGTAGTGGTAAACACATCCCCAGGAAATTCTGACTGTATCCCAGCCATGTTCAGGGCAACCACACTGAAAGAAAGACCCTAGTGATAGGACTGGCAGGCAATGTCACCCATTGCCACCAGCAGACTTCCTGGAGTCTCCAAGGAGACACCCACGAGGTGTCAAGTGCCACCTAACCAAAATGCTACCAGGACCACATCTCTTCCATCTGCTGGGTGAGGAGGGTATGAAGGGTCCTGGCAAGTGCAAGGCCAGCCCTATGACTTCTTGTCTCAGAGCAAACAAGCCATGTGGTGTAAATTAATGCTCTCCTGATGCACTGGAGCCCTGTTGCTGTCACCTCTCTCAGAAGCTTTACCCATGGCCACAGCAGTCATCGTTGCACAGCACCTCCTGCTTGTGCACCCGTCTGGGCAGCAGAGCAGGGCCCTGGGACACCCAGGTGGGGTTGCTTCCTCCTCACATGGGCTGGCAGCAAACAGTCTCTGGCACCAAAAACCAGGGGCAGAGGTGTTTGGCCAGGTCCAGCACTGCTGGCTGTAGGAGGCAGAGCCACTTCCATCCCCTCTTCAGCTGTCGGATGTCAACTGATTAATTTTGCCTGGTATTGATTAAGGAGCAGCCAGCCACTGCTGTGTTGTTGGAGGAGGCTGCGGTGACCTCCTGGTGGCAGGCAAGCCAGGGTTAGTGACCTCCTCTGCGGACACAGCCACTGCCATGCTGGGCTCTGACCCTGGCAGGGTGACATGGCCTTGGCCCAGCAGCTGCCTGGAGTCACATTTCATCCTGCAGATGTGGTACCAGGACTGCTGTACAAGAACACGGCTGTGCACACCCCCACACTGTGCCTGGCCACCTCCTACTGCTTTGTCTCTGCCTTAGTACTGGTTTTCTGATGGACATCTTGCAAGATTCTCCTTGGCTGTGATGGCTGCAGGGATGCAGCTGGGTTGTGCAAGCCAAGCTGAGCTCACCACTGGTCAGTGTGGCCAGCTGTTTGGCAGGCACAGTGCTGTTTGCTGGCAGATTGGTTGCCAAGTGACCTCCTGGTTTGGGAGCTGAGAGTGCTGAGTGGAGGTGTTTTGGGGAATAAAAGCACTGATGTTTAGGTAGACTTGGTAGAAACCTGAAGACAAGAGGGGGCTGGGAGCAACTGGTTGAGCAAAAGCTGTAGCAAGATGTGCTATGCCAGTGTAAGCGTCACCATAGGAACGGCACAGGTGAAATCCCACGTGCTCAGTGCCAGCTTGTCATGCCCAGCCATTACCCTCCTGGTCCCTATGGGAGGAGGATCCATCCCATTTGTGAGGAGTGGTGGGTCCTGGCAGGACCATGAAAGCTCCTCTGGCAGCAAGAGGTGAAAATAACCGTGGCAGCCAGTCCTAGAACCATGCTGTGCGGCATCGCCAGAGCTGCTCTCACTGTGGGTGCAGCCATCCCAGCCGGCAGCTTGTCCAACCTACTCCTCCACCTCCAAGCTCTGGCTGCAAGGGTGTGGATAATGACAGCCCTCGGTTACATGTGGCTGTGAACATCTGAGAGCTGCTGGGGGACAGCAGCTAGAAGATGCATCATCTCAAAAGCTGGTCCTGCCATCCCCAGGAGGAGCTGAAGGCCTGGGTGGTGTTTCACATTCAAAGGGCATTCAAGTGACCATTAAATGTGAATGTGAGATGCACCTCTGCTGCACTCCCAGAAAATGCATCCTCATCGTACCTACAGACAGCATATTTCCCTCCTACCTCCCCCTCTGCCCAGGGCTAGAAAGTACGAGGGGCTCTGCTCTCCCCAGAGCAAAAGGCTGGAGGCTGTAGCAGCAAACTCAGGCTGCTAGAGCGCAACATACTGTGGCCCCTCAGAATCCCATGCATTCCTGTTTCTCTCCTGGAATCACCCTGCAAAGCAGCCTGCTTCACCACTTGCAGTGATCCCAGACAAGACCCTTCTCCTTCTGGGAAAATCTCCCAGCAGAAAAACTCAGAGCAAAGGCAGAGGAGGGAAACTGTCACCCAGGCCCCTGGCATTAGGATTTGAGGGATGTGGATTAAAAACACATGAGTTTCATGACTCTGTCTGAGAAGTGGATGCTTGGGGATCAGACTGGCAGCACTGTACAAGAGTATGATGTGGTGGGGCCTCTCAGGTACAGCACTGGAAAAGAGATCCAGTCCCTCTTTCCCAGCCTGGGTTCTCTGTGCCCAGCTGCTAGTGGACACCAGCCACCACGCATCAGCCCCTGGGCTGCTTCCAGGAGCAGGTGAGGGGACAGAGGACGCATGCTGCTGGTGGTCCACAGGTGGGTGGGCAGATCCTACGTGGGGTGACAGTGAGGGGTATCATTTACAGGAGGCAGGCACACAAGGTGGCTTGGGGTTCACCACTCCTCTGCAGAGACCCCCACTGCACGGAAGAGAAAAAAGGAAAAGAGGATAAAGAAAAGAAGAAAACAAACCCACCATAGGAAAGATTTGCTCTGACTCCCCAGCTGGGGCATTACCACTGCTTTTGCAAGAGATCCCTGTCAGAGTTTTATAAAGAAAAACTACCAGGAGAAATACATAACCTTTTCTTAACATCAGCAGCTCAATTAACTAATGACAGCAAAGCATTCTCCAGTGTCACCAGCCCCACTCACTCCAACGGGGTGGGGGCAAGGGGAGCTGCTGCATATTTATACAGCTGCACCCGGCCTTTGGCTGGGCTGGCTACTTGCTTTTTATCTCTAGCACGATCTCTCCTGTTTTTTGCACGCGTGCGCACACACATGCTTTCTAGAAGTGAGATTCACTCTGCATGAGAAGGTTAACAAATACCAGACTGCCTCTAAAAATACCTCCCCAATCAATGCCGAGCATAAGCCAGGCCACAGTGCCAAAAGCTGCAAGAAAACTGTTTTTTCCCCACAGGATCGCCCCTTCCCATCTCTCCTCCATGCCACAGGTAACACTAGATCTGTCCCAACTGCCCATACTCTTGTCCCCACCTGGCCATCTCTAAAAGGCTGGTCCCCCTCCTTCCACTCAGTCAAATGACTCCGTATTAAATCATTTGTCTGTGTCGATTGATTCGATATTGAGATGTGACTTGTAGCCACTTGTATCTAAATAGAATCTAAATTGTTATTACAGCTCCATAGTTGTGGCTTCTTCAGCATCGTCCCTTGTCTTGCCAGCTCCGCTCTGCTCTAATTGACTTCAGTGCACTGAAAAAATGAACGTGTACAATTTGCAGGGAAGAAATTATCATCACATCTCCTTTCAGATCTTGCTAAATGCTGTTGTGTTTATTCATTCACCCTGTGATTGCTCCCGGGGCAGATAGCAGCAGGCAGGCTAATAACAGGCAGACAGTGCACACTTCTGATCAGAGGCCAAGAGGAACATTAAAACAAGGAAAACCCACCACCTCATGTGCCTTAGGGACAACCTCCAGCTCCCGGTGCCTGTAGCTACACTGGAGTGAGTGTCATCTTCATCCCACCTGCTGCACACCAGGCTGGGCAACACACCAGCTACAATGTGCGCTGGATCCCATGAGGCTGGGGAGGCAGATGATAGAAGCAGATCGTAGAAGCAGATCATAGATCATAGAATCACCAGGTTGGAAAAGACCCACCGGATCATCGAGTCCAACCGTTCCCATCAATCACTAAACCATGGCCCTCAGCACCTCGTCCACCCCTCCCTTAAACACCTCCAGGGAAGGTGACTCAACCATCTCCCTGGGCAGCCTGTGCTAGTGCCCGATGACCCTTCCCATGAAATATTTTTTCCTAATGTCCAGCCTGAACCTCCCCTGGCATAACTGGAGGTCATTCCCTCTTATCCTGTCCCCTGTCACTTGGGAGAAGAGGCCATTACCCTCCTCTCCACAACCTCCTTTCGGGTAGTTGTAGAGAGCAATGAGGTCTCCCCTCAGCCTCCTCTTCTCCAGGCTAAATGACCCCAGCTCTCTTAGCCGCTCCTCATAAGACTCATCATGCAGCTCATCCAGCGATGGGGAAACTGAGGCAGGGAGGGCAGTGGATGTGGCTGGGGTGAGAATTGCCAGGCAGGGAGTGCTGCTCCTGAGGCATCTCTGCAAGGCAAGTTATTCCCTGGGGCTGAGCCAGTGTGGCAGCAGCCCCAGACACAGCCAAAATAGCCCTTTGAGAGAGAAAACAGCAGAAACACCAAAAGTGTCACCTCTAGGGGGTGGCTGTTGGCACACTGTCCATCCTGCCACTGCTTGGCAAGCACCCGCCACACTGGCGAGCTCTGGCAGCGGCCCCGGGAAGGGGTCATGGGCCCAGGCTGGCCATAAATCACCTGCCACGCATGTGTCCTTTGGCTCTGACTTTGTCAGGACTGAGATTAATGGACTATCCATTCAACCCCACTAGCCCTTAACTAGCCATGAAGCCCAGGAACAGCTCACCAACAGCACTGGTGGGAACAGCCCTGGTCTGTGGGTAGCTGGGGTGGGGAACAAGAAGGACCCCTCTTTTTTTGGAGGAAAGCTGCCAGGGGAAGTCATTGTCTCTGACCAGGGAGGAGCAGCACTGCAGCTTCTCCCCTGGGCAGGACATTTTTCATAATTACAAGGAAGAGCTCAGTCACAATGGCTCAACACAGCTGCAATTAATACCTAGCTTGTTGCTGGCTTTTGCAGCTGGTTCCTGCTCCACCTTGTTAGGGAGATGAACGGAGGTGAGGGCATCTCCTTGGGGCAGTGTTTCCCATGATCGCAGCATCAGCTATGTACCAGGAGCCCAGGGAGATGGGTGGTGCCAGCTGTTTTAAGAGGACCCATGCAGAGCCCCATGCAGCTGGGGTGAAGGTATCCAGCTTTCGCTGGGGATAAGGGAAGAAACACACACACCTTTGTCCCTCAGTGAGGGGCAGCTCATTCTCCCACCACACCATCCTCTCTGCTGCCCAGCATCAGATCTAGTGCATTTGGGGTCCTCCCAACTGCTCTGCCAGCCTGGTGCTGGTCTCACCAAGATGCCTTTGCAGTTGCTGGTGCTAACAGTGGTGGGTCAGAGTCTCAGCTTCAGCGCCTCAGATCCTTCCAGCTGAAGTTGCTGCTCTCCCTCGTGCGTTTTACAGCAGCAAAAGGGATAGGGGCTCTGGCTGGTATGACCTCAGGCTCCTTTACCAGCCCTGGGTAAGGTCACACTGTAAGCCCCTGGGGCAAGGGGCCAGGCTCCTGCCTCTGTGTTGCAGTATGTCTCCTTAAACAATGAGCTGCCCTGCTTTCCCAGTCCCAAGCACGGCTTCTAGCTCCTTCCACCGTCAATCTGCCCTGCACACCCACCCATCCGTGACATTACCAGACACAACACAGGGTATGAGAATCTCCAGGGCAGAATATCAAGCCTCCCCTCAGCTCACACCTCTCTTACACTGTCTGAAACCTCTTGGGGTTTTTGAGACAATTGTTTTTTGGCTGCAAACACTGCAGGAGTTGAATGCAGTGTCCCCAACAGGGGCAGGGCCCAAGTCCTGCTCCTGGAGCTGTGGAAGGCAGAGGTGCTGTGCTTTGTGCTCTGCTCGACCTTGGTCACCAGCCTCAGGAAGACCTGTAGGTTGGTGGCCACCCAGGAGCACAGCGTCACTGGGACCTGCAGGTGCCTGCATGAGAGGAGGCTCAGGGCTGACTGGCTGAGAATGGCTCAGGAGTCAGATATCCCCAAAACCACAGTGCTCACTCTTTCAATATTATTATACTGCAAAATGGAGAGTAAATATGAATGAATTTAATATTAACTGTGTGAGATAGGATGCTGTATATTCATACAGTTAAGAAAAAGAAAATAAATGGAAATCTTTATCACTATAGACTGCTGAATATTAATAGTTATTGTTTGAGTTGCTGCAGCGTGGAAAAGTCAATTATAACCTAACTGTAAAAATGTCCTGAATTATAGATAAACTAGGCAAGGAAAGAGACGAATCTTCACCACACAATACAAAAACTGTGATAAAAGAAGAAATAAATGTGATAAGAACTTTAAAACAGTAGCTGTCAAAATGCATGGAACAATTCTTTTTATTAGTTAACACTATGTATAAACTGGAATCTCAAAAGGGTTAAATGCCTGCATGTTAAACACTTGTTTTATTTCTGCAGCCTACAGAGACACAGGCAATGGAGGGGAACTAACATGTTTGCATCTTCACTGACAAAGCCTGAATTTTCCAAATAGCTCATCCCCCACATTGGGATTCGGGTTTTCCAACACCCTTTCAAGGACCAAAAGAAATGGTCTGGTTTCTGAGTGTTTTCAAGAATTGAGAGCTGAAAATGTGAGTGACATGTGGCTTAGTGGTGGCTGCTGGGTCCCAAGCATCTGGGGACACCTTGCCCTTGGTCCTTGCTTGGATGTGGAACATTGTCCCTCTGCTCTTGCTAACGCAGAGCCTTTGGGATACTGCAGGGCACTGACTCCCAGCCTGGGAGGCAAAACAGAGCTGTAGTCCCTCCTTATGGTCACACTTGTGACATTGCACCTGGCAGCGAAGTATTAGGAGACACACCATGAGCACATTCCTAAAGACCCTGCAGAAGCCTGGAGGAGCATCCCTACACCCCACACCCTTTCTTGCATTTAATTCCAGAAGACACAGATGGGTGTCCCTGGAAGGTGACTCTGCTCCCCTCGAGGACAGCCTAAAGCTGTCTTAGGTCTGGCAAGGGGATGGTGTGACACGGAGCTCTGCAAAACACACTAACTGAGAGGGGTTGCCGTTCCCCTACACCCTGAACCACTGCAGACATGAAAGAGAGCGATTCTTTGAAAGATGTCACTGTCATTTTCCATGACTGTTCCTAGCAGTATGCAGGCACAGGAGGAGGTCACGCCTTCTTCAAGTCCCTCCCAGTCCACCCTGCTGATGACAGTGGTCTTGGCTGATGTTCTCCAGCCCCTAAGCTGTGTTACTCAACCTCTTGTCCCACCTGAATTTCCATAGCCACAAGGGAGCTTGGATACCTTTCTTGCCAGAGAGGAGATGACACACACGATCCCTGGCCCCTCAAAGTGCCAGCATCCATTTATCATGCCAAACAGAAGTTCTGAATCACATTAGCTTCACATGCCATCACTCCCAAGTGGTGCAAAGTGACCCATGATGGCAGGAATAATAACAACAGATTTCCAGAGTGAGGAGGTTTTACCTCACACCAAAGGTGACGTGCTTCCTCTTCAGTAATTAATCCATCCTGCTCCCACTCCTGGCTGACACCATGTCATTATTTTGCAATCCTGATCCTTCAAACAAGTGTTTATGCAGGCCAGCATTTCTCATTGGCATCGGTTATCCCTGGAGAGCAGCACTGTAGTTTACCCTGTTGCCGTTCACAGCCGAGAACTTCTTCCCCAGAGGAGAGGTGAGGGGAGGCAGGCAGCCAGCCCACTCCACCTCGCCTCTGCCTGGGGCAGGAACCAAGCAGGGCAAGCTGTGCCGCCTTCATGCTGGGACTCGCTGTGCTGATTGTAGTGGGAAATTACAAGCTCTCCCTGCTCCTCGACCAGGAGATGCTGGGTGCCTGGCTGCACATACTCCTGGCAGTGATGAAGGACACAAAGACACATATATTTGGAAGCAGAAATGAGGTGCAGCCTTAGCTTTGGGTGGAGTGAGCCAGAGCTGTGGCTAGTGGAATGGAGGGACGTTGCCCTGCTTGACTCAGTCCTGCTCTCCAAGAGCCTCCTGTGAGTGAGCAACCAGGGCCACCAAGCCCTCACTGTCCTCCATCACCATCCATGGCTCAGATCTGCTCACACATACCAAATCCCACTGATGAGGTTGCACAAATATTTCCATTAGAAGCCATAATTAAGGTCAAAAATTCTCCTTTTGCTCTAATTTTGCTCTAATTTTTTTCATGCCCTGAGCCCAGAGGCAAATTGTAAGGTAATGTTTAAATTAAGCCTATTGAGGAACATCCATGAGAGGTGAGAAGCGCACTGCCCTGCTCCTGCCACCACTCCGGAAACAGCCTGCATCCCCACACCAGCCCCACATCCCGCTCTGGAGCAGGGCTTTGCTAGATCTGAGTGATGGAGAAAGCTGATTAATATTAAGCTGATTAATATGGCTTCATTGTTTAGAGATACCCCATGGAGTGTTTATATTAATTCCACACTCGCACCACACTGTGACCCTGCGCACCTTGCCCATGTGTGGATATTAGTGTAGACTGAATATTAAAACCATTTCAAAACAATGAAATCTTGGGCACAGCCAAGATCAGAGCAGTGAAGGCCAACGAACCAATTCCCCAGCCCATGTGGTGAGCTAACATCTTTGCTCAGCTGGGTTAACCATCCACAGCCAAAAGATGAACCAGCACAGAAACAATCTGGTCTCAAAGAGGCCATAAATATTTTGGTCTGGCAGATCACCCGCTGCAGGCCCTTCAGTGCCGTGAGGCAGCAGAAGAGCTGTAGGAAGGTTACTGTCATCAGGAGCAGATATTTAGGGAGATTCTATCGCATCTGCTCTCTGTGGGGGCACAAGGGTTGTTGCAATTAGTGTAATTTCCTTTAGGAATCTAAGAAAACACCAGCTCTCCAAATCTGCTGAAATTCCTACCCTTCCAGAAAGGCAGGTTAGCAGCAGCCAGCCAGCACCTCCAAACCACCTCTGCTTGCAGACAGAATTTGTGACTCATTAAGGCAATAAATATGAACAAGATCAATATAACAATCTTGAACAACTCCAAGTACTATTGGCCCAGAAATAAATCATCTGATTTGAGCTGTGGCAGAGGAGAAACATGCTCTGCGGCAAGACCCTGCAGGTATTCAGCCAGTACCAGGCAGAGAGGCAAAGATGAGCTGTTATAAAGGCATAAAAGTGTTTATATCTAGGGTAGTTTCTCTACACAGGGGTGTCAGGATGTGCGTGGGGACCAGGAGCCAGGCAGGCTGGTCTTGCGTGCACTAATCCACTCCATCTGTTCACCATACGGGCTGCCACGGTCAGCGCTGGTGGAGAGAAAAATGCTTTTGTTAGCCCAGGCACACTTGGCAGAAGGGAGGAATCGCTGGAAAGCAAAGTGGGCACTTAAAAAGCTGCATCCTTCCATTATAATTAAAGCAAGACCCAGAAATCAAAGCTGCTATCTGCCTGCCCACACGATGACAGGTCAGATGCTGCCCTCAGTTGCTGCCAAGCTAGGGACTGAGCTGACCTGTGGCCTTTCCGCCCAGGGAATGGCTGTGGCCATGGGCCAGGGCTGCTGGTGAGCCCCTGGGCCCCAGCACCAGCTGTTTAATTTACAGGTAACCCATCTCCAGCATGGAAGAGTGGTGGCAGAGTGGAGAGAGACCTCCAGCTGTCAGAGATCAATAGTGACAAGCTCTCCCCTTTTTTTCCCTCCCAAGACTTTGGATGCTGGGTGACCTTCAGGTAGGAGGAAAGTGTTGGTTTTTGGCAGTGGTTCCCAGAATAAGAGGCTCAAGCCTGGCCACTCACATGGTGCATGCTGCCTCATCACCCCCTGTGGTGGGGTGATGGGGTAAGAATAGGGGATGTGGCTGAGCTTTATTCTGATGTGGATCGGCAGCAGCAGTTCAGCAGATCAAGGGCATTATGTTTTCATCCTGATCCCCCCAGGAGCCGTATGTATGGATTCAAGGTGAGGAGAGGTGGGGATTCAGGCTGGAGGACACCTTCCTCCCTCCTAGACTTCCAGCATCCTAAGCCTTCAGCACAGCAACTCAGTTCCTGCCAGGCCATGCTGGTTCCTTTCACTGGGCTGGTATCTCTGCAGCTGCTGTCGAGGAGACTAGACTTGGTGGGACCCTTCTTGTTGTATCAATGTCTAGCGGCTGCACTGGGGGTAACAGGCGAGCTGGGGACAGGGGGGTGAAAGGGCAATGACTGATTCACAAACCACCCAGTCACCAGAACAAAATTCCCCTTCTAACAAGGCATGGAGCAAACAAATTATCTTTGTTGTTAGGAAATCTGTAAGCACTTATCGTTATAATTACCATCTGTGGTTTTGCCGTTCAGGTAAAGTAGCAGCAGCAGCTCTGATATGGGTTAGGCTTGGCCCTGCAGGCTGCTAATCAAAACCAACCCATTTGCCTTCAGGTTGAAGATGATGTCAAACTTGATTGAACGTCCACCTTTGATGGCTTTACCTGGGACCTAACAACATCTGTGTCCTACTCACAGTAGCTCTGAAAGGTGATATATATGGAAGAGCAAAGCCGCCTGCCATCTGCACCCAGAAAGGGAGCGGTGAGCTCCGATCAAAGCTTCAGGAATCAATAAAATACAACTTCATTTTTTTGAAAAAATGTGTAAACAACAGAGACTGAAGCCCAAAGAGCTGGTCAGAGGATTTATATGCAGCTTAGCTCAAATTTCTGTAATCTATTTGAATTAATAGCCATGTCCCATGCTAAATTGCTTCCAGAGACCAATGGCTTCCAGGTTATTTAATTCTTTGCAAGGGAAACGCAGAGGGGGACCTTGCCATGCACTCAGCAACATGATGCAACTCATCCTCTGAGAGCTAAAACTTGGGTGTGCAAGGAGCCTGGACACAGTGGTGAGGTGGATAGGTGCCCCTTAGTTGCTGCCCTGCCCCTTCCTGCAGAGAAATGCAACGGGAAGCAGTTCTGAGGTTGCTGTACCCCGCTATTTACTGTGTTTGGTCAGAGCAGGGATGGGAGCATCCTCCCACACCCAAACCCCATCTGCGCCATGCCCAGCAAAGTGTGGCAGCCAGCAGCACAAGGGAGTCCAGTTCCCACCCCGGAGTCTCTCCTCACCATGCCACATGCTCCAACACCATCTGGGCTTGCCCAACATTTTCCATTTTAAGATCTTCCCTCTATTCCTTAAAACTGCCGGCATTTAGCTGGAATTTTCAAAAAAAGGAAAATCCCCTGGAGCTGGGGGCACAACCCGGGCCAGGAAGATTTCAGCCAATGTGCTGAATGAGATTCTGGAAAATGAAGATGGCTAAATGGAGAAATTCTTGCAGCCGCTTCAAGGGGAAGCTCAAATGCCTCAGTGTTTGTGGTGGAGAGCTAAATTTCCCTGGGGTGCCCCAGCAATTTTCCCAGTGATAATTCTTCCAAGTTGTGCAATATTTTAAGCTTCTGAAACTCCTGGGTCTCCCGTGCCGAGTGAGGAGCTCATGTTTGCTGCCTGGTAATTCTACAGATTTATCTGAGTCCCAAACTGGGGTTGCGGGGCTGAGCTGAACTCTCTGCGCTTGCACCTTGGAGTGGCCAAGGGCGCTTGCATTGCCTGGTGCAAACTCTCCCATTCCAGGCAGATAGCAAGAAGAGAAGAGAACTGTATGGGAGCAAAAGGAGGAGTGTGCTGAAATCAGGCCTGGGGGAAGGCAGATCGGGGCAAGAGAGGTGTTGCAGAAGTGCTTGGGCTGGATCACAGGATCCTCTGCCTCCTGCAGCAAGAAAGCAAGGCCATTTGTCAAATATCAACTCTTATTGGTGCTAGAAAGAAAGATTTAACTCCCCGTGGGTGCAATGCCTGGTGCCAGCATGTACAGCTCACACAAAATGGAGCAGCATCAGACTGCCAAGACTGGAAACTGCACCCAGCTTTCACCCTGTGTCTGTAAGCTCTCAGGAAGAAAGAGGTTAACAAAAGAAACAATGTAGAAAGGTAGAAGTCTTCTCCTCCCTTTCTCCATCACACACTTGGTATCTCCATGCAAAACCCCACCTGAGCATGGTTTGATTTTAACTCATTCTCTCTACCACATCCCAGCTCTGGCAGAAACCAAACCCTGGGAATGAGACCCAAAAACTGAAAACAGGAAAATCTCCTGGAAACCATTACACAACCCAGCACTGTTGCAACATGTCTGAGGTATAATAAACAAGGTGCTTGACATACCAGCAATACCATTGCTCTGCCCTGCATCACTGCCACCCACTTGCAAGGGACCTTTCTTGTCTGTCCCCAGACTCTTTTGAGCTTCAAGACCCAGGCTGAAATCCTGCCCCAGTGTCATCCTGATCACCCGGCCCTGAGGAACCACTGTCCTTGGAGGGAGGTAACTGCCCTGGGAAAGTGAGGTTGTGGGGATTTATTTTACAGTATAACCTGCTCATCTGGATGAGATGTCTGCTGAGGTTTCACTGATATTATTTCTGTCTGCAAGCACAGTAACTGCTCTTATTGCAAATGGTAGAACAGCCTTCTCTGCACCTCACCTGCTTTGGGGAGCACAGAGCCATGCACAATGCCTGCCAAACTGTGTTCAACAGCATCCCTCTCCCTACAGCTCAGGAGCCAGCATCACAAGTACAAATCAACTTCTTGCCGAGGACAGAAAGGTTACCCCCACCAAGCACAACTGCTCTAAATAAACCATGCCCCACAGATTATCATCTAAGAGGAATATTTTAACCACAAACTATTATTATTTATCCTTTAAAGAGGCAGGCAGGTGCAGGAGGCACTTTACTCTGAGTCATGACCGCGTGAGTTATGGCTGGAGGATGAAGGCACTCAGTGGCACCAAGAACTGTCATTAGTCTGCTTTGGCACTAACTGGAGATCTCTAGCATTGAAACCCCCCAGTTTCTTCATGCTCTCCCTAGTCTTTGAACAAGCCTTTCCAATAGGTACAGTTCTTCCTCCTGCTTCTTACCAGCGGCCCCTGGAAGGAGCCCTCCAGCCCCAGCCATTCCCCAGCTTCTGCAGCCTCCAGCACGGTGCTAATCACAGCTTCTCCCCCAGGAAGGATCAGCTTCCCATGCCCCACAAAGAACAGGCAGCAACCTGGCAGCTTTGTAGTCCTCATTCAGGCACCACCAGCCCCTGGGACTGGGGATGCTGCAAGCACCCGAAACCAAACGCGCAGTGAGTGGGGTGGCCACTGGCCTCCCAAGCCAGGGTGAAGGCGAAAAGCAGCCTCCAGTCACCTTGACTGTGGCAAAGCAGAGTGAGTAGATGCTTTGGCACCCCAGCCTATTGCTGTTACTGATTCACTGTAGGAAGGGAGGTTTTGGGGACAGACTGATGGATGGATGGAGAGCGTGGTCTGGCAGCTGGCCCTGTGCTCGTCAGCATCATGCTTCCTTTTCTACAGCCGCAGACACCAGTAAGTTTGTTCCTGGAAATATTTGTAAAATGTGGGAAATCTTTTAATAACTCCCATATGACACACTTCAAGAAAAAACCAACAGAGTGTCAATGTTTTCCTCAAACTACTATCATGCTAATGCCAAGCAGCAGCAAGTGGTGGAGGAAGGTGGATTTACAGCAAAGGCTCAAGGTGAAGTGCCAGACGTCCTGGGTTTTTGTTCCAGCGCAGCTGCAAACTCATCTGTGCTGGAGGACACATCTGTGCTCACATGCTCACCACCCTGCACCACAGTTTCCACAACCAAAACAGGAATAGGAGAGAGGCCAGGAAGTGCATCCATACCCACCAATATTTGGTATAGAGACAGGTGAGGAATGAGCATATTATTGATGAACTGTTCAGGGATATCCGCAAGCCCAAGCAAAATCTCCACTAGCAGCAATGTGTCCAGAAGAGAGACAGCCCTGCTGTCATGGGTCCTGTACTCAGCCAGGATCTGGTGACTCATGGCAGGGGCAGTGGAGGCTGTAGAAAGCTGTCTTGAGGGATAATTCCTAGTGCCTGTGCCTGGCCAGGGAACCCTTAAGAGGAGCTATTTCAGTCTCCTTTATCAGCTTTGGAGAAATCACGAAAGCAGCAGGGTCCCATTCACGGCTTCCCCAGGCTCATTACTGCTGTCTCTCCTGCAGCAGCCCCAGGAGGATTTGCCGTGCTCGGTGCATACACGACGCATGCAGCATCCCCCCTGTCCTGAGGCAGATGTGGGGGTAAGAAGATACTCAGCCAAGGTCACCCACAAGGGGCTTTACCCCTCTTACACAGCAACTTGGGGGATAAGATTCAATCCCCCAATAAGCTTCTCCAGGGAAACAATCAGAGAAAAAGACATACACTCCGAAATATGCTCTCTGAGCTGACCAGAGAGCATCTCTCTGCTCAGCTCAGCCTCTGACATGGGTGTCAAAATTCCCACAGCGCAAACACCACTGTTCCCTTTACCCCCTGAATCTTTTCACACCACACAGTTCCTTCCACATTATCACATGGGGACAAGCTGTTATGCCCCTCTACTTGCTAAAAGCTTCCATATGAGAGGTCAGTGCAGCTGACAGCTCTGGGATGGAGCGAGATGGACTCGCATTCATCATGATTGGCTTCTCAGCTTCTATAGAGGTATGACTGTGCAAACCCAAAATGATAGCATCATACCATGCCATGGCAGATTTCACTGGCCCAGGTAACCCTTTGTGGGAAGGCAGTAGCTCTGCTGGGCTCCCAGACCTCAAGATTTGCATGGCTAAACATTTGCATCAGGAATGCTAATACCTTGGTATTTCCAATATTTTGATACTCTAAAGCAAGCACATCTGATGTGGGAGTCATTAATATGTAATAAATGCAACTCTGCTGCAGCTCTTTGACAGCTGCAGATTTTCAGAAGAGAATGACTCTTCTGAACAGATTTTAAACCCAAATAAGTCTTCTTGGCAACTGCCAGAGCCTGGGTTTTTGGGAGTTTTCACTGATTTGCAGGATTTCAGGGGTGCCTTCACATTGGAATGATATGCCTTCAAACATCTGTAATGGAATGAGTGAGCCCTGCAGGGCTTGCAGGATATGACTGAGGTGGCGGTGGCACAGCTGAGGCTGCAAGTGGGTGAGCTGGGTTGGGGGGTTCACTCTGCAGCCCCTGAGGTAGGCTGGTGGCTTTGCAAAAAGGGTCCTGCAGCCCTAACCCCAAGAAGTGACATCACCCATTTGCCTGGGGATCCGATGGGATTATGCTTGGGATACTGCTGCAGTGCTGGATTTTTATTCCTTGGGTTTTTTCTCAGTTTTACCTTCAGAGACTTGGTTTTAGTCTGTGGGTTGATGCTGGTTTTCAATGCAGGCATCAGGCAGCGCTGCTCTTCCTGCATCAGCTCACACCTGCTTCACAAAGCTGTTCTCCATCCAACACACACAGACTGTTTGCAAGCTATGCCGATGTTTGTGTAACCTCAGGTTTTTTGGCTGGAAACCAGGCTTTTGGGAGGATTTCTCAGGCTTTCAAAACCCATCATGGTGCTGGGGCTGTGAGTACGTGTGCTCTAACCGCACAACGTGACAGGCAGGGGGAAGGAGTGGCAGCTGCAGGAGGGCAAGGTAGGTCCATCCAAGCTACAAAAGCAGACTTTTTGGGATCACACCTCACTTTTTCCCCCTCCCTGGAGATATTTTCTTTCAAACATCATAAAAAGGTATTGGATATTCTTTCAAAGATGCCCAGGAGAGCAAGCAGAAGAAAAGCCAGCCTGCAACCATGGCTCTGAGGATAACTGATTGCTTTCCTCATATTGGTCTGACCCAGAACAAATGTTTCATTTTTCCAATGAGCTGATAAAAATATACAGTCCTCTTATTTCTAGTTTACTTAGAGATGAGTTTTTTCCCCCTTTTATTCCCTTTTTAATGCAGGGCAATTTCAGAACAAAAAGCCAAAATAGCGACTTGAAAAATCACTTTTTAGGGTTTTCTTATTGTTGTCAATACAATTTGTCCCACTCAGCCTGATTTCTCAAATCATTTCAATCACCTTGAAACACCCATTTTTGACCCTTTCACTGCTCACCGCAGTCATCCTGCCAGCTGGAATCCCCTGTGCAGCCCAGCCAAGATGTGTCAGCACCCCAGCACCAGCACCTCCCGCACAGGACGTGGCCGGCAGTGTGGCGCTCCCCTCTGCGCCAGGATTGCACTGGCTGCTCAGCTTGATGCCATTTCCCTAGCGAAAGAGGCTTTAAACTAAAGCTGAGATGTGGTTTGCCAAAATATTTGACAACACTAAAGCGCTGCTTGGCTGGGTGCCAGGAGCCCCCTTTGAAAAGTGAAATTCAGCGTGCTCCAGCCCCAGGAGCGGTTCCCACGCAGCCAGGGAGGGTGACAGCAGCACTCGGGGATGGGGATGTGACTGTGGCAGAGGGCCCATTGCCTCCTTGTTTTGATGCTTGCAGAGGATGAGCATCCCTGCAGCTCCCAGAGCCATGGGCAATGGGCTGCACTTCTGTGCAGGCGAGGGGGCTTGGGTGTCCTTTGGCAGGGCACCAAGAGCTTGCCCAAGATGGGGCATGGCTCTGAAGCAGCCTGTCCTCCCTCCAGCACGGTTGCTGGCTGCAAATCCATCCCAACACAGCTACTGGTGGCTGCCAGGTCCCACCAGACAGCTGAGACACTGGGCTGGGCTCATGACCCCTCCCTAGATGCCAATGTTTCCCCCCTGCTCGCAGGTGGCTGGGGAGGGCTGTGCCAGGCTGTCAAATGGTCCTGGCATCACACAATTTGGTTGTCTCTGAGAGCTGTGAGCCGTATGCCCTCCTTATCTCTGCTTTCGTAGGACACTGCCTTGTGAAAAACTATGGCTTGGATGAAGAGTGGAGCATGATGGGCAGCGAGGCTGCCATGGGGCAGACTCCCCCTCTCCATCCTGTCACTAAAAACAGTAGAAGTGGCTCAAAGCCCCTGTGGCAGCAAGGCAGGAGGTATTCTAGGACATAGCCCTATCACTTCTTTAATTTGTAACTTGGTCAGCATTTAGCACTGGGTAAATCTGTCGCATGAACCTTGCCTTTCTCCCCACACTGTAAATTGCTGAGCACACATCAGGGTGCTGTAAAACTAACTCATAATAAAGAATAAGATCTTTCAGGATGAAAAACTAACATATCCTCAGCACAGGGAGAGGTATGATACAGGTAAGCAGTATATTTGGGAGGTATTCCTGCCTTTCCCACACTTTGTTCTCCTACTCGCTGGTGCTCACCTGCCTCTGCCCAGGCTGTTGTCCCTCTGACACAGCCCTCCTGCACTGCCCAGAGCTGCAGCAGCTGCACAGAGAGATGCTGCCCATCGCTCTTCCACCCCTACCCTTCACACCCCCCAGCACTCAGAGTGGCCAAGATTTGTTTGTCTACAATCCGAATGATCCAGCCCTCATTTGCATCACTTCGCCTTTGCGCCAGAAAGAACAACAAAATTAAAGAGCAAAGCACTGCAGTAAATACAAATATAAAAGCGGCAAGCAGCATCCCCGGCAGCAGTAACACATGTCCAAGAACTCCAAATCCCAGCGCAGAAAGATGGTGCTTCTGGAAAGAGGTACCAGAAAAGAGGAAAGTCTTCTCTGAGATCCCCAAAGCATAAAACCCAGATTTGAGCTATGAAGTAGAGCATTAAGATGAAAAAAAAATTTTAAAAAGCCCAACCCTTTGCCAGTATGCTGATGTTCATGAAAAGAATAAATATCTGGAAGGAGAGTGGCTGTTATTGCTGGAATAACACAATCACAAAGGAACACACCACAAACAATTACACTGGAACTAAGAGGGATGGACGCTCATTCTGTATGCTATTAGGCACAGCTATGAGCCAGGGAAACACACATTTTTCTAGAAACACTCTGCTTCTCCTTAGCATAGAAACCACCTCCTGGATAGCAGTATAAAGTTTAAAAAAAAAAAAAACACAAAAGAAAAAAAGGAAGCAGAAATCTGCAGTATTGTAACAGAAATCACAGATCAATGTGTTTGCCCTAGGAAATGAACAGATACAAATCAGGACTTGGCAGCTAAAGGAGTCTCCCAAACAAAGCAGAAACAGCTCTAAAGGGACAGAACAAAACCAAGAGGAAGAGGAAGGGAAGGCAGAGCAGTCTCTGAAGCAGACACCATCAATCTGCACATGTGGAGAAGGAGTCAGCATCAGTCCCTGACTCCTGATCAGCAAAGGTTGCACATGTAAAGAGGAAGGACAAACAGCGCTGAGAAAATACAGATGATTTGCTTCCAAGGGCTTTTTCTTGCCAAAATTTACAGGCCTGCAGTTCTCAGTTAATAGATGGAGCTCCCCTTAGAGCTTCTAATGGAAGAGGCTGAAATGAAAACCACCCGCTCCCCAAGGAGAATGGGGTCAGATCCAACAGCTTGCATGAATGTGTTCTGCATCATCTCTGCTGGGACAGACCCCTGGACACCCCATCACACGCCCTGAGATAACGAGCTATGTGGAAGCGGGAATGTGGATTTTTAAATTAAAAAAGAAGAAGAAACCGCGTAGCACAAAGGGATCAGCACCAGAAGAACACAAAAGAAATCCCAGACTCCTGGCATGCCCAAGGCATGCAGGGGGGTTGCCTCTTCCCCTGCCCCCAGACACCTCCTGCTTGACCGCTGGTGAATCCTGCAGGATTTCTGTGCCTCATCTACCTGCAGGGTGGAGAGGATAAATCCATTAAAACCATGCAGGCTGGGCTATGCAAGGGGCTGCCTCACCACAATATGGAGCAGCACACGCTGCAACTCACCCGAGGTTTGAGCCTTCCAGCTCTGCTCCCCAGCAAAGAGGTTTCACTGACTGTATTAAAAGGAGAGGGGAAAGGAAATAAATCTATTGGCACAGAGAGCTGCTCACATTTCACTTCAGTTCCTGTTCAAATGAGGTGAGAAGGGCAAATTTGTTCCCCGACAGCCAGGTTCCCCGGGGTGCCTTCCCCAGGGTGATGCTGTGCTGGGCAGGCAGGGGCACTTGGGGATAGCAGCGAGCAAGCACCATGCCTGCCGCAGCTTGGCATGTGCTGACCATCTGGAGAAGGCATCCAGCACCTGCGCCTAGCCAGCAGCTACCCCAAACACGCCATAATCAATAACTCTGCCTGGACAGAGACACACTCCCAGACCTGCCTAGGCTGGCAGGCTGTAAATGACAGGATGGTATGAAAACGGACCTCAACAGTTATTAAACACAATAGGCAGCAAACTCCTCCATCGATATTCTGGATACATGACTTAACTCTCACCATAAATCACTCCTATAACACGTAGAGTACAACCTTTGTAGAACTGGCGAGGTGTTGCGTGGCTCCATGGGCAGTGTTAAATACAAACTGTTTAATTAACAAGATTACATATTTGCAGTTCATCTGCATATGTCCCACGTTGTCATCCTATTCTCAAACACTTGAGGCAGGACACAGAGGAGCCTTGGCACTGAGCAGCCAATGGATGCAAAATGGTGATGGAAAAGTGAGGCAACATGAAGGAGTGAGGAGGGTGGAAGTAGAGCAAAGCCCAGCTGCAGTGCCAGCTTAAGAAGTCTGCAAACAGAGCGTGAAGGGACTGATCCTGCTCCTTGTGTGGTTCCCCTTTGTGCATTCAGACCCTCCTGTCACCTGCATCCCTTATGATCCCCATAGCCAGTCCTGTCTCACCTGGCAGCAGAGCTGGAGAGGGCAAGGGACAAAACCCCTGCACTCAGATCCCATGGGCAAGGTGGCCATAAAGGCTGTTTATCCACCAGGCCAAAATCAGATGAGCTCCCCTTGAATTGGGAATATACAGCGCAGTACCACCAGGAAGGACAGAATGTAACTCAGGAACAAAACCTGCATCCAGGACCTGAGCGCACGCTGGGCAGAAGAAAGGCACATGCAACCATATATACAGTATGGCGCATGCATATTTAATGTATTTGCTTGGCAGATGGAATAACTTTGTTAACAGACTATTTAAATTCCTGAGGGGGTACCTGTAACTATTAGAAATTGATTTTATGAGCCTGTTATACAAACATTACTCTTCAAGGTCTAAAGCATATTGAAATTCTTCCTGTTCTCTCTCAAACAGATGGTGCTAGGAATTTTTCTGAACCTACTTGTATCCATAAATATTACCCGCCAACCCCTCTTGCAAGACAGAAACAATCCTAATTAGAATGGTGAGCCCTCACCATCTTTTCCCCATCACACAGTTACTATAAAGCCACTCCAGAATAGGACTGTTTTGGCAAACCTATCCCCATGCATGCAACCAAGTATTTGTATATGTTTGTCATGATTAGACAAAATAAAAAGGTCTTTGGTGCTGTTTTTGAGTCCTGGAAACAAGGCAGAGCAAATCCGATAGTGGAAAACCAGCTGGCATCATCCCATGCTGCAGGTAATGGAAGGTTAGATTTGAGTAGAGCAAGGGGATGTGATGCCAGCAGGATCCAACCCTGGGCTCAATAACACACCAGGACCTTCAGAGCACACCAAATTGCAGGGAAGTTAATGTGAAAAGAGGGGTAAAATCCCCTACAAGAGAGTAAAGGACTTGAGGGACTGACTTTCAAGGAAAAATTTAACAGAGTTCAATCTGTTCAGCTTGACTAGGCATCAGCCAGGAGCAGGCATTGAGGTGAGGGGAGCTTGATGGGGAGCTGTGGGTGCCCAGGGTATTTGCATATCTCCAGGACATGCCTTCCAGAGAGTTATAAGGAGGAGTGAAGGAATCAGAAGCAAAGTAGCACTGTAAATACAGCTCTGAGCTCCTCTGGGTACCACCCTCTTGTATCTCTGTCTGGCTCTGTGAGTGTTCAACCAGAAATGAAATTTTGTTCACCAAGAGATCGTTTGGGGCCGGCAACAGATTCATTTAATCAAACAGCCAGATTTGTTGCAGGATGAAATTAATTTTGTTCTGGGCAGAAGCAGAGGTAGTTGAAGGAGATGAAGGCTCCTATTCAAGGGAGAGAAACAATATGAGGTGTGATAAGATGCCAGCCTTGCAGCGCGAGTAGCAAACTCCACAGCTCAGATAGGCCACCAGATATATTTCCTCTTTTTTACTATGCTGCCATTGATGAACAACCCTGAGCTCAAATACCGTCATAAAGAGCTGAATGGAAAAAAATCATTAAAAACTGCGGTCTCTTCCTGGACAACTCAGTAACAGAAAGTGTCAGCTACATTTGTTGAATAAATTGCTTGCAGGGAATAGTTTTTACTAGCTCTAAATGGGATGAAATTAAGTGTAGAGGAGTGAATGCCATCTACCACAGAACTGTTCCTGGGTGTGAGAGGTACAAGTCAAGGACCAGTCTCTCTCGAGAGATCCTAACAAAAGCTGCATCTAGAACTCCTGGCACCCAGCTCTGCAGGGCTCCTTGCAGATTTGGGGCCGCTTGGTCTGAATTTGGCACTTCCAGGTCTGAATTTGGCACTTCCAGGTCTCATCAGCAGAGGGCAGGGGCTGGCCACGGAGCCAGGAACTGGGGCCACAGAGCTGAGCAAGTGGGCAAAGGAGACTTTGGGGGCCACCGGGTGCCCCTCAATAGCCTGGCAGCAGGTTTTTCCCAGGTATCTCCCCACTAGCCCCAGCTCAGTGCGAAGATTGCACTGGATTGTTTGGATGATGTGCGGTCTTGTGCACATGAGAGAAGAGCAGAACTTGCAGGAACAAGTCCACCCTTACTCCTCTTTTGTCTGTCTAAGCAAACCCCAGCTGTTTTCCTGCACTGTGACTGCAGCAGCTGCCCCAGGCTGCCATCCTCATCCCACCCTCAGTGCTGCCTCCCAGCCTGTTACCTGGCTGGAGCCCAGGCATCACCCAAGGTAGCACCACAGGCATTGAAAGTAGCAGCAGGCTTGACACCAGGAACAGATGAAACTTTCCAACTGGGCTTTCAGGAAGGGAAGAGGGTCTTGCTAAAGATGACAAAAAGCAAAAAAATCCCCTAATGATTTGCTTATTCTGTCCACTGTCTTATTTGGTCACCTCAAAGCAGGGGCTCTTGCAGGCTATGGGCTGGTGTCCAGTAAGAGGATGTTGTAAGAACATCACACAAACTCCATCCTCCATAGAGGAGGTGGCAGTTTTCCCCTTTAATAACCATTTAGGCACAGCACAGCCCAGGGCAGGATGCCTGCAGAGCTCCAGGCACCTTGAGCCAGCCCCCTGTGCCCCTGCACAGCACTAACCTGGAGGCTCTTTAGCATAACCCCCTCTCCTCTCCACAGCCAGTTCCCAGCCGCATCAGGGTCTCCAGGACAGAAGTATGTAAGTGAGATACCTACAGGGCCAAGCTTCGGCCCTTGGATGGAAGTCATCTGTGCCGTTCGCAGAGAGAAACCTGGTGAACAGAAGATCCTATTGTACCCCTGGGGTGATGGTGCATATCAAATCGCCGCAGAATGGAGACTGTAATGCAACCCAGCAGCAGCAAAGAGAGCCTGCATCATTCTTGGTTGAATGCACAAATGTGTTGTGCCATGGAACAGGGAGGTGACAAACCCTTGGCAGGCAGATGGGAGGTGACACAGAGGTCCAGGTAAACCCCTACCAAGGAGGAAGTATGAAGAGGGGACTAGGCAAATCAGCCCTAACTTCTCCAGATCTGAGGTCAAGAGGAGCATAGCAGCACTAGTCTAGACTCACCCTGCTCTCCTTTGCCAGTTTGCAAGCAAACGAACTTGGAAACGCTTGGGAAGCAGCTAGAGGAGGACAGATTCATATGACAGAGCACCTCATGGTGACAGCTCACCTTGAGCCATCTGGGGCTTTTTGACCAGACACTGATTCTGGCTGCCTCGCAGGGCTGTGGAGTATTTTGCAGGGGTCTAGGTGGATGGTTCACCTGCACAGCCCCACTAGCCAAGGCAAGGAATTGGGCCAGCAAGAAAGCTTCAAAGAGCATCTCAGATGTTCTTGAGCTAAGGACATCCATGGCTTGCCATCTAAGAATCGTCTTCCTTTCTAAAACTTATCTACCACCAATATCAAACCCCACTGCAATAACCAGCTAAATACAGGGCTGGAATTGAGAGTCTCACTGCCTATCTTCAAATCTTGCTTCTTCCTTAGATGGGACAAGATCTTGCAGCACAAGATTCGTACCTGTGGCCACTTCCAGAGAAGTCTGAGCCAGGATTGCCCTGTGCCTGGGGGACACAGACTGGAGGTGCTGTGCAAGCCTGGGGTGAAAGATCAGCTCTGGATCAGAAAAAAATCTTCCCAGGAACCAGGACTGGTGGCAGGGGGCATCTGTGCAGGAGGGCATGGAGCTGAAAAGAGCACCCAGGTGCTCCCTCAACAGACCCGTATCACAGAGAGGCAAGCGCTAGGCATCTCCATCACACTGCAATGGCAAATACAGAATCAGCCAAATTGTTAAAGATGCTGGAGGGTTTGATTTAAATAAATAATAATAATTTAAGCTTCCAAATTGCTCCCACATTGAGGTGCTTCAGGTTTTGTGCAATGCAATAAAAACCATCTCTAAAAAACCACAACAACACACTAAAATGTTATCAGAAAAACACTACTCATTAAAACTGACAATTAAAACAAATTAGAAAGGCTCTACTGACATGGAGGGGGAGGAAGAGCATCCAAACGAGAAAAAATGCCTGGCAATTTTTAGTCACTGATAAGTAAAATAATGGTCTCATTTAGTATTGATTACCTAGAATTATTTAATTTTACTTCAAATTATTCAATTTTTGGTTAAAATTACCTCGGTAATTTTTAATTACTGATACATAATGCAATGACGAATGACTCTTATTTACCTCTATCTACACAGAAGCATGCAAGAAATCGATAGGCATTTCTGGAAAATTATTAAACAACTTCATAAAGTGACAGGAACATTTTCCTGTTAATGGGAGCTGCCGAGACCCAGCCTACACTGAGCATGGGATGAGGGAAGAGAAGATAAAGCAGCTCTAAGGCAGATGAGGAGACCCAGACCACCATCCTGCTGATGTGGCTTTTGGAAAACGATGAGGTCGGAGGCGGGAAAAGGCAAACCCACACCTCACTGTGCTCAGGAAAGCCGTGCTTGGTCCATTTTTAGCAGAGAGCAGGCTCTGCCACAGACTCTTGGCTGCCTCATTGATTTTTCCTCCTAATGGAAACAACCTGCAGGACTGAAAATATTTGCAAACTGCTTAGGTCAAAAGAGGGAGCAGCAATAACAACAGGGGTGGAGGGGAGGCTCTTCCAGGGCAGAATCGTGCTGTGCCTCTTTCCCAACACCTTGAGGAAGTTTTCTTTTCCCTGGGCACCCTGCCTATCTTTTATTTTTTTTTAAATCATCAAGCAACAGCATTCCCTAGGTATTTCTCCCACATGGACCATCCTTGTTAAAGACATGAGAGTGGAAAGGGTCAGAGGAAGAGGAACCAGCTCTGTAATTAAACTGTGTATGGCTCTAAATGGCCAGAAATCACCTCCCGTCACCTTGTCCTCATGTCAGAGCCAGGATTGTCCAGACAATATGGTGAGGTAGGATTAAAGCTCAAAATTATCTTGATAAATTAGAGATAGAGCCAGGAAAAACAGGAGGGTGCTCACCAAGACAAGCGCAAGGTTCAACCGAACAAATATAGGGCGGTAGGGGGAGAAGCCGAAATAAATACAGGGAGCTGCCAAGGTGGCTGCTCTGCAGAAAAGAGCTGGGGGGTGTCATAGGTCGTATGCTGAACATGAGGTAGGAGAGTTGTACTATGGCAAAAAAACCCCCAAAAATAAAACAAAAAAATCAAACAAAATATTAAATAGGAGCATTGTTGCGAGATACATAAAAAGCATCTCTTCTCCAGCACCTTTCCCAGCCCTGCCACCATCTCACCTGCAAATATGCCTTATTTTGGGTGCTGCCATGTAATGGAGGTGGAAAATAAAGAGTAAGAGCACAGCCAAGGACAGCGAGACCTGCCAGAGGTCTGTAAAGCACAAGGCATTCAGAGGGGCTGCCTGGCTGGGGTAGATCAGCCCCTAGGAAGGGAGGCAGGAGGCAGATTCTGCCCAAGGGGCCTGGGTGAGATGCTGCAGGGAGGAAGGGACTCTGCACCAAGCAAGAAACAACGGGCTGAAGCTGCGGCAGGAGAAACTCAGTTTTGATGCAAGGAAATGATTGCGTCTGCAAAGCCCATTGGGAGCTTCATCTCCATCCTGGAGGGGCTGAAGAACCTCCAGCAATTGCAGCCAGGGCCAAGCTCGTCCTGCCTTGATGCTGGGCTGGAACCCTGACAGCCTCTGTTCCCTCACAGACATCTAGGGAGGGGAAAGGTTGTGTTCACCCTCATCATCCCATGCTCACAACCATGCCCACCTTGCCCTGCCCAACACTTCTAGGAGAGCTCTGTTGCTGGAGTGTTTTCAGTGGTCACTCAGAATTTTTTTTCTTAAACGAAAGAAATAGCTGTGAAGCACATGATAAAAATCTCGAGCTCTCCCACTCACTTGCAGATAGAGTCCCACAACTGTCAATATTGGAAATTCAATTCCAATGAGTGTATTGGCAGGAAAGGATTACAGTCAGTGCCAAAACTCATTCTTCCCAACCAGAGCTTTCCTAAGCCTCTGTGTGATCCACCAGCTGCTCTGGTACCAGCCAAGGGCCCATCCTGGGAGCCGACTGCCAGCGTGGCTCTGTACGGGGCTCAGCTTGCACCAGCACCACACAATGTGCCCCGTAAAGGGTGTGGGCACATTCCTTGGTGATGCCTACACAAGTCTGGGCTGTGCCTGCCTCCTTCCTTCCTTGCAATGCACCCATGCTTGGCTGCCCAGGAGGTCAGGTCTCCTAGGCAACCCCTAGTTTCTCTGCTGCACAAGTAACGGGTCCTGGTGAGAAAAACCTTTAATGATCCTTTCAACACCGTTTCCTCACTCTTTCACTCCATTCTTCAAGGAGCAGTCACTATATCAAGATCCATACAAACCATCTAACACACAGTAACCAGGATTTTGCACACAATGAGTGGGGGTTCTAGGATCTCCTTCCAGTATCTCTGGGGCACTGCCCCACGGAGCCTCACCTGCTTCTCAGCTGCAGCCCAAGCTACTCAAGACATAGTAGCACACAGCTCTGCATTCAGCAGCATCCAGGGCACCAAACTGCCCTTTGGTGTGTGGTGGAGGGGCCAGGGAGCGCTCTTTGTGCCAGGCTAAGTCAATACAGCAGGGCACTTGTTAGATTCAGGTACCTCACTACAAAGATATTGGAAACAGAGTCAGGAGTGGAGGATTTCAACTCATAGTTTTTTTAGGAGCCTGGAGATAAAGCTGAATAAAAATGAGTAAGGTAGAGGCATTACCCACAGGTCTTATCTGATCTGGCATCCAAACCTGCTATTGCCTCCACTTCCCTATCTCAAGGAGTTTTTTAAACGTACATAGCTACAAATCACCCCCTTCCAGTTTAAGTGTCAAATTAAATCAAGACAAATGTTCCCCTGTTCCACATTTCCTTTGGTCCTTGGCTAAGCCCTGCAGCCCTTTCCCAAACCTCCACCTCCCACAACCTGGCACAACCCCAAGCCTTTGCCTTGGGAGACATCTTCAGCCTGAACTTCCCATCCCTCTAGCGTGCAGAACTGCTCCACCACCAGCCCCTCTTTTCAGCAAGAAAGCTACTGAAGATTTTTTGCAAAAAGAGGTTTGCTGTCAAGCTGCTCCAGTTACCAGCTTTAAGCACATTACCAGAAAATGTCAGGCCAAACTGGAGCTTGTCTTGGCATCCAGCTTACTCTGCATCAGGGATGGACACTCATGGATGCAACAGAGAAAGCTCTACCAGGACAGGTGGCTAAATCCAAAGATAGAAAGCTAAAAACTGATAAGAAACTCATTTTTACACCAACAGATGATTAATGTGTGAAACTCATTGCCATAAGATACAACAAGGCAGGGAGTTTTGTAAGATTTTAAAGAAGATCTGACATTTATGCGGCTAATAAAAGTTTCTGTAGCTCCATGAGTCAAGGTAGATAAAAGGAAATGCCTAGAGGGGAGATAAGGCCATGTGCTTCGGAGCATAAGCTAATGACTAATAACTAATAGCAAAAGACAAAGAAGAAAGCACCCCTGGGAGGCTGGGTTTTTCCTGTGTACCAGGTGTTTGCTCGTGCCTTCTGTGAAGGTCCTGGCATATGTTACTGCAAGATAGGATACACGACGAGCTGCATCTCAGGCTTGCCCTGGGACAGCAACTCCCTTTCTCCTAAATTTCCACATTTTGTTTTGGTTTAAAATTAGACCCAGATCTCTTAAAGCCCTAAGAAGCCTCTATCATTAATCCTCCTGACACACAACCTAACCATATGTACTGGAAATCATTGCTTAGGGGCTGGCAAGGCTCCAGGCAGAAGGGACCTGGTGCTGACCCACAGGGGCGCCAGGGATGCTGACATGGGCAGGCACCAAGGATACCAGCTTCATCATGCCTGCTCTGGCTACCCTCAGACCAGCAACACGTGCCAACATTCCACAGTTCTGGAGGCACATCAGTTACTCACAAGTCTCTCCTTCATGCCAGAGTTAGGAAAGATAACACGTATCTTGGGCCAAAGCTGAACCATAGATGCAAATGCAGAAATATGCTCACACTGGATATGGCAGCACTGGGGTAAGCTCTCAGACAGGTTTTCATACATCCCACTGCTGCGCCCTTCTGCCACACAGCAACACTGCCACACATCTGCACCTGCCTTCCCCTTTGAATCTCGTTGTATCCGTGTGTAGATGTCTGGAGCTGTTGTTGGCCATCTGCCAGCGTATGTTTCATGCCTTGATCCAACACCTCTTACCTTTGCAGAGTTCACACGATCTTATCCTAATCACACCCCAGTTTGTCTGCAGGCTCTGTCCTGCCTCCCAGCACACAGAGCTGTCGTTGCACATCTACTGTCCTCCAACACATGAATGTTTAGGTCCCAAGACCTATCCTCTTCATCTAGACACCCCAACACACAGCTCTGGCACCATTAACACTGCCCAGGGGCCTTACCTTGAAGTTTGGGGGTCCAAGTGCTCCTCATCACTAGACTGCTGCTTGCAGACAAAAGCAGAGCTCATCTCTAGGGCCAACCCATGGCTCACCGCCTGATCCAGTGTTGTGGGAAGCAGGGCTGTTCCACCCACACTGCACTCAGGCACTGCTGACCATGGGGAGGGTCTCTCACCTGCAAAGATGGATACAGACATCAGAGTGCTGGAGGCTGCAGATTTCTTACATTCGAGCTTGTAAATGCCCTCCTTTCAGGATTATTGCTCTCTAAAATCACCAAAGTCATTGCGCTTCTCCAAGCTGAGTTATAAAGAGCTTAGAGGGCCTTTACATTTCCACCACAAAATGCTTGTTGTTGAGCCTCCTGGCTGGCAGACCTCCACTAGCTCCAACTCATCACTCCCACACCTCCTTGAAAACACCTGTGGAGGGTTCTAGGCTTTGGCTCCACACAGGTGCTTACACATCCCACCCCAAATATGCCACAGCTTCATCTTGAACTTGTCCCTTTCCCACGGCAAAGCAGCCAGAGTCTCTGCTGGCCTCATTTCACCCTCCTGTCTCTGCCTGGCTGTGTTCCTCCTTGCCTCTCTTCACAGCTCTCCAAAACCCCTGCTGCCAAGTGTCTTTGCTCAGACCCACCTTGTTCCTTGCCCATGTTGCAAGCCACAGCAACCTCCCTGCCTCCACATTTCCCCTGTGATGGGCTAAACTCCCCTCATCCCCCTGCAGCTCCATAGCCAAGGATGGGTATCTGCCCCACTCTTCTCTTCTGCCCAGCTCCATCAACCCAGCTGCAACCTGCTCCCTAACAAGCCCGTTCAGGGGTGCTGCTCCCTGCTCACTGATCCCCACCCTTTGGAAGGGGGGACCTCCCCGAGTCCCCCCAGGCAGGAGGCAAGCTCAGCTGCAGCCCTCCTAGTCTAGACAGAACCGTGCGTGCAGCATCCTGACCATCTCCTCCTGCCTGTGCTCCCCCTACACAATTGTTAGTGCTCCTCCCGGCAACAGTCTGTCATCTGACAGCGCTTCAGCCTCCCTAATTTGGGTCTGGGAGGTTTCTAAGTAAAGATTGCTCTTTCTTTTAACTGCATATGTACATGGCCCCCACCAGCCCTGGTCCATCCAGGAGCTCCATCGGGAGCCAAGCAGGTACCTGCTCCAGCTTACACTTGCCTTCATGGCATCAGCTGAACAGCCAGAGTCCAGCACCGAGCCTGCCTTGCCGAGGGCTACAAGCACAAGAAAGGGCTGAGACCCTGAAATAATTCCCTCTGCTTGAAGCTGCCTGCATACAGAACCTTCAGGGAAAACCATCCCACCCTTTGTCAGCCTTTAAAAGGCTCAGCTGGGGCTTAGCAGGGAGGGATCCAGCTGTGAGAGGCTGACAAGCCTTTTAAGCATCCCTGCAGGATTGCAGCCAGGGGGTGTGATTTGCTCCATTCTGATTTAGTAGAAAGTTCCAGCCATGGATAATGCTCCAGTATTTGTTACAAACCAGCTCTACTCCCCACTTATTTTTTTCCCACCTGAAAGCAAAATATTTGCTTCAGACAGCATTTAGCAGATTGCTTTTTTGTGCCCGCTGCTGCCAGCCTGGCTGCATGGTACCCATGGCCTTGCTGCCATCTTCAGGACATCTCCCACCAGCTTCCACTCGGCCGGGGTTATGGCTAGTGCTGCAGGAGGGCGTTCCTCGCCCTGGCTCCTCCAGGACCAAAGGCTGGGGGAAAAAAGCCAGCAGGCAACTTCTGGAGTACTTTCCACAGCACGATCCAAGAATTAGAAAAGCTAAACAGATTTTACATATTAAGACTACAATCCTTTAGTGCAACATTAAAGACTATTTACTTAAGAGGCTGTGGATGTAACGCGAGGCTGTGGATGTAACGCTGGGAAGTTTTCCTTCTACAGATGCTCCAAGCAGAATGGCAGAAAACTGCAGACAGCAGTTAGTGGCATTTAATCCCATCGCTGATATGGCCAAAAAACGCTTGTTATCCTCTGAAAGCAGACGTTTGTCAGTGCTATTGCAATGGGAGGCTTGTCCCTGTATGCCAGCTGCAGATGCTTTGCTGCTCCGAAATTACATGCCCAGGGTAATGTTGGGACCAGCACTGTCAATAGCAAGTCACTGCCCTTATGGTTATTTGTAGAGATCAAGGTCCAAGAGGGGGCCTGAAAGACATCCATATATCCTGTCATGTGCCATTGTCTCAATGTGACATCGCTCGACTCTTCCCTCCTCCTCCCCAGCTTCTTTCCTCTGGGTAATCCTTGGAAAAGATGGAGGAATTAGGGATTAACAGAAGAATATTTCACCTAATCAAAAAAATGATATAATCAGAAGTGCTCGTTGCTAGCCCAGAAACCTGATGGGCTTTAAAGTTTCAAATTCACCTCCTGACCACAGGGAGCTGTTCCCACTCCTTCATTGGAGGGGAAAAGAGAGCTAACGCCTTCTGCTAAATCCAGATAACCCCGTTCATCTTCCGCAGCAGATCTTTAAAGTTTTTACTGGAAAGGCGACAGATGCTGTGAAATCCAAGCCTCACGTCCAGTTTGCTCTCGGGCCACCTGTACTTGTGCCGATGTAGCCACTCTGGCCCCACGCTGCCTCCTGAGTGGTGCTGTGGTTTCCTCCCATCCCAAACTGCACTCCTGGAGCTCTATCTCAGATTCATTTCGCTAATTGGGAGGAACCGGAAAGCCAGGCTCCGGGTCGGCAGATTTTTGCTGGAGGAAAAAATAAAAAAGAGCTGGTTTGGCTCTCCTTAGACACACTTCCTACTGCAAGAAACTGTGAGAAACCCCAGTGGAACTAAAAGAGCCATTTTGCCCCAATTTTTGGGTTGCTTTTCTCTGGCCAGGTTTGTACCCACTGTGGACCTGATGATGTCTCCTGTGGTTTTCAAAGTTATGACCACCTGAAATTGTGTTTAGATGAGAAAAGCAGCTTTCATTAATGTGTAACATGTCCCCTGTGTGCCCAAAAAGCTCAGCAAGCAGAAGAAAAATTAAAAGCTATAATGTATTTTTTTTATTCTTATTGATTTTTAAGCCTATCTTATTCTGGGGACCTGGCTTGTAATTTTGGAGTGCTGGTGGGATAGTATAAGTTCCTGAGGCCTCACAGTAGGATTGTACAAAGACTTTTCCTTGTGTTTTATTTTTCAGTAACCTTGATAGCTAAACCCAGTCTTGCAGAGAAGAGGTTTTAATACTCAGGCTGACAAAAATAATTACTTTTCAGTCTTATGTGGTAAATCACCTAATGGCGCCACAGCACAGGAGTTTGCACAGGCAAGATAGCCAGGACAGATTTCCAACCAGCTGCCTAATGCCAGGGCTTCCCTGCTTTCCCCTGGCTTTTATTGTACCACCCTGGACTAATGCAAGAAAATGGGAGCTCCAGGATGTGCTGGCATCTCCCGGTGGTTGTGCTGCAGCTGGGCTAGCTGTGCAGGGCACACCACGAACCCAGCAGCATATGTTTGCTTGGGAAGCCGTACTTTAATCAAGGCTCCAGGATCCTTCCTTTGGCCGCCTGGGGCAGAGGGGATTTTAACTCTAAACACATTAGTGTGTGAGATTGAAAGGTAACGCATCCTCCTGGGGCCACCGAACAACGGAAAGGAGCCTGGGTTTCATTTGCACAGAATGCATAGTGGGAATTTCTCTAATCAAATAAAAGGAAAATTAAAAACTCGCTTTCTCCGAAAGTTTAATTCTCTTAATCACATTAATTGGAGAAACATAGGAACCTCCTTTGCGTGTCTTTCTTCTTTGCAGAGGAGAGGAGCTGCAGGAAAGGACTTTCTTCGCATGAGGGTGTGGGTTGGACCTGCATCCTGTAGCAGGATGGATATGGAGGAGGCACAGCACGGATGCCCCATGGTCATTCTCACCACAAAAAAAAAACCTGCAAAGAAATAACATTTGCTTCACCTGGGTCTTGTCCTGAGTGATCCCTGTGCCATTGAATGACCCATTCATGCCTGGAAAATGTAACAGGGAGTTTCTCTAGCTGTCACCTGCCCTAGATTCCCATCAGGTGTCAGAAAGGAGATGAGGGAGCACATCTAACGCTGGGTTGCAGAGCAACTTGCCTTTCCTTCTGGCTGACCTGGGGCTTTTTTTTGTGGATGGGAGGTGGCATATGGCCCCAGCAGGGGCTGTGCTGTGGGCTTGGGTCTTGCACTGGTCCCAGCCATGGACACCTCCAGCCAGGTGCTGACCCGACCCCACTGACCTTGTTAGCACACAGGCTCATTTAAAGTGTCCACAGAGAGAGCAGGGAGGTGACATCATGGTGAGCAGCAGCTGAGAAAAGGGAGCCTCTTCTGCTCAACTCTGCACAGTCATGGTCCCCCAGCAGCCCCCCTGGGATTCCACCCATCAGCATTAACCCCTTTACTTCCAGAAGGATGGGAGGAGCTTGTAAAATATTCTGCCATGGATGTGCCACCTGTCCCCATTGCTGGCTGTTCTGAGCCAAGCTGGAATGGTTTTGAGATGCCTTCACTTGTGGGGACCAGTTCCCCAGCTCTTCACAATGGGGAGATGATGAGGAGCAACAGTATAAATACTTAAAATTACCTACAAATGCGTATTTACAAGCCCTGCTTGGAACTCAGTATCTTTGAGAAATTTGTGAGGAAAAGGGGTTTTGAATTTACACTTACACAAGGCTTAGGCTAGAAAGCAGCTCCTGCCATCCCTCCTACCTGCCCTGCCTCTCAACTTGCTTTACAAAAACAAGTGCTAAAGTAGGAACACACATTGCTTTGGGCTTGGGCAAAATGCCCTCCTCAAAGGCTCCTAATTCAGGTTCCCTGGGGCACCCAGAGGTGTCTGGGGATGGTCATTATCCAGGTAAGTTGGAGAAAACCAGGCTCAGTTGTATGGCAACATCCCCCAGCAGTCAGCCAGAGGCCCTCCCCCCACTGACACTACAGCAGGAAAGGTGACTCTATAACTATATTTTTAATATATAATGGGAAAAGTCTGTGATTGCTGTATGCTTACTAGAAAAAAAAAAAATGAAAGAACATGGACATGGCCAAACCATGTGGCTGAATGCTTTCATTTGGTTAAAAGGAAAAGGAAAGAGCCACCTTTATACAGAGCTCACATCTGGAAAATTCCAGCCTGAATGACATAAGTTATGAGCAATTGAAAACCAGGATTAGAAAGGAACTGAGCATGAAACCTCAAGTAAGAGCATCATCATGCTGCTCTGCTCATGAGCGGAGGCCAGCAGCAGGACAGATCCTGAGCACTCTCACTCCTAGCCATGTTAGGACCTTGGGAAGGGAGAAGGGGCAACCCACGGCATCACAGCATCCCCCCTGCCTGCAGAGTGCTGGGAGAGCAGGGAGGGCAAGGGAAGGGGGGCAGGCAGCTCCTGAACCTCCCCTTTGCCCTGCGACTAGCAGCAAAGAGCTGCTTAGAGGACACATAAATTACCCACAGCAAAAATCATCACCCCAAACACCTCCGGTTCTCTTCTGCCATCTTGGGGCAGGGTTGAAGCTACAGCTCAGCCTTGAGAGGCGTGAAAATGTGAACCTATTGAACTCCTGTTGTTTCACACTGGCCTAGTTCAGTCGAGGCAGCTTTGTGCCAGAAGTCTCCTAAATGAATTTACTCCTGGCTGGCTGCAGGTCGGGCTTTGCCAAGACATGCACAGGTGTAAATTAAATCAATATACCTGGCACTGGGGCAGCAGAGGGGTCTCTGCGGAAGGGTTTGCATGGCTTTCATCAGATTGGTTTTAAAGCCAGTGAAGTCAAAGCGCTGCAACTTCCGTTTCAAACAAGCTGGGCGTCTGCAGGGCTTTCCCAGGCCAGCACAGCTGTGCCTCCGTCTAATGAGGTCTAGAGACATAGTGCAAGCAGGAGAACCCTCAGTGTCCCTGATTCTGGGGGACAAAGACGTGCTTGTTTCATTTTGTATGGCTCCAAGTGCACTGGCAGCTCCGTTGGCCCTGGATGGGACATGAAGCAGAGGTCTTGTCCCTTTCTCTGGCAGGACCTCTTCCCTTTCCCTCAACTCTGCTGAGAGACGTTGCAGTGCCTGAGGCTGGATGCAGCAGGGTTTCCATCTGGTCAAGGTCCCTATGGGGTTACAGCACTTGGAATCAGACCTGGTGGGAATAGCGAGCAGGAAATTGCTCCTTTCTCTGGGCAGGGTGCATCTACTCTGCCCCAGCTCCAACCCCATGATGCTTATTCACTGGCAGCTGCTGGTGCAGGAGATGTTCCTTTCTTGGGCTGCCATCCATGCCCCTCACTTGCTCAGTGTCCTAATCTGCTCTGCATTTCAGCATCACCAAGAGGAAGAAGGCAAGTGTTCACCATACACCTTGCAAGCTCCCGTGGTGGAAGGCCACCTCACAAGCCTCTGTGTCGTGAGACCACCTTGCAAGCCCTCATGGCAGGAAGCTACATTGCAAGACTCCACGGTGGGAGTCCCAAGATCCAGAGCTCTCCACATAGGGCAGAGATGGGCCCAGGGATTGATTCCCATGGATGCAGAGGATGTGGCAGCCCCAGGTAGGCAGTGGTGGCCTCAAACTCCGCTTTTCCAAGGCTTGATAGGATGGTGTGACTGTGTCCACAATAATGAATAAAACGGTGCCAGAGTGTGGGAAATTGTTAGCACAGCTTTGGCATGGACTGGGTAGATATCTTAAACATGGTTTGGGACATGAGGCAGGGACTCTTCCCAGTCAGCAGGGTGGACATGATTGCCCTGTCTGGGTTACTGAGAGAGTTCAGAAACCTGGGGGCTGCATGGTCCGTGTTCCTTGGCTTCAACAACCTCTCCAGTCAACAGCTAGAAAACACCTGGGTCTCTGACTCTGATGTGCCCCGGCCAGCACCTATCCGCAAGGTGCAGCTGCAGAGGATGGTATTCAGCTGTTCAAATACAGTGCTTCCAGCCAAGATTTGCGTCTGCACTGCTCTTTAAGGCCCCTTTGCAGGGATCAGCCTGTCTGCAGTGCTGTGCTCTGTCGCAGACAGATACCCACGGTCGGAGCCACCCTGTTCCCAGGCCCCTGGCACAAAGAGAAGTTGGTTTGCCCTTTGTTAAGTGAGGGTACAGAGACCTCAGCTAGGAGCCAGTTCTTGATCTGGGAGTCAATGAACCCAGCCACAGCCTGTCCCAAATTTATTTTATTATTATTTGCTTTATTTATGGGCACCTAGACGTGGCCCCTACAGCGGGATGGACGTTGCACCATCCAGGCAGCACGGTGTGGCCCCTGTATCAGTCCCAAGAAGCCAGCAGCTGAGGGGATCCATGGACAGCATCCCCACTCCCCTTAGAAAGGGCTGGGAGAAAGGCAGGATCAGTGGTGTTATTTTACCTAATTTATGACTAAATGCCCCCAGAAGAGTTTAGCTCTTATTACTAAGATATAATGGGTTATTAAGGGAGCAGCATTCCCTGGAAAGCAGCCCAGTGTCAGCGACTCCTTATTGCGATAAGACCTTAATAATCACACGTGGGGTGAGGACAGGAGGAAGCCCGCAGCCTGCCCATGGCTGCAGCCCCAAGGGGCTTCTGCCCACAGGGAAGGAGAGTGGTGGAAAGCCCCACCAGGGGCTTTGCTGATTGAGAAGGAAAGCCCCTAGCTTGTGAATCTGTAATTCCTTGCTAAATGCCTCTTAAAGACAACAAATGTAAAGTAATGTCCAAAACCTCTCATTTTCCTTTATGGCAAAGTCAAGTCCTGAAATCAAAAAAGGAACAGAATAAAAATATTGCTCACTCACTGCTTAAAACATGCCCGTCTTCAGCATCTTCACAGCTTCTTTGACCTGTTTTCCATGTCATCCTTTGGGCAGGGTGGAAGCTTAAGTCCTGAGTGTCTCCTACCCTTGCAATCAATTAATTTTAAATAGAGCTTTCAGGAGATGGCATTTCCCGCCCCTGTCCCCATTTCTCAGTACATCACTCCTAAGTGTGATGGTCTCATTTGCTTCTGGGTTTGTTATTGAACAGGGGACATTTTCTCAGCAAAATGTAAGGCTGAGCGATAAGGACCAGGCAGGAACTGATAGAGACTTTGCAGATCGAATATGATGTTGTTTATTTGACTATGATGTATATTTAAAGGTCTCAGTTACAACTGGCCCCAGGCAATTTCTAATGAGCTGCAGCTGCCTGGACTCTCATTAGCTTTAATGACATCTTCTCAGTACATTTTTCTTGGGGTAAGACCTTGTCCTCTCTATGGTTGTGCACACACTAAAACCAAGAGACATCTCACCCTAAAAGGGCAGCCAACTCAAAACAGTGGAGCAATGATAAATGATGCAAGTGCCCAGAAGAGACAAACCTTTCCTGGAAGAGTCATTGTTTATTTAAGGCAAACTAAATGTAATTTACTTTGGCACGCCTTAGAAGTAGACTGGGAGGTATTTGCGCGGGGGTTCAAAAAATAGGTAACAAAGTCATCGTGTGTGTTAGGCAAAGATCAATTTGCAATTTCCCTGATTTTTTGCCATTCGTCTTACCCAATGGACAACCATCCCCCTTCTCAAGAGCCACTTTCTGACGCAGAAAAGCTGTGAGAAAAAAGCCTGGATTAGCGAAGGAGGCGAGAGGAGAGAACACAAGCCCCTGTGTTAGGCAGCACCTCCTGGCTCCCACACCGAGACGGCAGCAGGCTGCTGCCCATTGGTCCTGCTCCTTATTTTTGCTTTGGGTATGTCTTCTGGTGCTCTGCCCCTACTGCCAGCAGAGGCTTTATCCGACTTCCATCTCTTCTTTGGAGAATTGAGGGAGCAGTCATTAATCATCCGAGCTGTCCCCTCCGTGGGAGTACAATGGCCTTCTTTATCCCGCACTTCAACAGCCCTGACATGTACAATAACAATCAGCCTTGACGTATCTGTATTGCACCAAAAAGACTTACTCTAAAGGCTCTTTTGCAACATTTTGGGTCGTAGTTAAAATATATTGGTTTATTGTAAGGCGAGCAGTAAAGATCATATTGGAGATGTATACGGGTTTCTAGGTAGTAGGGAAGCATCTCACAAACATTTTTCTCACCGTGTTGCTAACCCAGCCAGCTGAGGTATAGCTGGCAGTTGCAGGGAAGGTGATATGTGCTTTCATTGGGTGCTTTTCCATCCTGAATGTTTTCTTAGGGAATCTTTCTAATGGGAGATTTTGGCTGCTTCTGACTGAAACGTGCAGAGCTTAGGAAATTCCTCTCCCAAAATGAGTGCAGTCAAATCATCATCCCAGCGATGCCAGCAGACCTCGAAAGGAATCACATGAAACCTCTGTCTCCAAGCTGTTCTCTTCAAACCAGTCCTGCAGCCAGGGGTTTCTCCAAAAACAAAGCATTGCGATAATTTTTCTCCACAAACTCCCAGCAGAGACACCAAAGTCTGCAGGAGCTGCTCATCAGACTTGTCTAGGGGAGGGCTTGGACCTTGCTGCTGCTGCCACACGTGCACACCAAATGTCTGTGCTACCCCCAAAGACACGAGGTGGGAGAGGACAAGCCAGGTACCGCATCCCCTGGGCATGAAGGGAGTAGAGGGGAGGTCAGGAGAGGGAAGGGAAACACTGAGCAGAAATGTGAACTGAAAAGACAGTAAGCCACCCTCACCCACACCAAAATAGTTGAAAGCTGAGTGAGGAATTTCTAAGCCCTCCTTAAATTCCTGGGCTCCAAAACACCACTGAGCTAGAAGAGGTATTTCTGGACAAGTTGCAGGAGCTCCCAAATAACCAGGGAACACTAAAAAAATAAAGAAAGGTGGGGGGCAGGGGAAATAAAAACAGGAAAAAGGTGGGGTTTACTTTTCCCTTTTACCCCCTCCTTGTTTCACTGTTTTTTTGCAAGGGCAAGCTGCACCTCTGAAGCTCAGATTGAGTAGTTTGCTACAAAATAAAAATGCGACCAAGTTAACAAGCTCTGAGATTTAGGGAGACGCAACTCTGAGAGATATGTGAGTAGGTCACTGGGGCATTCCTCAGCTGTCTAGATCCTGTGGCTAACTGCTTTGCCCCTTCCAGCACCGGTGAAACCTAAGCCTGTCGTTTATTTGCAGCCAGGCAAGCTGCTTTCGCTCAGCTGTCCCGGCAGCCAGGCCTCGATTTGGCTTCGTTGGCTGTGGACTTGGGCCCTAACCCCACCTGGGAGCAGCAAGAGTTTAAAAAACAGTGGTAACAGAGTGAATATTGGGACTATTTTGCGTCAATGGCCAATCTTGAAATTACAAACCGGTTTTGATCTCCTATGCTGGATAAATGGGTTGGAAAAGCAGTGCTGGAGGAGTTGCATGGGGTCCAGTTTTCCCTGGGGACCTGCGACCTCCCTGCAGAGGCTCCGATCTGGTCCCAGCATGGGCAGACGCAGCATCCTCGGCACCAAGCGAGCCATGCTGAACAGAGCGTATGCATGTTGGCCTTTTGCTTTCTGCCACGATCCTGCATTTTTTAAACACGTCTTTTCTGCTGGCTGCCAGCCATGGGCTTTATTAAAATACATATAGATATATTTTTCTTTCTTTCCTTTTAATTTTCTGACATTTCTAAAAAAGAAATGCAGGAAAAAAAAGAACCAACACAAACTAGCCTGTTTTAACTACTCGCAGCACACAATGACCTGGCGAACACCCTGGTGCTGGCACTGGCAGTGCCTCCTGGACCCAGTACAGAGCCCTATGATGGCTGCACTTCAGGAGCAGTGCTGGGGGCTGGGAGATGTGCTCTGGGTGATACTAGACCCTTGGCAGCTCCAACAGCGAAAGCAGCTTTTTTCCTCTGACATAAACGGCTCTCAAATCCAACCACTCATTCTCTTGCCTTGGTCCTCCCCAGAACCCTACATGGAGGAGTGGCGAGTGCCTGGGGGGCTCTTGCTGCTGGATGGTGTGAGTGGATGTGGGTGATGCCACTGGCTGTGACTTGCTGGCGTGGAGCTGAGCCAGGAGCCCAGCGGATGCTTTCTATGTGGTCATTTTTTGGTGCAGTGGTTCATCGTGTGATTAGAATAATTACTTATAGGTTTAGCCTTCCTCCCTACCCTGGCAGAGAGTTAGTCCTGATCTCCTCACTGTGTTTGTGTTGCTTGTGAATGTTCTCAGGGGTGGCTGAAATAGGTGTGGGGAAAGCTGCTCGCCTGCAGCCACGTGGCATTGTCCCCTGCCCTGCCTAGGGAAAGGCATTTCAAACCTAGGGATGGCATGCCTTGAGCAGCCAGCAAAGGGGAGGAAGACGGTTTGAGCAGAGCCCCTCGAGCATGGGGTGTAGTTTGAGAGGACTAGTTCCTACTCCCTTCTGCTGTGAGGCACAGATATTTCAGTTGGTGTGAACTTGCACATCAACACATCCATCCCTCCAGGTTTTGCTTTCCAGCTTTTCCCCAAATAAAGGCTCATGCTGCTGTGCAATGTGCTCAGGCCATAGGCTTTTTATTATTTCCAAGGTCATTTTCTCTGCAGCAGGGCTGAAAAGCAGAATTGCCTTTTTTGCACTGTTTATGTCTACCAGATACACACTACTTGCTTTTTCATTTGGATTCATTTTCTCTGCTGTCCTGAGAGAAAGAAGCAAAGCAATTTTCTATTTACTGCAGAATTCCAAGTGAGCAATTTTGTGGATCTGGAGATTGTCAGGAAGAGCTTACTGGATTGTGTACACGGAGGAGGAGGAGAGCAGAAGTGATAGGAGAAGCGCATGGAAAGGGAGAGGCAGTGGCTTAAGCTTTTACAATCCCATTGCCATCTCAAAAAACCTTTGCCTAAACAGCCAAGACTGGTAACTATTATTGGATGTGTGAGTAATTCCTAGATAATTTTTTAAGTATTTGGAAAAAAACAATGCATAATGAAAACATTACGCTATTGTCGTGCTGCTGACACTATTGGCCAGTTTCTCAGCTGCTGTGAATCATGCTCACGCCTTTGACTTGAACGGAATTATGCCTTATTTATCCCAGCTGAGGATCAAATGCATTGGTTAGTGCTTGTATCACCTTTGGTGTGCAACTCAGAGCAAAGCTCTACCTAAAAAGCTAGTAAATTCTGCAATGCCTGCCTGTAGCCCTGCCCTGAAATGCAGCTAAAGCTGTAAAGCCCTGGCTACAGCTGGTTGTTGTTGCATCCAGCCTAACCCCGATGTGATGAGCTTTATGCACATCTCCTGGGGATGGGCAAAGGCAGGCAGCTGCTTTGCTGGATCTCAAGGATGGGAGCCCTTGGCAAGCGATGTGGGCAGTGGGCTGGGGTGTGAGCAAGGGGCAGGGCTGCAGCCAGGGCATCAGGAAGCACCCAGCTAGAGGGACAGAAGGATAAACAAAGAATGGTTAGCAGTTTGCACACATAGAATAATTTCTATATGGTTTTTTAGAACTTAGAATAATTTATTGTAATTACTGTTGGCTGAGTTGTGTTTGAAGAAGGCAGTGCTGTTTAAAAGGATTTTTGAAAGGCATTGAATAGGGAGGCAATTATTTTTTTAAAATATATTTAAGGATTATAAAAGTAATTACTGCCCTCAAGCCAGGATGTCTAATTATGTTAAACTGTGGCTTAAGACAGCACAACTTTCATTCTCTTCCTTGGGTGGTTCACACAGGAGCAGAGTGCACGTGGCACAGCTGTGGCAGGGCTCGGCATGAGCGAGGATGTCCCCACGGCACCTTGCAGAGACACGGGATGGGTGCAGGGGGATGAGTACAAAGCTGTAAAGAAGCAGGGGAAAAAAAAAAAAGCAGAAAGGGGAAAATTGGGAGAGCAATGGAAGCAAGGGACTGTGGGTACCAATTGGGCACCCCCACCACCCTGGTGTTTGGGCACAAGGTACCCTGATGCTTGCAGGAAGAACTTGCTCTTGCTCTGAGGAACGGGCACACTGACCCCTTCGGGGCCTCTTTCTGCCTTGTTTTTCTCTGTTTTCCTCTGGGAGCCCTTCATGAGCAGCAAGAGAGAAGTATGCGTTTATTTTTCAAGCTTGCCTTTTGACTCCAACTCCCGTCTGTTCTTCTGCCAACGTGTGAGAAACAAGTTCAGGTTTAAAAGGCAACCTGAAATGTGCATGCATGCACAAAACTGTTTTATTTTTATAATGCCATGATTTATGGGCCAGCGTGAGGAAGGGGGGGATTTTGCTGGTGATTTTTGAGTGTTTGAATGTTGCCCATAGCAGGGAAGGCAGCCAACATCTTCCATGCTGGGGAAGCGGCAGCTGTGGGCAGCGCTGGACGGGAACAGAGGGTGTCTGCAACCACACTACAGCTGCAAGGGAGCAGGGCAGGGATGAACGGGGCAAGACAGGGAGGAGGATATTTCAGCAAGAGAGTAGAGGTGGAGTGGAGGGCAAAGCTGTGCCTTAGGGGTGTCTAAATGGCTGCTGAGATTAGGACTTAGCTTGGAGGTGAGGAATCCAGGGGGATGTGGTTGCACTTGCAGGTGGAGATGGGTGGAGGCTGGTGTCAGTGCAGAAATTGGGCACTCTCCTTCATCATCCTTTCCAGCAGCCAGCACTGGGGGTGGGCTCGCACAGCTGACCACACACATCAAATCTGAATATTAATACATATCACCCAGCTGATCCCTCTCACCTCACACCCCACTTCTTCCCCAGGCAGCAGCAAGCCAGGAGGCCATGGGCTGGTGAGGGGAGCTCCTCTTCCAACATATCTCAGAACAAATTCACCCTGTTTAACCCAAACAGTCCAGCGGCATTGACCCAGAAAAGGCTGTTCCTGGGGCAGCAGCAGGCAGAGCAGGCTGGAGAGTGGGAGGGAGAGCTTTGTCCCACATGGTGCTGGCAAACAGGGACCAGGGATCTTGCAGAGATGTGGAGACACTGCAAGGATGGAGAATGTGGAGAAGAGATGATGGAAAATATCTGCTTTCTGAGTAGGTGAAATGCTGCACTGCCATTAAGAACAACAGCTAGAAAACAAACCAGGAGCTGCCAGCACCGGGAGAGGAATAGCAGAGCACTTTCCAGCATCCCATGCTGACCAGGGGGTCTGTCATGTGTCGAGGCTAGATTTATCTCTGGCTCAGCCACTCTATAGAAAATGCAGTCCCAACACAAGATTTTTTTCAAATGTAGAAAATTGTTTATCGTTATTATTAGTATTGGTATTATTATTGTACTACCACTATTATTATTTTTCAGTTTAGCTCCCAGGTGTCTTTAGGTGATTGTCACCCTTGAAGTCTGTCAGCAGAAATCTTGGTGTGTGTTTTTGTGCTTTTTTTTCACAAGCCACACATGGAAGCAGTTCTTGGTGGTTTGGGTCCTTTGTGTTCTGTGGATTATAAAAGGTCTCTCCTGCAAGGAGCCTGGAAAAGGAAGAGTACTAATTATTATTAACTCTGCCAAAGCCAATAATATCCTTGGGTAATTATTGGTTTACCCAATTTTCCTTGAGCTACTGAGTAAATACACCACTGTGAAGAGGCTATTATTTCCTCCACACTCCATCTTGCCATAGCACTGATGGGTTTGGGCTAGTCATGTGCCCATTGTGATTGGGGTTGTTAATTTTGGCAGGCAATCACCACCAATAATAAAATAAAAGTTTGGAAATGACACGTGTCCATGCACTCCCCCCAGCCTCCCCATTCAGCCCCTTCTCTCTTGCCTTGCCAAATGCCTCTGGACCCTGTTGCCCCAGCTAGGGCCATTTGCCACCTCCATGCAAAATCCAGCAGAATGCTCCCCAGGGACCATGGCCACCCCTCCGATGCTTCCCAGGTTAGACCAGTATCACAGAATATCTCAGCGGGGACCATCCCATTGACTGGCTACCTCCATGTCCGGCCCCAGGAGTGACTTTCCCTGCTGTGATGAAGTGAAGCATGGGCAGGGAGTTGGCGGGGAGGAAGAGTGTCTCACGGCAGGAGACCCAAGCCACTTTCCCTTTCATCACTACTCATTTATTTGGATTAGAGTCAGCTCTCTCCTGAATCCTTTGTTCGCTGTTTGTTATTCCATATATACCCAGCACTACGCGTTCATCTTTATTGGCTCTAATTGCTTCCCCATTCTAATGGGATCTCACTATTCGCATACAATTGAAAGGAAATGTATTCATTAAAATAATTCTCCTCCTAAGTGTTGTTTAGGGTTGGTGCTGTCAGGGCTGCTCACTGTGATTTTCTCCCTGCCCACTGCAGAGCGTCAGACAGGACCAGGATGCAAGCACTCATTAACAATTTTGTGTTAATATGAACTGTAGGCTTCAGGCTCAGGTTATTTTGTGTGATCTTTGTTGATAGAGGAAAGGTTGCAAAGCCACCTGGCTGCTCTTTCTGCAAAGCTTGAGGAGCACGTGAAGGTGTGGCACGTGTGTGCTCCCATCCACAGGCACCTGACCAGCTCTCCCAGCTGCACGGGGGCTGTGCTTGGCCCCACTTGCAGTCCCACGCACCAGAGCTCCCCAGCCTTTGCCTTCAAGGAGAAGGAATTCAATGAGAACGTTGCAAAGAGAGGATGAAGTCAGGGATGCTTGAGAGCCTCTAGGCAAAAGTCTCTGGTTGAAATTAGTGACAAGAGATGGCTTCGAGTAGCAAACAACTCATCTTCCTAACAGCTTGGCTTCCTCCCTAGCACTCAGACCAACTTTTCCTCCTTATTTATTTCCTCCCACCACTGCTAGTTAAGCATCTTTAGGGAACACTTTAATGACCCTTCTTCCTCCTTGCTGTTTCTGCTCAGCTTTCCCTCCCCTACCTGGGGCGGCTGAGGTACCATTGCCATCGTAGCTAAGCAACCTCCCCATTAGCACACTTGTGGCTCAGACCAAGGCATCTCCTCACCAGTTTTACACAATTAGCCCTTCAGTTTTTTGCCTGCAGTGTCCCTCTCCTTCCCTCCTGATGCCTCCATATGGCTTGTTTCTGCAGCACTGTCCGCTCAAATGACTCGATCTCCCTTTCGATGAAAAAAACATCCCCTGCTTTATCACATTCCCAATCCTCTGTGAAAGCTGCCTTCCATTGCCTGGCATATTTATGCCACAATTTGTTAAGACTATCATGTAATGCCAGAGATTGGAAACTGGCAGTTTTGGGGCTTGCAGAGCTGTTTCAGTGAAGATGGGCAGCATGTTTGTCTTGTAAGTGTGCAGATGTGCAGGAGTCATCCCTACAAATGGGGCTGACAGGGTCCTTCCCTGTTGGGCCCACCCATGGGCCACATTTAAGTCACTGGTGGGCTATGGGAGCATGGGCATGGCTGTGGGCCACCACCCTGGGTGAGACTCTGGCTGAGATGAGCCCTGCCAGTATCTCCCATGCTCTTGCTCCCGTCCTGTGTCACTTCCGCATGGATGACTTCCCAATCAGCACAAAATCTGAGCCCACACAATGTCTGTTTTCACTAGCAGGTTATTCCTGGACCTTCCCAAAGTTCCCCTAGTGCAGACACAGCTTCACAGCTTTCCTGGAGCTAATCCTGGACTGGAGCTGGTCTGGGAGCTTCATTTAAAATGCAAATGGCTTGGTGTTGCCTAACAGCAATGGCACTAATGGGATGTGAGTTTGTGCCCACTAATAGCATCCCGCAGTACTTATGAAGTAAGCGTCTGCTTTGTCTCCATGTTTTTCTGTCACAGAAGAACATTACCCAGGCCCAGGCTCCCATTCTATTAATATATTTGCTGTACAGAGTGAGTGCCAGGCTGGCAGACAGACTGCAGAAGCTCTGCTATCACTGGAAGTGCTTTGCTGAAGAAGACAGTGGTGACATCACAGGCGGATGACATCAGCCCTGTGACACGCTCCCTCTCTTCCATCTGGCTCCTGAAACCCTTCTGACATTGTCCTGCCTACTTCAGGCTTGCATAAAGTAGGTAGGGGCTACTGAGTTGCCCCCTGATAAAAGACACGCACCATGCTCCCCAACAACTTGCCCTGCACATCCTTATGCCAGCATATAGCTGCTGAATGCTGCCTCCTCATTCCTCCAGCAAGGGCTCGCAGTATATCTGCATTTTAAAAGTGCCTATCAAGCCCCAAAAGACAGAGCATTAGACAGACAGTAACCATCTGCCTGCAGGTCAAGTGGCTGTGACAGGTGTCCTCTGGCCACTAAGACAGCAAGATCATTTTGAGACTGTCTTCACTGAGACTCCGGCTGCCTGCAGAAACCACTACCTGCACTGTCGCTTTTTATTCATCCTTGGGATGTACTTGAGAGCTGTCAGCTCCCTGAGTCACAGCGAAGCCAAACATCTCGCCAAATCTGTGCTCAGGTAGCAAGAGTGTGATGAATGCTTTTGGCAGCAGAAGGGAGCTGGCAGAGCCAGGAGCCGTGTGCTGGGTTTCTCCTTGGCATGGGCAGCCCACTTGCACACACAGGAACCTGGTGGGACCACAGTCTTGATGGCCAGAAGTGTCCAGGCAGCACTGGGAATTGCTATGGCTCTCAGGAGCCTGGGGTACTTGGCAGTAAATGCCCCTTTAAAATGTCACCATAAGCTGTGTGGGATGGATGGTGAAGCACTGAGCTGTAAATAAGGTAAGTAGCTGCTCATGGTGCCTGGTCTTTGGTTGGTCGTCCACAAACCCCAGCTCTGCTCCTGCTTTTTTGGAAGCCTTGATGTTTATTTGGCCAAGTAGCAGGACAGCCTGTATCCAGCCTGGGAGCTTTAATCTCCAAAATCCCTACTGAGCTGCATTCGAAGCCTAGGTTTCTCCTTTTCTACCTTCTGCCTCCCCACTGAGTTATTTTCTGACCCTTCCTCTTCCCTGATGCTTCACCTTGGACCCCTCTCCTCCTTCTTCGCCTCCTCCATCCCTTCTTTGTTCTCCATGCTCTACGCCTGCCTTGGCAGGCGGTGATGTTGGGCCGATGCAGGACACGCTGATGGGTGCAAATTAGCAACAAACCTAAAATAAAGTAATTACCACACCAGCCCAACCCCCTCCAAAAAACCCACCCCGAACCACAAAGGAGCGATAATGGTATCACATGATACCTTGATTACTGGGGGAGCTGCAGAGGAACCCTAGGCACGAACTACTGATGGGCCAGGGCAGCCCCAGCATGGGGTAAGACCCATTCCCAGGCTCTGGGACCTCTTGCAGCAACTTATTGGAACCAGTTCCTAAAATATCCTGCAGGTCTGGGTAGGCATCATGCTTACAGGGAGTAATACTCACGGGCCTTAAAAACACATGGCGGGGGCAGCAGGATGCTTTTCTGCTCTTCCCAGACATGAGTAAGGAGGGGAACTGAGTGGAGAGAGAACACTTTTTGTTCCAAAGAGAGTAAAATGAGATTATTATTTCTTTGCCTCATTCTGCACATAAACCTAACACTTCCTTTGAGGCATTCCTTGAGGACTTCTGAGACCTTGACTTCATCAAATAAGAGAAAATTTAAAAAACTAAGCTGTTCCACCAGAGTCAGTCTCCTGAAGCTTATAAACACGACTGAGGTTAGAGAGGGGCAGGAGAGATGAGGAAATAAGGGCCTGATCCTGCAAAGGGCAGTGGGCAGAGAAACCAACCGGTGCTGCTGGTGGGGGCTGTGGCAAGCAGGAAAAAAGCAAATTCCCTGCAAGCTAGGCCTGCCTGCTGGAAGAGGGATCATCTGAGCCCTTTTGGGGAGGGACACCACAGCCCTGCAGGCAGGGTGCCACCTCTCTGCAGGCATCATCCAAACCCCTTTGTGCCCCTGGTGCCTGTTAAAAATCTTCTAAGCAACACACAAGCACAGTGGCAGCAGCAGCAGGAGAGCTGGCAGCTGGAAACCTTGGCTGTTTCAGTCTTGGGGTTGGGTTTGGAGGTTTGGGGGGGATCGTAATGCACCTACTCTCTAAGTTTCACTTTTGTGACAAACCTGCATAGGTTGGTCCTTTCGTTTTATTTACTATTTGCCAGTTTTTGCTCCCCTGCCTTGTTTAACAGCTTTGTTCCCTCACTGAGATGCACCCCAGCTCTCCGCCTGATGCTCCCTGGCAGTATGTGGCCCTGCCTGTGCTCCACACTGCCATCACCAGCACTCACTGCCACCTTGGACAGACACCTCCAGCTGATCTGATGGCTCTGCAGCACCTCGACGTATTCCCCAGCTGAAATCCCCCCATACCTTGTCAGGTTCTGCACCAGTGGCCCTGCTGCAGTTTAATTAAGGCAAAGACTATCCTTGCTGTAGAACAGCAGATTTCCCTAAGGCCTCATCAACTGAAACACTTCTCTGTGTCCATTCCTCCTCTACTGGCAGTGCAGCTTTCCCCAGCTGCCTAGGGGGAATGAGAGAACTCTGGATTTAAGGTTCCTCTGAGGGTAGCTGTATGGGATGCCCCTACACCCACAAAAGCAGAAGCACTCAGGCATTTGCTTATCAAAATGAGACCAGTCTTGTCCTGGGAAATGATGCTGTTGGTCCAAACTCTGGCTTTGCTTTAGGCTCAACGTATCATAATTTAGATCTTGTACCTGCACTGGGGCTGTGAATGGCTCTGTGGCTATCGCACAGGCCGGTGTTTGTTTGTTCTCCAAAAAATATGCAGAGCTAGTGATGGCTCTGCAGCTGGAACAGCAGCCAGAATACCCAATTACTAGGTTTTTCTCCCCATTAAGCTTGACAACAACATTTGTGAAAAATTACGAGAGAGCAATGCTCTTCGCTTACAGGAGAAATGAGAGCCTATCTGCCGTAGGCTTCCAGATGTCATTTTATATTTTCTATAAAAATTTATAGGGAGCCCAGCTAGCCCTAGAGACACAGCTTGAGGAGCAAACAGCGAATTGCCACTTGGCAGAGGCAGTGGTGCAGCACGAGCCGGCGGTGCTGCAGCCTGTGGGACAGCACGCTGCCTTCCCCCAGCTGGGGGTTCACAGCCAAAGTGAAGGCAGCACTGGCCAAAGCCTCTGCCCTGTGCTGAGCCAAAGAGGGCTCAACTTTCCACTGGGCTGGCAGCAGGAGGGCAGTATTTTGTGAGTAGAATGGCCTCCAGTGAGCTGTGGGGACAGGGATTTTCCTGATCATCAGCTTTCCACACTCCTCCCTGCTGCTGGATCCAGTACTCCTGTGGCAATCCCTGGCATCACAAATCATGTAGGAGTGGAGAGGGTAGTCGGATTGGCCCCATTTCTGACTTTGTTTTGCATTTTGAGGAACATAAATTGCCATGGTTACCAAAGCCTGGGCTCCTCATTAGCAACATTTGCTCTCAATGTCAGATTAACGAAGTTGTTCCTTCCTAGCACTGGTAGGTGCTGCGGCCATTCCAGCCACGCTGGTGCCTGTCACTAGCACAGGCAGTCACTTCACCTGCAAGCTGCCATGGGAAGGGAAACCAGCCGCAGGGACTTGGCACCCCTGTGGGACAGCAGCAGTGGGAACAGGGGAGCCAACATGCAGCCTGCTTTCCAGAGCTTGTTCTGCTGCATTTTCCCCAGACTCCAATTATATCCACTTGTATCATGCAGGTGCCTTGCACCCCCTCACTGAGCTGCAAGAACATATCAGCTTTCATTATCCCTAACACACGTTACCGGCAGCAGTGTCTTTGAAAGTATAAAACACATCCACTGTTCGCATCATCACTTGGTGATGCCTATGTAACATCAATGCTACGGCTAACATGACTTTTTGTCCCTCTCTCTCTTTCTCTCCAAAAAAGAGCTATTTAAAGCATCATATTGAACTATTTCATCTGTCCATAGAAGAACTTTGAGTGCTTCTGCTATCTTACAGCGCGTGCTGGTGCCAGCTATGAAAACGCTATCCATGCACTCTTGTCTGCAAGGAGGGAATGACTGCAGGGATCACCCACTCCCCGCCAGGCAGAGGGGAGCGCTGATGGACTGCATTCCTGGGAACGTGCTGCTCGGCTTGGCAGCCCCGGCATGCTAACAGGGGGAAAAAACATCATCTCATGCCAGAAACTTGGACCCAACCAAGTATCTTGAATGACATCAGCATGTACATCGTTACCCTGGTGATGTAACGTCATCAGGCTAATCCCCAATGTCACATAATCTGTCACTGGAACAACACAATCAAACCTGGACCAATACTACGTCATTTACCCAGACCTACCTAATCCCTGAGAAGCAAGTTAATAACACACATCAGCTCAGTATCTGCTAGTCTTTTATTAAACTCCTCACATAACTTCTATATTATTTTCATTGTTGCCAATTCAAGTTGCCCTGCTTCAGAGACAGCAAGGACGCACTCACAAGAGATATTTTGTGAACAAACCTCAGGCTAAAACTTATTTGCTCTCCCTGATGAATTCTTACGAGTAATGAAAACATTTGTTTAAAAAATAAGACAAAGATAGGTCAGATCAAAGTATTTTGTGCACAGAAAGGGCTGAGAACAATCGACCAAATGATTCGTAACAGGTCGTTCCAGTGGTTCTTTTGGTGAGCTGCTCCTCCTGGCATCCAAGGACTCCCTGGTGCTCACCAGAGCCCTTCCCATCAGCACCTGGCATGGCATCCGCATGAGCGCTTACCCGTATCTTTATTGTCCCGCTGTGGATGAATAGCCCTTTTCTCACCCAACTGTGGCTTAATAAACTTCGCCACTGAGCAGAGATCTGTAAGCAGTGGTATCAGTTATTCTGTCTGACCTGCAGTAAAAAATTGTTTTCCTGCTCGTGAAGGAAATCTTCAGAGCAGAGCTGGGGATACGCAACACAGCCCCACATAGACCATAAATAAATATATATACGTGCACACGCTCTTTTATTTTGCATGCCTGAAAGCTAGAAATAATGTCTGATGCTCAGAAGAAAGGAAATATTTAGTTAAGAGAAAAAGAGACAGCTGTAAGAAGGCAAGACAAATGCTATATATTTATTTTTTATGGCACAAATGGAAAGCCCGCGCTTTCAGCTTCACTGAATTATTTTACAGTATATCTCTGGAAGAAATTGAAAAAATCTGCTCACATCCAGCCCCTCAATTATTGCACCTCGTTCTTCGGTGTGCCAAAATGACATCTTAAGAACTGGCAGAAAGATTTGCCTCCGTGTTCTCCCTTGCATGCAGAAAGGCTGCTCCGACGCACTCAGAGGTGTTGGGAGATTTTGCAGCTTAGGTCAAAAGATGTTAATAAAGCACTTGAGTCTCCATATGGTATTTTGGCACTAAAATGTCAGCTGCTTTTCAGACACTATACTTTAATCATTTCAGACAGGCCTCTTTTAAATGGTTTGTTTAATTTGCTTAGAGAATAATATTTGTTATTTGGTTTTCAGAATGACTAATAAATGAACTGTCTTTGCTTGGGGAGAATAATGCCACTTAAGCAAAACCTAGTACTGCAGTTCAGAGCTATTTAATAAGAAATACCTGTCAGTGTCAGAATACATTTACTGTGCATTAGCTTTGAAGAATTGCAGAATTAGTTTTCCCCTTGCTAAGTTTACTTTATGTAAAATGTAACACATGAACTGTGAATATGTGGACAGCAAACAGACTGTATCAATGAATTCAGTCTCCCCCAGAAAATGCTGACAGTGGCAAGAGAAACACCTCCTAACAGACACAACTGACACCATCAAAAGCAAAATGCGTGACAGCTGCCAAGGAGCTGCAGCCTCCTGCTTCCCTCTCCTTGTTTAAAAAACAACATCCAATCCAAAATAACACGTTGTAGTGTTGCTATTTATCCTCTTGTTTAATCCGCTGGGAAAGCATCAGCATAATTAAAGACTTTAAACCTTTTGGTTTTAACTTGCAATGAGGCAGCAGCACGAGAACCATGTTGCATGGGAGCTTGAGCTTTGCATTGCCCAGGGAGGCTCCCGCAGTGGCCCCAGCTCCTGAGCATCCCCATCCCCAGTGCCACTGAAGCACCAGCTCGCTGTAACGAACCAGTGCCCGGCATTGTCACTCTCCATCAGCCCCTCATGCTTCAGCTCGGATCTGGAGCTGCAAATGGAGAGGTTTTGTTCAACCACACCACAGCCACACCTTCTCCATTATTCATGCGACTCAGTGTTTCCTTTCACGACCCAGGCACTGTCTTGGACTCTCCAGCCATCTGGGCCAGCTAGCTGAGAGGCTGACAGTAGGTTGCGTGAAGCAGCAAGTTATTTACTTAGAAACTGTCTCTGTGGCATCTTGACCATCTGGAAAGAATATGGAAATGACACTTTTAGCAAGATGGAGCTTCTCAGTTGATAAATTAACCAGGCATCTCCAGAAGTAGGCACAGCTGATAAAAGCATGCATTTCTAAGCATTATGCAGCTTGCATACATGTATATAGATGTGAGCGAATGCAATCTCCCATCTTGCCCGCACAGCTGGGGACCTAAGTCACACTCCTGCAAAGGTGCCTGGGTTTCGAGGCACACAAAGCCCAAATTCCAGCCATAAAATTAATGGGCAGTGAAACGAGGGGCCAGGCAAGGCCAAGTTACACAGATATGACACCAAAGCCCTGCTTGTACAACCAAATCTGCCCCATGGGGACCAAGCCTGGTCCCACAAGAAGAGCAAATCTGTGAGCTTTGTCCTGGTTTGGCATGGGAGGTCAGTTTGCAAGAGCTCCTCCCCCACTCCATGGAAGGTGAGGCGCAAACATGCACCCCAGCATGGAGCACTCACCCACTCCCCAAAGCTACAGCAAGAGCCCAGAGCAGTAGGAGAATAATGCGTGCAGCCTGGCACACAAACAGGAACCTCTCAGCTCGTATGCCAGCTCTTACTAATCAAAATGTCATGCTAGGCTGGAGTGGATATGGGTTCCTTGAGTGTGAGTCATATCATTTGCTGATTGCCAGGAGAGTTCCCAGGAACTGGGGGCAGCAGGACAGAAATTACAGCTGTCTTCCGAGCACTGTAATTTATGCCAGAGCTAGACGGCTCTCTGAACCACCCCAAGACAGGACAATTAAGGCTGGCTTCAAGCCAGATGCAGGTTGCTGGGATTGAGCATACAGCCCCAAATTCAGCACTGGAGAAAGGAGCCAGGGGACACTACAGAACAAGTTTGTGAACTAGCAAAGTCCCTGAAACGGCTATCGTGCCTTTCAAATGCAAATGCCACCTCAAGGAAAGTGTTTTGTTCTGCAAGCCTCTGAGTGCTGGTTTTTAATCGTCTGAGCAGAGAAAATACACCTAGGCATATGAACACGGAGAAAAGCCTGTGGGGCCTAGCTCAGAGCAGGTCAGCGCTACAGGGAAATACACTCCCACCAGCTGAGTCAATCCAAGGGCATTTGTTTGGTAAAACGCTGCTTTGTGTGTGCAGAGGGTTGGTGTTCAATTGCATGCCCCTGCAATGCTGCACATGGCGTAAAGTTACCTCCTGCTAATGCAGCCCTCCGTCTTGTTAACAAACTGTAAGACTTTCCCAAAACAGCTGGTGTGTCTGGTACCTGTTTTCCTTTTAAAATCACATATGAAAACCCACATACAACAGCAGGCAGCTCCTTCATCGCTCACCTTCCGAGCAACCCAACAAGACTTTTTGCCTGATGTAAACCTGATGATACCCAGCAATCCAATTATAAACTGAACTTTACATACTTGCAGCATCAAGAAGGGATCTAGAAAAAGCAATAGCTCACCTTGCCAGCCTTGTGATAACCTCCTCCAGGGGTGAGGCTGCTGCTAAATTCCTAAATAATTTTCTAGTTTCCTGAAATCTCCCTTCATCTCGTGGGTTTAGCATCACCCAGGTGTCCTTCCATCCCAGGACAGCACAATCCTCCTATCACCTGCAGTTTTTTTAACTGGGAGCTATGGGTACGGTGGAGATGGACATCAGCTCATGCACTCACATGTGGGCATCAGGCAGATAGATGTCATCAGTTCCTGGAGCCCGAGAAGATAAGATCCAACACAAGCTTCAGGAAAACCTTGAGGGGGCTGTGGCTGCCTTGGTGGACCACTGAGCAGGGAGCAGTACCCCAGGGTGACAAACACGAACTTACTTGTATGGAGCAGGGGATTCTTCAGGTGAAGTCTTGCGGTGTCCAAGCTCTGCTTGTGGTCAGAAGATGAGTAGTTTCCTCATTTAAGGCTCAGTGTGGTCAGAAGGTCTCCTTCATACAGGCACTGTTGATTTCTGTGTACCGATAAACAGCACAAAAGCAGCAGCCAAGCACCTGTCCCCTGAGCCTGTGGTGCAGCTATAGCAGTCCACTGAGATTTTTAACACTTTCCTCTAAATAATTTATATTTTGCCTCTACATGCAGGAACATATTGAGCTCAGATGTGCCCAGATGGTTCTGGGAAACCCATGAGACCTCAGAGTGGGATTTACTGGCCATCCTACTATGTAAACATGTATGTATTTTAAAGACTGACATTAATTTATTAATTGACTGACAAAGGTGATGCATTGAAGTGAAACTAAAATCTGGGAAATTGTCAGATGATCTTGGATATTTGCAGTGCAGTGGGGCTGAAAGCTGGAGCTGGCAGAGGCTCAGGCTTCTGACTACCAAACACAGCGCTCTTCCTGTGGACTTGTCCTCAAACTTGTAGCCCACTGCAGCAGCTAAGCAATGTAGGGGGAAAAAATCCTCTGCAGCAGGAAATAGCTCAAGATACTCCCTCCCAGGCCCTGTGCTGTGTCCCCTTACTGAGCAATGACTCAGGCAGTGTGAGATTTTGCTGCTGCTGGAGCTTCACCTACTGATTAAAGTCACCGGCACTTCATCCAGTGAAGGGCTCTGGCTCCCTCTGGACCTACCAGTGCCATGAGCTTTTTGGGGAGTCAGAAAGGTCTGAGATGAGACCCTCTCCTCTTACCTCCCTGGATCACAAGGCTGCAGTGCTCACTTTTTTCAGTAACACTCCTTAAGTTTAACTCCCATGGCATTTGGAAACTCTGTAAAGACAGGAATTAACCTGGGTTTCTAGAAAGACAGCAGTGTCTAATATTTCTAAGCAGCGGTTCAGAGGCAGAGATGATCTTCACAATATTTTGACTACCAGTTTTTAGAGAAACATTTTTCTTTGACATTAGCCTAATTAAAGGATCACAAAAATTAAAATGCAAAATGAAATGCAATGCTTTGCATCAGATGGAATGAAACATTTTAGCATGCTTTGAAATGAAATCAGAGATGGTTTTCATTATGATTAAATAAAACCCCCTCTACTTCCCAAGCTCTGGAAAACACTGATCCAAAGAAAATCCTTCTCTTCCAAATCTGCCCATTCCAGCTTGCAGACGGAAAAGGTTCTCCCTGCCCTGAAACATCAGGGACTGGAGACTTGGATCCACTTCACACTTAACCCTCAGCTCCCACCAAAGACACTTAGGCTGGATGATATTTGAAAGTGCTCCTACTTCGTGGCGGCAGCTCATTTAAAATTAGCAGCCCCCTTAACTGGGAAGGAGGAAGGCTCTGCCCAGCAGAAACGCCACCGCTGGCCCCCGGTGCAGGGAGGGCAGCTCCGTGCCACTCTCAATAGCCATCACTGTCAGAGGTTGTCTCCGCCTGTTTAAAAATAGTAAGTCCCAAAATATCAGGAGTTTCGAAGGCAGCTATGAAATGGTGGTGCAAGGAAGGCAGGGATGGGTGCTGGCCCAGAAACAGCTGCCAGTTGCGGCCTGAGCCCCTCTGAGGCACCAGGGCAACCTCCTGAGCCTCCGCTGCCTCTGCTGTGGCTTTGTCCTCCCCGGCCAAGCTGCTGACCCAGCCGCTTGTAGCTCTTGGCACCAGAAAACACATTTTCCTCCGAGACCAAAAATTTCACTTCACTGTAAACATCAAGAGAACGCCTTGTGATTAAGCAGTTGGGATTTTACAGCATCCTGAGGATGTAAAGCGCTATTTAAGCGATAACTGTTTTTACTGTTATTATTTATTATGTGAGGCTGGTCGGTGCCGGGATCCAGCCCTCTCCACATGGCAGGTGCTCCCGGTGTGAAACGCTGCTGTAATGCTGGGGAGCCCCAGGGGAACAGCACAAAAAGCAGGTGGCCATGGGCCTTCTGCTCCTTCCATGAGCTCCCAAAGGCAGGATACATGAGGAAGACATGTTTCCGTCCTAGGAAGGTTGCTTTAACCCAGACCCTCAGAGGTGTTCAGGTTGCTAAATCCATGGAGGAAATGAGGCCCTGCATCTGCACAGCAAAGCACTGAAATAGAACCATAGATTCATAGAATCACTAGGTTGGAAATGACCCACTGGATCAATGAGTCCAACCATTCCCATCAAACACTAAACCATGCCCCTCAACACCTCATCCACTTTTCAAATGCTGCTAATGCTGCTGATTTTAAGCTCACTCTTCAAGTGGTGCATTCCTAATGGCGTAAGGCACTATCAGGCACTACTTCTGAGGTAAATGCTCCATTTTTTACCTCCCCCTCTATGATCTGGCCAAGAGCAGGCAGCTCTGCTCACCCTGTAGGGATGTCCTCCTTGTGGCCAGCTTGGATATAAAAGTGGCCACAGCACTTGTGAAACCTTATTTGTACACAGAATAACATTTTGGTTTTCTGCAGTGCTTGGGATCATTAAACCTGGAGGAGCCCCAGGCTCCCCTCCACCAGGAAACCCGTGCAGACACGGACACTCCAGCATTGCAGCAGAGCCCTGTCCCTCACCACAGCCATGCAACCTCCTCCCCAAACAGGATGCTCTTTGGGACGTGCTGCAAAGATCAGAGGATGAGCTAAGCCAAAACAATATCCCGGGCAGTTTCCAAAGGGTTAAGGGGGTGCACACAACACACTCTCCCTGCAGTCCTTCTGATCTCCTCCTCAAAAAGTCAAACAAAGAGGCTCTCCTGAGTGAACAAACGTCTGCCTGCCACCATGGCATTAGGAGAAGAGGGGGAAGAGATCCTAGCTCTCCGCTCACATTTGAGCATATGAAAACAAACAAAAAAATTGTGAAAAGCTAAAGCCATATGAAAGTGCCTCCCTCTCTCCCAGAAGAGTGATAAAGGCTTTCTGGCAGAGCAAGGTGGTGTTTATTTTGGTTTGTGTTGTGTTGCTGCTCTGACCCCCTCAGCTGTTAGATGGCAAACTTGACAGCCTGATTGTTTTTACTGGACTATGTTGGAGTTTTTTGCTTTGCAAAAGTGATTGGGGAGCAGTTTGCACCGAAGGCTCCGACCAAGGACCATCGCCATGTCCTGCACCATACCCCATGTCTCAGTCGGGACTGCAGCTGGAGCTCAGTTCACAGCTGGTTTAAATCATCACTTTCTTCCCATTTCACTGTACAAGGCAGTGCTTGAAGATTTTCCTTTCTATTCTGCTGAAATGTTACTCTAATTACATGATAACAAGGCTCTGACATTTTCTAATCGTAATCCTATCCATGCAAGGGGACGTTATTAAAACGATTAAAATTACTGATAAAGGAGAGGAAGGATGCTTGGTCTGAGAACTCAGTATCAGACCCACAGCACAAGAAGAGGAGGACAGGTCTGGGTCTGTCCCTTGGGATAAAGCCACCCCTGTCTCAAAGGATGTGCCACTTGCTTAAATAATACAATACCTGGCATCAAGCTGTAGTCTCTCAGCATGACTATAACTTCAATGAAATGCAGTTTCAGTGACAATAGGCAGACCCAGCCTCCAGGTAGAACAAATAAGTGCAGCTTCATCAGAACTCAAGCTACTCTGGAGACAGCTGGACCCAGTGTTTTTCCACACATGTATGTGCTCACATACGAGCCCCAGCGCAAACATTACCACTTCACATGATTGTGGCTTTTAGACCCTCTTTTTGGAAGGTTTGTAGTTCGGGAAAGACAGGGGCTATCATGTACAGACAAACAATTGGGTTCTTATCTGCTAAGGTGAAATTACAGGGAACCGTGCCCCCACTCACAAGATGAGCAGGTATTATTTTTAAAGCCAAGCAAGCTTGAGAAGTGGGCTTGTGTGAACCTTGTGAGGTTCAACAAGGGCACATGTAAGGTCCTGCACATGGGTCAGAGCAGTCCTCAGTATCAATACCAGCTAGGGGATGAAGGGATTGACAGCAGCCCTGCTGAGAAGGACTTTAGGATCCAGATGGATGAAAAGCTGTACATGAGTCGGCATGTGTGCTCACAGTCCAGAAAGTCAACCATATCCTGAGCTGCATCAAAAGCAGCATGGCCAGCAAGTCAAGGGAGGTGATTCTGCCCCTCAATTCTGCTCTGGTGAGACCCCCACCTGGACTACTGAGCTCTGGAGCACTCAGCACAGAAAAGACATGTACCTGTTGGAATGTGTCCAGACAAGGACCACAGAAATATGATCAGAGGGGTGGAACACCTCTCCTGTGAAGAAAGGCAGAGAGAGTTTTGGTTGTTCAGCCCAGAAAAGAGAAGACTCAAGGGAGACCTTGTTGCAGCCTTTCAGTACTTAAAGGGGTCTTATCAGAAAGATGGGGACAAACATTTTGCAGGGCCAGTTGCAACACGACAAGGGGTAATGGTTTTAAACTAAGAGGGTAGATTCAGATTAGACATAAGGAAGAAATGGTGGTGAAACACTAGAACAAGTTGCCTGGAGAGGTAGTAGTAGATACCCCATCCCTAGAAATATTCCAGGCCAGGCTGGATGGGGCTCTGAGAACCTGATCTGGTTGAAGATGTATGTCCCTGCTTATTGCAGGGGGCTGGACTAGATAGCCTTTTAAAGGACTCTTCCAACCCGAACCACTCAATGATTTTATCTGCAGGCAAGAGGCAGAAACAGAGATGGAAAAGTCCCAAAGGCTAAAGTTTCCACAAAGTAATGGTGGACAGGGCAAAGTTTTATCATTACTGCTTTCAAAACCCTCCAAGGCAAAGCAGCAGTTACATATTCTCTAATCCAGGAGACAGGCATGCAATATCCTATACTCCCTGCCCCAAATTCACCATCAGCCCCATGCCCAGCAGTGTGACATGCGAGGGATGTCCCAGCCATCCTGGCTGGAGCCTACCTTGCAGTTCCTAAGCACTGGGATCACACCCACCATCACTGATCTCTGCAGCCCCAAACTCTGCATCGTTTCTGTGGGATCCTGTTGTTTTGTCTGCAGGATCCTTCTCTTTGCAGGGCTCCATGCCCAGCTCCACATCGGCCCTGCTTGGCGCAGAGGCAGGCAGCTCTGAGCCAGTTTTCTGCTCTGGAAACCTTGGGAATCTCCCTTGGTGTTTCCCAGAATAGCCCCAAGGCTCCTCTAATTTTCTACAGCTGCTGCACACCAGCACTGTAGGAGCCAGCGGCTCCGTAGCATCCCCAACCCAGCCCTTGGAGGTGGCACAGCCCCAGGAACCAGGGAATTCCTCATCCCTGGGGAAGCCCCTGCATTTGCAGAGAACAAGGCTCATTTTATCACATTGAAACAAAGCAATACAAACCTAAAGGAGACATAGAAATGCAGGCACTGAAGCCTGTTAGCCAAGAACCGAGGGACAGCTTGCAGGGTCCAACACTAGCCCTCCATGCTCCCCAAGGGCTAGGAAGATACACAGCACTACCCGCCCCTATTCCAACACATCCCTGTAGCTCACATGGTCTCGAGGATAAAACAGCAGGCATTTCCCCAGCAGTTGGTGACTCCCAGCTGACTACTGGCAGCTTTCACAGCCCTGCTCAGTGTGGCTGCCTCCACCTAAGGGGCACAGGTACCCGGGGAGCAGCTGCCAAGACAGCCCCTTGGGGGCTGGTACACTCAGTAATGCCGAAGTACAAGGTGTTTGAGATGCCTCTCCCCAGCACACGGGGTCAAACTACCAATACACAGAGGACTTGAGACACCAGTGAGTTGCAGCGCGTTCTCAAAGAAAAGTCCTCCAAAGCTAGCAAACCATTTGCAGAGTACAATTTATTCATCCAATTTACACCTTATTTCTCTTCACAAGCAGATCATAGTCTCTGTGAAATTGCTCATTGCTAGAAATTATGCAGCAAATATTTCAGGATACGTATTTCCAGCAAATTGCCTGCTGACAGTGCTATTTCCCTATTCACAGTAGGAAATCTGAGCTGTTTTGATAGGACATACAGCTTCCATAGCATGACTCGTTCCCCGTCATGAAGGCACGATGCTCTCCTAGCCTGGCACCAACAGGCAGTGCTTCTTAGCTTATAAATAAAAAGCTCACAACAGAATCAACCTTACAGTGCAAATATTCATGATTATGAATTTGAAAATCACTTCCTATGAATAAGCCTGCACCGTTTGCATTAAAATATGCTGCTTCAGCATCATTCCTGCCAGTGTACATGTTTGCTAGAAGAGCCACAGATAGCAAACCCAAAAAGGTCAGGAAGAGGAAGGGAATAAATTTATTGAGAAATTCAAACATATGTTTGGTGCTGGTTTTAAAAAAGATATCTGCTGCAAATACATAGATGGTGTTTCCATCACCCTTGGAGAGAGCACTGTGCAGAGCTCACTGTACAGGGACAAACATCTCAACTAATTGAAAAACTGATTAATCTTTACACTACCAACTTTGATATTTTGAACGTTTTAATTTCTTTTTAAAAGATTTCTTTGAAAAATATTTAGAATTCATATTGGAAACCCACAAAGGAGTTTTTAAGAATCTACTTTCTTATTTTAATAAAATGTAGTTTAGATTTTTTTTTTCTTGGAAATAGCTTCATTAAATAGAAAAGGAACTAAAGGGCATGGTAATATAATTCACAGACGATACTAAATTAGGATATATTGTACATGGCAGTGTGGGCTGAGAAATAATACAAAGGGCCCCAGAGAGATTGGAAACCTGGGTAGAAAATAAATGAGATTCAATTTGGAAAAATGCCGTCGATGCCTCTGGGGAAAATAATTCGAAACACGCGGAAACCTGGGAAGCAGGAAGGGCTAATACGGAGTTTAAAACAATAACAGAGAGAAAATTGGTCTGCAAAGCATTACAGACAACCTCTAATGCCCGCTGGAGACAGCAAAGAGGTTCCTGTTGGCTGCTGCAACATCTTCGGGATGGTCATCACGATGCTGATGGAGACACAACAAGAACCGTGACTAAGAACAGGCTAATCACCACAGTCCAGGGCAGCGTTGTGTCAAAACCACACAGAGGTAACGGGGGCAAGGATCATTAATTCAAGTGACAGCTGGGAGTTCTATCTGTATCTACCCCTCAAAGGCTGGGTGTAGAGGAGCAGGAGAATGAGGATGCTCTATGGGACCATGACAAAGGTGAGGGGGGTGTTGGACAAGAGACATGCATGCTAAATTTCGAACCACCACTTCAGAGGATGCCTCAGCAATAAAGAACAAAAGCATAAAGAGCTTGTTGACAGCACAAAGCTCTGCAGACACAGGCATTCCTGCATGCAACCATTTCCTGGCAGGAGATGGGCTGAGACCCTGTTGGTCTCTAGCTTAACTCAAGTGCTCCTGCTTCTCTTTGGCTTTCCTTCAAACTTATATATGTTCAGAAGCACTGAGCAAATGTGAACATCAAGGAAAAGGGGAAGAGGAGGCAGGAGCAGCCTAGTCCCCACAGGCCATACACTCAAGTTCCCATTGTCACTGAGGGAGGAGTTGGACCACGGCTGGATGTTCATGCCTCTGTCCAGACTCACAACAACTCCAGTCCTGCCAGGAGCAGATACCATCAGGTGCTCTTGAGTTATTAGCACAAAGAAGAAAAGCTGCTTCTAATTTTCCCCAGTCCTGGGGCTGGGACAGGATCGTCCCCCATTTCCCAGAAGGGCTGACAACAGTACTAACATTATCGACTCAGCATCCTTGCTTTCCCAAGAACCCTTTCTTCTGGAGACACCATGTCTGGCAACTAACTTGGTCCCTGCTGATTAGGGCAGGAGGTTAGATGTATCACCCTGAAATCACCAAAAGCACAATTTTACACAATCCCAACAGAAATGTGCTCTACAGAACAAATTCTATTGAACAGGCGATCTGATCCAAGCAAGGAACTGGCTTAATTTATGGCCAAATGCAAATACTGTGCTAAGCTGGACTTGCAACTTTTGGACATGCCCATTCAAGTCCCCTTATTCACAGAATCACAGGATGGTTGGGGTTGTACAGAACTTCTGGAGATCATCCAGTCCAATCCCCCTGCTAGATTCACCTACAGCACGTTGCAGAGGAACGTGTCCAGGCGGGTTTTGAATATCTCCGGAGAAGGAGATTCCACAGCATCTCTGATTCCCCCTCCTCTCCACAAACATGTGCTTCCCCTATCTCTTGGGATCACAGTTCTGAGAAAATTAAGTGGGGAGGATTAAGCCTTCCTGCCCACTTGTTTCCCCACTCAGAGGGCTGTAAGAAAGGGCTCTGGCCCCTGCAGCATCTCCCACGGGCAGAGGGCTGAGCTGCAGCCTCACGCCTGCTGCCTTCCTGTGGTTCAGCTGCAGCAGGTATCAAAAACTCGGCTACAACCCGGCCATGCAACATCTGAACCACTGCACCAGCCCCAACCCTCTCCCTCGGAGCTGCACCAGGTCAGCCTACTTGCAGGATGATAACTGACTTACTTTTTTAAAATTTCCTTGCTAAAGGGTTGCGTGCTATTTCTCCAGGGCACTCGGAGCTCTGCTCACCTGTCTTCTGTATTTCAAGAAACCATCTGAGCCTATATATTCCAGATGATAAACTCCACCTAGCAATTTTCCCCTTTTCATTAAAATTATTTACACCAGAAGAACTTAAAACAAAAATCGATTTCAGAAGAAACAAGGAGGAACAGACCAAAGACTCTTCCTTTTCACTGCTATTTTTTAGCTCTGAAAGTTATGCGCTACGTTTATGAACTTGAGCATCACATATATATTTTAAAAGGTAACAGCACAAACACTTGTTACAGTATCCATCATTTTTTCTTGACCTTACAAAAAATAGAGCTTGTCAGGTAACAGCATTTCTGACATTTTGAAGTTGTTTTCTTTCACCTTTGGGACAGAAATAAAATCTTTAAGCATTTTGCTGACCAAGCTTTCAGAAGTGTGACTTTGGAGACACCTAACCAAGCTCAATATTTTTGTTTAGATAAGGCTGAAGCTGTACAAGACTTTCCACTGACTCTAAAATTTCCAATTTGAATTCTAATCTAATAAAATTTATTGTTTCCTCAGAGCATTGCAAATTAAATGGAATTGTTCTTTTCCCCTAGATGAAACCTCTGGCACTGGGGTGGGGCCAAGGACAGTTTTGATGGCCCTTCCCAGAGCCATTTACAGGCTCTTGGAGATGTTCATCTCAATCAAAGGGATCTTGTTTACTCTTTTCCAGGACTATTGCATTTCAGACACATCTCTGAAGCAGCTCATATCTAGCTCTCACAAGAGCAGACCTTAGGAATGGAAGACGTGCACACACAGCTGGCTCTTGAAGTCCCTAGGAAACCTCAGCAGTAGGTTTGAAAAGGCATTTTCCTGCGCACGAGGGCTGCCACGACACACCAGCTCCCCAGTCAACCCTGTGTTTCAGCCAGTGGATGTTTAAACCTTCGGCTGAGGACAAGAGAGAAACAAGAATGTCTTGGGAACCATGCCATGTGTAGCACAACAGAAACCATCTCACAGCCTTTGCTGTCTTCTCTTGGGTCATTGACAATCAGATTTAAAAAAAAAAAAAAAAAAGCCTGACTTTGATTTGAGATAATCTATTTCTAAAGTCAAATGCAACAGCACACACCAAGGCAAAAACTGAAGTGTAATCTATTACCTAAATAAATGAAGACATGCTGCCTTTACCCCTCAGTCGTCACGGTTTCAGGGATGTGGTATTTTTAACAGGTTACAAAAACAGAAAGCAGTATCCCTAACTTTAAAAACTCTATGGCTACTTAAGTGTATTGTGTCCCACACTAGAACATCATGTCAGTCTTTAGACTGGAATAAAGGATGAATTTATACACTTCACTGTACATATTTACACATTTTGTCACTCAGAAAGCCCATCTCCAAACGCCACCAGATTCCAGTCCAGCTACCAGGTGTAGGGCAAGGTCATGTTCACCCAGCCCAGTTCAGAAGGATCTGGGAAGGCAGCAAAACTTCCCGTCCTTGCTCACCCAGTCTCCTGGGGAAGGATGAATCCTACAAGTTCTAGAAACTCAGAGGAAAAACAGCCACTTGAAGCATTTAAAAAAGCTGTGGGTACTAAAACAGCAAATGTAAGCCTTTGATCTCTCATATTGGTCTTCTGGAAATCCTCTCATTGGCTACAGTGGCCCTGGACACCTGATGAAAAGCGTTATCGTCCTGTTGTGACTGGAATCCATCACATTCATTACCTTTTACTCAATCACTTAGAAATACAAAACATTTCTGCATTTAACCAGCTTTAAAAGCATATAATCTATTTTAATTGTATACTGTTCTTCATCCCATTGTAGTTCAACAAAATCCAAGTTAAAAAGCATCTAAAGGTTAAGTTTGCTTTTCTGAAAGTGAAAAAGCTAAGGTTCTGAATACAGAATTTGTACTATGTAATTGTTTAAATGAGCATTCCTTTACCATATCATCCTCCCTAGTAAGAAGTAGTGTCATACTTAATGCAAAGAGCTGTATTTGGTTACAAATCATGTTTTAGCAATTACACTACAGAGCAAGAATGAACAACTCTGTAGTTTTTAATAAAATGCACATGAGAAACAGGATCTTCAATTTACATTTATTTTTATCTTGCTCATTCATGAAAGGTCATGTTCAAAAACTTGTCTTGCCTTTTCATCAGAGCAAAATCCAGTGTGGCTCCAGCATCAGCTGAGACACAACTGTCCTGCCCCCCTCTGAACTGAGCTGCATTAAGAGTCTAAACTCGGACGTTACGCTTTGGTTTGCAAAGTGAACAGAGCATCAATATTGCAAGTTGAGAAGTACTCTTTAAATCTAGGGTGAAAGGTACCTTACATAAGGGCTGGGAAGAGGCACTATCACCTTCCTCGGCATGTAGCACCCTGCTCTCAGCCACACTTTGCATCTGTCGCCTCCAGTGGGCTTGGCAGTTCTCAGCCTGGCAGGTTCCTGCAACTTCACACACTCAGGGCTTGGCACCTACAAAGGTGAGAGCTACACCTTACACAGACCTCACTGTCTTCCTTCTTGATGTGTCCCATGGACAAATCAAGTATTCCTGGTACTAAAATCAACCTGTAAAGCCAAAACTCCTCTTGTTGTTTCAAAGCCTACTAAAGGCTCCAATTAATTCCCATCGGCAGCAAACAGGCATCTTAAATCCACTGCCTTTCAGCCCTTAATTGTCTGATCTGATCATTAAAGCTAAGAGGAGGAGTAGGAGGAGGGAGGGAGGGTAGAAGGGCAGAACAATGTAAAATAACACGGCTACCCGGGAAACAAATGAACAATTTTCCATCAAAGCACCCAAGTGGTGGGCAGTAGCTCATTACTGTCCAGAGCACCTTGCTCTCCTGCTGTCTCCATGGTTGATCAGATGTCAGAAAGGATCTCCACATCAACATGCTTAGCCTCCACTCTAGGACAGACAAGATACTAGCATTTTTTAGTAAAGATGATAAGCCAGGTCAACAACTTGAAAAGGATAATGACTTTGATGAATTTGGGACCATGGAGTTGGCTGCCAACAGCAAGGTTAGTGTGTGCAGTATTTTCCCAATGGGAACTTGGAAGTTTTCCAACCTAAAGCCTTCACTAGACCCAGAACTTCACCACCTGAGATCAGGATGCTGCAGATCTGTCAACCAGAGAAATCCAAACAGCATAGTATTTGGAATAAAAAAGATACAAGGGTAAAGCCATCACTGTGCAGTTCACTTTCTGTCCACCTTGTGGATTAGCATAATTAATGAAGCATTTAAAGGATTTAAAAACTTACAGACTAGGAAGCAATGCCACCTACTGAACAGGACAGCATGTGACGGACAGCGGACACCCCTGAAAGTTGGTCCCAAGATGGGGTGTGGATGCAGCAAGTTCCCATTGCTGCCAAGGGGCTAAGCAGCCACGCTGAGCCTGGATATGGTATCCGTGTAAGGACTAACCAGGTATCCCAACATCTGCCCTGCTAGTCTCACTAGATACACAAACACAAGTTCAAAGACATTTTAACCGATGAATAATTTAAAGAAAAATGTATTTTCAGTAGGCTTTGAATTTAAATTTTCCTTTGACAAGACCTTTTAAAGCTGGAAAATATACAGCTCAAAAATGACAGATGGCTTTAAAATTAGAGATCAAATTATATGGGAATTTATAAAGGTATTACAGAGAAAAAGCAGCACTGAATGTTACTAAATTTAGGATAAATCCTGAGCAGACACTAGCAATTAAATAAAAATTTTTAAAAAATCATGGCCCAGAGGCTGCCACAGTGTTTGGCAGTGGCTGACAGCCACAGAACAGCCTCAACTGCCTAACAGAGGGAAATCAGTTCCCATTCCTGCTCCGAACCATTTTCCATTAAGAGATCCAAATTGTGAGCTAGTCAGACTCTCCACACAAGATATTTGATGCAGCAGGTTTTTCTGAGTTCTGTTTTTCTTCCCCCTAAATGAATCCCTGGTTTTGTTTAGTTATTTGCAAAACCATGTCAAGTTATAAGCATACGACCACAAATCAGACAGAAGTTGCTACTGATGTGGTTTCTTCCCCCCCACCACCAGAATTTGCCATGGTAATGCAGAGTTATAAAAATAACAGTATGATCTATAGTAGGGCAGCAGTTTGATCAGACTCAAGACTTCTGGTATGTAAGACTTCTCTACCAAAAAATGTTCCAGACAATTTGTAAAATTGATGGGACTCCGGAGTAATCATGCTGGAGCCAAACACTTACATGTTTGATACAGAGGGATTTTCAGTGGATTTGATGGCGGCTGGAGTGGGGGAGGGCGCTTGGTTTAACATATACATTCTTTCTGCAACTGTGGTGCAGACTTTGCTGAGAAATGTGTGAGAAGACAACAACCAACGTGGCAGGCGACACGCAACCAGAAGACATCATGACTTGGTCAATCCATGAGCAGAGAGCTAGAGAGTATAGCAACACATGAGTTCTGATGGTCCTTGTGTGACATCTGGTGGTCAAGAAGTACCCTGGGATGAACCATCCAACTCGGGCTGCACCCAGGGTACACTCACAGCCACACAGAAGGCCAGGAGCTACAGCCCTTCCAAGAACTTCACCAGGATCCAAACGTTCAGCTTCTGAAGTATGTTCTGGTAGAATGATCAAATAGAGATTTGGGAAACTGAATCTCTCCACTCCCTGTTTCCTAAACAGTACTGATTCTCCCCAGGTACATCTCAGTCCCTTCTAAAGACTGGACATCCTTTCTGGGGACAAACAAGTGTCTACAAGAAACCTAAATAGACATAAATTTAAGGCATTGCATTTCATTAGCCTGAAGGTTTTCAGTATCTTTTAGCTATATTTTTGTTCTAAAGGAAAAAAAGGAGCATGTAAAGGCTGGTGCCTTGTACTAATTGCATGAGAAAGAGAAGCATTTCAGTATGCAAAACTGAAAGCAGATCTCCAAAGACAAATTTCCTGAATTAGAAGGCAATATACTTATTGAAGATACACCTTAAAACTCCTCAGTACCTCAGACTTCTTTAAAAACATAAAAACCCCTCAACCTGAAACCCCAAAGTAGCCAGGAACTGAAAGGTGAGCTGGAATTGACTTAATCCGTCAGAGCCTTGGGGCAGCCCTGGTGTTTACAGTGGAGCAGAAGCACGCTTGTCTGCTTTTCAATAGGCTGAAGCTGTCAGATGCCGAGGATAAATTGTCAAACCACGATTGTCCTAGACAAATGTGATGTTCAGCTGAATGTTGCAGAAGTAGTTTCTTCCTTTGCTGCAGTTGCTGCCTGCATTAGGTTCATCTAAAATGCACAGGCTTGAAGAGAGATAGAGCGTCCCTATGTGCGCAATAGAGCAATTGTCCCTGCAGTAAGCATCTCTTCCCTACATTTCTCTTCCACTCATCCCAAAGGTGTCCATAAACAAGACGGCTCTATGTCTGTATCAAGCTCATATATCATACATATGATATGACCCGTATTATCCACTTAAATACATCATGGATGGAGTAAGTCAACAGGTTAAGGATGCCGATGCAGAAGAGCATGGGATGTGACGGTCGAGGTTAGGGATTGCCCACAAAGGAGGGCCTCTTGCAGGACAGGGCTATAAAGGCAGCCTGCGTAATCAATAAAGCCACCATTTTGAGCTTCCTCTATATTAGAGTCTGTGTCTCAATGGTCCTCGCCGGGGAGAAGCAAGAGCCTGGTACAGGGTGGGGTTTGTTGATATGCAACAATACATCTTACTTAAAGCTCAGTTTCTGCCTTGCTCTTCCTCCTATGACACATTTATCACAAGGCAGTGCAAACAGATTCCCCAATGGATCTTTGATCCCTTCTCCTCTTGGTCACTTCCCAAAGTAGGTCATAAAGAGCTCCAGGTAACCTAAGGTCTGCAGCCTCCAGAAGTGCCACGTTAGGGAAGATGAGTTACCAGCAAAGCTGAAATCAAGCACAAGGATTAAGAATAAAAACTCATCAGAATTTCAAGCAGGAGCTGCTTTGCATGTTCTGCTTACTTGTGCTGAGAGACAACAAACCAGTTGATTTCTCAAGATATTTCACTCAGTTTGCAACAGTTTTTAGCTCTATAGTTTGCAATAACACATGCTCTGAAAACAAAATTCAATCCCCAAATCCTTCTAGTTCGTTACTCATAAAATCCATTAAGTTCAGACACAAGCAAACCAGACTCATGTCTTTCCCTCCCAATGCCTATTACATATAAATAGTAATTATTGTTCCTGGCAAGGCTCTAGTGTCTCTTAAGATTCTGTACTTTAATGATCTGATTTCTTAGCACTTTCCACTGAATATATTTAACAAGCATCTGAGTTTCCTCCTCCATGATAGGATTTTTAAATTATGAATGTAATAAAGACAATGATGTTGCCAGTCTCATGATTAATAGTTTAAAAAGACATTCGCTAAGCCTTCATTCCTCCCATTACCACAAATTTACAAGCAGTATACAGCTTTGTACAATTCAGCAAAGACAAGATTTAACTGTATACATAGCTAAAGCAATAAGCTCTACAAGAGCATTAATTTAGTTTGATCTAGAAAAGCAATTTAAGTTCTACCTGTTCTGTTGACAGATCTGTGTTTTTTAAATGCCACCTAATGTCTAATGCAACATTTCTACCTTATTTATGCATTAGGTGACATCTCCAATCTTGTATGTTGTCACTGCTCAAACCACAGTAAGTTACTTCACTGCACTGCTATGAACAGAGAGTATCATTAGCGTACAGTTCAGAGTTATTGAACTAATCAGCTAGAGAGGGTTCTCCTAATAACACAGATCCCCAGATAAGCTGCTAAAAACACTCCCTCAACCATCACATCAGTCACTTTTAAAATTAAAATGAAACCAAACCACTAAAAGAAAATAGCATTTATGGTAAAACTCAATTTTATTACTTCACAGGAACATTGGCTTCATTTGATGCAAGAATGTACCCACAAACTACAGTGGTTGCTCAGCGGAGTTAAGTCTGTGTCACTTCCCAAGGTTTAAATATTCAAATAGACTTGTATAAATGCTACAGTAGAACATGCCAATCAAAACCCTGAGAAAGTAAAGACAGGTTAAGCATTATGCTAGAGATGCAACACAAGACAGCAATTCTTTCCAAGCCTGTCAGTAATCAGTGCACGGGAAACATTCAAAATATCACCTCTGCACTCAAGAGGGACAGGTAAGAACGGATCAACAGCATATTTTATAGCACAAAAGTCCAGCCTCCATTTAGCAACTGTCTAACAGATCAGCAATAAGCATCTCCCTACTTACCTTGCAGAATCAAGGCCACATTTTGCATTTTTTAATATATATCAGCTGCACAGTAATTTTGAACTATAGATTAAAGCAAACAAAATGGAAACTAGCAATTTATTTCCAATTATGTTTAAGGTTTATTACAACTCAGGTAGCTTAAATTTGTTGTGCATGAGATGGAGACTTCTTCAGTTCTGGGACTATTTGTATAAATCAGCGCCGCAAGACAATCTCTTTGGAACAAGTCATGAAATTTAAGCATCAGCCAAACCAGTTCAGAGTGATTTATGAAATTCTGAAGATCACATTAATGGAATTGCTAACAGTCATAACTACATCCACATAAATGTGCCTCTCATAATAAAAACACTCTACACAGTTCTGAATGTTTTAAGAACTGGTAAAATGACTACAGATTATGGAGTCCATCTCCTTTAAGGCATCAAAGACATTCTCAAGGAGGAGTTAATTAGTCCAGTTTCACAGGATACACCATCACAGAGTCTGAGATTCTGACTGCCTGTGATTAATTTTAACTCTGCACCAACATACTTTGCTTACATTAGCTCTGTTTTCAATTTGCTCTCCTTTTTTTTTTTTTTTTTTTTTCAGAGGCCTCTCACTGGTGTGTTCACAGCTGGAGATTCAAGTGCAGCTCCTCTGGGCTGCCCCATAACCAACTGGAACACTTGTTGGCAAACCTCTAGATGACAAGGAAGCACATAAGTACTTTAGAACATGCATCTTTCCCCGCCCTGCTCCCCAGTTCACAAGGCAGCAGATTCAAGCGCAAGCCCTCCTCCCCTCGAATGGTCTCGTACACACATGCAGTCAATTCACAGCATCCATATTCCCATTAAATTCACAGGAATACTGTGCTTTTACAGATGCCACTGATAGAGGGATCATGGTTAAAAATTCCTCACAACCTCTCATATAGATTCCTACTGGTAGTAGGCACCAAGTTTCAGGAAAGGACTATGGGTGGTCCAGCGCATTCCCATGCAATGAAAACTATTTATCAACAAGGCAACTTCCAAAAAAAAAAAAAAAAAGTCAAAGCATGCCTTTTAACATTCTTTACCAAATAGCTTAAGTTCTGAAAATAAAGGCAACTTGCTTATGCAGTTGCCTTTCTGAATTTCATATCCTTTCTGCAGGGAGTCTTGCCTGGGGATATAGCTTCACTTGAATATACCCAAAGTTGGCACTGCTTTCAAGTCTCTTCTTCGCCACTCAATTCTCCCTCTTTGTTCATGCTGGTATACACATTCAGTGACAAGTCACACTAGGGTGAGAACTTCTCTCTCCTCTGGGTTATAAACAGCCTTTCAGCTGGGTTAGTTTCAGCCTGGATCAGTTCAGCTGGTCCCACCACGTTGCGGTATAAGCATTTAGGCTGTTCTTGAGACAGCAGTGCAGAGAGAAGAAAGTGAAGAATGGAACACTGGCTTACATGTTCTAATCTAGCACATAAGAAACTACATCCCTAGTTTCAATTTGCATGGAAGTCACCCTCCCCTGCTCACAGTCACTTGCTCCAGAAGGTACTGCTATTCATATCAGTAATACTCCAGGAAAACACAAATAAACTATGTGCTCTGAGGTGCTCTGCACCATACAACAGGCAAATGTATGATTAGCCAGTCTGGGTCTTAAGGTTCTTTCTGATTCAGTAAGTTCCTTGTTTAAATTATCTGACCAAATGCTTAATGCCTTCCTTACTGTGCTAAATTAAGCCAGTCCTTACCAGCTGCCAGCAAGGGGAAATGGAAGCACACAAGGATACTGTAGGATCTCCTTCTCCAGCCCAACACAGCACGCACACACTTCCATCTCACAGCCTGACTGTGCTTGGCACTCCTTCATTTCTCTCTGCTCCTTCCCTTAATCTAGGAGGGATTTGCACCTGGCTTAGCTCAAGCCTGAATTAATTTGCAAGACAGAGAACTTAAAGTGATTTTCCTCCATCAGAAGTCAGGGATGTGGACAGACACAAGGTGAAGCTGTGCAACAGATGATGGTTAGCACTGGAAATAGTTTTCCTTTGGGCTCAGTCCTTAATTTGACAGAAAAAGACAGCAAAGTTAATTGCTGATGTAGCAATCCTACATGACAGTCTCTTCAAACAAAACCAGCTCTCTTTAGCAAGGAGCACATTACAGTTTACAGATCAGTTTGAACCCCCAAAAGTCTCAAGATCCACTGCCCTCATGTATCCCTGTTCAGTGCAGCAACCCAGCAAAGTTCAGTGGTGGACTCACAGTCTGCTGCCCCTCCAGAGGGGAATTACATAACCTTGCTGGGTTTGTAAAGCAACCATCATAAGTGCTATTATTCCCAACCAGACCTGTCTGTGCTACTGAATGCAAATAAAGGTAGGAATGTTTGAGACAATCAAACAGCAGATGCAGCAGAGATGAATTAATTTATATTTGAACAAAGGCAAAAGCCAATGGGAGGTTAAATATGACAAGCTTGAAGGGAGTTCATTTAAAGATAGAGCTGAAGGGAGAGTTGCTGAAATGGTACATTTCATTGCATGTTGTGGGACTGAAAAATAAGTCAGAGCCATCTGAGATTTAAACAATTATAGCCAAGGAGTTTATCTTAGCATCTAAGCTGTGACTCTTCAGGGCCAGCTTTATAATTCTCCTCAATACACATCATGGAGACTTCTGCAGCACATAGGAACATACCATCAATCTGACTGACTGAACACCTTTGTACTTTTTATTACACAGACAAGTGCTGAAGCTTTATTTGTGCAAAGGCTGCTTTTTATCTATAGGGACAGGGTGATAATGACAGCTGGATAAATGTTAACAGACCAAATTTTAATAGCAACTTGAACTATTTAAAAAAGGGGTCTCCATTGATGAATTTAGCCACCCTAAAAAGTTGTAATTCAGTATTATACAGCCACAACAGGGACACGGAACTATCAAACAGGTTCTAGCCATTCTTTTATGGCATTGATTTTTTTTGATACATTCAAAGCATTATTGCATCAGAAAACAAATCATGCATCTTTGTTTCCAGACAAATTCACCTGTATTTGTAATTTCTAGCTACATCTCAAAGGTGCACCAAATCTACAGTTTTATGGGTTTAGTTGCATGCTTCGCCTATATGCATGCTGAGATAATAAATATTAAATACAGGAAAGAACATAAGAGAACCAAACTGACATTAGGAATATTTTATGGCAGCTGTTATTTTCTGCCAGTCAAAGAGCTTGTCAAAAAATTGAGGTAACAACAGTGGCCACACCACTCAGCTGAGAATCACTCAAAATTCACGGAAGTTTTCAGAAATTCAAGTACACAAACACCAGCTGCAACTTGTCAGAAATGCCAAAGAAATTAGGTTGGCTGCATTTTATTAGTCTATTAGCTGGCGCTCACACAGCTCCTTGTAAATCCTTTTTCTCACTCGGGGCATATCTTCTTGGGAGAACTGAAAAGGCTGGTCTAAGGCGAGGCACTTGCAGTACTGAGGAAAAGGAAAAGGCTCGATTGAAAAAAAAGGGACATTTGCTGTATGAACAATGCAGGCCACTGATTTTTCAAACGCAGTACTCTTACCTGGAGCACAAAAACCCCACAGTCACTGTCATTTTTCTGTTGTGGAATGCACTAAAAGGAAAAGAAACAAGAAGAGACATGTTAGATCTTTACTTATCCTTTTATCTCTAACTCCCGCTTAAAGTTGCAAAGGAGATTCCACATAAGGATTAGGTACCTCATTCTCAAAGCTAGTTGTTCTGCAGCACTAGAAACCGGAGTTGAAATTACCTATTCCGATCTCAGCTTTTGCAAGGTGACAGTCAACACCTTGTTAGAGTAACATCTAACATTTAGAAAAATATATAGTGTAGGACAGAAAACAAATTACAAATCTTTCTTTTGAGTTTATTTTATTTTAGTGACCCACATAGAGCAGCTTCTCAGTTAGTTCAAATAAATGTTTGTACAGCATTATCTGCTTTACACAGGACCGAACTGCATCGGCAAAGTCACACAGGCCTAGAGGAAGATTACTCTCAGCATCCATGCCACCAGCAGGGGCATTCCTCCCCCAGCCACACCTAAGGGTCTCAAAGAACATGAAGAGTAGTACATTGTCAGGTGGCAGTACTAAGCAAGACAACCTCAAATGCTGTCTTTCAAACACAAAGCTAAAAAGTCCAACTAATGCTGCTATGTCTCTGGCACTAGAAGAGGAAAAGTAATTACTTTTCCTCAACTCCCAAATCATCTGCCTCACAGAATACAGGACAAACTGATTGAACAGAGTGTGTAGGAGTGCAGAGAAGAATCATTTCATCATTGTACTAGCATCTAAAAATAATCCTGTGCAAGGAGGGAGCTGCTGGGAGTGTCTCATGTGCAATGACCTGTTTTATACCTTTGGAGCCATTATGGGATGGCTATGCAATTCACATATTCCCTCATTTACACTACACAAGTTATTCCCTTTCATTGTTGCTAGGCTTTGTTTACTTTTGATCAAACAATGTGCCGCAAACAGCTCTGGAGACCAAAGCCCTCTATCCATAGCACATACAAAATATAAGCAGTAGTAGCATTAGTCTGCTCCCTCTCTCACTAAATCCCATCCAATTGGCATAGTTCAGAACAGTTCTTTTGGGAGAAATGAGGAAGCCGAGTCTCCAGCTCACTCAGTCCTTGACCTTGTGTCAACATGGGTACCGGCTACAGATTTCACTGCACAGATCTAACTGACCAGAGATTAGGCTCAGATCAGTCACTTGCAGAAAATATTAAAGACCTGGTTGAAGCGGGATGAGCAGCAGAGCTGTAAGTCCCATGTGTAACCACCTGCGTTGCTCCCATACCCTCTGTGTGGTCAGCATAAAACAATTATCTGCTTGTACAAATACACGGTTTTAGAAGCAGACTCCTAAAATCCCCCCAAAAGTCAGACTCCAGGGCTTGAAGTGCTGCCATTTACCTTTGTCACAGCAGTCTGCCAACCCTGAAGAAACTCAGGGCGATTCTTCTCTTTTGCTTCAGTCAGCAAATACTTTTGAATGTTCTTTAAAAAGGAAAAACAAACAAACAACAATATTACATATCGACTAAAGAACACAAGAGAGACATTGAGATCTCTGCTGGCATCCTTTTGACAATGAGGGCAAATTTCAGGTGAGCACTAACAATTAGGAGCTGAGCTCCAATTTAGAGGTAAAGATATAAACTCTGGTGGTTACTGCATGTTCTACCATCAAGGCTCATTTTGGTCTATGAAGGTGAGCTTTAACACCCCTCACCCCATTGTACACTGGTATTCTTAATACCAGAGTAGCTGTGGCAGTCCGGCACAGAGTCAGAGAGCTCTCAAACACGCAGAGACACACTGTGCAGTCTCTCCTGGCTTCCTTGGCTGACAGCAAGGACCTTACATTCAATATGATAGCATTTTCCTGCCCGAATCTCAATACAAAAAACTTTGAGTTCTGCAGCTAATCAACAAAACTCCAGGGAGAGTTTTAGTGACATACAGGAAAAAATAGTCTGACACAAGAGAGGAAAGCAAGATAAATGAGCCTATGGTCTTGGGTTAAGCAAATCCTTCTACTTCTCTGTAAACAGGCTGGTGGTTTATAGCACAATTTAAACACACTCCAGCACACTAACATTTACCAGCGGGTGGATCATCACAGAGTTTCGGGTATTGGCCCCCCTTCTCCTAGAAAAGGCAAGATTAAAAATGTCTCAAGTTTGGAAGACATTTAAATGCAAATGCTTGCCTGGAGCAGGATGGGAGAGGCTACTTTGCAAGACTGCAGGAGAGGCTATAGGGCAGCTAAGAGGGACGCCCTGGTTTATGCTGCAAGTTCAGAAACTGGAGAACATGAGGTCTCTCTCTCCCAGAACAAACATTAGCTTCATCCTCAACAAATGCCAGCAGGAAAGTAGTATCTTCATTCAGAAGTCCTAGCTGGGAACTCTCCTGGGTACAACAATTACTATTCTTCTGGAAACCAACAACCACACACAGTTAAAAGTAGAGGCTTGGTGCATCAAGCAAGCAATTAAGTTGACAAAATTAGCTTTTGTAACAGGGTCATTACAATTTGCTGGTCCCAGCAAAAGTTTCCTGGCTGCTCTTTACCAGGAAGACTGATAATATAACTCCAATGTTCAGCTTGCAGCTTTGAAAGGTTGCTGGGTTATAATCAGAGGTACACACTCCGCAACAATGCAGACGAGGAAAAAGACAACATGCTGTTAATAGCATAGTAACACACAAACCCCACCAGGTAGCACTACAGCATCTTCAGTCCTCTTCTCTCACACAGACAGCCTCCCCACAAAAGGCCAACAATTTATCATTTCCTAAACACAATTCCCTCTGCAGTTTAAAGAACTGCCTTTACTCTGCTCCTCGACAGTCTGCTTCCCTGTGAGAGCTGGATTTGAGTCCCTGCTTTCTGCAGGAGTGACATGACAAAGCCATGAAAGGTGTGCTGATTACATGGTCAAGCTAATTAGGCAATTGGCAATCTAACCTCAACTCCCAGCTCTGGTGTGACCCTCAAGGTCTGTGCTTCAGACTCCTCAGCAGGACAAGCTGATTCTCATTTCATACACGGCAGGACAACAACAGATACACTGCATTTAAAGTTTAAGGCTAAATAGAAAAAAGGGGTTTGGTGTGTCAAAGAAAACAGTTTAAACTTTGCAGACACAGCCGTCACTCTTACCTCGACACAAAACTTAAAATGAATGCCTTGGGAATCATAAAATGAAATAATTCGATTTGGGATGTTCACAGTAATGAGGGACCAGTGGACTTCCAGGTGAATAGGGATTAACAAGAGAGTCTTTTTGAACAAGTCCACCTGTCAAGAATAACAACAAGCATTAAAGATGATTCCAGGGACAGAACACACCAAAGCAAGACATTAAATATATCTAAGCCTCCTTTCTGATACCCCCTAATTAAAGTATTCTTTTTTATTCTTCTCTCTTTCAATAGATTCCTCGTTTATCTTGTACACAAAACTTATTAGCAGGCACAAAAATACAGTTACAGCCCAGAATGCTAAGGAGCATTGTACAGTTCATCACCATTTTATCTGTGGGAAAAGCCTGCTCACATCACATTTTAACATCTACATTGAGGTGGGATTTCTTAAGTAACGATGGCAATACAGTCAAGCTTCAATTTGGGTTAGCTGCGTATCTTCAGTAATGACACTCCTACAGTATGAACACCACTGACTTCTGTCATAGCTGCATCATGGATAGGTGACAAATGAAGCAGTTGTGATCACAGACATCCCTCGAAAACCCAGCAAGCTGGTGCAGTTCGACTCCCTCTGCTATAACACAGACTTGTCACAGGAAAGCAAAGAAGGAGTGCCTGGTGCTTTGGTGAGCCAAGGAAAGGAGCCGGGGGTGGAGGGGAAAGCAGAGCAGATTCATCCTTATTTGAACTTACTTTGTAGCAGATGTACTTTGGTCACAGGCAAGCAAACAAGGGAGAAGGTCTTAAAGTACAGAACAAGTAGATCAGACACAACACCCCCAGTGCCTGTGCGGCAGATGAGCCCTTATGCTTTTGGAAGCTAGTCAAGCCAGGGCTTTCTATGATCTTCCTACTCCTAGCTCCTCTTGGAACAGTTGTCTAATTGCTGGGATTTTGGTGGCACAGAAAATAAGAAGAGATAGAAGACTGAACTAAATGGACTTGTGGCAAGACTTCTCTCCTGCTTTTTTTTTTTTTTAAGCCTTGTGCAATTTGAACAGTACATAATTACTGCACTACTGGTAAAGGCAGGTCATTTGTAGTACAGAACAGTGTATTTTTTGAGTAACAGTAAAAAGCTAAAGGCACAAAAAGGTATGAGCATTCACAGCAGTTATCAGCCAAGCCTTGCTCACAACAATACCTCGATTATCACAAGCATCGACAATTCCTGCTCCCACCTGCAGAAACTGCTTCCTGACCAGATTACAGCACACTTGCTACACAACAATCCATCGTTCTCAGAGAGGATAAGCAAAGAGATGTCAGCCAGCAGCAAACTGAGCCCACAAAGGAAAACTGGAATAAAATAAATGAACTACACCTTCTGTGATGTCCAGCAACAGCAAAGCCATGCTGAAAGCAAGGGTCTTGACAACAACCCTAGTTGTGGGATTGCTACAGGCATGCAAAACTGTAGCAGAAGAGTGGAAACAGGCAGCCTAAAGCTGGAAGGGTCTTTGGTTAAGATTTGGCCAGAGGGACAGACACAAAGAGGAGCTTCTAAACTATGCAGTTAGATGCAGGGCATGTCCTTCTAGGCTCTGGCCTCCTGTATCCCACGGAGAGCACATTTATGAAACCTGGTACAGTACTCCGGTGTGTTTAAAAAGCAGAAAAGTTTCCCTTAATTGTATATTACAGGACAAAGCTGTCTACTGAATCCTTCCAATGGAAACTGCTTAGTTCTCATCCTTGCTTTAGCGATTCTTCAGGAACTGAAGTCTAAATGTCTAAACAACTGTCATGCTCTCATCTGGTCCCTCCTCAGCAGTAACATGAATACAGGTCCTGCTTTCAGAAACCACTTTCACTTTTCGTGTTCTTACAAAACTTAGGTTGCTTGAGAAAAAGAACATTTAAAAAAATCTGGGAATATTAAGCACCAATATTCAGTCTCTCTTTAAAGATATTTTAATAAATTATATGAACAGATTTTATATTTGGATAATGAGTTCATCTCTAGCATTTCACGTGTGTGCTATTTAAGTCCTTCTGCAGAAAGATCACACATTCAAACATGGTCCTTCATTAGTCTTGCCTCATCTCCCACATAAGAAAGAACAAAAGTTCACAAAAAGTCCCCAAAATGGCAGCACTGCTCTTTGTATTAGCTACCTTAGGGAATATCATAACTCATGATCCAGTATGGGTTGGGAAGCAAGGCAAATTCTGCTCTTATCACACAAACAACAGTTTGGCATGTTAAGTATTGCTCTCTAATTTCTGCTCTCTAGTACCTGCAACAATTTGGTTCTATCGAACAATCCCAGTTCAAGATAAAAGGAAGAAACAGAATTAAGTCTTCTTTCCTGCAGATTACTGTACCTGGCACCATCAGGAGCAATAACAGACATTTCTTGGAGCTAAATTAACAGCTTGCATGAACGTACACAAAGAGATAACCTACCACTAAAGATGAAGCCATTCAAAGTACACTTTTACAACATAACCATATCGACTTGAATGGTGCCACTCTACTATTTTTATTAACCACTCCCCACTCTTATAGCTCCTCTGCAAACCCAGTCTTTGTAGGTAACGCAACACATTGTAACCCAGTTTCAAGTCAGTGACTCAAACCAGCACAAAGAAAGCAGAGCACAGACAACACGGAGTTAAAGGATACCTTTTTAGTCCATCGTTTTACCCCATTATATCCTTTGGTTACAAGCTGTCTATGAAAAAAGCTGTTAAAGAAATGAACCTAAAAAAGAGAGAGAGGAGGAATGAGCACAGAGATTTTCATGCAGAGTCATTCCCCTTCCCCCAGCATAACTTATACAATATAATTTATAATGAGACAATATATAATGAAGGTTTCGAAACAGAACTCTAGCAGAGACAAACAGGCTTTGACAAGCCTATGCTACTGCTGTTCTTCAGCAAGCAAATAAAGTGAGCCTTCACTTCCCTAAAACAGGTGATGTGAGCCACTGCAGCATTCATATTTACATTTTTTTTATCTCCAAGCATATCATGTTTAATTTTTTGTTGAGGACAGACTTAGGAGAAAAACACCAAGATAAGGAGTTAAAATTTTTCTTGTTCTTTACGGGAATTAAGGAGGAGTATGCTAGAATGGCAAAGTGGAGACATAGGAGAAGGGAGTAACTTCTGTTTTCAGTTGCTGGAAGCTCCAAGACTCAAAACAAAAAAATTAATCAAAACAGTTATGAGATTTAACCCAACAACATGGTCATTTGTATTCAACTACTATGACCAGCTCCAGACAAAACCCGTATTCTGCTATTTAAAAGCATTTTTAAGTTATGCATCCATTTTGTAACTAAGACCCTACATTTATGGCAAAAAATCATCGTATTATGTTTAAAAAAATATTCTGCTCCAGGTTAACACTATTATTCCCTGTGCTTAGCTTCTCACAATTACAGGAACAGATTAAGACAAATGGAAATCTACAACATCTGGTTTTAATAATTCTGCTAGTGTAGCAGTGGTAGAAGGTTCAAGTTATTACTTGGAAAAAAAAAGTTAGAAAATTCAGCATCTGAAAACACAGTCTAACACCCATTAGCTATGCCAACAGACTTCAAAACCACATTCTGAGGTACCAGCACAAAATCTCCCAGGAGGATTTCAATTATGCACTATGAAGGAAAAAGCAGACACAAGCAAACAGATACAATCTCCAATAGCACAACCCCAGCACACACTCAGGAAGTACAGAGAATACTAATGAAGAATCACCATCAGCACCGATCAAAGCAACAACGCTCTTTCTTCTGAGCTCGAAGATTTTAAGAGTTACGTTCTGCAGAGATCATCTAAAAATGGCTTTGTTTGGTTCTTCCTTTGTGGTCTCACCTGAAAATTGTTCAGCTCTACTAGTAAACAGATGGCTTTTTATAATTGCCACTGCTGCAAATTTAGTCTCTGAAGGGGGGAGGTTGTTTTCTTGATTATTTTTTTTTCTTTTCCTCAACTGCCACCAACCGTCAGACAGTGCAGTAGGAAAGCAGTAAGCATTCTGAGTAGGATGCACAAACCAGAGTCCCACACACTCAATACTGCTGAGGAACCAAGCAGCTCTGCATCAATCCACACTCATCAGGCAGGCAGCTGATACAGTTTGAGCTGTCATGGCCCCCACAGCTGCGAGGTGGGCAGGCGGGTGAGAGTACACACAGCACATGTGCACAGCTCAGATGCTGCCACTCATGGTTTGTCATCTCAGCAGAAATCCACCTTCATTAGAAATTTCAGCTGAAACACCAAACTCTCAAGGGCATGGATAAAGCACTTCAGAACTAGATAAAATGAAGACAGAAACTTCTGGGGGAAAAGGAGAGCGGGGTGGGTGAAAACAGGGCACTTGTCTTCTACAGGTACATCATAACACTGGGCTACCACAAAGACCACCTGCAGAGGTAATCCAGTAAGTTCCTGAAACAAGAGTGACAGCATTAGAAACTGTATTTTAGCACAGGAGAGGAAGACAATTTGACCAGCATATAGCAACAAATCATAATGGAGCCACTCAGAACATCACTGAGCTAAATCTTGATTCTGTATCTGAAATAGTTAATGTTTCATCCTTTCCTCTCAATCTCTCATGTACATTTTTAAAATAACAAAAAACCTCACCTTTTCAGGGACTGCATCCATTATGAGCTCACCGTACATGTTAATTATCTGCAAGAGTTAGTAAATATTTAAATATGTACAGAATAATTTCGTAAAACTCAAATTCACAAGTTCCCATAAAACACAGGACCCAGCACACTTGAAACAGCAATAAGGAGGTGAGTAATTATAGTAACATTTTGTGATAGTCTGAAGGAGGAGCACTCTGGAACTCATAGTGGCTGGCCCGGGGAGAGACTGTAACTGGCTGCCTGAAATCTGCCTCAATCTGGAAGGCAGTTTAATTCAATTTAAGCTACCGGTGCATACCCTGGGCACTGCAGCTTTCCTGCTTTTTTGGCTGTGAGCCACAGTCTGCTGATTCACTCTGCTGTTCTTGTAATCTGCTTGAGCCTAGGGGTGGGAGGAGATGCTAAAACTTATATGGACAGCCACTGTTTTCTCAAAATAGTACACAATTTCTTCAAAAAGAAACCGCTTAGTCATGACATCTCCTGTCTTCCAGACTTGCAACCACTATTATTGCACCTGCCATTGTAAAAGCTGCTCACTCCTTCTTTTACTTCTCAAGTGTAAAGCAAGGGCAGCCCACCTATAACACAGCAGAGGTGAATAACTGATAATCTAATATAAATGAGCTAAAAATGGGTAAGGAAGCACACAGACACCAAGCATCTCTGACCTGGTCATTGAGCCAGTTTTGGCCTTCCAGTGTAGCTAAATCATCCATATCTAGCATGTGCTTATTATAGAAGACCCGGAAATTGCAAGTGGAGTTTTTTGGATGTTTTTCCCGATACTTCATGATTTCCCTGGTGATAAAAGGTTTTCTAAAAAAGGATTGAAAAGGTAAAGAGACAAAAATATCAGTCAAGGTCTTATCACATAGACTTCTGTTCTGTTAGGTGTTAGACGTGGAGTGTGCTTTAGCAATGCAAGCAATTTGTCCTTTACAAAGTCTAAAATCTGATACTGCTACACACCTATGGGAGAAATCTTCATTAAAGACTTCTTTTAATCTTCCCATGACATCTTTTTCACATAGTGGAACTAAACTGCCATATTTCTTCATAACTTCATCTAGGAATCCTTCAAATATACCAGAAAAATTAAAGTGCAAACATGTAAAAACCCTTCAGGTTGACCAGTCCAACAAAGCAGTTACTTCTTCCGAGTACAAGCAGCAATTATTCTGCACCCAACCAACACCACACATAGCAAGTACGTATTTAAGAAAACTAAGCTCATATTGGCAACGTTAAATAAAAGCAGGGGAAGGAGGGCAAAAATTAAAAAGTAGAATCCGACTGCTGAGCTTTACAGGGAAAGACCAAACCCCATGCTTCCCATATACACATGCATGCGTATCAAACTAATTACACCAGTGCTATGAGGAGAATCCACCCCACTGCTCATTTTGATTAGCATCTTACATAATTTTACTGCAACACAAAAAGCCAACAGTTTTCACAACAATTTGCATTGAAAATTTGGTATCTTGTCCTTACAGTAAGCAGTATTACTCGCCTCAAAATGCAAGCAGCCCTGGTGGGCAGATAATTTGCAGTCTGCTCAGCTTCTCTGCTCCCACCAGAGCAAAGGAAGACTCATCAGACAGACTCACCACAAATTTAACTCGTTTACCCTAGTGTCTGAGCAATGGCATTTAAGGTGCCATGGACAGCCACGTCATCCTGGCATTGCCTAGGAAGGCACTGGGCAACCGTAATATCAGAAACAAAAGATATTAACTAGAAAATAATTAAGATATGAACACTGGAGGAATTAAAAACCCTAGGAAATAGACTTTTCTTTTCCTCAGACACAAGACTGAGTGGAACAGGGAAGACATAAATCCAACCCAAGCATCCAAAACCACTTTGAGAATGAAAGAGAATGGAAAACAGGATGTCAACACTTGCTAGTGAAAAAAAGAAAAAAAGGCCAAGCTGTCCAGCTTTCGGAAAATGAATTTTCAAATGCAGCAGAAAACGTGTGTTCTGTGTACAGGAAGCTGGATCTGAGATCAGAGTCCAGGGGAACGACACAAAACCAAAGATCAGGATGGGAAGAAGCAAGATAAAAGAAACATCTGACAGAAAGAAAGTGCGAGAAGAACAGCAGTAAGGGGTGGGTGGGAGGGGTGGGGATGGGGAAGAAAACAGAAAGATGAAGAACAAAACTCAAATAGATGAGAAAAGCAGCAAAGATGTAGCAAGACGTACACCTGGATGTGTGACAGAAGGAAGGAAGGATTCAAGAGTGAGATCAGAAAACAAGGAAGAACTTTGCATAGGAGGATACCCTTCCTGGAGACTCTGCCACATGCTTGCCTAACGACTTTTATCACTTATATCTTAGTAGACTGTGACAGAGAGGGTACTTCTCACTCTGGCTACAAGTCTAGACAGATGATGTACAGGGATGCAAGTGTAGCATATTCTCTTTTAACATATAAAGTTTTTTAAAGCTTTTTATCCATATACACACAGGGAAGATTGTTCTCGTAGTTACAACTAACAGTAGCAGAACTCCAACAGACCTCGAGCTAGACTGACCTCGCTTGGGCTAGTGTAACTGTGTACCTCAAGGAGGAAAATATAAAAGTTCAGATCTGGTGCAAGATTAGACACTCATCATGAACAGGATTCACCACGGGGCTCTGTTTGACGCCCAATAGCACATAAGAATGCAGTAAATATTGCAGCCCATGAACATCCAAGTTCAGCTGCTGCAGAGAAATTAAAAACCCAAGAACATCCACAACGCTAACATCTCCTTCATGCATCTACCCTAGCAACTCTTGCCGGGTTAGCAGTATATTGTAGGCTGCAGTTAATAACTAACACCAATCCTAAACAGACTAGCACTTCTGTATATAGTTACACCAAAATTAAAATTCATTTTTACAGCTTTTCAGCTGAGAAAACTCAGAAGTGTTGTGCTGTCAGTATGAGTGTGTATGTAGCATAGACTTGGTCTCAATCCTCAGAGAAGAACCCTCTGGTCTGAAGAAAATGGAAACTGGTCCCACTTACTTTCATTCAGAAGCTATGTAAGAATTCTCTTAAAATTGTCAAGTGTGGGAAAGTTTGCATTTACTCTCTGTCTTTAACTCTGTATTATTTTTTTAAGTTATTCAGCCCTCCCATGAACAAGAACATGACTGCACAGAACTTTAACCTTTGCCATGCTGATACAATCTTGGCTCTTGACTGTTACAGAAGAATAAGGCCTCATTTTCTGACGGACAAACTTAAAAACTCCATTTTGTAAGGGGTCTATTCACTGTAGTACCACAGTTTCCTTCAGTTTCTCATACAGCACCTGGGCCTTGCTGGATCTGATAAAGCTAGTTGTAGAGAAACACACCTGGCACTAACTTGGAGATACAGAAATCTAAATCATCTTTTGAGGTTCCATGTCTCCTTCTTCATGTTTTGCTTTAGAGAATCAATTGCAAAACTGAAGGACAAAATGGTGAGCAGAAAAATCAGAGCAGAAAAATCCCTTTAACGCTGGTTGACACCAGCTTCAGGTCTATGGGAATCTATAAAGCCAAATTCTGTAAAGGAAGCCTTCAGTTATCACAACATCACTAAACGTGAACATTATATTAATAGTATAAGATGGTACAACATGTCAGCTTACTATTCCTTACTATGTGCACAGTATGCTGCTATACATAAATAAGACACCAATTACTATTTTTACCATGTTCCTCTTTAGAGACTAAATACTGCACGCTCAGCATTGAGCAAAATACGCCCAAGCCTTTTTGCTGAACCTTTGCTAAGACTAGTCTTGCCTTTTTAAAAAATACTGTCTAATAAGAATCATAAAGCCTACTTTATGAACAATCATAGAGAAAACTAAAGTGACATACGACTATTTAAACCTGAGATTCACCAAGTGATTAGTTTCAGTCTAAAACAGCGCAAGAGAAGAAAGGATAAGGCTAAAAGTATTTAGAACACTAAGGATTTTCAAAAAACAAGTTATGAGTGATAATTGTCGGCCATTTAACAAATTGGAAGTTTTAACCCCGTATCATCTTCTGAAATTACACAATAAAAGACATTTAAAATATCTATGTACAATTTTCTACAAAGATTCAGCTAAATAACAACGTATTCTCTAAAATAAAAGCAGAGGCACCATTTAACAATCCCTCAAAAATAGCTGGTCAGATAAGCATTCATTTGTCTTTCCTTCATGCAGCTTTCATTTCATTAAGTGTTATGCTAAGCACCCTTTACAATTCACAATAAGAAAACATTTTAATAAAGGAATTAACACAATATGTAAATTCCATAACACATCTATCAGTTTTTGGGAACTCCTGGAAGCCCTAAAATATGTAAAAGGTATACCACAAAGCCACGTTGCCAACTGCTCGTCAGCCACCCGGGAAGCTTTCTGACTGTTCCTTCTGCCTCCCTTTTGATTTCCTGACTTTAGTCCTGCGCTTTCTGGTGAAGGCTCCTCAAGAGGACTTTTACAGTAAGGGTGATCTAGTAACTTTGCACTAAAAAAGTCCAACCCCTCTACTTCCATTTGGCTAGAGCTGTCCTCATTTTGTGCAGGCTCCATGGATAAAGGTCCATTTGCAAAATTATCATTGACATCTGAATACTGCAAGGAGGATTGCAACAGTGTCATTCCATCTACACCCATAACTTCATTAGACTCTGCATAATCTTGTTCTGAAAGAGCAGTTTCTTTTTCTGTCACAGAGATGAAAATGTCAGAGCAATGATCCTCTGCCAGAGCCCCACTGGTATCCACCTGGCACAAGGTCTCTGCCTCTGGAGAGGCTCTAGACTGCAGTTCCAGCAGGACATCTGTTCCACCATCCTGCCCTTCAGATTCTGGCTCCTCAGAACACGGCTCAGCACACAGTAAGGCATCCTGTGTATGGCAGATCTCAGGTGCACATATTTTGTTCTCCTCATCTGAAGATTTGAGTGTATTATTGTTCATATCTGATAAACTGTATTGGTTCCAAAACTGGTTTCTTTTAGATTTCCAGTAGGAAAGCCAACTACACAATCCACTTTCAAAATCCCGCTTGAGTGTCTCTGGACGGTCCCTTGTAACTTTCTCCACCCACCTTGGCTTGATTTTTCTCAAACGGCAGGCTTTGCCTCTTCCTCGAAGTTTTGGGGATTTTATAATTCTATACCGAAGCCTAACCATAGAAAGTTTCTTATGCATCATAAATAAAGTTCTCTTTTTTACAGTATGATGGTTAAATTTGGACCTCTTTATAGTAGTCAAGGGGCCACAAGTTCCATTCCACTCCCTTTGCAACAGCATTTCCTTTTATAGTTGTTTAAAATTACAGGGACTGCGTTGCCCTCACCATTCTTGCTCTCCCCCCTGCTATGTACAAAACCACCTTTCTTTACAGATAAGGCAGCACCATCCAGTGTAACACATGAGGCATAATGGATATTGCCAGAGATGCTATTAAGTATAGCAACAGTTTCAAATTCTTCATTCAAGGGATCTTCATTCTGAAAGGATTCATTGTTGAGTTTTCTTACTGCTTCTCCAGACAGGCTTTCAGCTTTGTGATAGCGACAGGATCTTTTTGCTCTCTAGTTTTGTAAGGAAAGCTGTATGTTTCAACAGTAGGTTTTTGATAAGTTTCTGCATTTAAAGGCACACCAGGAGCCCATCTGCTTTGAAGCCCAAGTGCCTTCCTTCTGCATTGCAGTCTTCTGTACAGTTTGTTGTGATTTAAGCTCACAATTAGCTGAGTGCTCTGTCTTTCCTTCTTAGCTCGGAAAAATTGCTTTTGGAAGCAGTATTTCCCAAGCTCCCCGGATCCAGTGGTCCATCTTCTGTACTGGGCCAACAACTGACTACTTTTCCAAAGCAAATGTCTTCTATGGCTTTTCATTTTTCTGCTGCATTATGATCTTGAAAAACAGCTGAAAGAATAAGGGAAATGAATTCAGTGTTATCTGGACTACAACATAATAGCAAAACACTCGGGCACATTCCTCAGGCAACATGCCTATCTAAAGTTCCACCCATCCTCCAAACACAATCCCACATTCTCTAGAACATTCTCACTTACACCAAAAGGAAAAAGAAGCAATAGCTGCAACGGCTTGGTGCATAAACAGGCTGTTCTCATTTACCTTCCCTTGAGGAAAAGCAATAAATAGGTAATCCCAACCCAGCCCACAGTCCCTATATGTAATTTGTGACTTTCTGGCCTGAGGTTAAATCTCTCTCAATATCCACGTTGTTAGAGCAAGCATGGTTAAACTGCTTGACTCAAAGGGTTTTTGGAAAACAAAATTTTGAAGTCCAACTTAGTCAACAAGCATGTGTAGGTAGCCAGTTCCATCAGCACTCAACAAAGCAAATGCTTATTCTTGTGCAATAAATGTTAGCAGGCATGCTGAAGACACTTCACACGCTCACACAAAGTTTTCCCTTAAAGGAACAAGCAAGACACATACTGCCACAGAAAATTTGATTCTCTGACTAGATAAAGAATGACACAGCTTACTCTGTGAATTGGTTCCTCTGTATTAACAGCCAGAGCTCACTCCATACGACACCACCACCATCAGCTTCACTAATCAATGTTTATCTTTGCATTAACAAAGCAATATCATTGCAGGACATCAGTTAATCACCTTAAAAATCCCTTTCCTAACTAAAAACCTGCATCTCAAAGTCTGCAATAAGGATATATCCAACACTAGGCAAGAGTGTAAAGCATGCATAGTTACACCTATTCACTTTCACAACATAACTATAAATATTAGTTCAAAGGTAGAAGACTCCAGAAACACAAGGGGAAGATATCAGCTGCACATACCTTAAGATGCTTCATGCAATTGTCCCAGCCTCCCCAAGTACATCACAGCCTGTATTTTACTACAGAAATGGAGTTTGTCCCTGTCTTCTGTCCTAGTGATTTTGACTTATTTTCCCCTTGGCCACATCTGCCCAAAGCGTTACACATAGGTATTACCTGGCTAAAAATAAAAAAGTCTATAAATGGAAATAAAACATCAACTGTTGGATTTTAAAGACAAATACAAATGCTAGACACCTGTAAAAACAGTCATTTAAAGTCTGACTTAAGAAGCTCTTCTGCATTTTTCATTCTACTCATCCCAGAGGTAAACAGCAGGTGAGTTTGTTTTTTTCTCCTTTTTGTGGAGGAGTGGGAGAGGAGTAGAAATGAAGAGAAGATGAAGAACACTGTATAGCATTTGGGTAAGGTATTCCCACCATAACAAAAGCAGTCCAGAGTTCACTACCTACAACCTAGAAAGGAACCAGGCTACCTCCAGGGAGAGGTGTGCAAGACAGTACAGGTTAATAATATAAGCACTGCAATAGGATCTAGCTTCTTTGTAACCCTCTGCTAGCCACCAAGCAACTTAGTTATCATAAAATTCAGAATATAACGCCTCACCATGCCAATTCTTTCATACTTGCTCTTCCAGCACTTAAACACTTCTCCACACTAAATCCAGTTTATGCTTGCTTTTACAGTACAAAATCTACTTGTCTGTCTATTGTGTACGGTACCTCCAAAATATTCCTGGAGTGGCCCCAGTAAACACCAGCCAAACCACAACCTTGCTAGGACAGCTTATTCCAGTCACACTTCCATCCAGGTAAAACAAACCAACCCTGCAAAATCGCAGCATTCTCAACAGAGTCACATATGCCAGGGGCTCCTGCTAGCACGGTGAGTGGCGAGTACTCAGGGAAGAGCATGGCTTCAATGCTTCTCAGAGGCTTAGCAACACCTGTCGTTTTTTAAGAACACCTCTGAACAACTTGGAGTCATTGCTTTTCTCCTTGCTCTCTCCTAGCCAAGTTTTCAAGAAGCATTCCGTCCATGGACGCTGCCTTAGACATGGAAAAAGGCTGAGTGACTCCTGGTTTTCCAAACTGCTGTGGATTATGCAGGAGCAGAAATGCCTAAAGCTGCCGCTGTTTCACCCACAGCAGACTGAACTAATGATCACAGTGGGAAAAATACTGAACTAGATTTTAGCGAAGGTAAGCCTTGTCAACAAAAAGAACCTGAGGCAAACTTGAGTAGAGAGACAAGAGTGATGCCACAGTTTCAACACCATCAATTGCCAGAGCAAACAAAATAGCTCATTAGTGTCATGAAATCCAACTTCTTAAACTGCAACAAAGATCACTGGAAAGCTATTCTACCCACCCATTCTGCTCAGTTTTTAACTTAAAAACTGCTTCACATTAGAAGCCACAGGATTAAAAAATACTTCAGGTTTGTCTGCAATGCACGTACCAATTTCTCCACAATGAAAGTTTCGGGGTTTTTTTTACTAAAATTTTTCTCTTTAAAATGGGAAGAAACTCTGCCTAAGCCATTTAATCCAAGCAAACTTTTCCTGCCCTTCCCTCTCCATTTTCAAACATAATCAGTTCTGAGTCTGGATATCTTTCAAGCAAAGCCCTCCAAGGAGCAGTTAATCCCAGTCCTAGGAGTTAAAACAGTTCACTTTTCTAATAGCAGTATTACTTAGAATGACTAAAGATAATCCATAAGCAAATATTTAATAAAGGTGCTACTTGAAGAACTCATTTTCCATCAGTGCTACAGGAATATTACTGATTTTAGTTGGCAACGCAGATCAGCAAGGCAAAAGGACAGCTCAAAAGTGCGCTGCTAAATAAGGAACGGAGGCGAGCAGCACACGACCAAAACCAAAGCTAGCACTATTTACAGTTTAAGAACCTGAAGAGAAAGTCATATTTTTGTCCCATGCACTGACACAGATGAACAACTTTCAGCATCGAGGAACTTGCACTATGAAGAGCCTTTTGGCTAGCACAAGCCATAACTTCACTGCACAGGGATGCTGCCAAGACTACACCAGCAAAATGTGAAACCTGGGAAAGCTCAAGCTGTACACCTCCCAAAGACCCTAACTGAGAGGAATTTACTGTCTTTAGTCCGCACTCCTTCAGCTGTGTTCTACAAACCATTTGCAAATGATTAAATATGAAAAGGCACTGGAAAAAGACAACCCGGAACTGTTACAGTTCTGTACTAATGTCAAATTCTGGTTATAAATTTGCTTTTTACTCTAAGCTTTTAAAAACATATTTGGAGCCACTCAGTTTTCAGAACAGAGACTTATTCCAAGAGCTCTGATAAGTCAGAACCAAGTGTGATTTTGCATCAACCTGACAGGAATGAAAGAATGTGAGGCCCCTGATCTTTTACTGAGCAACAAATTCAGTGCAGGTACATGCTATGTTTTAGTTAGAGCAATTAGCAGCTCACTCCATTTGCAACTTACATGCTTGCAGCTTATGTCACTTTCAGTGAAATCAAGTACTGGAAAAGACTATACATTCACACCTTTCACTGCTTTTAAGCCTGTTACACTTTAATTACTAATTAATCCTAGGCAGTTTTATTAATTTTTGGTAGGTTTAGACAACCTAGGTTTTAATTGAAAAGCACAGAAACAGGAAATGCAGCCCTAGCCTTTAGGTTACCAAAGGTTTCTAGATGACACTCAAAGTGTCAGACCACAAAAGCCTTTTGCCCACACAGGCACAGAACAAACCTCTAGCACTGCAGCAGCACAGCTTCTTAGATCACCAGGAGTTATCTAGGGCTGCTTCCTGGTAGCCAGCAGAACAAGCAACATGTGTAATTCAAATACAGGTCACTTGCTAACTCTTAGGTTGTTATTCCCCTCTCCCCACCCCAAATTGCTATTCAAAACATAAAAGAAGCTCGTTTTGAAGAACAACAGTAACATAAATAAAGCAAATGGCCTTGGGAGCCTGGCATTGTGTGGGCATGAGTACTTCATGCATCACCTGCTCTGATGGGAGGCAACAGTTCTTGCAACACCCAGCGACTCTAGCCTTTCCCAGCAGAAGTCTGGGACAGGGTTCCAAGGACAGAAGATAAGCAGGAAAGGGAAATCAGGCCTCAGGTTAGAGAACTCAGCAAGAAGATGTCCTCCCCCCCAGAGCTGGAATCCAAAATTGGAAACAGTGAGAGGAAGCTGGGGAAGGGTGTCTGTCTTCAAACTGCTGTGTGGCCAGAACTAGGCTGGTTAAGGTCAGGAAGTCTGAAATGATTCTATTAGCACATGCAGAAGTAATGTGGATTCACAGTGCTGGGAACTATGTCCGCTTTGCTTTCTTTTCTGACCCGCTCAGCACAGCTCTTTGAACTGCTAACTAAACATTTTGCCCCAGAGATAAAACAAACCATAGGGAACACACTTGGACAAAATATTATGTATTAACACAACACCATACAGAAATGGCCAAAGTTACCAACTTCTAGGAATACAGCAGGCCAGGGAGTTGTGACCTCAGTTATCACACTGCAAGGGTTAAACTCTTACAGTTACTTTGGTCTCTTCCGTTCTCTCAACTGATGCTTTTGGGAACCAACCCACAGTCTCACTGGTTGGCTGCACATCTGCTAAATTTATTTCTGGCAAGATCATGATAATTTACTTTCAAAACCATCCTCCTTTAGGCTAAACTAGATTAGTGGAGATACATACATCAGATAAAATAACATTTAAGAGAAATGCTGTCACATCTCTCAGTGATGAAAGGGAACAAATTCTAAATTAAAGAGCCCAAAGTTACTTTTGTACTAGTAAGGCATAAGGACATAAATAATATTTAATTTTCATGCTCTAGATTGCGTTTAATGAAATATCACTTCATCCCTTCTTTCCCGAATACCTCTTCAAGGCAGCAGCACAGAAGTGGCTGAAACACAGTCTTTCAGACTTTGCTCTCCAGGCCCTGTGAGGGGAATAAAACATAAAATTTCAATCTGGGTCTTTGCACGTGTCTGGGATCGAGGGTCTCCCTGATGCGTTCTAACAGCTTTCCTTAAAACACGGTGTATTTTCAAAAGTATTAAGCACATACTCCCACAGCTTTGAAGAAAAGATGACTTCTCTACTTGCGTTAGTGACACGCAAGGAGACAAGTAAAGGCGAGACTATTAGCAAAGGCAACCCGCTCCTCTTCAGAGCTGGAAGTCTGAGCTAGAACCCGCTGGGTTTGGCGATGGCTGCAGGGAGAGCTCGCAGGTTAAAGCCCGGCCTGTGAGGGCTCGGGGAGGGGGCAGCGAACAGCAGATAAGCTCTCTGCCTGCACAAGGACCAGGCTCGGCGTCCCTGTGAGCAACTCGGGGGCAGAGAAGCTGGCTCGAGAGCGCAATAAGGAAAAACAACCTCGCAGAAGCCAAGAATCCCCTTTCCGCGCTCCCCGGGAGGCGCCGCGGCCGAGCAGAGCTGCCCGCTCGGACCAGACTCGGGGTCGCCCAGCCCAAAGGCAGCCGTGCCCTAACGAACCGGGTCCCCAGCACCGCCTCTCACACCCCCGCAGGGCCGGGGGCTCCTCCAGCGCCCGGCAACCCTCACAGCGAAGAAACGCTCCCCTCTCTGTAACCTGAACTCGCCCCGACCTGAGCCCGCTCCCTTTCCCGGATCCGCCCCCGCTCCCGGTGACAGCGCAGGCCCCGAGGCCCGGCTGAGGGGCCGGACCGGGCCCGCCGCCCCCCGCCTCACCTCCGGCCCGGCCGCCGCCAGCGCCGGCTCCGCCCGCCGGGACCCGCGTCGGGACCCGCGTCAGCCCCTGCGCCGGGCAGCGCGCCTGCGCCTGCGGGCCTGGGGCCACCGCCCCTGCTGCCCCTTCGGCCCCGCTCCCACCTGGCTTCCTCCTGCCCTGCTCCGCCTCTTGCCCCGCTCCCTCCTCCTCCTCCCTTCTCCTGCCCTGCTCCCCTGCTCCCTCTTTGTGCTGCCCTTCCTGCCCTTCTGCCCCGCTCCCTCCTCCTGCTCCCTCTCCCCCTCCAGCCCAACTCCCTCACTCCCTCCTACTACTCCCTTCTCTAGCCCCGCTCCGCTTTTTGCCCCACTCCCTGCTGCCCCGCCTGCGATGCTCCCTTGCTCCCTCCCTGTGCAGTCCTTCCTTACCCTCCTGCCCCACTCCCTCTCCCACCTTGCTTCTTCCTGCCCCGCTCCCTCTTCCTGCTGCCCCTCCTGCCCTGTTCCCTCCTTGTGCTGCCATTCCTACCTTCCTGTCCCGCTTTCTCCTGCCACACTCCCTTCTGCTTCCCCTCTTGCCCCGCTCCGTTTCCTGCCCAACTCCTTGCTCCCTCCTCCTACTCCCTTCTTCTGCCCCGCTCTGCCTCTTGCCCTGCTCGCTGTTCTTGCTGCCCTTCCTGCCCCGCTCCCTCTCCTGTCCTGCTTTCTCCTGCCCCGGTTCCCCAGAAAGCCCCAGCAAGGTGATGGAACATGAGGTGGGGGATGCTAAAGGTGATGGAGGCTTTCCCGGTGCTGGTGTCATTGGGCAGTAGCTCCTCCACCCTGAGGGACCCTGCAGGCTGCAGCTGCACCTGGAACGGCTGCATAAGTGAGGAGTTTAAAAAAAAACCCAAAACTTTTAAAAATAAATCATTAATATCTCAGTATATGGAGGTATTCCTAAAAAACTTAAACTGAAAAATCACTTGTAGCGACTCCAGTCTCAACAGCCTGTGGGCCTACAGGAAAGCTGAGAAGAGGCTCTTTATCAGGGGGTGCAGGGATAGGATGAGGAGTAACGGTTTTAAGCTGAAAGAGCGGAGATTTAGATTAGATATCAGGAAGAAATGTTTTACTGTGAAGGTGGTGAGGCACTGTCATAGATTGCCTGGAGAAATGAACGCTCCATCCCTAGAAACATTCAAGTGGGTTGGATGGGGCTTTGAGCGACCCGATTTAGTGGAAGGTGGTAGGAGGGTTGGAAGTGGTCTAACCCAGACCATTCTATGATTCTATGAAAGCTGCTCCTCCTGTGGGTCCAACTGCTGGCAGGGCTTTCCCAGGCCATTGCTGGGCAGCAGGGCTGGTTTCTTTATGTGCTTCGTTTTGTGGGTCATGCGACACCACGCACTCTAGTTCCTCTGCCTGAACAGGGAGGAAGCCACTGGCCAGTTTAACTGCTGTGCTCTGTTGTACAGAGACATCATGGAAATGGGAAGTGCTCCAAAACCATTGCATTTTTGTTGCTGGGTGGAGAAAGGTTATACCTCCCCTCGCTGTAAGGAGAAGCTAGAGGAATTTCTCCAAATAAAAAAAGTCAGTGAAGCAGGAGAGATTGGGAAGCAGCCATGCTGCATCATTTTTGCTACAGCTTTGCGCGAGTTGAACTATTTTGTGATCATGCAGTATCCATTATGCTGTGCGTTCCTCCAGGAATTACAGTATCCAGGCCACGGGTTGTGAAATGTTATAACAAAGAAATAAATAAAAAAAGGATAGAGAAGACAATGGGGTGATACAACAAACAAAATGGCAAAGTCCATGCCAAACTGAGAGTTGCTGGCTTTTATTTGTTTGTTTGAAAACACTCCAGCTCAGTGTTCTCGTTAAATACAGTGCTTTCCTAGGTAACTGTTTGTTCTTCCTGTACAGTAAATCCAGCCAAAGATGGGATAAGCAGTTTCAGAGCAACAGGACAAGTCCTCTGGCCTTTATGAAACACACAGTAAACAGGGTGCACAAGGTAATGCTCAGGACGTGAAGTTAGAACAGGAATATATTACATGGAAAGAGGATTCCTCCCCCAATCCATGGGAGTGCTGCAGTGCTCTCTGGATGTAACAGCACCTCTGCACTCAAATCATGGCCTGACCCAGGTGATCATTAGTGCAGTCTATACCAGGCACTTGAGACATATAAATGGGAACCCGTGTTCATGCTATCCTCTTAAAAAATCATGATTTGACTTTTAAAATATGGAGTTTTATGAGCCACCTGATTTTGGCTGCAAGGATCAGCCTTATCACACGTTCATGCTTCCTCTCTGTCCACGAGGGCCAGTAGCAGATCTTTAAAAACTGGAAGCTGAGATTCTCAGATGAATAAAATGCTTGTAAACACTGAGGCTTTATGGAATGTGCAAAAGGCATGAGACTTGTGAAAATTAATTAATAAATAAATAAATAAAAGCCAGACTTGGCAACACTGACAGAAAGGACTGAATACCAACTGCATTACTGTAACATTTTTGTGGCCAAGCTTGCAGCCTAGATGTTTTAACGATGGCAGCCTTTACTGCATTTAACAGAAGCCTGGATTTGATTCTTTCAGAATAAAAGGGCTTTTGAATGCTCTGTAAAGGCAGTTTCCTGACTTCATTGATTGCCGACACAAACACCAGAAACTAAATCTCCTACATCTTGAGCTAAAGCAACAATCCCATTATTTTGGACAGCAGCGAGCTTGTACAGGAAGCAGTTGCTGGAGGAGGACATGTAGCATGAGCTGAACCAGTTGGCTGCTCTGTGTTTCGTGTCGCCAAGCAAGAACAGGGCCAAGGTAAATCTCCACATAACCATGTTTTATTTGCAGGCTGCTAACAGCCAGTCTGAATTCACAAAAGAATGCCAATAGCCACACCAGGAAACTCAGCAAAAGATTATTCAAACTGGCAGCATATAAGAAGGAAAATAATACTTGTTCTTTGTTGTCCCTGCCTATTTTTCCACTTTTGAATAGGAATTCCTCCAAATTAAGAATTCCTCCAAAGAGCTTGTGTATCCCTTCACCTAGCTTCAGGTTGTGATGTAAAGACTATACTGGCAGAAATACCCATACATCTCAGCACACATTTGTCAATAAATGCTTTAAAAGGATTGTTGTTGAATTGCAACAAAGCAAAAAGGCTTTAAAAAAGGTACATTTACAACAGGTGGACTCTAACATGCACGCAACTACGTGGGGTACTCTTTGGCCCATGCTTCAGGAAGTTTCAGGTTCCTCCAGGCTATAAGAAAATTCATGAGGTTAATCCTGCTATAGGACAGCAATACAAGGGGTGGGAAGGAAGCAACAGTGCAACAGAGGTAGCCCAGACTCCCCTGTGAGGAAGCATTCTGACTACATAATCTTGCTTCTGTACTTTCAGCCCCTCCTTGGTTACTGAAGTGAATCTTGATCAGTTGCCTCTACTGAAGATGTTCCCATGGCCACCCCACATACTCACACTCTGCCTGTGATCCTGGTACCTCTACCCCTACTTGCTCACTTTGTCCTTCCAGACAAGCACAAGTGCACAGCATCTCCTGAAAAGATCACTTCAGCGTATCTCAGAGGTGAAGCTTCTAAAATTTAAACATTGGCTTCTATCTCACAGTTAACAAAACCTGGCATTTCTTCTTCCCTTAAATTCAAATGGACTTGATAAAGATTAAGCCTTATATCACTACAGTCATGCAGATAGTCACAAAACTCATTTAAGAAGTTGCCAATTTTCCAGGTTCTCATCTCACTACATACCAGTTAGCCCAAAGCAAGGGATTTCAATATAATGTATGCAACAAAATCCAAACTGGATCTGCAAAGTGACCTGATTCAAGAAAACACCTTACAACATTTTAAAAGCAGACTTCTCATAGATTGTTTGGAGTGTGCTCCATGGCCTGCACAATTCATTCAAGGCAACTTGTGGCAGAGGTGAGGGGACCTCTGACATTTTCATCACTGCAAGGTGAGGTTTTCAGTTCCTCCTCTATGATTATAACCCAATTATATAAACACAGGCAGAGCTTCTAAAGTACAAAATCACAGCTACTTGCACGTTCACTCAAATGTATTTAAGATAACTGTGTTTTCATAATTATAACATTGACAAGGATTTCAGAGGGAAGCCTAATTTTCTTGAGGGAGAGAGGATGCTTGGTGACTGAGGATGACATGTATTAATATCAACATTCTGCTCCACCATAAACTCCTAAAGTGAATCTCCCTGCATCTGGCACTTCAGTACAATGCTCCATCCCATGGTGGTCACCAGTGCTTGCAGGTTGTTACCTCTCTAGCCCAAACTGCAGAGCAGAGAATACTTCTGTTCCCTATCCACGTTCCATGCAAGTCAGAATAGCTTGGACCACCCTCACCAGCGGTTTAAGTGAAGATACCCAGGGTCGGGCTGAAGGATGAAGAACCATACAGCCCATTAGCTGTGCTGCAGGGCTGACGACTGCCCTCAAACAGGTGGGATCAATAAAGTCCCAAGTGATTGTTGCTGCTAGCAGAATAGACAGGTCTCTGAGTGCTTCTCAGATCTCCCTGTATGAGATACCAATTGGACTGCTTTCCCTGCCCTGCAAGCGTTTTGAAAGCAAGAAGATTGAAGTTAACAGGCCCCAGATATAACTCTGTGGAAATGAAAAAAAAAAAGGCTCCCCTAACATTGAGTTTAGCTTTGAACTTGGATAGTCCATAATTATATCTTGCTGTATGTCTGCACAGACCAGAGCGCATTAATACCACGTGCAGGCTACATTTAAACTAAGCTGTTCCAGGTACCACGGGCAGTGTTGTCATGGCACCAATACAGTGCAGGCTGCTGAGCCTGCTTCTGAAACCAGGAAAATATGCAGGTGACCATGCTCTGCCGCACTCCATAGCTCAGCAGGGCTGCTACTCTGCTAGGTAATTTAAAGCTAGTTTTAGGTACATTTCCACACGTTAAATAGGCAGCGCAATGAGCCTGGGAAGTTTCTTGCCTCCAGTCACTCTTTTACACTCCTGTATCTCTGCTCCCTCCCACTGTTCCCCTAGGTGTGCTAATACTGCTGTCTGTGAAGCTCACTGGAAACTGAATGCTTGAAGTGATCCACATGGGCGGGTGCGTGGGGGAAGCAGCAATATCAAATTTTTTCGCTGGAGTTGCACAGGGACCACTATAGGCAAAGGCAGGCTGAAGCAATCAAGGCTAGAAGGGCAGGCAGGACTCCAGTTAACCACCAGCAAAAATTTACATGGAACTAGTGTCTCGGAACTGATACATCCTGTCACTGCTCCTGTAGTAAACAACTGTCCTTAAATATCCATAAATTATGTTAGTCCAAACGGTGTTACAGAAGGGATAAATGTGGTCCCTTCCAACCTATTGCCAGTATTCTTCATTAAGACATGTTGGTTGTGTTCTCTCTAATAGCAATACACTGGGGCCAAGATCTGGAAGAAGGCTGCTCCAGGAAATACTGCTGATGCACAGCATCCTGCTGGTACATTTTGTCTTTTGCTTGGCAGGCAAATGTGGGACTTCCTTTTGACACTGTGCTGCTTTAAGTCATATCAGATTGTGAGGGGTTGTTTCATCAGAAACAAGAGAGTGAAATGGAATAAGAAATAAATTAGAAGCAGGACAAAGCTGTCATTGTGATTCTTAGAACTTGAAAGAAAAAGATGTAAAAACCTCCTACGGCAGAGATTTGATTATCAGCTTTCCCAGATGATACCATTATTGTAATTGCCCGGCTCCTTCTAAAGCAGGATGCAGCTACAGTCATTGCAGCAACAGAATTTTATGTGGAGAAGGATGTAGAACATGCAGTGTAGGACAGAAATGAGAATATTAGTCAGTGAAAATTCTTCATCATCAGGAGAGGGTGAAGAAGCTGAGACCATTTTCAGAGAGAGGAGAGTGCTAGAGGGGCCTTCTTTCATGTTTTCAGAGCAGTGAAAGGGAATTGTGCTTATGCATTTTTTTTTAGCCTGGGAAAATCAAGTAGGAGAAAGTAAGGTCAAATGGGGAGTTCAAAATGAAATAGGCAAGGATGTCAGCCTTTCCTCATGTCCAATCAAGACATTCATGCATTATCATTTGGATATCTTATATATCTAAAGCTTTTGAAACATAATGGCCTTTGCTTTTCATATGAGAACTGACAATAAAAATAGCTTATTAATCTCTACTCAAAGATTGCTCCAAGGAAAGAAAATCTGAGCAATTTAGTTGGAAAACTGGTATGTACAGAAAACTTATTAACACACCTGCTCATTTTCTGAATTGAAGTTAAAAGTGAAAGGGGAATGCTTTAACCTGAACTAGGGGCAACTCCAGTTTAGAAACTATAATCTCATAGACATGGCATAGTTTGATTTGGGTATTTCAAGAGATGCAGCTGCAGATCAGTACTGCCAGCCTCTGCTTCAGAGATGCAAGTTCATTCTGAGTCCTTAACATTTTTGAAAGCTAAGCAGATAGCATCCTGACCAACATAGAGGGATGTAAAAGTGTTCAGAAACAACCTCCGATTCCTTGCAGTCCCTATAGGAACTACAGAAAAAGCCATATCCCATTGCCAAAAGAGCTAAACCTCTTTAAAGTCTTTTGTATAATGAGTGTCTTCAAAACAAATGTATACTCTCACATACACAGTTGGATGAGATTCCTGTGCAGGTCTGAGCCCCACATGAACAACCAACCTTATTAGCTTGAAGCTTCAGTTGCTAGCATTGAAAGGCATCCACTGTGGGTGGCCCATGACTAATGACTGTAAGTACTTGAACTTCAAACTGATATATGTTGAAGGTTTAAGCGCAGAGATTTTTTCTAATGACTGAAACTAAAAAGGGAAAATAGGATTCCATATTATCTTTCAATATACAAAAAAATCCACAAAAACTTCACCAAAGCAAAATCTGTACAGTGTTACTGGAGCTATGCTAGCACCAATAAACACTAGGGATCCTACTGTGCTGAAATTTATTGTGTGACTGTGTGAAAAGGAGACATCCGGTCTGACCTTGCTGCTAGGACTTCTTCTGAAATGAACAGCAAAGAACATCCTCCTTTAGTGACAAGTCATTCCATCTAGATTAGAAGAGGAATCTCCAGGTGAGGAGGCCATTCTTTCTCCATTCATTATGGACAGACCCAGACAGCTCCTACAAGTTAAAATTAAGGGAGAGAAACCTACTTTTAGTGAAGAACAGTTTCTTCCATGACTAACTTATGATCAAAGATGATGGACAGACATCCCAATCCAGGCTTGACAGCTCCCAGAGTGCGGATGTGATGGGAGACTGCAGGTGGCAACCTCAGGATCTGCAGACAATACCATCTAAGGAAGATGTTTAACCTCTTGTACAGCATAGCCACTGGCAGAGCCCAGCCAAACTCTGTAGCCAGACAATCTGCTTTTTAAAAACAGAAGTTCTTCTCTCTCCTGTACAATAAACATTTTCTTACATTATGAAAATACTGTGCCTATTGTTTGAACAAAATCCTCACATGTATTTGACCTAGTTGAGATTTTTCATAGTGTCTCATATTTCTGCACTGCAATACTGTCAATACATAACTGCAATAATATTATAAGGATGAGGGGCTCAGCTTTCTTCAAGAAGAGTAACTGTAAATATTCCTGGAGACTTTTATGGATAGTGGTCCAAATTCTGTACTTACTCCTTTTCATTAGATTAGGAGGGAAAGACACTCACTTAAAGGATGTTAGATAATAATTTTAACTTACTATTTTTGAACACTGATTTGTGATTCACAAGATAATGCAACCTAGAATATTATAAAATTTGTTAAATTGGCTGAAGAAGAGCCAAGCATAGATCACAGCTAGCTAACATGTTAAAGTAGAATGAAGCTGGATTAACTAACAAGAAAACAAAGCCCAAACTACTCTGGATTCACCATAGTGACTTGAAGGCTGAATATCTGCTCAATAAAGATTTTTTAAAGTTACTAAGTCCTGGCTTTTGATCAATTATTCATTTGCAATTCTAGAGGACATTCTCTGGTTTTCCAGATTCTACTAAAACTTAATAAGTATAAATAAATAAGAGAAATAAGCAAATAAGAGACTTGACCGTCTTAGCAAAATACACTAAGGGCTAATCATTGTGCAGTCCAAAAAGGTCCACAGCCACAATGCACTCAACAATATGTTAGAGAAAGTTCCCATTGCAGTAAAACAAAATCTATTGTAAGGGATTTCTAGATAGACTGCAATTAATATCATTTACAGGAGGTGTTTCCTGTCTCTGGACATCAGGCCAGTAAGTGCAGCCTGTTGGTTAATTTCATCCAGTTCATGGTCAATGACGACATTCTGCTTTTGGTTACTGTCTAAGCCTCACCAGTGACAGTTTCTTTGGATGCAGGCCTTGGCAACTGAAAAGTGGCAGGCAGTTCTTTGGGTTCTGTGCCACTTTCTTAGCCAAATAATGGCACCCTGAATTATGGGAACAAGTAAAATGGTGCTGACTACAGTGAGAACTGTGACACGGCTTTGCACAAGAGAAAAACAAAATAAAATAATGCCACTGCTAGAAGCTACAACTACAATTGTTTGTAATTCAGCTGATCTTTAAGCACAGGTTGAACTGTTTTGTAATAATCATAACGGAAACAAAATGCATTTGAATGCTTTTTTTCACAATGCTGTGTCAAAATTCCTCTTAGGAAGAAATGTCAGATTTTAAGACTGGGAGAGCCTCATTTGGCAACATATTGCAATTTAGTACGCAGTTTGTAAAATAATAATTCCCTAGCCAAGGGGGGATCCTATAAACATGTTCTGGGCACTCAGCTAGCAGAAATCATGACTGCATGCATGGCTATCAAAAGAACTGGAGAGGATCTTGCAATGTTCCCTGGTCTGTCCCTTTGTCCCAGGGTAGGCTCAAGGTAGCTGCTTTCTCACTCTGTCCTAAAATACAATTACATGTGCCTTTCCTAGCCTAGTGACATCTCTAGATTTAATATGGATATCCCTTCCCAGGACTCACCTATACAAACAAACTTTTGTTGTCACACCTTCCCTGTAGTTGCTTGAGATTCTTAAAGAGCAGGTTCCTCTCCCTTTTATCATTACTCAGAAGTTCTCAAACAATTTACTCCTATCGATCTGTCAAGGCAAGCATACTCAATGAGATTTTTCAAGCAATGTCTTCTTTACTCCTGCCTATCCTCCCAGGGGAGTCTGTACCTACAGACAAGCTTTAACTAGGTGAAGCCTTCAAAGTCCAAGTCTCTATTAAAACTTCACTTGGAAGCTGAAAGAGCTGCAGAGCCTCTGGAAGGATAAGGCCTTGACTGCTGGAGTTTTTCAAACTGCGCATCCCTTTGATCCCTTTCCCAATATGCAAAATAATACTAAAATTCTCTCCTGGATTTCATTATACATAAAAAGACATGAAAGTGCAATTATTCCTTACTCATCAACAACTACCCACCAACCCTAGCTCCAAGCTAGACCATTCTGGCTACTTCAAAAAAAGGTTTTGAAATTTCCATTTCCAGATTGCCCTGGCAGGTATAACGGTGACTTTGCAAACAGCTACAGCTGTGTGTGCTAATTGCTTCCCTCTAAATTATTTATGAGACACTTTTGACATGAGCTTTCTCACAACAGCATGTGCTAACCATTGGCAGTAGGCTCCTCAACTAGTGGGAACTTCATCACCTGCCGAGGTGCAGAAAAGCCAGCTGTTATCAGGCACTGCCCCCCTGGCAGGGTGGGCATCAACTGTGAGGTCAAGCTCTGCCTGCTTTCATCTCCTTTTCCAATAACTGCTCAATAGGAAATGTATGTGCACGCATTATACCTGCACATAACACACACACTTTACTTTTGGGATTAGATCAGAGAACACTGGAGACTGCTTAATTTAGACAAGGCAGAATGTAGGGTGTCAATGACCTGTGGAAGACAATCCATTTCACTAAACAAGGCTTTTCAAGCTCTGGTCCGAGGTGCAGTAGGGGTTCTGTAAAATGCAATTAGGAAAGCTAGAAATCAATAGGCTTAAATTCACCACAGAGAGGGTAGCAGTCTTACCAGAAAGTTTTTACAAGATACATAAACTGAAAAAGAATACAAAACTTGCCTATAGACAGCACAAAATATTTATCACAAGCCAGCACTTACCACTGCTTTTTCCTAGAGGGCTTATCGCTGCTATCCAGCTAAGAAGTACTTAAAAAGCTATGGCTAAAGGTAACCATAAGCTCTGTCAGTTAAATAATAAAAAAACCCAACTGGTGTTCCAGGGACCAGCAAATTATGTCAGTATTTTTCTTTTCCTTTTTGGATATGAATAACTGGCAGGAAGAAGCAGTTGGAACCAGGTTGGCTAGAAGAAAAATTTCGTGTATTGAGTTGCAGGAGCTCACCAAGGAGCAGTCAGAGGAACGAAGCAAAGCGGACTGTTAGAATTACTGCTCACTATTGGTGTTTTTATTACCTTCCCAGGAGGCTATAAAGGTTGCTGGGTGAGTAACCAATGCACCATCTTCATGAGTTTCACAGCTGTGTTTAAGAACTAAATTTAAACAGGATACCCAGCCAAATTGTAGATGAAATTATACATTGGGCCTTTTTCTAAACAGTACTTCTACCCTGCCCATGCCACAGATTTTTAACAATTTGAATTATCCTTGTGCTTATTTATTCTACATATTCGAGAAGTTTCACAATGTTTTCTGTACAGGTTACTGACCCCAGAGACAGTGGTTCAGACAAGAAAGCGCAGGTGACAAAAAGAGGCCCTGTCGGTGGTATTTCAGAGGAGGGTCAGATATTCCTAAGCTGCTCCACTCAGTGCAACAAATATAATAATATGAATTGAGGTGGTAGGTGTGCAGAGGATGGCACACCACAATCCAACTGTGCATTAGTCAGGAGGAAGGAGGCAGGGTGGAAAGTTTAGTGGTCCTAAGAGCACCCAGAAGTTTCATTTCTTGACTCTCTTTCTCCCTTGTAGTTGAAAAACCTCTCTGGCTGCATCCTGTTCGGTCCGTGGTACTTGGGAATTGAAACAAATATCCCAGCTTCCAAGCCTTCTTCCCCAAAGAGATGTGCCACAGGGACTTCTTCCACTTCCGCGAAACACCAGCCTGGTGATAAGGAAATGAGTCCCCTACAGAAGAAGAGGAGGAAGCAGGAAGGAAGCTGATATTCCCATTCACCCATCACAGATGCAAAAGGAGACAGGACAGAAGGTATCTGTCTGGATCTGACACAGACTAACAGCATGGCACAGATAAGGGTAGGAAGTCATTCACGCCTCATTTCTCCCACCTGTAAAATTATTCCTCCCCCTTCATCCCTACAGGCACATCATTATGATTGCTCAATTGATTAACAGTTTAAAAGAGCTCTGAGACACTCAAATGGAAGAGGAAGATTTTTTTGGTATTTCTGCTTCTCCAAAGTTGCATGCATGAACACTGAATTTTATAAGTGCTTTGCTAAGGATGATGAATTATCTCCGGTTTATGGATGGGAAAGTTAAACCATGGAAAGTTAAACCACATATTTTGAGAAAGAGTCTCTGGTTCCAAGATCCCACTTCTGAGTGCCCATATACACTTATAAACGCATGTTGACTTTCACAGGGCTGAGCACTCCCAATTCTAAATGTGAATAGCCATAAGTGAAGGCATCGAACCACTGAGGATCATGTTCTCAGGATCCCAAATCAAGTAACTCAAAACTTAACCCACTCTAGAAAACCTAAATGGGAACTTAGCCAAGAGAACCTGAAAGGAAGCAGCGCACTCAAATGCTTTGTCCACCACATCACATACCGCATGCTTGTGTTTGAAAAGAGTTTTGTGCCACTGCGGGACCAGAACAGGTGATTAGACTTTCAGAAGCATCTATTAAGTGGCTCTCCAGCACAACAAGCTGTAAATGAATGTATTAAGGGAGTGAGAGTTTCCCTAACCAAAACAATTAAACTTCACATAAAAATAGAATGCTGAAAGGAAATCTGCCCATTCTGCGCTATTATTATTTTAAACAGAAAACCCAAGTTCCTGTCAAAACCAAGAGAACAGACAATTTTCAGCCAGCTTCTTTTGAAATACTCAGCCATCTGTCACAGCAGGAGTGCTTGTTCAGCCCTTCTGAAAAAAAATGGCCCTTCTTTGGGAACTTGGTGCTTTTGAAAGTCAGGCCCCTCCTAGGAACCACTTCTTCCATGGAAGATCCTGCTCTTTTTGTGTCTGTCAGTACTGTCCTCTGTGTAGTAGAAACTGTCAGTAAAACAGGTAGAGATGAGCTTAAAGCACAAAACTGGAAAATTGCTCTGAGCTAGCCCTAAATCCAAGGAAAATGGGTAGGTTAAGTCCAGAACTAATTGTACTTTGATTTAATGTTCCTTATAAAACCCTTTGCAGACGTCTACGTGTGTGTTTCATGAAAATTGCTCACTGAATCCTCCTTTTCTCTTAGGAAGATTTATTTTTCCCCTCCTCTGACTCTTCTAGTCCTTTCTCTTCCCTCTCCCCACTGTTGTTGACACCTCCTTCCCATGTAAAGAAGAGATAACAAAGGACTCAACTCATCCAGCAATAAAATGAACTGCTCCTCAGTCTTAAAAGATTGTTAATATTGGGACATCAATTTGGGGTGGAAAAATAGCTTCCAAAAAGGCCTCTTCAGGGGTTAGTAAAATCTGCTTCACGGATAGGAAAATTATGCAGCAGGTGAATCAGCTTATGCACTGGGACCAGGCAAACAGAGATGATATGATGCACAGCACTAAATTAAAACAGAAGTGTGATCCCACTGCAAACACCTTCTCTGGAACCTGCAATGATTCTCCTTCACTGAACAAATACTTCAAAGCAATGATCTGAAGATAGCCCAGCAAAACAGAGCACTAACCTGGACATTTGTCCTTTCTCTGCTGCTGGTGTGTTAGAACATGTTACTGGTCTCTGTTTTAACACATAGAGATTAAGCTCCTTGTGGTTCTCTGGGATAGAGACAAAAAACATTTTACTTAAAATGGAGCAAGAATTCCAACAAATTGATGAGATATATAAGAATAATTTTTGTTTCTAAGTGGGCCAAGAAGCTTTGAAGTTATATTAGTACCTCCGGATAAAAAGCCAGACAATCCCTCCTGCTGCAATGGAAACCTCAGTGAAATTCTGGCTACTTGAAAGTCAAAGGCAAAATTCCCACCAGTTTCACTGAGAACACTTCAGGCCATGAATGTATTCTGTAGAGGGTTTCCTACCAAATGTTTGAAAATTATTTTTTTCCAAGGGAAAAAAGGAGTCAATTGTTTTATTGTATTTTCTTTAAAAACCGTAACTGAATATTTCATTTTAGATTGGGGTCAATCCCAATTAAAAAAATTCCAGTTCCCACACAGGTCTTCATGAAACAGTGGAACTGTATTGTCTGACATGTTCTGATGCTAAATTGAACTGACACACAATAGCTTGATAATGCCAGGCAATATGTTTTGAACTTTCCGTCCCCACAAAACAAAAAACTCAGTCAAGGTTCTTCTCCAACTCTCCCCAGTTTGGATAGAAATACATATGCTAATATTGCAGTTTTTCAAAAATGTTTTTAAAATACAATTTGCATCAACAATAGCTACCACCTGGCAAAGCCCTACCGAAGTTTAGTTACTCTTGAATAAAAAAGCATAATTTGGAACAGAATTTGGCCTGCAGAGCTCCATGTCCCAAAGAGCCCAACAAAACCTTCCCCTTGGCTCTGTTCATTCCTTTTGAGGAAGAACCCAGCAAAAGGGAGGCAGTCAGTGTGACTGCCAGTTTTGCAGAGTCCATGAAACTCTCAGGAGACATGACCCCGGTTCTCTGGCTCTTGGATTTCCAACAGAAGACCCTATTGAAAATGATCCTCTCAGGGACTCCAAGATCTTAACCTTTCCAAGTCATTAAAGAATATTCAGCCTGTAATACAAGAAATACAATGAACTCCCACTTCCTACAGCATAGCAATTTCAGAAGCTACTGAAACATAAACAAATGGCCAAGAGCTTGTTCAGCAAGGCTGAAGCCCCAGGAATTGAAAAGTCCTTCAGCACTTGCTTAAGTTTAAGCACAAGCTGGAAGGCATGGCTGAATAGGAATGGCTTGAGGAATTATGCAAATGCTTAGATGAATCCAGGTCCAAATATGAATTACTTTAGAAGACAGAGAAGCAAGCAGTGCAATTTAATCATTTTTATCTCCTTAACAAGAATGCACAAGTTCTTACAGCTAATATTATAGCATCTTCCGCTGCTGCCAGAAGCCAAATGACCTATTCTTTAACAGTCAAGCTCTCCTTATTTTCAAGCTGAAGATTAGTCCATTTACGCTGAACAGTGGCACAGAATGACAATTTCATAATGTATAGATGGAGTGCTATTCTATTCACATGTTACGTTACCTTGCCCTTTCTTCCACTGCACTTCCACTTGCAATTGACCATCGTGGTAATAAGGTGGTGCTGCATCTAATCTCAAATTGTGTACTTTCTGGGATGCTGGCAATTCATTAAATACTGCCACAGACTGGTCGACGGAATCTGACCTTGAATCTGAACACAAAAAAGCAATGGAGATAAAACTTACTCATATTAACTGTCTGCATTAAAGTTACAATGTGAACTGGGCACTTCTATAAAATGCTAAATAAAACGAACCTTCAGCAAGAGCACTGAAAAGGGCAGCCAGCACCTCCCAGCAGACTGCTGGCACTGTCCACTAGTGATCCCATATGCATGAAGGCTGACTGCGAGAACTCTTCTACACATGACTCGTCCTTCCTTCTGCAAATACTCTCACAGTCGTGAGCACTGTCAGGGTCAGAACCCACAGCTGTGTTGCTAACAGAGAGCAGTAAGTATCAAATATAAATTCCAATTTGCCCTCCTTGCGGAAATATCAGTGAATCTGTAATATAATTTTTGCAAATGTCATAATAGAAAACTAGTGCTTTACAGTAGGATATCATGATTCCTCCACAAACTAAAGAAAGTCCTTATTTCACTGTGATCTGAGCTGAAATACATAGGAGAAAGTGGAAAGCAATTAATAAATTCTGCTACCAAAATAAGGGTCATTGGTAATTACAGTACAATTGTCACAGATTCATATACAAAAGAGCTCACTGAGAAAACATCCCAATTTAGGCTGCACAACTCCAGGGACTGCTTGCTGACAAAATACAGAGTATTTTACTTCTAGGCCACTGATTTCAATTTGGCCTCAAAGGAGAAAATGACTGAAAGTTAATGCCAGCTGACAGTGGTGTGAAAGCAGTAGGGTAGATCTCAGCCTACTTCCTAGTGGATTGGAGGACACAATCCAAGTATTCGTGATTAGCTAAATACAGCTAAAAATTCAGGCTGTGATTCAATGATACAGTAAATCCAGCTGTAGGACTCTTAGGAAAAGGAGGTGATGTGATATACACAAGTCTGCTGATTCCAGCTTGTCTGAAACCTTTTGACAAGTTAACTGTGCACAAACAGGTGCTAGGGCAGATCAGATATCATTATGCTTTTACAGCTGGTAGAAAAATCCAGGTTGTGTGTGCCAACCGCCTCAACAGAAATGTATGTATGTGCCCATAGCTCATTGAGATCCAAAGTGCTTAGTATCTGGGGTCACCCGACCATGGTCTCCAAGCTTCATCCTTCAGTGACAGCAGGTGCAGGCTATGTAGGAACAGGCACATCAGAACTATGCTGCTTTGTTGCTGCTGGTCAGTCTCTGGACTGGAGACAAATGAAGATGCTGTCTATGCCTCTTTCTGTCCTATGAAGGGGTGGGGGGTGCCAGATGGTTAGCAAGCCACCCAGGACACATAAAGTCACACGGGCATTAAATAGCATAAATAGTGAGGCATTAAATGACACCATTCCTGCTGGCACCACATCCCTACTCATCAGTGCTCCATTCATTTAAACACTTTAAAGAGAGCAGGGAAATAAGAGATTAGAGAGACGTGCTGCTGCCTTTGATAAGGCTGAAAATAGGAGCTATGTTTGTGTTAATCCTGCAGCAGTAATATCAAACAGGCACGATTAACTGCAGTAGCAGTAACAGTCTAGTGCAATCTCTTTTCCCAGTGAATTCTTCCATGGAAAGATGGGTCACAAGGCACATCTGCAAAATGCATCCAGGCATTTGTATCTGTCCATGGCCTATGCTCCAATAGATAGTTGGCCAAAGGATTTATTCTTTTTGTTTGTTTGTTTGTTGCGGGGGGGTGTTTTGTGGTTTTTTTGTTGTTTTTTTTTTCTGGACACACAGGAGCAGAGCATTCAGCTGCCAACAGTGCAGTGAATGCAGAGCATTAAACAACGAAGAGGTGACCTTGGTTAAAGGCTAATGAGTAGAAACCAGTTTCTTCTCAGCACATAATGAAGTAGAGGAGATCTGCTATGGCATGCCAGAGTTCTCGATGCTGCTCTAAGGACTGCTGTTGAAGGTGCTCTTCATTTAGTCTCTGCTTCAGGCACCAGCTAATCCACACATGGTGTCTCCTGCCTCACTGCAAGATCACTCTCAGAGAAGACTATATACACTATATATAACATGCTATCTTTTAATCAGCACTACAAATGTCAGGGCAGCTCCACCCAGTTTGTTCATTTAGCAGAGAATTTAGACAGCTTTGTTTTCAATTCCATATTTTCTTTCTTACTTCCCTTAAAAATTATGATTATGTTCTGTAAGTATTATTTGGCCCTCCATTGCTGATAGTAATGGAAAAGAATGAGCAGCCCAGTAGATAAGAAAAGAAGAAATTCTGGATCTAATGATATCAAGGGAAAATATTCTGGCTAAGTGTTCCCCTTAGAGCTCTACACATTTAGGAAAGAATCTAAAAGAAGTTCGATTGGCTAGTGTGAATGCTTGCAAGGTCAACTGTGGTTTGGAAATGCAATACCATCATAAATGTGTCACAGAGAATGGAAAGGGGTTAACGTGGGCGTTGAACGTATCATCAAGCCTTGGGTCAAGGAAACATGAAGAGTGCTGGCATCACTTGCTGGTAATAATAAAATCAAGCTGATGATGTAGAGAGGAAAATGTGGTACCTCTTCTCCATTATATAACAAGAAACAGTGCTAGTGAGACAGCTACAGTCCCTCCAACACCCTTACCTGTGCCTGTAACATACCGCCACGTTTCACTGGAACTGCAGAGAAAACCACCCCATTCAGGCCACACTATGCATTAGCAGAGGCCACAGAGGGACAAAAGTGGTACACTGGAGGTAGCAGTACAGGCACAGAATAGAACAGGAGGTTTTCACATTACTTAAAGCCCAGCACGCTTGCAGGGCAAAAACTTTCCTAGGGGCAAGGGAGAGGGGGAAATATGTGCTTTGAAAAGGAGAAAATTCACAGCTAATAAAAATGAGGCTGGGAGAGACAAATCTGGAAGCCAAATGTATACAGTGTTTGAACTCTGCATGCACGAGAGGAGTGTTGCAAATGGAAGGAAAGCCTGCACTTCCAAAAGGTAGTCTGCATTAAGACTAAGCTCCCTCTCTTACGTTTCAGATTTTACCTGGAGAGGAAAATGTTAAGCTGTTAGCATTAAAAAAAAAGAAGAAAAAAAAGTTAAAATATTTTTAATTTTAAAAAGGAGAAGTTTTTTTATAGCTGCATAATCAGTTCAGACTTGCCTGTAGTGTTATGTCCATGTGCTAGTTTCTTTAGGTATCCACTTGCATCTGCGTGATCATCTATTTTAATTATATGATGCCATAGGATATAAGATACTGTATGGACAAGTAAGACGACAAGGAGATGAAGGCGGGGCAGAAAAGAGAGCTATCACATTTCCATCAGCAAGAATGACTGTTGCATGCAGTCATGTGTATAGGATGAGGGAGGGGCAGTCATGTGAAATAAGTTCTTTCAGTCCTTCCAGTCTCCAAACCAAATTCTTTCAATCCTTTGTGAGGCAGATTCTCTCTCTTCTATCTCACATCTCAAACTTAGCATCCTTTTTCCTACTCCAGACTGACAATACTCTTCAAGCCAGGGCTTCTATTTTCTCCAGACTTGACCCCAAGCCTCTGCCAATTCAGAAGCCCCCACCTCACAGCAACCTCCTCCTATCCCAACCCAGCCCACCATTTCTCCAATCCCTCTGTTCTCACTTGTACATCTATAAACACTGACATTATCTATACAAATGAGATCAGGAAATTTTGGCAGAAGAAAAATCCTAGATCACTCTTTTCCCAACCCTGAAATGTTCTGGTTTCTAACCTAATTTGTGGTCTGTTAGATATCAACTGTAGAGAGGTGATAGAAAGAACCAGGACTGTTCACATCAGCCACATAAGAAAGATGAGGTTCTGTTAGAACTTGAGACAGGCTTGGGAGGAAAGGAGTTTCCAAAACTGGAACTGCAAGGGCTCAAACTTAGGTACAGACTGAGACCATCTAAGCTCTGACTTCTGAGCACACTTTAGATTTGTTGTAACTGTAAGAAAGAAGATGTGCAAGGCAGAACTAAGCAGCTTGAAAAAATTGTTGTGGATGACTTACAGTTTTGCATAGAATGATTCAATTCTACCAAAGTGGAAAGATGATCCTGCAAACGGGTAAAACACATTAAACTGGGAAAACAGTGGTAACATGCTTTATAAAGAAAATATTCTGTGTAATTACTAGCAGACAGGATATGGATAAGCAGTTTTCAAGAGGAAAGCCCCTCTTATCTCATTAAACAGTTGCTTTGCTCCTGCTTTTTTCCCTGTTCAACTCTTCACCTTTAATCTGCAATACTCAGCTATGCTGCACACACCAAGAATGCAAAGCTGACAAGCACAGGGAGGCCTCCCTTATCAGCTCAGGATAAAAGCAAGAGATCGAAAGGATGGATTGGCTGTGATTTTTCATTACAGACTGGTAGATCCCTTTTCCCCATTGCAGGCAGACTAAAGATTTGGAGACCCGGAGATTAATTTATCTTGAAAGATTTGGAGGAATATTGGTAGAAAATAACAGGTGAACACAGGAAGGAAAGAAGTGTCATGGTGTTCTCATCACCAAGCTGTGTGATAACACAGGGTTATTTCTGCTGTATGGCAGGAGTTGGGGGCAGCCTGGCCATGCCATTGCTCCTCCTCACGGCAGAGAGAGCAGTCCCAGTGCTGGCTGACAGTATGGGGAAGATACAAATCAATAAGTCTTCTCTCCCCACAGGGTTGCCAAGAAAGGTTATCTGTAGGTATAAATCTGCAGTAATACACTGCCAAGGGAAGCTTCCTCCTAATCTCAGTGACTGCCTTATGGACTGAGGAGAAAAGGATTACAGATATTCCTGAGGACAGCAGGTAACAGCAGAAAGTTGCTGAGCCACTGCAGCAAGTGTATGACTGCAAGAGGAGTGCAGAGACTCCCCAGCCCACTGTCTTCCATGCTTTCTGAATAAAGCTTTCTGAGTAAAGAAAAGATAGCTTGGTTAGGGCCTTTCTTATCCTCCCCTCCCTGCTGTGATCACAGGGAGCTCCTGCTCCAGCCCTCTGATGTGTTGGCAGCCGCTGTAATTTAGAGTAGCTGTGATTTATGGCTCAGATAGAGCCCATGCTTAAGGGAGTACAAAGGTAGGGCTGGCCTGACCAGTACAGCTGTGCCTCACTGGCCCTTTGTATTGATCAAATGAATGATGGAAGTGAAGAATTCAATTGTGTTTGCTGTCTGTAAGGATCAGCTAAGGGACGGAGGGTTGTGGAGGAGGCAGGGATTTAATTACCCCTCACACCCAGCACCGACAGCCAAAAGTGTGATGACACATTGATAGGGGGGAATTGCTCTCGGCCACTTCCTTCTGCACCTCCCCTTTCAGTGAAGAAGGAAATAGGAAAAAGAATGAGGAAATTTTCTGAATGCTTCATCCTGCATTAATCACATACCATGTCCTTCTCCTCATCTAGTCTCTAGGGGAATGTCACAGGCACTGGAACAAGAGAAATGAAGGCAAGTTTACAGTTGCCTAAATCTAAGAGAGAGAGGTGTTTGTGGCACACGGCACATTGCAGATCCCACCATAAACTCATGGGCAGATTTCCAACAATAGGGAGCTGAATCCAAACATACTACTCAGTGAGAGGCTTGAGTAGCCTTTAATCAGAGTCCTAATTGGTCTTTCCCTCTGTTTCAACATCTGTCATTCAAGGAAACCAACAGCAGTGCCCAAAAGGGCTTTTTTAAAGTAACATTCAGGACATAATCAGGTCTTTTGAAAAAGGACAATTCTAAATTCAGCTGTAAACGTTCAATACTAATGTCTGCCAAATCAAGCAAATGGTTTTAGTGGGGAATTCTATTTATCAAATTACCACCTTCAAGACAAATGCTTATGGGGGATGCATTATGCTGAGTCTGTCTAGACCTTATTCTGCTAATGAGGGCATGCCCCATCTTTTCCAAAACACCACTTCTAAAATAATGGTCCAATTTTTACATTAGAGCCACGGCTGCCTTGTACTGACTGAGTAGCTGTCATTTAGATTCCTGCTATCAGCTCTGGATTCCCTTTCATCTAGGGTCTGTCTTATGTGATGGCAGCCCAGAGCAGTGACCTATGACTACGCTTGACTTCTTATCTCAAGACATGTGGACTAACTTACAAATGTAGGTAATTAGTTAAAGATGTTTCATGACAAATTAGACTAATGGAATTGTAATGGTTAAATTAACGTCTTGGGGTCAGTTTTAAGGTCCCTTGTTATGGGAGATAGTTCAAAATGCAAGCTGTCAGACTCTGGGAGGTATCTTGTTTCTTTTAATAAAGTGTTTCTTTTGCATGTGAAAAGCCAAGGACATAACTGCTGAGATAGGGCTGGATCCAAGGGAAACAACCTGGTTGGCAGTTTCTGGATAAGGCAGTCTCCCCAGTCCTGCCCCCAAACTTTGTCCTGTAGGCAAGATACACAGTGGAGCAGAGCAGCAAGCGTGAAGAAGGATCAAAGCACACAGCTTTGCACTGCTATGAACACTAATTTCTCACCCTCCCCTTGTACCTTTCAACTGAAAATTTCATCTGACATCTTTCTTCAGGGAGGAAGTTAATTTTGCAAAATCAAACAGTCCAACATAAATTAAACAGATAAATCATGTCCTGTTATCCGCATCTTTCCTCCAGGAGGAGCCTGCGAGGCTCTCCCTGCAGGCTCTTCTAACAATAGAGCAGCTTGTTAACTCTCACACAATGCTAAGGACAAATGGGAAAGGAAGAGACAACAAAATGGAAAACATCATTCTGCAATTTTGTCAATCCCTGGTATGTCCATGTCTTGAGCACTGCCTGCAATTCTGGTCATGCCATCTCAAAAAGGTATTGTAGAGTGAAGAGAAGCAGCAAGAATATCAGAGGTACCAAATGGCTTCCAGGACTGAAGATGCTTCATAGACAAAGACTCATTTGTTTGTAAAATAGACGGCTGAACTTGAATGTGCTTGAGGTATTTAGCATGAAGTGGGATGGAGAAAGCAAACAGGAAATAATTTCTCTTTGCTCCTTATAACAAAAAGGAAACACTTTTTACAAAGTGGTAGTTGAATGTGGAGGTGACTAATATAGACACTGAAGGAATAAGTGGGTTCAAAAAACTTAGAAAAATTCATGGGAATCAACCAACAGCATTACATGCAGCAGTTCAGATACAGCCTGGAGCTCAGAAAGTGCCTCCACTCAGAGCACCAGAAGCTGGAAAGATGTATCAGAAAAAGGACTCTTGTCTTGGTGCTCCCTTTTATGCTCTTTTCTTATGTGTCCAGTACTGTGCTGTCTGAGACAGGACACCAGGCTGGACAGGGCTTTGTTCTGACTAAACAGAACCACTGCCATCACCTGACCTTGGGTCTCTCCTCATGGCAGACAACTAATTAGTAACAGCTAAGGTTAAGTCTACTTCCCTTCAAAGGCAGCCCTGACTTCTGATGGCAGTCAAAAGGAACAGCTAGATTTTCAGAGACCTGTCTTCCACTCCAGGTTCCAGCAGTGATGAGAAACAGGGAATACATGTAAGTACATGTACAGACACATGTGACTGGGAATGAGATGAGGTCCCTAATCGCACAGCCTCCATTTTTAACTCCAAGCACAAGCTTTGATCTTTCCTTTTCCAACATAAACACAGAACAGAGTACACATTTAGACAGACATTCCCTGCTGAAGCAAGCTGTGCTGCTCCCTGCCTGGGTATGGAACAATACAGCAAATGACACAAGACAGCTGTTCGCTATGTTGCTGAATCCACACTCTTTGGATACAATGGCAAAACCCACAGTGCAAGGACCCCTGAGGAACAGAAAATGGTAATGTGGGTTACTGTGTTCAGATATCATTCCAGAGTCAGTCTGGACAGCTCTGGTAGGCACGACACCCTCCACTACTATTTACCTCTTGAAAATGGGATCTCTATACTAAAATTCACCTTATAAGAAAAAATAAAAGGAATCCATGGTGAAGAACAGAGTCTACTATGACTTGGTACCATCTGCTTGGCCTTAGGCCTTTTAAGCAAATAGTGTCCTCTCCAGTCCCACAATGACAGCTGACTGTATGAGATGGAGAGGACTGTGCTTCACAGTCCAATCACTGTGTTCACTCTTCCTGACTTGCGGCACTACCCATATGTGTTCTTGAACTTGTCTGATATCACATCAGCCCTGTAATAGACCTTTCTCATGGTCATGTCTCCCTCCTACCCAGAAAAAACACTCTCCTTTAGATTCTTCACAGGACAGCAGAGCGTGCACCTTTCCCTGTATTTCATGGATTCTAGTAGCTGAATGAAAAGCAGGTGGCCAGGTCCCAAGGGCAATGCATTAACAGCCCGAAGTGCAGATGAAACACATCAAATCCAGTTCCACTTAGGAGCAATGGTGCTGGAGCTCCTACTATGGCAGCTCACACAGTCAGCTCTGGAGCTCCCAGACTATCAGCCAAAATGGTGCTGTCCTTGCTTCTCTTCTCTCCCACCTTGTGGAGACCACAACTCAGAAAGAAGACTTACAGCACCCAGTCAGTACCCAGCAGGGACAGCTGGGAATGGAGATGTTCCTTCCACTTTCTCCCAGCATACACATGGGTAGAGTAACAAGCCAGAACTTTGTGATTAAAAGAAACATTTAAATTATCAGATGAACATAACAGGAAAATAGTTGTTACTACACTCCCTACTTCCCCCTCCAGGATGAAAATTGCAGAAATGGAGAATTTAGGCATTTAAGATGCGAGATAACTGTTACAAGACGACAGGAAGAGCAATTCGAGACAAAAAAAACCAAAACAACTCAGTGCCTTGAATTTCTTTATCTTTCATTTCTCTAATTCCTGGCATGTGCCACTCATGCCTTTTCCATGTACGCATCATGACAAAATGACAGATGTAAATGCAACGATTTTCATCCACAAACAAAAGCAGGATTTAGAAGCCCATTAAGAGAACCATGCAGAATTCATTACATTGTGCATCCTTGTAAACATACATGCACACACTTTTTATATCAGTTGATATACATGAAACAGTAACGGTGGTAAACATAAAAACATAAAATGTTATTACTACACTACAGTTCTTGATATTTATGTGAGAGCTTTTAGCACTAATAGCTAGAGGAACGTACACACAAATCACTGTTTTGAGAGAACTAAGTAAGGTGTGCTCATTTCTGTTGCAGACACAAGTCTATTTGAACCTTGAATATAAGACATAAAAGAAGTGAATAATTATTTATCTTTAACATAAGAAAGAGAAAATACTTCCCATTAGTGGAATAGTAGCAGTTGTTACCTCTGTAGACCATATGGGTTAGTTTGAAAAGTTAGTAGGTGAGGAACACTTTTTGGGTGACCTTTTCCAGTGCAAAGCCACCCTCCTGATCAAATCAAGCACAACAACTTAGAGTTGTGTTATCATTTAAAAGACTAATGAAGGTCAACTAAAGTTTGGTCTGATGAAAGTTACTGTCCCTCCCTAAAAGTTGTGTTTCACTGTTAACTTTCGCAGAGTAAAAGCCAATTAAATAGTTATATTTAATTAGCCTATTTCTATTTTACCTCTAAGCACTGAATAACGTGGAATATTTAAGTTTCTCACCAGTGAATATACCCTCAAAATCACCTCCTGATGGTATGGGAATGTTCTTGGTTATATTAGAAGGAAGGAGAACTGAGGCGAGCAGACACTGTGTATTCAGTTGCACAGGACATCCAAAACAAAGACAGAGAGTGAATCGAGATTTCTTATGCACTGCTTAACTGAGTTAACCACAAAATCACTTTATTGTTACTCAGTCTTCTTTTCCCACAAGCTACTCCAAAGATCAGTTACAAAAGGTTGAAAGAACCATCTGAGGGCAGCATCAGTGATGACAGCATTTGCCAAGATCCGAAATTTTGACTGTCTCTTCTTTACTAATAAAGGCACAGTTTATAATCACTACAAGTATGGAGTTCACCAGGATCTCAGTCTGTCCCTCTTTGGCTTCATAGTCACTGAGATTAATCCTGCAGTTCCTCCTGGAGAATGTAAAACACAGTCACTGGCTGACACACACACTGAATTTAGATTTCTGTAAGATTTTAAAGATGCCACTGAAGCCATTAGGAAGTGTTCAGTCTGTAAGGAAACACCTAAAATGACAAGCAGGTGATGGGAAAGAAAATGAAGCCATGAGGTGGGAAAAGCAGGATGCAGTGTGTATATTTACACTCTTGAAATTAATTAGTTGGAATGTCATTGAATATCTTACCTGAAGAGCAAAAGAACAGCCAGGTCTTGTACTTATTTCCTATCATTTCAATTCCTATCATTGTTGTGCTGCAGCGTCAGCTCATGTAACAGTACTAACTGACTTCAAGGAAGTGGGATTTACTCCTGAGAATGGGACCGCTCAAGCCCCTGCAGAGGTGCCATTCTGTACCTGCAGATTTTCTTTGCATTCATCTTGAGAATGATAGTTGAAAGATGCTGGATCCCGTTACTATCTCTAAACACACAGTGCCCTGTTAGCCAAGAGCATGCAGCGGCCCTTTTACTGCAGCAATGTAAACATTTACCAAGAGAAGACAGGGAAATATGATCTGACACAAGAAGATTAAGCTGTATGGGTTTTTCACAGGAAGCCGAGTTCTTTAGCTGTCAGATAGAAGCCACAGAGTGATGCCTATTGTTTCTTAAAGAGTAATTACTTTTGATTGCTTCCGAGTACACTAATTTGTCTTGCTACAGAATGACAGCATAACCCAGAACAGTGGATAACTGCACTACGTTCCTTGTATACACACTTTCTGGGGCTGCCAAGTATAGCCGCACTGGTTTGAGCAGTACTTATTTTTGCCAGGACATTGTGCATCCACTTTGCAGCTCTGTATCAAGGCAGAAGAAAACCTGCTGCTTTCCCCAGCCAGGGGCCATGCCCTGGCTCATTTGGGAGAAGGGATCTCAGGAACTCCTGGCTGGTCAGGCATGGGGCTGGCTCAACAGAGAGTGGCAGCATTACTGAAAGACAACGCAGAGGAGACTAGAAACAGCCAGTTTTTAGAAAGGAACATCTCATCCTAATGAATGCATGAAGAATGATAGTGCTGCAATTCCAAATTTCTAACCTGCTCTTGTTCTCTTATATTCTTATATACATTCTATGTGCTGTTACTATAGTATCTGAATCCCTTCATGCACCTGTTAAAAGCCTTTTGCTAATTTCATCCAAAAAAATTATTTCCAGTAATTCAAGGGAGGCAGGGATAAAGGGACAGGAAAAACTTGATACTTCACAAAATTTTTGGAAATGTCAGAACACACCCTGGGCCTCAGTCTAAGTCCTTTTCCTCAGGGATGACTTTGCTATGTCACAATTTTACATGCCTGTTGCAGGGCAGGAGGAACTTCTGCACTAATCAAAGAATCCTGCTTTGTCAACATTCTGCACCTGTGGTGCAGTCAAATGAAGAAAACTTGGAAATACTGCCAACTGAAAACAGAACAAAATGTTCTGGTTAGGCCATTCAGAGTGTTTTGTTGTCATTATTTTTAAACATTTTGTTTCTATTTTAATTTTTTTCATTTAAATTTTCTGATCTCCATTTTCTTAAAACTTCAAAGTAGAAAATGACTTCCATTGAAAGAAAAATGTAAAAGATTTCAGGCTAAAAATGTCAAAACATCCTGTCATGCACATTCTGAAAAAAGGTTGCCATGCTTTGGCTGAGTTAGAAGGGTAGTGGAAAATTTTGAATAATTAGGGTATTTTTTTCTGAGGGGAAAAATAGCAAAAGAAAAAAAGCTCATCAAAGAATTTGCTTATTTGTCCTAATCAAAAGTGGTGTTCCTCAGAGCTCAGTGCTGTGTCCGATTCTGTTAATATCTTTGTTGATGAGCTGGGTGAAGGGATTGAATGTACCTTGAATAAGTTTGCAGATGACACTAAGCTGGGAGGCAGTGTCAATCTGCTTGAGGGTTGGGAGGCTCGACAGAGGGATCTGAACTGTTTGGACCAATGGGCTATGACCAACAGTATGATGTTCAACAAAGCCAAGTGCAGAGTCCTGTGCTTGGGACACAACAACCCCGTGCTGCGCTACAGGCTTGGGGAAGAGTGGCTGGAAAGCTGCCTGGCAGAGAAGGACCTGGGGGTGTTGGTTGACAGCGACTGAACATGAGCCAGCAGTAGCCCTGGTGGCCAAGAAGGCCAGTGGCATCTTGGCTTGTATCAGAAATGGCGTGATCAGCAGATCCAGGGAAGTGATAGTGCCCCTGTACTTGGCATTGGTGAGGCTGTACTTCAGATTCTACGCTCAGTTTTGGGCTCCTCACCACAAGAAGGACATTGAGGTGCTGGAGTGGGTCCTGAGAAGGGCAACGAAGCTGGTGAAGGGGCTAGAGAACAAGTCTTATGAGAAATGGCTGAGAGCTGGGGTTGTTTAGCCTGGAAAAAAGCAGGCAGAAGGGAGACCTTATCACTGTCTACAAATGCCTGAAAGGAGGTTGTAGCGAGAAGGCTGCTGGTCTCTTCTCCCAAGTGAAAGGTGATAGTATAAGAGGGAATGGCCCGAAATTGTGTGACAGGAGGTTCAGATTAGACATCAGGAAAAAATTCTTCACTGAAAGGTTTCTCAGGCACTGGAACAAGCTGGCCAGGGAGGTGGTTGTGTCACCATGCCTTGGAGGTAGTTAAAGATAGGCAGATGAGGTGCTCAGGGAGATGGTTCAGTAGTGGACAGGTACAGTTGGAATTGATGACCTCAAAAGTCCATTCCAACCAAGCTATTCTATGACTCTATGATTCTATGAGACATTCACCTAGGATATCATCTAGTGATGCTGTTTATTTGCAGAAAAGAACATTTTTGTAGTTACTGACTATAGTCTATAGAACTGTCAATCAAAAAGTGCCTATAACTTATAAGTCAAAACTACAGAGCTGTAGCGAGAGTTCACAGTGCTGATCATCATGTTCCCAAATTTCATCTGTCTTCAGAAATTTAAAAGGCAGAGAGCAAGCATTGCACAAACTGTTTTTTTTTCACCTTCCTGTCATCCCTCAGGTTCTCCTTATGACAGTTTACAAGCCACAACAGCTCCCTGCTGCTATACATGTTTTCTGACACTTTCCTAATAATTCTGATCTTAAAATCTTGTCTTTGCAGGGGGGACAGTAAAGGAGTTTCAACACTTAGTGAAGACTCATTGCAACCTAAGAAAAACAATGTTCACTCCACATTGTCTCTGTGGTGGTAAATTTGTTAATATTTAAAATTCAAGAGTTCTGGCTGAGAACATTCCCTTTAACTAGAACAGCCTGTGATTGTTCCCCACTTCTGAGCTAAGATAATACTGGGTGTGTTACTCCTATAGGCTCCAACAACAGAATTGTGGCAGTAGTAAGTTCTTTAAGTAGTCCATCCTTCCCAGAGATGGTTACCTGGCTTTGTTTGCATTGAAATGACTGATTTATTCACCTATTCTATTTTGTGAAACAGTATATAGGCTAGTTCTCTGCAGTAATGTGGCAGAAAAAAGGAGACCAGAGGGGGAGATGCTGCTCAAATGTTCTCTCAGTATGATCATAGTTAATAAAGCTTCTGCCTGGCCTGTTCTATATTGTACTTATGTACAAAATGCTCTTGGAGTTCTCAGATTCTCCAGCATTTAGACTGGAGTGCATCACAGTGTGCTCTACCTGGCCACAGACACTGCAAAGGGAGACAAAAACTCATCAGAAAATGCAAGGGCCCTGCACCACATAAATTTCTAGGCATCATCATAGTATACACAAAAGCGTCCAAGAGCTGCATTGTGGTCTGGACATCAGTATGTGAAGCAGTCAGAACAAGACCTTTCACTGGACATCAATTTAGAGAGTTTTCCAAATTTAAAAACAATAAAAATAACAACCCAAATGTGACCAGTTCTTAAAAATAAACTCTAGAAAATAAAATTAGAGAAAACTGTTAAAAATAAAGATGTATTTCTTCTGCAAAACAATATTTCAAGATTTGAATTATTTATTGTGAAATGCGAAAAACATAATAAATGTCTCTTCTTATTTGTGTGGGCTTCATGATAAAAAGAATTGATAAATAGACCAAGATAAAAAAAAACAAACCAACAAGTGGATGCTAGGGTTTGGAAGTCTTGTTTTGTGTTACAGAAGTAATAAAGTAATAAATCAGTATTTATATAAACACAGTTACTCCTCCTCTCCAAAGGACTTAATTGTTTCATGTTATCAATAAAAATGTAACATTACTGATGATGTTTTCTTTTCTTAAATCAACTCTGAAGTTATTCTATTGATTTCAGCCGAGTTCCCAAAGAACAATTTAGACCCACTATGTCCATTTAAATATATAACTCTGGAAAGCACCTTTCCATAAGATCTGTGACACCAGTTGCCATTATTCAGTGTTTCCAAATACAGTCTTACTGTAGAAGTTATTTACTGGCTTCTTACACTGCAGTTTATCACAACCTTCATTATTCCTTATAGGAGTTGCACTAAATCACCCAGCTGACAGCTCAAGTGATCCAGGTCCCTGACTACTGGTGCTTCTGAAATAATCAAGGCCCAAACTGCCTTCTATAAAGCTTCCATTTAATCAGTGCTGACATGCACCTTAGATTGCACTTCAGAAGGTGCCAGGAGCGTCTCCAGGGTTTTGTGGCTTATCACCAAGAAGACAGACCATTATTCTGCTAGCAGGTCATGGTGGAGAACTTAGCCATTCACAGGAAAATCACAGAGTAGGAGGGGGACCTGCTTTACCTACCAAATCTTCCCACACCTTTATAACTTTCACCCAAGTATCCCAAGTATCCAGGGAGCAGGGAATGGTGTTACTTGGTTTTACTGCAAGGGAGCAACAAGAGCAAAAACCCTTTGCAGGGCTGGCCAGGTGGCAGTCAGGATCAGATACAGCATCTCAGCCCTGACCTGAACGTAAAGTGTCTGGCCATGACTGTCTTGGTCAGAGGCTGGATATTTTTCTTCTTCTGACAGAAGCAGTGTCAGCAAAAACTAGTTTTCTTCCAGACACAGTTTATGCAGTATGAGAAACGAGTCTTAAGTACATTGGCAAAAGATCACTGTTATTCTGCCAATATAAGCCATGCCTCCACTAGGGAGCTCTGCCCCCAGTGCTAAACCAGTCAAAAAGCCCTGGATAGACTGACATACATACAAAGAAACTGCCTTTCCTTCAGTGGTGCTAGAAGGGATATATCCTGATAAAACTGTGAAATAATTACCGCCCCTCTGTTCATTCTTTGGCACTCAAACAGTATCCTGAAGGACCACAAGAATCAGTGTTATAATAGTGAACCATAAAACCAGACAGAAAATATAAACACATCTGTCCCTATGTCCCATAAAAACTAATAACGTTGCACTAAAGAAATACTTTCTAAAAATTTCAGGCAAAAAAATATGCGTACTTTGAGTGATTTTTAATAAAAAAGTGACATTTCCTAAGCAAAGACAAAATGATCTTGTCAAGAATCCAATTTTCCACTGAAAAGCATGATAGACTGTCCCTTAATAATAATAATGACAGTCACCACTGCCAGTGTGCTACAGATGAAGCCAGAAAATAGCATGTTCTCTAACAGAACAAAAAGAATAGGCAGCATTGCCCCAGACACCATGCTAATATCGGTTTTTGATCTTGCTAGAGCACTGTTTCCTGCGAGAGAGCTACAGCTGACATGGAGCACTGCAGGCTGCTTTTCAACACCTTCACACTTGCTGCTTGCACTCAGAAAACTGTTGAGAGAAAAACCACCACATACTGCAGCAGGATGAATTTTAATTCCAGTTTTATGAATTTGCATCAGAAAACAGTGAAGGACTGGTGGAACGAAGCTTATCTCTTTCAGGAGTTACTGTCAGAAGAAGATAAGATGGAGCAGGAAAAGTCTCTTCTTCCAGCTTTTGTACGGAGCACTGTTGTTTGCAGCAGAGAAAAATTATCAAAAACAAATACATAAATCAAGACATATCAGTGTTTGGGATACAGGAATGCACTTGCAGTAAAATCCAGAAGACCTGGAGCAGAAGACGAGGCAGAAGAAGAAAATGCTTTTTCAGCATGCATATTCTGGGTTAGCTGAGGTACCAGCCAAAAGGCAGAGCTAAAGACAGCAGGGCTCAACAGTCCTAAGGTGAACTACTATTAAAAACTGATCAGCTTATAGGACCCTGAATAATGCCCAGGATGATAAAAAAACAAAGGCAGGAAGTACGGATATTTGCTGTGGGGTTTGGGGTTTTTTGGGTTTTTTTTTGCTTTTCTTTTTTTTTTTTTTTTTTTTTTTTGTAGATTGGTACAGTTTTTGTGCTACTGAGTAAAAAACAATTGTGCTTTGAAATCCTGTGGAGAGCTTATAGAATCATAGAATATCCAGGTTGGAAGAGACCCACCGGATCATTGAGTCCAACCAATCCTACCAAACACTAAAGCATACCCTTTAGCACCTCGTCCACCCGTGCCTTAAACACCTCCAGGGAAGGTGAATCAACCACCTCCCTGAGTAGCCTGTTCCAGTACCCAATGACCCTTTCCATGAAAAAGTTTTTCCTAATGTCCAGCCTAAATCTCCCCTGGTGGAGCTTGAGGCCGTTCCCTCTTGTCCTGTCTCCTGTCACTTGGGAGAAGAGGCCAGCTCCCTCCTCTCTACAACCTCCTTTCAGGTAGTTATAGAGAGCAATGAGGTCTCCTCTCAGCCTCCTCTTCTCCAGGCTAAACACCCCCAGCTCTCTCAGTCACTCCTCATAAGGCCTGTTCTCCAGCCCCTTCACCAGCTTCATTGCTCTTCTCTGGACTCGCTCCAGAGCCTCAACATCCTTCTTGTGGTGAGGGGCCCAGAACTGAACACAGTACTCGAGGTGCGGTCTCACCAGTGCTGAGTACAGAGGGAGAATAACCTCCCTGGATCTGATCACGCCGTTTCTGATCCAAGCCAAGATGCCATTCGCCTTCTTGGCCACCTGGGCACACTGCTGGCTCATGTTCAGTCGGCTGTCAACCAACACCCCCAGGTCCTTCTCCTCCAGGCAGCTTTCTAGACAGACTTCTCCCAGTCTCTAGCACTGCATGTGGTTGTTGTGCCCCAAGTGCAGGACCCGGCATTTGGCCTTGTTAAACCTCATGTCATTGGACTCAGCCCAGCGGTCCAGCCTGTTCAGATCCCTTTGCAGAGCCTTCCAACCCTCCAGCAGATCAACACTTCCACCCAGCTTAGTGTCATCTGCAGACTTGCTAAGCTGGTGCATTCTGGCCAAGTTCATATTCTTGCATGCATTGGCTGAAAAGTTCTGAGCATCCATGTGTCCAAATCTGGGAAATCTGTACTCAAGTGTGAGTAGAGACCTCAAAGACCACAGAGCCCACAGTTAACACCCACAGTGGCTAAAAAGTCAAGCAACCTAGGGGAGCTTTGAGGAAGGGGACATCTGCCAGTGCTTTGTGGATGAGACAGAAGCCTTTGAATATTTTAAGTGCATGAACATTTAAGCAGGCTTGACATACAACAAAGCCTTCCAGATTATGCACTGCAAAGACCGCACAAAGATTCAGCAAGTACCGTAAAGCTGTAAATGAATGTGGCTGATGCTGGTGCTGTGGCTTAACTCATCATATGGACACGAATGACACGGATCACAAGGTAGCTGATGGGTTTTTCTCTCTGATTTGAAGACTTTAGTGGGAAGTGCTTGACAAAACTGTCAGATCATTTTCAGGCTTTGCCCATTTTCTATGACAAAACTACTTGCCTTGTTGCTTCCTAAAAGATTTAGATTCATACAATCTTGTAACCCATTTCACCTGTTGGCAACATCAATAAATTGGTGACTCATCTCTTCAGAGTATCTTGGAGTCTAATTCAGCTCTGTCTGAAAACTTCTCCACTGATGACAAGAGGTGCTGGGATGAGCTGACAGGGAAGTAAAGAGGTAGATCTCCTGGGGAATCTTCTTTTAAAAATGTCTCCTAATCAAGGGAGGGGCAAAGTTGTTATCTCAGTTTTACAGGTAGAAACTACAGTATAATTGGGGAAAGTCTTGCAGCGTGGTGTCTAAAGTAGGTGTCTGCAGCAAACAGGCTTCTACAGAAAATCCACATACAATTAAAGATGTAAGTACTTAAAGGCAGATACTCAGAAGTGGCAAGAAGCCATAACTCCTCATGAAACCAGTGGAGTTTTATGGATAGAACCGAGGAAGCACTCTTACTACAACAGAACTTGCTGACAATAAATCAGCAGCAAGTGTTGCAATTACTGTTCCACACAGTGTGATGCCTTGCTTGATGCTCCCTCCACAGCAAGGAAATTCTATTGATGGTACTTTTCACAGTGGCACTGGAAGAAAACCAAACAAAACCAACTCCACAGCAGTTTTGGCACAAGGAAAGATCCAGTCAACTGCCAGTCTGCACATCAATACAAAACCCTGACCAGGAGGAAAATGACTCATGCAAAGTCTGGAGCAAGACGTGGTATAATGCTTTCATATGGCCCCAGACACAATTATAATTCCTCCCATCAGCTCTTCTTGCTGACATCAGCTTTTACATTGGTTTGGCCTAATAATTATAAAAGTTCTTAGAACTTAACCAGAACATCATTGTTCCCATGGAAAACACCCCACTGCTCCTGTGATGGGAAATAGCTTTTTTCCTCTTTCCTTTTGAAATTTTTATTGCTGATCTGGCTAGGCCAGGTTCCAAGTCTAAGCTAGGTTTCAGTGTGCTTTTACAACGCTGGCTTCGTAAAGGCATCTCCCACTGCTTCTGAAATCAGCCTGAGAAAATGAGCCTTTGTAGGGAGCAAGAAGAAATGTGTCAGAAAAACAGACAAGCAGCCTGTACTAGACACTAGAGCAAGAGAAGGAAGGGGAAAGGCTTTTCACACTGTCCTCCTTGCCCCAGGTCCTGTTCCCTGGCTCCATCCTGCTGGGGAAGGAGAAACCCTGGTGCCACAGCAAACCCATGGAAAGGTGACAGTGGCCATAGAGTCACCTATGGAGAAAGGAGGAAAGAGCAGTTGATTGATGTCACCTGAGATAGTGTGAGCTACTCCTGGGGCAAGCAGAGAAGCTAACAGATCTCTCATAATGGGTGCTCTGGCATGGTGGAGATGAGGGAGAGAGATACAGCTTCTGAGGACCAGAGTGGATGGTTCCCATTTGCAGGAGGCTGCCAGAAGATATTCCTGCAGTTCCAACTCACCTTCAGGGGAATGAATTGGATGGGCCTTCTGTGAGAATTCCCATCTCCCACCCCCCAACCACCATCTCCTCTTAAAGATTTCAATCATGAGAGGGTCTGTTGCACTGTAATGGCTCAGACAGGCCCCAAGAGAAAAAGATTCCCTTTGGACAGCAGAAAAGTTAAGAGCTGGCCCTTAACTCTGTTGGTGTGGGCACAGCTCCACCTAAAGCTGTTGTGGTCAAACAGTGTTTGCCTCAGGTGACGGGCGGGATTTGGTTCTGTGCCTTTAGAGGCAGGATTTTAGTGTCAGATGCTTGCGTGGGCTTCCAGCGGGTAAGTTATGACAGTGTCTGTCACTTAACTGTCCCATTTACTTTTGCATGATGTTATAGGGATTTGCAGACTGGAGCTCCCAGCTTTAAGATGGTAATAACCCTTTTGCAGCTTAAAATAAAAAACAGTAAACCCAGCAGAGGATACAGTTAAGTAGTAAACCAGCTTAAACTCAGTATGTTTAATTTGCTTTTCTCACCATCCATCATATCATCTTGGGAGAGTTGAAAGCATCTTATAATAATTTGAAGAGCGAGAATGTTCTGGAAGGATACTTGCTGAAAATGGATTTTTAACTCTTGGGCTACAGCAGTATTACAAAACCACACATCGTGCACACTGACCCTCCACCAAGGAGTAGTTGTTCATTTTCATTTTAAGGGCTCAATTCTAGATTTTTCTTGCCACATAAACAGCACCCTCCTACCTCAGCTCTTCCACTGAAGAGTTACCCAGACTATATTATAAATTATATATATTCACATACACAAAGCCACGGGTGTAAGGAGCCAAGCTAGGGAGCAACCCAGCTGTGCACCACCTTAGCAGACACTTTCAAGTCACAAATTCTGTTTTCTCCAAGAGTGAAATGGCCCCTGACTATTAATTCCTAGCTCTGCCCTGTGGTTTGCTGCCACAGAGATGACCACTTGAGGGACCGTGCTTTGTCACAGGAGTGACCCAGGGGATGGGAACTTCTCAAGCTAGCACTGATGATTAATGTTTTTTATGCTGCAGATCTATGCCTTTGTTTCATATGACATTACACAACATGGCTTCATGTGATTGCCTTCAGGAAGAGAGGTATTCCTAACTTGTGTAAATGTTAGAAGGGGACTCTTCCCTTCTGCTGCTCTCACTGACAGGGTGTTCTAGTAACAGTTTGTCTTGCCTACATTAGAATCTTAGCAACCCAGCCAGCATGTAACAACCACTTTTTTTCCCCCACATCATAACAACTATCAACTATGGCCAAAAATAAAGTTAGAGTATGCCAGATAAGGAATCAGGGCCACTACAGAGTTACTTGTGTTGGTCTCTCTGAGAAGCTGATGTGAGTTTAAATGAATACATATAAGAATGCACTCATGCTATCCTTACCCAGCAATGCAAAGTTGAACTGAATTTCAGAAGCACCCAGGCAACAGATTTTAGCCCTCCATGTGGACAGCTGAGTAGTTTGCTGCATGGCTCCTGGGAATTGTGTGCTAGTTCTGATGAGGGCTGAGAAGGAGGATGTCTTGCTGGGCCACTTAACATAAAAACAATCCCAACAGTGAGTCATTAGAATAAACAACATTCTTCAAAGTGAAGTATAGTTTCCCATTGTGAACACAAATTTGGCTTTTCAGTTACTCAAGATATCAGAAAGGAAAAAAAAAAGATAATTCTTATGAAGTAGAGAAGTAGCACCAATCGCCTGTTACTCAGCACCAAGGGGCTCAGATCGCTCCACAATTAACTCACAGTCCTGCTGTGAAGATGATTATGCCTTGATGCAGAAACTGAAGCATAGACAGTTGATGTGCTCAAGACTAGGGAGTGGACCAACAGCTAAATCAGGAACAGAACCCAGGAGCCCCAGGCCACCACCAGCGCTGTTAGTGAGGCTGAGGAGTTACTCTGCAGTGTTGGGCAGCTGTGCTATCTTCAAATTCATGAGTGGTTACTGTCTCCAGCTACCTGGCACTGCCCTGACACTAGATCAGCAGGCAGGCAGGACACACAGCCTCTTAAGGGCTGATCTTCTAAGCATTCCCAATCCCTGTCAATCAAAACAAGACTGGTTTACTTAAAATGGCTTAAGTAATAGCTCTTTGCTAACACAGAGCATTTCATCAGAAGTAACTTAAGGACCCTCTTCTGGACATCTCTGCAAACAGTCTGAGGACGTGATAAGATCTGGCAAGGAGATACCAACAAACAACTGGGAGAGGAAGAAAGATTGGGAGACAATAACCACTTTTTTTAGCACAATTGAATTCAGAGATGGATATCTGATCCTGGCTTATCACAGTAGCTGACCTGAATCACCTGTCAAGAAAGTTCTTACACAGGAAAAGAAAGCTTTGTTGAGCACTTACCTAAGAACACCTCCTGTGGCCCACACACTGGGTTAAAATTTTGGCATGCTAAACAGAGAGAACACAATTAAGTCAGCATTTTATTTCTGAGTAGAAAAATACCCAGAAATGACATGTCTTTGAGCTTCACTTTAAGCTCAAACAAACCTCTTGTACACCAGAAGAATATCCACATAAATTTTCACCTAAACTTAAATTTATGCATCAGTTTAATTCTCTGTATTTTCCCACATAGACAAAGATTTAGTTATCCTGCATGTATCATATATTTAGCAAGAAATTATACTGTCTTCCACTACAAAAGCAGCACTCATAAGCAGATGCAGACACAGTTCTAGCTTTGATTCTCACTGTGCAATGGAAAAAGTACTGATCAACCAGGATCACTGTAAAAAAACCCCACAAACAAAGAAACAAAATAGCCCCTCCCAAAACCTCAAAGTAGTATCACATGTAAACATTTAAGAAATCTTTACTGTGTTTTACTAACACTCATGTTAGTCAAGAATAACTCTGTGGTAATTTGTGTAATAGCACAAAGGCCTTTTATCAGTATTGAAAAAGGATGTTGTCCTGCTGAGGAGATTAGTAAGGCTTTATCCAAGATCAGAAGTTTTAGTAAGTGTAACTGAACCCAGTCATGCTGCTAGTCAACATGGTTAACCAAACTGAGAAATGCATCTGTGAGGTCTCCAGGAGTCTGTCATATTGGCATGAAGCAGAGAGATTATGAAGCCCAGGTACTAAACTGCTCCAGGTTTGTTTTTCTCCTTGAATGTGGCGATTAACACATTGGTTTTTCTAGGTTGACAGTGCTCATTACCAAGGTCACTCCTGGAAGACTAGAAGGTGGAAGCGTCCCACAGGCATTGAAAAGGTTTGGAGAGCTGCAGCAATCAGAGCTGCCCTTTGTCATGGCCGGGAGAGCAAAAGGTTGTAATGGCTCTGGTAGCACAACTCAGGGTAGCTCCTCGCAGTCACTCCAAGGAGACTCACTCTGTCGAAGGAGCCGGTAAGCTGCACTATTGTGTACTGAAGGGGGCCAGTCATTCAGCTAATGGAGAACACAACTGTGGAAGCATGAAAGGCTTGGGGCTCCGAGCCCTTCTGGGGAATTCAGACACAGCACGAACTTCAAGAACCATGTTTATAGGATGAAAAGATTGATTTAGGGGTGAGTTGTCTAAACATCAGAGTTCATACTAGGACATCCCTAGCCTGCAGAAAATCTCCTGTCTTAAGGGATGGCTCCTAACTCTACTGAAAGCATTTCAATCACTGACTTCTCATCTCTCTGCTGTGTTAGCCCAGTCCACGCCCCAGCCCCTCTGGTTGCTACTCAATCAATACAGCTATTGATTTCATCAGGAGCACTGTCTGCATCAGATCAGATGCTAAAGAGTTCACAAGTTGCCAGGTTGATAAAGAGTTTCTCTGTGAAAAAGTGTCTCTCTTTGTTGGAGAAAATGGCTCACATATATTAGCTGTTGGTGAGCTGAACAGAGCAGAGATGCACTTGGTGCATATGGTGTAAAAAAGTGATTTATTAGACCTATATATTACAGCAACAGGCTGAAGGAGGGAACTCCAAGTGACATCAGGGGGTGGTAAGTAGGCAGCAACTAGTGCAGTTTTGCTACCCACTACACACCTGCAGTTTGTCCACTTGTAGCAGTTCAGAACCTGATTTTACATTCTGTTCTGGCCTGAATCCTGTAAATCCCGGCACCCAAGAGTACTCTCACTGAGCAATATGAGACATCACAGCATGCATACAGCTAATAATGCAGAAAGTGTTTTCAGCAGCAGACCTTGAACTAGAAAGCATCCATTCCACCATCCTTTCAGTATGATGCATGCATTTAAAATAACCACTATTACACTTGCACGAGGAGAACTGAAAAGACTGCCTCAAATTGTAGCTATGTACTTCTCCAGCTAAAAATGTGGCAGTGAGGAACTGATTCCTCATCTCGGATTTTGTATGCTCTCAATCTCATTTGTGTTGCAGCCTTCATTTTAAACAAAATCCTAAAGGACAAGGAAGTCATTAGAAGACTGCCATCAGCCTCGACCAATTCCAATCTCACTATCTGAAAAACACTGAGAGGCTATTTTTTTGGTCTCAGAGATTTCTCTCTCCCCATTTTAGGCTTAGAATTCTTTGGAGTGGGGACAGTCCTCTGAAGAGATGGAAAGTACATACTGACTTCAGACAGCAGTTGCAATTAGTATCATTAACTCTGGGATATTTCTGAACCTTGATTAATCTTTCCACTGAAATAATCTTTCCAAATTATTCATAAGACTAAAGCATATTTAATGTCAGCAATATTTAACTGATTTGAGATGCATAGTTATGTTTTTTTCTCCTTTTAAATGTGTTTTATGCCTAATAAACTGTCCTGCGTGGCTTATAAAAACCAAGGACAAGTCACATTTTCACAATATAGAAGCCTTGAACTTGCACCAATCCACATAGGTTAAAGATTGACCATGAAGTGAAATTTTGGCCCCACGTAAACCAATGGCAAAATTTTCATGAAGCTAAAATTTCAGCCATATGACACAGAACATGTCTTTTTGTAATGTGAATGGCCTTTCAGATAATACTACATGAAGTAGGAGAATTATGTATTTAGAGAAAATATGTATTGTTATTTAATACTAACTCTAGTACTAATAATATTTTGTAGCTTAATTGTATCCTACACCTCAAGAGTTCAGAGCATCTCCTGCTCGCATTTCTGAATTAAGCTACCCATCAGGCATACAATATGGTCTCCGTCCTTTTCAGGTGAAGAAACTGAAGCTACAGAGTTCAAGCAACTTGCCTGAGGCTACAAAGGAAGTCTGGAATCTGATCTTCAGACATTTTTAAATATTGCCAGGGGCTTAAGGTGTCTAATTTCTGAGAATTACAGTTCTGGAGAGGCCCAAAATACACTAACGGAGATCAGAGTGGGAGGGAACAGACATTCAAGAACATAGCTTTAAAGCTTGAGGCAGAGATGCATGGTAATTATAAATCCCTTAAACTGCACAGATAGCACTGAGGTTCAGAGTCAGTCAATACCTTCTGAAAACTCCATGTAAGGCATCTAGAAAAATGAATGAACTGCCATGGTGTAAGAACAGCCTTTTGCATTATTTGTAATTCTAAAAATAGTAAGACCATATGTCACATGTGAGAAAGTTCCTGAGAACATCTTTAAGTGCTTTACTGAGACAGAGCCTCACCTGCTTTATGCAACTGTCTCTTTCACACCTAAACCCATTTAGCAAAACAAAAGTTTCACTTTAGGCACAATTCTACCTATATCCAAAACCTTTAACCATGTCCTTAATGTACAAGTGCTTACATACATTCTTTTATTCTTTACTAAACTGAAGCTGATTTTAGCTTACAAGATCTCCACTGAAATCAGTTGCTTCTTGCATTTTACTACAGAGAAACTGATAAGGACAGAGAGACTCTTCTACAGGTTTTTATAGGATTTTTTTTGAATTTATTTGGATCCTTAAACACAAGTTCAGTATATGGAAAAACCCAATATATTCAGTCTCTGAATCAGTTCCACTTCCTTTTGCAGAAAAGCCTGACTGAAAGATGCTCTCCAACATTAAAATAACAGCACTACAAGAGTTCCAAATCATATGAGATTCACAATGCTTTTTGAATGCTCAGTTATACTTGCATGCTGAATTTACACCTCCAACTGAAGGCTCGCAGCCTGAGCTGGCACAATGTGCTGCATTCCACCCATAAATGGCTTTAAAAACCAAAGCTCACAAACTGAACAGCACCTGGCGAGAAGCTGCGAGATAACGCGGTCTGCAGAGCTTCAGCACAATATTCCCCATGCAAGAAACTCAGAAAACCAAGTGAATAACCTCATTCTGCTTATGCTGACATCTCCACATATAGCCTTGCATACTTTCTCGAGATGGCAGTTCCCAATGAGCATAACAACATCCACATCCAAAAGGCATAGGTTAAGTGTGTCCAAGAGCACTGTAAGCTGTGAGTCTTCATCAAAACATGAGAAATGAACTTATTCTTTCCCTCATTTTGCAGTGATTCTTTTCTGTGTTACAAAAACTATTTTCTTTCTGTTGATTTCCTTGGAGTGTCCTTAAGGTTCCTCTAAACGGCAAAATTACTAGGGAAATTTAGACTTGCTAACACTACTGTGAGTTAGGAATCTGAGGGAGTTCATTCTTTGTGCTGGCAAGCCTTTAAACTATCTTGATTTTATCAGCTATAATTCCTGTTTTGTTCACAAGACAAACTTGTTCCTTTTGTATTATTTTGAGTCATCTCTGGAAAAAATCACCTCGCACTAAAATGTAATAAAATATGAGAAGAGATTATGAGTTATTAAATTAAGCCAAAGCATACGCTGCATTTTGGTATAGTACTATCCCTGGAGGGAAAGTGAATACATTTTCAAATGAGTGCTGCTTCCAATTAGCAGGAAAACCAGCACTCACATTTTCAAAGGAGCCTAACACACAAGGTGTACAATGAGCACAGGATACCAAAAATCTTAGCCCGTAAGCAGCACAACAGAAACTGCTGGGTGCTGACAGCTTCAGCCAAGACTGTGAGTTGCAAAATATGTTATTTGTAATTCTTTGCTCCAATCCTCCCCCTATAAACTCTGCTTGCTCTGCATGTATTTTGCTACATGGGTGAATCTGGAAGAAATGGTAAAGCATTTTTCATAGGCATCTTAATTCACATCTATAAACAGCTTATGAGGAAAATGACCTTCTGCCTGTTGGATGTGTACCTCATATCACTATGGGTCACTTATTTCAATTATTTAAGTTTGCAACATTAAATCCTCCACCATTGGAACAAAAAAAGGATGCTAGTCATTGAATTTAACAGTAGCAGGATCAGACAGGTATTTACTTTCAAGCTCACAGGAAAATGAAATAAGATAAAACCCCTATCTGTTAAGCATGCAGTGCCCTGGTATTGATAACCTTTACAAATTATGTCAAATCCACATGGCACGGGAGATGACTCAGCAGCTAGTAGATTTTCAGAGCAGATGGCATGTCGATGTCCCCATATGAGAGATTTCTATACACCTGCTTCTTGCTGAAGACACTGGTTCCAGTCATGGAAGCAAAGATTTTCTCTCCAAAGCTGGCTTTGCTAATAAGAAGTGTGAAATATTTCTCAAGGGGATTTTCTAAATTTAAAATGCATTCTGCTTCTTCACACCTCCTATCCTGCTGAGTGCTTTAGCCTACCACAGTCTAAGTGCAATAATTAAGTAAGCGTAATTGTTACAACTGTCTACGGCAGGACAAAAGTAACTGTCAGGGAACTGTCATGTCTCCATGCAGTCCTGCTTCCAGCCTGTAAGTCATGGTTGTGGGACCAAATTATTCCTCCTGATCTCCCCCCCAGTTCAATTACAGTGCACTTAACTTGACTAGTGGTACCATGACAAATGTTAGTCACACTCCATCTGAGACTCAGTTCAAAAAAGGCAAGAATATGCCATAGTTTTCATTAAACAATCACAACAGAATCTCAACTAGCCCCAATGATATTTAACTTCCTTGATCCTTTTAGTTGTGATATTGGTTAAGAGGAGACAGAGTGATGCCTGAATGTGAAGCTGAACATTTGGTTTTCTTGGATTTTGTACCCTCTGTCCAATGACACACAAAGCAATAGCCACTGCTGCCTTAAAAATAAAACCAGCATCCAGATTCTTTTACACTACTTATGCTGATCTATTTTGGCTCTGTAGTTTTATTTTCTCAGTTTTGAGATGGAGACAGCGACCATGATATACAGCCAGGAATGATTTCCAAGGCATTAATAGTAGGGCTGGGAATTAATCACAGGACATTCGAGATGGGACAGTAAGCTCCCCTTCTCTGCCAGTGAACATGAGCTCTGCAGAGCAAACCTCTCACCATGCTGAAGGTGTTTCCCAGCCTCTTGGCTGCACTGCAGATGGGGCTTTGCCAGCCCAGCAAGGGGCAAGTGCCACCTGAGAGCCTGCCAGTACCTGCAAACCGCTGCGTTTAGCAGGGAGAGGTGAGATTTGTAACACCAGCAAGAAGCACATGCAGACTGGTCCCACCTCCACAGGGAGAATCCAGTGTTTTTGGTAGCAAGCTGGTGGGCAGCTGAAGGGTAGAGATGGCCCAGTGCTAGAGGGACTGCCAGCAGCGCTGAAGTTCAGGGCTGAGAAGGCAAGGAGAGTGCCATAGCTGGGAGCCCGTGGATTAAGGGACCACACACACACGCTTCCTCACCCTTAGCCGGGCAGGGTCTCACTGCCTTTTCCTTCCCTCTTTTTCCAGCCCCTGCCTGCTCCCAGAACCACCTGGACCCTCATACCTTGCAGGGAATGCTGAAAGGGCAGAGTGCTTAGGGCAGAGACTGCTGGAGAAAGTGCTGAGTGCTGCAAGGGGCACCAAGCCCTGGGAGCTGCATGTCAAGGGCAGAGCTGTCTTCACGATGCCTTGGACCCTGTAGGAGCCACAGCCAGGGTCTAATTACTATCCTGACAGCCAAAGTTGGTCCATTAGCTTCCCTGTTCCCTGTCACATCCCAGGGGCTGACAGAAGGACAGACCTTTTCCCCTGTTCTACAAAAACCTCCACGTGGACAGGTCAAAGCAGGCTGGCCCATCTCTGGGGTAGCAGTGCTACTGGAACACTGGTATTTGTGCCCTCCACATTGTTTCAGGAATCCTGAAATGATCCCACCTAAGGAATCTCAGTGGTGGACCAAATCATCCATCCTTATTCCATTAGTTTTGCTGTTCTGAGAATGACAGGATAGTTTTTCCTGTAGCCTTTCTGAGTTTCATACATTCCTTTAACCCTCAGCATTTGTTTTCCCTCTGGAGTCTGAAGTAATTTGAGAGAGCAGCAAGCTACTACACCATTTAAGTCCCAGTTTCTCTATCAGTATTGTCCAAACATACGTCTTATTGTGCTCTATTTTGTAATAGACACAGAGGTTTGTAGAAGCTGCCTGACAGAGATTGATGGCACACAAGATAGGTAATTTCTGCCCAGAAAACAAGAAACGTCATTAGCAGTGCACAGTTAAAAGCAAAAATTGCTAGGGTTTGATTGAACTTTCCTAGCTTCCCTATTTAAGGTGACCAACAAAGACAAGGGAGACTTTCGTTGCATATTTACTTCACAATATACATAGAGGCAACTCTTGGATGAGATGAGCAAGCATAGTACTATGGATACAGAAGTACTGGTCAAGTTCAAGTCCTTTCCATGTAAACACATTGAAATTCCTACTGTTCACACAGATTAAAAGGACAACACTCGTAAGTCACGTTTGGAAACTCCATGTGTACCAAATGGCCTATCACTTGGTCCTTAAGAGCAAAGTTCAAAAACATTTTCTGTAAGACTGGTGAAATATTACTTCAGAGCTCTGGTGCTTTACTCAACAAAAACAATTTTCTCATTTTAAAATGCCATGCCAAGTATTCTAACAACTGCAGATACGGATCATGTAACTGAAAACCTTCCTAAAGCTTGAGAATTTTTACTAGCTCTAAAAACAGCTGGTCATGAACATACTAGTCAGTAAAGAATGCAAAACAAAACTAGTATAAAAAGTGTTGATTGGTAGCTCTCTCACGGGTATATTTAACCATTTCTTAAATATGTTTTGCTTGTCTGAAAGTGAGAATATTTACACTATTTATTTCACAGGTATCTGGCTAAAAAAAACCTAAATTCCAATGAAGTGCATTATTTCTGCCAGATACTTCTAAACTGAAGCCTGGTGTATATTCTTAGACAAAAAGTTCATTAATTTTGACTGCTCTAGGATGAAGCAAAACTCCTTGAAGACGAGTTCTAACCTCAAAAATGTTTTTGAACAGATTTCAGGGATTTGCTTCTGTAGTTGTGTCTATGCACACACATATTTGAGTGTAAGAGTGAGGGTGCATAGGTACAGAAAAAGCACAGATCCTGACTCTGCTCATCCTCTGAAGTGGACAAGCATCCTTGCATTGCTTTCAATGGCATTTGATCAACCTGTGCAAGACCAACTTACTTTCTGATAGTCTCCAGGAACCTTTCACTGATTTCATTACAATCTGGATTGAGTGCTAGACTTTGATTTTAATCACTAAAATTTTTAGTAACAGGTACCTGGATATGAGTAATGACTAGGAACCAATACTATAAATGCTAAGTAATCCTGACTTCAGGATCAATACAAAACATAAGTCAACAGGCATTGGTAAACTGGCTTTCACCATAGCTTTGCCAATTGCCGTGCACATAAATATATACCTTTTCACTATGCAAAGCTGTATTAGCCTACAGCGGCAGACAGATAAACAAAACATGCTTTCAGTTCCTATCACTGCCACAATAAAGAGAAGTAGATTTTTAATTCCTCAAACATTTTAATAAATAATTGAAAGTTACTATAACACTTTTAAAATAAGCTGGAAGAGAGAATATGATATAATCCCATCACTCAAAGTTTGGGTCAGTTATAGTCAAACTGTTCCTGGTCAAAACCAAAGCTGTTCTTTAACATCTTTATCCCTTTCTATTTCTACTGTACATGAACTTCACTAGCTGGCAGCAACGCAGACTTCAAACCAAAACACAGTTCACCTTATTGCTAAAGAAGCGAAGAGTCTAGAGGTTCATACCGGTTAGCAAGTATTTGATTGACCTTTCAGTGGTTGCTGAAAGGAATTGGCATATTGCAAATCTAATAGTCTCCCTTTAATCAGTCCACTGCAAATTTCAGAGGGGATGGCCAAGAAGAGTACCTGAATGCTTGAAATCCAATAAGATAATTGATTAGCACCAGCGACCTCTACCAAAGAAGGTCAAAGAGAAAATTCACTTTTAACTCCTTATCAGCTTTTAACAAATGAGGGCCAGATCCCACACTTCCAGCTTAATGGCACCATGGAAACGGCCCAGGTGAACTCCTACCCATTACGGAAATCTGTGTTAATCACATGCATAAAGATGATAGAAATGGTCCCTGGGCTCCCTAGTGCAATGAAACAATGTGACTTAATGACATTTGCAGGATCCTATATGCAAAGAGAGGAAAGAGTAGGATTTCCTTCAGAGATAATTAAGATATGGAACAGAGACATCAGTAGGGTAAAAAAGGTTAAAATAAGGAGTAAAAATCTATGCTGCTGTATCTCAGAAGTTTTCCACCTTGGCCTTTCATATCTTTGCAGTAATTTTTCAGAGTGCTTCCACAGTGCAGGCTAGAGAGAGAATTTTTTATGAACCCCTGAAAATAGATTTAAAATTCACAAAGTCTCATAACAACCACTATGCTTCCTGCCACTCTCCTATATGGTCGTTTTTCAGCTGAGAACTCAGAAAGCTCAACAGACTGACATATGGCCGTGACTGGGCTGCTAAACACCCTCTGATGTTGAGGAGATGATATTCTGCAGCCTTTGGCTTGTATGATTTTTAGCGGATTCAGATCTAAGCCTCTTCTGGCCTTTCAAATCCACCAGAAAGATGATGTTACTGGAGATGCATTAGTACCATCTACTGCTAGTAAGTCAGTATTGCAACTTAAGTAATTTGTGTGTCCCCATGCTTTTTGTGCTGCTATTTATTTATCTTTCAAGATTATTTGTTTATCTTGTAAGGTAAAATTAATCAAACCAGAGGCCAATTAGACAAGTGTTGTGACTTCAACATTCAGTAACTCACAGATAGACACATGTTGCTGCAGCCAAAACCCAGTCTGGTTTTAGAGAACAGGAGAGGTGGAACAAATAGGTCCTGATGGCTTGGATGTCAACTTTCTCCCCTCCCCAGCAAATATGCACACAATAAATATGTTCCAAAGTCATGAAATAAGGAAAGACTTATCTTTTATCCCTAATTTAATCTCACTGAAAAATCCAACTGTCTCTTTTACATAAGAAAATGGAATGGCTGGGTCAGAACATTTTCTGGTAAAAATTAGCATAGCTCCAGGGACCTCCGCTCGGATGGATCTGAGCCAATTAACTCTGCCTTGTGTACACAGGCCTGATAAATAAGCCTGTGCTGGGGATTAAGTCACCAAAAAGAGCACAGACAAGGCCAACTTTTATCTGCTGCTGTTTGTGAGCAAAGGTGAAAAGATAGTTGGTCAAGCAAGACAAACTGGCCTGAAAGCCAACTGGTGTAACCACATTGACTCCAGCAGAGTCACTCCAGATTCAGGTCTGCATAGCAGAGTCTGCAGTCCAGCCTCCCCTCTGTAAGTCCAAGCCACTTGACTTCGGTATGTACCCTTACTGGCACACTGAAGAAAACCTGCCTTGCCACAGATTCTGCATACAGTATACATTCACGTGAATTTACATCCATTTGTTTTATCCATCTGTGATGGTAGAACTTGAACAAGCCTTTGCAGTAGACCACAAGATTTAGTTACCTTATCAGCATCCTCCAACTCTCCTTTATAAAGGATACATAGACAAATACCTAATAGTTCTGCAGTCAGTGCATGCTGGCCTCCCATACAGGGGGGATGGAATTATCTCCACATTGCTGTTCCTCATCTCTGCAGTTTCTCCTGTTTTTCAAGATGGCTCTGATTAAGTCTGTCTTTGCTCTAAGGAGGGTCATTACTGGGCCTGCAGGGACTGGTGTGTGCCTAGGGCTTCCAGATCACTGCACCAGGCAAACACAGGCAGTAGAAATACAGGTGAGCTGCTCTGTTTCAGACAGGCAGACTCTTCAGTCTGTCCAGGTTTTAGTGACTGATAAAGTCTGATAGGCAGTACTGTTTAAAAAAAAAGAATGGGGGTTCTTTGCTATTACCCCACCCTTGGTCTTCAATCTCCAAGAATAAAAAAGCTACTCTTCCCTACTCTGCTCCTTTGTAAGGGACTCTCTGCTAACCTTAGAAGCCTTTTGCTACACCCATGTCCACTGAAGCTCACTCCTGAGCAGGGTGACCTGAGCATGGGACAGCACTGCAGATGTCATACTGGTTCTCTGGACAAAGGCGTTCACTCTTGCCTGGCCTGCTGCTCCTCATCAGATACCGCATTTCTTTTCCAGATGCTTCATGCCAACAGTCCAATGGTCCTGAAATCAGGCTAAATGCCTGTTTTCCTGTCCCCTTGTTTATGCCACTGATGAGCTTACAGCACCACATTCTCACCCACATGGACCTGCTTCTCTCTTCTTTCATTTGTTAGGTTTCATTCCACTTCTGTTACTCCACTTCTCCAGGTCACCTGGCCCTTTATGTAGCATATTCTTATCCTCCTTTATAATGGTGCCACTTAATAATTCTCCGTATGGCAGCTATCAGATACTTACTAAAGCCAAGGAGATCTATTATGCATTTTTCAATACTATGAAAATTGATTGTCTTAAAAATAATGGTGTGGTGTGATCCAACATTGGTAAAAGCTTCTCACATTTTATTCCACTTTCCTCTCACTCGCCCTCCTGTCCTCCCTCTCAGATTCTTCCCTCCAAAGTCTATTCATAAGCCTTACAAACAATTGTTACAAGTCTAGCAACCCTGTTGTTACTGCTCGTAAATATAGGAAATTTTTATTTGCTGTACTTCAACCAGAAGCCTGATGTCCAGTTTGCTCATTTGCTAGATATGCTTGGGTTAAACAATTTCATGTGCCCAGTCTATCAGAGTTCTAGGACAAAAAAATTGCTTTGTCCCCACTGCCCACCTCTGTCCATGAAAGTGCACAAAGCTTTCCAGATTTTGCTGTGGTATTTTCTCTTTTCCATCTCTGACAATGGCTTTCATACTCTTTAGGGAAGTTTGCTGATAATTTCTTTTGCAGCTGGAACAAGGCTACAGATTGTGATATAATGAAAGGATGCAGCAAACGATTTATGTACCATTCCCAGTGGGCTTAAATGGACTGGGATTGTCCATTGCATGGACCACAAACTCTTCATGTATGTTTACAAAGATCTAGTTCTTTTCAAGACTCGGTCCTCTAGTTAACTCATACTCAGCTTCAGGTCTACTCAGCTACTGAAGTGTCCTCACACCAGCTATCAGTCTCCAGTTTGGAACGCAAATAGAACGGGCTTGTTTGGGGGAGATCTTCATCCTCAGAAAGGAAACCAACCTCAGTCTCTTCCCCAGCACAGGACTCCCAAGCAAGACCCCTGCCATGGGCTGAGGTCACCAGCCTTCCGGTATTTCTTACTTCCTCCACCCCTTTCTGTTCTCTTGCCAGTCTGGCAGTCGTTTTTTGACAAGAACCCCACGATATCTGCCATCAGGTCCTTCCTTCCCCTAGATAGGATTCTAAGGCTTTCTCCTCTCACTTTCATTTATTTATAATATTTTAATATAATTCTGCCTCAGGCCTCTCTAATAAGATCAGGCTCACCCTAAGGTGTATATATGCATTAATAGTCCCTGCCTGCTTTTACCTGTTTCAAGGTCAGTGCATGATTTTTACATGAAGTCTCAATGTACTAAAGAGTGAGCTGAAAGAGACTGACCATGAACTTCTCCTTGTTGCATCAAAGCCTGATGGTTTGGATATTTACTAAAGAAAGAAAGTGCTTTGATGTTGACTTAAACGTTGTTCATTAACTTCTTTTCCATCTCTCATATTTCGAACTATGCTGAAACACAGTATTTGTACCTTTGGAAAACATGTTATGTAAACTTCTGATGAAAAGTAAATATTTTTTTTAAAGGAACTGGTTATAACTGATCCAGTCTGAAACAGCTACCATAAAGGAGCAAAGAAGGTCTCTCTTTTCTGACATCATTGTGTTTAGGTAGACAAATATGACAGCCATTATCACATCAGGAATAGCTTCCAGGCAATTGCTGACTTTAAACTTGCTGAGAAACGGATGAATATTTAGGGCTGTGTATCATCCCCTCTTCAATGACATATGGTTGTATTTTTTCCATAGGCGTTGTACATAAAGCATTAGTCCATGTCACAAACCTTACACAAAGGCCAGGAAAAACACAATTCCTATCCTTGGCACCCAGTAGCATTGCATGGTCCTATAAGTCCTTCAGGCTAAAGCGGCACTTGTCACCTGCAGATCTCCAGATGCATCACCAAACAGATATTCAGCTTCACCACTGTGGGGTCGACCTCTTTTCACATGCAAAGAAACTGAAGCTGAAACGGTTGGTGCTTCCAGCCACCATGGTAATGCCAGTGATGGTCTTGCTTTGCGTCGGTGGTTTGCCCAAATGATCACTGGAGATCCCTTCCAAATGAATTTTTTTGATTCAGTGACGTGATTGGTTAGATTATCAAGGTTCTCCACTGGTCGCTGTTGTTTCCCTTGTGCCAACACAGCCACTCGTTGGATCTCTGCTAACCTAACTCACAGAGTTAATCTGCCAAAGAGCTGGCCTTACCATAATGCATAACGCATCATTCATTTTCTGTTCGCAAAGCTCCTCGCATCACCTCACTGCATGGTCAGATGAATGACGGAGAAGTGCCAGAGAAGAGCCAGAGCCTGTGGCTAGGAACAGGGGATGGGACCTCCCCTTTCCATGACAGTTAGCGGCTATATCAGCCGACCAGTAACGTCAACCCATGCCTTATGGGCAGACATGGGAATTGTGCCTGCTCCATTCTCCACGCCTGCCTGGTTTTCCCGACCTGTCACAGCGTCACAGATGCGGTTGAGTACCTCTGATGGACACCTGCCAGATTGCCCCGAGTCTGTTGCTGCTGGGAAATGTTCGGCATGGATCCTGGCATTCAGTCTGCAGGCACGGAGCAGTGGCCACAAAACACTTGGCAGTGGCAGTCCCTGAGCCCAGTGCTTACTACCTGCAACCAGCACCTCCTGCTTAATTTTCACTCAGCTCGTTCACCATCTCATTGAAGGTACCAGTCCCTGAATTCAGAATATGCCTCTCTAGGATATGTCACTGGTGTAGGTCTTCTGCAGTTTTCTGAACTGTAAATATTATAAATGGCTGCATGTAAAATGCTTTTAACCCCATACACAGCATCTCCTCTAGTTCCTAGCTACTCTGAAACTTTTTTTGTTTGTTGGCTCAGGTTCTTCTGCCCTAATAGAGTCTGTTAAACAACATGGACACCCTTCTGCTCCTACCTCACATTGCATTTCTTCAACCTTTGTCACACAGTAAATTTGAACCTCTGTTCTAGGAAAACCTGTTCATCCTTCTGTCTGTACTACCACAAGTTTCCTGTAGTATTCTACAAGTCTTCTTAATGCTGCCTTGATATCTGTTTTTCCCTTGCTAATTTTCTGTTCTGTAGAGTCCTCAGACTTGGCTGAACCTGATTCATATCTCAAGGTCTCTATGTAAATAGCCATCACCTAAAAGCTTGAGTACTATTTTTTGCATTAACTATCCCACGTTGTCCCTAGTCTGAAGGGACAGACTACAAACCCAGTCAGGGAGAAACGTTTGGGGTTTTTTTTAAATAGCTACAAAAAGCTCTTCCAACTTGATTAATTTCAATGAAATGTAAAGGTTTTTTTTTTTTTGCTCCCACAATTCTTTTCACAGACTTCAGTTGCTGTAAAGTTTCAGATTGTGCTAGATCATAAATATCAGAAGATCTCTGGTCCCCCTCTCTGCTGTAGCCAAGTTACCCACCAGTCAGGCTCATTGCTTCAATGTTTTTTCCACAGGTACTGCTGCACCCTCTCCAGTCTTTTTGGTAAAGATAATCTGGACGGAGACACAGTGGAAGCTGAATATGGAAATAGCTGTTTCAGAAGTAACATAGTGCTACAGGGCACCTCTGCCTGAAAATAAGATATTTTGTATTCAGCTCCAGTTGCAGAAAGGACCTTTGGAGTGGACTTGGGGAAGTTACTCCTGCATAAAATATGGTGCTAATGTATTGGATCTACACATCTTCTCACAGAGACATACTTATCAAGGTATTATTATTTCTTCTGGATTTGTTTTGGGACAGGTTTAGGATGAGATACAATTGATTTCGGAACACAGAAGAAGCCAAAGAGCATACTCCTTGGAGAGCAAACTGTCTTTTCCTTGCAAATACATATTGAGCCTAACAACGGGATACGATTGTGACCAAGATCTTTAGGCCTCAATAGTTTATTATTTAGCCATGCAAGAAAAAAAAGGGTTCCCCTCACTCATTACCATCATAATACAGAGTAGAAATTGTTCATTTCATACTGACTTAAAATTTACTTTCAGCAAAGCTGAATAGGAATGATTTAATCATTCACCCTCTATTTACCTTTGATATCAAAGCAAAGTTAACATAGGCAGCTTCATGATGCCTGTAAACCAAATCCCACCAGAGACCATTCCAGTATTTTAGGGGAAATTATTTGTATCATTATGATTCTACTGGGCTGCCTGCAATTTTCAGATCAAACCCAATACATTTCCCCTCCCAGTATCTGCAATGACTTCCAAAATTATGCAGATGATTATTTTATTAGCATGCACCCAGATGGTAGACTGCCAGATGCAGTTACTGTCATTGCATCTAGCACTCTGTAATGCAAGAATTACTAAGAAAACAGTGCTTTTGGCCACTAGTTATATAAATTAAGACCAAAGCAACAGTTACAAACTCAATTCAAACAAAATCAATAAAAAGGTATGCGAAACATCAGATTAGTAACATTAGGCATAATGTTAACACTAATATTCTCATTTAAGATGTCTAGCACAACACTGAGATGTACGAAATATCTGACAAGCTGCTTCTGCCACATATTGTCATTCCTCATTGACTTTATTTAGATTCGGTTCTATTTAAAGCAGTTCATCACTGGTCTTGCAATTTACTCTACGGGTATGACTTAGGTCCTGTCTTTCAGCTGTGGTCTAACAGCAGAGCAAACTACAGTAAACAAGGAAAAACTCATATTCACTTTAAAAGATCATTTTTATACCATAGCAATCAAGTCCATTTGTAACATTTACCATACTAGAGTGGCAGTGGTGTTTATTCCAAGACTGTAGTTTGTATAGATGCAATGTGTGTCTCTTCCTACCTCCAAGAGATAATTACCAATATAGTTTGGAAAACAATTTTTGGATATGAAAAGCACTGAGTATAATAGCAGATGTGAGGACAGAGTACCCAGTATATTGTAAGATTACTTATTGAATCACTAAGTCACAGAACTGCAGAGCTGTAAAGAACCTCCAGAGATGGTGCAAGGTAGGAGTTGCCACACTATACAGTGAGGCTGCATCATCCATCTAGTATAGATGGGGGCTAATGAGCTGCATGCAGCAGACATCCATCAGAGTCCCAGTTATTTCAGCACCCACCCTCACCCTAGGATCTTTTCAGTCCCTGAACCCTCCTGCTCTCCTTGCTGTGATTTTTTCTACTGGGTGTTACTCTCGTCTCTGTGGTTTCTCTCAGCAGCTGTGGACTTTTCTGTCATTGGCACCAGCCCTTATTCCTGCGTAGTCACATAGACCAACAAGCCTCAGACATATTTGCCTGTACTTAGCCCCTAGACTACACAGTATTTTATCCTTGCTGGGCACAAAGACCACATAGGGTCTGGGGATTCCTTCTCTCACTAAACCTTTGATGTCTCTGTCTTCTGTGCAGCAAGTCTCCCAGTTCACCCTGTCTTTCTGTCCAGACAGATCACTAGGGACAAAGGTGATGGCAGCAGAAGTCACTTGGCTCCCTCTATTGAACTGTGACAAATAGATACCGAACTGTTGCAGCGTTTGCTGCTTGGCAAACTGCTCCCCATTTTCTTCAGAAGGAGACAGAAGGCCAATTCTGGCCCACAGGCTACCAGCTTAACCACATGGGTTAAAGCATGCCCCCAAAGTGTGAAAGCATAATCCACAAGAGTTAGCATATCAAGGAGACAGCAATCTAAATACACCTTACACTGTTTCAGAAATCTGTTCTCTATCTTTTCAGGTTGGGGTGGGAAGATTGCACTATTGGATCTGGACAAACCAGAAGCCAAGCATTATATTAAAATCTGCATGCCACAGGAGGCTTGCGAACACAGGTCTTTTGTTGAAATGCACTCTATATACTTTATCTGGAGATTTGGTTTAGCTTTACACCTTGATTCTTCTGGCACAGCTGTTTGCAAACTTGAAGTCAAACTTGATGACAGATCTGATAGCCGGCACTGTCTGATGCAAATATGGGAAGCAGGAAGCAAGAGAAATCAAAGAAGAAAAATGTGTCTCTCCATTAATGCACAACAGCAAACAGCCCAGCCATATTCTTGCTGAAAGGAATTTGATGTCTCGGTCAGTGCTTTGCCTAATGAGCTACCAACATCAATCTGTCATCATCTGTATTATTTGAAATGGCCTCTGCTGACACAAGGTATATTCATGTACTGGCCCTCCTGGGCACTTGAGAGTTCAAGTCCTGGCCAGTTTATACCACGCTGAATGATAATGAAGGGTAACAGAATAATCATTGGCTTCCTCCTCTCAAGGGGAGGCAAGAATGTTGTTGTAGGGATCTCTCCCAGCCAAGAATGGCTTTTGATTACAGAGCAGGGAATATGAATTGTTTGGTTCTCTGTGTACAAATAGTTTCTAACAGTTCTTTGCAACAGAGCTTCAGCTCTTCAAAGCACATGTAGAACATCTCTACATCTACACTGGCATCTCCATGAGCCTGCCCCAAGTACCTGACTCTCAAGAACTTTCAGGACTATATAAAAAGCCAAGAAAGAGATGAACACTGACCATAGTTGGGAACCTCAAGCAAAGAAGTCCCCTTTCAGTGCTCTGTCTCTACCTGTACCTGTTATTATACTATAATCTTTAACATTACTTCAGCTCCACTCAGAAAATTACTTCCTCTGGAAATACCCACTGAGAGAGATTTCAGATTTTAAGATTTCTAACCAACAGTCTGCAGTTCTCTCAAAAACTGAATCTTCAACTTGCATCATCATACAACAGCATAATGGAAGTTGATGCATAGTTTGTCATGAAACATAAGGAAATGCCATCTACTACTTTCCTATTGGAACAAAGTTAACAAAAGATCTTTCCTTTCAAAGTACCTGGGAGCTGCCACAAGCTCCTAGTCAAGCTTTCCTTTCCAGTGTTAAAGCATACAAACAACTGCTGCTGAGCTCCAGTAGAGTCATATAGCAATGCTTGACTGCAGTATTAATAAATTTTCAGTTAGGAACTCACAGGTTTCAAAATGTATGAACTAGATCTCACTTCCTCCTCTACAGCAAGTAAATATCATGGGTTCCATTTTGTCAGTGAAAGGCTTTCCTCCAGCCCTCCCAAGGATAGTCTAATTTTCAAGACTTGTGTGTGGACTACAGGATGGTTTCCTCCCTCCTTACATATACCAACATGCGGGCAATAGGCCAGCTAAGACATCCATTTTCAAAGGGATGTTTTATACCAAACTGCTTTTAGTAAGCAAAGAAGATTAGAATAACCTTAGAGTGGTGATGCCAGGTGTGCTTTTAAGGGCAGATGAGGCAAACACCTGACAAAACAGAAATGCAGCACACAAACTCACCCTTTCAACTGGTTTTCAAATGTTTTGTGCTATGGGGTCCTAAAAACTTTCCAGTGTAGATGCAGCACTATCTATAATAAACACAGGTTTAAAAATCAAGTAACACATTATTATAGATAAAGTCCCAGTGAGAATTCAGAGGGGTGACAGCTTCAAGGACAAGCTCAGAAGTGGGATTCTTTTTGAAGAGAGTGAAAGAGACGTATTTGTCAGTGACATGGCTGAATGGCTCAAAGAGACGGTGATGGCAGAGGGAACTGAGTGAGATCCAGGTGAACAGTTGAATGAGAAGGTCTGGTCCTGGCCAGGCCTTGCAGATGAGAAGAGAAAATTAAGCTTGATGTTCCCGAAAATGGGGAACCAGTTGGAGAAACAATGACATACTGAGCAGACTAGCATCTAGAAGTAGGATCAGTGGAAGTGCTGTGGAGAAGGTAATCATATGGAAATCAGTATATATCAACATTTTGATCTATAGTGATAGATAAAATAGGGATTTTGGATATATTTGGCAGGAAGAAGATTATGATGCAGACCCAGACTGATTGTGTTAAACATGAGGACTCAAAAAGACTTGAGATGCTCTTCAAGAGACAGACCTAGGGGTCATGGAAAAGGTGCTGCCGGCAGCAATGAAGAATGGAAATAATGAATGGAAAAATTAGAAACCTATTGAGAACAACAATGGTAGACTGAACAGGTGAGGGGGTATGCCAGAGGCAAAGGCTGAGTTGCCCACTACAAAATTCTGTGGCCTCACCAAAGTGGTTCTGCGGGCTGACTTTACTTATTTTATTCATAAATCCATGAGTTCAAAAGCTAGCCAGTCATAGGAACACTTTCTAACTGGCAAAATTTAACATCCTAGTTAAGTGCAGGATTTCTGGGCTCAATGTAAACAAAGATATAGCTCTGTTTTCTTTGACATTACAAAACTTAACAAATTTACAAATGTATCAGGAAAAGGTGGTGTTGTACACTTCTATGGAAATGTGACACTGGATGTTGTTTTTAATCAGCTCAGAATGCTTACATTCACATCTCCCTTTCTTTTAGACACTAAGGAGAAGGTCACCTGGGCACCTGTGTCTGTTCAGTGTGTCTCACATTTATTGCTCTTGACAGCCTGGAGTCCCTGTCTGCTGTGAATCTGATGTTGTGTAAATTAGCCAAGGAAAGCTGTAAGTCTAGCTACTTTGTTGTCATAAAAGCCAACCGTACTTTGTGCCTAACATGCAAAATTTCAACTCCTTAAGCAGGAATGTCTATATAATTTCTTTCAAATAGCACTAACTTGTAAAGACCCATTTTCCCTATTGCAAACGTGTTATTCATATATTGCCTCCACACTACTAAATTAAAAATCCCCCTCATGTTTCCTAGCCTAGTTCCAGTTTTTTAGCCATGTGGCTGGAAGGCAGCAGAAGGAGTTGAATAAATGGAAGATTTAGGGACATGTAACAGTAAAATATGTCCTTGATCATCTGCCTCACTAAAAATAAATAACTTTAATTTTTTTAAAACCCTCTTGCTTGTCAGAATTATGTAAATCTCACTGGGATATTGATTGAGTTTGTCATGCCCCTGAGGAGTGCTCCAACGTGAGAAAGCATATCATTTTGCCATCCTCCCACCTGCCATTCCTTAGCTCTGCTTGTAGCAGCATGGACCCTCCTGTCACTCATGCCAATGAGCCTCCACATGGAAACACATGCACCGCTTTCAAAACAGTAGCCCAGTATAAAGTTGGTAACAATTTCACATTCTTAGACTGCCACAGCATAAGAATGAATGTACAGCTTTTTCTACCAAACTCAGTGAAAAAAAGCATGCTCTTACAGTGCCAAGAGTGAACCTCATTTTTCACATCAAAAATATGTCATTGCAGCTGAGCATTTGGGAAACCAGAGAGCGCAGCAGGTTTCCCTAACACTTGCTACTAATTTCAGGATTTAACTCAGCAAAAGAAGATAACATGTGGAGTTCTCCAACAGAGAGACTAAGTACACCATAGGACATGACAGCATCCCAACCAATTGTGCATTTACATCTTCAAACATTCCTGTAAGTTGAAGGAATTGATGTGGCATGTTTCAATTTGACTTTTTAAATTGGAGCCATGTGTCTGTGGATATCCTGGTAGGGCCAGGGCAGTCAGTGGTTTTCACAGTGAGTAGAGTTTAAATTCACTTAGGCTGATACGCTGTTCACTGAGACAAGGACAGGTTAGTTTTGGTGGCAGGGTGTATGTTTACTCAGTGTGGACTACTCTGTTTCTGCTGTCTGATCCACTGTTTGCTCCTGCTGTTCCAGCTCTGCAGTCTCTTCCCAGGTATCTTGCTTTATTTGTTCTAGGTTCTGATAGAAAGCAATAATCATGGGGGGCACTCATATAAGCTGGAAGCCTAGACTATGGCATTAAGAACATAAAGCCAGAAGAAAAAAATTGGTAGCTGCTAATTTCACAGTTGCCACCTATCCATCTCCAACACAGCTTTCCCACACCCTTCAAATTGCACAGGCACGATACTGAGAGAACCATGACGTCCCTGCAGAGCTGAAGCAAAAATATCCCACTGTTAAGAGTTGCATAGCAACATAAATAAATTTGACCTTGTAAAAAGGGTAAAGAAAAAAAATTTAGGAACACGGGGGTCTTACATACCAGGAGAGCATAACAGAGGCTAAGTCATACAGGGGTTTGAAAACCTCCACTTGGAAAACTGCTCATCACTGACTGCAACATCAAAACACATAGCAGAGAAAACATGGAAATGGAGAGAAAGACTTAAATCACTCAAAAACTTCACTAAGACAAAACATCTTACATAATCTTCCCACTGGGAAGAGAAGGAGAATAGACTTTCATGTAAGAAATGCTCGTTATGTCACTTGATGTACTTGTGGAAGGCACTCAAGTATTTTAGTAGCACAGACAATAGAGGAGCAAAATAGAACAAGAGAGAACAGAACAGAAATAGAGTTGGTTTGGCTTCGTCTGGGAGAGCTAGTCAAAAATTAGAATTTCCATTCCAGTAAAAAATTCAAAATTTTTAACAACTGTTAGTGCTCTTTCAAGTAAAAAAAAAAGAAAGGCAGCACAATTTTTGAAAAGAAACTCCAGAAAATATTGATCTGAAATATTCAATATTAAATCTAGAAGCCCAAATTTAGCAGTGTGTGGTTTGCCTGACTCTTGGATTCCTCTAATATTTTGAATAGATTCTTCTATTCAGTGATATCAAAACTTTTTACAAAATTCCATGAGTTAGATCACAGCAGTAAAATGGAAATAACAATTTCCATTTTATGATTAAAAGAAAATAGAAATTAACAGATTGAGATCAGCAATGGTGAGTGAAAAGGAATCTCCTGCCAGGCAACCAAAACTAGAGGCTCCCAAATTAGATGCCATATCTGCACATTTGATTTCTCACAGTAAGAAATCCCTCAGCTGCAAATACTACAACAAACTACGGCACATGGTCAGCCTAAAGATTCTCATCTGGAAAAAAAAATAAAAAGGAATTAACATTCAATGTTCTAATGTCTGGTAAAACTGTTCAGATATCGCAGGTTTTTCTGTGGCTTGAAATCTAGGGACACTGCGGGGCTTGGGTTGTAGTGAATCTAAGCCAACTCACATCTGCTGAAGATTTGCCCATGTAGTGGAAAGGGGCCAATAAGACTGTGCAAATCAATTAGGCTAATTTGTCTTGAGGTTTTTCTCAGGCCTCTATGGGTTTTCATGCACTTTATTTATAAATGCTCATTATACTGTCATTTAAGGAAGCAATATGTTGTCTTGACAAGACCGGTCACTGTTAAGTATCTGACATATTCCCTTCATTTTCTTGCCTTAGCGTGCAGGTTTCTGTGAAGACTGTACAGAAGACAACCCTGACGTTCCAATATCTTGTGAACTCTATGATCCAAAAGTAATGTACTTAATCAAGCATAAAGCAAGAAGTGATTAAGTTTTGCAGTACTGTACAATGCCTGACTGCTCAGAAATGCATCTTTTGATGTGGTGCAGAGAATTGGACCATTTCTGTCTGCTTTACCAAAAAATGACATTTTAGTAATCTGAAAAGAGAGACTCAGAAATCCCCACAAGTGTTTAACTTTGATCTAAAGCTTTAAAATATGATATTTATCTGTTTTCTTGTTTAATTTGTTTGAATTTCAAGCTCAGGAAGGTGTCAACTTGACATCTTGCAGAAGCAATTCTTTGCTTTTTTTCCACATGAGGTTGAGCAGGGGCAGCAAGTTTCCAATCATCACTAGCTGTTCTAAGCATCCAACCAAAAAAAAGAGAAAGTGAAAACGAAAACCATCAACTCACTTTTCCATTGTGGTTTATATGAATTATTAAGAACTGAGATTCAGTGGAGACTCAGTTCTTGAGAATCAATACTATATTTTATATAACAAGGGCAGTAAATCCAGCTTGTTCTACTCCAATCACAGTGAAGTCTTGTTAAATCCCTCAGGCAACTTAATTCACCCAGGCCAAAGTCTACTACTGATGTGAAAGGTGGATTGAGGTGGATTAAGGTGGATTGAAAACTGGCTGAGTGGCTGGGCTCAGAGGGTGGCGATCAGTAGCACGAAGTCTAGTTGGAGGCCAGTAAGTAGCGGTGTACCCTAGAGGTCAATACTGAGTCTAGTCCTGTTTAACATCTTCATTAATGATCTGGATGATAAGGCAGACTGTAACCTCCACAAGTTTGTAGATGACACAAAACTGAGAGGAGTGGCTGATACGTCATAGGGTCATGCTGACATCCAGAGGGACCATGACAGGCTGGAGAAATGTGCTGCCAGGAAGGTCATGGCGTTTAACAAGAAGTCTGAAATTCTGCATCTGGGGAGGAATGACCCCATGCACGAATATATGCAGGGGACCATGTAGCTGGAAAGTAGCTTGGTGGAAAAGAACCTGGGGTACCTGGTGGGCAGCAAGTTGAACATCACACATCAATTTTCCCTTGCTTCAAACAGGGCTAACAGTATCCTGGGCTACGCTAAGCGAGGTATTGCCAGCAGCTTTAGGGAGGTGATCCTTCCCCTTTATTCAGCACTGGTGAAGCCACACCTGGAGTGTTGCATGCAGCTCTGGGCTCCTCAGTACAGCAGACACACGAATATACTGGGAACAGTGCAGCAAAGGGCCATGAAGATGACTAAGATACTGCAGCATCTCTTCCATGAGGAAAGGCTAAGAGAGCTGGGACTTCTTGGCATAGAGAAGATAAGATTTGGGGGGATCATAGAGTATATAAATACCTCAAGGGAAGGTGCAAAGAGGACAGAGACAGACTGGACAGTATAGAACTGCACAGTCATGAGAGCTTACAGAAACCAGTAATAATTGTGAGGGGATGGGGCGGAGGGAAGGGGAGATTGCAAAGTCACTTAGCTGTCCAAGCAGCTAGCTTTATATAGCTTAGCTAGCCAGAAGTTTCAAAAGTTTCATTGTTTGCCATATATCTAGTGCCTTTTCAGGAGAGATGCTGCTAAGAACTGGTATAACAGTACATGAAGAACAAAGTATTTTACATTCCCGACAGCATTAATATGTTAGTGCCTTATACTTTCTTCAATATCAGGAAAAACTGAGCATGTTTGGAAAGATGGCTAAAGTATTTCTGATTAGCTTGTTACAAAATACAGTGAGATGACTTATTTTTATTTTTTAAGATGCTGGATGAATATCAACTGCTGTGCCTACCTATCTATCTATTTTGATAGGAATGGTTGGACTCGATGATCCGGTGGGTCTCTTCCAACCTGGTTATTCTATGATTCTGAGCACAAACTGAAAGAAGAGATTCTTTTTAAACACAAGGAAACACTTCTTTTTTTTATTATTATGAGAGTGACTGAGCATGGGCATAGATTTCCCAGAGAGGTTGTGGTATTTCCCTACTTGGAGACCCCTGGAGGTGTTCAAGGCCAGGCTGGATGGGCACTTGGGCAGCCTGATCTAGTGGGATGGCCCTGCTCATGGCAGGGGGGTTGGAAATAGATGATCTTTAAGGTCCCTTCCAACCCAAACTATTCTATTTATAATTCCATAATATTAAAAAAACAGTTGGACGTGGTTCTGGACAACTGTCTGTAGGTGGCTGTGGTTGTGCATTGAGTTTGAACAAGATGACCTCCAAATGTTCCTTCCAATGTCGACCATTCTGTGCTGCTGTGATTGTGTGAAAGATCTGTTCACTTCAATTGGGTCAAGATGTGATGACCTGTCCAGGAGCCCAGCTGACTTTCTCATGCCACAAGACCTGTTTGCAGCCACTACTAAGGAACAACAAGGACACCTTATTACCGTGTCCCAGACATGAAAGAGAGAGAATAGATCTACAGTGAGTCCAATGAGAAGTTATTTGTGTAACTATTGCCTTTTGAGTAAGGGTGCTAAAAAAAGGGCAATGGTGATGGGATACAGTCCTCTAGTGAACTGACTTTAGCAATCTCACTTCTAGAAGGGAATAACCAGGCAGATCTGTGTTAGTCTATACCCAAAATGTAAAATGCTCCCTCAGTGTATTTTCTGTAGCCAAACTACCTGATTATACTTGCAAACTCCATTCCAAAACATAAAAACCAAATACTAGTTTCCTTACACATATCATAAGTCACCCAAAAGGTGCAAGCTGCAAACAGTCTGCACTGCACTGAGCATTAATAACCACGTGGGCACACTTCTGATATTCCGTATGCCAGCAGAGAAAGTTCATACAGTCACCAAAAGGTGAAAGTGTTGAGTAAGCCTATAGAGAAAACAAGAAGAGGTACAGTGGATTCAAAAGTATTTTGCATTCATCCTGCTTCATAAATGGAATAGTGAATGTGAGTGACAATGGAGAGGGGAAAAAAGAAGATAATAAATCCTGTTTGCTATTTGAGTTTTTTAAAGTTGTTCTTTGAAAATGGAACCTGAAGTTGACTGAATTGGGTTAAATATTATATTTAGGAAAACCTAGATTTTGTCTGCAGAAATGTTATACATCCTACAGTATTTGCAACTCTGAAGTGATGGTGTAATCTAAGAACAGAGTAATGACCAGTCTAAATTTATAAGTAATGGTCTGAGTCCTTCACTGGGGTAATTATATGTTACTTAGGTGAAAATCAGTTTTGGTCTACACCTGTGCAAGTTTATCCCAATGTTTCATGCCAGAAAAGGGAAAACAGAATTAAAAGATTCTCAGGTTAGAAACTGAACTGTATGTTGACAGTGAAAAATAAAATACTATCTTTCTAAACAAATTTGCCATGATTCAAAAGATACCCAGAAGGAAGTCTCAGAGTGGTTTTGGGACAACAGACTTCATCCATAAGTGTTCCAGGCTAAAGTCAGGAAGATAAATGATCACCCACACAACAGAACAAATGCCAAACATCTTTAAGTGAGGGGAAGAAACAAATCATGCTCAGAGCAATTTTTTACTGCAGGAGAGAGGAAGAGCCTTTTCCCCTCCAACTAGGAATCTCTTCAATATGAAAAAACTCATATCCAAAATGCACCTCATCCTACACAGCTGAAGGAAATCACTCCATCTTTTTAGTCTCTTCCCATTCTCCACCTTCATCACTTAATCTGTCCAACAGAACCCTTCCTATTCATGCTGTATTCTGTATTTTCAGAGCCTAGAAGAGAGAGGCATGACTGCTTTTTTCACAAATCTTTTAGCCCCACTTGCCCTATCGTGCAAGCTTCAAAATCATTATCTAAAGTGAAAACTTCTGAATATGCTGAAGTCCTCCTTAATCTCAAATCTGTAGCTAATTCCTGCACTCCTCAAAAATGATTATAGAGATGCAGATATTTTAAAGCCAAAAGGGGCATTTACTAGTCTGCAGCCTAATCACCCAATAAAATGGATCATAGATACCTACTTGAGTCTAACTAGTTAAAGTCATGTCAACTTAGATTAAAGACCTTAAATGCTGGAGACACCATAGAAACCATATTCTGTTCCATAAAATGTTTTTGTTATTCAGTTACTGTTTTCTAAACATGCACACTGTGAATGTAAATATAAACAGGGTCCAGCACATTTAAGCAGCTGCATTCTCTTTAAAACATTTTTGTGCCCTTTAGGATCTTGTGCCAAATCCTCAAATCTGTACAGCATATTCCAGAAAAATTTCTCCAAAATGCCCGCTTTGCAAAATAGGATTCCAGAAACTACTGGAAGTATTCAGATTATTCAGAGAAACATAGAGGTGATGCAAAACATTTAGAAACTATGTCTCATTTCCTATTCCAAATTAATTCAGCAGCTAAAGTTCCTATATAATTACATTAACTATTGAATTTGATCCTTAGAACTGATCCAAATTAATTTTCTAATTTATTATGTTACTGATCTCACAACTTAGACTGGTGTCTGGTGAGATTTGGGCCCTAACAGAATGTGTTCTGTTTACAAGAAAGCTTAATTAGCACTAGCATCTCTACACATTTAACAGGAGGGACTATATCCCTCTTGCATCTACTGTATTTCATTGGTAGAAAAGTGTCTAAAAAGGATGTTAAAATTTTGCTGATGCTTTCTTCTTTAGCTGCTTCAGCAGACTTTGCAATATGCTACCTGATAAAATTTACTTTGGCCAATATTAATCAGTCAGCTTGATGTCCTAACATTTACTTTTCCCTTTTGTTGTTTGCAATGCCTCTTGGAACTGGGACAAATATCAGACATGCGCTCATGCGAAGTCTGTGGTATGTACTATATAAATGAGACCCCAGTTCTAGTTACCTTGCTACCATCTGAACAGTATTCTTAGATCTTCATTTCTGAAAGGGATCATTTTTTTCTCAAGTGCCATGAAGGCACTAATAGCTTTAATATTACTTGTTCAGCTTCCAATTCACAAAGCTGTACCAGCAGCTCCCCCTGCTCCCTTGGGCTGTGATGACCCAGAATCTGAAGCAGCAGCTGAATTTTCTGTGAATTATATTAATGGCCACAGTCATCATGGATACAAGTTTGCCTTAAACAGAATTGAGAATATCCGCATGATACCCCAGGTAAGTGAGGAGCTCACAAGCAGAGCGTTTTATTAACCTGGAGATGCTTGAAAATGATCAACAAGCCCTGTGAAGGGCTGTAGCCTCACATGTCATAAATCAGGATAGTTCTATTGATTTACGTGGGGCAATGCCACATTGTAGCTGTTGAGAATCCAGGTCACTGGAATGTCTCTCTCAAAGAACAGAACAGAGGGAGAGAGAGAACGTTCAGGTGTTTTTGTACAATGTTAGAAAGGTCTCAGTTACAAGTGCAAAATGCTTGCTAAGGCAGAATATTTGAAGTGCTGATTTATGAGACCAGTAGCTAATCTGGAGAAAAACTGTAGGGATAAGCTTCATGATGCAGGTAATTATTTATTGGCTAAATGTATACCTAACATAACTCCATGCTATTAGTGATTTTGTAGTAAGCATTAATTTTACATAATATCCCATCGAGCTGACAAGGAGCGCTGAATGGAAGCAACTGTTGCTTGTAGTCTCATTTTCACTAAGATCTATTGTCATCATTGTAGTCATCTAGAATGGCTATAGAGCTGGCCATGAATACAATGTATGCACTCATTCAGAACCTTCGATTATCTCAAAACATTGATAAAAATCCCAAATATTTACATGAATGAAGCTCCATGGCTGTTTTCTACTTGTTGTGAGAGAAGGGATACCAATGTCATCTACAAGAGATTAAAACAGAGATTAATGAAATCAGAAGTGTGCCCATGGTTACCCACACAAAAACACCGATGACACTGCTTTCCCCATATTTAATACTTTTACACTGAAAATAACTCCATTGGTTTACAATGGAATCATTCATGACTCAAACCTCAGAGTCAGTCTTGGAGCTAGCAAACCTCATTCCTGCTCTTCTACCCACACATCTTTATAGTTGCAAAGGTTCAACAGCAACCATAAAAGATCTTGCAGTCCATAAACAACCTGAGTACTGTGGCTGGAACTTATCTGGTGCAATTCAATGTATTCCCATGGACCTAATGGGACAGGCCAAAGTGCACCAGTGTTTATGTGGTATCTGGTTACATAAACACAACTTTTTCATCAACAAAGCCAGCTGTTGATTTTTTTTTAGACTACCTAACAAAATAAAATCAAGTTAACTTAAGAGAAATGACCCAATACATACAGGTTGGACTTCATAAAATTTGTGGACCAGTTTGCTAGATGGAAAAAATCAGTGTGACTGTCTCGACTTACACTGGCTAGAAAAGTGGGTTCTGTTTTTTATGATCTTAAAAAGTAAGGACCTATTCAGTTACACTAGTGCATACCCGGAGCTAACCAATGACAGTTAGGTAAGAAGAGACCACAGCACATGCCCACAGAAGAAATCTGGTAATGGTTTGTGCAGTAATTACTACAATTCCTGGTTTGTTTTTGTTTTTTTCTTTTTCTTCCAGGGGCTGAATAATTACATACTGTTTCTTGAACTTGACTTACTAGAGACCACGTGCCACGTTCTCAGCCCTACACCTCTTGAAAATTGCACAGTAAGGAGCTTCGCGCAACATGTGAGTATCTAAATAGCTTGGTCCAAAGGTGCATGTTCAAGTATGTTGATGCTAGAGGCTAGGCTATTATCACTTAGATTTCAAAGCAAATGTTATATCACTGTAACAGCCTATAACCACCCAGTCACTTGTAATCCCTTGTTGATTTTGTTGCCTTTGTATCATGAAGGATTTCACTCCTAAATTTCTTTCATGTCCTGTTATGTCAAAAGGACAGGTCACTGTCAGCATAATGCCCCACCTACAGTTCATAAATGCCTCAGAGCCTTGCTTAGGGGCTCAGAGCCTTGCTTAGGGGCTCCAGATTCAGCTTTCCATGGTCAGCCCCATGGATCACTGCCTTGTGTCAAACTGCAGACAGGGCAAGTTGTGAGTGTGCACAAACACAACCTTCCTTTGTTTATATGTGGGGTATTAATGAGGGAAATTATCTTAAGTCCAGCCACCTAGTCAAAACTGCAGAAGAGCTATTCCCTTCAGATAGCCCCTGTCTTCAAAGTAATACTCAGCTGGAATTTACTGGCCTCAAATATTTGGTTCTTATGCAAGTGCGATCCAACTGCAAAAAGCGTTCCCTAACCAAAGCAGTGGAAACACTGTACGAGTATAGGCAGCTCTGGTTTCTAAGCAGAAAACAGAGTGAACAACTGATAGTTTAAGCCTGCTGTTTCTAGAATGGGGCCCAATTCACAGAGCTCATGACTATGAATGAATGAATGATGATCCACCCTTGTATTCAGCAGGGCTCAGATCCCATTTTCCACCTTGGGGAAGGTAACCTTGACTGTTCCCTCTTCCCGGTGACTCCAGCTTTGCCTCTGACATTGCCTCTCCTGCTGGATCACGTTGCCTATGAGCCAGCTCACTCAAGCCAGCACACTCTGCTGTTACCATGGCCACTGACCAGCTGAGATTAGTGAGAATGCCATCAAACAGCTCTGCAGAAGGTCTTAATTCATAAGTATTCATATTCTTTACTCTTCGTGAGACAGGAACCTGAACCAAATGTCCACATTCTGGCTACCTTGGCTCTTTTAATACTTCTGAGATCCAGATTTGGATCCAGATTTTGCAGCTCTGGTCTCGCTTTTACAAAATCACAGACACCAGGACACATCTAGCAGTGCCTTTGCAGTCAGACTGATTTTGCCAGGAACACTCAGCCAGAATCTGTTCTTTTGAATTTAGTAATAGTTGCCCTTTTCAGAAATTCTTATTTATCTGAATGGTGTAACCCTTTGATATTTGTCTCTCTCTAGGCAGTTGAGGGTGACTGTGATGTCAAACTGCAGAAGTTGGGTGGAAAGTTCTCAGTACTTGCTAGTAAATGCCACTCACATGCAGGTAAAGACTTTGTTCTTTAGGTTTGAATCTAGAGACTGAATTATTATTACAGAAGTGGTTACAGTTCACTACCTTTTCTGGTTCTAAAACGCTGGCAAGTGCTATGCATAAATATGGCAGAAAGGATGACAGTTTACGGGCTTTATAAACCCAGGTGTTTTTGAAAGCAATTCCACAACCCTCTACCCTCCACACCCATCTTCTCTCTTTCCTCCTCTTAACTATGACAATTAAGACACTATAAAATGACCTGGGGAGCAATTCCCAGGTTTGACCTAGAGATTGATGGTACTGAGCCTTTTCACTCAGGAGTTTAGCCTCAAGAATTTGATTTCTTGTTGGTCTGAATTTACTAGAGCTTGTTGATCTTCAGAGACCTTTTGCCAGCTACAGATTATTTACTAAACCCAGCATTCTCAATACTGCCACAAGAAACTGGAATCTCTATTTTGCATGCTCTGTACAAGATCTGTTTGCTCTGTATGAGATCTCTTCAGTACTACTTTCAAAACTGGTGAGAGAATGAAAAAACACACTCATGCACACACAATTCCAGTAAATTAAAATATCTTCATTTTTCCCACATCAGTTGTGTGAGCTGAGACATCTTTTCATTGGTGCCATGGATAGCTTGCCAGAAACAGAACTGATTAAAACCTGAGTAAGAACATTCAAAACGTGCTGTTGGAAGTCCACAGCCCTTTTGCTTTCAGAAATATTTGAATGGGGAAAGTCACTTGAAATACTGCCGTCTCTAGTCTGTACTGAAAAAAATCCTGCCACTATAGTTTGGAAGAGACCATGGAAGTGTTTCGTGTGACTGATTACATATATAAGGCTTTCCAAAATAACCTACAATCTGATTGAAATAATCTGTTTGGTTCCTCCTGCAGACTCAAGTGAAGACGTTCTCGAGGTCTGCCCTGACTGTCCACTGCTGACAAGTTTGAATAATACTGAAGTATTAACAGCTGTTGCAACTGCACTCAATGACCACAACAGCAAAACTCCTGATGCTTACCTCAGACTCCTTGAGATTGGAAGAGCCAACATACAGGTAAATGGTAGAACTATGGCGAGCTATCCATATAAACAGAATATTTCTTCTGTGGTAATTGTGCAGTGCTTACTAGTTATGTTTGCAAACAGATTTAGCTTGCTCTAAATTGTCCTACTGAATTGCTCTTGATTTCTGAAGCATTTTGTGTCATTTCAGCCACAGGATTCCCTTTGACTGCAACGGGAGATACAGAGCTAGAAGCCACAACATTTGCCTTTTATCTTTTCTCAGCAGCTCTCCAGTTTCACAGGGCAAAGTCAGTTAAACAATTTTCCTGTTTTGTCAGTATGAACCAGCGCATGTTGTCTCTGTTGAGTTTGCTGTAGCTGCCACGAACTGCTCAGCAGAAGATGCTAAAGTTACTGTGGAGGCTTGTCAACTGCTGCCTGAAGATCAGTCTGTAAGTATGCCAAGCACATCAGTCCTGACCTCATCAGCTCAGAGGCAGAAAAGCAGCATGCTGTGATGCGCTTGCACTTGTGCTGGAACAGATCTTTGTGAGGATGAGAGTGTAACAGTCAAACACCACCATGATAAGCTTTCCAATATATAATTCCTAAAGCTACATTACACCTTTACTGAAGGTATCAGGATTGCATCCTCGTGTATTTGAATGTATTTCAAAAAGGCTTGAGGACAAAAGTGTCCTTAACACAAAATATTTTAAATCAAAAGAATATGGATTATTTACTTTTTTCAACATGAGCACCTCCTTTGTACTGGACAGTACACAAACACATAATAAAACAGCAGACATTTTCATCTTCCTACAATTTAAGTGCAGACAGTGTACTTTGCTTTGCTATGTAGGCTTTTGAGATCTATACTATATATTTTATCATGCTAAAATTATTCCTTGGTTTCTCATGGAATGGAGTCCTAGGCAGATTTAGTGGGTGGGAACCTTTTACCTAGATTCTCTTTCCATTCCTCATATCCAGACATACAAAGGATCTTACTCTAGAAGTTTACAGGAGTTTCACCTATTTGCTGATTATGCAGTTAAGCATCTTGGACTTTGAGTCCAATGGACTAAAAAGCAAGCACATCACTGCTCAGATAAAACATGAGAAAATGTAGCTGTTTCTAAATGTACTGAAATTAAAAATTCTAATGCAGGTCTCCTCTATTTTATTATAATTTTTTTCTTCACTACGTTCTGCTTTGCCAGAATTTTGGGTTCTGCACAGCAACAATGGTAAAACGTCCCTCACAGGACCTCAGAGTGAGCTGCCAGCTCTACGGACACCAGGTACCAACTCCAGATGTTCCTTTCCTTTCTGGAATGTTCTAGCCTACCCGTACTGTTAGAAGCAATCACCCTGAGTTTACCTCCTTCACTGTAGACTGCATTAGCTATCTGTGATAACTTGAGTTTATCTTTGTATCCTAAAATCCAGGTAAAGCAGCTCCTGATTATCCTGTGGATTTCTATGTCAGGAATTATCTCACCTCTGCAATCCATGCCTGACACAGTTTGTCCTCCTAAACATCTGGGAACTTCACATGTCTGATGGGGCTAAGGAAACCAAACTCTGCTCAGCTAGGGGGATAGGGCAGAAAAATGTAAAACAAATGAGCCACTGTAGTAGATGAAATCAGCTGAGTTTTTTTTGCTAGCAGTCCTTAGATGTGACTGAATTTAGGAACCCTGACCTGCTCTGCTATAGCAAGAGTAGGAAAGCCCACATGCACTGGACCTGAGTGGTCTCCAGGTATTTTAGCCTCCACGTGGACTGAGGCGGGCTAAATGGTGATTCAGTTCTTACAGACCAGAGCTCTTGGTAATACAATAGTAATTAGCTGACTGGGAGGTGTATGAAAGAAAGAATATGACAGCTGGGCTTCAATGTTTCATCAGCTGCACAGGTGGCCCTGAAAGTTCATACAGCACAGAATCTGGGGCTAATGATCCACTGGATATAAAAACTGTGTTCCTGCGCTCCTGTGTCTGTGCTCAAATGCAAATCAAACTTCTGTTATGATAAGGAACATCTTTGTTCCTGGGTTAGAAGCCTGTATCTACTTAGGAGCAGGGTACCTAGTAAGATACCAATGACATATATATTATAATACCTGAGTCACTGAATGCAAATATCAACTGTTTTTCTTTTCCAGCCTGGAGTTACCTATTCTCACCCAGGTCATGACACATCAGCAGGACTGTCACCCAGTGTTGTACAAGGCTTCATAAATCATAATCTCAGGCTTTCCCACAACAACCCTTTCGCATCTGAATCCAGCTCTTCAGAATTTCCTACTTCTGCACTCTCAGCAAAATCTGTAGCAAAGAGAGCAGTTGCAGATGTTGCTCAGCATGATAAAGTGCCTCACGCAGTTGGCTTTGTGCCTCCTCCTCCTCCATGCCCTGGGAAGATTCGCCATTTCAAGATATAGGCTGCGTTACAGAGATGGCAATACAGCTAACTAAAGGATCAACATGCAGCAGCAGCATCAACACACAGGCCACAACATCAGGTGCAAATAGGTGAGAACACTTGGCTGTGAGCCCAAATGAGTTCTACCCTCCAGAGGGCAGAACCGTGGCCAGGATTTTGCAAAGGCTTGCTTTAAAATATAGGTGATTACAGCATATAGCAATTGTTTTCTCTATATAGAGGGATGCTCTTGTTAAAATACAGAAAATATTGTTTCAATTAAACTGTTGTAAGAACTATACAACAGCTGTAGCTTTGTGAAACACCACCCAAAAGGCTACTTCACAATAAAATGTCCAATAAAAATGTTTTGGTATCTTCTATGTATATATATTATAATTCAGTGGTCAAGTTTCTCCTTCACAGCACAATGAGACATATTCTGGGTTTGAATTCCAAAACAGTAAGCTCCTGCACTTCTCATCAGCTTCACTAGGCTGTGTGGGTGCTGAGCACTCTGCAAAATCAGGTCAGTCCTTACTTTTGATCACACACCAATTACACTAAAGAAGTGGCAGGAAAAAGTGTACTTTTCCCTTCCACCTGTGCCGTTTCCTAGCACGTACATACTTCTAATATTCATCAGAGGCATCTCAATACTTTAGGACATGTCATAGGAGCATTCATGCCTATGAAAAGAAAAAAGAATCGGGACACATTCATTGATGCACAGGCTGGAAGCATCGATCCTTCCAACCAAACATATGTGTATTCTTTGTTTTCCAGCAGATACTCCGGTGCAATGTGATCATGGGGTGCTGTATAGCCTGTGTGCATATGAGGGAATACCAATTCATGGGTATATAAATACACTACAGACATGTATCTTGTATAATAAGATGCAGACAGCGATGGCAATTTACCAGTTTCCTGGCAGTCAAATCTTCCCCAAATTTCTGACACGTGTTAGAGGCAGAGTCTATTCTAGGTAGAGTAGTAATAAGTGACAGAGGCCAGAAGGATCTTTACTGCCAGCCCGACTGAAATTCTGCAGGCCCAAGGGAGCAGTCTCAAAGACAGTCATGAATCTTTAAACAGGAACAGCACTTGCTACAAGATAATTATCATGCAGGCAGCAAAAGCTGCAGAACACGTGTCATTTCTGAACTGTTTCAAATAACCTATCCTGTTCTCTTAGTTACAACCTTCCAGTATTCAGTAAGCAACACAACCAACATTTGTTCTTCATGACAGTGCAACAGGCTCCTATACAGAAGTGTTCTGCTCTGCTGTGTCAATAGGGAAGGGCAAAGCCATAGGCACTTGCACCAGTGCTTCATCTAGGTGCGTGGAAGGGAAAGAAAGATGGAGATCAGCCCAGACTCTATAAATCCATAGTCTAACATGATGGCAACACACTGCCAACAAGCTCCCCTCATGAAGCCAGCAGCTCTCATGTTTCAAGAATACATGGAGTTCTTGCAGGAATTGTGCTGCAGGCAATTGCACAAGCTATAGCCAGTGATTTTTTTGCTCCTCTGTAACTCAGTGATTATATTTGTTTATAACCCGCTAAATTTAATAAGTGCTGTAGATATTTCTTGAAGTGATAAGGAAGGTTGTTCTCCTATCCCACTGCACGATACACAGTACAGGATATAATTATACTATTATGCCTGCATTACTTTGACATCAGACACACAAGACAGAGTTTTTAACTCACCAAGAGAAATTGTATTTCTTAGCTTTTGTATTTTTAAAATTAGGAATCGCCTTAGCTAAACCATACAAATTGTCTTGTATACAGTGAAGCGAGCACTAAGTTATAGAAGTGGCAATATTTTCCAGGCTCAGAAAAGTCTCCATCTGGTAGTAGAAACAATAGGTTTATAATGGGATCCCTGTCCACGGGACTCTCTGAACTCCAGAAATGTTGCGTTTTCTTGTTGCCTTTTCTAACCACACAAAGCAAGACTATGTGTCAACATCTGCCACATCCACACTTCACAGAACTTCTCTAAACCTGGCATAACTACTCCATTGCTTCCTAAAATAGGGAGAAATAATAATAACAATAAAAAAAGCAGAATTACTTTGCACACTCCAGTTAGTAGCTGTACTTCACCTTCTTTCTCCTTAAGGACATATTTTGCAAGACTGCAAATTCAGTACTTAACAATAGATCCTGTGGGCACTGAGTGCTACAAAATGGCAATAAATAAAATATAAACACAGAATTAATAGTTTCATCAGGTATGAATCACTGGCTAACAATTTTTCTTAGTTTTTTCAAACCCTGTTTTGCTAAAGCACATGTGCTTCATTTGCTGCTTTGGCTGGACATGCTTAGATTTCCCAGCTGTGCCCATGTTCTGTGGTCAGCTACTTCAACAGAGATTTTTTTTCCTTTCCAGTGGAAGGAAAAGTACAAAGAATAGAGTCAGGGGTACAACAATTCCCCATTATAAGAGGCAGCAACACAGCCAGTACTAACTGGCACCCATCCCCGTAGAAATGCCATGTACTGTAAGGAAAAGAAAAGGAGTTATTATCCCGTAGCCACAAGGGAAGCATTCCCAGGCACAAGGAACAATGTGAGCAAGACTGCATTGCTGCTTCTTCTGTTCCTACGGCTACGGCAGTGTTTCTCAACATTCATCTGTTGTATCCCTTCCTTCCAGGATACAGTCTGCACATTATCTCTCTCCTTGAGTTTGCAAAACAACTGGTGACATGAGATGTGTCGATATAGCAGCCATGTGCCCTTTCTGTCCTGCTATCGGAGTTTTCCATCCCTGCTACCAAACACAGTCTTTTTAGAAATGTTTCAGACCCAGTGCTTTTGCAGGTTTTCCTGGCTGTATGTGTAAACCAATCCAGCTTTCTACGGACATTCCCTGGGACAGGTTCTGCTGCCTCCCAGATGAACATGTTTTGAGCACTGCTAGGCTGAAAACTTGTGATTCTTTATACCACTAGTTTAAATAAAAAAAAAAAGTGACAATACATAAAACTTAAACCCCTCCAAACTTTACAGTAGTATTAAAGAGAGACAGTTATGTCCTTCACTTGCCCTTCTTCATTCAATACAGGGGCAACCTTAAAAGGCAGCAGATAGTTGTGATCACAGAGACTCCCATGATGGGAAAACAAGGGCCAGGGAAATGATGACTCAGATTCTTGGACCTCTCAAGGTGAAATACTGCAGAACTGCCCTTAACCAGAAAATCAGTGACTTTCCCTGGGATAATTTACAAGTAATGGTGGTTGTTACTTCTCCGATCTTCAAGCTAACAGCTGCTTGCACAGCTATTCCCCCTGTCTCTAGCACAGAGTTCTTGACAGGTTGGCCGCAAGGCACACTGCTGTCACTTCAAACTACAGTTTCTCCAGGCAGAATTTTCCCTGACCATTTTTCATCTGTACCCAGTAAATCACTTGAGAATCAATAGTGGCCACAGTGCAGTCTCTCAGCTGGCAAATCAGCCTCCACATTCAGCAGTGAAGGGAGAAGCCGAAGGCATGAATGAACCTGCAGAGCTTAGTAAGTGATCTGTAATGCTTTGGAGGGAGCAGCTGAGCCAGCGAATGGCTCCCCCTGAAAGTAAGAGTCTCCAGTCACATTAGGATTGCATTATTTATTGCTGCTGAAAAGGAATGAAAGCAAAGCACTGCTAAAATAATTAAAATAGTGACGCTCTGGACCAGTTTCCTTTGTTCCTCAGGCCTACAGACATTTTCCTTGATTCAAAGTACAAAAAGAATAATTTACAGGCAAAAAAAAATTAAAAAATAAAAAAGAGCAAGAGGTGGCATAAAGAGGAAGGCACTGGCTACAAGAAATCTAACAAAGGCAGTTCACTCTTTAGTTTACGTTACATGCTCTCTCCTTTAAGAAGTTGTCCTTGATACTCCCCTTCAGGCCTCTGGCACCAGAACAGTGTAATCAGCCCCAGTCCATAACTTTCTTACAAGCTACCTTCCCCTCCTCTCCACTCTCAGCATAAAATTTCCGGCGGTTCTTAATTCATTACTAACTTTTGTTCTCAGGCAATAAAATTGCAGCAGCATGTTACAATTAGTGGTAGAGTTCACATGCAACTGTACCTGCTTCGGAACCCATAGGAATACAAAGCTAGGCATTGCCAGGCAGGGGCTGAAACCAGGTGCAGCCAAAACATTAAAACGGGAGGACATAAAAGGAAATAATACTTACTCGTTGGCAACAAAAGCAGCATGTAATGTTGGCAAGTTTAGAAACTACTCTGCACAATGTGGCAGTGAGAATAAAGTCAGAAGTTGCGGGAAGATGGGATGAAACGGGAAATGTTAAGATCTCAGGGAAATCAGAGAGAGGGGATCAAATACCTGGCAAGTATGAATAAATTGAGAATTTTAGGCAATAAAAGTCAAGGCTGGAGCCAAGGCGTTGACAGGGAACAAATCCTAAAAGAGAGCCTTCGACAACAGAAGACCATTTTGATAGCCCTGGTATACTTACTACACTTATTAATGTCCATTTCTTCCAGCCTCTTACAGCAACTCATTTTGCACTGTCCCACCAACAGAATTGAAGTCTTTGGGGCAAGAACAAAACTTCAGACATCCATGGCTCTATATTCAGGGAATGTTAAGTCCCAAATAAACATAGCGCAAATTTCTGTTTAAAGGCAGACAACATGTTGAAGCTGCTAATTCTTTACATTGCTTTGTTACCATGTTATCCAAGATTATTTAATGGCTTGAGCAGGCTGTTTATCTACAGGCTTTTTGTCTGGACATGGACTGCATCTTTCTGGCTCGGCCTGGGCTAGGGGCTACCATTTTGGATATACTACTACCATCTGTAGGTATCCAACTGAGTAGAAATGTTCGAACAATGAAACATAATCAGGCTTTCTGTCCCAAACAAAGTGACTGCAATAACAGAGAGCATATTTGTTTACAATTATTGTTTAACAAATACAAAATGTAAAATAAGTCAGCCTTGTGGCCCTTATCCAGTTCCCATCATTGACTTGTTCAGGAAAAGAACTGAATCACTGACAGAACAGAACTGGAGCCAGACCTGTCCTGCATGTAGGTTTATTTAAGCAATTCTTGTCTCTTAATAAAGCATCTCTGTGTGTATAGTCTTCTCCCTGTGATGAAGTTAAAGTTACACGATTTGCCCAGTGAAGTCCGAATTGGGGATGTAAAGCCAGAAGGAGAAAATGCTCTCTGGTCTCAGAGGGAGTGACAACACGTTCATAAAACCTTGTAATCATTGACTTTATGTTTGCTGTTACAGCTGTAGGTTTAAAGGTGATGGTCAGCATGAAATAAAAAGAGGACGCAAGTTCATAAAAAGAAACAGCTCCATTGCAAAAGTCAGCTATTTCATGCAGGTCTCAGCCCCTACATACTGATTTACCATTCTGATCTGCGGCACTGTTTTTCTAAGCGGAATGGTTTTACTTGTTTCAATGCTCTTTGGCATACAGGCGCTTTGCTGCTGCACTGCTTCTCCTCCTGCCAGAGAAGCATCGACTGCATTGCTTTCCCCGACCTGTGATGACACTGCAGTAGAGGAGGCTGCAGATCTGGCTCTTCGCCAGATTAATGCTGACCGAAAAGAGGGCTACATATTCAGTCTCTACCGAATTTTCAGTGTCCGAGAACATCCTCAGGTAAGTTACCTGCCTGTTCTGTACCTGTTTGTCCCACAATGAATCCTACGTCTATTGCTGTTCCTAAGCAATATCTATTCAAACTAAGAAAAATTTCAAAAAGCAAGGGTAGACTTACATTCAGAAGACTCCAGAGGCCACATCAACTTTATGCACAGATGACTAGAAACAGTTGCATCACTACTGTGGGCAATTAGAGAGGAAAGCTCAGGCACGATTCTCTGCTGACTGCCCCTGGAATAGCTCCAGGCATCAGTTCAGATTTGGTATAAAACACCACTGCTCTGATTTAATTTCATTTTACACCTTCCTGCCACTGCCTTGAGCAGTTGGAGTGCAAAGTCTATTAAGTCATCGCACGTTTTGCACAAAAGATATAAGCACTAACAGGTGTAAACACATCCAGCTTGGGACCAGGGAGTTCCTTCACAGACCTCTGAATGATGACTCATTCTCCAGAAGAAATCTGAAACCAGTTCAAGTGCAAAAATCATCCTGCAAATACATATGGAATATCGCTGTCAAATCCTCAAGTCCCTTATTTCTCTATATGTGTTTAATTTATTACTATTTTGTGTTACAGTAGCTGAATCTACTGGCACTAGCCAGGGACAATCTGAAATGAGCCCACAACACCTACAACACATAAGGCACTGTGGAAGCATGCTACTTTCCTTGCCTTGCTTGCTCACCTCCCATACTCTTACCTAAAAGACGATTTTCTCACAGCCAGATGTTTAAATATCTGTACTGGCAAGGATATGACAGTATTTCCTGCTGCTCTCACAAGGACATAGTTTCTGCAGACACGCTTTGGCCTCCAGCAATTCAAGATCTCATGACTAAAGATGCATACTTCACTGTGCTTTGCATTATATTCTCTGTTTTGATGTGCCCACGAAGCAACTGGATCAGGTCTCTTGAGAAATTTTTTCCACATGGGATGTCTCTAAGCTGTCCCAAAACCCCCATCACCAGTCATGGAGTTAGGTATTTAGCTCCTTCACCCTAGGGCTATTTTCTACTGACAATAATTAGAACACTCCTATGACCACCACAGAGTGCAGCACAGTGAGTGCAGATGTGCTGTAAAACATGTCATTCATCTCCCTGCTTGTCCCACTACTTGTGCCAAGTATATCTCAGAATTTTGGGCCTTGTTTGTGATTTGGTCTGCCATCTAATTCCCTAGAGACTTTACTTATCACCTCAGGGCATACTTTTCTCTTTCTTTATTTGAGAGTTTAATTTAATTCTATTCTTACTTTTTCCATTTAATATGCTTAACCCGTAAATAAGGTGTTTCAAAACACTGGAATAACACACTAGACAATCTAAGCCCATTGTCACATTTTTGCTGCTGCTGGGACTGAGTATACAGGTTGCAGTCAGCTGTGTCAGGGATACTTACAGACAGTAACAACCTTATGCAAACTTCTATTCCTTTCAAAAAATAAAGACCTTTTTTTTTATCAGTCAGTGGTGCTTCCTCCCATTTTTTAACTGATACTCAGGATAAAACCATTTTCAAAGTTACTTCAAATTCAAATCTGCCCTTAAGCAAACTGTACTTCACTTTTGCTCTAATTGAAACTAATGAGCCATCTGGTGTTAACTTATATGCAAGTAGGACAGAGTCTTTCTTTCATACAAGATACTCATTATTAACTTCACTGCCAGGCACTTAACCAAAATTACAAAGCATGCCAAAATATTTAATTTCTTTCCCTTGCATCAGGTCACCCTGCCACAAAGGTGATGCTGTGCTCCTGCTGCACATCATCTGGGTCCAAGACTCCTCAATATGTATTGCAGTGGCAATCCTAGTATCACTAGCACTGAAGAAAGGAATTTTTTGGCTAGTAGTTCTTATTCAATACTAAGCAGATATCAAAAGGCCTTTGCATAACGGTCTTTTAATGAAAATTAAAATAAGGATGATGACACTTTCAGACATCTGCTGAGCTCTGAATAAACCCCAAATTATCCTTTCCCCAGTGGAGGATGATACACACAGAGGCAGGTAAACAAAAAGATGTGGAGTTTTTATAATAACCTCATCTATGTATTAAAGCAAATATTACAAAAGAGAGCTATAGGCAACAGGAAATAGAGTTGGGCCCACCCTGGTTGCATTTAGTATTTCCAAGACCATTAAGCTTTACAATTAGCCTTCTTGGTTCAGGGGAGTAAACCCATCTAACATCAAACAACTGATTGTAAGAACATTTCTTTAATGAGATATGTATGTGGTTTTGCCTCCAGAATACCTGAACAACCAACTTGAAAGCTCGAGTCACCAGTCCTAACTTCAGGACTCCTTAAAGATACACATTTTCCTTGGCTATTCATCATACAGGATAGTCTTAGTGATTTTTTTTCTTAGAGAGCATATATTTATAGTTGAAAGTTTATACCAAATGTTGCACTACTCAAAAAAAGTGTTTTCAGCAAATACTCTTTGACCAGCCTTAACTTGCTGTTTGCTGATTTAGCCTACATTAGCTATCATGCTAAGGAGACACATCACCATGTGTTTTGGGTACCTTGTAAATAAGCAGAAAATTATGATTAGTTCCTTTCACAGAAGGATCTATGCAGCCAGGTGTGGGGATAGTGCCATGCCACTGCATGGAGTGCTCTTCAGCAAAGACACAGTTTCAGTCTAAACATGCAGCTAACACTCACATCTAAGTTCTTTAGGATATATGAATGACAACTGCTTTCTTTCCAGCTTTCCACTACATAAAATAAAATATGATCCTACTAAGCTGTATTCTTGATAAATATCCTGGAAAGGTGCTTACCTATATCTACAGTAGAAGCAGAACCAGAATATGCACCATGCAGTATCTCATCTTTTTGCGCTACATGATATAATCACTGGATTTATGGAGCTGTACTTTCAGACTTTCCCTGTTCCTCTCACATGGAAACATGTTTCCCCGAAAGCTGAGCCCTAACTGCTTTGTGCACCTGTGCTGCAGGGAACTGAATAAAGGTTTCTTGACTTAGGCACAGGCTCAGAACTCGAGCACTAGGCTGAAGCTTTAAGTGAGTCAGAGACAGACATGTAGATATACAAGGTCTCTCATATGGCACTTTCTAATATCAGAGATAATAGTTCTGTTGTCTGCATTAACACAGTCATTGCCTCTTTACACTAAGTGCAAAGCATCTGCAGTTGAAGATGATGCCACTCTAAGAAATAAGAAATTTCTGTTTCTAATGCCTGCTGGGAATGTTCCATGCCAGTTTTTTATTATTTGTGGTATTTATCATCTCATTCTTAGTGAAGGCAAAATAACCTGACTTTTAAATCTCATCATAAAATGCAATTGATGATGGAAACATAATCATGTTTAGTGCTTAAACTTGGGTTCTGGCTGGTACCAGAATCAGAAGGATAAAACTGACTCTAAAAGGCTGTTCTTTAAGTAAAGCTGGCTAGATGCATGACCAAGCCTGTTCTAACAGGGCCTGAATCTCATCTGATTCAATACCATTGAGAATTTGTCCCACAGAATGCTCAGTTTCCAAGATATCTCTGTGTCCCATCTGTATGTTTTGTGCTTCTCCATCTTTGCCTTTTACGTGTCCCCACTTTCTTCTATAAAAAACTGGGATATGACTCTTTCTTTTTTTGTTTTCAGGGGATCACTGGTTCTGTCTTCTATCTCATTTTGGATGTAGTAGATACCGAATGTCATGTACTCAGCAAAAAGTTGTGGAAGAACTGTAAGGCCAGATCTGCTCATACAAGTGTAAGGATTTTATTTTCTTATTTAATCTCAGGTATGATGAGCTACTCTGGTACTACTGATGACAGCAAAAGCCCTACACATACACTTTAAGTAGACAGAAGAGCTTAGAAGAAATCAAACCAAATTTTTCATCTGTACCAACAGTTTTCCTCTCTACTTTCTAATCAGTTTATAGACTAGGAAATTTTATTTAAATAATGAAAATTAAAAGAAAGTTTTTGACCAGAGCTGGTAAGCAGATGTAACTGAATAGCCATACTAGGTTAGTATTTAGAATAAATGGTTTACTTCTTATAGCAACCCTGTAAAGGCCTATTTTAAAGACAGCCCACCAGGAAAGGAATACAAGAAATTCACTTTTATATACCATGTGAATTTTGGTTTAGTTTTATTCCATTTTTATTCTGACAACTTTGGAAAAAAAATCATCCTTAAAGAGAAGAAAGAAAGCAAGCTCAGCAAGATAAGCTGCAAAGACAGGAAGTGATCTAAGATTGTTGCTACAGGTGACCAAAATGATTCCAAACAAGTAGAAAAAAAAAACAAACAAAACCCATTCATTTAATAAATGAAGAATGTCAAGAAAGAAGCTTCACATGGGAAAAACCAAAGTTATGATTAAATTGTCCTGGGCTGCTTCTGTGGTCAATCAGTTTTCATTTTTAAATGAAAAAATGGGAAAAAAAAATTAAAAATAACTCTGCTCGCTGTGCTTTCAGTAGGAAAAGGGTGTAAAGAATATATAGTCGCTATGGCTTCTATGAAGTCAAGAAATTTATGTCCTAGAGGCCTTGATCACATGTGTGGCAATATTTAAGAAGCACTAAGAGAACATACATCCAACTTCTAAAACCAGAGGCGCAATGGATATTCATAGGCCAATATTTTTTTCTGCCACAAAAATTAGAGTTTCTTTGTGTGCAAGAGTGACCTTACTGTGCCACAAAACTGGTTTAGGATCTTTCCTGCCACCTCCCTACCTTACTATGGACATAGGGAGAAAGGGGGAGATGGAAGACAAGCGGTCAGATCCAGACAGCCTGAGCTGATCTCCAGGTTTAAGCTTTCTGGGTTCTAGACATAGACCTAGCTCCCAGTGTGGGGGCCTGGCCAAGAAGAGCACTCTGGGGCACCTGGACACTTTTTAGCTGCCAGGAGAGTGGCCTTGAGTTGGCCATCCTGCAGAGAAACACCGCACCTCTATAGCTCAGCATTACACCAGGAGATCCGGCCTTTTATTTTTAAAGGAGATACTTAGAAATGTGCTTCTTTGCCATTCCTTGCCTAGAATTATCACAACTTTCTTCTTGAAAGGAATTTCATGACTGCAAGGAGAAAATTAACCACTTGCTGTCCAGGTGCCTGTTGATCAGTGCAAAGAATACAAAATTAATTGTTTCTAAGTGTTTATATTGTTTCAGGTTTATGGTCAATGCAAAGCAATTATCTACATTAATCAGGCAAGAAATATGGCTCATCTGAATACTTATGAGTGCATTTTACGACCAGGTAAGTATTTATATAACACGCTTATTTTAAAATAGGACTGGAAAAACACTTGAAATTATTACTTGAAATTTTTATTGTAATTATGGAACCACAGCATCTCCATTAACTTTCAGCTGCCCTAATTTTCTCAAGTCAGTGACCAGAAGTCCAGTGTGGTCTTGCAATTCAAACCTGTGCAGTAATAATTGTTTTCGCCTCTGAAAACCCCAAAAGAACTTCTATATTGGCTTTTAGCCTCTGATCCAAAAAGGTGGTTTGTGAAAGGCAAGAAAAAACAGCAAGCCCCCTGTTAGTGGGCTTTTATTCTGCAGTGTCTTTGTCTCCACTACAACATTTTTACAGGCCTGCAAATTCAAAGATTCAAAATCTTTGCAAGAATCAAACCATACATTGTTACTCCAGGGAAGGGGAGGACAAGGGGGTAGGGTTGGGGGCTTGGATTCATTTAACATGACCTCCACTATCAGCATGCTTTTATGACTTTTACGCTTCCTCTAATGGCATTGTTTTGTTTGAATAAAAAGTTCCACCCAGATATATTTGGTCAGTATGTCCCGACTGCCCAGTTGATGACAGTCCAACTGAGCCCAAATATTTGGAGACTGTTGTTCAAAGCCTTGACAAATTCAATGAAGAGAGTGAACAAACTCATTATTTCTCTGTCCTCAATGTCACAAGAGCTTCAATGCAGGTAAGCCAAGGGTTATCTGGCTTGCTTTAACCCTCAAGAAGTATGAATCCACCTGTTACACCTCGTATGATTTGTTATGCCTTACAGATTCTTTAGAATTTGTATCTGTATAGTACAGAGAATACTTCCATGCAGAATTCTCCTGGGAATCGAGGGCCTGCATCGATCCAAGACATTGACTCCATTTTTTTTCAAAAAGATCTTTATGCAAAACTCAAGAGACACAGTTATTTTCCAAAGTTTAGGAACGGTTCATTGTGAACTCTTTCTTCTACCACCACAATGAATTAGTGACTCCCTAATAGAAAGTATTTAATAAAGCACAGTCACAATCTTCCAACATATACCTGTAATTTACTGTATAAGTTTAAACATGATTTAATACTAATTTTAGACTAACACAGAGTTAATGGTCATCTGGCTAATCCTGTTTGTCTACTATAGTAATACCTAGTCTCTCTAAAATCTGTTATGTATAGATAACAAAGTGGGTTTAACACTTTTTTCTCAAACTGTTAGATATTACTCACTCCCATCTTCCAGCCCTGAGGTACTTACATTCCAGAAATAGAAAAAGTTATCCTGTTCCTTAAAACAGTCAGAAGTGATTAACAAGGTCTTGGGATATGTGGCTCTGTGTGGATGCTAGCTTGTACAAAAAAACAAAGTCATTTCAACTATAACAACCAGTCAATAAAACAACATTGGCAGAAAAAAAACCACAAAAAACCCCCCCAAAACCCAAATACCTCCCCCCATTCTCCTGTATTACAACTAACAGTAATGTTCTAAGTATAACCTGCTCATTCCACACTTAGCATGAGTCTATTTCAAGGTCTGTAGGATTCTTCTTTTTTCCTGACACATGCACAAGATCTAACTGACACTGATCTCAATCATTAACAGTGGGTCGTCGGTCCTGCACATTTTGTAGAGTTTTTAATTCAGGAGACATCCTGTTCCAAAAATGACACAATCACTGACATCTCCAAGTGCAAGCCACTTCCATCACAACTAGCAGTAAGTACTTTTCCTTATATAAACACCTATTGTTCAGATTCTATGATTCCTCTGTGAATACTTATCCTATTCCTTTAGTCCTTTGCAGACAAGAATCAAAGCCCACAGGTGTGTTTTTATGGGTTGTAGCTCTATACTATCTTGCAATTGTACAAACTGCTTTAGAATAAAGAAAACATTTCAGTAAAAGTTCTGAATTCTTACCTAGAAGGCCATGAACAAAGAAAACAGAAAAAAAATACCATCTAGAAAAAGGCAGAGTAGCCATCACCTTACAAAATGGAATAATTCTTAAGGATTCCAAGTAAACAGACGTAGACAATAAATCACAAACAATGCATAAAGAGTATATCCATACTACAATTAGGTCAGCTAAGGAAAATATTTAAGAACTAAAGAAAAAATTATAAGGGAAACTGAAAGACTAAACAGGCATGCTGCCAAGAGACAACATTTCAAACCCCATCTTAACTGAGATCCAAGCCATTTTACCTACAGCCCAGTAAAACCACAATGATTAGAAATAATATTTTTTCATGTTTTTTTTTTTTCACTAGTATAGTGTAAAATTGGTTTTGCCTGAAAAATGATATTATGTACTACTACAGAACTTGCCTGCATGGAGATATTCTGCTCCAGCAGAACTTAAGCATGCTGTTGTAGTTGGGCCTTAAGTGGTCAGCTTACTTTCACTATCGTGTTACTTAACCCTCCTTTGCAAACATAAAGCCTCTTTCAAAATGCTGCCAATCCAAAAATAAAAGTTTGCTCGTGCTGCTTATGCCTACACATAGATGCAGAAGCTATAACAATTCAGTTTTTCATAATCACTTTACAAGACAGGAGCCATGTATCAGTGCCACAATGTGATAAAACGCTTGCATTTTCTTCTTCCAGCAAATAGGTTTCTGCAAAGGCTCTGTAGTAAACAGTCACTTGGAACACAAACAGCTCGTCACAATATCCTGTGAAATCTACAGTCTGCAGGTATTTCTTAATCTAATCTTAATATTGCAGGAGTCATACAAACCAAGAATTGCACTCTTGAAAGCCCAGCCATTTTAAAGTTTTCTTATTCACAAAGACATGAGCTTCAAGAAAGTGATAAGGCCAGATTAGGAAGAAATATCTCTTATGATAAAACAGTTTGTTGCTAGTTGGATACAAAGGCAATACAATAAGTACAGAGGTAATCATACAAAATGTGTTCAGAATACTCTACAAAGAAACTGTAAATAACAGAGAATGCAAAGAGCGATAGCTGTGTAGTTACCAGAGTTTCATTCACTTATCTTCACCGACATAAGAAATAGTTCCAATCATCTTTGAGCTTCTGTTCTGCAGCTGGTCTTTGCAGACCGGAATTGCAGCAGATCCTTAAAGTGAAGGATCTTCATCTCTGAAAGAATTTGGAATAGCTTCAATATAAGTAATGCTTATTGCCTCTTATTTAGGATCCTGCCACTGAAAAGGGGAAACAGCAAGCTAATCAGACACCTGGAGAATCCAGCCAGAGTCATCAAGAAGCTTTCCCTTCAGAAACCAATCCTTTCTTCCCACACGTAGAAAAAACAGTGGGCTGGGTAAAAATTTTACCCCCTTCAACTGAGGACATCTCTTCCCCAGACTTAACAGAAAGTCAAAATCAACATAAAGATGGAAAGCCAATTCTATCTGAGGCTGTAGGATCTACACCCAGCCTTGATGGAGAAAAGATTAAAGCAGACAAACCAGACTTGACCAAACCAGTCTCTGGACCAGTTATTCTCCCTTTTCCCAAAGAACTTTCTCTATCTGACTCATGCCCAGGACAAGCAAAGAAGATGAACTCCATCCTCCATCCTTTGCTGCCTAAAAAGACTACAAAAGTCTAGGCAGCATTCAATCACCTCAACTATCTGCAATAAAATAACAGCCACAATGTCAACCAGGTCTTTCAAGCTGTGTAACATCTTTAAATAAACTGCAAGTTACAGTCATCTTCTTGAGAGTTTTCAGTTTTAAGAAAGCACAATAAAAGATTAGAAAAAGAAATTTAACTAGGGTATTTTCCAACAAAAGAACTTGTCTTTGAAATCTTGAATTTCTCCCACCAGTAAGATAATGAAAAAAGGTAACTGTGGAGGTAACAGAACTCATAGGGCTGAGACAGCCCAAAGGCATCAGAAAAAAAATATGCTCAGTAGCAAAAGTCTGTCAGGGCACAGTATAGGGATGGCTGCTCCCCAAGGGACGGTGAAACAGAGCCGAGCGTAGTAACCAGGCTGGCATGCGGTCTCTTATGTGGTACCTGAGTGAAGCAAGCAGGGCAGACCCAGGGATGATAGCCAGGTTACAAGGAGAAGCCAAATCACCATGCAAGTTGTGCTGCTGCCGAGTGGGCCCTGACCCCAGCCAAGCCTCCAGAAGGGAGGATGCTCTCAAGGCCCTAACAGAGTCACCCTTGGTGCAATGGTGTGTAAAGAGGTAAGAGGATTTCAACACTGTTTAGCATTAAAAGCTTGTGCTTTTTTATTATTTTATGGCTTAACCTCCTAGTTGCAATGCAATGACCTTACCCTGTTTTTGTATTTCCCATGGAAGATCTCAAGCAAGGTTATTGTTTTCCTAGTGTTTTATACCCTCACTTAAAGAAAGTGGAAAAAGCTACCCACGTGTGAAATCTCTACATCTAATTCTGGCTGGTGGAGAATCAAGCCCAGACTAATTCTTAAGCTTTACTGACCCTGCTGTGCAGGGAAAAAAAAAAAGATTTACAAAATCCACCTAATTCTTTCTTGAGATGGGTCACATTAACTGCCTTATAATAAAAACCACAGGGATGCTTTACAGCCTGCAGCTAAGAAAAATCAATTTTGCTAAAGCCAGGCATAGCAACTGTACTGACAATAACAAATATAAATAAATGAGGAGACAAGAAGAACAAACACGGGAAAGAAATGTCATTTGTGGCCATATGTACACTGATATTTGCAATAATTATGGGACTCATATGAGAACACAGAGCCATTCATGAGTTGCCACTAGATCTGTAAAATCATTTTTTCAAAACAAAGTCAATAAAATATTATTGTTTCTGAAGCTTTTACACTGCTGAATCATCCCTAGAGATGCTGTGATATTTCTCCATTCAAAGTCTTTCAACAAAAATTATGGTTGTTAAAGTATGTTAGCATTATGAAATTGGATTTAAATGTATTGTTTTATTACTATAAATAAAATATAAATAAAAGTATTATTTTATTTTGAGTGAAGACAAAATAATATTGAAATATTGTATGGATTTATGTTCACTGCAAATGCGAAGAAGTGTGCAAAACCCTTAAAAGCATAAATTTTATATAAAGGAGTAGTTTAATACCTTCAAAGATTAAAATAAGACAAAAAATTATGTGTGAAACATCAGCTGTGCCAAAAATAGTTCCATTTCAATTCCAAATGGTGCAGAATTTCAACATATTTTAGTTTCATTCATTTTAGACTAGAAAGCAATTCAAAATCAGGTAGTTCTCCAACAATCATAAAATTCAAGTCCTATCCAATTTTTAATCACAGTGTAAGCTCTAGGCTGTGTCACTACTTCCCTTTATATCAAGTCATCAAACTGCATCCTGTTCCTCCCTCAGGAAGTTTCACTACATATCAACATATGTAACTGTTTTTTTCCCCAAAAAGAGTACCAGGGAAGAAATTAGATTCATTAGTTGCTGGCCACAGTCAAAAATCCCCTGTTTCAATTAGTTCTTTTTATTGAATACAGACACTTAAAATAGTAAGTTGAATAGCAACAGCAGCAAGTGAAGATAAATGGAAGTGAGTTGGTGCGAACATAAATAGGGGAAGTTAAAGAGAAGATCTGAAAGCCTGGATTCACAGTTTTGAACATTCAGTTTGGATATTGTTTAGCCTATTCCACAGACAAGGTTCAGAAATGACATTTGAATCAATACTTTCGCTATCTAAGACTTCTGTAATTTAAAAATAAATACCAGAAGGGATGTTCATCTAAGTTGTAACTCTATCTACAGCACAGGTTCCTGAGCATTTCCTTTATTTGCTGTGGCTGCTCAAGCAGAGCCCCCTGTACCCCGCTTTTGGTGTCATCTAGGCCACCACCAGCATTTACCATAATTGGTGCCTCGAACTAATGTCCAATTCTTGAAGTACAAGTAGGGGACTGAGGATGCATCTGTCCTCAAGGCATACCTGGATACTCCAGCACTGCCACGTGGCACTGATACAATTAACAGCTGATGGTGTTCAGTCATCATTACTTCGAACCCTGCTGCTGATTCAGCAGCTTTATGCCAATCTCTGACGAGCCAGCACTATGGCTTTCTCCCTCCAACAAGTCTACACAGACAGAAAAGGCTACAGGTATCCTTTACTTTATGTGACAGCCTGGTCATGCACAACTGCAGCAAATCCTTTCAAATACATGCCCAGATAGTGCCAAACCTCTTCATCTTCCAGTCTGGTCTCTTACTTTCCAGCCATACTGAGCAAAACTGCTGGCAGTAGCACACTGTATAGAATACCTGCAGTCACATCCAAATTCTCTCTTCTCTTTCTAAGGCTGTGAACTGTTAAGTGGTGGTTCTCTCTGTCCAGCAGTAAACAGGTCAGTGACACATGGAGCCCTCCACCCAGCCACTGGAGATGAGAAGCAGGAGGATTTTGGCAGACAATTTGCAGTTAATTTTCAATTTAATTTCACAGATTTTCAACACTTATTGATCTTATGATATTATATCATTCATTATTAGCTTGCTATGTGGGCAACGTCCAGCTAAAACCTGGTCTGATGTTTATTTGAGCAAACATTCCAGTTGCACATGGAAAAGGTTCTTTATTCAGACACAGATAACCAACGGTCAGTGACCTCTGGAACCGCTGATGTTTTTACCAGATATTATCTAGCCTTCATCTCTGAAGACAGGTGAGGCATCATGACTACAAAAAAATCACAACAGTTGCCAATACTTCACAGAATCACACAGAATCACAGAATGACCAGGTTGGAAGAGACCCACTGGATCGTCGAGTCCAACCATTCCCACCATTCCCTAAATCATGCTCCTAAGCACCTCATCTACCCTAACCTTAAACACCGGTGACTCAACCACCTCCCCGGGCAGACCGTTCCAATGCCTAACCACCCTCTCTGTGAAGAATTTCTTCCTAATCTCAAGCCTAAATCTCCCCTGGCGGAGCTTGAGGCCATTCCCTCTCGTCCTGTCCCCTGTCACTTGGGAGCAGAGGCCAGCTCCCTCCTCTCCACAACCTCCCTTCAGGTAGTTGTAGAGAGTAATAAGGTCTCCCCTCAGCCTCCTCTTCTCCAGGCTGAACAACCCCAGCTCTCTCATCCGCTCCTCGTAAGATTTGTTCTCCAGCCCCTTCACCAGCTTTGTTGCCCTTCTCTGGACTCGCTCCAGAGCCTCAACATCCTTCTTGTGGTGAGGGGCCCAGAACTGAACACAGTACTTGAGGTGCGGTCTCATCAGTGCCGAGTACAGGGGGAGAATAACCTCCCTGGACCTGCTGGTCACGCCGTTCCTGATACAAGCCAAGATGCCATTGGCCTTTTTGGCCACCTGAACACACTGCTGGCTCATCTTCAGTCGGTTGTCAACCAACACCCCCAGGTCCTTCTCCTCCTGGCAGCTTTCCAGCCAGGCCTCTCCTAGTCTGTACCTCTGCTTAGGGTTGTTGTGCCCCAAGTGCAGGACCTGGCATTTGGCCTTGTTAAACCTCATGCCGTTGGTCTCAGCCCAGCAGTCCAGCCTGTTCAGGTCCCTTTGCAGAGCCTCCCGACCCTCCAGCAGATCGACACTTCCTCCCAGCTTGGTGTCATCTGCAAACTTGCTAAGGGAGGACTCAATGCCTTCATCCAGGTCGTTGATAAAGACATTAAACAGGACTGGACCCAGGACTGAGCCCTGGGGAACCCCACTTGTAACTGGCCTCCAGCTGGATTTAACTCCATTTACCACCACCCTCTGGGCCCGGTCATTCAACCAGTTTTTCACCCAGGAGAGTGTGCGCCCATCCAGGCCAGAGGCCGACAGTTTCCGAAGCAGAATGCTGTGAGAAACTGTATCAAAGGCTTTACTGAAGTCCAGGAAAACCACCTCCACAGCCTTTCCCTCGTCCAAGAGTTTAGTCACTTTGTCATAGAAGGTGATCAGATTAGTCTGGCAAGACCTGCCTTTCATGAACCCGTGTTGACTGGGCCTGATCACCCGGTTCTCTTGCAAGTGCTTCATGATCGCACTCAAGATCACCCGCTCCATGACTTTCCCCAGTACCGAGGTCAGGCTGACAGGCCTGTAGTTCCCCAGATCCTCCCTGCGCCCCTTCTTATAGATGGGCATGACATCAGCCAGCCTCCAGTCCAGCGGAACCTCCCCAGTCATCCAGGACTGCTGGAAGATGATGGAAAGGGGTTTGGCCAGCACATCCGCCAGTTCCCTCAAAACTCTTGGGTGGACTCCATCTGGCCCCATAGACTTGTGGGCATCTAGCTGGGCAAGCAAGTCTCTACTTCCTTTATGTTAACCTGCTACAACTTGTAATCATGAGTTAAAACTTCAGTTTTAAGAACTGTATAATGCCACAAGACCTGAAGAATTCTATTCCCTTCAAACTTCCTCTGATCCTGTTCTCAACATCAAATTCTTAACCCCACTTTTCCCCTCAGCCTATCAAGCACTTCAACAAACAGGTCAGTCTTGCCACATTTCCTTCAGGTCATCAACATACAATTAGGGTGTTTTTCTAGAAAGTAAGTTGCAGCCAAAGACACAGATGACAAGACAAGGAGTACTGACACCCTTTTTATTCCCTGTATTAGTTCTTGAGGCTTCCTAAACAATGGGACTGCTGTAACTACATTGTCAACCTGCTCTCTTGACAGTTGGGCTCCTCCAAATAGCTTTTGAACTTAAGGTCTGCTTGAACAAAATTTGATAAACAAGATGATGAAAAGTTTGATTAAAAAAAATTGGTGACTGGTAAAGAAAAATAAGCCGCAGGCAGGGAGGGGAAGCTATAACTGCAGCTGCTGCTTTGAAGACCATAACCAAAGCAAATTTTTTTTTCATCAAGTTGTAAAATCAGGCTGCTCTGGTTTGAATACCTGTGATACCTTGAGGTATCACAGACTAAAAAAAAAGTAAAGAAAATCTAGCAAAGTATTCTATAATTAATTGGAGCTACATATGTCTTTGTTAGCTTAGGTACAGAAACAGCAGCAGGTGCAGAGCAGCACACACTACAAGATGGATAAGGTCTTCCTACCTGAAGAACTGACTGAGGTGTGTGATTTGATAATCCCAGTCCAAGTGTAGCACGGCTGCAGAAGACAGGGAAGAGTCAGCTAGCATAGCAGTTATCCTCCCAGGAAATCACAGATCTCTGTAATAGTTGTGACTTTACTTTAGAACAAGAGTAATTGGTTATTGCCTATTATCTCCTTTCTTTGTCAGCCCTCTTTTTCTTGTCCTCGAGGAATGATGTTCTATTTATTAAGCACTGTTTTTCAAGTAGGCAAGATAAGCCAATTTTTGGCATGTTTTCCCAGATTTCTGGAGAGGGCTTTACTATGGATGTCTATTACCAGCTCCTTACTGTGGCAAGGCAAGCCTTGGCAAAATTCACAGAGATAAATAAGCTTTTGATAAGCTAGTCAAGAGAAATACCACGTTTGAATAAACGTTCCTATTCCTGCCAACAATCTGTTTATAGCTTCATTAAAACAACATGCAAAACTTACAAACAATAAATATAAAACCAAAATAAGAATTTAAAAAGATATTAAACTGGATGAGAAATGACAAAAACCCATTACACCGACTCAAGTACAACCAATATTTAATTAAATGCTCTGACTGTGCCTGCAGTGCTCGTCCATGCTGTACTTTAATAACAGTCTAATCTTTCTTTTCCAAAGAAATCAAGGACAAAACTCTACAGTGGGAACAGAATCTTACTTTTACTTCTGCAGTTAATTTTGCAGGTATTGTACATTTTCTACTCTTTATTCATAGTGTTCCTATTTCACACATAAAAAATACATAATCTACTGTCAAGCAAATGATTGGTGTCACAACAAACAGCCTAGAACAAAAAGAGAGAAAAAGAACAATCTGCAAACAATAGACAACTAAGGGAATTATGTTATAAATTACCTGATCTGATACTTTTCTTCAATATGACTGCCCATTTGAAAAATTAAATGTTATTGTAAGTAATGAATGGGGGTATGATTTAGAACACAGCGATGATGTATTTTTTTTTATCTGATTAAATGTATTTCAAATGACTTTGATTATTTACACAGCATTTATTTCAGCTCTTTTTTCTCAGAAGAAATTCAAAATTGTTATAATGAAACATTATAGAAACATAAACAAAAGAAATGCCCTAGTGCATTAGAATAGTGGTTTGTTTAGCCCAGTATACATCTCTAATGGTGACAAAAGACAGTTGTGGTCAAGAAAAGCATATGACCTGCCTCCTTTCTGCAACCCACTCCCCAGAATCACTGTACTAGGGATTTAAAAGAGTACTTATTTGATTAGTCCTTCTAGTATCCACACATGAACTTTTCTAAGCCACTTCTGACCCTGCTGCTACTGTCTGTCTCCACATCTTTCTGTGGCAACAGGTTTCAGAAGTTCACTACCCATTGTATGGAGACTATTTTTATATATTTTAAACTAATTCCCACTAGTTTTGAGTGTCCCCAGTTCCCATATTGCAAGATTCTCTATTTAGCTTTTCCACTGGCAGGGAAAGGTTAAGTGTGCCCTGAACTAACTATAGAAGAAAGCCACTGCTTCAGCTCTGTCCATTTTAAAATGTGATTTCTTAGACACCAGACATGCTAAAAACTGGATTTTTAAAAATTAAGATTAATTAATTGAGGCCAGGGCTAAGGATGATCACCCAATATTTCTCACAAAAATAAGTCAAAGAAAAACTTTCACGTCAGACATGTGAGCCCACATGAATTATATAGCTAGCATCTCTTCTGTGAGAAGTTGATCCAGCCCTTCACATCAACTGGGATTTGGAAAATTTCTTATCTGAATCTGACTTTGTCATTTTGGGCTCACATTGAGCTTTTGAATTTTCTTATTCAGAGGTTGAATTTTGTATTTAAACTTCAGCCACACCCTGACAAGAGATTACTGTCTTTTAAGAATATCTTAAAGTATCCCAAATAAAAGATTTTGAATTGGATGAGACAGCATTTTCTCCTTTCTGCCTAGCAGAGGATATCCTGTGAAATGTATGAATCTTAGTATGTACTGAATTATTTCAATAAACATAAAAATATTGCCAGCAATTCTCTAAAGTAGTCTATGAAGGCTACTACAGCCAAAGAGCACACAAAACTTCTCAGAATAAGAATGCAAAGGCAGCTTTATGTCACCCCATGCCATGCCTAGATTACACTGGTATTAAGCCAGGCAGTCCTGTTCTGTGTACCAGCCTGAAATGATGTAAAGCTGATAGAAGTCTCCTCTAATTTTATTCAAGCTAAAAGAGCAGCAGGTACTTGCATAGAAGCTATGGATCACCAGCTTGCAAGTGCACCTTGACCTATATAACTTTTCCAAAGCTGAGTTTCCTTGTTACCCTTTCACTAGTTCCCTGCTAGGTAAGGATCTGTAAAACAGGGATATGGATACAGCCATTACCTGGCCATAAATATTGCAGCATATTTTCAGTTCAACTGTTTTTACAGTAAACAAACCCAAGACTGCATAACACCTACATACATACACTGGATCTTCTTAATGCCAGGCTCAGCAGCACACTGTTAGAAGCTAAACAGTTTTCACAGCAAAACACTGTTGCACAATGCCCGCTTAAAGGATCTCAAATACAGTTCCTTTGATGGTAGTCCGGAGAGTATTATATGCCCTACTTTTCTCAAAATCTGCTCAATCACTATATAATCATTTACTTACTGTTTGCAAACATTAATCTAGGGTCAAGGTAACTGTCCTGTGACACAACACTTAAATATATATAAAATCATGCTTTTTAGCATTAATTTATAACTGTGGTGGGGTACTGCAATTTAAAAGCAGACTACTGGCTTTATCAGAGCATGGGCAGAAGTTACTTAATACTGCACACAAAATGCTGCTTCTAGCTTCAGGTTTTTTCCTAACACTACTGCAGTGCTCTAATGCTCAAGACAAAACAACCATCACACCTGAAGACTGTAATAACATTGAAAAAGATGCAGGAGCAGCCCTGGATTTAGTCAACAGGCATCGCAGAGATGGCTATATTTTTGGTTTATTCCGCGTTGCTGATGCACATAAACTGCATATAGTAAGTACCAATTTAAAGGCTGATTTACACATGACTGATTTTAATACAGAATCGTAGAATCATTAAAAGCTTATGTTTATTGCTTTTAACAGAGTAACATTGATGTAATTTAGTGTAAATCAGAGGTGATTCATTATCTCAGTATCCATTTGTCCATGATTTATTGTACATAAGCTTGATTTTGAATTATGCTGAATACCCTCTATTCTCTTGGCTGACAGGATGTTAGCATAAGAGATACACTGAACAGCTTAATACAACACCGGAAATTAATCTGTTCTGTTTGTTGTCAGGTCACAGATGCTATGTTCAAAATTTATATTCAAAGGGTTTCTTTGATTTGTGAATGTCTAGTGTTAATTAGATCAATGTATTCTGCAAGATCAGTATTTTATTGATATTTTAATTTTGGAGATAGTTGGTTAACTGGAGGGACAGGAAAAAGGCCAAAGCCAAAGGATGTGACAATGCCACTCTGCAAAACAGGGAAAGAGCTGGATAGAGACTCCATATCAGTCATTTTCTATTTCCTTTCTATTTCTGTTTCCTTGAGAGGATACATAAGCCTTTCTCAACAACTGCCTAAATGCCAAAGAATATCAGTAGCAGAAAAAGCAATAGAATATAAAATCTCTTTAAGTAGTAAATAAAAGAGAATAAGGAGATGCAGATTTACTAGTGTACCTGGCTACTTTTTAGCTGCTTGGTTATGAAACTAGAATGCAGACACACATACACTATTGAAGAGGTGTATTACATATCTCAGTACAGTAACAGAAAAACACCAAATAGTTTTTGATGGAGCTGCTGGAGACTGCCTGTTAGGACAAGAAAAAGTTCAGAAACTGACCCAAAGCCCAGATTTCTATGGGTCTCTAGGCATGCTTTCAAAAAAAACTGATGGATTATTTTGCTTTTTGACGACAAGGATGTGGCAAGTGGCACTATTGAGGTTTATGCAGTAGCCACATAGATAAAGAGCCCATCTAGGAAGCAATCAGTCTTCTTCAGCATTAAGAGATTTAAAACTCGAGTGTCCCATCCTTGAAGAGTGCTGCTACCATGCAGTCATGTGTGCATCATCTTGTGAAGTGGAGACACTGGGCAGTAAGACATGCAAAATTCATTAATCTCATGAGAAAAAACAAATGTTTATAAAAAGAAAAAATCTTAGTGTTTCTATATTTTAACCAATTATTGCCTATGTAAACTATAGAACTGTAACCTGCAATACGGACCAGAGCTGAGGATTCACACTTCCAGATGAATACTACAGCTGCCAGACCACTACGTTTACATTCTTCTTTCTACCCTTAATGAATCTTTTCTTTGCAGTTCAGGGCCACAGCTATCACATAGAGGCTTCAAGAAGAGAAAAGACCCTTCTATCTGTCTTATTGCTAAAGAATTCTCCCTGTAAGGTCTCTGTACCTTTTCAGGCCAGGTGTAGTCTCCTGCATACTGATCATATATGCTTTTATGCAAGAAATTATGTTGGCTCCACTGCCAAGCTGTAATTAAAAAAATATTTTAAAAGAGACTAGAATGTTATTTTTATTACCTCCACACAATAGCATGCATCATGTCTATCACACCAATGCCCTCAGAAACTTAAGCAGGGCAATTACTAACAAGCAAGATCTCTGCTATGTTTACATGGGAGTTCTAAAAGCATAAGACACTCAAGTACTCGCACTAGAACAGTTCAGGGCTTGTGCAGTGCATAACTCTAGTACCTAAGATACTTTAAAATAACCAAAAAGGTACCGTATAAGACTTTTATTTTTTTCCTCTATAGCTATCAAGCAGATGAACAGAAGAATTTTCTACTTCATATCTGGATGTAGACACCTAATTTCACCAAAGTTCTCCTTTAGGCTTTAGTGAGTCCAAATACATCCTGCTGAAGAAAATGAATATTTGCCAAGGATGAACTGGCTTCTTTAGGATTTCACTATTTTAGAAGACAGAGTGAATGTATTTAGTCATGTCAGTTTTAGTGACATCCTGGTGAACAGCACATTTTACAAAATTTATCTTGCCTACCTTATTTCTCCATTCAGTGCGATTCCATAAATATAAACCAGAAAAAAATAATCTCACTGTTTCTGTTCTCTTCTCTGTCTACATTTTATTAATATGTTAACTAGCAGATTGAAAGTATTGGGATTTATAAAATAAACCAGAAATCATAACTATGCCTAAGCAAAAAATAATCATGTCTAGTGGGCAGGATGGGTGTCCTGGACAACTATATACTTTTCCTAATTCTGTCATTGAACAACACATCTCTTTCTGCAAATCACCCAGCCCACTATTTAAAAATAGAGACAGTGTTATGACATACACATGCAGCAAAACTAGTGTCTGACATGACACTGATGGACTCCCACTAATAAAAATACTACACTAGACTGCAGTAATTTTTTCTCAAGGTCTCATCTATACAAAACACTCTGAAAAAGGAATCTGAATGGATGAAATTTCTTAAAATCTGATAAAACTTGTACACAATGAAGGGCTTTGCATAATTTTATCTAAATGACAAAATAAAATACATCTATATTAATTCTGAATGTCCATACAGTGGTTGCATGAAGTTTAAGTAATCCATTCCAAATGTGAAGTGAGATCATTTCCCTGCAGAAAAATATGAAACAGTTCCTGTGGGCTACAGATAATTCTTAACGCCGCATCCCATTACACAGGCAGGCAAATTCAAATCCTGATTCTCCACCCCGTTTGCTCAGGAGAGAGAGCATAGTAGAAGAATTTCAGAGCTAGGGCTACTGACCTTGTAGAGATTGTTACAGCTTTGTTACATCACTCCCTGGATAAACTGAGCAGGAAGTAAAGTTCTGAAGGAGTATCTCTGGTCACAACAGTCATTTGAAAAGGATGTAGCTATATAATTGGCTGCCCAGACAACTGATTTCCTAACAGACCAGTATGTTCTACGTGAAAATCAGAAAGAGAAAATGGCAAATTTTAACATTGACATTTTCCCTACTTGATGGATGCTAGGTTAACAACAGATTCTTCTCACAGATTCTCAAGAAAAGGATAAGAGGTAAGTTGCCAGAAGGGAAATTCTGACTAGAACAGCCCACAGAGGTTATGGAACATCTGTCTTGGCGATACACAGAACTCAGTTGAATCCAACTTTGAAGTTAGGTTTGCCTTGAGGAAGTGGCTAGACAAGATGACCTCCAAAGCTCCCTCCCAGCCTAAACCCTTTCTACGCTTGTCAGCTCAGAAAAACCTTAACAGGGAACTGGGGAAGCTACATTAAAGATTAAACATATCTATTTCAGAAAAAAGTTTCTTTCAGACCAAACTTCTTGTATACAACCTTTTTTTACTTGCACTTCTCTTCCAGGGAAATTCATCAGTCCTCTACCTAACTTTGGATGTGCTGGAAACTGAATGTCCTGTATTATCCAGAAGACACTGGGAGTCTTGCGACTATGCTGACACCTATTCCATAGTAAGTAACGGCACCGAGGCAGTCATATGTCAACGATGTATTAACTTGATCTTCATCTGAACTGCCCACAAATTTCTGTGTCATAAAATCTCTAAGTGAGGACTAGGCTTTAATATGGCTCCCTATAAAGCAAAATCTATTGAATTCTGGAGTTGTTAAACATGGGCTAAAGGTTTAGAAAAGGATCAGTTCCTCAAATAAGTGCTGCTTTACTTAATTACTTGTCTCAAAGGAGCTATAGTCCACATTCCAGTGCTGGTAGCAGCACTGGTGTTTTAAGAATAATTTGCTGACAACTAAAGGTACTAGAAATTATTGTTTAAGCATGTTACCAGTATATTACCCAGAAATATCAGTGTTATGTTTGGTCAGTTTTCTATCATAACATTTGTGGTATGACAGTGTGAAGTATTGGTAGTGTCAGTAGAGCTACGATATGGAGCAACATTTGTCCTTTATTGTTGCAGTCTGGAATGGGAACTACCAGTCCAAAAATTCATTTAAGTAGGAAATTGGTGATACTACCACACAGGACAAAGCAGTACAAAGCAGGGAGGCCATGAGGAGAGGAGAGAAGGCATCTACTCTTTTTATTAAGATGGGGAAAAGGATGTAAGAAAAGATGCATTCATTTTTTGATAAAGGTTTATGTAACCTTGAGTATCTTTGATATCCTAACTTCCCCTGCTAGCTAGTATTATCTTACTGTAAATATGTGTTAGAATGACTGAGAAGGCTAGTTTAGTTTTCTTATGTCTGCTCAGTCATGCAAACTGACATGCAAAATTAAAACAAAGGCTCTTATAGCGGGAGATCCCATTTTATCTGAACACAAATTTTGAGTTGCATCAGATTAAACATTCCATTAATGACGCCATCTTTTATCCTTAGAAGTACTGTACATTAAAAATAGGCATAGTTTCTATGATCACCTACATCTAATTAAATCCAGTGAAAATAACATCATAATCATGTATTCTTTTGTTCCTCTCAGGACTTTGGGCAATGTAAGATTATCATATATACAAGCCAGCTGCTGAAGAAACCTCAGCTATATGGATTTAACTGTACATTAAGTCCAGGTAAAATAACCACTGTTGTAAGCCAATGCATACCTCAAATCAGCTCTAGTACTAAATTACAAGTTTGTGCACTACAGTGTATGGTAACTGTAACAGATTCATTCATCTGCTTACAATTCGTATTTTGGATAATTCGGATGGAATGTTAAGAATGAGTAATAGAATTAAGGTTACCCTACTCTTCTAAAGCAGTCTTTTTTAATGTCAGATGATATAACCATTCCAGCCCACCAAAACATAATAATGAATATCAGAAAAAAAAGCAAACTTTGAAAGAATGCGCTTTTGGGGTGGTGAGATTCTAAGGCAGATCTAAAAGATTTGCAAGAATATTCATTTTCACAGATTCGGGGTTTTTTCATGTTACAGAACAAACCTGCATTTATGGAGTGAAGGATAGGTATTTCAGTTCCAAGGAAATGCTTGCATTTCAGTTTCTCATTATGAGTTCACATTAAAGGCACATGCACACACTCCCAAGTGTATTAATATCCATTGCTATATTAGTAAACTCTGTTTCCACAGTCCCTCCTGATCTATTAGAGTGCAAAGACTGTCCTGTGAAAGTTGAAGTCTTAGAAGTCACTGAGCAACATAAAAATATTGCTGCAAAGGCCCTGCTGAAATTCAACAGTGAGGGTAACCACACAAACTACTTCAACGTGGACAAAGTTGAAAAGGTTTTAAAGATGGTAAGTGGCATTTTGTCCTAAAATTACTTCTAAATGACAAAATTCTGTCAGCAGCTCCAAAACCATGGGACCAGAATTCACTCTATTGCTGTCACCTCTCAGCATAAATGGTCTGCATTAAATTGAAGGTTCTGCTTCTGCAAAGACTTATTATCTACTTTAATATAGGAAAGCGGATGCAAAAGGATTTCTCATCTGTTAAAAACTATGGCAGTGTGATGGCATCTAAAATATCAGAGCCTTCATTGTGTGCATATTTTCATTTTGAATGCCTGTTTTCTTACCATATCACAACATACAAGAGCTTGTTTACTACTGACCAGAGTTCCTCAAGATGTACGTTCATGTGTATTATCACAGTCACATATTCTGTCATCTGAAATCAGCTCAGCATCACTTTGCTGAAGAGCAAAGCAGCACTCAGAGGACAGGAGGTAAATTTGTACCTGTGCTGCGCCTCTTAAAGAGCTACAGGCTCTGGTAAATAACTCCTACATCTTCTGGTGATGTTAACATGAAGATTTATCCTTTGGGTGGTTTGGAGTATAACTCACATCACCACAATTTATTGTTAGTTGATACTGGAGACCTTCGCTTAAACAGCATAGGATCAGACTACCAACACACATGTCAGTTCTGGACACCTCTGTAGTGAAGTCCAATGGGCCCTGTCATAATACATGTTGATCTTGGAAACTGTCTAAATTATAGCATGCCAACCCTACCTTTAATATTGCTCAGAAACTTATTCTACACTGTAGTCCCATGCAAGACACATCCCTACTCCCATTTAGCTCATGGCTGTTTTCACATTGTCTGGATTCATGGATTTCTCCCCAAATACTTCATCTCCATTCTTCTCTGTCTTTAGCTACAGAAACAATTTAGAATCGTACCACTGGATATCAACAATAACTCTTAGAAACTATGAGTTATGATAGAAATATACTATAAAACATATGCACCCACTTTTAACAGATCTAGTTAAACTTGTGTGCACACTTCCGCTATAGACATCTTAAATACAGACTGGAAACAAACTACTGCTGCAGCTGGAAAGTAAAATGAAACGGCTCTCTATGTATTCTAATAGGATCACAAAGGCCTTTTCCCATGTTATTAGGGAGTAATGGCACCTTTATGAATAATGCCACTGACAACAGAGAAAGCAACAGTCGCTCATCAAATGGCAAACTTTCATGCCAAATTAACATCAGCACTGTAGTACTATGCCCCCCATCACTGGAAATGGGTGCTTGCTATCCGGTAGGTCTCTATTTTCACAGGAACAGCAGTTCAGTTTAGGGAGAAGAGCCTAAGTATGCTACTTTCTAAAAAACACAGGCTCTAACACTGGTAAGTTTCATAACATACACATCCTAGACAAAGAGATACAGGTACCATTCTTGTAATTCACAAAGGCATGAGACAAGTCAGTTATAAATGATCTGATCTGTTTTCCTTACTGAATACACAGGTATGTATGAACATTTAATCATCACAGGTGATGAAAGCATGAGGAAGACAACAATACGAAGTACGGTTGCTTTTAAAATAATAGAACTGGGTTGTTTTGTTTTTTTTTTTACACACGCTTAATTACCACTTCTTGTTTGACCTCTTGGTTTCAGACTGCCTCCCGTGAAGGTCACATTTTAGGATTCTCTATAAAAGAGACCAACTGTTCCAAATCAGCAGAACAAGCAGATCAGGCACTGGAATGTGACTTTCTGGATGACTGGCATGCTGTAAGTAAAGTCTTAGTATGAGAATTGATGCAATGGGTGGCACCAGGAAGATCTTCCCACAATATTTTCAAGTGTTTCTTACAAGCATACACCCAAACTCAAAATTACAAATCTAGCATGTCTAAGTCAAGATCCTAATGTCACAGCTGCTCCTTTTTAATCCATATGGAGCCAATCTGAACTCTCAAATATAAATGTAACCGGAGTCTGGCATATTACAGACCTAGAGCTGGGCTTTTCAGTTTCGATCTGGTTCTCACATTTAAATTGTGGCCATTCTCTAGTAAATGATTCGTGCTTTTTTCATAAAAACGTTTACACTAATGTGAGCCACAGATCTTGAGGAAAATACACACATTGTGTCATCCCAGTCAGCCCAGGGCTACTTTTTTTTTTAATTTATCCTGCTATAGGAAAGGAGAGTGGAATAATTCAGGCTCACCTACAGATTACTATCATAGTACTCTCCTCTCACCCCACCTTTCTGTTACAATAATACTCTGCACGAAATAAACAACTAGGCAAGATCATAATTTCAGTATAAATTATTCCCCAGAAATTAAAATGCAGGAATGAAATAAAACTATGGGAAAAAAAAAGAAGTGTAAAACTTCTGTTTCGTTCTTTATGCTCCAGAAGACTGGAAAAGGTTGCAAATGAAGTGTAGCAAAGCCAAAATTTCACTAGAATGAAGCACAACCCAGATAGCTAGAAGTCTTGCATTCTGTTCTCAGTGCTGCCAACACTGTTGTGTGTGTGTAAAATGCTGTTAACGTTTCTAATCGTTGATCATAATAGGCCATTAATAGCCCAAACATATATCATGACAAAGCATCTGCTGCAAAGAGCACACACAGAACCCCTTACCAGAGTTCTGTGCTCTCTTACATAAGCAATTCAACGTGAAATGACTGAACAATGGGTGAAAGTCACAGCAAATGAGATGTTAAAGGAAATAATACTAGAAGATTAAAACAAATTACTTTTCAAAAAATAAAGATGGAAGAAAGCCCTGCATAGAGCTTTGTCTGAAACAGCATTGCTGCACACTGCCTGGTTACAAGGACTTTGAGGAAAATATCAGAACAGCTCAATCTGAACAGACGTTTGACAAGCAAAGACAGAAAAAAAAGGAATAAAAATCAGTCACCCACAGGATACCCATTTTGGAGACAGTAGTAGATGACTAATTTCTTACGGACATCAAAAGAGAAGTGAAGTGGAGAGTAATACCCCTTTAGATGCACACGGTGAAGTGGTCTTCACAGTCAAGAACACTAAAAAATGGATAATCACTGGCAAATATCACTGGTCAGAAAGCTCAAGATCTAGTTATGATACGTAAACACACGTATTTATTGAAGGAAGTGGCCTAACTTTCAAAACATTGAACTTTCAGTAGCTTCTGTTATCTCCATCGCAAGAACTCAGATGCATATTGGGTTTTTCCTTTGCCTTTGCTTAGCACGTGGGATTCTGCAAGGCAAGAATCATTAGTGATCCAGATGAACCTGATGGAACTGATATAAGCTGTGAAATCTACCACCTCTGGGTATGTACTCCTTCTTGAAATGTCTCTGGCTATATCCTCATGCAGGCTACAGCAACCTCACGTAGCCCAGACTGAGAGATGATCGCCACAGTTGCTTACATCCCTTCATTACTGCCTAGGTGTGATGCAGCATGAAAGGACAGACTGGCTTTTGACTGCTAGGTCAACCAAAGGATGAATTAGAACCGAGCTGTCCCTAATACTACCTCCAAGAGCGTTTCCTCTCAGTCTAATCATATCCCTCAGTTAAAGTAAATAGAGATTGGTAAACAAATTCAAAGGCACTTTATATAGCAAGAGGAGAGGAGATGATCTTTGTCATCTTTGGTATTGCAGCTTTTATTACAACAGCTACTACAGCGTGGGTTTTATTTTGTTTTGATCCATCACAACTTTTGCTCAGTTGGTTATATCATTTCATTTTGTTATGGTGTAGCATTTCCAGATGATTTTGAGTAATTTGGCATCTTATCATCTACTCCTTCTCTTCTATCTTGAAAAAAAAACACAGTCATTTTTTTCTTACCAATCACCAGCACTGTGAATACAAGCCTACTAACTCCCACCTCTCTGTTTTTCCTACCACTTTCTTCTGTCCTATTAATATCTCACTTAATACTTTCTCCTATGGTGTCTTTATCAAAAACAGCATGGCTGTAGAAAAAGATGCAGATACTCAACTCTGGAACAGTCACACAGACATCCCCATCATCACTGTGGTTACAAACATCGTCACAGACATCATCCCAAGCATGGGTGTCCATTCTCTTCTCAACCCAAATCCGAAGATCCCGAGCATAACCATGGTATCAACGACGAAGATCCAGACAGCCATGAAGAACCTGTTTCTCCCCCTCCCCACCACAACAGGCCACATCACCTTCATCACCCTCCACACCATTGTCCTCCACCTCCTCCCCACTGTGGGCCACATCACCACCATCCTCCTCCTCCCCATCATGGACCACATCCTCCTCCCCAACAGGAACCACAACATCCCCCTTCTGCTGTTCCTCCTCCTCCTCACGGAGGACCACACCACCACTTTCACCCTCCACACCATTGTCCTCCACCTCCTCCCCACAGAGGTCCACATGCCCATCCTCCTCTTCCACTTCCTCATGAACCATCTCACGATCATCCTCTTCCCCATGATGAACCAAATCAACCTCCTTCTTCACAAGAGGAAACACAACACCCCTCTTCTGCTCCTCCTCCCCATGAAGGGCCATATAATCCTCCTCCTGGTCCACACCATGGGCCACACTGTCCTCCTCCTCATCGACCACATCACCACCATCCTCCTCCCTATCATGGACCACACTGTCCTCCTCCTCATGGACCACATCACCATCACCCTCCTCCTCCTCATGGACCACATCACCATCACCCTCCTCCTCCTCACGGACCACACTGTCCTCCTCTTCCTCACGGACCACATCACCACCACCCTCCTCCCCATTATGGGCCACACTGTCCTCCTCCTCATGGACCACATTGCCACCATCCTCATTATCATCATGGACCACATCACCCTCCTCCTCCAGCGCACCCTCCTTATCACTGCAACAAGACAAGCATATCAGGAAAGTACTTCCCATTCCAAGTAATAGGAGCTGTCTATCGCATTCCAGTTCTAAATCAGCACGAATCTCTTACACCTCCCACTCTAAACTTTCCTGAGCTATCCCAAAGCAGCCCTCACTCCTCCAACACTGGTGAAGGTATTCCTATCCCTGGCTCAAGTCTAGAGGAGGTGCCAGAAACTCTGGATTTTCCAGATATCCCTGCACAATCTAAGTCATGCCCAGGAAACCCCAAACTTGTTATTCCAAAAATTTTACCTTTATTTCCACATAGCTCTACAGCAGAAAATTCTCCAACATGACCTCAGAGAAAGATGTCCCTGGCTTGACAGTGGTACACTGAATGAAAACAACACAGAGAAGGGAAAAACACATACAGTTTCTAGGGAGAGAAAGCACTGAAAAATAATGAAGACGACAAGTATTTCAACCTGCCTCTTGATCCCAGCTATCTCAGACTCCACTGTAACTAAAATACTCAAAATTCCAATATGAATGGGTACAAACCTCCCCAGCACACAATGTTCCTTTAGTTCTAACAAAAAAGAAAATTCTTTCATTTTCTCATCATTCATAATTAATAATGTACTTCTCTGAGGAAGTCTGACCTAAAGTAAATTTGACCATTTTCCATTAAAAAAAAATTCATGGCAATACATTCATGCTTTTTAACGATTCAAAGAAAATAAAAATATGAGAGCTTTTTTTTTCTTGACACAGTTGCCAAAGGTTTGTCTTTTTTCTTACTATGAATGTTTAGCTGCACAGTAAACATCTATGAGGTCTACTCTAGCACAAACTGTCTAATGGTGGTCAGGTTATCAACTTTATCTAGAAAGGTTAACCACTTGTACATAGCACTGCAGGGTGGCCTGCACACAGACTTCCACTGCTACAGTTGCTGGTGGTATTATAACAAAAATACCGTATTCAAACGGAGCCCTTGTCAAACAGTTCATCATTACCCTCAGGGGAGGAGAAAAGCAGATGCATTTAATAACTCTTTCATGTAAATATTTTCTTTATTACTGAACCTTTGTCACTGGAAACTGAGTTGGGAGGAACTAGAAGAAACAATACCAGTGTCTCTTCATACTCTAGCACTCATCAAGGTAAAGTCCCTTCAGACAGATGTAGGACTTAAGCAAGTTAGCTCAGAACAGTTCTCATGAGCAAGAACGTGGGATTAATCTAAAAAACTAGTAATTTGGCCCTCAAAGCAGCTTTTCAATGTCATAAAGTAAAATGTAGTGTGAGGGCCACACTGAAGAAAATGAAACAAAATTGGGAAAGGATTTTGCATAGTGCATTGAAGGTTGTCTGATTTTCAAAAGTGCATAATCACACACAAACAACCTTATTTCTGGCATAGTTTATCCACAAAGTCTCAAAAGTACATTTTCTTTAACCAAAACTTATAGCAAGACAACTGGAGCACTGGAGCTGAGGCAATCCTAAGGTGTTCACAGGCTCAGAGCAAAGCTATTTGGTGCTCAACACTGGAGACCAGCAGCAGATGTTCCTAGCCAGCACTAATTCTAGCTCTGCCAGACACAAGCAACATTATTTAATCCGTTGTTCTTAGCTATCACTTTCCCTGTCTGTAAAGGTAAAAAAACACTATGGAAACTGACTAAATCCACAGTCCAAAGACAGTCTCCACATAGTAGCAAAGCCAAACACTTCCAATAGTAGCAGAAAGGATAAGGCTTATCAAGTATTATTGAACAGTTACGTGGCATTCAATGACATGCATGTGTTCAAAGACTTTTTTCAAACCATATTCTAACTTCTCAGAACTATTGCAGTCTGAATGCTGAACAGAACTATAACACTTACAGAGCTGTTGTCCAGAACCAGAGCTCCATTGCCACGGTGACCTTCTTGGGTGTTTTATTTAAGCCTACTAAAACTCATTCTCAATAGCTGTTTAGACATTAAGAAAAGAATCCAGAAAGCTACAAACACTCTGCTTTCTCTTTCACTCAGGGGCTATATTGCTTAGTCTAAACCCAGGCATTTAGCCTGTTATCTTGATGGCAGGTGGATAACCTTAGTGTCATTCTGGTGACCACACAAAGTTTATTTAGATAAACTCAGAAGTTTATTTGCAGTATAAACAAGGTATGATGAGAACCAACCAACCCCAGCAACCCACTCATTCTGTTTACTTAGCTGCTGCTCCTGAAAAACATAAGAGTTGACTAAAACCTTGTCAGGCATTCCTTTTCCATTTTGCTTTTAAAGAACCTTCTAATTCAGGGAGCTTTTTTTTTTTTTTTGTGTCTAATTATGAAGCCTTTCATTGTACTATTGCTCTGCTCTAGTTTTTTCTCTATCAGAGCCACCCCTCTTCCATTTGAGTTTTCAGACTGTGATGACCCTGATGTTTTTAAAGCTGTTGACGCAGCACTGAAGAAATACAATGGAGACAGAGAAACTGGTAATCAATTTGCTCTATACATGGTGATGGAAGCCAAGAGAACTGTAAGTAGCCCTTTTTTTAAAAAAAAATAATGTTGGAATTGTTTATGTGCCCTGAATCAGATTATCTCCATCTCGTTTATAACAGAGCAAGCACAACAACAAAGTGTCTTCCAAAAACGTTTTAAAAAAATCAGAGAAATGGCTTGCACAGTAAGATGCTCATTACCATGACAAGCAGGGATGTATACTGTATTACAAATGGAACTATGTGTGCTGGTGAATTGCTTATTGATGTAAGGACTAAAGAACAGAAAATTTCTATCACTGGTACAATTTGTTTCAGTAGTCCACTCAGTATTTTTCCTTAACCTGTTGGAAATTCTACCCCTTTCCATCATCAGTAAGATTTTCAGACCAATGGCAAAAATGCACTTACTAAAAACTCTAAATATTCTCTTGACTTGGGAAGAGCTGGTACCAAATATGAGAGAAAATGACCTGATAAAATTTGGCAATACTCTGAGTATTATTGCTTGTGAATTATTTGATTGACACTAGTCCTGAGTCGCAGATATATGTAAAAGCACTCAGTGGTATTTTAGCCAAACAGGGTGACAGCTAAAATTATGGAAGAAAAAGAATGAAACATGATCCTTTGCCTGGCATCCCTCTGTACAGGTAACGTAACAAAAGAGTATTTACTTCTGAGAGGCATACAAAGATGACATTACCATGATAATGACAAGCATTACTTTACTTGAAAACAACATTAGCATTTTTTTCTACTGGATTGGATTTTCAGCTGTAAAACACAAGATAGTCAGTGTCAGAGACAATGTTTTGCACTCCAAAATCACAAGACACTTTCACCTAGATAGAAATTGACCTCAGAAAAGAGACATCGATTGCTAAACACTTTAAAGCAAACTACCCACATCTCCTGGCACCTCCTCTCTGGTTTTTCTGTTTTCAAACTGTGGAGATTTTAGCACGTAGTGACAAAGACTAAAATGTGCAAAACCCTTTACACATCTAACTTTAAACAAATGAATAGCCAAATGCAGATATCTTCATGTCAGAGCTGTAACACCACCTTCATTTTGCTGAGTGTTCCCAAGGGAAATATATTAGTTTCAGTATTTTATCTTGAACAATGTTCTAATTTTAAAGAATACATATTTATTTTAATTATTATTCATCTTTCCTTCTCTAGATATCAATCTTTCCTTTTCTTAAATGATCTGAAGTGGAAATCAATTGTTACTTTGAATCATTGATCTGACTATGATGTTAAGTAAAAAAACAGAGAAAAGAAATCTGCAATAGAGACTATGCAATTTTCTACATTCTTTTTCTGAAATGAGTATAGATTTTACTCATTGCGAGTCTCACAATTTTGAATGCATTAATTAAATACTGGCTATTACATATTCATGTACATCCATTATTGATAAGGTAATAAAATATAAAAGCTGACTGGTGAAAGACTGAACCTGCCCCAGTTAAAGGCATCGCTGTTCATAATAACAATAATGCAATCAACTGACAACAAATAACATATAGGAAAAAAAGGTCTTTTCTCACACATTTTATTTACTCACTAAACTGATTTATTGCGGGTTTAGAACACTATAACAGAGAACAGAATTTGGCACTTCTGTAGTCCAAATCCAGGTAGTATAATCTGATGCAACTCCATAAGGGTTGATTTATACCTGCTGAGGATTAAGTCTATTATCTTTTTAGAGGCCTTTTCATCCTATTTTACAGCCTGCAGCCATTATATCAGGTACCTCTACACCTCTTTGTAGTTGCAGCAACTCACAACAGGAATTGAGAGAACACAATATATAATTCTGCTTTCACCTGCACCAGCGTAAATACAGTCTATTCCACCCACATCAGCTCAGCTTCAATTTCTTGGTACCACTAAGGGAAGAATTACCATTAATTCCCCCAGCAGTATCGTTTGAGGATAACCAGTACTGAAGTACAGCAACTGGTATTTGAAAAGGCACATTGGCAGAGCATTTTTAGTGGCTGCAAAAGGTCAGCAACTTCTGGCTTTTTATCACCTCTAAAGGATGAAACACAAACCTCTCAGTGTGTTAATGTTACCTATAGGCAAAGGCTCGCTTCTCTGTTTATGGCAAGGAGAAAATGCCCTCTACTGATTTACCAGCATCAGAAACATTTCCACTGGCCAGGCCAAACTTGCTTAATTCTTTGTCTGCATTTCACCTTACAGCATTCCTGAGGCTGCCCTCATGAGCAGCTCAGCCTAATGCCTACAGGAAAACAGCAGGCACTGCCAAAGGCTGCCTCCAGAGCATATGCCCTCCCCAACCCCTTCCCTCAGTAGGCAAAGCAGCTTAAGTAACCTGTCACCAGTTTGGGCACTGCCAGGCTGCCTGGGGGCTACTGGCTGCTGCTTCTGGGCTTCCTGTAGAGTTGTACAGAAGGAAAGTAGACATGTCTGGGAGGAGGCCAAGAGTGAGAGTGAGGGAGTCGGAGAGGAGAACAGTTCAAGCTGGTAATTACGCTATCGAAGCAGCAACCCGGATTTGTTTATTTGGAGTACACTTGAATATGAGCATAAAACCTAAACACTTCTTTCTGATCTTAAAACCCTTGGTACCACAAGTTAAAATGAAGGTAGTTGAGCATATCATATCTATTGTGTCAACATATTGTAATTGTAGGTAAGTATTGCTCAGTAATGTAATTAAACTACCAAGATTTCAAACACCTTGCATGGAGACCAGCAGCTAATCTGAAACCATACTATAAAATATAAGGTAACCAATGGATAGTGTTTACCTTTTGACACTCTTATCTTTTCACTTGATTTATTACTATGCAAATGATGACATGCATGTTATTTTTATCCAGGCAGGTCCTGATGCACAATTCTACGTGAAATATCGAATACAAGAAACTACTTGCACCATTGAGGAAAACAAACTCTGGCAAGACTGTGATTACAAAGTACCTGCAGAAGCAGTAAGTACCTGTCCTCTTTAAAAGTCCTCTCTACAGAAGCATCAGCATAATGACCAGGACTGCAGTTGCCTGGGGAAAAATACAGTAGAGAATTTAAATGTTTTAGCTGTGTTTCTTTTGAGACCTTACAGGACTAAAGTACAGTACAGAAATGTCTACCACTCTGTAGTTAACCATTATAATTGTGAGTTTACCACTACAATCCTGAATATGTGCAGAAGGGAACAATTTAGCACTTCAAAATGAAGGTTCACAATAAAGTCAACGTAAGATACACTGTGAGCGTGAAGGCTGTAAAACTTTCTGTTAATTATACATAATGGAATCTTGCATAACCAAGTTGACTTCAGATCTGCACCAAAAAATACTGACATGGAATCCATTGTGGCAGAAATTTTACCAGAGTGTTCTTAGCAGGGCAAAGCATGTCTGGCTCATGCTCCTAGAGAGCAGCTAGAGGAGGTACCATTGGGCACATATAGCGTGCAGGAACACTGCACGTTTCTAGTGGCAGTGACTGTTATTTCACACAGTAGACAATGCAAAGTGATGGAGATAGTATCATTTGAATCGATGTGTAATGCCATGGTCATTGCTGCATATCTTGGACTGTCGGATAGGAAATACACAATTTATACAGACTTTATTTATGTTCATTTCTGTTATTCTGACTGTAAATATTATAGTTAATAAATAGGCATCAATCATTGTACAAAGCAATCTTTCAAATTATCTGCTCAGTTCATCACCTACTCAACTCAAAATCAACAAAAACCATTCCTTTTCCAGTAACAAAATAGTAAATTGGGCGTTATTACAAATGTACATCTGAACATGTTCCCTAAACTCAACTTGAAACTGTCAGCTTTGTTTAATAGCCACAGGAACGTACAGCACCATATTTTTCTTCAGCGAGTTTAATACAAACGTGGTCGTGTGTTCTTGCAGAAAAAAGGAGAATGCACAGCTCGAGTTTACATGAACGATGCTGAAAAAACAAGTAATGTTTCCCAAGACTGCAAAATTTTTCCAGGTACGTAACGGTTCGGGGCAGCATTTAATATGTATGTTGACACATAAGAACGGGGAAAATATAATACTGAGACTTCCAGGTAATCTTAAAGGTAGGAAAGTCCTTAATATTGTATTCAAACATTTATAATAATCTTCCTTAGGCAACTACTTGTTAAAGATAAAATTTCACTTTGCTATTATACACATATAGGCTAAAGTAGGGAAGCACTGACAGTTTCTTTCTAAGGTGGTGAAAGCTGGCACATGTGTTTGCACTTTCTTCAAACACTGGAATTATACCAAGTTAAAAAAAATTTGCTCAAGACCAAAAGCATGTCAGTAACTTAGAGACTAGATACAACTCATTACACTTTAATTTTCTGTTCCTACTTATTCAAGTATAAAATTGTGCCAGAAAATATTAGAAAAATGTTATATGACAAAATTGTACCTTAATGGTCTGCAAAGTAAAAATTACTATATTATTTCTGTTAAAGTTTATCAAGACACATACTCACCCCCAAACATAAAAGGGCAAAAAAAATTTCATCTACAAAATAAAAATCTAGCAGTGATGTAAATACATAAGGCTGTGATATCTTTTAGATCTGAGGAATAAGCAGTACTACAGCCTATAAGATGGTCATATATGATGATTATGTTCACACAGTAATTTCCTTTATTAGAAAGCTATTGCATTGTTTTAAAGCTTTACAACTGAGACCTCCACGTGCCTACACCTGGAATTTATGGAAGACATATCCAAGCTAGTTTTAAAACCATCCATCTACCTGGTAGCAGGGAGGATATTAACTACAGTGCAATAAAGTTCATATTAACTACAGAAATATTTACCACGAGTCCTGAGATGTCTGGCAACTTATCTTCGGGTTTTATTCCTAGGTATCTTGTTTAAAGCTTAAATGGTTATACCTCCAGCCAGTGTCCTTCTAGGAACTGCAATAAACGTGAACTCCGTGCTCTCCTGCTGAATAAACGCCGCTTCGTTTAGACGTATTCGTAGGGCAATGTTGACATCTAGCGGCCAGTAGAAGTTGTGTGAATGCCCAGGGTGCATGGGCGATTCGTATTTGAATCTTTGCTCAGAAGGCTAAAAAAAACAAACAAACCCCGCCCCAAACCGTAGATTAAATGAATCGTGTATTCAGCTTAAGAAGCTCATCTCTTATTACCAAGTTATAGTAACTCTGAAAAAAGAATACATATTTGTTCAGCACTATGAAAATGCTGAGACCATAGTCAACTTAGAACTGAGTGTTGTGTTGTTTTATCATCTCACTCCTTGAAGACATGGTCACATTTTTCTGTAATATGTATACAGAAAATGCTTACACTGAGATATTCCACATAAACAGAGGAACCAAATCAAATCCAAATGACTGAAACTGAAAGAGTGAAACAATAGACCCTAACTGGGGAGCGATTTCGCACCATGCTAGGTACTACACAGTTCAGCCTTCTCAGTGGAACTGTTTGATCATATTGACCCTGGACTGGTGCAAGTTGGCCTAACTCCATTAAAGCCCGTTTATGTCAGCTGAGGATCAGGCACACAAATTTTACTTCAATTCCACAGAGACCACATATTGTCCCACTTTCATTCTCAGGCTCACTGAATCATGAAATTAATTTATGTACTGAACTATAAAATTAATTTATGAAAATCCAATCCATGATTACTAGAAAGGAAAGAGAGTTAATAGGATTAGTAGAAGAAAACAGAAGTTTGAGCATCCCCGTCAAGCTTGTCTATCCACAGCCAATCCAATTGGTTAAGCCTGAAGGTACCACCAAGTGGTAACTGGCAGCCACAACGACTAGCAGAGGGAGTTCAAACAGCACAGCAGTAGAATAGTTCCACTACAATCCCTAAGGAGCTCAAAGTCAGAGCAGCTCATATGGGTGAGCCAAAACACTCCTGAAACATGGTGAGAACTGTAAGCAGCTGTGCACAGTGGGTGAGCTTTGAAGAATCTGAAGAATTTCTTAGTTGTAGCCTCCACTGGCTCTTCCCTGACTGAATGAAGGATGACCCTTCCTCAGTGGTGTCAAAACTACATGCAAGGTTTTTCAGAGATTCAATGACTCCTGAACTCACTTCTCTGAATTAAGTTCACTGCTGAAACTGTGTCTGGGTCCTAATGTCACGGATGGCCCCTAGCACTACAAACCAAAGCATGTTTCTATACAGTGAATGTCTTTGCAGGCCCTGAAAATGAAATGTGGGGTTTGGTGATGACTCCAATTAGAAGTTCTTACTAATTGAAACTTTTCTCTCATTCCCAGATAGGAAAAATTAAAACCTAAGGCTGTTTCACATGAAGCCCTATATATTTTGATTTGCTTCTTTTCCAGCTACACCAAAAATAAGTCTTTCTAAGGCTCCATGTCTTGGATGCTTCCATCCTATATCGAGTGATGGCTTAGAAGTGTCAGACATTCTGAAACAAGCCATAGAAAAGTTTAACAGGCACAGTGCTGAATCCGTCCTTTTTAAGCTTGTGGAAGTAAAAGAAGCTAAAAGACAGGTTTGTGCATGATTTTTCTCTAAATTTTACCAAAAAAAAGGACAAAAAAATAGCAAGGCACCTCTGTTGTTTTATGTACATGTTTCTGATCTTAAGGTGTTTCATATTTCATAATGAAAGCATACTAGATCCTGTAAATAATTGCCTTCATTTATAAGGAATCATAAACCATTACCTAGTGGATTTTCAGAGTTGTCAGCTTTACAAACTGCTAATAAACATTTTCTTTCCTTTATCTGCAGTTGCATTTAACCAGTGTTTAGCACCAGTTTACTTGTATTCAGTGCTGACACAGGCATCTTGTGTCATCGCAGATGCTCTCGGATATTCCACTTGGCCTCTCTGTGAAACTCCAGCAGGAGCAGATCTCTGCTAGGTTCTGTGCCAAAACTGCCAGCCTGCACAGATGTCTCAAACACTCTACAGCTTCTCAAACAGCAGTAGGCATCTATGTTTTTGCAATGCAGTAAGACCCATATGTCAGCAGCTGCTATATGCTATAGAATGAATAAGCCCCATATAGGCAAAATGGAAAAGAAAAACAAAAAGCCAGCATGTCACTTGCTGAAAGATTTCTGCACACAGGAATACCTGCTTTACAAAGAAATGACTGCTCAGGTCATAGAAATTCCATGTCATCTGGTATTCCGCACAACAATTATTTCTGTGTGAAAAGCTCTTCTATGGATTAGTGTGACATTGCTAGAAAGTAAAATTTCTTATTTGTTTTTTAACTGGTATATAACTCAACACCAAATACAGGCCCTTTTTCTTTGAATGTGTATGTATTTACTTAGCCAAAAAGCATCTTCTGGTCTCATGTCAAGCTGACCCATGATTTAATTCAAACTGCCTACTTTCTATTTACTGATGACAATGATCCTCTTAGCTGAGAGACAAGCTGGCACAACATTTAAGCCACATGAAAAAATGTCACAGACAGACTGCAATACAGAAACTGGAAAGAGAACCATCATGTCACTTCTGGCCAAAAGAGACAAGTCAGAGCCCTCTTCTTTAACTGATCTGGGATGGAAAGTTCCTGTATTTGATTCTTATTTCCCCTTTTTCATTCAATGCTACCTGACTCAACACTGACACAGAGAGATTTCATGGGTTAGAAGCAGTAGTCACAGTGAGAAAAACTGAAGGGCTTCCTGGAGAGAAAATGAAAAGAAGGGTCACAAATTTGGACAAAACAGCAGACAGGGGAAGGTAAAGCCCCAGACAGAGACAATTATAGGTAAATGATTAATGCAGGACACTCAATAACAAATGATGCCAACAGTATAAAGTTACATTATTCAGATACTGCTTAAATATATCCCACGGTCCAGGAACACAGGACTTGCCAAGCTGTATTAGTATGGTCATCTATCTAGACCAACTTCCTGTCACTGGGAGTAATAAGTAACAGATACTTGGGAGAAAACTGCAAGAAACCAAGCATTATGAGGCTCAGGCTTGCCAGGGGAAGTGGAATCCAAATACAAAGTGGACTTACAGTATTGCATGACTTAGTTTACTTTCTGTATCACACTTACAAGACTTTTTTTTTTTTTTTGCTATGCATGAATACTCCACGGCTCAATGATTGCAAAGTGATTTGATGGATGGAATGCACTAGAAAAGTAGTTTTGTTTTCTTTGCTAATCGCATTTAATAGTTTAACTTCCAAGTTTGTATTGGTTCACATAAAGTATTTCCTAAATATCTGTTCCAGGTGGTAGCTGGATGGAATTACATAATTAGATATGAAATCAAGGAGACCAATTGCTCCAAAGACCAATTTCAAGATTTAACTCCAGAGTGCAAAGTAATTTCTAATGGTGTAAGTAATCTTCAAAATCTGTTTATCAAGAAAATATCGTATTAACAAACAATCATTGAGATCTGACTTAGGAAAATGTTTATAGTCTTGCTTCATTTTGTGAATGAAGTTTAAATCCAGGCTTATAGATAACTGTGTGTTTATGCAACTAGAACATCCACGCCTTCTCCTGAATCAGTGACTAAGATGATCACTGAAATTTTGACAGATTACTTTATGGAATCTAACCATTTTCACCCAAATAATAAATCTCTTGGGTAGTTCCTATACAGATATTCAAGGAGTTATTCAAGTATAAACCAAAAAACAATAATTAAAATTAGGACCATTTTTCCAGCTTAAGACATTTTTCCTGAGAAAAATAAGTAGCTGAATTCTTACTTAACCTCCCAAATAAGAAAGCTTCAAAAGAAATTTATTAATAAACATACATGTTCTAGGAAAATAGTCCTGCAAAAGCAGGTAGTTCCTCTGCTTCTTTACCTGGAACAGAATTAACTGTACCAAAACCAGGGGGCTACTATTTCACCCAGCCTCCTTGAACCGGCTCACCATAGGATCAGACAAATGTGTCTGCAAATACAAGCTAGAGTCATAATGAGTAATGGTGGTAAGTGGGAAGGGAGGAACCACCAGAGTTCTGACTCATCTGTTTCAGCCATTGTGGAAGTTGCACTGTTGAGTGTTACACTCAAAAGCCTCTCCTTTTTGAAAATTACTCCTTGGATGTCTCAAGAACGTTTCAGAAGCATTGATCAAAAAAGCAAAGAATGACTACACTGTGGTAAACAACAGGAGAGTGAGAATTACACTAGCTGAAGCAAATCTCTTCATTACCCACACTTGCCCTTAAACCTTAAGCGAGTTACTTAACCTGCTTAGTCTGTTTCCCTACCTGTCACTGAGAGGCGATGATTTCTGCCCAGTCGCGTAATGCAGGAGTGCTACTTCATTCACATACTGCTTTTGTTTGTGGGAGTGGATCTTTATCATCTCCTCAACTGTTAAGCAGCCCTATTAATAGCTCATTGACAGATATTCTAAAAATATGATATTCCAAGAATATTCCATACCTTGGAATGACCAAATTCCATGGAAGTCATTTCATACCTTTATTCAGCTCTGTACTATTCATTTTGAAATGGGATGAGCAGAATTGCACCCTGTATTCAGGGCATAATATCACCTGTTCTAACCCTGAATGAGCAGCTTTGACTTTATTTTTGCATTATTTTTTTCTAAAACACTGCTAAGCAGACATTTTGATGGGTGACACTTCCAAATATCTGTCATAGCCCTAAGATCTTGATCCTGATTTTTATCAGGTTTCTTATTCTACAGCTGACTGGTTTCCTTTAAAGTCTTTGATAAAGGGCTGTACTTTTTAAAAATCACTGTATATTTTATCAACTTTATCCACTTTTGTTGATATTTTCGAAGAACTTAGACAAATCTGCAAAATGCAACTTCTGTTTACAACGAAAACCCCAGTCTCAATGTATTCATGCACGCCATTTCTTTCCTTATTACCTTTTCTAATCACTTGAATGGTACAGCCATCAGTTTTATGGGTCTATAACATTTTTTTTTTAAAGAAGAGGATCAACATCTGCTTTCTTCAGCCCTAAGATATCAAGGCAATTTTAAGCAATTCATGTACCATGGCTCCTGTAGGACACCTGAGTAAATACAAGAAACTCAGTAATGTTTGATTTGTTAATTGTATGATCTTATTGGTCTTTACAGTTTGAGACAGACATTCCAGTGAGTTCTCCATAAAATAAGATTCTGGTTTGTAAAGTTTCCCATCTCTTTCTGTAGTGAACACATATAAATAGTTCACTTAGAGAAAATAAAACCATAAAAGAGAAGCTGAGTTGTCCTTTTGAACCCTGATCATTCATAGATTGTCAGGTTTGTTGCTCCCAGTGCATTGAAGAAAGGAAGGAAGGAATTAGTAGTAGTATGCTTGACTTATGACTTATTCTATTACCATGAAAGTATTAGGATGTAAGCTTGTTAATTATTTCTAAATAATAAGGAGATGTTTTCATTTTTTTCACTCCAGCGTGTAGGTAAATGTGAGGCTAAAGCATATGAAAATATTCTGGAGAAGATTGTAGATATTCAAAGCCAGTGCAAGCTTCCAGGTATGTAATAAGCATTATCAATTTTAAAAGTTCAGCAATTGTCAGTAGTTTTTTACAACTGTAAATTAAATGATATAAAAATGCAAGAAATGCAAACAGATAATAACTAGAGAATGTAACTCTTCTGTGGCCAAAATAAGGCTGCTTCATAACAAAAAATTAGCACAGATTCTTTTAGCTTCCTAGAAGTATTTCACACAGAGCTGAATTGTACATATCATCATTTGTATACTGCCCTATTTCTATAACATGGAGCTGGTTGCTAACTCTCATTTGAAGATTAACAGATACAAATGCAAAGAGTATAACTGTCCTGCAAAAATTAATTCCTTCACAATCACAAGTGAATCACTATCATGTTTTTTAAATAAGTAATGACTTCTAAGTTTCCAAAGAGCTCCAACTTAGAATTTATAACAGTCATATCCCAAATGGCTTTCTTATTGTTATTTCTTTTCTCCAGCTGTCTATTTGGACACAGATTATGATAGCACAAGATCTTTAGAACAGGATGTACAGCACTACTCCATGTAGTAAGTGCTGCATTCTCATCCATTCAGGCTTGTTTTTCTTCAAGAAATTATATTTAGATTCTTCAACACACTCATACATGGCCACTAACACATACTTCATTTCACCTGATTTGAGTCCTCCCATACGTGCAGATACTCCCAGTCTTTATTTGCTAGCTACACAGTTTATTTGCAGCTACTCCAGTTACCAGGCAATTGGGAACGAACTCTGTTCCCACTAAGAGGGCTGAAGGCTCAGCAGCTCAGATGAAGTGCATTTACACCAATGCACTCAGCATGGGTAATAGGAAGGAAGAGCTGGAAGCTGTCGTAGGGAAAGGAGCCTATAATGTCGTTGCCATCATGGAGACGTGGTGGGATGACTCATATAACTGGAGTGCAGATATGGTGGGGCACAAACGCTTCAGGCGGGATAGGAAGGGAAGGAGAGGAGGCAGGGCAGCCCTCTTTGTAAGGGAGGACTTGGACACTGTTGAGATGGATTGTGGCGATGAGGAGATTGAGTGCCTGTGGGTTAAAATCAGAGGAGCCCATAAGAAGGTAGATTTTGTGATGGGAGTCTGTTACAGACCACCCAGCCAAGGAGAAGCAGCTGACAAGCTCTTCTATAAACAGCTGGGGTTAATCTCTAGATCAATGCCACTCGTTCTTGTGGGAGAATTCAATCTTCCTGATATCTGCTGGAAGTACAATAAAGCAGAAAGGAAGCAGTCTAGGAGGCTCCTGCAGTGCGTGGAAGACAACTTCCTTGCACAGCTGGTGAATGAACCAAGAAGGGAAGGTGCCCTCCTGGACCTGCTGTTTGTGAACAGAGAAGGCCTTGTGGGGGATGTGGCAGTAGGAGGACGCCTAGGACTAAGCGATCATGAGATGATGGGGTTTTCTGTTCTAGGCGAAGTGAAGAGGGTGATTAGCAGGGCAGTAGCATTAAATCTCCAGAGGGCAGACTTTGAAGTCTTCAGAAGGCTGGCTGGCAAAGTCTCATGGGAAACAGTGCTTAAGAGCAAGGGAGCCCGTGAGGGCTGGGAACTCTTCAAAAAGGAGATCCTAGCAGCTCAGGAGAAAGCCTTCCCCATGTTCCAGAAAAAAAGCCGGCAGGGGAAAAATCCAGCTTGGTTGAACAGAGAGATCTTGAGCGATACCAAGAAGAAGAGAAAAGTTTATGGGCTCTGGAAAAGGGGACAGGCCTCTTGGGTGGACTACAGGAGGGAAGTGAGATTGTGTAGAGAAAAAATCAGAAGGGCCAAGGCTCAACTAGAAATCAGATTGGCAAAGTATCTGAAAGATAGCAAAAAATCTTTCTATAAATATATAAATAATAAAAGGAGGACTATGGAGATCATACAGTCCCTATTGGACGCAGAAGGAACAACAGTGACAGAGAAAGAGGAAAAGGCTGAGGTACTTAATGCCTTCTTTGCCTCAATCTTTAATTGTAAAGAAAGTTGTTCCCTCTGTGTATAAACCCAGGAGCTAGAGGAACAAAATGAGACTCCCATGACCCAAGAGGAGGTGGTCAGAGCCCTGCTAGCCCGACTAGACACCCACAAGTCTACGGGGCCGGGTGGGATTCACCCAAGGGTATTGCAGGAGCTGGCGGATGTGCTGGCCAAACCCCTTTCCATCATCTTCCAACAGTCCTGGATGACTGGGGAAGTTCCACTGGACTTGAGGCTGGCTGATGTTGTGCCCATCTACAAGAAGAGTCGCAGGGAGGATCCAAGGAACTACAGGCCTGTCAGTCTGGCCTCAGTGCCAGGGAAAGTCATTGAACAGGTGATCTTGAGTGCTATCAGGAAGCACATGCAAGAGAGCAGGGTGATCAGGCCCAGTCAACACGGGTTCACAAAAGGCAGATCTTGCCAAACTAACCTGATCACCTTCTATGACAAAGTGACTCGGCTGCTGGACGAGGGAAAGGCTGTGGATGTGGTCTTCCTGGATTTCAGTAAAGCCTTTGACACAGTTTCTCACAGCATTCTGCTACGGAAACTGTCAGCCTCCGGCCTGAACATGCACACACAGTCCTGGGTAGAAAACTGGTTGGATGGCCGGGCCCAGAGAGTGGTGGTAAATGGTATTAAATCCAGCTGAAGGCCAGTTACAAGTGGGGTTCCCCAGGGCTCAGTGCTGGGTCCAGCCCTGTTCAATGTCTTTATCAATGACCTGGATGAAGGCATTGAGTGCACCCTTAGCAAGTTTGCAGACGACACTAAGCTGGGTGGAAGTGTCGATCTGCTGGAGGGTCGGGAGGCTCTGCAAAGGGACCTGAACAGGCTGGACTGCTGGGCTGAGACCAAAGGCATGAGGTTTAACAAGGCCAAATGCCGGGTCCTGCACTTGGGGCACAACTACCACATGCAGTGCTGCAGACTAGGAGAAGTCTGTCTAGAAAGCTGCCAGGAGGAGAGGGACCTGGGGGTGTTGGTTGACAGCCAACTGAACATGAGCCAGCAGTGTGCCCAGGTGGCCAAGAAGGCCAATGGCATCTTGGCTTGTGTCAGAAATGGCGTGACCAGCAGGTCCAGGGAGGTTATTCTCCCTCTGTACTCGGCACTGGTGAGACCGCTCCTCGAATACTGTGTTCAGTTCTGGGCCCCTCACCACAACAAGGATGTTGAGGCTCTGGAGCGAGTCCAGAGAAGAGCAACAAAGCTAGTGAAGGGGCTGGAGAACAGGCCTTATGAAGAGCGGCTGAGAGAGCTGGGGTTGTTTAGCCTGGAGAAGAGGAGGCTGAGGGGAGACCTCATTGCTCTCTATAACTACCTGAAAGGAGGTTGTAGAGAGGAGGGAGCTGGCCTTTTCTCCCAAGTGACAGGAGACAGGACAAGAGGGAACGGCCTCAAGCTCTGCCAGGGGAGATTTAGGCTGGACATTAGGAAAATTTTTTTCATTGAAAGGGTCATTGGGCACTGGAACAGGCTGCCCAGGGAGGTGGTTGATTCACCTTCCCTGGAGGTGTTTAAGGCACGGGTGGACGAGGTGCTAAGGGGCATGGTTTAGTGTTTGATAGGAATGGTTGGACTCGATGATCCGGTGGGTCTCTTCCAACTTGGTTATTCTATGATTCTATGATTCTACATAAGTAGTACACAAAATTATTATTTCTGTGAGAAACTGTTGTTAGGTGTCCAGAGCGACAGTACGTGCTGAGGCAGTGCTCTTTTAGATAACCAAGATATGATAATGCTGATGATATAAAACTCCAAGATATTTTGGATAGACTCAAATACAAAGTGTTCCAGAAGGCAGGGATTTATAAGTGTTTTTTCCCCAGCCTATATCTCTGCCGAATCTTTTGTTCCTTACATCTAACATCTGTTGGTTTCTTTCAGTTGAAGAAACGGTAAATCCTGCCATTCTCACTGGTTGTTTGAAGATTGTACCAAAAGACAGTCCAGAACTGAAGGAACTACTGAAGGTTTCTATGGAGAAGTATAATTCAGAGAGCAATGATGATTTCTACTATAAAGGTGGAGAAATAGAGACAGCGACGGTTCAGGTTGGTATATACCTGAGATGAGGAATACACACAGCAGTGTTACTGGTCTGAGCTAAATGCTGGCTAAAGTTTGCATTCAGATTTGAAATATTTTTTTCTCTGTGTGTTGATACGTGTGATAGCTGAAATATCCATGCAATTTTTTTTGCAAAACTTTATCCATCTTGGCTTGTATTCATAAGTTATTTAAAGATCTCCCACCTTTTAATTTTTTTTCAATTTTTCTTAAAACAACATGATTTTCAACATGATTTTTTAAGGCTGACTTAGGGTATCTTATTTCTGTGTATCTACTCCACTCCTTACAGCCTTTGTAACATACCTTAGACTTTTAAAGTACAGAAGTAAAAACTGCCCACTTGATCCGCCACACCAGTACTCTGTATGTTATTTTAGGCACTGTCCACTCTGCAGTAGCTGTAAGCTCCAAGAAATGGGGCTTCCCAATTTCCCTTAGAAATCTGTTAATTTATATGCTGATTCTGCTGCTAATCATACAGCAGGTAGGTTCACAAAAGAACAGCTGTGCATAACTTCAGATATAAAGATAAGTAAAGCTAGATAAAGAGAAGATAAGAACAAGGAATCACAACGATAATACTGGTCAGCATTTGCACTTGCCTCGTTTAATGCCCCAATATGTCAACACTGAGTTTAGGGCAGAATTTAAAAGAAGACAGTGGAGTAGTTCAGAAGATACTTTGTCAACAACTTCTCCTGAGCATGAGAGACACCGCTGGAGAAAGTAATAAAAGCACATGAGAGATTTTTCTGAATAGCTCATGTTATCTTACTAAGATCTGTGCTTTTTCTTTTCTTAAACTTTTTTTCTTTCAAACATTTTTCTTCTTTCTCATTTTTCGTATCATGATTGATATTAGCAGGCATACATTTTTTAAATAGATTTAAGAGAGACAGAAGTTCATGTTTTGCCTCCTGCCTCTGAAGCATGATACATTATCTTCGGCTTTGTAAAAAATAGTAAGAGAACTCATACCTGGCACATTCTTGAACCCATGCAGTTTCTCTCCTTAATGCATTTGGCAAATATGCTCATTTTCAACTGAGCCTGTTCATGACACACTTTATTTTACTAACATTCCACTTTTCTTGCATCATATTTGGCTCTCTACAGTGGTGTCTCTAATGATTTCATTTGTTATTAATGAAAATACTACAGGCATCCAATAAAACAAAGCTAAAACTGTGGTTCTGATATTATTCTGACCTTTCTGTTTCCTTGAATTTCAATGCTGGAATTTTTCAGAATAGGAACTGGAGTAAATAAGTAAGTTGATTAGAAGCAGATAGATTTACTGTAAAATATATTAATAGTATTCTTAACATGTTATCCCAGTGGTCAAGACCTGTAGAATATAAGTAGTAGAAGCTTGTAACAAAACATCTTTCTTGTGAATCCTTTGCAATAAAATGCCTTTATTACAGAAAGTTGTCTTGCTTATTTTTTAGACGGTTGCAGGACAAAACTACCATTTAACATTTAAAATCCGGAAGACAAACTGCTCAAAGACAGAGTTCAACAAGCTTAATGAAGACTGTGCCATGTCAGACAGTGTAAGTAATGATGATGTTGCCAACAGTAATGTTCTTAATGGACAAACGCATTTGCACCAGAAATTGTAAACATTTAAGTAAAATCATATGGCGAGTTCTGTTATCTCTTTCAGTACACTTTTGTTTCAGCAAGGAGCACACCTTTCACTGTTTGCAGCCCAAGACAGTGACAATGACAGTAAAACATGAAGCTTAGACTAAGTCACTCCAACTGCGGGATCAGTGCTCAATGCAAAGCAAGAGGAACTTTCTCTGATAATAATGAAAGGATGGGAGGAGGCTGCTGTGAAATAAGATAGCTGCAATACTCCTGATTCTATAGGCTTGCAGCTAAGGAAAACATGAGACTGGAGTGTTACTGGTGTGCAAAGGAATGATAATTTTGGAGCACACGCTGCTGATGCTGGGAAAATGTGCTCCATACACTAGAAAGTGATGCAGATAGGACTAACATCCATTGGCAAGGAAGCTGGCTGGGAAAGAAAGGCTGTATCTCCCCTCTCTTTTCCCACTATATGAGCAGTACTTACCTTTGAGCTTTTAAAATCTGTTAGTGTAGCAGATACCAAATAGAAAAAAATTGCCTTTTTCTCTATCTCCATTTCCCAGTTTTTAGTAGGAGAAATACCATCAACAAATGATACTGGGAAGATTAAATAGTTAGTGTTTCAAAAGTGCCAGAGATGACAAATCCAATTTTTCAAGATCAAAACTCTAATCCAAAATTGAATTACAGTCTTCTCACAAGTATACTATAACCTCAAAAAGCATATTCCAATACAGAAGTCTTTCTCCACCACTAAGATGGATTTTATAAGTATTTGGGTAAAATATTGAGTATATTTCTATTTTAAAGTATTAATACAAAATCATGATTTTTTCATGCACAACTCTCTTCCTTTATGTCTGATGTTTCATTGTTTTAATGCGTCAATTTTTTTTTTGTCAACAGGCAGCATTGCCATGTGAAGCACGTATTCATGTGATCCCATGGGAGAATAAAATCATTCCTCAAGTTAACTGCTCTATAGAACGGTCAATGGTATGATTCCTTTTCATTACTGAGCAACATAAGTAGAACATAGAAAACAGGCAATCATTAATTTCTTTACCCATTCCAAATTATCCCATATTTTGTACCAAAAATAAAGGAACATTTCTAAGCAGTCTTATGAAATGCACATGTCAAATCAAGAAACAAAAACTGAGTGGTTATATTTTATATAATAAAACAACCCAGACTTTGTATATCCTGATATTGAGAAGACTCAGAGATGTGTTACCCTTTAGCATAAAATGGTTTTATACATCAGAGTGTTATATACTAACAAGTGCAGGACATATAGTCCTAGAAATCAACTGTATTGTTCATAAATTAAAATCAGTACACTTTTTCCTCTTTATAGTATAATTCCCATATGAAACTGGCAGAATTTCAGTGATAAATAAATTGTTCTTTTAACATATAACTGCTAAAAGACTTCAGAGTTATTTGGGATGATATTTACATATCCAAGCTTATCATAGATAGAAAAGTTTATTATTTACTTCACCTTAAATATCTGATAACATCTTTTTGTTAAATGAGCCATGTACTACTACTATGAGCCAACCTCTGAATTTTGCAAATTTGAAAATATTGTTCTTGTTCTTGTTAATAAATATTGCTATTATCACAATGTTTTGTAGACTGTATTACTACGAAGGCCTCCTGGATTCACACCTTTCCGAAGCTTTGCTGCACTACAACAGCCAGATGAAATTTTATGTTCTGATGAAAAAGAAAGCCAAAGATCTGGCAAAGAAACAAGGGAAGACGGTGGACAGGAACAAGGAAGTGAAGGTGAATTTGAGCATAAACACAGGCATAAACACAGGCATGGATATAAAAAGGATCATGAGTCTGACAAAAGACATAGGCATGAAATTGGTTGTGGGCATAAAAAACACAGTAAAAATGGTAAACATAAACATCCAAACCTCAAATTTTCTGAGGAGTCTGATGAAAGGGTTCTTAATCAAAATGAAACCTTCCCATTATCCAGTGATGAAAGAGCATCACAGCTACTTAATCCAGGGGTTGCAAGAAAGGAAACTAGTACACCTGCAGAAACACTTATTCTTTCTGATACTTCTTTATGTAATGGGTTTCCAGATCATGCAGAACCTCCACCCTCAACATGTCCTGGAAAACCATGGAAACAAATTATGGGCCTTCCAGATCGTTCTACTTTTTCCAGAGAATTCACAAACGAGGATCTCTTGCCTTCCACGGAAGAAAACGTCAATCCAGCAACAGAAAACTCAACACCTTCCCAAAACAAAGACTTTGACCTCTCAGATGCTTTAATATAACTCAAACATTGTAGGATCCTTTTCAAAAACTATACATAGAAAAATAATAAAAATAGTGTCCTTTTAAATTTATAAAATGTTAAAAGCAAAAGCTCCTGTTCTGTTAGCTAAGATACTGAAGTAGATCACCAGTACTTTGGGGACCTGAGACCATATGGCAATACTCTGTATTTGCATATATTTTCAAAGATGTAAATCACGCAATGGCACCAATGATTCAGAATCATTTAAAGAATAAAATACAACAAAGGAACCTGTTTTACCTGTCAATTTCTTTAAACAAATTACTATTACTACCAGTCTGTTCGGTTGAATGAGGTAACAGGGACAGTTGAGAGAATCCTAAATAAAGCAGTTTTATCATTCCCTGTAAGTATTGTTAACTACATAGTAAAGGCACTGTGATTGACAGAGTTTCATGTGGCAAAAATGCACAAATATTACAGATCAGATGACAAAACTGCAAATACTTGGGTTACGTAAAATTTGTCTGCCTTCTTCCACTATCAGATTGTGTATCATTAAAGACTGAACTGAATTTTCTGAATATCTACCAAAGGTTGAGTAGCTAAAAAGGACCAAATATTTCTGGCAAATTAAAATATGTTTACCCTCTGCATGAATCCAATAACTCATTCAGCTGAATAGTGAGAGCAGCCCTGCGGAGGATGACTTCAGGGTGCTGGTTGATAAGAAGCTTGATATGAGCGGGCAACGTGTGCTTGCAGCCCTGAAGTCCAACCCTATCTTCGGCTGCATCAAAAGAAGCGTGGCCAGCAGGTCGAGGGAGGGGATTCTGCCCCTCTAATTCCTCTCTTGTGAGACCTCATCTGGAATATTGTGTCCATTCTGGAATCCTCAATGTTAGAAGGATGTTGAGCTGTTGGAATGGGTCCAGAGGAGGGCTACAAGGATGATCAGAGGGCTGGAGCACCCCCCATATGAGAACAGGCTGAGACATTAGGGGTTGTTCAGTCTGGAGAAGAGAAGGCTTTGAGGAGAACTTATTGTGACCTTCCAGTACCTGAAGAGGCTACAAGAAAGCTGGGGAGGGACTGTTTGCAAAGGCTTGTAGTGATAGGACGAGGGGCAATAGGTATAAACTGGAGAGGGGCAGATTTAGACTAGACATAAGAAAGAATTTCTTCACTGTGAGAGTGGTAAGGCAGTGGCACAGATTGCTCAGGGAAGCTGTGTCTGCCCCATTCCTGGAGGTGTTCAAGGCCAGGTTGGATGGGCCTTGGGCAGCCTGATCCAGTGGGAGGCATCCCTGCACTTTGCAGGGTTCTTGGAGCTGGATGGGCTTTAAGGTCCCTTCCAACACAAACTATTCTATGATTCTATGAAAGAAAAACCCACAAACCAGCAATAAAGAAATATTTTGTGTTTGTAAAGAAAGGCCAGCAAAACTATCTCATAGCATGTAACAGGGTGCCATTTGCTTTTGATTTACAATGCTGCAGGAGAAATGGAATAATCTAATGGTCTGAATATGGGAGATCTTAACATCTGTTCACTGCAGTGTTACTCCAGTCAGACTCTGAAATAGTGCTTAGCAGTGGAATTCTCAGGGTATCAGTATGAAATACTGAAGTCCAGTTATACTTCTCCTTGTACATTTTCCCCTCTCTGGCCATTTCAGCTTCTGCTCTGAAATGATAACTTATGACAGCGCAAAGCTGAATTTCACCAGCAAATTATATCCCTGGCCTCTAAATTTAATGGCATGATATTGCAACTAACCCACAGTCCATCTTGGTGCCTTGAATTCCTTTTGCCTCTTTTCCTCTGTTTCTATGCCATTCATTCAAGAACTTTAAAAAGCGCAAAATAGGTGTCCAGGAAAAAGGCAAATGAAATTAACTTTAAAACTTCTTACCCACTGCCAGTTCTTAAAGCAGAAAGCCTGTGCAGGAGAGTGTCTCCAATCCTTCCAGGACAGTCTCCCAGACATCACAGAGTGGAATCCATACTTCCTGAGTCTAAACATTCCCTGAGAGCACAGACACGCTTCCCCTCTCCAGGGCCTGGTTCCTACAGATGTAAACAACCTTCTGCACTCTGTTACTTCCCCAGCTCCCATGGCAGGTGATTGCACCCTGGTCTAAAGAACCCAGCTCATCTCATAATCCACACTGAGATATTGTACATGCAATCTTTTACTAATTGCATTAAACGCTGCATTAAAATGATATCTTTAAAGTCTTGAAGCCCAAATTCGGAAATGCCCTCGTGAGTATAAATTCAGCCTGGCTATGTGCATCTAAACATTTTGTTAACACATCGTAGTTGGCTGCCATATAGGTATTTACTAATTAGATGGATAGACAAGATAATTATCTGTCATGACTGGTGATAGACAATTAAAAGCACTTTCTTTCTGAAAACAGCTACCAGTCTAGAAGAAATCATGCAAATCAGCTGGAGTGTCATTTTAAGGAAAGACATATAAATAGTAAATCCTGGGTCCACCACTGATCAAATCCTGTACTTTTTTCTTTCATTCCTTTACTTGCAGGGTAAAATGCAAATTCTATCTTTTCTTCTTAGCACATGACAAGTACTAAACTTACAAAGATAGGCAAAGCAAAGCCTTGAGAGTTACCTTTAATTGTTTGCCTCTTTTCTTTTGTCTGAATCTTGGTTGGTGTGATTTTGGCTAAAACTGGGAATTATTTGCATACTCCTTAAAAGTAAGGAGTATAAGCTCAAAACAGTTTTTCTTTAAATTACTGTAGCAATATAAGTAATTCAAGCAAAATAACATTTAAAAAATGAAGATACAAAACCAAGTAATTAAAGATTTCTTTCTGTCTCTGATCTCCCTCATCTGAATGAAGATAGTCACATCTTTGACATATTCTCCCTACAGAACATACATATGTGACCACAAGTAGCGAAACATACACTAATTGGTCAGAGCAGAGTAACATACCTGAGATTTCTAGATTCTTGGCTGCCTTGAATTTACCATGTGCTATAGTGATGATGTGAGGTTTCATTAATGTTTAGTACAAAGATGACAATTCTAACTTCTTGTTTTTATAATGAAAAAAATAATTACTTTTTAAAATCATTCTGGAATAAAAATTAAAGTCTTCCAGTCAAAAAAAAATTTTTGAAACAGAATGTTCTGCTATTTTTAGAACGGAACATTTCAATTTCTCCTTGATATGTTCCCACTGAAAATTTTAATTATAATAAAACAGCACTTTCTGATGAAAAAATATGCTGTCAGAAAGCTACTGGCCAAGCTTGTTTCAGATCTACTGCTGAAGAGCTCTGAAAATCTGCTGCTTTCTCCTGCTGCTGGAATCGCGCCGAAAGGCTCTATCCAGAGCATGTCAAGTACGTTTATCCTTGGCCAGCAGATGGCAGATTTTTTTGCCACAGGGTTTTTACGATCTCCAAATTAGGGTTTTATGATTGTCAGGAAACATTTAATAGGCTTAACATTCAGCTTTTCTTCTGGGTTAGTAACACTGCAGATAAAAAGACCACATCTGTGCAATCTGTTTTAAATATATCAATAGAGCACAGAAGGTTTGCCAGTTACATATTATGAGAAAGGTATATAAACAAAGCTCCAAGTGTAATTTCATGAATGTAAAATGTAATAGCTAGTCCTGCACCAGAAAAATTGCATTCTTACCGATACAGATGATCGGAATTAGGAGTCTGGGGTATAAAAATATGTCTGAATTAAAACTCTGTGCATGATACTGCTGAGACACCTGATGGCCATTCTGCAGATATCTGGATTTAACTTGCTCTCTCTCATTTTTTCCATCTGAGACAATGAGACTAAAATATGTATTTTAACTGATGTATGAAAAAATCCCCAGCTTTGCTATGTCTGGCCTATTGGATTTCTGCTATAATTCAGACATGACCTTTTAATCACACTCAGCAATTCCAATCATCCTCTCATGCTAAATTCACACAGTGTAATTAGCCACAGGGGAGAGATAGGCAGGCATCTGACCACAGAAAATAGGGATAATTAACAATGAACACTGGCATTTGATAAGATGTAAGAACCCATTTCTTTCCTTGTTTTCTCAGGTCTCTCAGCCAGCCAGAAAATTGCTCCCAATTTAGGACTATCAGCTTTGAGGGTAAAAGTGGTCTAAGTGAATACATAATTAGAAATGACAATGCTGCATGGCCATTGTCATATGGACAGAGCTGAACCAAACCCAATGTACAAATTCCTCAAATATTCTTCAAAAAAAACCCCAATAGGGACAGAGATTTTCGGTTCTGTGACCAGCAACTCACCACAACTTCTAATTCTGCTGTGTTTACAAGACTACATCAGGATAACTCAGCTTCCACAGTTTTAATTAAATTTTAAGAGGAGTTCATTTGGAAAAAAGTAGTTAATAACATAATGTTTCTACTGTGTTCTAAAATAAGAGGAAGGCTGCTTTAAGGAGGGAAGAGTGAAGGTTTTCCTAATTGGGTAAGGCATCTTGCTACAATGAATACTAATATTCCTGCTGTTCCTGAACTGGTTTCAATGTGCTGCTTAGTGAAAACCCAAACAAAAGCTCCAAAGGAGTAACTCGTAGCTCTTGGAGTAACAAGGATCATACAACTGATTGTGATTCTTTTCAGCCATGAATACTGATAGTGCTGATCTGTGAGTTGAAAATCAGGCACTGAACTACTGGCTGCACACAGCAAACTACTTACCTTGCTGCTTCAGTCCAAAGTGAGTCACAGAGAATCAGAATTCCCCATAGAATCCAGACTCATGACAAAGAAGTATATTTGTTTTAAGGCTGAAGAGAAGTCACTGTATGAATTCAGTGGATGACTTTCTGTCTTCCACTGGATGTACTTATTACAGGAGCCCTAACAGACCTCTTGGTTCACAATTGTGAGCAAAAAAACCAAGGGAGTAAACAAACGAAACTGATTAAGGCAGGAAATGAAAAAGGATGTACCTTTTATCCAAGGAGGATACATTTTTAACTGAATCTTAGATTATTATAAAAGTTGGAGTAGACAAGAATGGAGGATTATTGATTTCAAGAGGGGAATACAATGCTCATCAACAGAACAAGGGGAGCTATAGCATGTTTAAAAAAGGACTTTGACCTACATGCCCAAAACACTACAGTTCAGTACCATGAAAAATCCATGAAAGACATGTAAAGATAAAACAGTAAAGGAACATTGGTTTATTTCTTATTCTAAACCTTAAGAACGTGAGAAGAAGTTAGTTCCTTGCCATTGAACCCAATATAAAAAAAAAAGATTATTGCCATAAAATATCACAGAGAAGTAAATCTATTATAGCTGAATTCTCTTCATTCATATGAGCCAGCTGTTCTGCACTAGCTGTATATTAACTAAGAGAATAGCAAAAATTAATAAAAATCAAAAGATATAATGGGACATACTTCAACATCCCAGGAATCAATCAAGTATTGGCAATATGCTTTGTAAAAAAAAATCATTTACAGATGTTACATAGAATTCAGACTGAATGTAATTAGTCTTGTGAACGCTAAACTAAAATCTCTTGTTGAGCACAGAGGCCTGATTTTAAATTGTGCTGAGAAGCCTGTACTCCTATTAACTTTAAATAGCATTGTGGGTACTCAGTATTTCAAAAAATCAGGCCTTAGAGCACTCAGCCAAAGCCTAAAGTGAAAGAAACTGATATTAGTTAAAAGAGGCTGAGGTGGACATCAAACAGTGCAACAGCTCCTTGCAAGCAGAGAAAGGTAATTATGGGCAGCACTAACCTTCAAAATAGGTCTTATAGTTTGGGATTTTGGAGAACTGGATCAGGTGCTGGCATTAACCACACCAACACTAGTGGCTTAATAGCTTTTTTCCCCTGGCCTAAATACAGAGATTGGGGTGTTGCAGGCAATGTTTTCCCTTATTTTCTTGACCGCTTTCACAATCCAGGCCAGATGGAAGAAGCAGGGAAAAAACTCATAAGCTACAACATCTCCTCTTTCTTCAGAGTTCCATAAAAATGTAACGGCAGATTTACAAACAGGTTTTTGTAGTTTATCTTAAGATTAAGTTACTTTTCCACCATAAAGCAGCTAAGACACCACTGAAGCTTTCACTGAAGTCAATAGATCTGTTGGTTGTAGGTGACCATCTAGCACAGCAACAGCATTGGGAAGAAAGTTATAATGAATTCCACTTCATACACTGGACACAGTTCATTGGCCAAGACATTTCTGTGTTAGCACTACAGTATATCTCCTTTTCACAGTAAATACATACTAGCCACCATCAATTGGAACCAATGAATACGCATGCTGTTTGCAAACTTAAGAGAATAACCTGTTGATTGGCAGCATTGTATTTCTGGCTACCTGGTTTTGTCTAGGAGGAACTACATTAAATTGATCTATGACTGCAACACTAAACTTCCACTAAACATTTATCTAAGACTACTAAATTCTAGTCTGCATAGGGACCACCCATTCCTTATTGAACTGTTTCTTTACATAGAGGTGTTTATTATACAGTCATACTTGTTTCAATAACCACCCCATATCTCTCTCTGAAGAGTGCAAACTAGTTTTATTCCACAAGTTGAGTCAACTCCTCTGAAATGCAGCAGCTAATGCTCTGTGGAACTCAGTCCTAACACAATTATTCACTCCAGCAAGATATTAACAATCGTTTATAGCAGATGATGACTAAACCCTTGCTGACACTGAACTAAATCACAGAAACTTGTATTGCCAGGGTTTGCCTCAGTTATGGATTAAGACTTGGTTTTTATGTGTGCTGGCTCAAAGGGACCCATGCAAATCCTAACAGGACGTCATCAACCACTGACTGCATTGGGGACTACAGTAAACAAAAAGAATCACAGAATCACAAGGTTGGAAAAGACCTCCAGGATCATCGAATCCAACTATTCCTATCAGCCACTAAACCATGCCCCTGAGCACCTTGTCCACCTGCATGAATGGTTCTGATGACTGCAGAAAAATTCTCTGCAGCTAGTGTGTCCAAAAAAAATAGTCTGAATAACAGAATTAGTCTGACTAGTAAAAATACTAAAAATAAAAAAAAAAATCCAGTTCCTTGTGAGTTATCTTTAAAATGGCAAATGATGCATTCATGATCAATATACCTCACTCAGCATCATTCACAACTGGGAAATGAAATGTATGAACTAAACTCTATACTCAAAGAAAAACAATTTCATGGTAACAGACTGTAACACTAAAAAAATCTAAATCTGTAATACAGTTCTATTTATTTTCAGCCTGAATTGCTGATTCTTGATGAAGCGACCAGGCTGCTATAGCAGAAATTGACTCTGACACAATCTTCAGACAGACTCCAGGAGAAATAGCCAAACACTGGTGATGAACCTCAAAACTAGTGATGAAAGAAAAACCAGATGCAAGGAAGGCTTGTTCTATCCAAGCACACTCAATACTACAGCAACTAGATAGTTAAGCAGTATCAACATAGCTAAGACAGTGTTATCAGTGCCTCTAAATGTTGTTTCATTTTCTTCAAGGCCCTGCTATGCAAACACAGCAGGTGCGTTGGGTTTGCTGTGCAGGGCATGTGGGTTCAGCTGTCTCGGAGCCAAAAGATTGTGAGGAGAAGCAGGAGAAGGACAGTAAAAAGCTGCAGCTGCAATATGTAACATGCTAGACCGATGCAGAAACAGCTGCAGCATCTTTTGGATGAGCATTTTGCAGATAATTCTGCAGTGATCTTGAAGGGTCTTGGTCTACAAATCTCACTCCATTAAAGAGATTTTACAGAAAGCATGTCTGCTGCTAGTTCTGTAGTCTGTATCTTGAGTATCTTATATTTACTTTTCAGTTATTTATCATGCATTTTCACTTAAAAGACATCTACCTAGATAAAAGATGAAAGATCATTGATAAAAAGTTAATAACAGACCAATCTTACCACAAAACATTCTGAAAGGTTTCACACCACTGCACATTAGACCATAAAAACTGACATATTTTAATACATACAGACAGAATTCATCAGCTCAAGATTATGCTGAATTATTTTAGTAACAGTATTTCTATTTGCTTATCTACCTACTGATTTTTTTCACAGCTTTTTATTATCCAGGGATATAATATTAACGCTAAAGCAGTATCAAAAATCAGCTATCTTGAAGCAGCAATGAGTATTTTCTTCTCCCTCCTCTCTTTGCAGTATTTCCTCCTAAAAGCATGGGAGTGCACTTGCTTGCTCATCACTCATGCTACCCTAAACAACTGAGATAGCTTTGTTCTTCTGCACCAGCAGTTCTGCTCATGAATGCTGAAATTCCTTTTTTAGACAGCAAGGACACAGACTTTCTTCCTCTTCTCCCTCCCTCTGCCTCCCCTCCCCCTTCTACAGCCTTTGCTGTGCCCTCATCTTACCTTCAACAGCAGAAGAAATCCATGCTGCAGTTTTTTCCTCCTTAGCAGCTCTATGGCAACAGCAGCTCTGAGGCAGCGGTCCTTTACAGTTCTCACTTTTCTCACCTTCCTTCTGCATAAAGATACAGAGTTCATTTGCCCAGTAAATTAGCAAAGACAATTCTGATGTGATGTGAGTTAACAAACACAGTTTCAATGTTATTTCAGGAAAATAATTGCACCCAGATGTACAAAGCTGTATTTCCAGAAGAGCTGAATGTCACCAATGCAAATGAATAATAGTAAAGAAAACCAGAGAACTCCTTTTGTGTAATATACTGTAAAATCATCTTTGTGATACTCAGCTTTCTTGAACAGAAATGTAAAAAAAAGAAAACTGAGCTTATGACACAAAATATCATATCCAAATTAAGTTCTGAAACTGTACCTTGCCATTGTTTGACTGCGCCTTTACTAATTATTAACACATATGAAGACAGTGGTTTGTTTATTAAATTCCTGTTAAAATAAAAGGAATAATGTCATATAAGCTCTTCTAGTCTCATAACCCATGGAAAAGCGTGTATCAGAACATATTTAGAAATGGTAACATAAGCCACAGAAGACAAATTTCAAGCAAAGAAAAAGTACCAGCAACTGGGTGGTTACTAAGTACTATAGTATCTGCCTGCTCCAAAATCAGGATTTTCCTGACATTGCTACTTATAAATAAGATGAATGAACTACAAATAAATGTTGGATACAACAGCAAATAAATAACTCCTTAAGGCTCAGAAACAATTACCAGAATCTCTTAAAGTAGCTAGCACAAGACAAAGCTACTTTGAATAGAGGTACATAAATTTTCTTTAATTTTTTATTGAAAAAAAAGTTGCCGGTAAATTATGACCAAATCAATTTCAATACGTGCATGAAATAAATGAAGCAATATCTTTCTGTAATTCAACATAATCTCTCATTTCTGTCTCCAGCTGCGTAAAGGAAAAAGGTTTCTGGCTACTGCCAAATACTCTCTCATGATGTGTTTAAGCGCATGCCCTGGCAATGCCACAGTTACTCCTGGCTAAAATAATGTGATGACCTGCATCCTACCCTATGCTCTCATCAGTGGATGTCCATGCTTCTTGAATCATTGGACTCCAGCAAAATGCGGGTAGCTCCCCTTGGGTGCAGTCTGAGGGGCAAGGATGAATTACTATCCTGCATCTTATATGTTTATTTTTGTCTCACCTGGTAGTATTCAAGTAAAACACAAAATTATAATAGAATTCTGGGATGGGTTAAAGCACAGATAGTGGGGACTAAGGACTGCCCTTCAGAGGCTTCATAACACTAAAAAGAAACTGCAAATGACAGAACAGTTACAAGACAGTTTCTCAGCAGTCCACTTGGTGGCTTCAGCTTCATCGGCACACATTTCAGCGCCAATCAAGACATTCATCTATAACACTGTTTAAGAGAAAAGCCTCGTAGTATTTACTTTTTTACTTTTAAAAAGTCCCATAAGGATTAACAAACCAAACAAAATTATCAAACGAGTTGCAATGTTTATGTCGATTAATTTTTTTAAATTTATCCAGGTAGAACCTGAGCTTCCCACACAAAACCAACTGCTGTGTAGGCTGAAGCATAGCCCATAAAGCAATCAGTCCCAGTCTTAAACACTTTGCAATCTAAGAGATCCTTCAAAGACAGAAGATTATAATTCCTGTTTTACAGACAGGTGAAACAAGGGCACAAAACTGAAACTACTCATCTATAATTTCATATTAAGCCAGTATCAGTGACAGAAACATAACTCGGGGAATCTGAGCTATAGTTACCTGCAGAAATGAATAGACCCAATTTTCTTTTAAAAAGTTAAGCTTGGTAGAATACTTTCAGTTTGTAGAAACTAAGATTTACTTTAGGGCAATACTTCTGACTACATAGCTCATTTTATTAATGACAAAGTATTTATCTTTATTGTTAGCATTTACATGTTGTGACAACCTCTATAAACTGCAAAATACCATTTTGGAGGTTAAAGTTTTGCTAGGGAAGGAGGAAGAGACTTCAGCTAACACACAAGGCTGGATATGGACAGAAAGAACTTCTGTTATAGATCAATGAAGTAATTTCTATGATATCATACTCTTGCTGTTTAGGGATGTATACATTCTAAATATCCTGACAATAAAGGCCTGTAAGACACTCATACCAAAGCTTTCTACACATTGTTGAATCAGTTGGTAAAACCCAGCCATTTTATTGTTGCGAATCTGAGATGGGCCCATGTTACTCACAGCATTCTATACAAACTCTGAAAAGCACACCGTGTTTGCTCTGATGTCTAGAAGTGCAGTTTGGATGGGGAAGGACAGACTTTGTCTCATCAGTCTGGACGTAGGGCATGTATCAAGTTAAGCAGGGCTACAACATATATTAGAGATCATTATCTTTTTACCACAAATTTTGGTCCTGTGAAAATACCCTTGAAACATAAAAGAACTGCTAGGCCTTTTTGGTGTTTTCACCTTGGCTTGGTTCACATGCATTAGTTCCTCCTCCTGAGAACATAACACTCAACTTTTTAATCAATGAAGAAAGGTACTCAAAATAATGGCTGTGCCAAAAAATAAGCAACTGAAATCAGTTCAGCAATCAAAAACCTCAAGCATCGTCAAGTGAATCTCAAACTGAATAATCATGAGAATAAATAACTTGCTTAGATGGTTAAAATGTTTTCTTCAAAAGAATGCATAGGGTCATATTTACCTTCTTCTCAGAACTGGAAAAAACGTTCTTTGCAGACTGTTTCACAGAAACATCGGGCATGCATTACTTCATGGTCATGCAGAAGCCTTCCAATTGACTTAAAAAAAGAAATGCAAGCACAGCACTCTTCCAGGATGTTATCAGTAGCTGCCACCTGCTTCACCTCTCTAGCTTGCTTTACCTTTGTAATAGAAAGAACAAACCCTGCCCTGCAAGTATGCATGGAGCTTCTATCAAAGATTTCTAGACTCCTACCATTACTGATCAGCACATTTTTCAAACATTTGCCCACATGAAACCCCTCAGGCAAATACTGTCACCCCCACTTTCCAGAGAAAACTGAAATGCAGAAGAGCTCTCATTGCAATAAAATGACAAGTCTCTAATAAATATAATGTGCTCAATTTTAGTCCTAAAATTACATGGCTGTGGTCACACTGGGAGACTTAAACACAACAGAGAACAGAGCTAAGTTGACTTCATGTCCTGGCCTTGACTACAAGCCTTAAAAACTGCAAGAAAGAACCTAGTCATTCAATCAAGGAAAACATTCAAGACCTAAAATTCTAACTATCTAGATTATAGCACACAGAACTCTCAAAGACAAGAAAATCATAGAAAGAAAAGTATATTTGTTTCACATATTTGGGTTGGGATTTTATTGTGTGGGATCTTACTGCTCAGTGCTGGGTCCAGCCCTGTTCAATGTCTTTATCAACGACCTGGATGAAGGCATTGAGTGCACCCTTAGCAAGTTTGCAGACGACACTAAGCTGGGTGGAAGTGTCGATCTGCTGGAGGGTAGGGAGGCTCTGCAAAGGGATCTGAACAGGCTGGACTGCTGGGCTGAGACCAACGGCATGAGGTTTAACACGGCCAAATGCTGGGTCCTGCACTTGGGGCACAACAACCACATGCAGTGCTGCAGACTAGGAGAAGTCTGGCTGGAAAGCTGCCAGGAGGAGAAGGACATGGGGGTGTTGGTTGACAGCCGACTGAACACGAGCCAGCAATGTGCCCAGATGGCCAAGAAGGCCAGTAGTGTCTTGGCTTGTATTCAAAACGGCGTTACCAGCAGGTCCACCTCTATACTCAGCACTCGTGAGACCGCACCTTGAATACCGTGTTCAGTTCTGGGCCTCTCACCACAAGAAGGATGTTGAGGCTCTGGAGCGAGTCCAGAGAAGAGCAACAAAGCTGGTGAAGGGGCTGGAGAACAGGCCTTATGAAGAGCGGCTGAGAGAGCTGGGGTTGTTTAGCCTGGAGAAGAGGAGGCTGAGGGGAGACCTCATTGCTCTCTATAACTACCTGAAAGGAGGTTGTAGAGAGGAGGGTGCTGGCCTTTTCTCCCAAGTGACAGGAGACAGGACAAGAGGGAACGGCCACAACCTCCGCCAGGGGAGATTTAGGCTAAACATTAGGAAAAAATTTTTCATGGAAAGGGTCATTGGGCACTGGAATAGGCTGCCCAGGGAGGTGGTTGATTCACCTTCCCTGGAGGTGTTTAAGGCACGGGTGGACGAGGTGCTGAGGGGCATGGTTTAGTGTTTGATAGGAATGGTTGGACTCGATGATCCAGTGGGTCTCTTCCAACCTGGTGATTCTATGATTCTATGATTCTAATTAACAGAATAGATACTAAAATCAGAAGATTACCATAATCAATCCCATAAAATAATTTTCGTACTTGATACGCATTTATATAATTAACAGTAATTTATATACTTCCTCTAAGAAAGAAAATACTGATTTTCTAAAATTAGTAGTAGTTTCTTATTAGAAGCCCAGTGTAATGATAACTGAAGTAAATGTAGGTTTTTTCACAAGTTCAAAAGGCCACTTGATGAAACTATATGCATCCATTATAAAAATAGAGTATTTAACTGCCCTTATTTCTGTAGATTTTTGACCCTTCGAGACAAGGCTGAGAACCCCAGGTTCCTCTGTGGCCCCAGAGCATTTCTGCCACTTCCTTTCATCAGGAGGTTACAAGAACCTTCCCACTGCATAAAAGAGAAACCATCTTTCTCAAGAATTCACAGAGCGCTTTGTTTTCCCAGAATAAGAAATACAAGACTGATGATTTCATACATCTGATGGCACTAAGGTCACTACAAGTCAGAATCTAAGCTCCAAACTGTAAGAGGAAATTAATTAATGAATTAATAACCTGAGATGTGGAATTGACACATCTTTGTTATTTCTTTAAAAAACAATAAGCAATTTAGTCTTAAACAGTTTAATGAATATCATTGAGAAAAAAAATCTTACTGGGAATGAGAGAACTTAGGCTAAGAAATAAAACTATGCAAATCTGAAGAAGGAAGGGTTATGCTTGAAGCGATCAGGGAGCACAAACCACCAAGTAAACATTTCAGACAAGTGAGTCAGCAAAAGGTCCTACCCATCCTCTGTGCAAGTCTGAATATCTTGAATAGACTGAGCATGTGGGACAATTAAATTAACTAAATCTTAAATCTCAAACAAAGTTGTAAAATAACTTTAAAAAACGATGCCAAAGCAAACCCAGCAGCCTAATGTACTAGTTTTACCACAACATGGATTTCAAATTGCACTGAAATCCTAAAGAACTCAAAGAAAGCTTTCCCAGTGCATTAAAACCACTGCATCTTATAAATTCTTATTATTTAGTTGATCTAAGTTATAATTTCAGTGGAGTGCAAATTAGCATTAATGAAACCCTGTCACTGCATTTAAATAACAAGCATAGACCTCATGGAATTTGGACTTTCTTTCCCTCCCCTGGAGATCTTCCAAAATTGTTCCTACCCACTCCTACATCTGAGGAAGTACACTTCCGTTTACGCATCCTTTGGAAATGAAGAACTGGAAAACATTACTTCTCACTAATAACACCCTAACAAATCATCTTGATCCTTAATATGACCTATTGTGAATAAACTCTGCCTGTTTACTACTACTTTCTTTGCCTTGCTATTTGTGGCCATCAAATAATACACAGTACATTCGCTTGCATCAAATCTATAAATGCAGGAGAACAACTCCAGATCTTCCAGATTTCCTGGGAAGTACATGACAATTTCATGGTAAATTCAAATCATGGTATGTGGTTTCTAAAAGAAGATTTCTGAAATTTCCTAATGCAAACTGTGACATTGCCTCTGCCAGAACATTGATGAGTAGGGATTGCTCAACTAGAGCTCCATTTCAGGAGGTGTCAGCTCTTACTGCTTTCTTTAGATACATCATTCTTTACTTCAATCTGCATGAATAATGACTGGAAACCCAGCTGCTAAACCAGCTAGTCCATCTGTTACCCCCTGTTAATAAAAGTATAGTTACGTTCACTCTCACTAAAGAGCTCATGATTCACCAGGATTGTCTTTTGGGAAGACGTCTACTGAAGTGTATGATGTGTACACATATATGTTGCTGTGGATTCTGTCTTTAATAGCACGACCATATTATCTAGTATCTTTTTGGTATCTCTTCTTGAGTATCACATGAACCTGATCCTTGAGGAGCAAGTTTTCAGCTGTGACAGCTCCAGAAAGCTTAATAAGATTTAAAGTCGGGGGCTATAACAAATCCCAGTGACAATTCCAGATTTTGTCACTGACAAAATCTGATTTTTTTGATACACGCCCAATTTTGTTCATTTTAAGAACACAAACAATCCCAGGCAAAGTATGCCTACCACCAGATTAAGTATATACAAAAGAGATATGATATCAGAAATGATATGGCTGTTTGCCTTACTATAACCAAAGATATATTTGTCAAACATCGTATTCAGGTAGATAGGTTTTTAAAAGTACAAAATGTAAAAAATTCTTCCTCTAATGCAGCTAGGCCATTGCAAGCACAACAGCCCTGGATTTCTGCTATCTTGTTTCATGAAAAGAGAGAACTGTTTCAGTGTTTCCAACCCTTCAGTTAGCCAAAGTTAATGAAACAAAATACCTTTCATCTTTTCATTTAGTGAAACAAGTTGATTATTTTCAATGCAGGAAACACTGGATTCCTTTCTTTACATCCCTTGATGATGAACACCCATATGAATTTCTTCAGCGTGGGAACTGATGATTTGTTTCTTAAAACTTAACTTCATAGTTCCAGTCTACAGCACTTAAGGGAAATAGAGAGCATCTGATGGGAGACCATCTGACTGAGAACTATCTGATTCTATAGCAGTGGATTAAAATAACGATGAACCAGAGCAAATAACACAGCCAACTCATCAAATTTGTCAAACTCTGCCACGACCATGTGACAGGAGGTACCAATATGCCCACAGACATTTCTTGATAGTCAAGCATTGAGTAAATCACAGATGAACAAAATCCTCAGGACCAAGGAAGTTTCTAGCGCCTCCACAAAGGGTGGCAACCAGGAGCTCTGGGGGTAGTTAGCACTGTTTGGCTCCATAACTGCCTAATGCCTGCATAAAGAAGTCCTGGCATTTGATTGAGAGACTCATAGATGCTGTTATGACAGACAGTAAATAACAAAACCTATTTTTGCAATTGTCCCTTGATCAAAGTTAACAGTCAAAAACATTTTCTGAGTTTTGAGGTTTTTATTTGAATGGGATTGAGTTTGGTCAAGCGGAGTAGGACAAGACTTGCACCAAGTTAGAACAATGGGAACAGCTTCTCCTATAATTATCCTTAAATAAAGGATAAATAAATAAATTAAATAAAGCCCTCATTAAAAACAACTTTTAACAAAACTGATCTTTCAAAGAGGTCTGAACACATAGGTAATCTGAAATTACACTAATTTCTTTACAGAAAAAGATAAGATAGATACTTGTTTCTGAGCTGACAAATGTTTTTTAAGAAGACACTTAAAAGTCTGTGAAAAATGATGGCTTAATTTCCTGGAACTCCCCCATGTCAAGAAACTTTTTCCACTCAGGTTTGTAAATATACTAGGGCCTAATATCAATAGATAAATTAAAAGTATATACATCCTACAGCTTTCTTAATAAGTGTTCAAGATCATTAATAAAATCAAGTATTCACTGGCATTATTTTATGGATCCACGCAAACTACTATAATTCATTTTAAAAGGCCCCTAGGTATTGTTGTGTGGCTTTCTAAAATGCAAAAGCAAAAAGCATCCTTAATATTTTCTACCCAGCATGGGTGGATGAAACTTGAGAGCATTAGGGTGGGCTGACAGAGAAGCCGCACTTATATAATTTAGCTGGCATATTGCTAAGTGTTGCTTTATTTCTACAGAAAACATTGCTGTGGTAGATGTTAACATAGTAAGAGCTAATGTACATTTAGCCTCTCAGAGATCCTCCTTACAGATATTCTAGATGTTTCTAGACAATTTACAATATTGTAGACAAGTAAAGGGTCAAGTTTTTCAAGCACTGCCTCCGTTCGTTCATATACAATCACTATGGAAACAAGTTTGAGAAGTGACACACATAAACCCATTAAAACTGGCACAAATTATTGCTTACCACTTATATTATTTGCCTACATAAGAAATATTGATGAACGGATTATTGTGAAACCTGAGAGGAGCATTAAAACGATCGATATTTTCTTTCTCCAGCACTATGAAAGCGAGGGGCACAATCACCGATCATTCCATCGAATCGGTTTGCACAGCACCATTTTCCTTGCTGCTTTTCTGTGGATTCCATCAACCTTTAAACCCGTCGGAACAGATTTTTTTTTTTCCGCGGGTATGGCTATGGTGGGAACTGCAGCAAACGCAGCAGCGTCCTGAGGAGCGCCCTGCCCATCTCCTCCAGAAACGCCTCCATCCCCGTTAGGAACCATCCGCCTTTCACACCCCGGGACCAACGTGCAGGATTCACCGGGCTGCTGCCCCCGCACCAACCCCCCCGCGCCCCAACATCTTCCCCCTCCCCTCTTGCCCCTCACCCTGGGAGGCTTCAACCCCTCCTGCCCCGCCTTGTCGGGGGCTTCCCCCCCTTCTCTTCTGCCCCCACCTTCTTGAGGGCTTCTCTCCTCTTGCGCACCCCCCTCCTTCACCTCCCTTCTCGGGGGCTTCTCCCCTCCTGCCCCCCCTCCTTCACGGGGCGCTTCTCTCCTGCCCCGCTCCTCCCCCCTTCCTTCTCGGGGGCTTCTCCCCTCCTTGCCCCCTTCGATTTAATATCAAAAATACATCAGCTCGGCGGCTTCTCTCCTTCCTGCCCCCCTCACCCAAGGGCTTCTCCCCTTCCTGCCCCCCCTCGAAGATGAGGAGGAGCATTTCAGGCTGTTTGGCCCAGCGTGGAGAAGGAGAAAGGGGCGAGCCAGCAGCCGAGCCTGAGCCCGAGCCCCAGCCCCCTCTCCCCCTACCCAAGGAGGCCGCTCTACTACGTTATCCCCTGACTTTAAGCATCGGGGCTTTAAATACAATCGACGCGGCGAGGGGAATGGAGACTCTGCGCTTTCCCGGCCACATGGCCGCCCCGCCGCCCTCGCCCCTTCCGCCTCCCCCAACCCAGCGCTGCAGCAGGGGCAGGGGCGGGAAACCCCGTGCGCAGGGGAGAGCAGGGAAGGGGGGGGCAGAGCGGGAGGATGGAGCGAGGCGCTGTCACGCCGTCAATGGTGCAATATCCTTCCGCGCGCCGAGGAAAAAAGTAGTCCCGCGTTCCCCTGGCCTCGTGACCCCAAGCTGCTCAGATATCCCCTCCAGAGCATCTCAGACGGTGAGACGAGGGGATTACCTTGGGAAGGGGGCTGAATTCGGGGGCATTCGTGCCTTTTTCGCAATGAAGCGGGGTGTAGATCCATGCGCAGAGCGGAGAGAAACGAGTCCGGCCGCGGGGCGGGTATATAAGGCGGGCGCGGCGGAGCGCTTTCCTTTTCAGTTGAGGAGAGAGCTGGTGTTCGGAACATGTCAGGGGGCTCCGCGGATTATAGCAGGTATGGTGGGGCGCGCGTGGGGTCCGAGCCCATGTCCCGTCGGGGTGCTCCGTGGGCCGCGCGGAGGCGGCCGAGGACAGGGAAAGGAGCGGGGCTTTCGGGGAGGCAGCCCGGGCGCTCTGAGGGCGGCCCGGCGCCGCGGCCCCTCCCGCTTCTAGACGTTTCGGTCCCGTCGCCACCCTCCATCTTGCTCCAGCAAGTGTTTCGTTCCCTTTTTTGGGACTCGCTCTTTTTAATTGTTGATTTTATTAACCGTCCTGCCAGCAGAAGGGCTGGTTTTAATTTCCTCGTGCCGGCCGCGCTGCATTACCATGTAGGTCGTTTGAGCGCTTTGTTGAGGGCCGAATTTCGATATTGTCCCCCCCTCCATTGCCCCGCGGCCGTATTGGGGGCCGGGGAGCCGGGGACACGCGCGCCCCCCCGGGGCGGACGCGCGGCTCCTGCCCCCCCTCCATGCGCGCCCCCTTCCCCCCGTGCGCGCTCTCGGCAGCCATTTGCGCAATCCCCGGGGTGGAGCTCTCGCGAGAGCTGGGCCGGCGGCGGGGCGGGGCGGGGGGGCCGCCCACCCCCTTCCCCCCCGCCCCACCGCGAGCGCTGCGGCTGAGCCGGCTCTGAGGGCGTCGCGGCCGCCATTGCCCCGCCTGCCGCAGGGCCCGTGGAGCGGGAGGCGCCGCCCGCCCTATGCGCGGCCTCTGCCTTGTTCTCCGGCCTTTGAAAAAGGCGAGGCGCTCTACCTAGCCAAATTTTTCTAGTTGTTTCGGGTTTTTTTTTTCGCTGTGGCTTAAAGGTTGGGATGATCTTGTTCCACGTTGGCGCTAACCTGCGTCCGCAGATACCACCGAAGACGGTGGGGGGGGGGTTGGGGGGTAGGAGTTCAGCCTTTGGCAAAATATCAAAGCGCCTACTGGAATAGAATGATTCGTCATGGGTTCCAGATACGGCTTTTGGCACCAAGGTGTCGGCTCGTGTCTGCGTGTTAGTTGTTACTGTATTAACTTATTCTCTTCAGGGACAGAGACCATGGCGGCCCAGAGGGAATGGACCCCGATGGTGTCATTGAGGTGAGCACATGTGAACTCGCTTAAGAATGTAGCCACTGCTAAAGATAGGTGCTGGATTTAATGCTCTCTTTTTTTTTTTTCCCCCTCTATTACAGAGCAATTGGAATGAGATTGTTGACAATTTTGATGATATGAATTTAAAAGAATCCCTTCTAAGGGGCATTTACGCTTATGGTTTTGAGAAGCCTTCAGCTATTCAGCAGAGAGCTATTATTCCATGCATCAAAGGTATGTTGCTGACTTGTATTTTGATATCAACATCAGATAATTAGAAAAGTTGTAAAATGCATACACTGGCTTACTAGTGTGTATGGTACCTGTTTTTAATATTGAACAAGTGATATGATGGTACACCATCTTTCGGGACTGACCTGAAATGGAGAGAACTCTTAAAACTGATCACTTACTTCAAAGAGAATGAAATAAAACAAACATGAATGATCTGTGTGAGGGCAGTAAATATATATCCTGCTTTTTTTAGGGTATGATGTGATTGCTCAAGCTCAGTCAGGTACTGGCAAGACAGCCACATTTGCTATTTCCATCCTGCAGCAGTTGGAGATTGATCTCAAGGAGACCCAAGCGCTAGTATTGGCCCCTACCAGAGAACTGGCTCAACAGGTATTGACAGTGTAGCTAAAAAAGAACTGCTTGTGTGTTGCAGAGGTTTCAGGTTTCACAACTGTGACAATAAACAGACTTGTTAAGGGGCTGCAACTATTATCCATTCAGAACCTTTTTGAGTTGATTCTGTCCAACAACTTCTCTGCCTGCTTGAAAAGTTAATGGAGGAGGTGGGTGTACTGGGGCAGGGTTGCAGGAGCCAGCTGCTCTTCTGTATGTAGTTCTGAGGGAGCATGTTAAGCAGAAAAACAAAATACAAAATCTGTTACTAAAGCAGTGTTCTGAGTGGAAACAATGTTGTGCAACATGAAAACTGCAGTGCACATGTGGTCACTTAAAAGTTTTCATATTTTTGTGATGTTTTCCTGACTCAATGTTGCTGCATATCTCCTTTTTCAAAGCTTGTTGAAAGTTTCCACTTAAACAGGATACTTCATCTTGCAGGATAGTTAATTTTGTAGACCAGTAGTGTGGGGCCTTGCACTGAAAATATTGACCAGAACTCAAAGTAGAGTAGAAGTAGATCGTATACAGCTTCCTGTCTTTTTCAATTAGAATGTACTGTGATGTCAGTGCTGTAGTGATGGTTATTGAAGGTAAAGATAAACATATTAAGACAGGAAAAAGAAAAAAAAAATCAGTGTAAGAAGAGCCTCTGCTCAGAATATTAGCCTGCCTTCTGCTCTGAAGATGTTGGTGGGACTTCTAAAGCTTGGCATATAGCAGTGAAATTAAATGCTCTTTTATGAGTGGGTAACATTCAGGCCTTAGTAAATCAAAACTTAAATCATGTTTTGAAGGTCTTGGTTTTTAACGTTAAAATAGCAGATGTGTTTAGTTAGTGCAGCTAGTAAGGACAAAAATTTCAGTGCCTCTTCGTAAGGCTTTTAAGGAGCAATTAAATAACAAACAGTTGCTCAAAATCATTAGCCACTGTCTTTTATAGTCATTACAGCTGCATAACCCACACTTGTTTGCTCCCAAAGTCAGTTAGTGCTAATGATAATATTTCTTAATTTTTAACGTACTGGAAACTGGTGCTAATGGAAAGGCTTTATTTTTAGATTCAAAAGGTAATTCTGGCCCTTGGAGACTACATGGGAGCAACTTGCCATGCTTGTATTGGTGGTACAAACGTCCGCAATGAGATGCAAAAACTTCAGGCTGAGGCCCCGCACATTGTGGTCGGAACTCCAGGGCGTGTGTTTGATATGTTAAACAGACGCTACCTTTGTAAGTATGAGTTTAATTTTGTTCTTGATTGTTTCACACCCAGTAAGAGCTTACGTAATAATGCATTTGCAGTCTTGTACTGGGAGGCTTAGTCCTAAAGGAGAGTCGTGGTGGAAGTATTGCACTGTGGTCCTAAAATCTCATGATATCCTCCTTTCCTTTTTTAATAGCACCTAAATGGATCAAAATGTTTGTTCTGGATGAAGCTGATGAAATGTTGAGCCGTGGATTTAAGGATCAAATTTATGACATCTTTCAGAAATTAAGCACAAACATTCAGGCAAGAAACCTCTTCTATGTGGTTTAATTGATAGATATAGATAGCTTTGTTACAATGTAGCTGCGAACTGCTGAATTGTAGAGATTAAAACTGGTGTCCTAGGCACATGCTAACACAGAGTAATGCATTCTAGGTTGTGTTGCTGTCAGCCACAATGCCAATGGATGTGTTGGAAGTGACCAAAAAGTTCATGAGAGATCCCATACGTATTCTGGTGAAGAAGGAAGAACTGACTCTGGAGGGTATCAAGCAGTTCTACATTAATGTTGAAAGAGAGGTTTGTATTGGTGCTGTTTGCTCTTGCTGACAGAGTTAGGTTTGTTTACCTTCTTGTTAAAGCACTGTGCTAAAATTGCAGAAACCAGGGCTGAGCTTTGGTTTCTGTAATAATGCTAGTAGAGTACATGCAAGAAGAAGAAAAACTTATGCACTGGATCGAAAATGACTAGGGTGGACCTCTTTCTTAATGTCCAGTGTCCTGTGTCTTAAGATTTGGTGCAACAGAACCTCTGTTGTAGAATCTCGCTTAGCGTCTCAGCTTTCCAGGTCATGTTGAATGTAATTGTGCACTAGTGTGCTTGACTGGTGGTTGGGTTTGAGTTTAGTTCCTTGTTTATGGTTCTTAATGTGCTGAACTGTCCAATGGCACAATGCATTTCCTGATCCTTTTTTGTTCTTGTAGGAGTGGAAGCTGGATACTCTCTGTGATTTGTATGAAACACTGACCATTACACAGGCTGTTATTTTCCTGAACACAAGGAGAAAAGTAGACTGGCTTACAGAGAAGATGCATGCCAGGGACTTCACAGTCTCAGCTCTGGTAAGAACTGATGCTTACATGTAATTTCTAAAGTGCCATATACATAACAAAAAAAAAGATGGTAATGATCTACATTAGAGTGAAAAGCAGGAAAGTTATAATATAGCTGTGTGGTGCTGTATTATCGTTCCCCCTGCTTAAAGAAAAGTGTTTCCTTCTATCCCTACCTGCTTCGTTCCCACAGCAGGTAGGGACGCTGGGTTTCATACATCCTGTGTTTAAAAGGATATTCCAGTCTGGAGTATTGGAACTGTAGTAATTAGAACTTTTTAACCCTACAGCATGGTGACATGGATCAGAAGGAACGGGATGTCATCATGAGGGAGTTCAGATCAGGATCAAGCCGTGTCCTGATCACCACTGACTTGCTGGTGAGTATTATCTCATGCTGAACGCATTGTTGTTTAAATCTGGTGCCAAAAGCTTCATAATTCAGTGAAGGTTCTTGTAGCCTGAACTGTTTGGAGCTTCTTGGAAGAGTAAAGACTGCGCTCCACTATGGGCTACACAGTTGTAGTTCATCACTAACAATGTGGTCAACAAAAGCATGGGGTGAATTAGGTAACCTAAAGCCTGTGACTTAGCATTAAAGAACTTGTATCACTTTTCAGGCTCGTGGCATTGATGTGCAGCAAGTGTCACTGGTTATAAATTATGACCTACCGACCAATCGTGAAAACTACATTCACAGGTTAGTGGGCTCTGTCCTGTAGTTGGTCCACTACATCAACTGCCCTGTCCCTCAGTCATTCAGTGTTGAAATATGGGGAAACTGCTGGCTACTGAACTGCTTTTTTGTGTTGTAGGTTGTGCAGTATGGTTATAAAAGCCATTACTGACAGCCTTGACAGCAGGGTTAGGTTGATCTGTAGACTCAGGCCAACCTTCAGATTCTGCTGTGGCTGCTCAGTGACTAGAGTTTATTGCTCTTGGCAAGCTCTTGCATAGGACTGCCTAAATTAAATGAACCGTACTTTATTTGATGTAAAAAACACAAGAGCCAACAGCTCAGAAATGGTATTGACCTAATTAAGGATGTGGATTCCTAAATGGCACAATTTAAATAAAAAGCATGTCAATATTTATTCTGTCATGATTATTCACAACGTTTTGAGCCATTTTGGTGCATTTATTTAGCTCTTGCTGAGTGCTCTGCAGTCTGCAGGAAGGTAGAACTGACAGTGGGTGTAGCAGGCTGCCCAGGGAAGGGAAGTATTGGTGACTGACTTGGGCTTATGCAGAAAAGTTGAGCTTGGGTTCCAGTCAAACAAAAAAAGAAGAAAACCTGAGTTTTCCCACTAGAAACTGTAAATTGAATTAAACTTCTCCAATTGTGTGTGTGCTATTCCATGTTACTGGGTATCATTGGATTAATTTGGGAAATGAGCGACTGTTCAATGAACCAGACTGTTGGCATGCTGTGTACTTGTAGTTGGATGGATGTGGTTTAAGTGAAAAGAGGGGAGGGAGGCACAGCTAGGATTTAAATAAAAGATCAGATTTTGCAGCCAAGAAAGTAGCTTTCTCTGCTCTGCTGCTCCCCATAGGATAGATACTGCTGTATTGTTGGCACTACTGGATAAGTTTTTCCTGACCAGCTGTGGCTTTAATACAGCCTTGGCTGGCCAGAGGCAGATGAGCAGCACACTGAGTGGCTCGTGGAGGGGCTTGGGGCAGACTAGGGTAGATTATTTGTATAATGTGTTCTCTTCTGTGCAGGATTGGCCGGGGTGGTCGTTTTGGCAGAAAAGGTGTGGCTATAAATTTTGTCACTGAAGAGGACAAGCGGATCCTGCGAGACATTGAGACTTTCTACAATACTACCGTGGAGGAGATGCCGATGAATGTGGCTGATCTCATTTAATCCCTGGGATGAGGTGGTTGTGAATGCAGTGCTCGCTGTTGCTGAATAGGCGATTCACAACGTGCATCGTGCTTCTTTCTTTGGGGATTTATTGAATCTTGTCTCAATGCTCATAACGGATCAGAAATACAGATTTTTGATAAGCGAAGCGACTTTTTGTCGTGAGCTCTTGTGGGGAAAGCCATCGGCTTTATCCACTTTAGGGTTAGACTGTTGGGGTTGGGTGGAAAGTCATGGGGTCTGTAAATTTTTTCTTTATTAGAAATTTATTTCCTAGTTCCATAGAAGTGGTCGTATTAGATGTTCTTTATCATTTAATAATTTACTTATGGACTAAAAGATACAAGTGCTGTATAAAGTCAGCCAATTATGTTAAACTAGCCTACCTTCCTTTATTGTATGTACTTACACTTCAGACTGAATTGGAAAGGCCTTTCAAAATCTAAACTTTTATAAGAGCATTAAGATGCATTTTTGTTTCATATGTATTTATTCAATAAAGTATTTAATTAGTGGCAAGTGTGATCTGGACCCTGTTGCTAAACCCCAGCAAGCAATCAATCATACTCTTGTCTTAGTTAGGGTTAAACCCAGTAAAATCTGCCATATTGCACATGTCTTAATGAAGTTTGAATGTTCAATAAAATACTTCTATATTCACTTAAACTCTAAATAGTTGCTTCTTGGCTAGAGGAGTCTCTGTTTCCTGGTGAGGGAGGTGCTAGCCTGGTCATGGTGGGAGCTCTTCAGTAAGTGTAGAGGGGCAGTGTCAGCTGCTGCAGGGGCCAGCCTAGTGCTTTAGCAAGGACCAGCTTTGTCAGAAATTGCAGGTACCTTGGATTAGGAAATAATGAGCTTGATGTGACAAGGCTCTCCCTGTGACCCAGCTCAGGGGCAAGGGGGATGTGTGTGTCCCCACTGAACTACTTTTTCATCAGAGCAGACTAGGGCTTGCTTACTGATAGTAACAACTTGCTAAAAAGCCTGCTGCCAGTCCTGGGGCACCTGCTGCATCCTGGGGGGGGCAGTGCAGGAATCCCCACATGTGCTCAAGGTAGCACCCTGGAGAGGAAGAGTACCCCAAAGCTGCCCAGCCACCACTAAGGGCTGTGTTAACAACTTGAAAAATGTGGTAACGTGAGCAAGAACAACTTACTTAGAATGTGACTTATCCTTCACCTGGCACTTTGGGAACTTGAGTGAATTACATGCTGCAACACATCAACTAGAAAATGATTTTTGCAGCATTGCTAAAGGACCTAACAAGCTGGAGGTGGCACTGGGACATGCTCCCTCAGCAGCCACGTTCTGTGTGGAGCCTTCTGTCCAAAACCTAGCAAGGTGGGCTGCAAGGAACAACTCATCCATTTTTTTTCTGCTTTTAGCAGCTGCTGGTTAAGTACAGTATACACATGCTCCCTGTCACTGCATTTACCTTCCCCTGCATAAGTCAGTACCACAAAGACCTGGAAAGGAGGAGCACTATGGGCTCCTCAACAGTCAGAGCTCTCTTTAACCCAGTGTAAAAAAAAAAAAAAAAAAAAATATTCCAGCTCAAGTTTTTCAACTGCTGAGCAGTCATTTTATTGAAAAAAAACCCAGTACAAAAGCAGAGATACTTGCCCAGAACCCCCAAACCCATGAAACAAACCGCTGCCCTGCTCCCCTCCACCACCAGCCACTGCTGGAGGAGTTTAGATGTTCTGTGTTAGCTGCTGCATCACAAGGGCACAAAGACTTATCAACTGCAGATACTCATCAGCACCGTCTGCCAGGCATTTGTCTACTTCCTGCAAACAGAGAAAGTAAAAACCTAAAACAGTGGTGCTCAAGACTGCTGCCTCTTACGTTACAGTAGGGAACCCAAAGATGATGTTTGCCTGGCACAGGTTGCCCCCGTGCCAGAAGTGTTCAAGGCCGGGTTGGATGGTGCTTTGAGGAACCAGCTGCAGTTGAAGTTGTCCCTAACCAGGGCAGGGAGGCTGAAACTGGATGAAGTCCCTTCCAGCCCAAACTATTCTATGATTCTGTATCTGTTTACTTAGTTGCAACAACTTCTCTAGCAGTCACGCATCACAAACCCATCCTAAAGTGGGAAAAATGTTGCTGTCCTCTTGAGCAGGTCACGATGTGACAGTTCATATACAGTAAGGGAGGTCACGGTCTGCACTGCAACCAACTGCTACAAGCGTCACTCTGCAGGTCATCAACACTACCCGCCTTTCTTCAGTGCATGTAGCAGAGACACTGTTCTTGGCTGAAATTTCACAAGTTAATCAACTCTTTTTTCTTTTCTTTTTGTAAAGCAATATTTTACACACCAGAAGTTTAAGGGCTGCCATAACTTTCCCTCTCCACTTAGATTAAACAAACCCGATGCACAAACCTCTTGCCTGAGCACCATTAGAACAATGTAATACGGCTAATAGCTCACTTCACTTGATTTTAATTCCTTCTCATGGAATTTCTTAGAACAAAAATTTAGGTTCTACCAAGAAAGATTCAGAACTGAAAACCAAAATAAAATCACAATGTATACTATTTAGGAATGAGAATGAGCAAAAAACCTAATCAGTGGAGAGAATGTTTTTTTTTTAACTCAAGCTTCAGACTTACTGCAAGTTTCTCAACAATGACAGATTTCTGCTTGTCACTGTAATCTTCACTCTCAACAACAACATCGTGGAGCTGGTTTACAAGCTGAGCAACAGCATATCCTTCATTGATGAGATTCTGTGTCAGAGGTAGAAGAAAAATGGAAATAATTCAGCAGCAGAAACACCACAAACTGGAAAACCATTCTGAAAAATTCCATCTGAACTGAAAGCCTGTACTGAAATGAATTCTGGGACTCTTCTGAGGATGAGTCTCTAGTTTGTACACAGTCCAGCATCCTGCCTGACAGTGACCCAGAGTGAGCACCTAGGAAAGGCCGCAAGTGCATGGCAGGCAGAGAGCAATAATTTTGCCCTAATATTCTTTCAGCTTCTGACAATTTACATCTCAGGGATTTTGTGAGCTAAAGACATTTTAAGCATTTAACAACCTCCACTGAATCTGGCCAATCTCATTCTAAAATTAGGAAAGCTTAACATCCACAGCATCATATGGCAGCTTCACAGCCTTCACATTTTAAAGTGCCACCTACTTTGATTTATTTTCTTCACCTGGTATTTGCCAGACTCAGGCACCCAGAGATCTGCAAGGCTAGAAGTTTTCTAACAAAATAAAAAGCATGAGAACTAAATATAGCTATATTTAGTATCACGATTTAGGTCCAACAAAAGTGTTCATTTCAAAACCAACAAATACTGAGAACAGTATTCCATGAAACCATTTAGGCAGAAAAAAGTTCATGAAAATATAAAATGAGTTGGGTACAACCTCATTTTTCTATACAGCAAAATATATACCCATGCTTTACCGAAGTACGTGCGGCAATTGTGGCAACTGCCTATCGAGCATTAATATTTGAAACAAAGCCCCAACATTAAGTACCTACTCCATAAACTAGAGAACAGTTCCAAACTACTACAATAGATTAGATCGAGATTGAGCAAAGACTACACCAGCACTACTGACTTAGAAAATCTGTCTCATCATCTAAGATCAACACATTTTCAGATATCACAGTAAGTAAACATGACAATGTAAGAGAGTGCCATCAGGCAGTGCCATCTGCACAAATCCTGGCACAATCCTAAGATTTGCTGCAAGTTCACAAGAGAATAAATCCAGATTCAAAACTACAAGTCCTGCTAAAACTATCCAATGAGGCTCAGCCTAGTAAAAAGCAGGTGGCTGACCAATACTGTCTTTCATAGAGGCATGGAACATTTCACTGGAAGAGAGAAGGTACTGTGGTATGCTTCTGTCTGTCAGAGACAGCTCCTTGATTTAAAATGCACTTCAATACTGTCTGAGCCTCCTTTAAACTCAAGAGATTTTCAAGAATGGGAAATTCCTAGAGCAAGAACCATTTCTGGATTAAAGAAAATAAATCCAGCTCTACAAAACAGTAGCTCGCGCTTTCTCCAGCAAGATCTATTTTAAGTCACTGCAATTTGTAAGACAAATTTATTCGCTAATGTATTGCAACATTAACATAAGATATTTTAAAACTGAAGATTTATTATAGCTTTATTCAGATACTTTTCATCTAACAGCTTATGTGTAACAAAGAACGTGACCAGTCCAGAGACTAGCCGAGTCCACACAGTTCTAAAGGCCAAAGTGCCTCCCTAGGAATTCCTGCTCTGCCTAACTCAGCCTAATAGATCCACATGTCATCAGTTTAGTCAGGAAAAAGCCAGAGTCATATTGGTAAGGAATCTTATCCGCAGGTTTTACAGTTCTTCCTCAGAAGGGAAAGATCAGAGTACTAACTGATAAAAGACATGCTGACCTTGAGTCAAATATTCTTCAGCTGCAGCCCAGCAACAAAGAATTCACAGGGCAGTGACCCAGAAAAATATCCAGGCAAAAGGACAGAGGGGACTTTACCTTTGCCAGTGCTTCTAGCTTCTCAAATGAACCACTTCGGCAGACAGCCTGCAGCTCATCAATTGTTTCTATAGGGATGACCTGTAACAAATAAAGGAAAGGCTGTGGATGTGGTCTTTCTGGACCTCAGTAAAGCCTTTGACACAGTTTCTCACAGCATTCTGCTTCAGAAAATGTCACCCTTTGGACTGGACAGGCGCACACATTCCTGGGTGGAAAAATGGTTGAATGGCCGGGCCCAGAGAGTGGTGGGAAATGGTGTTAAATCCAGTTGAAGGCCAGTTACAAGTGGGGTTCCCCAGGGCTCAGTGCTGGGTCCAGCCCTGTTCAATGTCTTTATCAATGACCTGGATGAAGGCATCGAGTACACCCTTAGCAAGTTTGCAGATGACATTAAGCTGGGTGGAAGTGTCGATCTGCTGGAGGGTCAGGAGGCTCTGCAAAGGGATCTGAACAGGCTGGACTGCTGGGCTGAGTCCAATGGCATGAGGTTTAACACGGCCAAATGCCGGGTCCTGCAGTTGGGGCACAACAACCCTATGCAGCTATAGACTAGGAGAAGTCTGTCTAGAAAGCTGCCTGGAGGAGAGGGACCTGGGGGTGTTGGTTGACATGAGCCAGCAGTGTGCCCAGGTGGCCAAGAAGGCCAAAGGCATCTTGGCTTGGATCTGAAACGGCATGACCAGCAGGTCCAGGGAGGTTATTCTCCCTCTGTACTCAGCACTGGTGAGACTACACCTCGAATCCTGTGTTCAGTTCTGGGCCCTTCACCACAAGAAGGATGTTGAGGCTCTGGAGCGAGTCCAGAGAAGAGCAACAAAGCTGGTGAAGGGGCTGGAGAACAGGCCTTATGAGGAGCGACTGAGAGAGCTGGGGTTGTTTAGCCTGGAGAAGAGGAGGCTGAGGGGAGACCTCATTGCTCTCTATAACTACCTGAAAGGAGGTTGTAGAGAGGAGGGTAATGGCCTCTTCTCCCAAGTGATAGGAGACAGGATGAGAGGGAATGGCCTCAAGCTCTGCCAGGGGAGATTTAGGCTGGACGTTAGGAAAAAATTTTTCACGGAAAGGGTCATCAGGCACTGGAACAGGCTGCCCAGGGAGGTGGTTGATTCACCTTCCCTGGAGGTGTTTAAGGCACAGGTGGATGAGCTGCTAAGGGGCACGGTTTAGTGTCTGATAGGAATGGTTGGACTCGATGATCTGGTGGGTCTCTTCCAACCTGTTTTTTCTATGATTCTAAGAAGTTAAATTTTTTAATTTCTACATTGCAGACTTAAAATTGAAGTTGATGCTTACAGGAGCAGGTAGAAACAGTTTCTGAAAGAAGACATTTTAGCATTTTATTCCTCTACACATCCAGCCACTTTCAAGCAAGTACAGAAGACAGATTAGCTAAACTTTAAGAGTGAGCGCTAAGTGATATTAAAATAAAAAACTATATAACAGTAGTGAATAGTCCATGTCACCTTTATAAATCCAACACACAATCACGTATTCAGGACACTGACTACATGGAGAACCTACTTCAACAATTAGATCAGCCAGTAATTTCTGTACCATTCTACACCAAACCAAAACAGCAAATCAGTCCCCTCCAGTGACGCACCAGGGACATAAAAAAAACCCGAATGCAACAAGATCAGGCAATAAATCAGAAGAAAAAAGTTGACCAATGCCATTATGAAGCACTGAGTACTGTCCATATTCTCCCCTCTACTTATTTTCATTCCTATCAGTTTAGTGTCTGGACAGTTCGGTTTCAGTTTCTTGGTTAATCTTTTCTACTCAGGTCACTCCAGGATGACAGAACTTACATATGCAGACAAAAAACTCAAAGTCTTTCCAGAAATGGAAAGTTGAGTTCCTTTGCTTTAAACAAGCGGTAGTCAATAACAGAATTTCATGCTTCTCTTTCCTATCATTCAGCCAACTTCTGCCAGGTTTCTTAGAAATTGTGGTTTGCAAATATCTGTAAGTGAAATCCAGCTCTTTTCTACAGCTAGATAGGTATACAAAGAGATACACAAAACTGAATGAGTTCACTGAGAAAACTGTTTAAACTGTTCTGTAAAACATGCATAGGAGTGATTTCCTCTGGCTCCATCAAAGTGAAAACCTTACAGCCCTTACAATTAGCTACAACAGCAGCACCTTCAGGGAAGTGTGTTCGTCATTAAAGCCCATTTGTTTTTCAGCTCCTCAATGCCTATCTCACATTTCTTGCATTAGGGAGTAAGTGTTTTGTTGCTATAGAAACACCTTCACACAAGTCTTATTAAATGCATTTCCTCTCGGGTCTCTCTTGTCCCTGTCATTACTATCTATGCCATTCTGGAAGAAACTACTGCTGTTTTGTTAAAAAGCAAGATCCTGCACAGATGCTTGAAGAGGCAGTCTCGCTGTCGATGTTAAATTTAAGTAAGCTGCTACTGAAAGTCATTCTCTCCTGTGATGTTTTCATTTCCAACTCATATTTTGCCATGATCTACACTTACACACAGACACAAACATATAAACACATACACATATAAAAGCGCCAAAAAGATGTGCTAGTCTACCGTGCCACAAAAGGGAATACACTTTGCATTCATGGGCAGAATATTTCTACTACAGCTTGAACTATAAGGCTATTTTACAGGGTTTTTTTGACTTACAGAATAGGTTGCTAGAAACTTGCTCTGCAGTAAGTGTACAGAATCAGGAGTCTTTAAAATTCTTGTGGCTAGTGTCTTGGTACTGTACTGCAACACCAGTAGGTTAACACAATTTTTTTTAATCAAACTTAGAGCTAAGGTATATAAAGGTGTTAAGAACACTTACTACACAAATACTTGTCAGATTAATTAAAGGAGAAACTAAAGCATAGCTTACCCCAGCAATTTCAGTGACTATATTCTCTGTGATTTCTTTACCGCCCATTAGACGAGTGGCACTTTGAAGAAAAGTAATTGCTTTTCTTAAGTCCCCTTCTGACACTTTAACAAGATAAGATACTGCCTGAAAAATGCCAGAAAATGCCAAGTTACACGTTCACTGTTAATTAAAATCCAGTACACGTCTTCAGCACATTGATTTTAAAATATCAAGTAGTGCAAAAAGCAGATTGTCTCACACAGGCACACAATACACAAGTTTCAAAGCAACCTCGTTACTAATACAAATGCGCACTGGCAAGTTCGGAATGAAGCACAGTTTAGTGCAAGTCCATTCAGCACAGATCAAAAAGCCCTACAATTTAGCTTCATTTTTCTCTTGCATTTCTCTGGTTTTAGGAATACTCTTAAAAGTCATCCCATCTATAGAAGAATAATATCTAAATGAGTTTATATGCTGTATTTAATACAATTGAGCAGTCTGGAAGTGTACATTGACTTTAGCTCCTTTCACTGCAATGCAATTATGCACTCCGTGTGCTGCAGCAAGCAGGATGGATGCTGTCACCCAGACAGAGCCCCAGTGGGTGCATGCAGCTACCCAGACCCTGGGCTGCAGACAGTGCCCCCCTCCCACACCAGCTCATGCCTCTGTTACTGGCTCAACTTGCGAAAGTTGCACTCGAGTGGGGGAACTCCATCATATGGTGGAGGAGTTAAGGGAGGAGGTGAAGAGGCTGAGGACCATCAGGGAGTATGAGAGGGAGATAGACCAGTGGAGTAGTGCCCTCTCACTAACTCAGCAGCCTGCTGGAGCTGGTACGTCCAAACACCACCCACCTGCTAACTGCAAGGTTGGGGTTACAAGAGATGGGGAATGGCAGCAAGCTCCTGCCAGGTAAAGGAAACCTGCTCCCCTCAACCAGACAGCAAAACCCCAGATCCCCCTGGTGAACAAATACCATGTGCTGCAGGTGGAATCCAATCCTGAGGATGATGGCTCCCACAGCCTAGAATCTTTCCCTAGGCCACACCATCCTCAGAAAAAGATAAAAACATCCTCCATTAAGAAGAAGAGGAGAGTGATTGTTGTAGGGGACTCCCTTCTAAAAGGAACAGAAGGACCCATTTGCAGATCAGACCCGCTCCACAGAGAGGTCTGCTGCTTACCGGGGGCATCAGTGAAGGAGGTAGCTAGAAAACTTCCTTTCCTGGTCCACGAGACAGACTGCTATCCTCTGATAGTAGTCCAAACTGGTAATGATGATTCAGTAAGCAGAAAGACCAAAGCCATCAAGAAAGACTTCAGGGCCATTGGGAAAATGATAGAGGGCTCTGGGGCTCAAAATAGTATTCTGCTCTATCCCAAGGCTAAACAGAGAGGACCTGGAAGTCAGGAAGAAGAACTCGATTAATGCCTGGCTCCGAGCCTGGTGTGAGGAAAGGGGCTTCGACTTCTTTGATCATGGGGTGGCTCATGCACCCCCAAACTCTGTTGCTAAGGATGGGACATGTGGGTCTCCTAGGGGGGCTAAAGCCCTTGCTAAAAACCTAGCTAAGCTCATAAACCCAGCTTTAAACTAGATGTGAAGGGGGAGGGGATTGAGACCAGGCTAGACAGGAGCGAGCCTGGACATGGGGCACTAGTGATTCAGAGAGGGTGTGCTGGAGAGGACCACCAGTATATTACTACACAGAAAGTGGGGGAGAACACACCTAGGGGTGGTAAGGGAGATACGGGCGCTCTGGAGCTAGCTACTCCAGTTACCAGGCAATTGGGAACGAACTCTGTTCCCACTAAGAGGGCTGAAGGCTCAGCAGCTCAGCTGAAGTGCATTTACACCAATGCACTCAGCATGGGTAATAGGAAGGAAGAGCTGGAAGCTGTCGTAGGGAAAGGAGCCTATAATGTCGTTGCCATCATGGAAACGTGGTGGGATGACTCATATAACTGGAGTGCAGATATGGTGGGGCACAAACGCTTCAGGCGGGATAGGAAGGGAAGGAGAGGAGGCAGGGCAGCCCTCTTTGTAGGGGAGGACTTGGACACTGTTGAGATGGATTGTGGCGATGAGGAGATTGAGTGCCTGTGGGTTAAAATCAGAGGAGCCCATAAGAAGGTAGATTTTGTGATGGGAGTCTGTTACAGACCACCCAGCCAAGGAGAAGCAGCTGACGAGCTCTTCTGTAAACAGCTGGGGTTAATCTCTAGATCAATGCCACTCGTTCTTGTGGGAGAATTCAATCTTCCTGATATCTGCTGGAAGTACAATAAAGCAGAAAGGAAGCAGTCTAGGAGGCTCCTGCAGTGCGTGGAAGACAACTTCCTTGCACAGCTGGTGAATGAACCAAGAAGGGAAGGTGCCCTCCTGGACCTGCTGTTTGTGAACAGAGAAGGCCTTGTGGGGGATGTGGCAGTAGGAGGACGCCTAGGACTAAGCGATCATGAGATGATGGGGTTTTCTGTTCTAGGCGAAGTGAAGAGGGTGATTAGCAGGGCAGTAGCATTAAATCTCCAGAGGGCAGACTTTGAAGTCTTCAGAAGGCTGGCTGGCAAAGTCTCATGGGAAACAGTGCTTAAGAGCAAGGGAGCCCGTGAGGGCTGGGAACTCTTCAAAAAGGAGATCCTAGCAGCTCAGGAGAAAGCCATCCCCATGTTCCGGAAGAAAAGCCGGCAGGGGAAAAATCCAGCTTGGTTGAACAGAGAGATCTTGAGCGATACCAAGAAGAAGAGAAAAGTTTATGGGCTCTGGAAGAGGGGACAGGCCTCTTGGGTGGACTACAGGAGGGAAGTGAGATTGTGTAGAGAAAAAATCAGAAGGGCCAAGGCTCAACTAGAAATCAGATTGGCAAAGTATCTGAAAGATAGCAAAAAATCTTTCTATAAATATATAAATAATAAAAGGAGGACTATGGAGATCATACAGTCCCTATTGGACGCAGAAGGAACAACAGTGACAGAGGAAGAGGAAAAGGCTGAGGTACTTAATGCCTTCTTTGCCTCAGTCTTTAATTGTAAATAAAGTTGTTCCCTCTGTGTACAAACCCAGGAGCTAGAGGAACAAAATGAGACTCCCATGACCCAAGAGGAGGTGGTCAGAGCCTTGCTAGCCCGACTAGACACCCACAAGTCTGTTATTCTGTGATTCAATTAAGCAAAAAAATTCTATGGCAGCCATGAAATTACCTTGCTACTGATTTTCACATGTTCCTTCTCAGAAACGTCCAAGAGCCTCTGCTGCTGGATGCTGTCTGACAAAGGTTTGAAGCGGAATTTGGAGCATCGAGATGTTAAGGGTTCAATTATTCTGAAAAAAAGGAAGATAACTGCTTGGTAAATGAATGCATGGGTTAATTCACACAGACAAAGTTATTAAGGCAGAAAAGGGCAACATAACTTTAAAACTGCAACACAGTAAAAGTTGATATCTCAACAGTCTTCTATTCACATCTCTGCTAGCCATGAAAAGTATGTATCAACCTCTTGTAAGAGCAAAAAAAAAAAGAAGAAACAAAAAAGTACAGAATAGGAAGAGCAACAAGTTCAAATAAGCAACAAATTCCACACATACCTGCTGATGTAGTTACAGATAAGGCAGAAACGTGTTGTTTTGGATTCTTTTTCCATTGTGCGTCGTAAGGCTGCCTGGGCTGCTGAAGTCATTGAGTCTGCCTCATCCAGGATTACGATTTTAAAAGGAGGACAAACTTTACCACTGAAAAATAAGAAATCTCTATAACTCTCTCTCTATAACTACCTGAGGGGAGGCTGTAGAGAGGAGGGTAATGGCCTCTTCTCCCACGTGACAGGAGACAGGACGAGAGGGAATGGCCACAAGCTCCACCAGGGGAGATTTAGGCTGGACATTAGGAAAAAAAATTTCACAGTAAGGATCATTGGGCACTGGAACAGGCTACCCAAGGAAGTAGTTGATTCAACTTCCCTGGAGGTGTTTAAGGCACAGGTGGACAAGGTGCTAAGGGGCATGGTTTAGTATTTGATAGGAATGGTTGGACTCGATGATCCAGTGGGTCTCTTCCAACCAGGAGATATGCAATGTACACACCAAGTGAAAAAAGAAATCATTGCAAGTCATATATTACTTCAGCATTTATACAGGATAAACAGAACATTCAGAGGTTTAATATTTTTTATTTATTTTTAGGTAACAGAGTAATATTTGTAATATAGAGGGACTGAGTTTCTGTAGGAAGACTGACAAATTCTGCACAAGTCCTCTATAATACGTACTCTTGCTTTAAGCTTCTTCTTTTAATAACTAATGAAGCACTTCTTTTTACATGCTTCCTGATTCTCTGAACTTCAAAGAACACTGCAACAGACTAACTTCAGTACACAAGACCATTTCTTGCCAGATAGTCCAGACATGCACTTCCTTCCTGCTGCTTTCCATAATACATTTTTATCACAGATACAGCTTCACTTGTACACCTTATCATAGACTCATAGAATAACCAGGTGAATCAACCACCTCCCCGGGCAGCCTGTTTCAGTGCCCAATGACCCTTTCCGTGAAAAATTTTTTCCTAACGTCCAGCCTAAATCTCCCCTGGTGGAGTTTGTGGCCATTCCCTCTCATCCCATTCCCTGTCACTTGGGAGAAGAGGCCAGCTCCCTCCTCTCTACAACCTCCTTTCAGGTAGTTATAGAGAGCAATGAGGTCTCCCCTCAGCCTCCTCTTCTCCAGGCTAAACACCCCCAGCTCTCTCAGCTGCTCCTCATAAGGCCTGTTCTCCAGCCCCTTCACCAGTTTCGTTGCTCTTCTCTGGACTCGCTCAAGAGCCTCAACATCCTTCTTGTAGTGAGGGGCCCAGAACTGAACACAGTATTCAAAGAGCGGTCTCACCTGAGTACAGAGGGAGAATAACCTCCCTGGACCTGCTGGTCACGCCGTTTCTGATACAAGCCAGGATGGCATTTGCCTTCACCTGGTGAGGCTTCTCACCACTTAACACCAGAATCTTGGCAGCATTTCATAAACTAGCAGCCATCTTATACAAAAGATGCTGCATATGAGAGGTACTAAAGAAGTAACTTCCATCACCATCTACCAAAAGGAGTTTGCCATAGCAGTCAGACAACATTTGCAAAGCCAACAATGTGTTGCCAAATCCAGAAGACTTGATCTTTTGGGGTTTTTCCCGTCTGCCTCTCAATAACTCTAACCCAGGTATCCAACTCCAAACATGAAACTGCATTAAGTCAAAGCTTGGCTAAAGCACTTGTGTGTGTTGCAAACTTCTGGACAGTGCTGACCAGTCATTTATATTACGATTACAAAGCTAACTGAAACAAAAACAACCACATGCTTTGTCCTAAGCAAGAAAGTCCATCAAACAGAGACAGCTTTAATCCAGCACTCACTCTGAACGGCTTCCAGACGCAGTCAGCTGAGCAAAAGCCTTCACTTTTTCCCGAATCACTTGTATTCCACGCTCATCGGAAGCATTTAACTCAAGGACTCTCTGCTGGAATAATTCAGGCCTGCACAATTTTGATTACAATATATTAGCTGCTAACTCTTGTAACAATACAGCATAATGTATACCAACAACCCTTCTGGCCTTTTTTGAATGGCATGTATTGGTTTTGCCAGCATTATTAAACAACAGGCTTTGTTAGAAGGCTGTTAAATCAAGATGATTAAATGCTAGATATGAATTTCCATTAGCTATTTTTTACAATTGCCTCCCAGTCTGCAGAAAACAATGAAGTGTAAAATTACATCATTTATCCAGGAAAGAAAAAAAGCAAGAAGGTGGCTTCAGAACTTCAGAGCACTACGTTATGAGCCTTTCCACACATATGCTGTGAGCAACGTGGAAGAACAAGTAAAACTTCCAGATACAGAAACTGGCAGCACTGCAGTGGCAGAGTACTAATATGTAGAAGAATCATACAGGCAGTATTTAGCAGCAGTACTACACAGCAGCACCTCTGATTAAAAAAAAAAACATGTGAATACAGTGGGTTTAAAGTTCTGGGAACTCAAATGGGCACACAATGTGGAACTGCCTTCTTACTGTTAAATTAGAAGAGTTTCTCTCAAAAAACCCCAACAAAATTAAAGATGATGATGGGACTGGAGAGGTACTAAAGTCAATGTTAGATTTGATCATAACATCAAACCACCTTCTCATCCACTTTTGCTTATGGATCACTGAATTCACTATGCAAAAATTCCAAAGTGCTGCAAGTGAGTAGATGAATGTACACCTGCTGAATTTTAGTCTGATTCCCAATAATACTTCCAGACACAATTCAATGGTGCTTAATGAAAAGATTAAAATTCAGACATTTTATGAAGTGCTACAAGATCTAAATATATCATTAAAACTGGAACTCCTTCACAAAGTTCAGTAAGGCACACGCAAACCATTTCTTTTCATGCTCTTTGCTATAGGGTTACAGGGCTGTTAGTCTCAGGTGTCAAAAGTCTATACTGGTAACAGAAATCAATGACTTGTGACAGGAAACATAAGAAATAAATCTCATGTTAAGAGATGAATTAGATTGTGAAGGTATTCCTGAAAAAGCCCTTAAAAGTATGCTGCTAGAAGTTACATAAGAATAGGCAATGACCAAGGGCACTGTCACATGATCAGAAGACATGATAGTTGATGACACCAAAGCAACTTGATTCCATCTTACCCAAATAGTTCTCTAGCAGCTGCTAAAATAGTCGAAGTCTTTCCAGTTCCAGGTGGACCATAGAACAACAGATTGGGAAGCTGAAACAGCAAGGCACCATTTTTTAAAAAAACACATAAACAAACCACAAGCCTACAGAACCTATTATTATGACTGCAGTGACACGCAAATTTTTCCAAGGATGCCTTTCACACAGTCTGGATATTACTAGTAGTGCAACCATGACAAAATTTGTCACAGCTTAAACATCCCATACTTTCTCAGCTCTCCAGGCTGCCTTTTCAAGTTATGCTGAGAATTCTGTGCTGCCATCAGCTCTGCTGCAGTGAGTACAAGGTAGCTTGTGAATACCAGCATTATACTGCAGCGAGTGCAATGCAGACAACCTAACATTTGTTACATTTGCAATAGCAGACTGGAATACATACTGCTAGCAAATTTCTACTTCCATCCAAGGATTTTTCAAAGGAGGATACCAGTGGCATTTCTTAAAGACTGGGTTAACTGATCTTTCAAAAAATTTAATTAATAACCTCTGCATGAAAAATAGGAATGCCTTAAATATGCTGACACAGGAAGATCAAAGCAGCACAGCAAAGACAGCCTAACAGGATGACATTTAGCAGCACAAAGCATAAAATCTCACAATCTGAGAATATAACTAAATATCTGCTGGATGTCTGCTCTTCACCAGCTAGGAGAAAATAAAGATGGACTTTGTTTTGTCTGTCAGCCAGAGGAACAGTATGAACCTGTGTAACACAGTGCTCCTAGGGCGAGCACTTTCATTAAATAAATAATGGGAAATTATGAGTACTACCATGGGGCTAATAAACTTCATCTGGAAAGCTACACACAGTCAAGGATGATGAATCCAAACTAGGAAAGGTGACTAATGGAGTGAAGAGTCTATTTTATGAGAAGTCACTTTTTAAAAGAGTTTAATTTAATTAGCTCAACAAAACAAAAGTTGATCTCCACAAATACATCAGAACAACACAGAGACAAAGAAAGTTGGCACTAACCAAATTGATACAAGTTAGCCATGACTAAATTTTGGATGAAAGCAAGACTCTTTCTAATTAGCATAAGAGTGATAAGTTTCTATACTGCTCTTTCAAGTAATCCCTCTAACAAATTATCAGTCTGCACTTTAAAACTGCTGCCTTTAACAGGTGGGGACGTTCCATTCTTAGAACAAGAATCCAAAAGCCCCCTTTGATCAATAGCAAAAATAAAAACCTCTCAGACTGCCTTGATTTGCAGCCCTTAAGAAATGTTCTAATTTCAAAGAGTTGCCTAAATTAGACTTGAGAATTTTATGCTGAATATAGCACACAACACAGACAGAATGGGAACAGTAAACCCAAAGACATCCAAAGGGCAGAGAAAAATGCATGAGTACACAGTCCATAATCACAAAATGAAATAAAGGCAGATCAGTTTGGTAACAAGCAACTCATTTTAATGAGTTAAAGACAAGACACAGAACAACAGATTCAACAGTGCACCTACTGTAAAAGAATGTCAATCTTCAGTCAATTTATAGTAAATCCATTTCAAGTTTTGTCTGCATTTTCTGCCAATCATTCATCGCTTGTTTCCCTAGTTACTAAAAAGTAAACAGCATCCAGTACTAACAAATTTTTTTCAAGTTTAATTAGACATCACAACATAATTACCTCCCTTTATCTTTTTGGAAAGCTCCAGGGAAAGGAATTGTTTACTGAAAGACAGCTGAAAATTCACCAACAACCATGCAGGTTAGCACACTGCTAGGATAGACATTTTTGTGAAGATTTGTAATTTCACGCCATTGTGCTAAATCACGCTGGGCCAATTCTCAAAACAAACATTAGATTCTTGTTAAAACCTTTTACCTACTATCTACCAATTTCATTAGACCCATATTAGTATTGCTTCTGTTTCAACTTTGTTTATACTTGTTTCTCACTGAAGTTATTACCAGTATTTACACTACTTTTACACCAACCCCAGCCTAATCCTTTATGTAAGTGTGGCAGTATTTTTAAACAGACTGCAACCTGATCTGGTTATCCATTCTGCCCTGCTTGCCAGGGATAATCAGGATACCTGCAGGTATCACTACATATGGGAAAGTTACTGTGTACAGTGTAACCCCCAGAACCTCTTCTAGAAGTTTCAACACAAGTGAACATATAATTTGCAACGATAATCCTACACCTTACTTTCTTTCCAGTCATTACGTTACCATCAAGAAAATGAAAATTAAAGAATACTACAACACATGTCCTTTTTGCAAAAAGCAGCAAATCAACAGTCTTGGCAGACAGAAACCAGCTTCTCTGGTTCAAAACCATTTGGACTCTGGTCTCCCCAGTTTATAGCAAGACAAATGCTTGCTATTAGAAATCAGGGACTTAGAAGTCCTGCTCAGTTTAGCAGGTCCCAAAACAAGGCCCAGAAATACAGACCAATCAAAGACCTGGCTCTCCATTTTGAAGACTGAGGTTTAAATAAAGCATATTACACAAACCTGCAGCATTGTCACAGCTGTTTCTTTGTTCTCACCAGATCTCCAAATTCAATGAGAACTTCTGAAACAAGTACCAGCCACTTCAGATTTTAAATTACACTTTTGCTTTTTGGACAGAAAAATCACTTTCCAGAACAAAAATGTCCAAATTTTAAAAGCATCAAATATTTTAAAGTACTTGCATGACTTTGTTCTTAAATGCCTTGCTAACTTTGAGAAGCTATGGCAAAATATAAAGCCTGTAACTGCAAGCAGAAATTAGAATTTGTCTTTTCAACACAAGATGCAAAAGTCAACCCAAGTGTACTAGGCTGATAATCCGAGAAACACTGCTGATCTAGAAGCTATAAGATTTTAAACACCTGTTGCTCAAAACAGAATTTCACAACCCATCACTCAAGTGTTGTTACATGAATGATATGTCCAGACAGAGTAGGTGGCAGCACCTCATTTCTCCTTAGCTGTTAATAATTCCTTACTAATTACCTCAACAGTACAAATACCATAATATAGAAGCATTAAGATCCAGATTTCTATGGATACAAGGTCACCTTACAACACCATTCTTAAAGTAAATTGAATCTGGAGACATGAACTGAAGAAAGGACTTATACAAGTCCTTCTCCCAGGTATCAGGGAATGGGATGGGATGAGGGGCAGTGGCCTTGGGCTTCACCAGGGAAGGCTCAGACTGGATATCAGAAAGAAGTTTTTCACAGAGGGGGTCATTGTGCACTGGGGGGGGCTGCCAAGGGAAGTGGTTGAGTGTCCATCCCTGGAGGTATTTAAAGGATGGGTGCACGAGGTGCTCAGGGACATGGTTGGGGGCAAGTGGGATGGTTGGACTTGATGAAGGGGGTCTTTTCCCACCTGGTGATTCTACAAAGCCTTTCAGTTTCATCACACCACTTTCATTTTGGCTCCCTATGCTCAAACAAATAAAGTACTTCTCCTTTTGCAAGTTCTGACTAAATTAATGTCTACCTTTGCATACAGCACATCAAAGCACATTGAGTGAAAGGCTTCTTGCATAAAACCCTGAAAGGTCAAAATTGTTCCTTTTAGCTCTTGGGGAGCAGACAGCCACATCACAAATGTCATTTTCAGAACATCCACCAACTACTTCAGCTGGTATCAGCAGTCCAAGAAAACAGAAACTGCTTTTGGAGCACAAGAATGATCCTTCTAGGCGAAATGTGGAGGAAAAAAAAAAAAGTCTCAGCATGTACAAAGGAATTGTCCAGATTTACAAGAAAGCAGAGCCATCTCACAGCTACCTGCTTTACTTCTCCCTTCAGTCTCTCCACTTCCCCATCAGATGGTTCAGAGGAAATAACCATTATTCATACTGAATATTTACCAATTTTTTTATCAAAAGCAAATGTAAACAAAAGCAATTGAAAATGACCAAAGAGAAAAGTTCAGGGATTTTTATCTAAGTGGTAGATCTGGCACTTAAAACTTAAACTTCCTTTATTAGTAAACAGTATTTTTGTTTGTACATTTCATAAAAGCACTGAGAGATCTCTAGAACTGTTTAGGAGCGACTGGCAATCCAGAATTTTCTATGAAACAAAAATTTTCCTGCTCCTCTCAAAAGTACTGGCTGACTAGAAGCACAGAGATAACTGAAGACTTTCCAGACTTGAAACTACTAACAAGTCTACCAGTTGAGCTTTTCCATAAAAATTCCAAACTGCCTCACAGAGGTGACAATTTCACAATGTTTAAAGGGCTGGAAACACGACAAATTTTACACATATATCACAACATATAACAAGGAAGCCACTTAGCTTGTTCATAAAGTACCATTGTAAAAATGATCATTGCTGAATTAGAAAAGAGAAGATTTTGTTACCATTGGCTAAAGTTTCTGCCTAAACGTATTGATTGGGTAGATGTTACTGCACTCACATCAGCACCTTCCAAGGACTTTTTCAGCACAGCAACAACTTCATCCTGGAAGGCGACTTCATCCACATTTTTTGGGCGACTAAATAAAGACATTAAATTAAATTTATTAGCCAACAGGGTTTCAGAAGAAAACTGAAATTGAGAAAAACATTTTCCTTTCTGATTACACTGGGTATGGAAGAATCAAAGCAAATTTTGTAGTTTAATTCAAAAGTGTAACAGGAAATCTGTATAATGCCTCTGGTCTGTATCATTGAAGTGACTCCATTTCTCATGAAGCTGTCCAGTTCTATTGTAAACATCAGCCTGAACTGTTTTTACAAGCAGCTGTATCACAGACAGCAATATTTTACCACTTTGTGAGCTGATAAAGGCTTCTCAAATATGAATCACTTCTGCACCAAGCCACAGTGATGAACCTGCACCGCTTGACATCAGTGATAGAGGCATTTTCTGCTCAGTAATATCAACAAAGAGCTCTTACAGCAGCTCATAGTGCTGGTTTTCCCTCCTAACAGAAAAGTTAAAGCTGTTCTCCCAGGTGGAGACACCTACAGCTGTGACCCCCCCTTGCAATGGGTCCCCTCCTGCATCCACCAGACAGAGAAAGGTATGCACACAGACAGACACACCTAGACATGGACAGACACACAGACAAACGGACGGACACACTGATAGAGATGGATACAGACACACATGTGCACATAGATATATATACACATGCTCACGCACACAGACACTCACGGACACAGACACACATGTGCACATAGATATACACATGTTCATGCACACAGACACTCACGGACACAGACACACACACAGACACAGGCAGGCACGCACACACAGACACACGCACGGACACACACACGGACACAGATGGACACACACGGACACGGACAGACACGGACACGGACAGACACGGACACGGACAGACGGACACGGACAGACGGACACGGACAGACGGACACGGACAGACGGACACGGACAGACGGACACGGACACGGACAGACGGACACGGACAGACGGACACGGACACGGACAGACGGACACGGACAGACGGACACGGACAGACGGACACGGACAGACGGACACGGACAGACGGACACGGACAGACGGACACGGACAGACGGACACGGACAGACGGACACGGACAGACGGACACGGACAGACGGACACGGACAGACGGACACGGACAGACGGACACGGACAGACGGACACGGACAGACGGACACGGACAGACGGACACGGACAGACGGACACGGACAGACGGACACGGACAGACGGACACGGACAGACGGACACGGACAGACGGACACGGACAGACGGACACGGACAGACGGACACGGACAGACGGACACGGACAGACGGACACGGACAGACGGACACGGACAGACGGACACGGACAGACGGACACGGACAGACGGACACGGACAGACGGACACGGACTCTCTCTCTCTCTCTCTCTCTCTCTCTCTCTCTCTCTCTAGCCCCCCCGCCCAGCCGCTGCCCCAGCACAGCCCTTACTATTTCTCCACCCAGGGGATGGGTTTGAGCCTCTTGCCCTCGCCGCCGCTGCTCGCCGCTCCCCTGTCCCTGCCGGCAGGCCCCTTGGTGCTGATGGCGGCGGGCCCCTTCAGGAAGGCCTGCATGGCTCCGGACCCGCCGCTTCCCGCCAAACCGCGGCCGCCCGGGGGCGGGGCAGCTTCCGCCCGCGAGGGCCAATGGCAGAGCTAGGAGAGACCAAGGGGCCGCTCATGCGCAGTCCCCGTAGCGCGTGGGATTGGCGGCTCGCGAGGGGGCTGAGCTCGCGAGATCACGTGGTGCCGCCGTTTCGCGCGCCCGAGGGGGCTGAGCTCGCGAGATCACATGGTGCCGCCGTTTCGCGCGCCCGAGGGTGGCATGAGGCACGCTGGGAGGAGCGATACCCACGGGGGCAGAGCTGCCATAAAATAAACTTTCTAAGACTCAGTTTGGAGTTGTAGAAAGCGAACATCTTTTATCAGGCCTGGGCAACACGAGGAGTGATCCCCATCGATCGCATGCAGCGAGACAAGAGCTGGGGCAGAGCAGGTTTCCCACTTAATTGTGTGTGAAATGCTTATTCACTGGTAAAATATTGACAAGGACAAAGTCTTCGAAGCAAAGGCAATAATATTATTATACAATTCAGCGCTGTATTGCATGCCCTTCCGAAAAAGGCATCCCTTGCAAAAGCAGTGGGTATTTATACTATTTTTAGACAAAGATCCACGCAAGTCCTTAAAGCGTGTTTATTTTTATAGGTTATTCAGCCATGTCTGGAGACTTCCATCAGGTTATCTCTTGACCTAAGCCAAGTTACTTGTGCTTGGTTAGCCTGGAGAAGAGGAGGCTGAGGGGAGACCTTATTGCTCTTTACAACTACCTGAAAGGAGGTTGTGGAGAGGAGGGAACTGGGCTCTTCTCCTGAGTGACAGGGGACAGGACAAGAGGGAATGGCCTCAAGCTCTGCCAGGGCAGGTTCAGGCTTAACAGTAGGAAAAATTTTTTTACAGAGACGTTCATTGGTCACTGGAACAGGCTGCCCAGGGAGGTGGTTGATTCACCTTCCCTGGAGGTGTTTAAGGGACGGGTGGACAAGGTGCTGAGGGGCATGGTTTAGTGATTGATGGGACTGGTTGGACTTGAAGATCCAGTGGGTCCTTTCCAACCTAGTGACTCTGTGATTCTATGATTCTAAGTACATCTTACAAGACAATTCAATAAAATCTTGCAGCTCTGTGTGTCAATCCTTTCAGGTTATTCGTGCGTGTCTGAAGATTGTTTGCATCTTATTTCTTGATACAAGACAGATTTATATGACAAGATAATTAAACACACAAACCATATGCAGCAAAACTTATCAATTAATTCTGACACTTGCATATGGATAAATTTTCCCAGAAATCTTAGGCATGTTCTATTACTTTCCAAGGTCTGGTTTTAGTGTTATTATGAAGTTCACAACATTCAAAACTCTTGCTAATTTGGAGCTTTGGAGCCTGACCTTGCATTTGAGACGGGGAAAGGCTGCAAAAAGAGGTGATTACAGAAGAGACATCTTTTCAGGAGATCATACTGAACACAAGGTGTTATCATCTCCAAGGAATGAACAGTGTCTGGAAAAAACACTGTTTGAAAGAAAACATGATGTCAGAGGAGCATTCTGTCTAACTTTGATATGAAACTTAACTCTACTTTAGCTCAAAACAAAAACTATTCCGCTTCTTGTTATAGTAACTACTTCTTGTATAAGCGTGCGTGCAGGGCTCTGAGTGGGAAAGCAAGCAGTGAAGTGGAAGTGAATCACTTTTGTTTTCCCATTACTTCAAATAATCTCCATTACAGCAAAGAGGGGAAAAAATGAAGGATGTGATTGATGGGACAGTTCCCTTTAAAGAATGAAAAAGCATCCCAGTAGATTTGGCAGTTGTGATGCACGCCCACATTTCAATGCGCTTTCTAGCGACAGCTTGTCTTCCCGATTATGAACCAGTTTTGTGGATAAAAGAATAAAGCAATTCTGCCACCAGCAGTTGTATAGTGTGTGGTTGCAGATGCTCTGTTGTGCTGGTACAAGAAGTAATTACTATTACAAAAGCAGAATATTTTTTTATTTAAGCTAAAGTAGAGTTAAGTTTCATCTAAGTATTGTATAGTATATTGTACTTTGTATATAATGCAATATATCAAAATGTACACAGTACAATATAGATTTTTTGCCCCTCTGACAACATGTTTTCTTTCAAACAGCAGTTTTCCCGATACTGTTCATTCTTTGAAGATGATAACATCTTTTGTGAAGTACGATCTGTGCTGAACAGATGTCTCTTCTTCTTTAGTCACCTCTGCAGTCTTTCCCTGTCTCAAATGCAAGAACAGATAGAGCTGGCTCCAAAGCTTCAAATTAGCAAGAGATTTGACTGTTGTGAAGTTCATAATAACATTAAAAGTAGTCCTTGAAAAGTAATGGAATATGCATAAGATTGCTGGGAAAATTTATACATATGAATGTAAGCGGGAAATAGATTCCTTAACTGGCTTTTGTCTCATTGCACACAATTGATGGACATCTCTCCATGTTGCCCATGGCTGATTAAAGGGTGCTTGCTTTTTAAAACTCCAAAATGAGTCTTAGTTTATTTGCTGGCATTTTTGGTATCAGTACCATATCCCCTTGGCTACTCAGGGGCACAAGGCACAGCCATAATGGCTTGTGCAGCTGAAGCAGCAGTCACCCAGAACAGAACCCGAGAAAGGGGAAGAGTGTATTGGAAATGGTCTCTATGGCAACAGATGAACAGTCTTTGGGAAAAGAGATGCAGGAAGGAATTTAGGCTGAAAATACATCACTCTATCAGTGAGACAAGCCTGTAATTCTTATCTGGGCAATTTTAAATAAGCTATTTCCTCTCATCTGGCACTCTGTTATTGAAGCATGAAGTCTGGATCATAGCCTTAGCAGCGAGAAATGCCCACACATATAATTACTGCAGATGTCTTGTTCTAGATGAAAAGGCAATGCTATTTTTTTCCCCATTGTGATCATATTTGGTACTTCCATGTCATAATAACTTGGGAATGGTAAAGACATATAAGCTGCTAGAGCTGATTAGCTTTCTTTCTTAAACTATATGAAGGACAGTTTTATTTTTGAAGCTTCATTCTGTTGATGATCTCTATCCAGAGGACTCTCCTTAATGGGACCACTTCAAATATACCTATCATTTCAGCATTTTATCAGGTTCAGTTCAGTAATGGAACTTCCTATCTGTTACATTAACTTAAGTTCATAACACCACTTCATGTTTCATTGCCTTAATAAAGGTTAAAATTCCAGAAAGAAATAATCAAAACCAAATTCATTGTCCAAAATTCAGTGTTTCTTTTAAAAGAGGAAGGATAGTAGAAATGGTTGAAAGAAATGAATGCAGTAGAAATAGGTATGTATTGATTTTCTTAAAAGTTTAACAGCAAACAGTTATCTAATAACTTTCAGCACTGGAAGACTTCTGTCAGACTTATGTAAGCAACACAGAGCAGACTGAAACTGGCAGTTTTCACTGTCCTAATTTCCACTGTAAACAAGAGAAGGCTCAAAGCAAGATGTCAAGAATGTTGAAAAGTATGAACTGGCTATTTTTAATGAAGAGATAGTAACTAGGACTACATTCAGTTCAGCTCAGGAAGAGTGACTGAGGGATGTGATTGCTATATATAAAGTCATGGCTAAGATGACTTCTTAAGATGCAGGAACCAGAGGACTGAAATTGAACTACTGGGCTTCAGATTTAAACTCAAAAGAAGTCGTGCATATTTAAATTGTGAATCTTGTTGCTATGAAACTATGGCTGTCAAAATTATAAATGGATTTAAAAAGTAGCTACGCAGATTCATGTAAAAATGGAGTATTAAATATGGCAAATGCAAACTGAAGCTGAGAAAGTCCATGAAGTACAGACTGCTGCAATTTGGGAGTGGAATACTGGAGAGGGACTCTGTAAGTGCTCTGTTTCATGCACACTTTGATAAGGGTATATTAATGGTCCTACTCACAGACAGGCTAGTTCCCCACTCTGTGCCAGAGCAGCTGTTCAGGAGCACAGACAGTGAGTGATTGATGTAAATGATAGTGACAAAAAGTTTATGATGGGGAAGGAAGAAAGGGAGAGGAGCTGACATCTTTGCTAAAACCAGCGGCCTCTTTTTCTTCAGAAAGGATGCTAGAAGCAGCTGTGCTCCGTTTCAAGGGAAGTAGCTGAAACAGCATCTGAGACAAAGCAGGTCAGGCTTTGCAAAGCTTAGCTGAGAAGCTAAGCATGAAGGAAGAGACCTAAATATTGCTGGGGAAGCAGTGTGTGGGAGAAGTGTACATGCAAGTTTCAGCAGAAAAGGCCAGATCCGTTGCAGGAGCTGACTGAGAGGACAGAGGAAAGCCGAGAAAAGCCAGAGAAGCACTAGCACTGTGACCTTCTTAGAAGCCAAGCAAGAGCACTGTTGACCAAAGTGTTCCAAAAAGAACAAAACTAAGAAAACTTGAAATATGGAGTGGTATTTTCTTTTACCACATGAATTATGTTACAGAAAGGAAAAGGCACTCCATGTGCCTTTTTTGTAGGTGTGCATCAAAGAAGTATCTGATGCATTTACCTGTTTCTTCTTCTAATGGAAAAGTACTGCAGATCTGAAGTACTGCCATAAACAGTCAGAAGTGGTGACAGTGTAATTGCCTTTCCTGATTGTGCCAACAGTGCTACAGTTCTTCACAGCCAGAGATAGAGCCTCAGCCTCTGATATGGGGATCAGAGGGACTACAGACAAAAGTTAAGGGAAGGAGAGGTATGATACAAGCACAGCCTGTTTGCAAAAGAAGATGACTGGGAAGGGGATTCTAAACTTTTCTGTTATTCCATCAGCCTGCCTTTTTTCTGGTATGAAAGTAACTTCATCTGTACTCTGCACCAGAAAGTTGTGATCTTGTCCTGGAAGATTTTCCTGAAAAACTAAGAGACAAGCGAGCATGTAAAGGTTATGTAGGACTGGGAAATGGAAGTAATCAGTACGGTGAAGAAAACAGACTGGTTTCATGGATGGATCTTGTTTTGATCTTTAATAGCCCTTCAGGATCAGTTTGCTGAATGGATTTTAGTGATACAAGGAAGAGATACTTAGCTACATAAGATGAAAAAGAAGGGAAGATTAGATTAACCTCTACATGCTTTGCTGTGAGAGCTCCCATTTCCATTTGAGCAGGGCATAGGATCTTGTAAACATTTTTATTTGCAGTGTGCAATTTAATATTTATTGAAATTGCTTACAATCCTTTGGCTTCAGCTGTTTGATTCAGGATCTAATATAGGGCTGGTGATTTGCCAGGCTGTCACTCTATGGATATATCAGATTCTTTTGCCTGTTTGCCATTATTTTAGTAGTGGAATCGTGGTGTTCATACAGCCCCTGGCCCTGCTTTATGGCGAGACCCTTGCTCATGCCTGAAATGTTAATCATCCTCTGTACCTCTCACCCGTGTATATCAGCAAGGTCTTTTATCCTTCAGAGGGGAACTCCGTATTGTAGCAAAAGTACTGGCTCAATTTCACAAATATACACAGCACTGGGAGTTGTTACGATGATAGTTATAGACTATGTTGCTTCAGCATCTTTGAGCCACTGCTCAAGTGACAGGTACAGGGCTTTCATTTCTCTCTGTCTCCAAGATATCACTATAGACCAGGCTCCTGCTTTTTCCCACTCTCAACTTGGGTCTTGAATTGTAGACCACAAGTGCTTTTGCAGTACTTCTGACTTGGTTGAGTCCCTCTAGCTCTTCCATTTGGGAATTTGTAATAGTGATACACGCTATGAAGAGCAGCCTTTTTTATTGCAGGCACCACTGAATCTTGGCAGTGTAAATAAATCATCCTGTGACTGGTAAAACTAGTGGGGTTTGCTACCCCATGGCTGTGTCCGGCAGCCTAAACCTTTCCATCAAAATAGCCCAAATTTCCGTCTTTTTTCATGATAATTCACATGCTAGTACAGCACCCTCAACTCCAACGGAATGCTGTATAATCTACCCCACAGTGTAAGCTGGGCAGGGACCAGCCACAAAATATTTCTTCAGACCCTACTGCAGCCTTTTCTCTTTCAGGTTTTTTACATCTTGCTGATTTTCGGTGAACCTGTAAGAACCAATTTCTGTCTCCTGAACTGGATTGCAGTTAACCAACAGGTTCAAAAGTTACTGAAGGTGTAGTGGAAAATTGGAAAGCTGACTAACAGAGCAGGAAAGAAAAGGGATCTTAAAATAGCAAGTGTACACGTGTCTGCAGCTACTGATGCTGAATAACAATGTTGGTATAAGAGCATATGGCCTTGAAATATCTGAGGATAAATTTAGCTAGAAATAGGACAAAGGCTTTTAGCTGTGCTTGATGTTTTTGAACAGCCTTGCTGTAGGAGTAGTGAAAGCAAACCATCTACACTGCTTTCCAGTGGAGTTTAATTCCTTTATGAATGGGATACTGTCTCTGCCTGCATGAAAAAAAGAGAAACTAAAAAATCTGTTAAGTGTCTAGCAACACGATTACTTTTCTAGTCCCATGTTCCTACCTGCAGTCTGTGATCCTCCGAGAGTAAAATAAAGCATGCTAGATATTTTGGACCTCTCCAAAGATTATGTCTTAGTGGCAGTCTGCTTCCCATATGCTTTTTTTACCTAATGATGGCACCTCCTCCCTGGCCGGGGGAATCATTTTAATATTAGTTATGGCATTTACAGTATGAACTCTATGGCTCAGATTGGCAGTAAAAACAAGATCTCTGAAAAAAATGGCTTTTGCTTTAATCCCAAAATGTTGTCAGGTGGGTGGCTCCCAAGTCATCTTCTTCACTTTTTTTCAGGCAATCTTGCTGTTAAACTAACACAACAGAAGTATCCAAGAAACCTCTCAGCACAGTTGGTTGAGCATCTAAAAATGAGGACAACAGCACAGATACTCAGACTGGCTTGTAGGTCAGCCAGCTGATTATAGGATTTTCCTGTCACAGATGCAGATAAAACCTTTTGCAACACCAGGACCAACACACTAGTTTTGCTGTATGATCTGATGGGCCCAGGGGTATTTTAGAGCTGCAGCTTTGTATATACATGATGTCGTTCCTTGGTATGTCTGGAAAAGTGGACCCACGCAAAATCCTATGGATGGGTAGGGAAAGACGAAATTAGACTCAATCCATTCTGTGGGAGTAGAGCAGATCTTGCAGGCAACTGCATCTTCTTTTCAAATCTTCATTTTACGTGTGTAATACATTTTCCCTGTTTCTGGAAGTAAGCTTCAGGTAGGCTTCAGAGGAGGAGGTATGAAGGAGGGAATGGAGACATGCAAGTCTCTAGCATGCCCTGCCCTCCTCACTTCCTTGCCTGACTCACTTTTGCTCTTCTCAGATCCCAGCTGGGGTAGTCAGGTGGGTTGATGAGGCTTTCCTGTAGCTCAGCAGCGCATTGCCCGGTAGCAGCCCCGCATTGTGCAAGGCTCAGCTGTGTCCCTGGCACCCAGGGGCAGCTGCTCCCTGCAGACCCGCCCTGGTCCACTGGTTTCCACCAGTGTCCACCAGTACCCACCAGTACCTGCCTGCCCACACAGTTAGCTCTGTGGCTATGAAGACAGGTGAGTCCTGCCCAGCATCCAGGGCTAATTAATTCACTCTCCTTCTACATGTGCTCCACGTAATGCGGCAGCTCGGTTTGTAGGGCAAGGGCTCTTAAAGGGGGTGGGAGGAGGGTCTCTGGGGACATTGAGGGGTTCCACTAGGGGACAGCCTGCAAGGCATCTGGGGTTCCCAGGGGGAGCACCGGCGGCTCGACTCCCGGGCAGCTGGTGAGGAGCATTGCAGAGCAGCTGCTGCTCTTGCAGCTATCCTGCCAGCTCCACTCCTCCTGATGCCATTCCTACCTCCAGGATTTTTCCCTTACACACAGCACCACCATCCAAAAGTCTCCCTGGAGGAAGGTATCTGCCTGCTGGTTCGTCTCTTTATCCTTTGCCTCATCCGCGGGAGAAGAGAGAATAAAAGCCATAAGCAATCAACTCGCCTCCTTCTTTTTCCTTTTTTTTTTATTTCCCCCCTCCTGCTCCCTTCCTGTTGTCCAGGCAGGGTAAATCCTGTTTGGAAAAGAGCTTTTCTAGGTGGATGTATGGATGGCAGCACAGTGGAAGAGGTGAGCAGCCGGCAGAAGATGTGAGCTGGAAAGGCTGTGCCGTGGGAGTGGTCCTCGCTTTGTGTGCGAGTGAGGCAGTGAGAGTGCAGCCTCCCACTCTGGGTGCATCTTTTTTTTTGGATGCTGTGCAGTTCCCCCGTATGAAATGCTTTTTTGGTTAAAAGAAGAAGAGATGTCACATCAGGAGCTCACCCAGCGACTGACTACGGTTATCACCCATGTGGGTAAGGCATATATTTTTTTCTTCTCACTGCATTTGTGTAGATTTGGGGGCTCTGTTCCCCCAGGAGGTGCTGATGCTCTGTACAGGCAGAAAGCCTTTGTGTGACAGTATCACACCTGTGCATGAAATAGAAGCCATCAGCATGCTGCAAACCTGTGGCTTAGGGCAATTAGTCAGCTTTTTACTGATGATTTGGTTCAATTTTCAAGCATGCAGTTCTCTGAAAAGCAGAAGCAATAAGAAGAGTGTCCTACCTGTGAACTGATCTGTGAAAAATACTCAGGCACAGTCCTTCTTGCAGGGAGATGGGAGAGAAAAGGGGATGATGGAAGGATGCTAGAGCAACAGCAGTACTTAATGTGCTTTGCATTTGTTTGTGATACTGGCATAGCAGCCCATAGCAACCCTAGAGAGTCTTTTTTATTGCCATTTCTGTTTCAAAGGTTCAGGAAGGTGCTAAGACAGGATCCCAAAACTCTTCTCCATATCAGGCTTGATTTTACTGTTTGCTAACCTTCAAATGCTAGTGAATGCAGGTAAGGCCCTATACTAAGGACTGGCATCCTTGTAAGTCTAAGTTGGCTACTCACTTGCTGACATTGGTGGCCACACTACAAGGAACCAGATAACCTGGCAAAACAGTAGGAGATGCTGGTGATTAAAATATCAGCTGAGCAAAGCTTTTGGGTCTCTTTTTTGTTACATACATTTGAGTTCAAGTGGATTGTGGCTGTGTTGCATCATGCAAAGAGAATATTTTAATTGAATTGCATGGAAGCAGATTTTATAGCTATCAGTGTTCATAATGGATTGTCTGTTGTGAATGCCAGAGATGTTGTACAGGTTCCCAAAATGGTTTTGCCATTGACTCTGCCATACTCAATCAGTATATGAAACAAAGTGGGACCAAAATGTGGCTTTTGGAAAATACACAATTAAGATTTTAGATGAAAATTCTTCTTGTGTTTCATATTAGCTGTTGAATTAAGTTTAAGAAATGAAATGCAATCAGTACCTTGCCTAAAGAAACAGCACAAAAGCAGGCTTAAACTGAATAAAATACTTAAGACCAGGTCTCATGTCTCCAAACTGTTCTTTAGAGGCCAGTCTTGGTGCTCCTGGTAACCTCATCAGGGGATTTGTATGGGAAAGAGGATGTGATTGCCGGGAGAGCTTGCAGCATCAGCCTGTTTGACCCAGTGATGCCAACATGAGTTGCTTTGCAATTGTTCAAGTTCAGATTGACACAAAGCCACGTGAATTCACATTTTTATTTTGAATATTTGGGATTCAAGATGAGGCACATGCGGTTGGCACACAGTCACATGAATTCACATTTTTCATAGAATCACAGAATGCTTTGGGTTGGAAGAGACCTAAAAGATCACACAGTTCCAACCCCCTCTGCCCCAGACACCTTCCACTAGGTCAGTTTGCTTAAAGCCTCATCCAGCTTGGCCTCGAATACCTCCAGGGGTGGGGCAGCCACCACTTTTCTGTGGGCCTGGGCCAGGGCCTCCCCACCCTCACAGGAAAAAATTTCTTCCTAATACCTAATCTACATCTCCCCTCTTTCAGCTTAAAACCATTCCTCCTCGTGCTATTACTGCACTCCCTGATCAAGAGCCCCTCCCCAGCTTTCCTGTAGTTCCTTTAAGTACTGGGAGGCTGCTATAATATATCCCCAAAGCCTTCTCTTCTCTAGACTAAAAATCCCAACTCTTGCAGCCTGTCCTTGTATGGGAGATCCTCCAGCCCTCTCCTCATCTTCATGGCCCTTCCCCTGGACTTGCTTTAATATATCCATGTCTTTCCTGTGCTGAAGACTCCAGAACTGAACACAGTACTCGAGGTGAGGTCTCATGACAGTAGAGTAGAGGGGGAGAATCATTTGGGATTCAATATGAGACCCATTTAATTTTTTTAGGAAGAGTATTTCAGTGGAGCCACAGGAATTTGTGTCTCCTGGTTTTCCTCTCAGACACAATACAAGTCCCTGTCATCCATATTGAGGACCTTTCTTGTTGTCAGAAGGGATTTGTTAGAGGTAACATAGCATTATGCTAGCATTTAGCAATGTAGGAAATTATTTTGGAAACTAGAAGGATGTTAATGAACCTTTCCCTGTTCCATGATAAACAGGGTTGTGTGGCTGAAGCTGGAGAGTCTCACTGGTTTCCTGGAGGTCAAGCAGTTAATGAGTCCTAGGAAGAAGAGTGGAGCTCACAGATCTTGGGGTTTTTTTCCCATTTCACACTGAGGCAAGAGCCTAGTTCCCCAGCTTTCAACAGGGAAGATTAATCCCACCATTTTCCAAGCCATTCAAGACATGAAAAGCAAACCCTACTTGTGGAGTCCTGCCTTTTTGTAGACAGTGCTAAATTTTTATTAAATCACATAACTAGAAATAACAGCTATACCAAAATGGAAGCAAGTAATGTTAAAAAAAGTTGGATTGGCTGAAGGAAGAACATTCCTTCCAAAGCAACTGGTGATGAATCACGTTTATGAATTATACCTTGTAACATAAGTTGCCTTAGCTGAATCAGCAGTAGCTTATTGAAACAGTAATTCCTGGGCAGCTGCAGGGATCTCTTGGAAGTTCACTGGGAGTTTTTACAGCTCAAACAAATAAAAAGGCTCTCATCCTAAGCAACCTGAGGAGGTCCCTTGCCATGAACATACTTTATCGTGTTTGCTATTTTTACAGCATTTATCACTCTCATATTACCACTTGGGCTGGTGACATTCAACCTGTCTAGTACACAGCCAGCTCTTGGTTGGGAGCACAGCTCTTGGCTCACCCAGATGCAGAAGGGAAGAGACTTATTCACAACATTTGTAAAAATCCAAACAAGAACTTCTTTAAACAAAAGACCTTTATATTTGCAATAAAACCTTTAGGTGATCGTTTTGGTCTGTGTGAAGTAGATGACACACCTGTTTATTTTTAATGTGTCAGTAAGATTGTCAGAAAGATAGTTAATTGCCTGGAGCTCAACTTATCTGTTCTGTGCAGAAGCTTTGATTCCTCATTAGCTAGCTCATGTTATGTTAGATAGTTCATATAGATTTCATACATACAGCTACCTGCTTCACCCAAGTTAAAATTAAAGCATTGAATTTATTTACCTGCTCCACAGTAGCTATCTTAACTTGGTGCTTTTCTAGTACCATGCACCTGGTCCTGTAGCACATCTTTAAACAGTGTCAAGCAACAGAGGACCAAACGGGATCTCTTAAATAGCCCTGTGGTCCCTCAGCCTCTCTGGGATTATTCCTAGTTGCCCTGATGTGGGTGAAGTAAAGGGTTGACCGCAGGCGTCTAGGGCAGGAGTGGTTTGTGAATGCTAGCAGGCTTTCTGCTTGCTATCCAAGATTTAGGACAAAACATTACCCGATCTTGTTACCAAAACTGTGTCAGGAATCTTTTTTTAATTTAACCTACTTTCATTAAACTTGATTGTTGGGAGGTGTTGGGGAAACATTCATCTCTTGAAAAAAGTGTGTCCTATGGGTAGGTGGGCAAATGGCAGCTCTTCTGTGATGGGGAGGGAAGAAGCTTTGCTGTGTGCCATGCCTGGTGCTGACAGCAGGATTGTTTGTGTGTGGGAATGGTACAGCTCTTCCAGCTAACGAAGCCCACCAGGATTTGCTTTTGTGCACTCACTACCCACCCACACTTGGCAGTTGGTGCCCAGAAGTTTGAAGCCAGCTTTGCTATGTGTGGGCAATGATCTGGGCACAGTTACACACACAAGCACCTCCACCCAGTGCCCGATTTTCTGCAGATTTTTATTCTTAAAATGATTTTATAACAAGATGGAGATGCCAGAACTGACGTCAGCTGTCTCAAAAGGAAGCAGAGGAGCTTGGCTCCTTTCTGTTACCAGTAAAGGATTCTGCAATGCATTAGAGGCAGGGCTTTCTTAGAGGCTCCTCTTAACTTCCAATTAAGTTGTAAGAGATCCTCACAGCTTCAGATGGCAACTGGATCCAGATGAGCTGACTGACATTGTCCCTGGTAGAGGAGGCACTGATGTGAAATTACAGAAAGCAGTACATTGCACAAATGATACGTACAAGAAAAAATTCCATACGTTCCTGTCAGATTCCATCTGATCTTACACACTTTTATTTACCCAGTTTCTTTTATGAATGCAAAAAAGAATTTAAGCGACTTGATGGACATCAAAAGGAAAGTCAGTGGCAGGACTTAGTTTAGGATGGACATCTCAGGACTTACAGTCACTTTAAATTCCTGTCAGTTAAAGATGGTGGGTTAATTTCCACCATTCTTGGCTTAACCACCAGCTCTAAGGAGCAATGCAAAATATCAAGTGTCAGAATGTCTGTATATTTCAAGAGAAACTGTACTACAGTTTGGGAGGGGAAGTGAAGGGTGATACTACATCCATTTGACTGTATGAGAGGAATTTAGGTCAGCAAAATGGAATAACCCGGGCTGGCACTTGTCCGAGGCCCATGGCTTAGCGTCACAAGTCACAGAATATGTTTTATGCTGCAAAGCTACAAATAATCTAATATGTCACAGCTGGATAGACAATTGCAATGTTTCTGATCCATGTCTGTGTACAGCAAGGACACTCAAAAGAGATTTTTTAAAGAAATTTGCTTTCAAGGTACCGTATCAAATCAGCCTTCTGCTCCTTCTATGCAAAGGCTTAAGTCAAAGCAATGGAAATTCCCCTGCCTGCAACAGAAAATTATTCCCTTTGTTTTAGAGCATTCATGCATTTCAGGAACTCTTTTTGAATCACTGATTCTATGGCTCTGCCCTAGTTACAATTTTCTGGTGAGCAGCTAGGGACAACCTATCTTTTCTGCTGACCACAGCATGCCAAGTTTCCTTACCTGAAAGTAAGATACAGTCATATGGGTTGTGCCTTTATCACTGCATTCCCAATGAAACGGGACTAGAGAAACCTGCAGAATATGTTTGCTAAATTTGCTTGGGATCTCATGCTAATGAGAAGTGGTAGTTTGGAGTTCCTTTCCGCATTAACATACTTAAATTAAAAAAATTACCTTTTGTGATTGTGTTAACTGCATTTTTCTCTGTGTACCCCAATGAAGCTTTGGAATTGCTGGCCAATATTTACTGAATTTGGTGATGTGACCAAGGTCATAAAATAATACGTTCACGCAAAACATGAAAATAGTGACTGAAGAGAAGATGCAATTTGTGACTAACAAGCTCATTTTACTAGACCCAAGAGAATCCACATGAGAAAGTGGGGAAAGCAGAGGTAATAGCAATTTATCCTTTCAGTTTCACAGCTTAAAAAAGCCACTTGCTTATATTTTTGATCCTAGACTGTGGCTATTAATTTTACTCCATTCTGTATGGCTTATTCTGTGCAGCTGTTTCACTGCAAACTGTTTAATAAGGAACTATTTTAAAGTGTTTTGCGAACGCTGCAAAGTTTGTGCCTATAAAAAGTGGAAATCAACCTTTCACAAAAATCCATGAAAAATGTGCGTAATGCCCTTTCAAAGATGTGGAATATTCCAAGTAGCACATGGTACTTCTTTAAAGCCTAGGTTGTAACCTGGCTTATTGCAGCATGATCAGAAATAAAGACCATAAGAAATTGTTATGAGTTGGGGATCCATAACACTAGTTTGTCTCAAGGCAAGATATTTATGTTATAGTTTGGCCTAGGGAGGCAGAGGTGACTAAAGGCTTCCCAGAATGACTTGAAACAGTAGTCTGCACTGTGGCTGCTTCTGTTTCAGGAAAGAACAGCTCAGAGGTGTTTCTCTTCTGCATTCCATCCTTCTTTTTAGCTGACTACTTTTCATATGGAATGTGACTCTGCCTCCACTACCCTTAACAGAATTAAAGAGAAAGCTGGAAAAATCCTGCAGTATCCATGTGTATTACCATCAATCATTTGTCTTACAGCAGCAGGCAGTGAGCAGAGCCATGCAGAACCCCACAGAACTGAAAGACTGCTTACAGCCCTAGGAGTTTTCTCATTTATTGCTGTCATCCCCAAAACTGGCTGTTAAACCATGAGTTTTCATTCTCAAGCCAGTAAGAGACCAGGATGTTGGGGACGAAAGCATACAGGAGTAGCTGCCATCCACCATCTGCTTGCTGCAGGGTTTTCACACCTTCTATTTACACATTTTGTGATGGCAGGTGTTGAAGACAGAATACTAGGCTGGATGGAACTGAGGTGTGATCCAATCTGTCAATCTGTAGGTCACGGTCTGTTTCAAAAGTCTCCAAACTGCTGTTAAATCTAATGCTACAGCAGACTCCCTCTGTCCTTTACTTTGCAGCCTACCTCAGTAATGACTTGTAGGTGTTTGTTTCTTGGTGAGTGCACGGAAGGGTGTTTGATGTGATGAAATCACTAAAGGAAAGTCGGGTGGCTGGATCCAAGTTTTGCTGTTAGTTCTGGTGGTGCCCATGTTCCCTTCCACAGCTTTGCATGCCAGTCACTGCATCCTGGGCACCCTTAGAAAGATCTTCTGGGCTCTGGGACTTGTCTGTTGGTGCCTAGAAAGTAGCTGGGAGTAATAAGTATTCCAAGATGCATGTTTCAGTTGCAAGCAAGTCTGTATGCCTGCTGTTTGAGTCACCTCTTCTCATGGCTTTCCTGAATCTACCTCTGTATTTCAGACTGTTTAAATACAGCAGAAATGAGGAACTGCCAGCTTCCAGAGCAGGCATTTACATAAACTATGTGGTGTTTTTTTTGAGAAGGAGAGGCAGGGAAGGAGGTTGGTTATTAAATTAGAACAATAACAATTAAAAAAAGAAGAATTAGCTATTATAGGTCACAAGCAGGGGAAAATGACTTCTTGCAGTGTCACTCATTAAGCTAGTCAGACTGTGGAACTTCCCCCTCTCCTCTTAAATGCTCTAGAGCAAGCCTTGGACTACTTGACAAGAATAGCCAAGGGCAACTCTCCAGAGGAGAGCAAGGATAGGAGTTTTCCTTCTATGTGAGGTCTCTGGGTCAGGCACAATGAAAGCTGCTGGCACTGACAAAAGTCATCTCTTGCTGACAAGGTAGGTATTTGTGACCATTCTGCAGTACTAAGTTCCAGATTAAAAAGGAAATAGGGACAGAAGGAGGTAGAGAGAAGCTCCTGTCTGTTCCCATCTCTGTGGCAGAGGGAGGCTCAGATGGCCTCAGTCGAAATCAAACTGAGCTGACATCTATCACAGTTTCTGGCAGCTAGTTAAATACATGGGCCTTTTCCCACCTCTTGCCTCATCTTTTATTTAATTAATTTTCTTGCCTTCCATATGGTGCCTGAATTCAAGAGATCCCCTGAGAAGGCATTTCCCTAGGGGAAACAGGTTCAGCTCTAGGGAAGATACTTGCAGCCCATGACTGTCTCAATGAGTAGAGAATAAACTAAACTATTTCACTGCTGTTTCTCCTCCCTTCTTCTGCATCATGTTTGAGGCCTCTCTAAGCCCCCAAGGAATGACTCAGCATTCACTCTAGGATGAGTCTTTCTGGATGAGGCTTGGATGACTGCTAAAATAATTTTGGTGGCACAATGTCTGGTACCTGATATTAGCCCCATATTTATATTTTTTCCCCTGGGCTTGTGCTGGCATTTGGGAGAAGGTAAACCATGGATGTTTTGTGCTAATGCTGATGCAGTGTAATCAGCTGACTGAGCCTCTTGTATCTCACTTTTAGAGTTCAGTGCAGTAACATCTGGATTTACCCTGGTGGTCAGTGGGGAAGTTACTGGAAAAACCTGAGTTCCCTACCAAGCTGCCTGCTCCTACTCACGTACCAAAATGCTGGAGAATGATGAGAAAAGGATAACATGGCACGTGGGTCATTAATAGTCAGTCAGCTTTGCTGAATCACACTAACCAGTGCAGCAGAAATGGCAGAAAACGAGGAATGGGAGGGAGACAAGGTCAAGAAACAGCCAACTCTCACAGGCACAGATGGAAAAACATCACTTGTAAACATTTAAGTCATCTTTAAATCATAGCATAGTGGGAGATACTGCTCTGAGAGCAGAAATACTATAAAGAAAAGCTGATGAGTTTAGTGGAGGAAAGGACAGCAGGCTCCACTGTGGCATAGGAACAGATGTATAGGGGACAATCAGGTTAAGATCATAGTATCTTCAAGCTTCACTGTCATGTAAGCCCAATATAGATAGCATCTGAGAGTCCAAAGTCAGAACTGCGTCTAAGGAATTACTGAGCTCATGTACTGGAAGAGAGCCATGTCCACCATGTGAACTCAGGCTGGTGTAAGTCTGAAGCAACAACATTTATTCAAGGGTGAAATGAGTTACATTTGTGCCCATCCACTTCTTGTCATTTGCAGTGCAGCTTTATAAAAGTCTGATGCCTTTTCTGCAGGAGCCTGCAAATAATTCAGTATTAATGAATAGTCCTTTCTCCTGTTCTCTAATAAAATATTCTTTGTGGTATAGTAGGGTATCAAGCATTGAACTGAGACAGACAATCCCCAGCTTCAGTGGACCCTAGGGTTTAGTTCTGTGTCTCCATCTTTTCCAGCCACTGGAGGGTCTTGGCAAGTACAGAAGACTGCCAAAAGAAAGACAGGCTGCCAGAATCAAAAAGCCATGCTATCATGAAATGTTTGTCTATGCTGTTTAGCAGAACAATGTGCGCACAATAGCTCGAAACCACCTTAGTACCTGCTGTTCATTGTATTTGTGTTCATGAAAATGCATTGTTCCAAGATCACTGCTGTCATGAAATTTGAGTCCTGACTCCTTAAGGCAGTCAAGAGCTAAACAAGCACAGCCCAAGTACCGATTCTCCACGCTTTCATAGAGATGCACTGCCACCCCTTTTAGTCCACCATGCCTCAAAAGTGGACTACATGCATGGTTTGGCTCTCATACAAGGGAATACCATCTGGTGCCCTACTTGAGGACTTATGGGCTTGTTTGGCATTTCAGTGTGGCTAGCCCAGTCCTCCCTAGCCACGGCAGAGCTCCCTTGATTTCAGAGCTACACGACTACAACAGAAAGGATATTCACTGAGGACTCAATGGCAGTGAGTGCAAGGCTGTTACAAGTGAGTGAATGCAAAACTGATTCTCTGGAACCTTAAACAGAGATACAAAGGGCCTTTTTTTGGATGTTAGTCCAGCTTTTGATTTTAAAAGCTGCTGATTCCTGACCTGGATTACTCAAGCATGGGAGTAAAGGTTAAATTGCTGCAGAAGCTAAAATCCTTTGAAACATTGCAAAGAGGTGATAGGAAATGATCTTTCATCAATATTACAACAGAGTGGCGCTCATCCAGGAAGGTGCAAAGAGTTCTCTGTTTCTGCGTGCGTGAGGAGCTGCCAGCACTCTGCACTACCAGATATTTTTGTCTGAGTGTACTCAGCTGTAACTGGTCCAGCTATAGCCCCTGCTGCAAACAGATGGAAGAGACAGCACAGTGCAGGCACTGCCTTGTGAGCCGAGATTTATGACCTACTGTCAGAGTTCCCTGAGTTCATGTGGGGACCTAGGGTCAGCTCCTGTAAAAGCTCAATGAAAGCCAGGCTGAGAGGATCTTGAATCAGCTGCCCCATACCCACAAGTGCAGGCTGTAATCTCTCTGCTTCCAATTACCTCCATCTGTGTCTCAAAGATCTTGGACAGAAATCAGCAGCTCGTATCCTGAGACTCGTTAGGTACCCAATCGCCTAACAGTGAGCATCCCAATGTACTGCAGTAGGACTTCCATAGTACCAATCCATATATTAACACTATATGTTACAGACATAATGAGAAAGGCTGGATCTGCCACTTCCATGCAGGCTGTTGCCTAGGGCAACAAGATATGAGGGACTGTAAACCATTTAGCTACTGCTTTCTCTGCATGACTCTGAGCTGTATGATTTCCAGTTTCCCTTGGGCAATGAATTGTCTACAGCTGGCCCTGGACACAAGAGCAGTTATCTGCATTTCCAACACATAAATACAAGCCAAACAATGGTGATGTACAGCATTTTGGTCTGCTTGGCAACAGCTGCTAACAAGACCTGACTCTTCTCATTCAGTACATGCCTTGAGCTTCAGAGATTTTATAGAGGTTACTCCCATTTAACACTGGAGAACCACTTCAAGATACCGGAACATGGAAAGGTGAAGAAAATATAAACCCAGAGATGGTATCTTTCTGTATTGCAAGAGAGTGACCATTGCCTTTAAATTCTGAGACCTTTAATGTAGCAGCCATATTTTAATTATACATAGGTAGAGGATTAGCCCACAGTTTTTGGCATCTCCCATTATTATTACTGCAATATCAATAGTTTAGTTAGGACTTTCTGAGGATGTGCAAATGCTGACAGGCAGTTATTGAGGGAAAGAACTGCAGAATACACATGCAGCTTAGTAACAAAGATAAATAGAAATGAGATGATTTGACATGTGAAGTTTGGATTTGTCATCTATTGATTACATATGTTAAACCTAAACACTCAAAATGAGTTTTTTTTTCTGGCATGGCATTTTTATTCTAATAGAATTGCTGTGGCTACAATTACTATCAGGAGAGTTTACTCTTGTTATCAATCAATAATCCTTCACATAACAAAGGACAACTATAAATATTCCGCCCTTTTGAGTCTGAAGTTCACTGATATCCATTACACTTTGGTTCAGAGATCTCTGAAACCAAAGCTTAATTTCGGAAGAGATCAATATTGGTGTTTGCAGCATAAAAGCCAAAGCTGATGACATACATACGAGCCATACGATAGATTTTGCAATATTTAGAGAAAAGGTTATGTGAAACAGAAATAGATATGGCCTTAGTATGACCCTAAGCTGTGACTGGGTGCAAAACTAGTCAGAAAGCTCCCAGCAATTATATGGCAGTAGTTAGTGCATGAAGGGTGTTGGGAAAATCTGATTAATCCTTGTTATTGTGGTCAGCTTATTTTGTGAAAACAAAATTCCTAATTTTTTGAAAGAGATTCAAAGCTACTCTCATCATCTGCCTCAGATATCTGCACTGTTATCAATGTCTAATATCTTTTCCTCTTCCACATTGCTGAAGCCAGGAGAGGCTTCACAGCAGACTTTGAAGTCACAGTTCATTTTGAGGTAAACTTTTTGAGGTTTTTTGGGTTTTTTTTTATAGCTCATAAAAATCCTATTTTCTGGCTTTGTTATCAGCTAGAGGAGACAGCAGTTTCACCAATGTGCAGTTGTCATTTTGGATCATGTTGAATTACACCCTGCTTTACAGCAGAGCCTTGTGCATAGTTGTATCTTGAATGCATGTGTGTTCATTCTTGATCTCTTTAGGAGCCATAGTTTAAGTTTTACACAAAAGTCAGTTTCCTATTTAGGAGAAAGCACATCCGTTTATTTTAATCTCTAGAAAATATGAGAGCATAATCTCATGGCAGCTTCTCTTTCAGCAAATGTGAGAGTCTGCTGAGGTTTTGATAACTTAATTGAGCACTACAAAACTTATTAAAAGTCTTAAATACCTGCTAGGAACTACAGTGACAAGGAATATACCTTACAGGAAAATAAGGCTGTCATTGGTATGATCATCCTCACTCCTCAGAAAGCAGGTCCACAATACCTGAGCAGAGATGATGGTAGAGTCAAATGACACATCAGGTCTAAATTAGTCTAGCAAGTCTAAACTGCAGTGCGGGGACAGCAGAGAAAGCAGCTGAAAACCGCCTCACCCACTGCATAACAGTAAGAGGGACTGGTGGCCCTCTTAAATGGAGGACTTGGGGCACTAGGTGGAAGGTGCCTTGGTTGGAGCTTCAGGAGAGAATTCTCTGGTAATTAAGGCTGATGAAGGCACTTGGGATGCTGACTACCTGCTGCTGTCTAATGCAAAATGTTTTCTCGGTACATCTCACGTGCTCCAAAATACCTGCCTTGTCCGCCTCAGTGCTGATAAGTGCGATCAGTCATTGAGGCTGGGTTTAAAACCCCTTGTTATTGTCTCATTTTTATTTCAACCTGTTCACTCATTCTTGGCGGTTTCAGGTCAGTGGCCTTTGCTATTAGACCTGCTACCTCTGAAAGCGCATGTGGCAGTATTTAGCCTAACACAAACACTGCAAAACCTTGATGAGCAAGACACTATTTTAAAACACAGTGTTGAAATGATGGGGAGATCTACAAAGGATGTGAAATACAGCAAAGAAATACTCTGTCCCACGTTCAGGGCTACAACCAAGAAAGGGTTATTTTTCGGTAGGTTCCTATTTATCTTCCAGCTTTACTGCAGTAATTACAATTGATCTTAGACAAATTGTATTAAAATGTTGGGATTCAGTTCCGAGCTGAAGGTTTTTTTTCCTTATGCTTCATTATTTGTATTGAGATTTTAGAGTTCATTGGTGGGTTCTTATAATGTTCTGACACAATTAAAAATATTGCTTGAATTTTTTCACAGTTGATTGCTATTCTTGAAGTAAGTATATGTAGAACAGAAGATAGGCAGGAAAATATTTTGTAGAATTATGTGAATTTATGCTACAAAGGAGGAGCAAATACAAGGGTGTAAATAGGAGGTGACACTCATTTCCCCACCTGAAAACAGGTAGCAATTAGGAGTAGGTGTTATCACTAATAGTGGCAAGGAGAAGGGCTGCAGGGCCTGTTCCAAGGGAGCTGTGAAAGAGACTCTAGCTGAAAGAAATGAAACAAGAAGGTAGATTTTTAGGTGTAGAAGGAAATACAAAAGAGAGGCAGGAAGGCTGTATGAGGTGACCTAAAGGCCATGTGGAAGGCTGATCTGAGGCTTGGTGCTTGTGTGCTGTGGAGACCTGAAAGGGGTGTGCTACCTGGGAAGATGCAAGAGTGTAGAGAAGAAGAAAAAGATTCTTTGGAAGCTGGGAGGCTACACAGGAGACCTGAAGGCTGGGTAGGTTGCTGGTAATTCATGTGTTGCCCCGGTAGTCTGGAAGCCTGATCCGAGTCCAATGATATCACCTAAAATGGCTTAGAGACTTAAGAAAGAAAAGAAATATAATTACTTGCAAGAGATCCTATAGATAGAGCCCAGAGAAGCAAGCAACAATTATGGATTATTTGCCAGCACATTAAAGAATTAGACTTCCTTTCAGTCAGGGTAATTTTGTGGAGTCAGTTGTTAATCTAAAGCTCTTGGAGCCTTCAGGGCTGCAGGAGAGGGAAGAAAAAGCAGAAACCGATCAGATGTTGAAGGATCTTAAGAGGGAGGAGTGTTTGAGGAGGAAGAGAAGCAGCTGTTTACTCTGAATATCTTTACATGACTTAAGAATTAATTTGAGTGATAGCTGGGTGTTGTAGTTGGCTTTCAGTGGTGTCTGGAAGCATTGGCTAGTTGAGCAGGGCAGTGCTTGGAGTCTGCCTGTGGCGTTGCTCTCCGCTGGCGTGTGGGGTCAAACGGCACAAATGTCTTCACCATAAAACTCCAGCAGATGTGTCACCTACTCAAATCTTCTTTCAGTGGTGGACTGAAAATGCATGATTCAACCTTCTTTCCTGCCCATATCCAGCGTGCCTCTATCAGTATCTTTGAAGCCGTGCTTTTAGTACAGCTGACTGAAAAGTGTGCTATGTTACTGAGATGGTGCTGACAGATATTTCTAGTTTGCAGTTCCAGGAGAGATCATGCTTATCTACATCAGTGTTGCTATAGAACTTTGTAACAACGACCAAACCCTAGTAGCTTCACGTAGTAGCAATGCAAATATGGGGTTTTGGTACTTCAGAGAATCAGAAGTCCAGTGTAGACAGACCTATATTTGGGAGCAATCAAGAGGATGGCAGGCTGCTTGATCTATATGCTTCTGTACATTTTGGGGGTAAATGTCTCGTATATCTGACATGGTTTCATTCTTGACAAGAGACTAGTCCTAACTGTGAACCTACTGCTTTTAGCTGCTTTCAAACTACTTTGCTGTTGCTTCGTTAAGCTGAACATCTTTGCATTTAAAGATTCTTCTCAGTTAAACCAATCTGAAGGTCTCTTGAGCCAGTGGGAGATGTATGGATATCTGTTTTTAGCATATTCCTCCCCAGATTTTGACTTTTGTGGAGCAAAGCTTTTGGTGAAACTATTTCCCACCACCACCTCAAGCCTTCTTCAAATGTTTCTCAGATGCATCCTCAAATAAAAAAAACCCCAAAATATTATTCTTACACTGCATCCTTTTATGGCAATTAAATGCGAAATTGTTTATTTTGTGGGAGTTAAAATCTCTCTGTGGTGCCAAAGTGCTCAGCTGAGAATCACTGGAGAACTGCAAAGTATTATTTAATGCTATACTCCATGAAGTGGACTTAGGCCTATTGGGACTAAGGTCCATAAACGGATGTGGGATTTAGATACATTTTACTGAGTTAATCTGTGCTGGTCAGCAGAAAGCATTTGTAGTGGGCTTCCTGGCAGGCAAAAGAGCAGTTTCTTATCTCATCAGAACGCTGCACCATTCAGCTTTAGGCGATTTAAGTCCATAGCGCTGTTGAAATCAAAGCACTGTCCTTATTTTATGTTGGCTGATGGTCTAGCCTTGTGCATACAGTATTTTGCAGACCCCAGTGTATGAATGCCACATGTAGTGTGACATTTGAGTTGGTGAGGAAGGTCTTTGTGCACTAACGTGGTGCAGAGAAACCCTTGTGCAGCCTCTTGTAGGACAAGTTATCTCAAATGCAGTGCTATACTGTTTTTGTACCTGAAGCTGATTTACATACATCTGTTTTACTGTGTGGATCCACTTGCCTGTTAGTATATATGTTCTCTAGATAATTTTAGGCTTGCTGAGGAAAGGAAGCAAGGCTTTTATGCTTGTGCTTTGTCTGCCTCTCCCAGCTGGCCCCTTTCCATATAATTTTAGCAGCTCTTGCTTGGTTATGACAAAGGATTGAAACTCTTGGTTTCCTGTAAATCTGGTGAAAATAGATTGCAAGAGAGCCAATAATTAATTTATCCTGCTGTTAGACATTACAAGATAAGGACAGTATAGGACGATGAAAGTCAGTAATTGTGCTGTTTGGGGAGGAGAGAAAGAGGTCTGGGAGTGTGGTTGTGTGTGGTGGGGCAATATCTTGGCCTTGCTGTGCCCTGGTGCTTGATGCAGTGCTCAGGGCAGGGCAAGGTTAAAAAAGAGTATGCATAATGTACACTGATGCACATGCTAGCAGATTTTTCATGCCTTTATTTTTCTACTGTACATCAGGCTTTGGTATAAGTGTGGAAATTGCCCTGTAGATTATGTCTTTCTGGAAGCTTGAATCTATTACAGCTAATGGCTTAGAGACAAAGCTGGTGACAATAAACCGGGGAGAGCTCAGGTGTTCAGGCTATGGGTGGATATGAAGAAGGAAAAACTCTGCAGCATGAGGCACTGAGCAGGACAAATTCCTACTGCCTGGATATATATGTGTGCAAGTGTCCACCTGCCCGATGCTTTCGCTTGTGGGTGCACACAGAGGACAGTGCTGCAGCATCTCATTTGCAGGTGCCCAGCAGCGGGAAACTACCTTGTGGGCAGGTCCTTCAGGACAAACCTCTGGTTTCTGACAGCAGACTTGCCCCGAGGAAAAAATCTCTTGCCAGGACAGAGGGTCTAAGTCCTCTTTGACTGATTCTTATCCTCAGTTGTCTAGAAGGATGCAGGCCTTGCTCTAGGGGATGTGAAGGGCTTTGATGTGTTTGATGTCCATCTGTTATCTCAGAGAGCCCAATCAGTGAAAGCATTGGTGCTTAGAAAAGTCTAGATAGGAGCTCCTTTTTCCCTTGTGGACTGCTCAGAGTAACTGAATCAACCTTGCCGCACAGACATGCAAACAGGAAGAAATCAATAGTCTCTAAAGTCAAATATCCCACTCTGTGTAGTAATTCATATTGAGCATTTGAGAGATAACAATAAAACATTGGAAATGCCTTTACTGTACTTAGTAATGTGAGAAGCTGTTTCTTCCTCTTCAGCTAACATTTGGCGTGTGGCCAACGCCCCAAGTACCAACAGCCCTTGTGATTCTTATGGATACTATTTTGATCCCTGTGTCTTTCTGGTCCTTCTTTATCTGCTTCAAGCTATGAATTGCAACAGCAACAACAAAAAAGTGCTGCTTACGTTGAGGAATGTGCACAGCTGTGTCTGAGGGAGAGAAGCTGTCCTGCTGGTCTTTGCTGCATGGATCCAGCAACTGTTCTGCGCTGCCAGTGCTACAGTGCTTGGTTGCAGGAAGAAAAAGGGGAGAGAAAGAGGAATAGTGCAGTGATCTGGACACTAGGGTTACTGTCACACTGGAGGTGACTCATTGTGTCAGTGGCAGAGTACCAAGAGAAGACAACACGTTCCCTTCTCTGCGTCTTGGAGCCACTTCTTCAGCAGTTATGCTGGTGCTGGAGGGCAATGGCACAAAGTCTGTACCTGTGCATCCACCTCTCACAGTGCATGCTGCACTGCTGATAAGGTCATCATGGTGTTTAGGAATGTGGGAGAATATGGCCTTGACCCTTGACCCAGTTTTATGGATCATAACCATCTCTGGGTTACCTGATGTCTCTCTTGCCTGTTCCTTCTGCATTTACTTGTCTTTCATTTGTCCTCCTGTTGCTTTCAGCCAAGCACTATGTTTTGGGTGTGTGTTGCACAGAAAGGCTCTTACCCTCGTTTGAGTTCTGGGGCATTTCCATGATCAAGACTGGAATACCTTTGCATCCAAGCATAAGCCCTGAATCTAGCTGTTCTTTACCCTTACGGTAGTTACCGACAGGTGATCTTGCCAAGCAGATGCCTAGCGGGACAGAAATGCCTCCTATTCTTGCTAGTGTGCGCTTAACTGCACAGGTCAAGAGTGCCAGGTAAAATAAACCCTGCAGGGGCAGCAGAAAGCCCTGCCCACTGCTTGGCATAGGAGGATTCCACTGTTCTCCTGATCTCTTGGGCAGCTTCTCTGGTCTGGCAGTGATGGCACAGGCTGTTGTCATTTGTTGTTGGGTTGTTTTTTTAATGTTGGTAACAGTCCTTGGAAGCCCTGGATGCCTGCACAGCTTTGAGATGTCAGTAGACGTTCTTTGGCTGGGTTGTCTTTTGATCTTTGCTATGATCACTCCTGCTTTTGGCAGCTTGCATGGGAGTGGATGGGGACTAACAGTGGCAGACTTATTGTTTCCTGCTGCTGGAGGTGACCAAAACAGTTTTCCTCATCAGTTAAGAAATCTCTTTAAGGAGATCAGTGTAATGAGATTCTGAAGCCATATGGCACTGGAATTAGTAGTTACTTTGTGCAGTAACTGCATGCTGTAATTGCAACAGTGCTGTATGCTAGAAGTAATTTCAAGAGCAGAGATATCTTTTTCCTCTGCTCATTCATTTAAATCCTTGGGGCTTAAAACAATTCCTGGGATGTAGCCCTTTATTAAAAAGGAAGGGAGAAGGAATGCTGGTTTGCTTTTTATTAGTTGGAAGAAAATAAATGGAAGTTAATAGAAAAGACCAGTTTCTGTTTCCTAGCTGAACAGTGGAATGGATGTTACCTTTAATAGCACTGTGTGCTCTGAAAATAAACCTGTAAAGCTGCTGAAATGCCTCATAGCTTATCAGCCTCATGATCTGGATGGTGGGGAAGGCAGAAAGAAGGTCAGCAGGCATGTGCAAGAGGAATGGTGTGTTTCAGCATAACTCTCAAAGAAGAGTTCAGACTCCGGAAAAAAACAAATCAGATAAACACATGGAAAATGTGAAGTTGGGTTTCAGGAATTACACAGATTTTATATTTTTTTCCCCTTAGCTTCTATGTATATCAATTATAGTAGCTCTGGATTTAGCTTATTTCTTAGCCTTGTAGAATACTGTAAGCAGGCAGGAAGAGCTGCTGGTCTTCATGAATAAACAGGATATCTCTTGCTGCTCTTGTTGTGGGATTTTTGTTTTGTTTTGGGTTTGTTTTTTTTAAATTGTTGGTGGATAGGAGAGGCAATTTTTCAGTCTCAACAACTAAACTTTCTTAATGGTTCTTACAAGGCTCTAGTGCAAAAGGGATGTATGTTTCTCCTTAATTGTTTTAATGACCATGTGGGGTAAGTTGCAAATAGGGAGTGTTTTGCAGTATTTTCTAGCTGAAAACTGCAGCAGAAGCAAACTTCTCTCCTCCTTCCTCTGGCACATAACTGCTGTTCCCAAACTCAATTTCTTGTGAAGAGTCATGTCTGTTGTGCCCTGCATCCTTGACATCCAACGTGCTTGTTGCACTATTCATGCTTAACAGTGATACCAACAATTGGAGCACCGCTATTTGGGGAAGAAATGTATTTCCTGAGAAGAGACACGGGGCTTAAACTGATTTAACTGAGCTGACTTGAAATTTGTGGCAATCCTTTGGCCATACAGTAAAGGCAGCAAGCACCTTCTAATGAGCTCCGGTTCCAAGGTGAATTGGTGTTTTTAGTGAAAGTAGGAATCCCTGCAGTTCTTCTGCCTGTTTTGGTTAATGGCATCTGAGAATATCTGGATGATTAGGTTTCTTTTAATTTCTGATGATGTTCTTGCATCTATTTACTTGCTTACTCATTGACAGACCAACCCAGATGACATTGCTAGGCAGTGCTGGCAATACAGGAGCAGAAAAGGTTTTCTTCCTTAGCTTTTCCAAACTTTTTGATGTGTTTGTCTGGAGCAGCAGGAAAGTAACTCCTCTCCATTCTGTTACCTATGGAGAAGACTCAAGGAGGTGTACTTGCCTCTTTCTGTACCTATTCCTTCCACTATACCATTCTGCACACAAAGAATAGTAATTGGTTTTCAGATGGATACCCTTTAGCTAACAGAGGAAAATTTGTGAAGAATCAGTTAACTACACTGAGTGCATGTTTGGTAACATTACAGAAAAGCATTCCTGTGAGCCAGCCCTTGCAGCAACTCCAGTGCAGTATGGAAGAGGTAGTTTGTGTGGCAGGAAACGGTGCAGCTCTCAGTACTCTGGTGTCAGAGGTTTCTGATAGTGTCAGGAGAAGCTAGTCCAGCTGCTTCTTACACTCAAGTGAAATGAAACTTGCAGGAGAATAAACAGATCCTTCTGTCTGTCCCTCCATCCTAGAACTTGCACATCATTCAGTCCTGTTGCTAAATGTGTAGCGACTACAGTCAGCTTATTTTTTACCTGGAGATGGGTGGTGGCAGAGATACTGTAGGCATCGGGGATGCATATTTAATAGTGTAATTGATCAGTGTCTGATTGGGAAAGACTGAGAGTTGGATAGTTTTCTTGGTATGTGCAGTAGCTTCCTGTGCTTCAGAAGTTCACGCATAGGGCCTCCCCCTTGGAACAGAGTGTCTCTCAGATCCTCCAGTTGCTAAGCCACATGGAAACTGGTGGGAGCAGCATATGCAAGGGAGGATGGCAGACAGGAGTGTATTGTCACAAATGCTGAATTCTCCCCAAGGGTAGAAGTGCAGCTATTCTGTATATGTCAGACATACACATGAACATATCGTCTGAGAAGCTTATTTTCCAAGGTACATCATGTTTGCCTGTGTATGGAAGGGCACTTTGAGCCCATCTAATGTACAAACAGAGGATGAAAGAAAGGTTTTAAGATAAAACTTCAGTGTTATGTTTCTAATTTTCTTATCTCACAGTGACAGCTTTCTACAAATTTATCCTGCCTTCTGTGAATCTGCTTTCTCTATCTGTAAAATACTGCAGTGCACAGGGGATTTCTTTATGGAAGTTCTAATAAATATTTTACAAATGCTAATGAATCAGATCACCCAACAGCTCAGTACGTCATTGTCCTCACTTTGCAGGCAGGGTTTTGGCAAAGAGCAGAAGGGTGACCAGCTTCATGCCACGCAGCAAATTTGGTGGTGAGGAGGAGTGAGGTGGGGGTTTGCAAGAGGCAGAAGAAGGGAGGTCTCCTTTTACAGCTTACTTTCATCAAAAGGAGAGGTCCTGGGACTCACTGCTTACTGAGTCTGGTAGCTGTTTTACTGTGTGGTCAGTTTGTACGTGCTGAGTCAGGGAGCTGAAACAGCTCACTGAGTGATTGGGGAGCACAAAAGCCAGCAGGGAAGAAGCAGCGAAAGTTTGTGGAATGGGGAAGAAATAGGGCTGAGTTGATTGCTGTAAGCTTCAGCTTAAAGGTGTTCATGCTTTTTCATCTAGTTATTCACCATTTTAGTCATGTCATCATGTGGTGCTTTTCTTCTCCTGGGCATCTTTGTCACCTGTAGTTCAGTCTCAGATCTGTATTAATTATTTTTTTCCTTTCCCCCTCTGGGGATCAGCTATGGTCTGAGAGGGCCATGAGCTAAGCAGCACTGGATGCAACTATGTAAAGAGCCAATAGGTAGTAGTGACTGAGGCAGAAGAAGGCAAAGACTCTCCTGGCCTGTGCATAAGATCCTTTTCCTTGTATAAGAACAAGAAAGCTTGTTCTGTGCTCAGGTCCCTGCAGTTTGGATTGCAGCTCAGTTCTTATTCACTAGCTTTTCACTGAATCTTTTGCACCCTCGCTGGTGCTGGCCTTGTGTCTGTTCATGCATCTCCTGTGCAGTCCCATCCCAACCCCAGGGAAACTTTTTATTTCAAAGCATCAGGATTCGGTGCTCTCTGCACTCAGTTCCTTAAGTGCTAGTTTCTTTATAAGGCACTGTGACCAGTGATTTCCATTACACTAATTGTTAAAAGGGAAAAAGGTCAGCTTAAATATCCAGCTCCTTCAAAGAGATGTTTCTAAGTGTACATTTCAGATTTCTTATTTTGATGTCAAACTGATGGATCCAGAGTCTTTTCTAAAAAAAATTGTGTGGGAGCTGCACGGTTAGCAGAGTGTGTCTGCCAGCAATATTTCCCTTCTGTCCTCCATTTGCTACTCTGTTCATCTAGATTATCAGATCTTATGAGCAGAGACTGTGCACAGCAGCAGAGGGCTTTTCTGCATAGTCGCAGCCTCCCAGTACTGCTGCCAGACGTATGAGTAATTGGTTGAACAGCTCTGCGGAGCAGTCTCCTTGCACTGTCCGAGCTGAGATGCGGAAATAAAAAAAAAAATCCATTCTCAGTGAAGAAGAATCATAAAGTCCTAAGCCTGAAAGGGACTGAAAATCATGAAGAAAAACCTTTTCTTAAGGAAAACTTCATTGTGAACGTATATGGCATGCTCTTTAAGAGACAATCTGTGATCTTGCATCGCACTTCTGGGATCTTCTCTCTTCATTGTTGCTTATAATATAGCTTTAAATTAACGATAAGGAAGCCATTCAGGACATGGGCTGTGCTGAGGTTCACAGCTTTCATTCTGAATGAGAGGATAAAGTAAACTGATATTGAAAGCAAGGAGGGAGAAACAAACACAGTCAGTAAGCCTATAAAAGTCTTAGCCAATGGCAATAGTAAGTATCTTGCTGGCGAGGGTGACCTTGAATGAACTAAGTGGGATAAAGTCACCAGCCTGGACTGACGGCTGAAGAATCAGGCTGAATTCCAGCAAACGGAGAGCAGATTCCTGACAATATTCTCCTGAGCTGTGGCAATGGCTTCTCGCTGCTGGAAATGTGGACAACAGGTGCCCAGGAATCCATCTTTCACTGCTGTCCGAATAACAGAAGGAGAAATGAAATCTTATCATGATTTTATAGGAGGATGCATTAGACTGGAGCGAATGGCAAAGAAAGGTATGTGCAACATCGTTTAAAGAAATAGTATCTTCTTTCAGTGCTAGCTGCATTGCATTCCTAGGAAATGTGCAAAATGAGATTTTTTTTTTAATGCTCTCTCTGAGGAGTCAGTGCTAAATAAAGACAACTGGCTGGATTTGAGTATTAACTCAGGTATGAATGCATCATTTGACTTGACTGCATATTTCTGGGTTATTTGCAGTGATTTGACCTATAGGAGGTTAAAATGAATGTTAGACTCATTCTGAATATTTACGTCACTTGGATGTTAGACACTGAGGTTGCTATATGTGTCTGGAGCAGGTATTTGCTGTGCATGTGATATACCTTTTTGAAATGAATGTGAGGAGGTAGAGAAGTGGGCTTCATGACCACTTGACCCAGTTACCCTGTGCTCCTAAATTACCATGTAGAAGGCTGCTGTCTTTCTCACTGTAAAGATTCTGATTTCACTGTAGTTAGAAACTTGGACTATGGAGCTTTTTATGCTGTGTGTCAGTCTGGCTATGGGGCAGTATTCTCCTCTGAGTGAGTTGTTAGTATAAGATACTGATGTCCTGGCAATTCATACTAATTACATGTTAACTCTGTAGTGATGTTAGTTGGAATCTGAGCTGTTGACTATTTAGTCACCTATCAAGATTGCTGAATCATAGAACACTCTTTTTGTATGTGTCATTTGAGTGAAAGATTAATCAGTCTCCTTTGGTTTTATTTGCTCTGTTAACTTGAATAAATACTTAGCAAACCTCAAATCCAGAAACTTATAATGTGTTCACTGATATGTGAAAAAAGATCCCTAAAAGCGTGCAATATGATTGTACTTTGAAGTTGGATAGTTTAGTATGATTTAATTAGCTCTTCAGAAAAGATAGTTGCATTCAATCTAGTGAATCGAGAATATTCCCCAGAGAAAAAGGTGGACCAGAAGCAGGTCATCTGCTGGCAGCTCTTGCTTGCAAACTGGGATTTGCAGATGCTTTCTTTAATAGGGCTCTAATGCACAATGCCAGGGTTTGAAAACTGCAAAGCCTGTCCATTGTACCTTTGCTTGTTGGCTATCTACCCATGCTGATTTTTGGGCTCGGTGCCTACCTATGTGTTGTTGGATTTGGCTGACCTTTCAGTGACACTGATGTTTCCAGTTGCTCTCTTTGTAATGAGGTATTCTGAGTTCAGCATAGCATGGCAGAAATGTGTGGTAGCTGAATAAAATACAGATTAGAATGAATTGAAGTTCCTTTCTGAATCTATGATCAGGTGTTTCCAAGCTGCTTATGGCTTTGGGGGCCCAGGGGCCTGCTGGAGGCACCACTCAGGCATCTGCTGTTCTTTCTTCCTGTAGGTAGAGAGGGGAAGACACTGGTAAGAGCTTTGCCATGGTTACTGTTCCCAGGGAAACGCCTTCCCTGCCTCTCATGTTGAGAGATGACCTGGCATAGTGTTATGGGTAGAAATACTTTGGAAAATCATTTTCCGCTAGACAGCAGATAGTGTATCAACTAGTCTGAGCCTAGTGCTGCTTTGTAAGGCTGGAAGAATCTTCACTGCTTTTGTTTCAAATTCAGTTAAGAAGGCCACAAGAGGGGCCGAAGTTAGGTTGTTGCTAGAGACAAGGTGCCTTCAGCTGCATCTGTTAAGCTGTGTGAGCTGTGAGAATGCATCAGTGACAGCTCTGCATGTGGTCACGAGTGAGAAAGGGGCTGAAGATCTGGCAAGGTGCACAGGAATTCATAGCAGCAACACTGCCTGGGTTCTTTTTCCTACTCTGAATGGACTCTGACCCTGTACTCATCTCTTTTTTTCAGCCTTAGTTTTCTTATCTGTAAAGTAGAAGCAATGAGAATTACCTGCCTCCGTAAACACTGGATCCTGATGATGTAGCTATGACTATGCCCTGAAGGTTAGACCAGTTTCCCTTTGCAGCAGGTGCTACATAAACACAGGGGAAGACAGGTGATCTGTCCCATAGAACCTGGACTCTGCCTCTCCCATCCTGCTAGTCCTTTTCCATCAGCAAAGATCTGTTGACAAACTCTGGGAGTGGATGTGTGCCCTTTTCTCAGGCTGACTTTGCCTGATCGTAGTAGCAACGCAGGATCATGAATTTCTCTGGCGTGTGCCTAGTTGACTCTTGCTTAAGGGTACCTTCCTGCAATGTAAGGATCCATCTGGAGCATTATTGAGGACTAATTGGCTAGTGCTTACTCAGTGCTTCAGACACTCCAAAGCATGAAGCGTTTTTCACATTTGGACCATGCCTGTGGAACCCTCTGAATATTCTATGGTAATTTTATCTGTTCTACTAAGTATTGTAACAAGAAGAGATGGAAGATGCACAAGTAACCATAGCAGAAAGAATGGCTCTGTTGTTGCAGGTAGACCTGCAGGTAACCTGCCTTCCAGCAGGACCCCCCAGCAAGCAGCACTTCGCCAAGTTTATCCAGTTCCTGGATCACACCAGTTGAAGGCTTCCTTTGAGTCAATGTGGTTTGTTTTCATGAGTGGTTAAAAGTGTGTTTGTAGTCTCCTGTTTGTGTCAAGAGATGAAAATATTGAATGCTTACCAAAAGAAAGTGTCACTGTGCAGGCCAGTTTAAGGACAGGTTCCCTATGGCCAGCCCCATGATGACTGCTTAGAGCTCTGCAGCCCTAGCTCCCTGCAACAGGCAGAGGACAGACCTTGCTGTGTGGGATGGTCTACGGGTGCTGAAGCCTCCTTGAGGGCTGATGTACAAATGGTGCTATTTTTAAGCACTGGTCTGTGACCTTGAGACTGGGAGATGCAGCTCCAAGGAGCTATTGCTGATAACTGAAGGAAGGAGCCTCCAGAAAGCCAGGCAAGAGATTTGGCAGAAACTCCAGTCCAGAGCTGATCCTCCTTATAGGGCTCTCAGTTCCTCATTAAAAAAATACTGCACCTGAAAGCAAAGCAAAGCCTCTTGTCATGAAATACATCATTCTTGTGTTTATGTGCCTTTTCAGCATTGACATGACTATTCATATCACCTAGCTGCGGGTTAACAACCTTCATGCTTGAGGACACCTCCTGCCAAAATGAGCCCCTCTGTCCCCAGATGCTCTTAATTACTCTGCTTTGTTGTGATGCTCCAATGGGACCACACTGCTGCTGGGGCTTAACGTGGGTGGATGAGCATTGGCCAATTAGGGTATGTTTCTGTATGCTGTGGAGCTTGAGGCTGCATGCAGATCATATAATTTTTAACTGAACAGGTATGTTTTATCTGCACTCAAGGCTGATGCCTGTGTAAAACAGGGTAATGACTCTGTTGACACTAAGGAGCATGGAGTTCATTGCTGAGGCTATTCAGAATTTTGTTGCTGATGCAAAACAGGGTACAAGCCTCCTTGCCAGTAGGATTGGGACCTGTCTCTTGTGCAAACAGAATATTTCTGATTTTGTCCTTCTGTAGGACAGAGGAATGCTGCAGGTCTCTCTGCCCATCAGTCATGGGGTCTTGTTCTTGATCCTGCTGCTGTGTCTCTGTTGCTGCTGGAAATGAAAAGCAGTTCTTCAGGTCTATCTATCTGGGGAGGAAAATGAATTGAAATATTGGAAATGGTTTTAGAGCAGTTAAGGATTTTAAGATAGAAAATGGCTGCCATGGTATTATCTCCAGAAGGAAATCCCATCTGAATGAGATCAGGCTGAAATTTCTTAGACTTTTTGGAGCTTGTCTGCCTTCAACAGCAAAATAAATGAGAAATTATGACCTTTCTACTAAGGTGCTAGTTACTGGGGAAAGTGACTCTTTCATGTGAAGACTGAAACCTGCAGTGTAAGTGGGAGGTATTTCTAAATCCCTTGAGGCTCAGTCACAGTGCCTCTTCATGCATTGCTCAAAATTTTTCTAGATTTATTTGCTTTCAGTATCTATTCTCCTCTTTAATGTAAAATGCTACCTAGGGAACCTGGGATAAATATTTTCAACTGTCTCTCACTGCAAAGAAAATAGCTAAAATAAAATACTCTTTTCCATAGAGTTCGTTCAAAGAAAAAAATTCTTATTTTAGATGCTTGTGTCTCTCTCCACCTGCCTCCATTGATATGCAGCCGGCTTTGCTGCTATTGAACAATACTGAACTCTGTTTACCTAACCAGAAAAGTCTAGAGAATGGTCATGGAAATAGGGAAGGCATAGCTTGATTTCCATTATAAGTGTTTTGAGAGATAAGTAGTGCTGAGAAGATCAAGAGAACGAATTCTCAGAGGGCAAGTTATAGCAGAAGCCTTCTGGGTTGTTTATGTTTTTTTTCCTTCCTCCCACGATACCAGAACAAGAAACAACTCTGTGAAATGGAAAAGCCTTAAACAGGGATAGACAGATTGCTGTAATTGGTAACGTTTTGTTAACTTGTGGGACTTATTGCCACAAGATAATAGCTCATTGTGCTTTTTCTTTTTTTATTATCTAAATTGCAGTGTAAACTGTCTGGGGTGAAGATTTTTGGAGGGCAGTGGTGCTGAACTTACTGGGAGCTTGGAGACTGTCTGTGCAGAGCTCTCACCATAATTATACCCACGGAGCTTATTGTCTGATTTCAGCCAGTTCTGCTGCTTCAAGACCTACCTAAAGACATGGTTCTGCTTTGCTGATATGTTGACCTTGTGTACAAATTCAGCTGCTGCTTTATTATCTGAATCTTGCTGTGGATTAACATGCTTAGTAAGGCTTCTGTCTTAGAATCTTCTCCTTTCTCATCTGAACACTGTTGAGTAGAATTACTGGTGTTCAAGTATAAAGGAATGATAAATACAGTTTGGTTTTAGCAGCCCGGCTTCCCTTATATGAATATTTGACCTATGCCAGGTTTCTTGTTGCACAAATTTCTGATCCTATTAGTTCATTCTGTTTCTCAAGGGCAAAGAAAACCCTCCAGGATTTTACAACAGACAAGAATTATTGACCAAAGGTTTCAGTTTTCTCCTTTTTCTAAGCCAGGATGTCTCAGCAATTTTGTTCTGCACAGAGACCACACTTCATTCATATTCAGAACCTGTTCCTGTGAGTCATTAAACTGGGAATTGCTGAGTTCAGGCTATTTGTCTAAACTTGAGTCACCACCTTGATATATTGGCCATAGGAGCCTCTAAGGAGCAAGGGTTTGCATGGCTGAAGATCTGATTATGCAATTGAGAGACTGTTAATTGGTAAGGTCACCCTCTGCTAACATTCAGAAAACCTGAGGTGAGAAGGGAAGAGGGAAAGGAATGAGGTACTGTTTCATTTTTGCTTGACTTTACCACTAGACTCAAGAAGGGAGATCTGCCAGAGAAAAGATGAAATTAGGGGCAACTATCAAATTTTGAAACCAAAACAACAGTAAGAGTCAATAGGCTGGAAATTACAGTGAAAGCTTTGAAACACAAGCCAATTTCTTTGCGTTAGGCCAGCTCAAGGTGTAGCAGTGGATTTGCAGTTGCCTGGAGCCTTTAACATAAGATTAAAGAGCTTTCTGAAATGCTGGTTTAATCCAATTTCTGTGAATGTTTTGCGTGTTCAACAAGTCAAACACGATGAACCTAGTGGTCCCTCCTGGTCCTGCAGTGAAAGAATCATTCCTTGTGATGCTTTTGGTGAGACATACTTGTCACATTCTTGACAGGAATGGTTGGACTCTATAATCCAGTGGATCCTTTCCAACCTAGTGATTCTATGTTTCTAGATGTGAACATGTGAGTGTGTGGGGTCAGGTACTCAGATAGTGCAAGTTATTTCAGGAACCCTGAGGCACATTGTAGGAACTGAGGAATAGGTCCCAGAATTTTGGGTTTTGATTGTGGGTTTTTTTTTTTTTTCTAAAAAGTAAACTTTCATATTTCCTGCAGTTGCTTACCAGTAACAAAAACTGAAATGTCAACAAGTGTTACTATATTCCATATGCTGCATGCTGGTGAAATAATATTTGGATAGTAAAAAGTATTGTTTCACTGAGAGAAGCACAACTACATCTTTTGAGCTCAGCAAAGACATGGATGCTGAAATCACCTTTTCTGATTATGCAAACCAAAAAATTGTCTGACACTTGTAAATCTGGTTTATGAAATTGAAAATGCTGTCTGATGAGCTTTCCTTTGAGCATGCAGAGGACAAAGAGGAACTCCTTGATGTCTCTGCTATGGTAAATTCATTCCTCTCCCTATCTTAGGAGTTCAGCGTAAGGTTAGCTCTTTGTGTTCACTTGCAGAGTGGTATTTAGCCTTCCCACTCCACAGCTGGATCTGCTGCTTCTGCAGCATTGCTACATACAGGGTTAAAATAATTTTTAGAGTGTAATTGTCTAGTGCATTTATCAGCCATTTATATTGATATGACACTTTTTCATAGTTCTCTGGATCTTCTCCCACCTCAGCTCCTAGAGTGGACTAGTCTTTGCAGGAAGGTCTCAAACACTGCCCGGCAGAGGGCAGTGGGCAGTGCCAAGCCATATTGCTGATTTATGCTGGGAACTGGCCTTGCTGGGCACTGGTTCAGCTGTCATCTAAGGCTCCCACTGGTGATGAGCTGGGTCTTCGTAACTGGGCTGTTGTCCCTGTTGACTGTGCACAACTGTAGCTGGAGCTAAATCTCTCACCATGAGCCTCCCCTGTATAGAAAAAAATTGTGTCTGGACTGGGAAGCAGATTTTGGCCGTAAATTGGTTACATACAGACATTCGTATCAGTGTAGGCAGCAGACAGTAACATTACACACTCACTACAGCTGGTAGATTCATTAGCTCAGCATGTAGTTTAGGAGAGGCCAGGGAAAGAAAGTGCAGTGTAAAAAGATACTGTGCATCTTGCTACTCTCCTAGTCTACAATTATCCATCAGTAGCATCACTCTGTAACGCTACAGGTGTTTTAAGCTCTCATATGTGCCTTGTAATTAGCACAGTGGTGCTCTACTTTGATTTGGCATTTATCTTTAACTACATATAAAAGCCTGTTAATTTTCTCATGTTATACTATAAACATTTCAATAATTTGCACTGGGGGGGACTGACAGGGTAAGGATGGAAACACTGGGTGTGTTATCCTTAAGACAGATCCTGTCCAGTATCCTGTCTGTAAAGACAACTTTGATCTGCCCCTCATTTTACAAGCAGGGAAAACAGACTGGCTGGTGAGCTGGATTCCTCTCCCTGTGCATCAGTTTCCCCGTCTGTAAAATGAATCACACTTGCCTCTTTTTACCCTGATTGGTGGCAGGACATGTAGAAGAAACAAGATGTTTTTACTGCATCATGCATCCTAGGGGACAGCTGCTCTGCTGTACACTAGTTAAAGAGTGACCTCTATCCAGAGTTACCAAGTTGCTGGGGTTTGTGGCAAGAAAGGGACAAATTTATCCATTAACCTCACGTGAATTGATGACCTGGAATTGCTTCAGACAGCTATCGATACCATGTTACCATTGTCACACCAACATGAAAACAGGCATACTTTCTTTGTGCAAGCTTGTGTCCTGAAGCATTTGTTGAACTGGATATGCAGAGCTGACTGCTCCCCTGTATCATGTTTCCAACCAAATTCATAGGTCTCCTGCAATTTTCTTGTTTGTCTTTAAATGACAATCTTACCCTTTGGTGTGTGGGTGTGTCCTCAGGACAGTACTCGAATACAGCTATTCACAGCAACTTGGTTTCCCTTGGCCCTGAATGCTCTACTGTTTGAAGTTGTTTTAACTAGAGTTCTTTCCACGCCTTTTTCTGAGCAAGTGAATCTGTTCTGTCTCTTGTTGGGTTGTACTTTTATTTGGAGGCATTCACAGCTTCGCAAAACCCAAGTGCCTAGGGTCTGAGAGGGAAGAAGCCAGCTGTATGTTGGGGAGGGTTAGAGTCTGTGTATGGTGAGTGTCAGAGGTCTCCACTGTGGTTTGCATTGAAGCAGTCACTAAGCAATTTGTGCAGCTTCCTCCAGAAGAACGTCAGCTCTTTGGTGTAGTGTTGGCTAGGTCCAGGACCGCTTCCACAGAATGCTGCCTCTCTCCACCCCTCTGCCTCCTGTGAACTCATTACCACAGCGGGACTGGGAGAAGCCAGCCTGTGACACGAGGAGTGCACATGCTTGTGAGTGTCTGTGGGTCTAAAGGGGAGGCATCGCTCTCAGCAGTGCGTTTCTGTTGCTTTTTTTTCTAATGTGTGTCTGAAATGGGGTGGTGGTGACAGCTTGGAGAAGGCTGCTGGAGGGATGGCTAAGTCTCCTCAGGCAGAGGGGTCTGCTGTAAGCAGTGTTTATCCCCTTGCTGAGATATAAATTCAGAGTGCTGCTGGCTGCAGTGACAGCAGCTTTGGCTCACTGTTTGTCTCCCATGGCAGTAACCAGGGAAATATTTGAGCTAATTGGCCTCTGTTCAGGAGTGAGCAAGAAAACAGCCCTTTGGCTCCTAAGCCGAGGAGTCCCTCAAAAATTATAGGCTCTGAAATGATTTTGCTGAATGCAATAGTTAAGAGCAGAGCCCGTGGCTGGAAATTTGTTTCAGCCGTGAAGCTGCATGCTTGTGAGCTCTAGGAGGAGGAATGAAGTCTGCCAGCCAGATTCCCCTATCTCTTGATTAATTTAGTGTCCAAGTATCGTAGCGAATGTGTCTTAGCTTTGCAGATCACCTCATGTGATTTTTGTTACTCATGATGGATTTTAACATGACAGTCTGGAAATGTGAAGCATTCTTTTGTTGCATTCTTTTCTCTGAGCAGGAATTCTTGTTCTAACTCCAGTGTCGTGAAGCACAGACTTTGGGAAGATGATGTATTAACTTTTCTCTGGCAAAAATTAGAAACCATCAAGAAGTGTTTACTACTGAGGGACTAGACAGAGGGCTGAGCTGTGCTGCTGTAAATCTGGATTAATTTATTAAAGCTGTTGCTGAGATTAGGCTTTAGCCTGTAATGCCTTTTGCTTGGGAAGTTTCTTTTATTGGGTGAGCAGGCTATAACATCTTAATATCTTTTGTGTGCTCTGTGAAATCAATCAATGTCTGTCTCAAAATAAAACATTTTGCTGAGCAAATGATGTGGAATGCTGTGTTTCTTTAGCTCTTTGCAGTTTATAGATAAAATCCTCACGATATATCATGAACTATCATTAATATAGTCTTTTGTGATTTTGCAGAAATATTATAAAAGTGTCTTTATAACAGAATGGGATATGAAGTTGCCTAAACTGAGGTGTATATGCTTTAAGAATTTTATATTAGTTTGTATAATTTAGCTTTTATTGGGAATAATTAATCAAGGGTTCTTAGATGTGTGCATAAATATATGGTGCATTCTCACCCTTAGTAGTTATCCAAATTCTTGAAGTACAACTATAGATATATATAGATATGCATGTATGTAGATAGTATGTCTACAGATCTATTTTACTAATGTAATTTTGTAGAATGTACTAAGAGTAAATCAAAATATTGGCTTATTTTTGCTTTCTTTCCAGTTTATGTAGGAGAAAGATTCTGATTTTTTGGTTTGCTGATCAGTTGTAAGAAATTTTCTCTAAACAAACAAAAATCCTAGACAAACAAGAACATCAAAAGACTTTTTTTCAAGAAGTGGCTAAATGGAAAAAGTAGCAGCATCTATTTCTTCACCTGCACCTTTCAACCCCTTCCAAGTCAGCCACTGTGGGTTCCTAAAGCATCCTATGCCTGCCTGTAAAAACAACTTTAAGTCTGTCACCACTCCTGAAGCATGGGGAAACACTACCACTAAATGGGTCTTTTCAATCTGTGACCTCTCCACTTCTCTAATCTTATGTTAAAAGTGAGCATCAAATTTAGTCAATGAGATGAACTGAAAAATGCAGTGATCCAAAGCAATTTGAGCAGTCTTTTCTCAAAGGCTTAAAATTGGAAAAAATGTTTAATGTGCCTGCAGAGCGCAAAGCTCAGGAAAAGCTGTATGTCCCACATTAAATTGTGCAGAATACTTTGGAAATACTGATCGCAACTTAGCATAACAAAAGGAGAAAACTTAGAGCAGATCTGCTGTGCAGCAGAAGATCACTTCAGGCACAGGTTCAGCTTCTGCTCAGGTAGACACCGAGAGTCAAAGGGGTTTGAGCTCTTCAGAGACAGGTGTGCATTGCTAACCTTTCTGTCTTTCATGGACATTGTTTGGGAAGGCTTGCAAGGCGGCTGCATCCACATCATGGTCTAGGTATGTCCACTTCTCAAGGGATCAGATCATACCAGCAGTGCATCAGTTGCTCCTAATCTTGCTTGTCTAGATTTGAACTACATTAGTGCACGCAAAGCTGGGGTTTGTGTTACAGTTAAAAAAAACCCCAAGCTTTAAAGGTTACCTTTAGAAGATGCTTTTTTCTTTGTAAGTTAGTCAGAAAACTTTGGTATGAAACTTGGTTTCAATGAGACTACAAATTGTATTTAAACAAATACACATTTCAGGTTTCACAGTCATGCTTGGTTAGCAAGTAATCTGAGAGGAAAGATGACACCAATCACCTGTCTATGCTGCATTTTGGTTTTTGCTCTAACCTGATCCAAGTGTGATTTTCTGCTGGAAAAGGTAGTCCTGACCTTTGCCATTTCCCAACCCATGCCTTACTAGCACTTGTACCCTTCAAGCTCCTTTGCTGAGAACTAACCCAGACAATCCACTTAAGTAATGCAGTCTTTTCCTACAAAAATTTTTTTCATGGCTTAGTTTTCAGTTCAATCAAGAGGTAGTGGGAATGTGCAGAAGAATAAGAGAAAAGACGGGATTTCCTTTCTGTTTATACCTGGACTTAAGTTCCTCTTAAAGCAAACAATCTATAGCACAGTCAGCTTGTATCAGCAAGTGATCTTGCTGTTTCTCTGTCTGGGCTGAAAGAACAAATAAACCTTTTCAAAAAATAAGCAAAGGGCACAAATGATGAGGAAGAGAAATAAATAGAATTTAAAAAAAGAAACCCAAACCAAAAGCTTTTATTCTCTGGTGTAATTACTTTGAAGGAAAGGATGTGTTTTGCTTAGGGGTTTGCATTGGGAATTCTGGTGGGACAGAATATTTTCAAACCCTTCAGCTTGTTTAAACCTTACCAGTGAAGACATGCAAATTCGTCATCTTAGTGTGTTCAGTTCTTGAATTTAACTTAGCTCTGCTATGGTCCTAGCTTCCAATCATTGCTCATGACCAGCAGATGCAGGAGTTGGGAGAACATTTGAACTGTAGGTATCATGCAGCTTTCAAACCCTGGAGTTGTGTGTTGCCTTTGAGTAGTTTTTGAGAAGATAATGAACATGTAATTCTAGGTGTCCTTTCATGCTCCTAAAATGAAATCTCTGGCCTTATGCCTAACCCCATCTGACACTTTTTCCATCACAGCAGCAATCTAATTTTTCCTTTAATCCACACTTTTGATTTGAAAGCTGCGAGGGTCATTTTTGACGGGGCTTGCACAGGTAGAAGGAGGCTGATGTACTCGGAATTTAGTGAAGAAGTGTTTGATTTTTACTCCCAGCTGTCTTCCTTCCCTGTGAATTACATATTAGGCTGTCATTAAGAAGAGGCAAACTCTGCTCTGGAAATTTGTAACCCCTTATTCCAAGACTGGTGACTTAAGATGGGGGATTGAAGCATCCTCCTTCTCTAGTCAACAAAAGGCCAGGCAGCTGCAGCATTTAGTCACTGAAAATGAAAGAAATGCCAGAGTCCTGCCATGGCTGGGTGCCTTCAGTTGTCTTTCACAGAGCTGTAGGCACTGCTGTGTTAATCTGCTCTGTGCAGTCCAATTTTTCACTCCAGCAGGTCATCTTTCCAACACTGTTGGAAACCATTAATTGCCATTAACATGTAAACTAGTTTCTCTCTGCTCAGAGAAGAGAAAAGGACGAGATTATATTCACTGTAGCTTTTCATCAGCTGCTGTCGAAGTAGCCCTGAAGGAGTCATTGTATGGGCTGTGCTCCAGCCCTGCTGCAGGAATACATACAACCATGGTGGGAAATTAAATAGACGAGTGTGTGGGTGGGGAAGCCCAAGCATATTTCATTTTTAAGTGAGGAATTATGAAGCGTGACTTTCCTCTTATATAGCACAGTTGCAGCAAGCCTCCCTAGAGATCTTGGAGGGAGGAGAAGCTGCATCAGGCAGATGGCTGTAGTAATTGCTCTTCTTTTTCTCCCTTTTGGTAGAAAAGCATGGGAAGCAAAACTGTAAGGCCTAATTCTTCTGCAGTGAAACTGGTCTTGCATGTAAAAACTCGAATGATCCCTGCTAGGAATTGCATTTATAACAGTTTAAGAGGAGAATCATGAACTGACTTGTTTCTTTTTTTCCCCCTAGTATCACATCCTTATTCACTAATAAATTAAATTAGCTCAAGTAATGAAGAACTGCATGGTTTGTGTAAAGATTCAACTTTGGTGAACTATATACAGGGGATTGGCATTGTTTCACATAATGCTGCTCGATCAATTAAGTTTTTTCCATTTTTAAATTTGAGAAGTTGTTGCCTCTTTAATTATAAAAAAGCTAAGAACGCAAGAGTAATTAGACAAAAGCTAGGAAATGCCTGAGTCAAGGTTGCCAAGATAACCATATTCCAGCCACTTGGCTGATGTAGGTTTGATATGATTGTTAGTGGTATGGCTATACAGATGTATTTTTTTTTGTTGGAACTTAGGACTGCTCTGAAGTGACCAGGGCATCTTCATCTTATATGCAGATATCAGCAAGGTGCAACCAAGCAAGACGGTTGTTGTCAAGCTCCTGCAGCTGAACCCTACAACTTTACCATTCTTTTTTGTGTCCCCTGTAGCGAATTAAAACATACCTTTCTTCAATACATATTTTTCTGAAGTAGTCTAGGAACCTGCAGCCATTAACTCAGCATCAACTCATGTCAGCCTAAAGCAGCGTTTTCTCAGCTGTCCCACGGGAAAACTGTGTGCTGCTTCTGCCCGCTTCCTGCAGGCTTGTGGTTTGCAGGGCACTGGCCAAGAAGGTACAGAGCCTCCTGGGATAAAGATAGAGGAAGATATGAATAGATTCATGCTCATTAATGCTAGGCAAAATGTTTTGGCTTTAAAACAAACCCAGATCTGTGTATTTTGGTTTACTTCTAAGTATTTTTTTCAAGCTTTTCTTTCAGTCAAAGGTTAGAAACTACTCTTAGCAGCCCAGGTAATCGCATTTCCAAGGTCTGGGATGTTAAAAGCTCTGTGTTGTGACAGTGTTACAAATTTATCAGTATTGGAGGGTAACTGCCTTTAACCACTGTCCTAGAGGAAGATGCCAGAAGGCAAGTGTTGTGTTGACTACAGCTACTGCCATTTCATTGCCATATGATCTGGTTTGCCATTTGGGTTCATGAGGCATCTGGCACCTTCCCTTGTTTCCTCAGACTTTTTCAGACTCTTGCTAGTTTCTTCTGCTATAATTTATTTCCCCTGTGTGTTAGCATGTGAGCTATGCTCATTTACTTGAACATATGATTCCTAGTCACCAAATATGTTTTATACCAGCTTTCTCATCATCTGAATGGCTGCTTCTTGAATGTGGGTTTTACAGCAAATCCCATATGGGTCACTGGAGAGATTCTTGCTGCCTAGGCAAGGGATTTGATGAGACCTAACTGGCACTTTGCTGTTCTTGTTTCTATTACTTCATTTTATCCTTACACTACAACATTCTTTTGGTAGAAAAAGAATCTTTAGAAACAAAACACCAAACTATTTCTAGGGCAAGCTAATAAATCAGCTATATGAAGAGGGGCTGGGTAGCTGGGAGCCGCTTCTGTTTCACTTCAAACTGGTTGATATTAATGCAAACCGGTTGATATTAATGCCTTCATATAGGTAAACATAAAAACTAAGTTATTGTACTGACAGGTTTGTTAGTCTGGAGGGATAAGCAAGTCTCTAAGAGACCAGAGATGGTGGTACATTTTCTAGTCCACTTTCTGCTTCTGTCAAGCTTCCTTGATTGTCGCATGCCTTGCAGAAACCTTTGCTGCATTTTTGTGACTGTCTGGCCTAAGTTCAGTCCTGGTCACCCAAACCTGAATGCACCTATCTACCTGTAGACTGCACATTCGTAATGTACTTGTGTCTTCTGGATGCTGAAATTTAACAATATTTTCTTCAATAGATGCTCCCAGATTTCTTGGTTCTGAGAGTCGAACCTCTGATTTACTTATTTTTGGTTTTATTCCCTATTTCTAAGTTGTGGGGTTTGTTTGGATTTTTTTTTTTGCTACTTTTTAATTTAGCTATAGTCATCTCTAAACACCTACTTTTCTCACTACTGCCTCCATCTTCCTGCTAGTCTGTGGTTTGAAAAGGTTATAACTATTATTGTTATCATGATTCAGAACCATTTTGTGTAGACTGCCTGAGGGATGCTAGAAGTCTTTGACCAATGATCTGGAGACAATTGGTAGTGCCTGTTGAGGGTTGTATTCATGGGTTACAGGACCATTTTGTTGCTGGTTCTTTATGTTCAGTCTGACTCTAAAAAGGGCTATCAACATACTGTTCTTGAGCAGCTAGCAGAGAAATTAGGCTTACAGTGTTCTTTGCTTTGTAACAAATAAACCTGTATATTCAAAATTATTTTGGTTTGACTTTCCTTTTTTACTCTGCAGTTTACCCCACAGATTGCATTCTAAACTGAGTAAAAAAAGAAAATGTAATGGACTACTATTATTTTGTTTCGTTTGGGAGCCCTATACCTGCCCCTTTACGTTCCTCAAAACCTGGAGTTCCATGTGGCAGTTTGGCTGGGATCTCTGTGCTGCCAGTATGTACATAAGGAATTGGCACAAAACTCACTTTAGGTGAGCTGGAGGAGGAGGTAAGTGCAGCTCAGGGGGGCAGAGTATAAACTACTTTGCGATACTCAGACTTCCCTGTGGCAATCTGTATCTGTGGCAGATGTGCAAGATGAGTGATGATGTGCCAGTTCACATGTCCTTCCTATGCACAAAAATGATGTTGGAAGGGGATAAAATTGATTCTGGGAGTCCTGATGTCTAAGGATTCATGGCTGTTTGATACAGAGACAAGAAAAAGCTGTAGGAGGAGGGGTGCAATTACTACTGCAGTACAGTACTTGGCTGCCTTGAATAATGTCAGCTGGGGTCAGTAAGATACCAAGGGGGAGATCAGGAGGCTATTCCATCCTTCAGTCTCTAAGTGAACATGTGCTGTATTGAAAGCAAAGCCCATCAAACAGGATTGCTAGTTATATTTGTAAAGGCATAGAATGGAAACAAGTTCTTTGTTCCTAGTTGTTAAGTGGATTTTCCTTTGAGAATCTGAACCTAACTTACTGAATCTAAGTTTAGCTTTACTGTCCATTCCAATGGATTCTCACAGACCATAGCACCTCAGCTATAGAGTATCTACAGATGTGGAGACTCTGAACAATGTTACTATTTTAGCCTTTCTGTTGCTCCATCTAGAAACTGGCAGGCTTTTATTCTAGTTTAAAATCAATTGCAATTGAGTGCTCTGCTGATTTCAAGGTCTTAATGGCTACACCACTCCCAGAGAATGAATCTTTCAGCACCTGCACAACAAATATAGCACAGAAAAGATCGTATTCTTCTTGAGTGGAAGAGACCAGCCTTGTTTTGGCCTCTTGCAGTCTTTGGTCCCTTTGCTCTGTTTATTACAGAAGCCTTGTGTAATATAGTCGTGAACATCACAGTGAGAGGAAAGATATGAGCCTATTTTCCTCAAGCAGATTTCAGAACAATATCAGCAATACACTGGAAGATCACCCACCAGTGGCTACCTGTGTAGCATAAGGCACTTTTACAGGTAGTTGTGCATTGCTTTTAGCAGTTTTGCTGTAGTAGTCAAGGCTGGAGTAAAGACCATGATGAGGTGCTTCAGACAATCACTGTACTGTGGCGCTAAGAAGCCATCAGAGCACAAGGTTAAGTTGCCCTTATGTCAAGGCAGAGATGGTGCAGATCCTACTCTTAATTCCTGCTCCGTGAAGACTTGAAAGGAAAGCAAACACTGAGCTGGTGTCAGAATATATTTGTTTTTGGAAGAATGATCAGGATTCCTTATCTTACTTGAACAGACTGTGTCAGTCAGCTAAGTGCAACAGGCTTTGTAAGATCTCTTACCAACCCAAGCAACGGCAAACTGTCTTTGTTCTGACAGGGTCATTTCTGGAGTTAGTCATGATTCTGTATTTAAGATGCTGTTGTGAAGCTGTGTTGAGATGTAGTTTCCATTGTTGTGGTTCTGGTGCCTTGGGGTAGGGAGAAGATATAGTGGTTTTCCTACAAAGGCTACCTGCTGAGGTGTTGTGATCTCTGCTGTGTGTTCAAGTTTTGATTCAGGCCACAAATCTAAGTTGTCAAACTACACTTTTTGAAATAAATTACTTTCCTTACCTGCTGCCCTCAGGAATTCAGTAGAACTTGAGTCTCACTGGTCTCATGTACACACTTAACCTGACACAGTCAGACTTGGATCTTGGACAACTCCTGGGCTTTGCTCAAGGGATGAGAAAGGTGACTAGGAAACATATTCAAATAAGTGAGCATAGTTTACACACAGACATGCTATAATGCACACTCTTCACTATAACTGCATGAGTCAGTGCTTTGCAGATACCCACCCTTTTACTTGGAGTATTGTATCTCTGCTTGGTGTCTGTGTCCAAAGCTAAGCCGTGGTTCTGCTAACTCTCTGCAACAGTAAATACTTGACCATAGTAGTAGATTGAAGTTAAAGTTAAGTTCTATGAACAGCACTAAAATCAAGCTCTTTATCTGTGATTTCGTTAGTCCCTTCTGGCTGCTCTTAGCTACCTGCAGTGTCAAGAATCAGAGAAGCTGATAATGGGCCGCATAAGCAGGATGGAAGCGAAGGTCCCACATCAAAAACATCCCTCTTTCTAGTTCAGCTTTTCTACTTTTTAGTTTAAAGGGAGTATCTGCAGAATTAGCTCCCTTGAGGTTTGTGGGTTTGGTTTTTTTTTTTCAGTTACTCAAAGTTATTGCCTTGTTTTGTGCATTAGCCAAAATCTGTGCAATATTTTTTCCATATTGTGTGTCACTGTCTGTCTTGGAGGGGGCAATGACACATACTCTTTGATTACTTTGTCTCAAAGCATTAGTGAAGTGTCTGAAAGTCAAATGAGCCTGAAGAATTAGAGAATGAACAGAAAAGTTTCCAAGTGATGTGTAATTTAAAACCTAGAATCCCTAGTTCTGGAAAGAATCAGAGTGAATGTCTGAAAGCAAGACAGAGATGGTATTTTGGGCAGCAGACAGGACACAGGAGAAAGAAGCTAACTTCTAACCTCTCTGACCTTCCTCTATTTCTGGATAGTTTGTTTAAAGCCAAATGCACCAAAGTATTTCAGCACCTGCACGGTATTGATGTCAGTGAAGATCCTGATGCTCAAACAGGATAGCTACCTGCCTCTAGTCTGATCCATGCTGTATCTGGACTGAGCTTCCTTCCTTCCACCTGTGTTTGAGCAGTCAGAGATGAGCTGTACAAAGCCAGGGCTGGTGGTTGCTGTGTAGCTGTACACTGGCTGAAGACCTAATGGTAACAGGTGCTATTGTAAGTGACCTATGTGAGATTATAGTCTCTGGTCATTGAATAAATCACACTCAAAAATTGTGGTGACTTTTCCCCAGCTGCTTGCCAAGGTATTTTTTAACTTTTCAGTGTTTACTTCAAAAGGATAGGCTTTGTTTTCATGAGAAGAAAGCCTTACAGCCCCCTATTTCCTCCTTTTACTATGTATTTGCTTATAGCGGCAAAAGCATCAGCAAAGGAAACTGTTCTGGATTGGCTGGTTACACAAAGTCCTCAAGCAGAGACCAGGGGGTTCAGGGTGGAACATGGTACTCTATCTGAAATAGACTTTATTCTTTGAAAGACTGAAAAGCCGCTTTAAGTGGGAGGCCAAATTCAGTGGCTTAATGTGGAACGTGAAGTAGTAAGAAGCAGGCTGTCAGCTTGGGCAAACCTGTGACGAGTGCTGGCAAATCTACTGGAGCTGGCTTATGAAAAGCTTTCTCTGAAATCACAAGGCAATAGATAAAGTAAGTAGGCAGAAGATGAGACTTTGTAAGTATCATAAGCTCCTCTGTGATACTCATGTAACACCTAAGCCAGTAGTCAAGCTGGGCTCTTTTCCTTTGAGTGTTGTTTTGCTGGGTTCTTAAAGGATGGAAAAACAGTCATGAAGTTTTTATTAACTCATTGATGATTTCTGTTTTCACTTGCACAGATGAAATCATGCAGCAGGAGATACGGCCGCTGGTAGCAGTGGATATAATAGAGCAGCTCCACAGGCAATTTGCTATTCTGTCAGGTAAGAAGTTGCTGGTAATCATGCTCTGGGATTCTCTTGGAAGTGTATTGGACTGTATCATGCTGACTGTAAACCTTCAGCTCTGTACAGCAGTTGAAATAGCATTTTTATATTGCTAATGAGAAGTGCTGTTAGTCGGACATTTGCAGTGTATGGAACTGATAAATGTGAACTTGATGTATTTGTTTCTCTTAAAGGCACATTAATTTTCCATGCTCTCCATAGTGGGGTGCAGGAAACAGATTTAGAGGATAAGAAATTAAACAAGTATTTTTATGCATATCTTTGCACAATGTCCAAGCAACTTGTTTGTGGGAAAATATTTTGGTCTATCAGGGAACTGTTTGTGACCTTCCCCCTCTTCCTCATTCACCTTTGTTTTAGTAATGATTCATTTCTCAAGTTTAAGGTTCTAATCTTTTAAAGATTTGATTATTGCATATTCCTTTGTTTGCCTGAAGTTTGCAATTACACAAACTGACGCAGTTCCTGCCTCGAATAAACAGCTGATACTGAAATATTTGCCAAATTATTTAAGACACTTATTTTGGATACTGTAGAAAAGAAATCCTTAACTGGGTCCTAAAATGGCCTTTGCTGTTGACTCGATGGCCTCTGGCAATTCCTTTTGGCTCTGTTTCTTCCTGTTCTGCAAATAAAGGAATTGAGAATTTGTTTTCCTGGTTCCCCACAGAAATGCAATGAAGTATCATGATTTTGCATGAAATACAGAGATGATCATAATGAGGTGCTCTTGGACAGCCTGTCCCCCTCCGCTTGGTGAGGGGGAACATTGGGTACATGGTGCAGAGAGTCTATGCACAGATCTGCAAATGATCCACCCAATGGGCCCAACCATTGCTACATCTTCACATTTTTAAGTACGTCCAAGCTGCAAAATTAAATCCAAAACTTAAGTTATTCCAAATTCTTTGTTGGGCTCTGATTATCAAAACTCGATTTTGGAAGTCTCTCGATAGCATCATGTGACATTTTCATGAGCTCAAATAGCGGTTTTGCATTCAGTAGAGGATATTGACTGAGCAGAGATAGAACCAGCTGCCTTCTTGTCAGTGGTAAAGCATCTCAAGGTCACATCTTCCTTCTTAATAAAATCAAATCTCCATGCAGAACAGTGCCAGCAACTGCATAAAATTGCTTAGACACTTACATCCCACCATTGTGCTTGGTTCAGGGTAACCTGGAAATGCTAATGTAACATCCACCCTAAAACAATTTTTGTAGGATAACATTGAAGTATTCTCGACTGGCTGTCCAGGCAATTGTCTGCATTCCATGCACTTACTGTAGTTCTGCCAGGCCAAACTGGAGAAGATAGTGAGGAACTTGGAATTACTGTTCAGTGCTCTGCACCTGACTGCCAGAGATTTTAATGCACAGATGTCACAGCAATCTTGGAAGCATTAGATTGTCAGGGAAAGCTGGACACCTCTTTCTCTTAAGGTGCTAGCTGTTTAACAGAAAAAATAGACTGATGGATGGGACTTGACAGCCTCTTAATCTGAGGGCTGTTGTCAAGTTTGAAAATAATTCTCACTTTAAGAAATGCCTCAGAAAATGCTACTTGGATCCTCTTTATTAGTGCTAAACTCACTTTAAAATATTCTGACTATGAGAGGGGGAACAGGGAATCTAATCACTTTAAAAATCCTTTGGGGTCTTGATGTTACCTTCAGTCAGTTCACAACTGGGATGCTTGTCTGCCCTTTGTAAGCAAGAAAACACTTATCAGGTGGTCTCTCTAGAATTCTCTGCTTTATTTTCTCCTCACCAGGCATGCAGAACTGCTGCAACCAATATTGTTTTTAAGGCCTTTGATTTAATGAATGCCTGAAAACACTTACATGAGTGTAAAGAAAATCATGCATGTTGACAACTGTCTCATGCAATGCCTATCTAGTAAAATATGGAGCACTACTATTCTTAAAATCCATTGCTTTGCAACATTTGAGACCATTAATAATAGCTATATATGACAACTTGTGGAAAGCGGTTTACTAAACACAAAGAAAACCCTGTTTCCAGATCCAGCTAGAACATTAAACATGGCACAGAAATAACACTGGCAAATATAATAAAACGTTTTCATATTTTTTTATGGACTCATCATTTCAGCAGTGCCTGTATTCTCACCTGCTGTTCTGGAAAATTCAGCTCTTCACATCTGATCTGATTCTTTTATTCTTGGAAGTGATGAGAAAGATGTTTAAATAAGACTATTTATATGTAAGATACATAAAGACTTTGGAAATAACTCTTCATAGAAGGCAAGGCCAAGGGACTTGTTTGTTGGGGTTCAGCAAAGAACTGGTTCATCAGAATGCAAGTACTAATAACAAATGCCAAAAGTGAGTGAAAAGTAATCTTTCTTGCCCCCATCTACATAAATATTAAATCCCACTTGGAGAATTGTCAGGTTTATCTAAAATTTCCTTGGTACTGTCCAGAAATAATATCCTAATAAGAAACAGGGCATAGCTTCGAAGTTGAATTCAGTCTGAAGTTTACAGCTAAATTTGGAAATTTGGGTGCCTCCACTCTGAAATCCCCATGGCAGCCTGGTCATGAACATAATAAAATCATCTACTCAGTGGTCCCTTTAGCCCAGTATCTTATTCTATTGGTCATCACTGGTGGATTATAGGTAAAATACAGCAGCCACCTTCCTTAGTGTCCCTTTGTTGCCCCCTTCAAACTGAGGTTTAGGGACAAGCCAAAAATGACTACGCTTTTCAAAAATTCATTTCTTTAAGAGTAACTGCCTTTTTCTTCTAGCAAAAGACTGTTTTCTTCACCCAGTGAGAACACATCTGGGCACTTTCCTGCCCCATTTCACTTATTAAAGTAATTCACACATAAATGACCTCACTTGATTATTTTAAATTTTTCTCGGGCGGCTCTGCAGCTTTCCCTTAAAGCACGCTGCTTTTCATTAGGCACAAGCAACCACAAATATTTTGGTGCTTCAGTGACTGCCTATGTGGAGACTGAAAATCTCGTGATACTTAGCCTGTTTCTTAGTTTTCCATGCTGATATGTTCCAGCTTGGAAGCCACAGTCTGGGGGAAAAAAAAAAACCAAACAAAACCCAAAACCAAACAAAATACCAAAACCAAAAAAACTTTGCTCTTTGGCCTGATCACCATGGGCAGTAGAAGACACTCCCAGCTTGTAGAGTGTTTGGCAATATAACATGTTTTTCTGAACGACTTCATAAAAATGGTATATGCTGATTTGTAGTAGCTGTGGCAGCTCATGACCTCTTCCATGTATGCACATGCAGAACTTGGTGAATCTTAGCATTCTGGTTTTGTGCTGCTCCACAGCCTCTAGCTTTGTCAATCTCTCCTGTTCAGTACTGTGGACCCCAGATCCATTTTTCCAGTGATAATAAAAGTAACTTTGACTTTTACAGGTTTTTTTATAAATTAATATTTATTTGATTAATGTCAGCTCTTTATTAACAGCTGGTGGCTGAGGCAGATGTAGTGAAACCATAATGTTCCCTTGCAGTAAAGCAAAAATGAGAGAGTAAAACTATTGAAGTCAAAAGTTCTTTGTTTTTTATGGATATGAATTAGTAGCAATACTTTCCTCTGCGATTCCTGCGTGCATACTTCCTAGAAGAGGATCTGACTGTCTTGCAGTCTCTGAGCAGATGGTAGGAATTATGTAGCAAGCCTCATAAGTCTGATGTTTGATTGTGTCAGGGTCTAGTTATAATGAATGCATTGGATGCTAACAGCCTCCCATTTGTCCTGACCCTCTAGTTACCAGACTAAGACTCTTCTGTTTATGCCAAGAACAGGGAAACTCTCCAAAGCTTTCCCTGGTTTACTGTGGTCACGGAAAAGGCTGCGGTTCAATGTGACAGTATCCTTAGTCACGTAGACCTGCTTTAGTCATCTCTTTTTCCATGTGCTGATCTAGGCCTACTTAGCTTGTAAGATCTGGTGGGAGTGCTGCTTCTTGTGGTTGAATTCTAGTTTTGAAACCACTACTGCTTCTTTCCTTTCCCTGAAAACCGAACTCCCAATTATAGGTCTGCAGCTGTGACAAGGCAGGATTGCACAGTGACATTTGTGTGTTTCCTGAAGCTGTTAAGGAAACAAGGTCACAGTTATCGGGAGTTCTGAAAACCTGGCTATTTTAACATGCACTGTTTACTGAAGGATGGAGAACCACTAGTAAAATACTGTTCCTGTCCTGCTGACAAACTAATAACCCTCTGTACCAAACTGCTCTTGGAACTACTAATATCCTCTCCCCTTTTATCTGTAGCTCACAACCTGTTCTTGTCTGTAATGACTTTGTCAAAGAGCCCAATCTGCCATTTGCACCAATAATGGTTCCTGTTCCTAAACCATGAATTTATTAGACAAATTGTCACAAAGTGTATTAGTAGAGCTTAGTTTTCTTCCGATCTGCTCCTGGTAAGTCAATGGACTTTAGTGGACGGAAGACTATATCTGAACACAGTAACTGATTCCAAAGCCAGTTTATTTAATTTTCAAAAACTGGAAGGTGTTCGGCCATCTGCTTCCTGTGTGAACTGAGCCTCTGGAAAACATGGCCTGACCTTACCAGAAGGAGAGTTTGGAGTTTGTGTAACAATCTAGACCCAGGAACTTCAGTGAGAAAGTCAGTATTCACAACCCTTAATCAACATGGAAAACCAAAAGAAAAAGGAGCATGAAAAAAGCAAAACCTGGCCAAGGCAGTGGAACTTCAGCCAAGATATCACTTAACTCTTGAGCTGTTTGTCCCAGGAGAATTGCAATTGAGTCTGCTCTGACTAAGAGAGGTCTCTGCATGCAGGCAGACACAAGCAGTTGGCCTGCACATGTCAGCAAGATTTGAAAGAAAATTTTCCAATACTAACTGATGAGTTGGTGTCTGTGGATGGCTGGGGAGGTGTGCACTATAAACTTGCTGACAAACTTTTGGAGCTTCTCCTGCCCATTTTTTTTTCACCTCTCAAAAGACTCTAGTGAAGTCTTAACTAAGTAAGCTGTAGCTAGATGTTACTTTACGAATCTTGCTGCTGGATCTAGGATCTCCATCACGTCCAGGAACCTGGCCTGCAGGTTCATTACTGCTTTCATGTCAGTCATACCAACACATGACTTCAGCTCTGAGAGCTCTCAGAATTCAGCCCTTGCACCTCATTTTTCAGTCACACCCTTTACACCGCAAAGCAAAATTAGATTTTCTCTAGTGCCGTATCCTGTTCTCCTCCATGCATATTCCTCCCAAAAGTACTTTAGCTGTTTTGTTTCCACAGCTGAATTCTGGCCTCATCATCACTGCAACAGCTAGCCGGGCTGCACTGGCAGCTAGAAAGCCTATCTGATAGGAGCAAATCTGAATGCTGCTTTCTGTCCTAGGACTTGGGGAACTGGCATAGATAAGAGTGAGCAATGGTCCCATTACCATGCCTTGTACTCCTTGACGCAGTTTGTGCATAGTCTCTCCTACTTGTCCTTCCCTTCATGTGTTCACTCTGTACTACTGCCCTGTCTTCCTGTCCCTTTGCCCTTGGGCCACAAGAGAAGAGAAAAAGCTGAGTGAGAAGCTGCAGTGAAAATAAGGATAGTGTCCAGGAAGAGGAGGAAAGGGATGCTGTCATTCTGAGTGGCATGTTGGGCAGAAGGTCAAGCTGACTGTGATCTTTTCCTTTGAAGTCTTGCCTTTAGCAGCCAGTCCAGCCTTCTACTCCTCCAACTCTTGATGTTGTCTGCCTCATTTGTGCTCCAAATTGTTACGTTTTACAGCCCTGCATGCAAATTATTCAAGTGTTTGCTGGTAATTTATGTCTGATCATACATAAAGATCTTAAACCAGAATGCTCTTTTCTAAGCAGTAGTGGATCCATGCCTTCGATGCAATGAGTTTGATTTGGATGCAAGACAGGCTGCTATCTGCAGAGGTAGAGAACAGAAAGGCGATAGACCTCTTAAAGAAAATTGATGGAGCTAAATCAGGGTGGCAGCGTATGTTGCATTTGTGGGTACTATCTGCAAGGGGAGCTCAGATCTGCATCAGAAGATGGTAAACAAAATCTGGTTGAGTTTCCCCCTCAGGCAGAACTCTGGGCCTTGCTGTGATGGAGCAGGCTGTGGTCTGACCAAGGAGCACTGACCCATGGGAGGCTGTGTCAGTAGGATGGCCTGGCTCCCCTAAGGCAGGTTCAGGAGCGAATTTCGTGTTAGTTCAGCTAGAGGATAGCCCTGAACCTCCCCTCCTGCCAGCTGAACCTCCAGTGCTTGTGGCTGCTTCTTGCACTGGCCACTGCCACTATCTGCTCTTTCCTTAGCCTGGCACCAGCATTTGGAGCTGCCAGAAGGTGTTGGAGGTGGCAAGGTTGCTTGGAAAGTACTGCAGAGTGGCATCTAATGGCTCCTGGGGGAGCTGCAAGTCAGTGAGACAGGCCTGTGCATTGCATGGAGACAGCTGCTAGGCATGGTCATGCACCCATTATCTGGTTTTCAGTGGATTTTTGTTTCTCTTTCTGACTGCACTAAACTCAAGTTATTGCTCACTTCTCCCATGAGGCACTCTAGCTTAGCTTGTGCCTCGTGTTGCTCCAGATTTTTGTTAAGAACCTTTGCTTCTGGGCTCCCTTATCTAGTTGTGCAGATGCTGCTGAATAGAGCACGTGTCTCAGATAACCCTAATATAAGCCTCTCAGCTTTGTTCCTGCAGCTCACTCTGTTCTGCACTTCTTTTCTGTCTTCTTCCTCTTGCTCTCACTTTCTACTTAAAATGTTCTTTTTCTTGAAGAGTATTTTTTTTTCTTTTGGAATTCCATGGAGATCCTGGAGCTTGTCTACCTTACTTTTGATGGACTGTAAAATTTTCTGTTCAGTGATTAGACTCTTTTCACAGCTGGTGCCCAGGAGCTTATGTACAGCCCCAGCCAAGTGCAAGGACCTTATAGAGAGCCCTTGGGGCAAGTTTTGTGTGCTGAGGACTTATAGCTGTGGAACTGACTGAAGACTGTCCCTGTTGGTTCTCACTTCGTGCTCCATACCCTTCCAAGACATTGAGTAGCCAGCTAAAGTATTTAGATAAGTAGAAGAAATCTAGTGGTAACTACCTAGAGAGTAAGGTTGATGGCCCAGAGAAAAAAGGGCTAGAGCTTGTCAATTCATATTCTGCAGGAATTTACATACTGCAGCAAGTCTTGGTTTAGTGTCAAGAAAAAAAAAAAAGGCATTAACGTTTAGATGTATGGAACTGCTGTCATCCAGAGAAGAGAGTTTTCTAGACATCCTTGTTACATAAACAGCTTCCCATATATCCCTTAACATCCACTATTGTTACCTCACTAGATAAATAGATATATTTATGGAGACAGATAATTTCCCTTGGTAACTCAACTACTACTCAAGGTTCAGGTATAGACAGGAACAACTAATTCTTACCATATTTGTGTTATTACTTGTTACCCAATACTATAGCCATTCCTATTCTCTCCTTGTCATAGTACTTAACAATTTCTGATCACTGAACTTCAAATTCCACCCTGATTTCATGATATGGTAGGAACTGAGAACATCCTTTTTATTTCCTTGTCTTAAAAATAGCTGTATTCAAGAACCTTCTGAGAGTTCTTCTGTTTTGGTTGCAGCTGGAAGTGCTACCTTCATCCTAGAGAATGAGGTGATTCTTAAGAGTTGTACAGGTGCATGGCATAGTGAGAGACAAGGGGCTTCTGGCTCTTAGCTGAATGCTCAGTCTGAGGCTGCTCCTAAGTGTTCTTCTAGATTTGTTGCTGGTGGCGAAGGGAAGAAGTGTTCAGTCTGCTTGCATTCATTGCTTGGATGGCTTTTTATAGGAGAAGATCCTGTGATAAAAATACACACCCACATACATACAGTGCCATCAGCCTGCCTCATCTAGCTCAAGGTAAAGAGGCCAGAGGAAGAAGAGAACATGTAAGAATGTGGATGCAAGAGAAGTCTGAAGGGACACAAAGAGACCCTGGTCAGTAGGAGCATTAGAAGTACCATGTGAAACTTGTAGTCTAAACAACTCTTGAGTATATCTGCAGATAAATCATCAGGTGTCAAAAGTAGGGATTCAGGGGAATCTTTACCTTTTCCTCCAGAGGCAAATACTGCTGCTTTAAACCAAAATATTCCAGGTTACTACATCTCCCCCATCTAGAGTATCTGAAATACTTGAATGGGAAAGCGTGGTCCCCAGGAACCATATGAATGTGTGCAAGAGACCACCTATGAAATACCTTGACTCTACAAGGAGAGAGAGAGCAGACAACCATTTTTCTGGCCCTTACTGTTTGTGTCCAGAAGATGTCACTAGGTATCTGTAACAAACCATGCTAACCGATCGGGCTGATGGGCGTTCCTGGCCTCCTGAGCGCAGCAAACACTGCTGGGAAAGGCTAACTAAATTTGTGTGACAGTGTATTCTGTGTCACGGCTAATAATGCAGCTGGAGTGCCCTGAGATCAAGCTGCCATGCGTCAGCATTTGGCCTTATCCCAAGGCCAGTGTGGAGGGCACAGTGGAGGCTGTGGTTCTGCTCACCGTTAGAAATCTGCTTCGGTGCAGTGTGAATGACAGTATTCTTTCTCTGCGTTTTGGCCATAAGTCCATTTTCTCCCTAGCAGGGAGTTCTAACACAACTGAGTTATTTTCAGATGTAAACCATCAGACAGGAAAATAAGGGCTAAATGTAGTGTCCTGACAAAGACTAGATCAAGAAGGAAAAGGGTTCCCTTCTTCAAAATTCCTGTTTTCTAGAGCTGTAACTTTTACTTTATTCAAACATTGTGTTCCTCAGCATCCCAGCTCTCCATGGCTGGTCAGCCCAAAAGGGACTTTAAATAATCCAACTGAGACTGGGTGGGTTGGGCAGAGGCAGGATCAGGACTACTAAGGGACTGACCACTCTACATGGAAATAGGAATTGCTGGAGCACCTCCTTGCAATGACCATCAAAACAGGAGTAGGAGCAACTGGTTTGTGGCATCAGCTGTGGTTACCTTCAGGGAAAAGCAGTGGTCTATGGGAACAGCATGGAAACAAGGTTTGTATACAGGCACTTAGAGGATACTTGCTGTGAATGAGACTTTTTTCCCCATGCCTGTTTCCTCCTGTGCTCATAATGGAATAATTTATTGGATGTTTTCCTTAAGGAAAGTAATTTTCAGTCTGCCTCTCACAGCTTCTCCTTCACTAAGGGGAAACCCAAAACATGGCTATTCCTTAGACAAGAATCTTCTGTTTTTAATAAATGACTAGGAAAACAGTGCGTGCTGCAGGACTAGGATTAGTATTGGGCTGAGAATTCCTCAGCTTGCAAAAAATAGGCTTACATGGACATTGCAGAGGGAGGAGAAAGACTAAGAGAAATGCGTATTCTTAATGCCCTGTCTAAGCAGCACTAAGCAATCAGGTACCTGTAGCACAAGCTTTGTTTCATTGTATGTATTTATGTGCTACTGCCTTTTTAATCTGATCTTGGCTCTGAGTCTGAGTTTTGTGAGAATACTCCTGACTTCTGTGGGGTTTGAGTAAAACCCATATTTATTAGCAGAACCACGTTAGGGTTGTTTCTGCAAGTGAGCAAGGTTTGTGCTCTCCACTACATCATCTCCTACAGCTGAGTATTGTGTCAGAAGAACTGTAAAGGCTGTTGGGTTATAAGGCACTCTGCGCTCTGCTTCCTGTAGCTCTACCAGAGTTTGAATATTGCTGCTTGGATTAGGGAGTCCCTCAGATAGGGACTCTTTTTCACCTTGTTGCTTATGACCTTCCTATCCTATTTAATGGAGGTTTGATACAAATAAACAAGACAAAAGCAAAATTAATTTATTAAATACTCCATGCACTTTGAGTCTTTTTTTTGCTAAAGACCTAAGACCGTATTGGTCCGAGGCCTGTGTCATGGATTATATGTATGTATTCAAATCCTATATGCTCTATTACTTCATTTCCTTTAATGTCTAGAAGGAATGGGAGAGTGCTGTACCTATACGTAGAGAAATCATAGAATCATAAAGCCTCTTGGTTGGAAAAGACCTTTGAGGTCATTGAGTCTAACTGTACCTGTCTACTACTAAACCATATCCCTGAGCACTTCATCTACCTGTCATTTAAATACCTTCAGGCATGATGACACAACCACCTCCCTGGACAGCTGTTCCAGTGCCTAATAACTCTTTCAGTGAAGAAATTTTTCCTGATGTCTAATGTGAACCTCCCCTGGTACAACTTGAGGCCATTTCCTCTTGTCCTATTGCCTGTCATTTGGGAGAAGAGACCAACACCCACCTCTCTACAACCTTTTATGAAAGGACCTGCCTTTCATAAACTCATGCTGACTGGGCCTGATCACCTGGTTGCCTTGTGCGTGCTGTGTGATAGCACTCAGGATGACCTGTTCCATAAACTTCTGCAGCACTGAGATTAGACTAGCAGGCCTGTAGTTCCCTGGATCCTCCCTCTGACCTTTCTTGTAAATGGGCGTAAGATTTGCCAATCTCCAGTCAAGTGGAACTTCCCCAATAATGCTGTAATATTGCCACAAGAAATTACTTGGAAATGGGAAACAAAGAACCAAAGAAAGTGCTTAGTCAGAGTTATGTTGGAAGGTTCATGGAAAAGCTGAGGATAAACAAAGAGGCTAGAATCTCAGCCAAGGTAAGCGTAGATAATAAAACTACAGCGAGTAATATCAAATGTTCATATCTGTACTGGGTCTGGATGCTTTCCAAGAGAGGGTGTGCCCACGTTTCTCATTTGAGTATTGACTAGTCTGTTCACGGATATAAAAATGTCCTCTAACTTTTACAACTTCTCTTTTGCAGGAGGAAGAGGGAAGGATGGGGCACCCATTATAACCTTTCCAGAATTTGCAGGATTCAGTGACATACCCGATGAAGATTTTCTGAATGTGGTCACATATCTAACCAGCATTCCCAGGTAAGATTGAGCACAAATGTCTGTTGATTTCCAAGAGCGCTTTGCTTCCTCAGTGGCTCACCACTTTTAATGATTCTACCATGTATCAGTGACTCTGCATCCATCCAGTTCATGTGAAACTTCCCTGTGTACAGGAGGCCATAAGAACCACTTAGATCATGTGTGGGAAAGAAACCTTTGCACAGGGCAGGCTTTCTGTTCAGGATTTGAACTAGGTGTCAGGGGATGTAAATCTGAAGAGAAGCAGTGAAGATGACAGATCAAAAGGGAGCTAAGAAGGGCCATTTGAGAACATCTCAGGGGCACTGGACGTAGTAGGGGAGGGTGACAGCTGGAGGGAGCCAGACTTCCATGCGTCCTGTTACTGATTGTTCTCTCAGCACATCTTTCTGACAAGCTTTCCCTTTTCTGAGAAAGAAAGCTAGGTGCCCCATTGACAGGATTCTGGCAAGCACCATGTGCTTTCTGATGCTTCATTTATTAGGAGATTGCTCCACAGTTAGGATGTTTTTCTTGATGTGCAAGGATAGTGAAACAAACTCACTTCCACTGCTCTGAGGAAATGTGTTAAAGTATGGCTGCTGAATTACTTTTTTGTTTATTCAAAAAGAAAGCTTAATATTTTTTAAGTCCCCTGATCCAGTCTCTGAGCCATGGCTGTTTGTGCTAGTTAGAAGTATAGCAAGGATTTATTATTTCCTGTGGTCTTGTGTATAAAGTTTCTTAGAGGATGATGAGGGGAAAATGTGCCTCCTTCAAGTCTGAGTAAGAAGCTTTCCAGCTCTATCTACATGTATCCCCTATACAGGGTTGCCAAAGCAAGCTGAGAGAAACCACACGTTGTGAGCTTAACATCTTCATTGTTTCACTCTGTTCTGTAGGGGTTTTGTTCTGACAGGAGAAACTCTTATATATTAATTCACTAGCTTCAGGACTGGGAGGATGACCAGCTTCAGGGTTAATAAACCAGCAACAGTAGCTGAGAAAAACACAAAACTAGTTTTGCAGTTCTTTGGTTTTGGTATGCTGGGGGGCTATTTCCAGTGATGTCACATGCTGGTGAACTAGCGCTTTGTATTGTCAAAATGATAGACAGGAATGTTTTATGTTTCTTCAGCCTGTGTGAGAGGCCAAAAGTAGAGATCATTTCAAAAGAAGTCAGCCAAATTCATGAAGGATAGCTCCATCAATGGCAGCTGAATACAGTGGCTCAGATGCAAACTCTGGTTGAAAAAATCTTTATATTCCTGAATGCTGGAACTTGGGAGAGTACCAAAGAGAAAGATTGTTCTCGCTGTCCTGCCTTTGCATCACTGTCTACTACCTAATAACACTGGAAACGGGGTATTGGGCTAGATGGACCTTTGCTTTGATTCAGTTGATCAGTTTTGTTTCCTCTTCCCCTGAGGAATCCTAGAGCAATATGCACAGGAGGATGAATTAAGTTTCAAAACTTTGTCAGTCAGGAGACCTTCAATATACCTTTTTTACAGATGATAAAGTATGTGTATATATCTTGCTCAGACAGACTCACTAGAACTCATATTCAGTAGGTGATTATTCAGTTTCATTTAAATGACCTGTTCACTGTCAGGGACAGGCTGAGGTTTGAATCTACATTTTCTGCCTACCAGCATATTGGTTTCACTCTTAGGTTCAACAGTAGGGATGTGAGTTTTCCAGGGAGTTTGCTAGTCTTTGCAGCAGTGCTCTTAAAAAGAGCAACTGTATTTCTTGCGTCACTATTTGAAACTTGCCGCCCTTTATGTAGATAGTGAGGGACAAAGGTATTAATTTAGAAGAGGAAGAACCTGAGTGGCAGGCTTTGGTTGTGTAATTTATGATGTAATTGTATGGAGTATAATCTTAATGTGGCATAAGCAGTGGACCTATCTGAGTGCAGCAGAGTCTTGTCAATATGCAGTTGGCTGGTCCACACACAGAGTGTCTGTCATACTTCTTGGCAAGCAGTAAAGTGACTGCATTTGGTTTTCATCAGCGCTACTGCACTACATACTACTGTGTGTATTGTGACAGTATTCCTGTACGTGTTGTTTTGCTGCTAATGGTTCACTTTTTAATTCTCAAGGAAGACGTACAATTATCAAACAAAGCAACTAAGAGAAAGAAGAAAATATTCTCTAACTCTTGTGGAGTTACAAAGGGTATGGCTATGAATCAAGTAAGATGAAGTGTAGTTTGAAAAGCAATTAACTCTGTTTATCATAGAAAATACTTTATTTTTCATAACTCGGAGAACCAAATAAATCAGCATATTTTTTTCAGCCAAAGGTAGGGAAAATATCTTTATTTTGTAGTGTCTGTTTCTAGGTATCCTGTAGAATAAGGTTTGTGGAGAGCACAGACAATATAATTCATTGAGTTAGTAAATTTCTAAGTCCCTCTGGAATGATTGATCTTATGTTCCCAGATGACAAAACACTGAAAGGATAAAAATAGCCAGGAAATGTTATTCAGATGCACAGGCATGCATTTGTCTTTAATGTTGCTGAGCAAATTTGCTTTACTGGCTGTGGCTTACGCACAGTGTTTTGGGGTGGGTTATAAGTAAACCTTGCACTTCTGGGCTTTAAAACATGAACTACTCTCCAAGGTGACAAACCAGCCCAGTGAGACTTTTATAGTCTGATTAATTTTCCCTCTGGTTCAACATCTGCTCATGAAAGTGCTCCACCAAAGGTGTCTACATACATACACACACAACTACAAACATTGAGGAACATGGTGTATGCACATGTACACACACACTCACAATAGACAGCTCCAGAAAGCCCTGTTTTATTTGCTGAAAGCTCTTTTTACTTGACATGGATCAACTGCTTTGATAAACAGGTGTCATTTTCTCCTTCCAAAAGAGGTCAGGAAGTTTGACATCTCCTGGTCTCTTCAAATCAGTGTTCAAGGGCTAATCAGGATTCAGAGCTGAGGATGAAACAAATCATAGAATCATAGAATAACCAGGTTGGAAAAGACCCACCGGATCATCGAGTCCAACCATTCCTATCAAACACTAAACCATGCCCCTCAGCACCTCGTCCACCTGTGCCTTAAACACCTCCAGGGAAGGTGAATCAACCACCTCCCTGGGCAGCCTGTTCCAGTGCCCAGTGACCCTTTCCATGAAAAATCTTTTCCTGATGTCCAGCCTAAATCTCCCCTGGCAGAGCTTGAGGCCATTCCCTCTTGTCCTATCCCCTGTCACTTGGGAGAAGAGGCCATTACCCTCCTCTCTACAACCTCCTTTCAGGTAGTTATAGAGAGCAATGAGGTCTCCCCTCAGCCTCCTCCAGGCTAAACACCCCCAGCTCTTCTCAGTCGCTCTTCATAAGGCCTGTTCTCCAGCCCCTTCACCAGCTTTGTTGCTCTTCTCTGGACTCGCTCCAGAGCCTCAACATCCTTCTTGTGGTGAAGGGCCCAGAACTGAACACAGGATTCGAGGTGTAGTCTCACCAGTGCTGAGTACAGAGGGAGAATAACCTCCCTGGACCTGCTGGCCACGCCGTTTCAGATCCAAGCCAAGATGCCTTTGGCCTTCTTGGCCACCTGGGCACACTGCTGGCTCGTGTTCAGTCAGCTGTCAACCAACACCCCCAGGTCCCTCTCCTCCAGGCAGCTTTCTAGACAGACTTCTCCTAGTCTGCAGCACTGCATGGGATTGTTGTGCCCCAAGTGCAGGACCCGGCATTTGGCCGTGTTAAACCTCATGCCATTGGTCTCAGCCCAGCAGTCCAGCCTGTTCAGGTCCCTTTGCAGAGCCTCCTGACCCTCCAGCAGATCGACGCTTCCACTCAGCTTAGTGTCATCTGCAAACTTGCTAAGGGTGCACTCGATGCCTTCATCCAGGTCGTTGATAAAGACATTGAACAGGACTGGACCCAGCACTGAGCCCTGGGGAACCCCACTTGTAACTGGCCTCCAGCTGGATTTAACACCATTTCCCACCACTCTCTGGGCCCGGCCATCCAACCAGTTTTCCACCCAGGAAAGTGTGCGCTTGTCCAGGCCGGAGGCTGACAGTTTCCGTAGCAGAATGCTGTGAGAAACAGTGTCAAAGGCTTTACTGAGGTCCAGGAAGATACATTCACAGCCTTTCCCTTGTCCAGCAGCCGAGTCACTTTGTCATAGAAGGCAATCAGGTTAGTTTGGCGAGATCTGCCTTTTGTGAACCTATGTTACTGGGCCTGATCACCCCGCTCTCTTGCATGTGCTTCCGGATAGCACTCAAGATCACCTGTTCCATGACTTTCCCTGGCACTGAGGCCAGACTGACAGGCCTGTAGTTCCCTGGATCCTCCCTGTGACCCTTCCTGTAGATGGGCACAACATCAGCCAGCCTCCAGTCCAGTGGAACTTCCCCAGTCATCCAGGACTGTTGGAAGATGATGGAAAGGGATTTGGCCAGCACATCCGCCAGCTCCTGCAATACCCTTGGGTGAATACCATCTAGCCCCATAGACTTGTGGATGCAATGCTGAGCATTGCACAATTTTCATTCAGGGAAAGGGGACCTTTCTGCCGGACATTTGTAGATCTAGGCAGAAATGCCAGAATTTAATTTGGAGTTACGCTTGATGATTATCTGCTGTGTGGGATTGTCTTCACATCTGTCTTTTAATAGAAACTGAGAAACCCCAATGCATTTCCATAATGAAGGTGGAGATATTATGGTAGTGACACTGAGAAAACATTGATAGAGAGAGTGTGTGTGTGTTTGTTTTGTTTTTAAACAAACTCCTTTCCTCTAGGTTGCATGCACATGAGTGGTGTTTCTCATCTGTGCATCCACTTGCACTGATGTTGCTGTCTTGGCTGGGCTTCTTCCCATGGCTGTTTGCCTGCATGCATCCCTTAGTGCCAAATGACATTCAGATCTTGGTATGGCCTGTTCATTCAGTATGCTGACTGAAATAGGATCACTTGCTGACACTCTCCCTGTTTACCTGGGTAAATTTAGCTCTCAAACCAGCTCTATCTAGTAAAACAAATAACCCAAACATATAAATAACATTGGCTTGTCTCAGTGAAGACAACTGATACTGTCCTGGATATCAAGGTGAAAAGCAGGGAACACTATTGCAGACAGCAGAGGTCTAACTGTATTGGGGTTACAGGACCATTTTGAGTTTTCTGTTGACCGAGGGTGCCTCTTTTGTCTAGATCCTTCTCATGTTGTATCCATCAGCCTGTGGCAGCCAAGAGTTAGAGGTGTATCACTGAAAAGTTTCTTTGCTGCTTGCCTTTGCATAGTCTGCTGGAGCGATTTTGTGTGATGTAGATGTTCTCTCACATTTTCTTCTGTGCTCAGCTGCTTTTCTTTCTAGCAGCACATAATTTTCTCATATACTCCCCACACTCCTTTCCTCTTTCTTCAAAATGTGTAGTTTTAAAGTCTCCATTTTTTTACCTATTTTATCTTAGACAATGTAATATGTTCAATATTGTAAAGTATATATACTGCAATAGGTACCTGAATTATTCATTTAATGCCTTATTCTCATTTTACCCTGACAAATCTCTCCCAGATCTCATGCCTTGGCTTGTACCTGCACTGTTTGTGTAATAAAGGCCTGTGCCATGCCTCACAGCCCCATGTGCCAGGCATAGCTGGCTGGTAGGTTTTGTCTTCGGCAGCCAGCTGCAGTTACTACACATGGTCTTGGAGCGAGAGAGCTGTGAGCAGTTCATCACCATAGCTAGACTGAACACCAAGTGGTATTTTGCTCTTCTTTGCTCTTTTCTCATATTTAAAGCCAAATAGTTATGTAAGTATCTATTTCTTCTTAATTTCATCAGTCTGTCTCTTTAATTGGCCTGTAACAGTGAGTTGCAGTGGTGACTGATAAGCAGTGTTCCTATTCCCGTGTGTTCACTATTCCCGTCTCTCCTCACCCTCATGACCAGTCTTGCCAAGTCTAATTTAATGAAAAAAATTCTGCTTGTTTCTTGCATCTTCTGATCTACACGTTTAAGAGGCTTTTAAAAATGGGACTTCAGAATTTGGTCTGAGGCACAGAGGCAAATTCTACTTGGCACAAATACTTCTGTGTTTGTTTACATCACCGTTGTCTCTGTTGCTTTTGGCAAAAGCTGTCTTGTCACTTACTTCCATTGCAGTTTGCTCACTGAGGTGTGATTATAAGGGTCTGACTCTGAATTCTTTTAGGCCTCCAATTCTTTACGTACACTCCTATTAGAAGGCTTTTAGTCAATATCTCAAACCAGGTAGGTGGGCAAAACAAGGTAACTTCTATGCGCAGTCTGCTTGTGTGAATATGGTGCTTATGGATATTATTACTTGTGGTTTTCTCATTTTTATTGAGAAAGTGAGAGTTTTTTCATTTTTATTATCTGGATATTAGTTGACTATTCTTTAGAACAACATCAGCATTTTTGTTAACTTCAGCTAACACTCCTCCTTTGTTGGTCATCTTGCTATAAATCACTGGTTTCAATGCTTGCATCAGATTTGAACCTGATTCTGTGTGCCTGGCTATTGTCTGAGAGATATTCAGCAGCCATAAATGGATTGCACAAGTCTAAGCTGAAAACATAATCAGATGCCCAATACATATTCCCTGTTTCTTTGGAGTAGATGCTATATTTTGGTGATCCTGTTATATTTCCATATTGTGGCTGCTTTAACATGGTTCTCAAAAATTGACAGAACTGTCAAAAATGTATAAAGCATATTAAAGAGACAGCCTTTTCCAAGGTCTTTTAAACAGGTAATTATTGAGATTGCGTTACTTAATTACGCCTTTGTATCTTACTGTTTTACTAATAACTTTCTTCTGAACAGTAGGCTAATTTCAATAACACACTGTAAGGAACATAGATGTTGTATTGTAACATTGTTCTCTTGGAATAAGTAGCCATAACAAGCATTTTTTGTATTTGTTCTGGATCAAATGCTCCGCGAGAGCAAAGAAACCTAAGTGGGTCATACATTTTGTGATGACCCATTTCTCTGTTTGAAGAACTGTGAATAGAAGAGTTAACCTACACCTGTGTGGGCCAGAACATGTCCGAGTCTGTGCTTTCACAAGAGGGCAGCGAGGGTGCTTGGCTTGTTTTGGGGAACACTGAATACTAACAACTGTTGATATTATCAGTATCAGATGTTTTAAAACTTTATTGTGGATTCTGGTGGATAGTACACAGGAGAGTTTTCAACTATTTGATAAAGAGTATGATTTTGTTTTTAACAAACCAATTTTCTGTCGACTTGGGTGGTCAAACAGGGACCAGAGCTGACTAGATGGTCTCCTGTTCCCTAGACTAGGAAACTTGATGCAACCCATGTCATTCTGGTTTTCAAAATGTTTCTATCTGACAGTTTCTCAATGGCTCTTTTGCCTTTTGAGGTGGTGATTGTATTAGAGGATTGGGAGCTTGTAGCTTCCAGGTTCATCTGCAATAAATGGAGTAACTGGGGCTGTTGTTGGTACAGGGACTTGCAGATCAATGGGCCCAGGGTGGGTTACAGCTCTGATGCTGTGGAGTGGGGTCTCACACCACCGAAGCATTTTTCCTGGAGTGAGATGCTGTGCCAGGGTTGTTAAATGGGAAGAGAGAAGCAAAAAAATCTCATCTTCCTTCTCCTGCAGTTGTTTTCTTTCTGTGGAGACCTAAATATTTCTCTGCAAATCGCTAAATGAAAAAAGAAGGGTTTGGATGTGTATCATACAAGCAAAGGAGGAAAACAACACAGAGCTTTGCTCATTTTGATTTCCTAAACTATCAGCAATTTTACTACAATCTTCCATGTCTGAGATGTAATCAGAGTTCCTGGCACCCCACCTATAATGCAGCAACATCCGTTGACAAGGTAGAGAGAAAAAGCCTGCCCTGATCCTACGTGTCTCCATTAGGCTGGACAGGCACCTGGTCATCTAGAGACAGAGGCTGATTTCCCCAGGCCTTCCATGCCTATGAGACTTCTAAAGTAATTTTTGGTCCCAATCAGAAGAAGCAGTTTGATAAAACCAATGCATAATTTGAGTAGGTTAGGAAGCTAACAACAATTAGACACACAATTTCTTTCTTGCCTTCATGTGAATTATTTTTCCCAACAGCTAAAGCAAACATATAGATGTCACATTGGTCATTTTTTTCCTTAAAATATTTGTTGTTCTTGTGAAGGATATGCATATATTTGTATATATATAGATGAAGAAACTTATGAGTTATCTTCCCTGTGCTTGAGAGGCACTGCTGCAAATGGAGTTTCTGTTCTCTGATGGAGAGATGCCTGTTGCACTACTTAAGAGAAGAGGTCATGTATTATCATTTAATTTTGTAATTCTCAGAGGGATGCTGTAAATAATACTGAACTGAGAAATTCATTGAGTTTACCTGTTACCAGTGTGAAATATCAGGAACGCTTGCATGGCATCCTGGATTTATGCAACACTTTGACTTTCATGTTTCTGTTCTTGAACCTGTAGAGCTGCAGGTGTTCCTTGGTTGCTCCTTGTATGGACAGTGGAAAAGAGATCAAGGAAATGTTTCATACAATTTCTTTTTATCTTCATCTGTGATTAGATGTTTGATTGCAGTATGTCCTTTTATTATGACATTTATACTCTTTCTGCCTGCCTCTGGTTTGTCCAGAGATGACTAAGCCATCCTGCTATAATGAAGTTTTTGGAGATTTTTCTCAGTGTAGGTTCCAAGGACTTCTTTCCAGCTCCAAGTGCTCTTGGAAGGCAGAGGGTAGAGCAATCCCACTGAAGCCCTACACACCAAAGTGGTGTTTTTTGAGAGGAAGAGAGGATGGGATATTTATGAAGTGTACCTAAATGGGATGGTGCATCAAATCAGTGCTGCATAGATCCTCCTTGAAAAGTACTGAGAAGGAACAGTAACTGTTATTCTAACCAATGTGTTAAAAGGATACTTTTGAATTACCTGCAACCCTAGAAGCGATTTGTGGCTAACAAGGTATAAAAACTCTTCCATTCCTGCTTTGTTTACCAGAACTCCTGGGGCATTTTGTACTCAGGAAAGGTGGTGACAGCAGGGGGATTGCTGACTCCCTGTGCCTCTATCAGATGGAAGCATACTTGGAGAATGCAGACTGAAGTGAGGTGCCTTATAACTTTTATATATAACAAGATCTGAGGATTTTTGTCTTCAGTACAGCACAGTGTAATCTGTGATCCTAAACTATTCATATCCTCAGAATTGGCAGCAGAATAGCATAGCAGCTGAGAGATTCAGGAGATAAAATATTCATGTTGTGTGTAAGCTGCTAGCCTCACACTAGAAAGAGAAAAATTGCCGACTTTCATTTTCATGTGAATTTTTGCCAAATATTCATTCTTTCACTGTATGTTGCATTTTCACAGTGGGCTTTAGAGGGTGATCTACCGGAGGCTGTATATTGCTGCAGTATGCTTCCTTGGAACAGGAGTATCTCCCTGTAACCCAGCATATTTATTTCACCTGTTTTGCAGTCTGGAGGCTGCCAGCATTGGATTCATCATTATTATAGACAGACGACGGGACAAATGGAGTGCAGTCAAGGCATCCCTGACACGGATAGCAGTAAGTGTTTGCTTTTGTTATTTATCTTCTAGAAATTAAAATTATCTGCTGAAACTTCAGCACAGGATACAGTTTCGTATGCCAGTTTTTAGCTCCTATTTTCTGGCTGTGAATGCAGATTCTCCCCTGCCCTGAAGCTCCCTGGTGTTAAATAAGAGAAGGAGGAAGCTGCAGGAAAAAAATTACACAGCCTTCTCGACTGCTGAATTAGGACAAATTCCTGATATGCTGGTTGATAGCAGTATAAATTCTATTAATTTGACATTGGTTCCTCGAAGAGTGTAACAGAGGTACCCTTCTGTGTCGGGGGAATGAGAATATATCCTGCTTATGAAAGAAACGGATCCCAAGGGACTTGTGTTTGTGTGGTAGTAAGTGATCTCTGTCAGAAATGCTTAATAGCTTATTATATCTCATTTGCAAAAGTCAGACCTAAGCACTGATTTTCAGTGCTAATGAAAGCAGCTGACTTTACACACCTATTACCAGAAATACGTGCTGTGAGAGGAGCAAACCCTTATATACAGAGGTGTGGGATAGAGGCATGACCAAGGTGACTTTCAAGGAATTTAGACAGAATTGCTTTTCATTATCAGTTCTTTTTAGCTGCTCTCTTCTAGAAATTGTTCTTTTGAATGCTTGATGAGCACAGAGAAGTGCATGAGAGATGTAGGCTGTGTGTTGCAGATGGGGCCATGCCTTATGAATGTGTTGAGTGCCTCTGTGTGTGTGAAAATATGTGAAGATAAAAGGAATAAAAACCCTTTCCAGACTGAGAAGGTAGGTCATCCTGGGGAAATTCATCTGTGTTACCTTCTTCTTTCACTGAGTCCAATGTGGGTAGCCTGTTTTGCCTTGCAGTGCCTGCACCCGAAAAAAAGGAGAAAGCCTGTGCTATGGCAGTGCAAAGGAGATTAGTGTGCTTTAGACCTGAGAGAAGACGACACTAGTGCAGAAACTTTAGAGCTCTGTACTAAATCCATATTAGAAAGCAGTGCATGACTGGGCAGTGAAATCCATGGGCCAGTCTTTCTATCGGCTTTGGATATTGTGACAATGAAGATGTGCTGAAAGGACCAGCTGATATTATCAGCAGTTGGAATGAGCATGGCTCAGTGAGTCCTACCTGCTTTACCTTCTTAAGGAAACGCTTGGCTGAAAGTTCTCTTGGCCATACTGTTAGGCAGAGTTGTGCCTTCTAATAGTTCTGTATTTCTTGCAGGGAGCATTTCCAGGAAACCTGCAGCTGGTGTTTGTCTTGAGACCCTCCCGCTTTATCCAAAGGGCAATCGCTGACATTGGCATTAAACTCTATCGAGATGACTTTAAAATGAAGGTACCGGTAAGCATGCCTTTTTTTGTCCATGTGTTTTCTTTATCTCCATGAGTGCAGTTCTTAGGTGCCAGCATTTCTCATAACCTAGTAAATGAAATTTGATTGCAAATGGCAGTTGAGGACTTTTATCTGGATCTGTATGGTTTATATAACAGTAATACCAAAGAGTTAATTACTGGTGGATGCTTCACAGTATTTAATGGACACATTCCCATGTGGATTGTCAGTCTAGCTATAAAATGTGACTCATTTTTTAAGTATTGACATCTTAACTCAGTGGAGCAGTTCCCCTGATCTAAGCAGAGGTAGATCTTCTTAACCCAGTGAGAAACATAAGTATTTAGAACCACAGAGCACTGAAAGACAGGGCTGAATTCTGCACTATTTTATGTATTATCCGTCAGAGTGCTGACAGTGCCCTGTTAAGTGCTTGCATAGCATTGCCTGTTCTTAATGCCTTTTATGATCCCCACACCCTCAAATCAAAATCTGTTTTTTACTTCTTTTTACATGCAGTTGGCAGATGCTGTGGGTTGATGAGAATGTGATTTGAAGCAGATTATGAATCCTGAAAGAGTTTAAATTTTAGGTTATTCTATAAGAGCTCTTTGGGAAGTTGCTTCTAGCTGCATATTTGCATGTGGTTTTAAAGCATTTCATAAATAAACTTGAATTATGATTCTTGATATTTCACCCTGGACCAGACTCATACTGTGTTCCACAATGACTTTACTGGAGTGATTTTGCAAGATTGTTTTGGATTTTACTTGTGGTTTTATAATATTTAGCAAAAGACCCATGGCTCTCCTCTACAGCTCTGTTAACACCCAAGTTGAAGTTCAGATGTTTAAGACGCTTTATGCTTCTTCTGAAGTAAGAGACAGCAGCCCATTTATTAAAATGCATACAGAAAAGGAACCATGAATATTCATTTGGTTATTCTGAATTAATTTGTGACACTAACTGTAGTTTGGCAAGGGTGGCTTTGTAGTAATTAAAATGCAAAATTGATGTCAAAATATATGCTTGATAGCAAAGCAAAATTTTATAGTACCTTTAATAATGGAGGTTCCTGTACTTAATAAACCACAATCTGATACCATAGCAGCTAATATACCAGCAACTGTAGCTCTGAAAGGGACAAATTCACCAAAGACCAGCCTTTCCTAACAATTCAGCATCTTCTATACTTTTAGCAATTTATTTGACAACAGTGTTGCGTTTCAAATCCAACTCAAAAGTATCAAGGTTGGAAGAGAAGTTAATTTTAGAGAGGGATCAAGCATCACATTAAATATTAAATAGTAACTTCTCCTAAGGGCAGGAAAATAAAGGTATGAGTTTAGTCTGAGGTCATCTTGGACTTTCAGATTTTGAGCCATATTGAGTATGTCCATAGAGCTCTTATTCTTATAAAAACTAAGACCATGATATGCTTGCTGTTAGATTTGCCTGCCTCCTGCCCAATATCTGTAGGCAGCCTGTCAGATTTATATGCAGGCTGTTCACATATGCCTGATGTTACTCTAAGTTGCTTAGAACGGTTAAGTTACTGAGAGTCAGATTTATTTGTCCCCCTTGAAAATAGCATCCTACATGCCAAGCATGAGAACAGGGCCAGAGAGTTCTTGTCCCATGGGAGATATCCTTACTCAAGGAATTATATATGAGGACCTGTCTTCAACATCACCATCGTCTTTTCAATTGTTTGCAAGTGTTTGTTCATGTAGTGAGTTGGGCACTACATCAACGTCATAACCTAGCTGTGGATGAGTTGCAAATGCTATCACAACTACAAGCAAGTCAAGGCCAGGGCATGGGCATTCAAAAGGAGCTTCAATAATGTGGTGTGCATTTGTTAAACTCTTTAACAAATGTTTCCTTATCTGGTCTATGAAACTGCAAATACATTCAGTAAAATAGATTTGCTGGGTTAAATCAACACCGGATTGAGAAAGTGCCAGAAGATCAAACAGGAGGAGAAAATAAATGCTGAAATAATAAACCAAACACAATAAGGAAACGCAGGATTTATATGACTTATTGATGTACAAATGTGGTTAATAAAACTCATGAGGTAAATCTCACTTGGGATGGTGATTTGACTAAATATCAGTACCCAGAAGCAAGATACAGAAATATTGGAGATACACCAGGCTTCATCTAACATAAAATCTGGGAATTCAAAAGTAACACTCAGAGATTCCATGAGACTTCACCTCAAGTACTGTGTCTAGTTCTGGAATCCCCAACATAAGGATATGAATCTGTTGGAATGGGTCCAGAGGAGGGCCACAAAGATGACTGGAGAGCTGGAGAACCTCTGTTATGAGGACAGGTGGAGTGAGTTGAGGTTGTTCAGCCTGGAGAAGAGAAGGCTCCAGGGAGACCTTATAGCAGCCTTCCAGTACTACAAGTAAGCTGGGGAGGGACTTTTCACAGGGACATGTAGTGGAAGAATGAAGGAGAATGCCTTTAAATTGGAAGAGGGAAGATTTAGTTTAGATATTAGGAAGAAATTCTTCATGATGAGGGAGAGACTGGCACAGGTTGCCCAGGGAAGCTGTGGATGCCTCCTCCCTAGGTGTTCAAGGCCAGGTTTGATGGAGCCTTGAGCAGCCTGGTCTGCTGGAAGGAATCTCTGCCCATGACAGGTGGGTTGGAACTAGATGGTCTTTAAGGTCCCTTCCAACCCAACCCATTCTATGAGTCTATGATATACCTAAGGAATCTTCCATTAAGGGAAGTGAATTAAAGCATCTTCATTGTGTACACAAAAGGCTGAATGATCTGTCCGTAGCAGGCACTTCTTTGACCTTCATAGACTGTGACTTCATTCAGATGGCCTAACCCATCATGAAGCAACACCACTGCAGCTCTGTTCCGTCCTGACCTGCTTAGGCAGGCCCTCCTCTTCTAAACTGCTCTTGTCTTGCATTCTCCAGCTTACTGAATGGTTGTCTTCAGTCTGGTACATTATGAAATACAAAAAGAACAAATACGAAGTCCTGCAGCTGAGAAAGACTTCCTTCCAGAAGGACTTACTTTCTCAAGAACAAAGAACCTGCGTTCTTCCTTCTAAACAACACAGTGTTGTATTGTTGACAATGATACAGGCTGTAGCCTGACTTTCTGGGGAGAGAAATCCACTGAAGAGGGCCTGGGGACATAGTAGAGAGCAGGCTGTAAATGAGCCAGCAGTGTGTACTGACAGTAAAGGAAGCTATTGGTATCCTGCATTAACAGCAACACTATTAACAGGAGCACAGTGAGCAGAATGAGACAAGTGATTTCATAGAATCATAGAATAACCAGGTTGGAAGAGACCCACCGGATCATCGAGTCCAACCATTCCTATCAAACACTAACCCATGCCCCTTAGCACCTCGTCCACCCGTGCCTTAAACACCTCCAGGGAAGGTGAATCAACCACCTCCCTGGGCAGCCTGTTCCAGTGCCCAATGACCCTTTCCGTGAAAAATTTTTTCCTGATGTCCAGCCTAAATCTAGAATGGTTGCTAAAAGATAATACTGCTTACCTGAAGTTGAATACAAATCTACTTTTGCTTTCATTAAGCTGATCTTGTGGTAAGGGTACTCTTTAAAGTAAGAAAATGGATTTGGGTTTGTCTCTTCTTTTTCTTTAAAATGGCATAATACCAATGAATTCAGTGGACATAGAGTGCCAAAAAAATGATACAACTGAAAGGAAAATTTTATTCTCAACTGTTTAATATCAGCACTTCCCTAGATTGAGAGGATGGTCTTGAGGAAGCTGGTTGTTGAAACTGCTCTCCATTTCTCTGTAAATAACAGTTATTTATAAAATACAGAAACGATATGATGGAAGTTGTGTGAACATTATAAATACCATACTTTTGCACATGCACATGCAAAATGACTGCATCGTCAGCATAGTAAGGAGCAAGGTGATGTCAAAATATGGTTAGTTCAAGAATGGCTGTGCACATGTTGAGAAGGCAAAATTTTGTGGAAGTAAACTATAATCATTGCATGAAAAAATATAAAATGAGAACTTGCTGCATATGGTGGAGCTGCAGTTTGGTCATACATGTTTAAGGCAAAATTAGATCCTGTTAAGAATGCTTGAAAGGGCTTGTTATTTCTCTCAGTCCGTTGTGTTTGGATTCATTTCAGATCATCATGTTAAATTCTGTCTCTGATCTGCATGGCTATATTGACAAAAGTCAGCTGACCCGGGAGCTGGGAGGAACCCTGGAGTATGGCCACAGTCAGTGGATACATCACCGAACTGTGAGTGCTGGTATTGTTCTGGATGTATGTCTACATCCAGAGTTTTCCAGATAACAAATGTAGGGCAACCTTTAATCATTATAATAACCCTTCAGCTGCATTTCAGCATATGCATCCTGTTAGGGACTTGTGGAAAGAGGAAATTCATGACTCAAATAGAGAAAGGGGAATTCCCCAGAAGTTTGTAATTGACATAGTAATTCATATCTCACTGTTTAGCTGGATTAGGGCCCAACAGTATCATAGTATTCTTACTCAGCAAGGCCCTTTGGCACATTGTTACCTTTTGAAATGATTGATAAGATTCACAGACCTTCAGCTCACAATTGACACTGAACATCTGCTTTAACACTTTACTGAATCAGTGTTCAAAATTCTCACTTTGATTAATTATGTCCACATTTTTAAGAGAAGATAAATACTCAAGACACTAGATTTTTTTTCTGTGTTTTCATTTCTATGCTACATAAACATGCGTTCCAGCTGGGTCTTATTTTGAGTAACTGAAGAACAGTTAATAATTATAGCAAGGCAAAGAGACTTTTTATTCTATTGCCTTTGAGGAAACTTGTTAACACTGGCTTTCTACTTTTATGGCTATGTTGACTACAGTGAGGTTAGGATTGAGGCAGGTGAACAGGCTTATGGAACTGTCCTTGCAAGAGTGAGTCTGAAGGAATCATCTATATGAGCTTTCAGACAGCTAAAGGCTTGAAAAAATGAAGAAGGGGAGTAAAAAGAGGCACAAGAAAGGTTGTTTTGTTTATTAATGGCAGGAGTTTATATAAAGCATGAATAACCAGTTCAGTAAAATATGAAAATAAGTGTGCCAAGATATGAGGTGTGTGGCTATATAATACCCAGGTCTTTTGGTTAAATTTGTTTGAAAAACTTACTGAAAAAAACCCCACAGATGCAACTTCGTTAGCTGCATGAAACGACTTATACACACGGGAGAGGGTAGGAGCAAGCATGCTATTAAGTGAAATACTGATAAGATCATGGTGTGTGGAGCAGTCAGCCAAGGAGTCTTTGCTGGGGAAGAGGTTTTGATCAGGGAAATATCAGCCTCCATGGAACCTTGAAACAACCTTTTAGTCTTGCTGAGCTACAGTCTTCATCCCCTTTGCTGATTCTCTAAGTGTCCTCATATCTCATCCTGCTAGTGCTTTATTTTCTGAAGCTTTAAACTGTTGCTATATGGTAGCGATACAGTGATCTTGCTGCACTGTTCTTTGTTGCTGCATTCTTATCTTAAGTGACTAGGAGCCTATGAGCTTTTTTGCCCACAAAGTACATTTTCAGCCTTGAGTAAATGGCTTTTGGACATGGATGGCTCTATCTGCATTGCAGTGAAAATTCAATGAACTTTAATCCAGTAGTTCTAGTGCTGAGAATAGCAGGCTACAGGTGCTAAGCACTAAGCCAAAGCATATGTGGGTCTGTACAGCTTGTTTTGAAAGCAGGGATAAACTAAGAGAGGAAAAGCAGAAGAAGGGTATTAAGCCTGCTAGCATTGCTGCATCTGGGGTGTGTTTCAGATCACGTATATGGAATATAATTTCTCTCTGCACATTTTACGTGAAGATCAACATCCAGTTTGTTTTCATTGAGCACACAGTGTGATTTTTATCTGTCATGATTACAAATGAGGAATTCCCATCATTGCTGGAGAAGGGAATGCAGCTTGCAACAACTATGCACTGTTTGGTTGTAAGAGCATCCCTAGTGCTGTTGACTGACTCAAACCACTAGGTGGGTTAGATCAAAAAGTGTAAAGAATAAAAAGCTGTACAGGACAATACAATCCCTAAAGAATTTGGGGCATGATCATGAAAAAACATCCCCTACAGTTACTTGCTACTAGAGATAAAGGTTTTAATCACATTTCATGAGTCTGAAACATGCTCAGTTCTGAAAAGACAGTGTTGATTTTATAGCTTCCTCAATTGCCCTTTCTTCAGTAACCATAGATTTTAGTTTTGTGTTAGTGCACCCAAGTGTTAAAGAAACAACAATGCTCCAGTGAATTTTTGTGTTTAAACTGTATTTGCAGCAAGTCATTCTTCTGTTTGTGTACTAATATGAACATATTGTGGAAAGAGTGATTGGAATGCATTTGGTACAGGTAGGCAGGATGGAGACGCTTGTTTTCAAAAGTTAGGGGGAGACAGATCGCTGTTGAGTGAACAATGGTTTTATAAATATAAATGCAAAAAGGCTTTGCCCTATATACTTTCAGAATCTCTTCAACTTAAAACCTTAATTAAAATTTTAAACACAATAGAATTTCCCAGCAATCACAGGCAGAGGATCTGAAGTTCCAGTCCTGGCTTTGAAACTCTAGTCCTCTGTGGTTTCATTATGTCTGTTAAGCCTTGGGAGTTGCCCAGCTGGTTCATGGAGATGACAATACTTGTAGGTCTGTGAAAAGATCACTTGTGACACAGGTTTTCATTTGTAATTTTTAGCATATCCACCAAAAAAAAGTGCAACATGGCCACCTTCACAGGCAGGTAATACTTGCAGCACAGTGTACCTGAAGGACTAAGCATTGTTAAAAAGCTACGAGTAAATAACTAATCTGTGACTTTATGCTCTTGCTTTTTCCAGGCTATTGAAAACTTTGCAATGACAGTAAAAACAACAGCACAGATGCTACAGACTTTTGGAACAGACCTAGCAGAGACTGAACTTCCCAACGATGTGCAGTGCACAGAGGAGCTCCTCTCCACGCACACTGACCACCACAGCAAGCTGAAGGTGAATGTTGTCTCCTGACAGCTCTGTCAGTGTAATGTATCATTTTTGATGTAACAATTTTCTGCCATCATTTAAGAGTCCATTGTTTAAAAACTACTGAAGAGGAGAGAAACCTTGGTTCTAGAGATCAATTTGATTCCGCTATGAAAAATAATTTATTACAGCTTTAGGAATGATAAAACAGGGAAATGTGGCTTCAGCTGTATGAGAAGGTGTAATGGGATAGCAGGGGTTCTTGGTGAAGAGCTCATCAAAAAGGTGAACACACAGTGATGCAGATGTAGAGAACAGCTGTGAGGATAATCCAGGAATAGACAGAATAATCTAACTGTCATTTAAAAAAAAAAAGTTGGGACAAGTTTAGCATTGCAGAATAAGGCTCAGAAAGAAATATCATTGCTGTCAACAAACATCTTTGGTTAAACACAAGAGAAAAAGTACTGCTTGAGTTACGTAAGCACAAGAACAATTTTTTTGCAAGAAGTGTGCAGTGATGTGGGGAGTTCTCAACTGACATGCTAAGCTTTGAGTCTCATCATCCTTTTCATTGCTCATCTTTCCTGCTGGGAAGACACCTTTTTCTGTGGATGTTTCCTTGCCAGCTGATATACTCTTGCTGAGTGTGTCACAGTGTTGTTTAAGGAAATTCCAATAAGTGGCACAGTCTGTCAGGTCACTGAACTATCTGTGGCACACATTCAGTTTGTGGTAGAGTAATTTTTTCTGCAAGTTGCCTGATCAGAAATGCAATCAGCTCAGAAGTTACATACTATTCCTTTACTCAGAAATATACCAACTATTCAAAGTGAATAGATTCAGTGTCTGCATTTCTAGAAAAACATATAATCTTTGGTAAGCATTTAGATTTTGTTCCTAGTATTTAAGACCTATGAAAGCATTTACTTAGTATTACTATGTTGTCCATCTAAGAGATGTAAGCATTGTTAGAATGCATACATACAGTTTGTTTGACTTGTTTTTTCTCCCTCAGGATGAGCTGAAGTTAGCTGTGAAGCAGGGGGCCACCCTACTGACGTGCATTAGGGAGCCAGTCACCCGAAGTGCCAACAGCAAACTCAGTCCAGATGAACTGGAAAATGTGGCAACGGTAGAAAGGTCAGTGAAGCCAGATTACCTTGAGTGAGTTGGTAATTTATTCTGAAGAAATGCTACTGTAATTAAAATTATTTAAATATGCACATTGTAAATTCCCACTGGTTCAGCTATTCAGGATTTATTGAACAGCTAACTTGGAGACAAAAACAGCTTTGAGGAAGTTACTTGATTAAACTGTCAAAGCAGGTTCAAACAAGTCCTGAATTTCTTGGTAATTTTTGGCTGGACCACTAACTACTTGGCTGAAGATTTAATGTGGAATATATTTTCTGTGTAACATATACATCCTCCAAACTTCTGTGCCTTGTTAGAAGGTGTCATCTGAATCCACGTTAGTGAGAGTGTATGTGCTTGTGCACATCTGTGAAAACACTGAGGGAGGAACAGATGAAGATGATACTCAGAAATGTACCCTTCACAGCTGCGGAGAGAGAAACCCCTGTTCCTTCCAACAGTGCTAGTTTCTACCGTACAGCTTTTAGTCACTGTGTAGAAGCTTCTGCTGTGCCATGTGATGCAGTGGAAAGAGAAATGTGTTTCAGTGTGTCTGCATTTACCAGGAACAAATCTGCCAAAAGTAAAGTTGAGCCCATATTTTTCACTGAATACTTTAAAATCCTTCAAACAGTAATCCCAAAGGCATTTGTGAATTCATCTTGAATTCAACAACTAGGTTTGATTAGAAACACATTTTTCAGGGATAGATTGAAAACAGTACTTTTGTTTTTCAGATAAATAGAGGGAGCTATTGGTGTTTGCCCCAATAACTTGATTCCAGCACTCATTGGGCTCATAAGAGATCAGGCTTGGTCCTTTGCATGCCCAAAGAGTGCCCATCTGTTGAAATACTGGATATTCAGAGAACTTCTTTTCATCTTTTTTTCTGTTTAAACTTTTCTACTTTGTAATACAATTAATAGATCATTGAGAGGCTGTGAGGATGACTCACTAGTCTAGTGTCAGACATTTTACTCAAGATGTATGATGCCTCAATAGTAATGTCTTTGTAAATATATGTTTCCTCATTTCCACAAAGTGAAACAATGTCCATGGTAGGCATTATGAGCTTCTAATCTATTGTTTTTAATGGACTGGGAGAAATAGTTGAGTCCTTGCCTATTTCTGATAGATGAAGAATATGAACAAGTTGTAGATTTCTGCTTTAATCGTTCCTTAAAATAAGATCTGCACATATTCAACCTGCATTAGCCTGAGTTGAATTACCTTTAAAGAATTGGGTGAAAGCTTGGGAGAGACAGCTCCCTGTGCCTGTCAGTGCATGAAACAGCTTGGTGTTCCTGTTACAAGTCAGGAGGCAGGACTGCAGCTGCCACAGTGGATTCACATAGTTGTCATTCATGAGTCACACTCTTGCCTGTCCCACTGCAAATTTCATTCTCTTATGCTTAAGGGAGAGTTGACACAAAGCCACCTTACATAGGTGTAGGCACCCCACTGTCTCCCGACCTGCTTTCTGCCATCAATTGAGGTAACTTACAATATATGAACTACAGAAAATAAGTAAATTCTTTTCATGATAATTTCTTAACAGGTTATTGGCTCAATTGGATGAAACAGAAAAGGCTTTTGATCAGTTTTGGACCAAGCATCACTTAAAACTAGAACAATGCCTGCAGCTTCGACACTTTGAACATGATTTTAGAGAGGTATGTCATTTGTCCGTTCTATCTAGCCTTCTCTGCTAAATGAGGTCAAGTTTTCCCCATACTTGGAGTATACTGTAATCCATAAAGGAGACTGGGAAAGTAGACTTCATTGTGAAATAAGAAATGGATACTCAAAAATTAAATTCCTCTCAGATATCTCACAACGTTTGAATAAGGCACAGTGAGGAAAGTGCCAGCCTGCTAGGCCAAAATGTGAAACAGCAAATTCTTGATAAATTGTTTTGCGTTAAATGTGATGTTACCAATTTTCACCTCTGTGACAGTAACTTCCCAGTCCCATTAGAGTGAATGGAATGCAGTTCAGAAAGCCCAGCTGTCAGCCCAGAGACTGGAGTAATACAGATTCTGAAGTAATATAGACTCTGGAGTTACAGGTCTTCAAAACTGTGTGGGCCTAAATAAATAGTGAGAAGCAGAATAACTCTTTGAAGAATAGTTGACTGTTGCTTTTCCATTTTGGAATAAGCTGAAGGACTGAACTTGAGATGCAGACACTTCTAAAAGATGTAGGTGAATGTTTAGAAGGTTTGTTATAATTTTATGAGTATCTTATGATGGGGTTTTGGGTGGGGTTTTCTGTTTTTTTTTTTTTATTTAATTTTGTGGGGTTTGTCATTGTTGTTTTAGATAAAACTGGCATTGGATAATCTCATGGAAGCACAAACAGGTTTTGCTGACATTGGAGACAGTGTGACTCGAGTGGAGCACCTCCTAAGGGAACAGAAACAACTGGAAGAGAATGGACAGGTTTGCACTCGATGTAGTATTCTAGCTGCTATAGACATGATCTTCTAGACACTTTCCTATCACTGGCCTTACGTCAGGCTTATTCTCTTCTCATGAGTCATTATTTTAAGTTGCAAAACTCTGATCCTGATTTCCAGGAGCCAAAGTTGTTCAGAAACCATAATTACAGTTTCTTACTTGAAAAGCTAGAATCCAGTTCAAAATTGGTATTTCAAACCGGGAAAGGTAAGGCACATCTTTGGAATCTGAAAAGCTCAGCCTACTTAGCAGGTTAGGTTGAGTCAGATATCTTTTAAGAGCATTCTATTCAAAATGCTAGCAGTCTGAGGAGAACCCATGCCTTTCAATGAACACCTTTATTTTCCAGACATTTGGAACTTTTAATTCCGCCAGCTGTGATATAGATCACAGCATTATTAGAAAGCATTGAACAGATGAGTAATTTGAATCAGACAAGAATGCACATGAACAAATGTAAAAGCTAATGATCACCTTTTTTAAGAATAGGATTAAGATTTAGAAATATTGTTATCTTAGTTATAATAATGAGCATTTGCTTCCCATTGTCCACATCACATAATATATTAAGCAGCTTGCCTAGAAGGGCCAATCGTTGAGACTTTTTTAGTTTCTTTAAGGAGGGAGACTGCACGGCCTCTCTAGGCAACCTGTTCCAGTGCACAGTAACCTTCACAGTAAAAAAATATTCAGATGGAACCTCTTGTATTTTACTGACAATGAAGTCGGTCTTCGATGTAAATGCAAAGTAAGACTTATCAGCTAGATTAATCTTCCAAATCTTTACCTCCAGGCTACCACAGGGATTACAGAGAAGGATTATCTTTCTTATGCATGTCATTTTAAGATCTAACTTTTGAATTGTTTCTCATTTCACAGGAACCTTTAGAGAAGGCCCAGTCTCTAGCTCTCCATGGAGAACAGCTCATCCAAAACAACCATTATGCAGTTGACTCCATTAGACCAAAGTGTGTTGAACTCAGGCGTATTTGTGATGACTTTACCAATGAGACCAAGAAAAAGTATGATATTTTGGGAAAGTCTCTTGAACTGCATAAGCAGTTAGATAAGGTGAGTGAACCACCTAAGATAACAGCTCTGGTAAGGTACTACTGAAAATGAATGTTTTTGTAAGCTTGGGTAATTTGGATGAAGAGAAAAAGTATTTATTCCTTTTTTTTTCTCCATTTCATTCAGAAACTGTTACTATGAAAACTGGAGCAGTATCTTCCCATAATATTAGCATGATGAAAATTAGGATATAAAACTAAGCAACAACTGAGCTAAACCTAAATTTGAAACAAGAACCAAATGTATCCCAGTGCTTAAAAATGAACAGTTTACTGCTTGTTCAGTTGTTTTCACTTTCTGTGATCTAACTAGAATAGTAAGCTACAAATGCCTTGAGATTTCCTGCATGCTATTCCAGCCTCATCTGAAACTGGATTTATCAAAATTTTACAGTAAAAACCTGCTTTGGAGTATTTTTGACTGTGTTTAAAGGCCTAAGAAGTTTTGGAGAGTTTGATATGGTTCAAATATTTGTTTTGATTTTTGGATAATTGTGTGGCTAAGCACTGAAACAAGGCAGTAGAGCTGACAAATTCAGTTTGCAGCATCCACAGTTATACTTCTCCTCTTTGCTCATGATATTACTATTTTACACATTACTGGACCCTTAAGCACATGAGAGCTGAATTTAAGTTGTTTTTCATTTTAAATATCTAAGTGAAGTGTTTTGCGGCCTAGAATTCTTGAGTGTACTGTGAAGTAACATTCATTCCCTTCAGTGACATGTTAGGGCAAATCTGTATTTCATGGAGTAGAAGCAACACTTCACAACATGGACTGTCAGTGATGATGGAGTTGCCTCATTTTTCTTTAAAGGCAAGCCAATGGTGTGAAGCTGGAATCTACCTCTTAGCTTCCCAAGCTGTGGACAAGTGCCAGTCACAAGAGGGAGCTGAAACTGCACTTGTTGAAATTGAGAAGTTCCTGGTAACAGCTAAGGAACACCAGCTCTCTAACCCGAAGGAGTTCTACAATCAGTTTGACATGATCCTCACCCCCGAAATAAAGGTAAATGCCATCAGATGTGCATGCACTCACTTAGACTTTCAAAATTACTGATTTTCTTGTACATAACAGTGTACTGGGCTATGTATTTGAGTGTGCTCTTGCCCTACACCAGAAGGGCACACAGGTTAATATTTGGGACAATATGTTTTACCCAGATGAGTAGTCATGGAAGATGTGGTTTTCTTCAGAGCAGTGCTAGAAGGACTTAATGAGCTGCCATGCCCTACTCGGTGAAACTGAGACTTTACAGGCTGGATGACATTAAATTGCAGCCCAGTAGGATCTGCAGCTCTAGTCTGGATAACAGAATTCCCTTTTTAACTAGCTCAGTCCAACATTGACAGCCATCTATTGCTTGCCTTTTCTTTGCCTAGGCCAATGCCCAAAGAATTCTAAAAAAACTTGAAGATGTACAAGAAATGTTTGACAAGAGGCATGTAAGTCTGAAGAAGCTGGCAGCCAAACAGACCCGGCCAGTACAGCCTGTTGCCCCACACCCTGAATCTTCCCCAAAGCGAGCATCACCAAAGATTACCAGACCAGCAGGAGTAGGTAGGCCGTGAACAGCTGCTTTCAGATATACATGAATGTTTTGTCTGTATGGTCATGTTTAATTTTTGTTATCAGAATGAAAACTTGCACTTGTCAGCCTTCTAGGCTCAGCTGTTAAAAATGAATGTGAAATATCTGTTGCTGCAAACATAAAAACAAGGTAAATCAAAAGGAAAAAAAATTGGGCTTCTCTTCCTCAGTCTAACCTGCAAAGTACATTTCTATGCTGTTTCTCAGTATGTCTTGTATTGCTAATTCTTGAAAATCCAAACCAGGCCAGTCACTGCAAGTGTGCAAAGTGTGAGAACCTCTTTTATGTTCCATGTACTGTAACATGAATATTTGGCTTTAAAGGGTGACTATCCCCCAAGTTTCAATCAAATACTTGCAGAGGTTAAAGCTTCATTAGTAACACTGACTCATTTGTGTAATTTTTGCTTTTCCTCCCTCTATATAACTTCACTAATTTTCTAGTGTTGCCCTCTACTAACTATAAAAGTTGAACTGTGCTTCTATTTGGAATTTACTGAAAGGTTGTGATTTGAGGTTAGCATGTGCTTTTAACCAAGATAGCTATTTTCTGCAAAAAAGAGTATGGGTGAAGCAAATCTGAAACAGTGATACTTGAAAAACAGCTACCCTGTACTTGGTGGCATGAAGAGGCTGTCCTTTTTCAGCAGAGATGGATATAAGAAATTTAAAAATGGAACCTTAGGGCTTTTTAAAAGGGAAGCCTTTAGGAAAAAGCCTTAAGAAAAACCTAAGTTCCATGAAAGCATGCCATAAACTTTGCTTTTTCAATAGGAAGATTAGGATGGCCAGTAGCACGATCATTTTGCTTTCTAGCCACGTTATCACAAGGTCGCACAAATGCCCCCATTGTTCTCCTGTGCTCCCCAACACTCATACTTTTTCACCAAGGAAGATCATCATTTTCTTCCAATTACTGTGCTGGTTTGGAATCTGTATTTTTCCCTCCTAAACCACACAAGCTGTGTTCCCAACATATTATTGCTACCTCAAGTTTCAGCCTCACTGTCAGCTTAAAGCAAGCTGAGACCGCAATGCCTTTAAAGAGGTTCTGCTCTGCAACCAGCTCATCCTCCAGCAACGTGTTCCTCTCTTGCTCTGTTTTTGGCAGTCAGTTAGCTGTATGAGTTGTGATTTACCTTGAAAACTCAATGTACTGACTGCAAAAACGTAGTAGTTAATTTTCCATTGCACAAGAAAATGTAGGGAGCTCTGGAGATCACGTAGCCCAATCACCTGCTCAAAGCAGCACGAACTTCAGAGCTGATGAGCTTGTTCACCGTGTGGCAGCTAGTGCTGAAGCAAAAGAAGCAACAGGGAAATGGGGCTATGGGGTCAGTAGGTCAGAGGTAAGTAGTGCCTGTTAGTGGTAGTACAGTTTTAGAATGGCTTTCACCTCTTGGGAAACTTCATCTCCAGGCTAAAAGCTAGTCTTATGTTTCTGTTTGTGTATGCAGTTTCTGTATTTCTTAAACTTCTTCCATGTTATTTTAGAGCACTTGCAGTTTTTTAAATTAAATTTTCGTTGTAAACAGAACCTTAAAAAATAGTCACTAGTATGTAAGTGACAATGCTTTAAATTTTAATTGTTGTTCATGCAGCCAAGCCAATATTATCAGCTCTTTCACAAAAAAATCATGAGGTGCCTCCAGGCTCTGACTCTTGCATTGCAGTTCAGTGTTACACAATACAGGATAACTGCGTGACAAGGATTAGCCTCTCATGTCCTGTTGAAAATGAATAGGTGGATTTAATTTATTTTAAAATAATACTCCAGTTCTTTTCTGAGAGAATGCAAAATACAACCCAGTCCTGTTCAGGCATCAATGAGTAGACTATGGCATCACATTCAGATTCTTTGTGCCTGGATATGATGGACCTAGAGTACCTACGCACCAAGAAACAGAAGTCTCTGACTACAGCTTATTCTGGGGATCAAACCCAGTTATCTTAACAGCCATGAACACTATGTGTATATTTGGGTATTATCAAATTGTCCACTACAAGGAGTTATATTTTGAGTTACCTTCCAAATGCCAAAACACTTGGCAAGTATTGGTAAGTATTTCAACCTCTTTCATTTTTGAGGAAGAAAACTGAAGCACAGATAAACTGAGTGATTCACCAAGGGGTTTCAAAGTCTGAGCCTGAAATATGGTTGAGAATAGGCATGAGTCCCATGTCAAGCCTTGAAAATGAGTCTGTGAAACTCTGTTCTTTTTGAAGCTACCCTCTTCTGGGCTTTCCCCTGTGCCCTTCAGATTCATGGGATCAATGTAGAATCAGTGTTTATTTACGGGGAGAGTTTATTAAGCACTATCTTGGAAAAATGAAAGACACTAAAGGAACCCTCTTGAAATAGATATTGTAACTCATTCTGATTTGATAACCAGGACATACATTTCTAAAAGCTTGCAAAATAGAATATGGCAATAGGAAAATACCATATTTCTAGGCTGTATAAATACAAAGGGAGGCAAAGGCAATAAAACATGGTAAACAGAAATACAAGACCAGAAAGAAAGGCCAGATGTAACAGCACCACAGCAGCATTGCAATAGTTGTCTCTGAAAGGGAAAAAAAAATTGCATTTGTTCTAGAATAGATTTCATTTTGCTTTGACTTGCTGACTCTCCATTTCCCTAACAAGGAGTGGTAGAGAAAATTCAACCCAGTTCAGGATGCTAATGGAAAAATCTTAATGGATGTGAAGGCTCAGGCATGAAATACTCCATTACTGCAACTGTGAGACTCTATTTTACATTGACACAGACATAGGTGCATACAGGCAGAGGTGATACCGTGTGAAAGGGCAGATTTCTATCACGGAAATGACAGTGATGGTTTCTTATGTCAACTTGGTGAAGATGCATAAAGGTAGCTATGCAGTAATGAAAACTCTCCCTCACCCAGTGCTTTTCTATGGGTCTGGAAATTCTCAAGCAAAATTTTAAATTAATCCCATATGTGCTTGAAGCTTTTAGTTTCATGAATTAACTTGTAAATTTTGCAGGGACAGGCCTGTTCAACATTGAAAAACTAGTAATGGAATTATGATGCTCAAAAGTCTGTGCCAGCTGGACTTAGTGTAAATTTTAGCTGTGGGAATCTGCTTAAATATTATTCACAGATTAACCAAGAAAAAGCAGAAACCCCTCTGCTGACCTTTTTATAACAAATGCTTTGAAAATCTTTAAGTAGTACAGATGACACCTTATTTTAAGGAGAATGCTGTTTACTCCCAGTGTAAGCTGCTTGAATACTGTTAATGACTAAACTTGTCAATAGGTGTGCTGGGACGGAAGGAGTGGCACTTGATGAGGAAATTTCTTCACTTTAGTTCATTAATGAGGGCATCAGTTTTGATGATTTGACTACTATTTGTGGTCTGTGTTAGCTGGAGTGAATTGGGATAGGTCTACAAAGTTAAACCATGCAGGCTAGTATTGCCCATAGGCTGTCAGGCACAGTGGGATAAGCCACGGAGCGGTAAAGAATAATACAAGCTGTTAGGGATGACTGTAGTTAGCATTTCTCTATTTTCATTTGCTTATAATTCTCCCAAATTCTAACTCTTTGAAATAAAACTTTCCCAGAGGCTATCTTCTTCAGCCTGACGCTTTCTTGGAGAACTTCAATAAAAATGGTTTTGCCATCTCAGTGAACAAGGTTAGGAAACTTGTCCTGGTTGAGTTACCTTTGTGGCAAGAGCTGGAACATGGCAGTACAAAATAGTTCTATCCCTTCAAGTGTCCAGATTTGGTAGAATTATAAGCACTTCGGGAGAAAAAAAATCTCAGTTCACACATGTTCATTATGTGTGAACTTGCTACAGTTTGGTTCCTATAGTGTCATTTCCCTTGTTGTCAGTGAAACTCTTTGAAACCCAGAGACAAAATATGTTTTGTATCCCCCCCACTGCTTGTTTCCTTACAACATGAGCTTGCAGCAGCCTCAGCCCTTCTTCATGCAGGGCTGTCACAGCCTTTCTTTCTCCTCTCCTCTTTGCCCAGCAACGCAGTGTGTTTGTGACTCTGCTTTTCCTCTGTACTTGTGGTCACATAACCTATGGGAACCAATAAGGGCACAGAAAACTGTCGCTGAGGGTTATGGTGTGGGTGTTTGGTGTTGGCTAGTTCAGCTCCTCAACATCCAGATCCATGAACAGCACTGCTGACAAAAAAAAAAAGGAGACAGAAATGCATTTCCAGAAGTTTGGGAGGACAGGGAGAGCTGTACCAGATCCAGTTCGGATGGGTGTCAACTGCTGTGGAGTCACCCCTGAAACTGTGACTACTTACTGCTGCTTTTTTAAACTCCTGTGGACACAAGAAGAAGAAGCTGGTGTTGTAGGTGTAAATGTTTCAACCCTGTTAAAAACAAATGTGGGTGTTAATGTGATCCAACTTAGTGCATTTGGGGGGGGTGGGGGGTTGTTTTTAATAACTTGTGCAACTAAGTAAAGAAATCTATATTGAAAGACCAGTGAAAGACTGAAATGAGAATTTCTGGGCAGGGCATATGGTCCTGAACACGTGAGGTGGCTTATAACACTCAGTAACCTGAAAACTCCTTTCTAAAAATGTCAAGCTAGTCTCCCAAAGTAGTGTATTTTCTTTTGACCTTTATTCATCAAACTATAGCGATTTCAGTGTGGTTGATAATAGCCTGTTAGCTCTGAGAAGTGTTGTGAAAACAGCTCAGTAAATATTTATGAAGCACTTGAATTGTAAAACTTGCTATTAGAAAAAAGACAATTATTTTCAGAGCAGGAATTGAAATAGCAAATGGATAGAAAGGCTCTGCTCCCTCCATCACTTGAGAAATGCAGATAAATCAAAACAGTGAATAAGCTGTTCATGAATTAAGTGGGTTTGATTCCGTGCACAGAATGAAACAAATATTCTTAAAGAGGGGTGGACCATGATGCCCTAGGAGCAAAGGGTCAAAATTAGGGTTGCACATGCAGCCTTGCTTCCTGCATCTCCTGACTTCTAAATGCTATAAAATACTCACCTATGGATTTTTTTTGTGCAATTTAAATGTGAAATATAGGAGCAAGGATGTCAAAATTTGTGAGCTCATTAAGCAAATAACATGTTTAACAGCACATTATACATACAAAATCCATGACTCGTACTAGAAGCGTCTTAGAAGGCCAATTTGGAACATGAAATTCAAATGGAGGAACACAGCTGGAGCCTTTTCAATTCTTTAAACAATAAACTTTAAACTGGTTCCATCTCAGTTAAATGTGCATGACTGCTCATTGGATCCATTCCAGCATTCCTCACAGTCACTAATGCGTAACACTCACTAACTAATAACATCTGGACTCTTGCAAGGATTTGGAGATGTGTGCAGGAGAAGTGGGGCTGTGGAGAGATTTGCTGACTCTGAAAAGATGGTGCATGTGATTTTCATTAATGGTTTTGAGAAAGCATCAATTTCTATAGTTCAAGATATTTCCATAAATGAAGTAAAGAAAAAGAAAAGATGCTTTCAATTTTGTGGCTGTAGGGCTGCTATCACTCTCGAGCAAGTCTGAGGAAACTTAAGCAGTGTGTCTCTGCAGAATACAGTTCCACACACAGGGGCCTTGCTCTGTGCTTCCTATATGGGCAGATTTTCAGGGGGCTTGAAAGCCATTTTGCTAGCGCAAAGGAGTATAGATTGTATTGCCTTAGAATGGAAAAGACTTTCTGTATTAAGTCATTAAATGATAAGTTTTAGATGCTCTGGTCTTTCTTTAGCTACCTAACAATGCTATTTTGTCATCACCAGCGTTCAAAACTGCTATTAAGTCATTAATTATCTTCAAATTCTTGTTCCCATGGGTCAGCACGAGCTGCAAGCCCCAGTAAACAGTTTAGCAGATAAGTTGTTTTCATGCCTGTTCTAGTCAAAGGACCCTGATTCTGCTGTAGGTGGTTAGCAAGAATGCACAAACTCTCACACAGAAAACAGATGGGGAAGCAACATTGAGCACATGAGTGTGTCCTTTCCTAGCAGCTTTAGGTACAGTACAGCCCACATGTTCATACAAAACTAGTAAGCTTTACTGTAAATATCCCTGCAATAAAATGTTTACCACTACATACGATACTCTTTAACAGTATTTGTTTACAAGCAGTGTCAAACAACTTAAAACATTAATGATTTCAAAATGAAACATTCATTACTCATTATCTAGGGGAGTTCTGTGAAACAATAGGATGAAAACATCCTTGAATCCATGCAAACCTGAGATTGTTTTTGGAAATAGTTTTCCTTTATTCCTATGCCTTTGTTCTTTTGTTGAAAGCAGTTGAACACCAACATCCAGCTTCCTTAGCAGTACAGTACAGTAATGACCTTGAAATGGCCAACTATGCTGAATTTAATAAGGGAGTTTCCCTTATAAAATATTTCCAGTTCCAGAGTAACTAATGCAATAAAAATTGGCAGGTATTTGGGCTGTTTCTTTCTAAATTAGTCCAGAAACTAATAAATGTCATAACATGCAGTAGTCTCTGAATATGGGCTACCTCAGATACTCTGGAACATATAACCAAAACCAGGTTGCTCCCTGTTTTCAATTAATTTTTGAGTCAGATTGGGAAGGGGATGTTTGCTGTGTCAATCTGAATCAAATTCACCCTTGAAATATAAGCAGTCAGATTTGACTGTTTCTTTATCTTTTAGCTACTGCCTGTGTTCTGAAATAAGTCATATTGATGGAGCCAAGATTAAACTACCAAACCAACCTGAGCAATTTGCTGTGGATCAAGTAGTATCTGCATGTGGGCTTTCTGTGGTTGCACTTAAGCTGTCCAGTGCTCTCTTTGCTGTATCACCTGGAGCTGTCTGAGTATGCAAGTTGAAATCCAGACATCAAAAGTCCCAACTGATTTCCATGTTTTCCGCTGGATGCTTTCAGCCAGGGGTTTTCATACCAGTATCAACCATCCCTTAAAGCTAAGAGTGTTCTCGTTAGTGACTAGGTAAAAAAACTTGGTATTGCTGTTCTGAGCAAAAGTTCTCATGTTTCCTAAACTTATTTCCTTGGCTTCCACTCCTTTAATAACACATCCAGTATATAGAAAATGTAGGATTTAGCTTTGTTGAGCTATGCAGTGGATTGAGCTTAGGCTTAAATAGGGTAACTGGCCACTACCAGCATATCTGGGATATTCAGGAGCACCTGCTAAGTGTGTGTGGAAGAGTATGAAATAATAACTTGGTTTTCTTTAATTGGCATCAAGTCTTAGATTTACTTGGTTTTATGTTAATTTTTCAAGGTATAAATAGGATATAGCTGGGAGAAGCTCCAGGAGAGAATATTGTTCACTATGATAGGCGTGATCACTGACTGTGTCTTGTCCAGATCACGGTAGATGAGAATTTAAGGTTAAATAGAATCTTTAGGATGCTTAGTTGATAAAGGTTGGTATTCTCGTTCTGCCAAAGGTAGACCTCATCCCTCCCTGCAGATTATAAAGGTATAAAGAACTTCGATGATAAACACAAATATCTTTTATCTGCTGCATCTTGCCTCTTCCCCCACTCCCCTAGGTTTCAAAATGTCAGTAGACCACTTTTTGGGTGAAATAACAATAATTTTGAGAGAACAATTACTACTTCATGGAAAGTTCTCTTGGGGATGGTAAAAGGGATCTGTTGAAAGCAATGCTCAAAATCAAAACAAATCCCCCGCTGTATGCTCTGAAAGAGAGTGATGGAAGAATCAAACAGAGTTGACATTTGTATTTCAGCTCAGTCCTGGGAACCACAAAAATCTTCTGCTGGTCAATTATAGCCGCTGATGGCTGTCAGACTTTGCTATTCCATTGAAGAAACTTTTTAATATGGAGTCATTGTGAGGATGTAATAGGCATGAAATGGACACTGCCAAGTCCTCATGTCATTCGGCATGGGATAAAACCAGGAAGATTTAGGAAAGAGTTGGAGAGAGGTTGCTTCAATTTATTTTCATCCCAGCTGCACAATAAAACAGTTGAAAAGACAGTGGGTAGAAGAAATGTCAGCTTGTTGTTGACTGTAAAACTGTTCTGTAGTCCTTCTAACTGCATATAATTTGGGGCATTTCTATGACACTTTTTTCTACCGTTTTTACTACATTAAAAACATTTGAAAATTTGTTAAGGTGCTCCTCATTCAAAGATCTTCTTATTGCATCCCTCAGCTTCTCCAAGAGAATAATAAAATGTTATTTGTGACAACCAAGAGTCTCAACACCTCCAAACTTGGTGAAACAGAATGTTACTGGATGCATTTGAAAACACCAGCTTTTATTTTTGAAAAGTCGTTGTTCAATCTGAAAGTTTCCCCAGAATAAATCTGAAAAGGACCTAATCTCAGAATTGCAAAAGTTTTGTTCTTTGCTGCCTGACCTAGATTCTTTCATCATTTCATCTGGTATTCATATTTGATTGTACCATGACAGGCATGGTTGCTTGTATCAATTCAGCAACTAACAAACAGGAGAGTTCTGTTTGCCTTGTGCTTAAATAACATGCACTGTGAACTCATAAATTTAAAAAAAAAAAAAGATACAAACTATAACAGATTACTTTCTACTCAAGCTAAATGTATGATTCCCCTTCTCACAGTTCATGATAAAATTTTTTCTTTGGGTAGCAGCATCAGGATAAGTGGTTGTTAAGGCTGGACTAGCAGCATTAGACAGCTCAAGGTCAGCTGTGGTTTACAGGGCCTGCAAGCCCCAACACACTCAGACATGACAGAGCGTATTCCAAAATAATTTCCATGGATTCACTGTCATTACATACATGGTCACAATGATGCAAACACCTGTATGATTAATCTTTTCAGAATTGTTCGTGTGATGACATCTTACATGGAGCAATCCTTTATAATCTGACATTAGGAAACCTTTACTAGAACCAAAATTTGCATTCTTTGGGAACCTCTACAGGTAACAACACTTGAGTGGAAAAACTACACAAGTGAAAATTACCCAGCTGTGGATACAGCTGGCTAACATGTATCTGTGCTACCCTAAAGATGGTTGCCAGGGAGGAAGCCAAGTCAAAGTAGCGATGGCAGCGTGGAACTGTAGGTGCCAACTTGAGCCCATCTGGAGCCCATCCCTTGTGCCAGCTGGTCTTTCACCATTCCAGCCACAATTCCATTCTCTAAGCCAGGTCTCAGCTACCACTGATGCGACAGGATCTTTGCCCTTTGCTTTTATTAGGAAGTAGGATTTCAACTTTTAGCATGTTTTCCAATGTTACTTTCTTTTTTACTCCTTCAGCTACCAACAGAAGGTCCACAGAAATTTCCTGCCCTCCAAAGACCATTTCTGAAGTAGAGTTATCAAAAAAGAAAAACATTAAGAAGACTAAAGGTGGAATTAAGGTAGGAGCATCTGGGCTTTGGGGACATCCCATATTGCGAGAGAACTCAAAACAAATTAAATATAAGTTTATGTATTTATACTTGGAATTTAAAAATTGAACATTTACAAGTCAATTCTCTGCTAAGCACTTGTTTTTTACACTTTCATGTTGCAGCTTTAAAGTTACTCAGATGACAGTGTTAAAAAAATACGCTCATGTACGTAGAAGCCCAAGTTACACTAAAGCAGAAATCACTTTCAAAGGATGAAAAGGGAAACGTGGTTGGAATGTCTAACAGTAATACATAAAAGTGCATCCAAAGTTTCCATCTTTCCTTATAGCATATGAACTATTTTGGTTTTGAAACTGGTATCTCATCTCAGGTCCTCTGAAGCTAAGACACGTTGCGTTCTGAATTCTACAAAGTTATAATCTTTTTCTTAAAGTATTTTCTACAGGTAGTTCCTCTGCAAAGGAGGAAAGACTAGACATTTAATACTTAGACATAAACCAACCAATCAACAAAAACCCAAAAATTCCACTGTTCCTTGTTGCTGCATGGGCAAGGAAGGTTCAGGGAAATGTATTTTGCTTTTGTGTCTCTATGATAAGATTTGTTGCATTATTGCTTCTGCAGCAAGATTCTGTTTAGGGCTCTTTGGACATCCTTACCCTTTCCTGCCTATTTTTGAGCGTGACAGCATTTAAGAACCCTGCCCTTACAGTGGAGAGTCTTTTCTTTGAGCTGTAGAGACTGGTTGGGTTAACAAGCTGTCAAGGCAGTTGTTTCGCCCTCCTAGAGTATTTTAAGATTGGAAATAGATGGATCCAGAAACTTCATTCATCTGCAGTTCTTGTAACTAAGAGGAACTGCAGCTGCATCATGAAACCTTTTATTTGCCTGCTGAAAAAGCCACTGTCAGAAACTACTCACCTTTTTTTTCCCTGTCAAATTCAAGCAATGCCTCATTTTTCTTATTTTAAATGTTTAGGTTTACACTAAGTAAGTGTACCTGTGAAAGACAGGAGTACCACTGAAGCTGTATTTCAAATGGTCTGTGTCCAGATGTTACATAACTCTGCCAGCATCCCTTTACCAAAAATAAGACAGAAATCGAATCCTATGTAGTGCAGTTCACTCACAACCTTATAATAATATCCCTTTGCTGTAATTTTCTTGCATCTTCCCTGCATTAACATTGATATTATTAGCTCTTTAAGGCAGCATGTCATTAGAACAGTAAAAAATGCAATTTAAGGTATGCTTTGAGAAAGAAAAAAATAAGAGAGGGTCCTGAATGTGTTGAGGGAAAGAATACAACTACTATTACAAAAGAACAGCAAAGAAGTTGTGTAGGGTAGGAGAAAAGTGTGACCTTGATTTAGCTCCCTCGTGAAAATGGTAAAAATAGCAAGTAGTCTTTTCCACACTGTTCAGCAGTTCAGGGGCAGAAGAAAAGGAAGGGAAAAAGTTTTGTTAGTACAGCTCTGGGTAAAAGAAATACCTCGACCTACAATATGTTATATACACAAGAGAAAGGAGATGGCACACTAGTCCCTGCAGTTGTTAACTTTCTAAGACTCTCCTTCCCTCCCATTCTGCTACAAAATTTTTGTTTGCATTTTATTTATTCTGACAATGGTTCAAGTGATAAGCATTCATAAACGGAGTCCATCATCACCAACTAGCTAAATAATTTAACTATACAGAAGAAATAGGCCACTACTTTCTACACCAACACCCCCACCCCCCCAGTCAGCCCTTAAAAATAAAAATGCTGAGGAACTTAAAAGACTCTACTGGAATTTAGATATTGGCTTGTATACAACTGAAAACTCAGTAGTTGAGTTGTTTAACCGAATCTGAAGAGATTGCTTTTGAGTAAGCCCAAGTAGTGCTTGATGCTTTCAAAGTTGCAGGTGAAGGGAGGAAAACTTGCTTGGAGCACACTTGAAACACTCCATCTCTGCAAGACTAAACAAGGAAGCAAGTTAATATTTAATCAAAATATCGTGTAAATGCTGTAGTCCATTTCAGTCTTGCGACAGCCCTTGCACATGTATGCTGTACTCAGTATTTAAGGGTATGCACTGTCTTACATAAGACTGCTACAAGTGAAAACACTTCCAACGCACAAAACCAATTGCCCAGACTTCTCCATATGACACTGTACAAAGAACTATGAAAATGTTAACTCTTTGGGTTGGTTTCAGGGAGGAAACAAAAAACCAAATGTATTTTAGTTTCAAGAACAGACTGTTATGCTGCAATTATCTACATAAAGAGAATTCAGTTTCTGTGGTGGAAGAACATAAAGGCTTTGCCTGGAGTCAAGAATGCCCCCCATGCCAATACTGCACAAGGAAGTAAAAATATAGAGGAGGTATTCTTGATTTAACAACCTGCACATCCACAACTCAATTACTTTAACTTGTCCTTGTCTAGTGACTTACTAGACTAGAAGAATAAAACTCAGACCCTTCATAAAGAGTTTAAGTTCTGTAAACAAAACTATCAGCAATTAAGTGTTTTCTCTTTTAATGTGTCCTTTTACTCAGATTGAAGTGATGCATGAAGCCAGCCAAGGAGGCTCCAGCAGAGTCCTCGTGATGAGTGAAAGTGATGAGAACTTATCAACAAGGAGAAGGTAAGGCTGCACACATGAGCTAGTATAATTTTTGTTTTGCTCTTCGAATGCAAACAACTGCATTTAGAGCACATTCCCTATGACCTCTTTGAAATTCACTACGATTAATAAATAATAAGACATAATCGAGTCACTGAAAGACTTATAACCATGTGTTCATACAGTCCATCTGATGGAAAAGCAAGTAAGAGTCACCTTTTGTTTTGGTTTGGGGGCTTGTGGGGTTTTTTTCTGTATTTTTTTTCTTAGAAGTATTAATTACATAATATGAGAAAAAAATGTCATTAAAATGAGCCTTGCATGTATTTACAAAAAACAATATAACAGATAATCTCATTGGGTTCAGGATATTTGACTACATGCCTCTGAGAAGCTTCTGATCTCTTAAATGCAAGCAGTTATCCTTTATGTCTTTCTGCAAAGTGTTGAGAAAGATTAATGATGTATTCTAAAACATAAATACTTCAGTCATTGAGTTTAACAAAAAATACCATACAAACACAGTTTAATTTAGTTGAACTGCAGTGTTTCTAGGCCAAAGGAAGCAATTAAAAGAAAAAAAAACACCATAAAACAAAAGAAAAAATGAAAAAAACCCACAACAAAACACTCTGCAAGAACCTTACCCTCACAGTCCTCAGACTGCCTTTGTTGTCTTCAGTATGATTAGATAATTTATACTTACGTTATGCATCTATCTCACACAGGTATACACTGACGTTACTTGATGAAAAACACTAAATTTCTAAAAGCACTAGCTTGATAAATTATGTTAGACAAATTGGAGACACCTACAAAAATGCAAATTACTACTATCTGAATTATGCCCCATGAAAAGAGTATGACTGGTCTCCAAAACATCAGCTGGTTTTTAATAGGTGCAATCTGTGATCTGAAGTAGAACTTTAGATAGATACACCTCTTGAGTAGTGATTGCCTATAGAGTACATACAAATTTGGACTTTTGTAACAGGTTAAGCTTCTAATATCTAGCAGGTTGACATGAATTTAGACCTAAGAGCTTGGTAAACACATTTTTGAGCTGTCTCCTTTCTTGGGAACACCAATTTTACCTTCTGTTCCACAAAAGATTTAGTTCAAGGTAGAATAGAAAGGAAGCAGGAGAAAGGAGGGGGCGGGCCAGGGGGTGCAGCTTAAAACCCTCTCATGAGGGAAGTCAGAATAGTATTAAGAAGCATCAGAGCTGAGCCTGTCAGTTACAAAGAAAGCAACAAGAGATATTTACCTTTGTTGTGTTGTTTTGGTTTTCTTAAAAGAAATAAGTCTGTTTATTCAAAACAAATTTTACAAAACAATTGTATTTGCGGTACAGAGCAAAGTTTAATACATATTGAATACTTTGTATAAAAATTAGTAATATCAAAGGGAAACTGATGCAAACCAAACAGGTAAAACTAACTTTATCATTAAATTTGCTGTGCAATGTCAAACGCTGAATGAGGAGTGACCATTCAGGCTGATACAGTTTTATTTGTAAAAGTAAAGTCTGACAGCCCTGCATTGGAGCACCAAGACTATTATTAAAAATGGTTCCAGGTAAAGGTGTAATAATCTTAAGTCAGTGTTTAGAACTAGAAAAGAAGTTCTCTAGCGTCTCCCTTTTTCTGAAAGGAGTGCCTTCATGCTTTCCTTTTCATTCCGCAAGCAACTTCTTTTCACTGCAGCATAAGAAAATGCATGCTACAAACATCAAGGCCCTTTTAAGAAACAATCCAAACAAAACTCAAATCAGCGGTAAAACTAAGTATTTCAATGGTCAAAAGTGACTTTCAGATAACAGCAAACTAGATTTAAGTAGCATTTTAGATGTTATATTAACCTCTAAAAGTTTAAGCTACTTTAAACCTTCGTCTGAATAAGTGAAAACAATAAATCTCAGCTCATAGTTATGCTGGAAAAAACTGTAGTCTTAATAGTACATTTTGGTTGCATATTGTGTATGAAGACCCTCTTCCCCTACAGTGAACAGTGTGGATTTTTCCAGTAGTGCAGTTTTGCTGTGCAGCTTGTTGATTTAAATGGCTCACAACAGGTCAGAGCTGATCAAGCAGCTTTCCTTTAGTACACAATACTACTTTCTCTATATGTGCATTTATTTCTCTGTGAGCCAATAGGATTTATAGATCTAGGGCTGTCCTGTGTTGTTTTTTTTCTCTTTGATTACAGTACTGAGGATGTGTGTGTTTTAAACCTGTTTAGAAAGAATAAATCCAGTTCTTGTTTTTGCCTTAAGTATAGCTGTTATATTTTTCAATCACTCTGACACAAATAGATGATTTATTTGCAGGCCCTTTATATACTCAGCATTTGGGTCCACTTAGGATTCTTGTTCTATTCCTTCTTGGAAAACCAATTATAGAAAGTTACATATGTCACTTAAATCCAGTAGCTACCTGCCATCTATCTGAAACAGCAGCTTAGAAAACAGTTGGCAAACTCACTCCTGGATTCTGTCTACATGAACATATTCCATTAGCCCTTTAAACCTGCATTTTAAAACCTGCAGCACAACTCCAAGAGCAGTAGCATTTATTTAAACAAAAATTTACTACTTGTAGCTTAGAACTGCCAAATCCTGTATAGCTGTTCTACAGCCAAGTCAGAAGACACAGACCAAGTACTTCACTGCTCCACAAAGCAAAAAAACTTTGGGTAGAAGAAACAGGCTAGACACAGCAAGCAAGTAGTATTGTTCCTGTAATTATCACATTTCCAGCAAGTGTCTGATCATTTGTGATCTTCTGCATTGTTACTGCTTTGCTGATAAACAAGTCTCATTCAAGCTTTAAGGAGTACTTTTCTGACACTATCAGCGCTAGAACTTGTTTCGGTATCAATTCACAAGCAGTATCTGACTATACCTTGTATGGGCTGTGTGTCCATTCCATGAAAAGCTACCATAGACTTGGCAATTAGCAACTAAAATACCCATCTGTGAAAACACTGTTAGCGAGCCACACAAGACAAGACTGCAGCCATCCTAGAACTTTGGTTCTCTGCAATATTTATATGGCACTACGCTACAATTCAATGCTTGGAGTTTGAGCATCCCGATTTACAATTCACAGGTGTTTTGCAAGTGATATTAACATATTCAAATACACTCAAGGCACTAGGGTTTACCCTGAAATTTTAATGACAATCTTGTGCTTAAGACATCAGGAGAAACATTTGAGCAATTCTGAGTTGTGTACTGAGTTTCTGTGGATCACCATCTTCCTCTCCCTTCAGTGTGAAGTCAAACTTTATGAAGAAATTATCCTCCCTCTTTGTTTATACAAGCATGAAAATTTGCTTTTTAGTCTTTAACAGCCTCAGATTAGCTATAACTAACATTCTCAGGGACTTCTGCTTGCATTGCACTTTTAGAACCATGAATACTAGAAAGCAGATACATTAAAAGGAACTCATTTAGCTTATTTGCTTATTAAAGATTGGGCTGTTTAAATATACCGCTTCAGTTTGCAGAAAGCACAGAAACATTAGCAAAACCTGTTATGTGAGTAATATTTGATTTTTATCAAGCTCAGTCCTGATCTAGAGAGCTCCGTTGTTTACTTAAAACAACCAAGTCAGAGGGCACTCAAAACAATGCTTCCTTCCCTGTTTGAAAGACTTAAGCTTTGAGAAAAAGATTGTAGCAAGTTTTTACTTCCAGCACTGTTTGTTAATTTTAAGGTCGACTTACTTTCTATGAAGCATTGAGAAACGGTGACTATTTGTAACCAATTTACGTTGCCTCAAACAGCTGCAACAGTCTCAGTTGTCAAGTTAGTAGTTCTGTTTTCCTTGTGTTTTGAAAGGTCTACTCCATTTTGGTATATATTTATCATCATGTTCCTTAGTTCACATAGCTTTTAAAAAGAAAAGAACCTTTAGACTTGCTGACATGTTTGAAGTCACAGATGTTTTCACCAAGCATTTCAAAGTCTAGAAGTCAAGTCTATTACAGTTCATTTAATCAAGTCTTGCACCCCTTGAAGAGTGTAAACAGGCTACAATGTAAAAAGTTGCATTACAATAAGAGAGCTATTCCAGTAAGAGTTTCTGAACAGAATTTGGGACCATCTTCCCCCCAGTCCCCAACAATTCACATTTACGTTTTACCTCTTTCCATGTTTACATATATTTTGAATAAACAGCTAAAAAGTTGTTGCTCCTTTTTGGCTCAGTGATTTTCAATGCAGATATTCAAGTATTAAGAAAATGCAGCTGAACAAGGATATGTGTCCACATAGTATAGTTTACAGAGAAGCACAATATTGACTAGTCTGCAGTAAATTCTACCCCAAATCCCCGAAGAAAACTTTTTAACTTTGGGATCTGTAGCCTGCTTCCAGAGCTGGTGAAGATCATATACATGTCCATGAGATGTCATCATTTTGTTATAAATGCAGGGATGATATGGAGCTTTTCCTTCCCCAGAAAAAAAACCATGATATTGTGGTACAATTCCCATTTTATTGGCACAGAGACCCATGAAAACATCATCTATGTAAAGACTTGTATTGAGAGTCAATGAAGCCTCATATACTTTAGCAGCTACATCATTTGATATTACATATGCAGCTCCTGCTGTGTAGTCAGGATAAGAGGGCCACTGGTACATTTCATATGGAACGTAGTATTTGCTACTTTTGTCTCTTACGGGAGGGGATCCACGATGGACACGACCAATCCAGAGATCTTGAACACCCATTTGTGCTAGACTTTGGAGATAAGCAACAAGATTTGGCATATGGACAAATATATCATCATCTGCAGACATAATGAACCTGGCATGAGGACAGTAGGCATTCACCCAGCTAAACTGCAAAAGCAATTTAAGAGTAAGATTGTGAAAAGTATCCAAGAAGTCTTGTTGAATTAAATCATTGTATTTCCGGTCTTCCAGCTGAAGTTCTCTTTGCATCTGTGTTTGCTTCCAATGATCTGCTGGTTGTCCTAAAGCAAAAAGAGTTTTAATATTGGCATTAAGTTGAGAATGAACATACTTCTCATTACCCCAAGTCTGTCTAATTGCATCCCTCCGATGACGGTTTTCGGGAGAAGTCTTCACAAACAACAGGAGAAGGACATCCTGCTGCTGACACTTCTCTCTGTGGTTGATCAAGTACTGGTAGCTTGATACTCTGTCCAAGTTATCCCTGTTGATAGATAGGCTGTCATTCACAAAATGGTAGCTGTTTATGAGGTATCTGTAGGAATAGGACTTCATATGGCTCACAATGTCATTATCAAATGGGCCCCAAAAAATCATGAGACACAGTATGAAGCAAGTGGCAAATATCTGCAAAAAATGGCATCTTCTTACTCTTCTGGGACTAACAAACATTCTGATGCAGTTTCTATAATCCTTCTTATTCGGGATCAGTGTTTTAAAGATCACAGTATCACCCCTTCAAGGTAACTGTCTGTTGTAAGGCATGTTGTCTTTCATTCAGTATCCTTGCAAAGCCAGCTTTGTTCACAGATTTCACAAGTCATGTTTCCCAAAAAACGTTTTTCTTTGATTGAAAAAATGCAGACAGTTTTGAAAGATGAGACTTGCAGATGAGTATTTTCCCTTTGGGGCATCTTGAAGTGAACACTATAGCTCTAAATTGGATTCCTCACATGTTTCTTTCGTTCATAAAGATGAACACCTACAAGTTGTAATGGCAGGGGGGAGAAGAGAAAAGTTTTAGTGAGTTGTTTTTAACATGTCTAGCTTTAGGTTTGGTCATGGAAACAAACTGATTACTCAGACACTCCCATCATCCCCACACTCCCTCAAAAAAAAAAAAAAGCACCTAGCGGTAAGTTAAAGGTTGTCAGTGGCCCAGAGCAAGCCAGAGGGATGCTTGTGAAGGACAAGGAGAACCTGACACAGAGGCTTCACTTCTAAGAACGGGTTCCTTGCATCAGAAAACCCCACTGCTGTCCACTAATGGATGACAATATTTCGTTTAAATTCTTTTAAGCTTGTAGAGTGTGGCTTCCCTCCTGACAACCCAGTTTAACAGGCCACCCAAAAGCAACTTGTAGAGCACCAGACCCACAGAGAGATCTGTGGCTGCTCCTGGATGTGGGGGTGGCCAGAGCCCCCCCGTACCCTCCCCGCTGCCCCCCAACCAGCCCCCTGCCCAGAGCCCCCGGGAAGGAGTCGGGCAAGGCAGGCCTCACTAGTCTGGCTGAAGGCTGTGTGGGCACAGGTTAAACAGGGCCGCTCTCCCTGTCCCCTTCCACCCTGAGGGAAGGTGCCACCTCCATACTGACCCCTCATCGGTGTTTGTCCTTCCTTCCCCAGCCCTAGTAGCACCACATTGGCCTCATCCACCACCTCTGCCCACCGAGGGCAGCGCTGCTCTCCTGCCTCAAGCCCACAAGGCGGGCTTGCTGAAGGGAAGCAGCCATCTTGACTTCCACAGCCAGCCTGAGGATGGCCAAGCAGTGCCACGAGTACAACCATGCTTTGGTGACACCCATAACCAAACATCCCACATTTAGGACTTATTTTAACTCAATAGCACAGAGACTGTTGTAACCCAGGCTATGGTTAAGAGGAAGGCGGTGCAGCAAGCCAATCCAGACAGGATGACAGACCCCCTCTGTCACAGATGACCAGACCGCAGCATCACCTTCTCTGCTACCAGCTGGGGCTTTAGTAAAGAAAAGAATCCAAAGCACAAAAAGCCACCCAAGTCCAGCCTTCTGCAGTCTGCAGGACAAGAAAAGCATTAAGTGGCAGCTACTTGTTGGTCCCATAAAACCCCAAGAATGTCAAGCAAGAAATGTAGAACTCGCACCACGAGGAATGGCAATCCACAGGCTGAGCCCTTCTTGTACAGAAACAGTCCCGAAAGCAAGAGAACACAAGCTATCACTATTGAGTTAAAAGTTAAGTGCAACACAAATGTTTTCAGATTATTCTATCCCTTTGAGGTCTCACAACCAGATAGCACGACGAGAACACAACAGACTATACCCAGTTAAGAGAACGTAAGAGCAATTTTGTGGTGTGGTTATCTGCCACAGGAAGGGGGCTGCCTGCTCAGAATGGAAGGTGCGCTTTGGTGCAGTTGAAGCTTGTAGATTGTAGTGCATAACAGAAAAGCTGTATGGGCAGTTTGGGGAACAAAAGTCAGCACTTTTTATAGTATCAGTTTAAACCCTTTTTATTTTGAAAACATGACATTTAACAATGCACCCCAGAATTATAAACTCAGCAACTTCAAATAGAATGCTACTGCAATGCTTACTCTTGTTTCGGATAAAGCACAGAGATGAAGAGAAGTTGGACTGTTACAGAAATCCAGATATTTGATAGCTGCTTTTGGAGGAGTGGTTCTGAAGATACCACTTCCCAAGAGCAAGGATAAGTTCTGATTTCCCTCTCTGATCTAGATACTGAAACTCTTCCCAAAAATATCTGCTCTGCATGAAGTTGACCAGTTAAAACAAATGCTGCACCATCATCTCCCCCAGTTAAGTTTATAGAGTCTGGAAAAAAAGAGGCTCAGCCTAGGTGCTCAGGCTACCCACTGCCATCACAATAGCTTAAAAGTAATGACTGACTTTCATAAAAGTAAAGGGAATACAACCACGATCTATTTAGCTACCTAAAGCAAAGTTTACTCTGGTAAACACAGGAATTCTAGTCACCAAATACAAATTGTTTAGATTATGCTTAGATAACATGCTTTGGCAACACTCTGCAATTGCTCATGTCATCTGGTAAAAAGATACTACAGTCAACACCACAAATACAAAGTTACAGAGGTTACTGATGACTAGCAATGAAACTAACCTATATGATAGTTACTACCACTCAGGAAGAATAAAAGCCCCCAGAAAAAAAAAAACAACCAACCCCAAAAAACCAAACCACTACCACAAACCAGAAGTTAACATGGAAATAGCTTTAATTATGGAGATGTACGTAGGGTAAATCTTCTGCTCCCTAGCGCCTTCCTCCTGAAAGTCAGGGATTCTGGAAGGAAAACTTGAGCTTTTCCTTGAATAAAAATGAAGCCACAGAATCACCTGACTAAAAGCTGGAACAGTCTGATCTGTGATTTCCTTGATACAGTTCAGGGGAATTATATCAAGCTTTAGTAGACAGAAGGTGCTCAGAATCTTCCTCAGAAATAGACCACTGATGTAGAACTTTAAAATGCAATTATAGATGAGCAATACTGATGAAATTTAAGAAGGCCTATAACTAATCCCACTGTCCCTGAAAAAAACAGCCTGGAGATCTACATTGAAGGTGCCAATGCACAAGTAAAGTCTCTTTCTTTGTCATAACTTTTCAGAGCCCATTTGCAATACTTGTCCTTTGGTCTTAGTCACGCTCCTTCCCTTAACAGCGGAACTGGTTGAATCGCCACCGGAAGCTATTCACTGCCAACTGATTCTCATTCTGAGGAAAGAAAAAAAAAAAAAACACCAAAACCACTAGCATACCAACATATGTTCTCCCTAGCAAGAGGAAGCAATGTGGAACAGAGATAAAACCATGTCTAACAGTTATTTTTCTGACCATAATTAAGGTGTTTTGCCCCTTGGTGTACATTTTCTTACTTGTGGCTTGGAAACTTTTAAATCCACTCAGAAACTGGAGAGAGACTGAGAGAACCAAGCACCTATACACAGTTCCTGTAGCTGCCTTCCTTTCTGGTAGACTTACAATTCACAACTACAGGTGGTCTTCCCCCAGCTGCAAGTATTGCAAGGGTTTTTTTCCACGCTGCAGCGATCTTACGTGTCCTTAAGGGATTTGTTATTTAATCTTTCAGTATTACCACAAGCATGACTGTCATTTGAATGTAGCAACTGTTTACATTTCTGTACTTTGCATTTGGTACGTACTTTGAGATGAAAGAGGATCCAGCATAGTTTGTTATGCAAAATTGGTAGTTTTTAGAGTTACCATTGTGGGAAAAAAGATCCTTAGGGAGCTACTTTAAATGTCCATAGAAGTCAATATTTTAAAGTCAGTATGAAGTTAATTTCAGAATAGAATAAGCATAACAGTTTTAGAAAGTCCACAGAAGACAGACAGACAAAAGACCTTAAAAGAAACAGTGAGACACACTGCAGTAAAGCTGCAGGCACTAAAATTAGCATTGCCTGGATTTAAATCCAGACAGATTTGTCACATATAGTGTAACAATGAGACGATCCTGAAGAGTGGGGTGGACTTCCTTGAAGCTTTCAAAACCTGTTCAGAAAGGAGCTACAGGGTACAATGAAGACACGTTTGGGCACATTTGAGAGTTTTGTTTAAGTAAAATTTAAAACATTTTTGCAATGTTTGGTTTCTGAGCAGTTTAAACAGTTATCATTCCTATGAAACTGAACTCTTCCATCTCCAGCAGTACTAATTTAAGTACTGCTTACTCCAAAAGACTGAAGGAAATCTAGTCAAGCTAGCACATCAAATAAGCCATCAAACCACAAAACTGCATGTTTATCAAGATTTTTCCCTTCCAACTGGCTAATTAAAGGGTAAGAAAGTGTGTCCCTAAATTAATGGATGATGCTGCATAGAGCTTCAACTACAAGCTCATATAACCTACTTTCCCATTTCCAACATGTCTTTACAAGTCATGCTGTCTGTCATCTCTGCCCTGGCCTATGTCTTCCTCCTTCACTCCCCAATATCCGAAGAACTTCCTACATATTAAGAAGATGCTTTGAAACTAATCTTCAGGTTCCTCTTATATATGAGCTGTATCACAAGAGAAAACTGAACAGCAACACTGAGCAAGTTAGACCTCTGACACTTCTAGGATTTCCTGCCACTGTAACAAAAGGTCACTTTAAGGAAAAAAGGTGCACTAAGGTACTTAGCTAAGCTTTCCTTCCAACATCGTTCACAAGCATTAAAATGGAAAGAAAGCACAAGCACGTGGCCTGCAAAGAAAGTAATTTCAAGTAATGTCAAAACTTCCACTGTTATACCTTGCTCTGTACAAAACCAGTGAGAAACAGAAGTCAATTTGGACAGGTATCCTGTAGAAAACTTGTTCATGCTGACAATGGGATTACCAAAAAGAACAGTCTAGTTCTATAAAGATGCATGAAAAGTTTAAAGTCAGGTCATGCATTTTACATCAGTAAGGGACATTAATACAGAAATGACTGAGTATAGCTTTGAAAATCTTGTTTCAAGAACATTTAACCCATCTCCCATCTTCTGCAATCTCATATGCAGGCTTTGCCTGCAAGTTCTTTAGTTTTGCTGCAACTTGGAGCCAGGGTACAGTTCCCTAGGATGGTAGAATCAGTATTCTTACATGTTTTTGTGCATGCATTGAGAACTTCTCAGACTGAAGAAATGCTTGCTTTTCAGAGGTTAACATCCAACACCTTCCAAAATATGAACTCCTTAAATGATTCTGAAGTTGCTCAGCCAAGAGCAAACCCCTTACTAACCTACACCCACCTTACTAACATACACCCACCCAAAAAAAAGGCACTGAAGTACAGCATTTCCTCCAGGGGAGTTTCGAATCAGAAATTACTACACAGCATATAGAAAAATGTGACATTAAAAGTTGTGACTACTCACTGCTTCTCACTGATGTGTAACACTTAAAAGTGCTAGGGCAATCTCTGTACTGTTCAATGCCAGAGAAAGTCAAAGGATGGCAAAGCATTACATAGCTTTTAGAGTAAAGCTTTTCAACTCATTCAGGGCTGGAAGCAGAAACAGGTTGTAGATGCTTACCACTGCCAGGAAACATTTAATTGCCAGTAGAGATTTAGTTTCTGCAGAGGTTTTGCTCTTGCTGTAACTACTGGGTGGAAAGGAAGAGTGATTTTTTCAGTTTCCCCTAAAATGGAGCAGCCAGCTTCCCACCTGCCACAAGCCAATCTAAATGAAGACTTCTGCCAGAATGGACAGACTTGCTTTCTTAAGTTCCCTTCATCTGGATCCGTTCCCTGAAACAGCTACTGTATAGGCATTAGCTGAGGAACCATACCACATCTTTCAAACACCAGAGTACATTTAGACCGCATTTTTCAGTTGCTTTAACCTGTTCTGTCTACTGGAAACTCTTCCCTATACAAGCTAGAAGAGAGGACTGCGTTTCCCAGAATGAAAGCCTCCATAATACGAGTCATTTAGTTCAAGGGATTTTGCACAAAATACACAAGCACCAACTTGAAATTCTTTGCTTTGTGTGCAGCAGATTGGGTGAAAAGAAATGGTTCTTTGCACTAACAATAAGGATAATATTCTGAAGTTTCAGAGTCTGGCAGTGAACACAGCTGAGGCAGCATACTCTCAGTTTCCAAGAAGAGTAACTAAAGCAGAGTAATTAACTTCCACACAGGCAAGTTAGAGCTCCAAGACACAGCCACAAAGGCTGCAAGGTACCTATTGTAAGGTACCGTGGTATGTTTTGGCAGATGCCAGTGATGAGCTCTAATGCTATACTGAACAGCAGGTGAGACTTCAGTCAGCACTTTCTACAGCTTCTACAAAGCTCTCTCTCCCCCAGGTTTTATAGTAGATAACTGGAACCTTATCTGGAAGCTTTTGTATGAGTGTTTTAAAGAATTTTTAATTACTATATATTACTTAATCTTATGATATTATAATACATCTTGCCTGCAGAAATCCTCAAGGACTACAAAAACCATTTAGCTTGCCAACGCTTACTACCCCACATTAGTGTATTCACCTCTTCACAGAAATGTATTTCTGAAAACCTTGCCATAAGGATATCCCATTACACATGGCAAGCTTTGAGCTGAAAGTTAACTGAAACTGAAGGTTGAAGAAAACTGTTACCCCCATAGTAGAGAAAGCAATTGTGAACTATGAAGCAGTTAAAAATCCCATCCAAAGCTTAACACTGGAAGACAAGAGAATGTCAAGTCCCTAGTTACACATTAACATAGAAACCATTTCACAGCATATTAAAGAGCTACATCAGAGCCCCACCTACTCGATAATTCTTTGTGCTGCCAGTTTTAAGTAAGCCCGTTCAAACCCTTATTTGCAGCAAGATCTAGAGATGTTATTTCTTGCTGATTTTCCCCACAAACTTAAGGTGATTTCTCCTCCAGTCTATGGGCCATACCTAAAGATCAAGCTGAACAACTACCTGAAGCAGTGGTTTTCCATGTCAGTTGCTAAACTAAAGAGGAAATTGAATTTAAGACTGACACAACTAATTGCAAGAACAGTAGTTTAAGCTGCCTTTCTAAAGGGTCTCACTGTGAAACTTTTTATGCCCAGTAAGAACACCTTCCAAATCAAATAGAGTGAAAGCGTATGAAAGACTCATTTAAACAGAAGGTCAACACTGTCGTACCATGGCCGTTTCTAAACCATACTACACTTTGCTAACCTAGTTCTATGTTTTACATTTTTCATTCCAGAGTAAATATTCTCTCATGTGCTCTCCAATATCTCTCTTCCTCAGACAGTACTCTAGCCTATGATCCCGATTCAGCATCAAACACCAGAGGGACGTTGCAGCAAGCATCTACAGTCAATATGTGGATGTCACATGTGTTACTAGCATGTGGGCACTAAGGCAGAAGACAGACAAATAAGAAGTTCAGTTTGTAAGTTAGAACACAGGGGATGTTGTGCCAAAACATTGTGGATTTTTTTCTTTCAGTCAGACCCATGACAATAAAGCATGATGGAATTTAAGTAAAGTAAAGTACTGGTTAACTTACAGGATACAGGAACTGATGGGTTGTTTTTTTTTAGTGTTCTACTAGACTAGTTCTCTCCATTGCGGGTTTAAGCTAGCACAGATCAAAGAGATGTGAACTCATGAGCCCACATAGCAGTATATTATTCCATCCAGACTTCCCAAATCAGCTCAGCTGCATAAACTTGCCTCTCTTAAGCATAGCTCATTAACCTTAGCCAAGTGTCGTGCTGACTTACCATCCAAACACCATTTATCCTCTGTACACAACTGAGCATGACAGAAGTCCTGCATCAAATCTTTTCCTCCAGTAGCTTTTCAAACCTTCAAGTAGAGCCCTGGGAGACAAGTCTGCAGGTTAACTCATCTGCTTACAATGCACATACACAAGAGTTAGCAGAAGCTGAGCTGCAGAATACTAGTGCTTGTTCCCATCCAAACAGTACCTGGTCAGTAAGAACCAACAACACTTGTGTTAAAACCACTTCCACTTAGTTGACCCACATGATGTAGCCAGGAACATAGCCTGTTTTTCAGTCCTTTACACGCATTATAGAAATGAAGGAGCAAATCAGGTCTCAATATTATGCATAGGTATACTACACAGTACAAATAGTCTCTGTTACCAGGGAAACATCCAGGTCTTCAATTGCAATGCCAGGCTTTCCCCACCACATATATACACCCATCAAGCACAAGGTCTAATGCTAGACTGAATCCTCCATGCACAGAAATATACCTGAAGCAAAGCACACACCTATACACAAAGGTCTTCTAGTAATTTAAGACAGTCCTATTAAAGCAGCTATAGAATCAGCCTAGATGAGAAGCAGCTGTATGGAGAAAAACAGTATTTCTATCATATCTAAGAAAGCATCTGCACATGTAATGAAGTTTAAAAGATGAGCTTTCTGCTGAGTGAAACACCATGAGGAAGAGAACTTCTTTAAGGTTACCACCTAATAGCTCATCATCCCCAGAAATGTAATGGGCCTACCAGTGCCACAACACTTCAAAGCCCTCCTCTTGAGATCAGAGCAAGTATTGCTTAAGCCACTTTAGCTTTCTTTACATCCACAGATCTACAAACACTTAAGAATAGATAGTCATTGCATGCACTGCCCTTGGCCCTTAACAGAATCATGCCTTGTTCATTCTCACTCCATTGTGTTCACTGTTGTCCATATCTGCCAGCAACTCTTAAGTTGAAAGAAAGAAATGTATTCTACTTGAGGCTGAGAGAAACGGAAGAGTAATCTTTTCTAGTGGGTCATATTCTTTACTTTATAGAAAATTAACCTCTGAATCAAGCAAGTAGTCTGACCACATAGTCTCTTCTTGTTAAGAAAATAACAAATGCTCAAGAGGTTAATTACCATTTGGGGTACTTCTGCACTGATTTGCTAAAACTGCTTCAACACATGCAAACGCAGTGTAGAAATGAAACTTCTCTACATAACATATACACACACACTTCCTATGAAAGCATGAAGTACTAGTCATTCAAGATGCACCAACAAAAGTTGAAGAACTTAGATTTTTAATGAATTTAAAATTCAAGTTACATAATTAGTACTCTAAATTCATTTAAAGTGTCACCCTAACCTTAGGGAAATCATTATCCAGAAATAGCTAATGCACCAGACTGTCCATTTCTCCCAACTTCCAGAATGCAATTCTGAAATCATTCATAGTCTCCATGGACATATGAAAGCCTCAAATAGTTTTAAAGTTGAAACTGAATGCACACACTAGAAGCATTATGTTAATAGGTGCATATAGTTTGAGGAAAACCAAAAGCCTATGAAACAGCTAGCTATCATCTAAACCCATTAGACAACATTTGATTAGAGAGCATGAACCTATCTCTATCAAAAGATACCCATTTCTTGGGGAATGACTACCAGTTTACATATTAAAGTTTGAGGGTTAAAGAAAACAGCAAAGAGTTTTATTAAAGCTATATGTAGTGGAAGAACTAGCCACTAAAAAGGACTAAGAGGAGAATGTTTTCTGTGTTTGCAACAGCAGCTGCTGACAAAAGTCACCACTGTTTTAATACTTTCATGAGATCTCGATTCAGCTAGCTAAACCTTTTCCTTTAGGTCAGTAGTGAAATGTATATAACTGTTTCAGTTATCTTAAATGACTACATATGTTTCAAGGCTTCAATGTAGTTTTCACATTTCAAATAGTTTAAGACAGTCAAAAGCTGTTGATTCTTTGTAAACTTAAAGAGAGATTCACTACAGAAGGCTCCTACATACATGTTGGGGGTCTCAGTGTTTTTTCAAGCAAGCCTGAAAGGCACAAACATCTCAGATTTATGATAAAAGTGGATCAAGAACCACCTCAACATATACAAAGGAGCTGCAGATTGGCTGGAATAATAGCGGTTCAAGGCTTTGTTTAAGCCTGCCTGCAAAGTGGGTGGGATGAATTCCATTAATCCTCTCCTACTTCTGTGGGAACCAAGGAGAATTTTGACTTTGTATACAGCCTTTTCTGCAATGCAGCAAGGCCAGGGATTGAACAATAGACACTCATCTGCTTTTTGTAGTTAAGATGGGGAGCAGGAACAGTATAAGGTCATGGCAGAAAAGCAAAAAGAACCAACACCCCCAATGCACTTAGCAGAAACTACAGCAAGCTCTAACAACTCCAAAGTAGCATCCTGCAGTTTCCAGTTTACCACAGTTGAAGTACCCTCACTGAGAGCTGCTAACAAGTCACTGGCTATAAGAAGCCACAGAACAGAGGACTAAACAAAGAAGTCTTCAGGCCTAGCTTCAAGATTCAAATCAGATAAGAAAATTAAAACAATGGAGCAGCAAAACACTCCCAAATACAATTAATAAGCAGGGAGATTTTTCCAAGACTGCAGTCTTTGTAAATTAAATTAAGGAACTTGTGCGTTTGCATTTAACGAGAAGTATTTGTCTCTTCTTAGGAGAAATAGATAGTAGTTCACACTATTTAATAACAGCAAGAAACAGAAAAAATGTATTTTAATATATATAAAAATGTGTCTGTTGTATATATGTGTATATATATACACATACTCTTCTGTGCAAGACTGATGTAAGGCCAAGAATGTAACTGAACTAGAGGCAGCACTACCATAATCACAGCACTAGATTAAGAACTGCTGTGAGGACAGTAGACCGAAACAGATTTAAGTAGAAACTACAAACAGCATTCACTGGAAAACAGACCACAAAACACCAGTTTATGGGCTCTAGAAGGAAGCTACAAAGATGGGAGCAGAAGCTTACAAGACAGGGATGACTTAAGGCAGAAGGAAAAACACAGACATTCACTAAAGATGCACGGTCATTCTAGAAAGCTAAGTTTTGAGAATAATGTAATAGAAAGTCAGTACTTGTGATTACCACAGGACTTTACTCTGGTCTTGAGGACAAAGCAGCCAGAACCTCAGAAAATAATTAGTCTTAAGTATGGTACCTTTGCCACCCCTGTTACCCACAATGGGGACTTCCTACTAAAAGTGTAGTGAATAAGTATTGTATTGGAAAGTCAAAGTTACAAGGAAGAGTTGCAAAAGCACTCTGTCTCATGTAAACAATAAAACACAGATTACACATCCCAGCATACAGTGCTAAGCAAAAGATTATCTGAATAATCTTCCTTTAGTTAACCAAAGTCAAATAGAAGAAAATCCCATCCTCCATCTGTTTCATATTCCATCGAAAACCACAACCAGGCGACAGCCCGGAAAGCGGAGCTGCAGTGGTATATGATGAGCAGCAGTTTAAAGAACAAGAAAAGCTCCAAGTTTCCTGTCCAAAAGCAAAAGGCCAGTTTAAGTTAATCAGTACAAGCCTCTTCAGGTCTTAGCAGAACTGAAACTCTAAGAAACAAAAGCTGCAGGATGGAGCAGAAGAAATGTCAGCAGAAAATGATTGAGACAACAGTAAATTCAATTTGAAGCAACTTTCCTCAGTTCTAAATGCAGAGGACAAGCTAAAAATCCCTTCCTTTGCTGATCTGCCCCAAAGCAGATCCAATGCGATTCCCATTAAGGAGTTCTTAATTTCAAAGTTGCTGCACCCAAAATGCGACAGACTACCTTCAGTGTACATGGCAACATTCCTGGAGATTTATTCAAGGTTAACAGCAATCTGGAGATGGTAAAAGACAGTCAAGCTTGACATCATGAAACTGGTTTGCAGCAAGCAAAGTTGCTCTGTGTTACAAGGCAGAGACTCTGTGGTGTTAGCAACAGGTAGACACGTCATTCTTCAACAGCCATTCAAACTAAGTTGCTTTTGATCACAACAACAAACCCTTCTTTCGAAGTCATCTGTCCACGGGTTGTTTATGCAGTCTTCGTATCTGTGAAGATATTCAAGTTCTTTGGGCAAGTGGCAGTAGCATCTCCAAGCCCCAATTCCATCTAAGTTGAAGGTTAGACTATGCATCCGCCCAAGCAACAGGTAAACTTCAGGACTGGTAGCGGTTTAAAAAGTTGCAATTCCAAAGCAAAGCAGTTGTTTCATCATCCTATTTCCATAGTGGTTTCACCATTGACCATACAGAATTTAAGACAAAGGTTATCTTTCAAAGATTCTCCTGTAGCATTCTCCCTCTTGCTAAAGGCAATTGTCCTACTTGCAGAACTTAAAAGAGAGGGAAATCCATTCAAGTGTCCATTACTTATTTCAGTCTTTGAAGACTCAGGAACATACAGACCTCAGTTCGGGATCCTGAACACAATTTCCCAGATGTTGCTAGATTCCAAGTATGCAATGTGTCCTGTATCAGTGAAAAATCCTGCTGTCACTTCTGGCCAACCTGACAGAGGTGGACCATGCTGCTTTCCACTGGAATTTAAAGATTAGTTATTACTGAGGTCTGCTGAATAATCAGACAGCCTCACCCAAAAAGTGCATATCCTAGGAAGCAGAGGAAGGTACTTTACTAAACTCCACAAGCCACATGGAAGGAAGAGCTAGTAGTGCAATGCTAAGTCATCACTTTCTAGTTCCCTCCATCACTTTCTCTGCCAGGACCAATGCCCAGCAGACCTACCGCAGTAACAGCAAAACCAGAGTAAGTTTTTCCAACAACAAAACCCCCTCAGTATTTCTGTAAGCCAAGTCTTCAAGTTAAAGGATTACCTAGACCATTCCTCAGGCACAGACAGATAACCATGGGAGATGAGGTTATCCTAGATGCTCTAACGCTGTAGGTGCAGAATAACACCAAACACATAAACCACTGGCATTTCAAGTAAGTGATGACTTGCAGAGTTTTCCACATGCTTCTCCCTAATCTGGAGGTTAATTACTGCTCCTAGCTTCAGTACTCACTACTCCAGTTTGGCCAGATGTCAGAGAGGCCGTCCCAACTACTGCTTTGGGCAGCATGAGCTAATAGCTTGCTTCTCAATAATTTAGGATCTTAGAGAAAGCTGAAGGTGATACTGTTTTGATTCACTCCGTGGAAGAGAACCATTAAGCTGATACTGCTACTGTATTTCTAAGCAAGAAAAAATGAAGACCCAAACTGGTCAACGAAAAAGTCCATACATTTCTGTATGTAACAGGTAGTGGGCTTCTTTCTGTGAAACTAGTTCTGTGCACAACTCCCATAATACCACAGCAATGCCCAGCTCTATGGGACAGTCCAGCCTTCTGGAATACTGCTAGAATATTCCATGGCTGTTGTTATGAACAGTCATTTAATGTTTCCTGTCCGGCTCAACAAGAAAAAAAAAAAAAAGCTGGCATTTATCCTCTCTTGGGTTACAACTATCTTCTCTTTTGAAAAATAATCTATCCCTTTGCTAACCCCATCCTTTTCCCCTTCCAACTGCTAGGAGAAAGGCGAGAACTAGAGAGGAGATGAGACAAGAAGATAGCATCATACAAAATAGACTTCATCATACGCGTCTAGATCTGAGGATCTCTTAGCAGGGTGTTGAAAATATAACTATTGATAATGCTGCAGCACAAGCAAGCAGCACCGACTTCTCCACTGTTTCGCGTGGCCAGAAAAGAATTACAGGCTTTTTTGATAATTGCCTTGCCCTTGACTTAGTTGCTAACAGCGGAGTAAAGCCGGTCTCCCATCTCCATCCCAAGATCTTGCTCAGAAGCTGCTCACAAAGCTCCTTGTAAGAAGCTCGGGTGCCTACCCCGCTCCCTACAGCGAGGGCGCCAGCGCCTTCTCCCGGCGCCCCGGTCTCCTCCCTCCCAGCCCAGAGCGTCCCAAGCTCTCCCAAACAACCTTTAAAACCCGGGAGGTTGCCCAGATGCCGGCCGGACCCCCACCCACCTCGCAACCGGCGCCCAGCGGTCGCTGGGTGCCCCGGCCCCGGGGCTGCGGGAGCGGCCGGGAAGGGGAGGGGGCGGCTTCCAGCCACGCGGCTGCGGGCGCCGCTTCGGCGAACAAAGGACGGAGCGGAGCGGCCGCCGCCTCCTGACTACGGTTTGAAAGTCCGCAGCCTGGCCCAGAACACACAGATAAGATAAAGGAGAGAAAAAAAAAAAAAAAAAAGCTTTTTATTTATCTTTACAGCCGCGACTTAGCGCAAACTCGCTTTCCGAACGCCTTCCGTGCCTCCCCCTTTCCCTCAAAGCGTTTTCCCAAGCCGGTTTTTTTCCTACGGAGTCCCCAAAAATAGTTTGGGAGAGGGCCGTTTCCGCCCGCTTCCAGCAGGGAGAGCAATCCCGGCGCTAATTAGGGCGCTAACGAGGCCAGGGCGGGGGGTGGCCCCGGCGCTTTCGGAGGAGCGTCCCGTGTTGCAACCCAGGAGAAACTCCCAGCTGGAATTGCGAGTTTCTTGGGTGCGAACAATTGAGAAAAAAACAAACACCGCAACAAAACACAAACCGCTTTACCCGTAGTAGAAAACCCCACACCTATATACATATATATAATATATATTATTTGGAGAGTTACCCGGTAATTGCTGCCGGAGCCGGGCAGGGAGGTACCGACGCTGCTTTGAATGGGCAGCGCTTTGAATTTCATCGCTGCTCGAGTGGCTGCGAGATTCCCCCCTGCGGCTCATGGGATGAGAAAGACCCTAAAAGGGCCACAAAAAGAAATGCTGGAGGTTTTTCTGCCTTTTTTTCCTTTTTAAAATAAAGAATATAATCGATTGCCAGACAGTGATCACAGATTGGCGGGGGGAGGGGGGTCTCTTAGGAAACTAAACAAAACGGACATTAAAGCTGCACTGAAGTTTGGGTCTTGTTAATCAGGGAAATTTGAAATCCCGAACCCCGACAAACCCTTTCTTTGGAGGCAGGAGCAAGGCAGTCGCGTAGGCAGTACATGGATGCGATCTGGAGCAGCAAAACCTTTTAAACAAAGCAGTCGGGAAAACTTGTCGAAAGCGCGGAACCGCAATCCCAGAACCGCAATCCCAGAAACGCGGAGAAGCGAGACACCCTTGAACAGACCGGCTCTTACAACCCCTAAAGCCGAGAAGAGAAAAGAAAATGAGCATTAAGGAAGACAGGATATTTTAATTACCCGGTTCCTGGCTCTGCACACAGAGAGGGACGCGCCGAGCGGCAGGCGGCGTCCCGGGCGGCAGCTGCCGGACTGTTCGCTCCGCCGGCCCCGGGGCAGGTGAAGGCGGCCCCGCCGCCCTGCCCGGGCTCCTCCCCCGCAGCACAAGGGATCCCTCAGCTCCTCCCCCTCTGCCCAGCCCTGCCGGCTCGCCCCGCGCTATCCCGCTGTCGATAAACCCTCTCCGGGAGCCGCCTTGAGGCTTTTTTCTCTCTCCTCCTCTTCCTCCCTCCTGATGAGGTGAGGAGGGTTGGGCTCCAGTGTGCTACGTGGGGAAAGTGACTCAAAACGAAGCTTAAAGTGCTAAAAGTAGCGTTTCTTAGAATCATAGAATAGTTTGAGTTGGAAGGGACCTTAAAGATAATCCAGTTCCAACCCCCCTGCGATGAGTAGGCAGTTGAAAGTTTTTAAAAATATCCTAGAAGACAAAAAGTTTAGCTAATTGCTGCTCTAAGTCTCCGAGGTGCTATAAAACATCGGAGAGTTGGGCACAGTCTGTAGATCACAATGAAGCTGTTCTAGTTCACTTTCTTGTCGAAAACCTTCAGAGGAAGAGGAAAAGTGGTTTTTAAGGTTTTCCTCTTCTACCTTGCCCACACCAAACCCTGGTGACGCATGTGGATCATCTTGAGAGGAGTGCTTGATTCATTTAAGTACATCAGCAATAAATCAGTCACCTTGGCTGGTATTCTAAGGTGGAATTCTTTAATAAACAAGCCAAGGTAAGCACTATGAATGTACCTTCTTTAAACTTTTATAAAGAGAAAAACTAGGTTTAAAAAACCCTCATTCAAATTGATTTGAAAAGCCACTACAACACCATGCCCTGTATGGTTTATTGAAAATCTGGGATCCCTCACTGAACATAAATATCAAACACAAACCCATTGTGTATCTCCCATTCTTTCACATGACTGTGACTGACCTGCATCATTCCTGATCTCGTCATTGACTTCACAGAAATTTAACTATGCATATCATGACTATTAGTGTCTGTGTGTCACTTTACAACCATAAACCTGACAACATCTTTGTGAGGTGAGGATTTTTTTTCTTTTTACACACAAGAGAGAAAATTAGGGGCAAGAATACTGTTAAAGGCACCAAGCAAAAGAGCAAGGGTAAAACCTGAGCAGTTCACAGTCCTGTGGAAGGATGTGTTGTACTGTAATACAAGTTTTGTTTGGGGAAGCTTCCAGGCCTGAAGAATTTTTCACTTATCTCTCCTTTCTCCTGTTGTAAGTCTTAGTATGACAGGACAAGAGGGAATGGCCTCAAGCTCCGCCAGGGGAGATTTAGGCTTGAGATAAGGAAAAAATTCTTCACGGAGAGGGTGGTTAGGCATTGGAACAGTCTGCCCAGGGAGGTGGTTGAGTCACCGTCCCTGGAGGTGTTTAAGGTGAGGGTGGATGAGGTACGCAGGGGCATGATTTAGAGATTGGTGGGAATGGTTGGACTCGATGATCCGGTGGGTCTCTTCCAACCTGGTTATTCTGTGATTCTGTGTGAACGCTTTATAGCAGATTTCTCTTTGTTCAGTTCTGCCATAAGACAAAATATAATGCTTTACATTTCATTCTAGCATGAAAAGTTTGTAGATCATTGTGTAAATTTGGCAAGTTATTTAAGTGTTTAAATAACAGTAGAAATAACCTTATAAACAAAGCATGATTAATTTTTCTTACCAAAATGATAACTGCTGATTCCTTCCCACGTTCACAGTTGAGGGGTTGGGTTGGTTGTTTTTTTTCATAAGTTTATTCTTCATTCTTCCTTTTACATGTCATCCCATGTGAGCGTTTTATCAGTGTAAAATAGTCCCTTTCAGAATAAGGGACTCTCAATTTTAGATACTTTAAAAACTCAGAGAACTGTTTTCTTGCCTGGTGATACCTGTTTTTCCTGTTTTCATTTTCAGTTGAAATTGGTAAAATAGAAAGAAAAAAAGAGTAGCAGCTGGATTCTTCCTTCCACAAGTAACTGCAAAAAAAAAAAACAAAAACCCAAACCACAATTTACTTATGCTTCAACCAAATATGACTATAAGCATTCTGTTTTATCTTAAGATTTGTAATGCATAGACCAGCTTATCAAATGCAACAATGAAAACCTCTCACCTCCAAGCCTTTCAAAGTCAAATCCAAAAGATTTTGTCCAAAGATGTTTAAATTTTAAAGCCAAAATATTTATGTGTTATCCATGTCTTGATAATGCAGTTTCCAGGAAATATAGGTTTGAGGAGTCCCATTTTGAAAATCAAGAGATACCTTTAAAATTTAAGATGCAAAATTTAAGATGCGTGGATCTAGAAACATGCTTCAGACATGATTACAAGATTGTAGGTCCATAGAAAGCAAAGTCAGAGGTATTTATGTTATTAAACAAAGTGTCTGCTTCTTATCAGTACTTCAAATAGACTTAGCTTGCTGTGACTAAGTTTGTCTGATAGTTGTGCCCCCTTTTCTACTGAAGCTCACCTGCTCAAAGGATCAGAAGCTTTCCTTTGTGCTCACTAGTTTCCCATCATGGTTGATCTGAATTTCCCCTGATTTAGAAGAGGTGTCAATAGCAGTACTGTAACCTGACTTCATCCTGCTTCTGGCCAGAAATGACAGTAGGAGGGTTTCTATCTGTATCACTTCAGGGATTTTATTTTCCAGTGATGAAAAAACAGACTTTAGTGCCAAAAAAAAAGAAAGGGAAAAAAACCCCAACCAACCAAAACTAAAACCTTGTTAAGGTCAGAACCTCTGTTAAGATAAAAACTTTTTTAGAAATAAGATTCCACCTTCTCCTTTTCCTCAATAATGTTGTTAGGAGTGGTTTTTTTAGAATATCACCGTTATTTGAATGCTTAATACCCCATTCCAGTCATATCTTGCCCACTTTGGCCTCAGTCCTAACAGAGATGCACAGCAGGTTGCATATATAAACCAAAAAGGGAGCAGTGCTATCCAGCATAACACCTCACACGTTTTTCCCCAGTTAACACCTACACTGTGTTAATCACACTCTGTCATGCACTGTTGCAGCACACACAGGCTCAGGTCTTTAGGCTTGTTTACAGAGCAAAGCGATTTATTTGCATAAGGATTGATATGTGAGAAAGGATGCAGGAGGACACAGTTGCATGCTGGCAGGAATGGGATTTTAGGCAGGCTGATCCCTTATAGGTGTACAGCTATCTGGCTCTGTCGGCCTTGACTCTGGCTGGAGTCTTTAGGCCCTATTTCAGCATAAAAAATGGATTGATAATATTCAACAGAACAGGGAGAAATACCTAGATGTTGCAATGGAATTAACTGCATTTCCTGCAGATCTGTGTTAAGCTGCTCTATGTTATTGTTTCCCATTCTTGGTATGGGCAAAGTACTTCTAGCAATTCTTGCCCAGTAGGAGGGGAAGGTGGGAGGGAATTTCCCTAAAGCCATTTGTTTCTAGAAGAGAAAAGGTAACGCAGAAGCCTGCTGTATTTTTATAAGGAGGTTGAGATCAAAGGTCTGTCATCTTTGGAGGGTGTTCTCGAAGGAGTGGTGATAGGTGCCTTTGTTCCATCTGCCACCTTCTTCATCATGTAGATCCATTTCAACAGGGTGGCTAGCACGATGAAACAGCGTCTGTGTACTTTAGTGGTTGTTTAGTGCAGCCCAGTATACAGAGTCTGGGCCTAAGATTCATGAGAGGAGGTATTTAATCAATGAAAGATTATTTTTAAATCCGCAGTTCTGTTTGATAACCCAAACCACTCTCCATTCCAGTAACTCTGGACTTGTATCACCTTTACATTCAGGTGGCCTTCTTAACTCTCATTTTATATTCTGTCTGGGAGCCTTTTGGTTTGCATTTTCAAATCTTTCTGTGTATCCATGAGATGTTTCTTGTATGAGAAATCTGATGGTCTTTCATAATCACATGACTCTGCACTTAGACTACAAGTATTGGATGGTTGGGCATTTTTGATAAAATCAGGAGGGCAACCCTATACTGATGTTATTGACAAGCTGACCAAAGTTCAGGAACTCCTCCCTACTGCATTCTTTAGTTAATCTTAGATACATTAATAGTTTTACTGTGATATTTTGCAGTTTATTTCATGGGGAGCTGATTTGGTCAGATGTTCTGTGGTATCATTTTGTGAAAGGAAATCTGATTCATAGGTCTGTTCTGGTGACGGTTTCACAATCAGTCTAAGCTTATTTAGGGCTGCTCCTATTGTCCTTTCTTCCTCTTTCTGTCCCTACCCCCACCTCATGCAGTCCATTTGTATCCCTTGTACAGCTGCAATTGTGCAGCTAGTATGATTTTTTTTTTCTTTTTGTGAGGTTAATTTTGCATTTGAATCACTGGTGTACACCAGTCAAATGCAAAGGGGGGAACAGGATGGAAGTAATGGCAAGCATGCAGAGGTGTGTAATTATTCCTTCACAGATATGGAGTGTATAAACTGATCTAAAAACTGCATCCAAAGAGTTGATATTGATACTTGTCAGAAGTGAAACTGGATTTCCTGTAAATATAGACTATTTTGTGGTTGATTTGCTTTAGATAAGGTTCCCTCATCATTTTTCTAGTCCAGATTACGAGGGCTGCCTGCCTTGTTGGTTAATGTTAGTGGTTCCCACTGAAAACATGAGTGTGTGACATCTGTTTCTGGACTTTCTGACCACAGCTTAACTCTTTTCATGAGATAACACCTTCCAAAACTTGCATGTAGTGTTGAGGTTATCAACATATTGTCAACTTGCTTTGGTAGTGATCACAGCAACAGGTATATCGAAGTGACCTGTGTGCAGTGGCAGTGACAGGAGTTACAGTATCATTACCTGTGTCTGATTTTCATTCATGTCTATTACCGCTGAACGATAAACTGGAAAATTATAAGGCATTGGTAGTTTTATAGTCAGACATGATATGTCACATCATCAACATAATCTCTGCATTCTGAATTAAATTCTCATGAGACTGTAAGCTCCATCTAGAGTTTATGTTCAAATAGAATTCATGAATGACCAGCTCTAGGGTTTGGAGTCTGTGGTATCATTTACAGGACCAAAATGAAAGAGTCAAGTTGAAGAATATGGGACAGTCCTAGCTATCACATTTGTATGGAGCACTTCTGTATACATGCAAAATAGTCTCCAGGCAGGTGTACAGTCCAAACTCATTGTTTATCCTCTGAACACGCACATAAAGTTTATTACACATGCTGACGATGTCTGTGAAAAGCTGGCATCGCTTCTGCACACAAGCAGCCAGCTGTCACTTTGCAAACTTGCATCCTGGACTGTTCAGTCTGGAGTTCTATGCCTGAAGGTGTTTGTACTCTTAAATGACAGATTCCAACTGCAGATTTGGATACTATTTTAGTTAAAGCATCCTTTAAATTCAGTGTATCTTAATATCTTGGTTAGGCCTACCCTCAGTGTTATTTATCTAACAAGGATTGAGGAGCTTCATAAATCAGTCTGTGCATCACTCTGAACATGAGAATAACTATGTATGTCACTGAATCATCAGATTGTGTGGTTAGAATAGGGTAGCGCTTCTGCCCTGGGTGAAGAATTAAAAGCTATTTTCAGAATGAGAATATTGTGCTAGAGGTCTATCCTAAATCAGCAGTAGCAAAGTTGCAGTGACATTAGATCTGGGAATTGCTAAATTTAGGTGTGCACTTGCTTCAAAAATATTAGTAGCTCAGGGAGTGCTACTAAAAGCTTTGTTATACAAGTACTTGTTGCAATCATCAGAGCTGCATATGACAGGACAATAACTAAGGTCACTGATTTTATTAGCTATTGGCAAAAGAAGCAGAGCTTCTAGAGGAGGAAGAGGTAAATCATAGAATCATAGAATGGTTTGGTCTGGAAGGGACCTAAAGATGGTCCAGTTCCAGCGTCACCTTCCACTAGATCAGGCTGCTCAAAGCCTCATCCAGCCTGGCCTCGAACACTTCCAGAGATGGGGTAAACCAAGCTTCTCTGTGCAGCCTGTGCCAGTGTGTCACTGCCCTCATAGTGAAGAATTTCTTCCTTATATCTAGCCTAAATCTACTTTATTTCAATTTAAAGACATTGCCATTTGTCCTATCCCTAAATGTCCTTGTAAAAAGTCCCTCTCTGGCTTTATTGTAGGCTCTTCCTTATATTCAATCTAAATCTACTGTCTTTCAGTTCCAAACCGTTGCCCCTTGCCCTGTCACTACAAGCCTTGGTAAATGTTTCTCTCTTGTAAAACCCCTTTATATTTTGAAAGACAGTAATAAGTTCTCCCCAGAGCCTTCTCTTTTTCCAAACAACCCCAAAAGGGGGAATGAGTTTCCCCTTTTATATGGCATAAGTACGATCCATTGCAAAGGTGTCCCTACAGTGTGAATATGCAAGCTCTTACAAATTTCATAATATATCGTATCATATCATGTAATATAATAGAAACTTCAAATACAATTATGATTAAGTGATTTTGATGAATGGTTGAGACATAAAGTAGAACCACAACAGTGAGTCTTTCCAGTCCAGACTTATTAAAACTTTCAGATGGTAGGTGGGAAGAACTTGAAGCCTACATTTTAACAGAGAAACTGTGTTCATGACTTTATTGTTAGGCATAGAGACCTGTTCTCTTTCATCAGACTTAGTGAAAGAACAGTCAGCAGGAGAAATTTCAAGAAGCCACTAGCCATTTCTTGCTTGCCATCATCTCTTTCAACCTTTATAAATCTTTTTTTTTTAGAGACGTTTCCCTGTTGGGCAGATTAGCTCCAACACTTACAACTCTAATTACAGCCTAAAGGGTTGGGAAGATCTTTGAAGTGAAGTGTATTCTGCCATGAAGGGAGATCTTGCTGCTGATAGAAATGTGTGTAGAATAGCAAGAGGAGACACATTCCCACTATAGATCCAAATAGTTTGGGAAACTGGGAAAATTATTATGAACAGTACAAAAAAAAAAGTCTTATTATTACAATATAGTGGTTTATCGAGTGTTCTGAAGGCTTCCTCAAGTTCTTGAGTCCTTGCTGCCAACGAGTCTGGGAGTTGAAGAAAAGTTGAAATAAGCACTCTTGATATTCACGTGCTTTCTTACAAAATTTGCACTTATTTGAATATCAAAAAGAGATGAGCAGTCACTTCTGCTATTATCTGTCATACCTGCTTGCTGCTGGATACTAAGATTATTTTAATACTCTTCAGAAATCCAAGGAATTCCTCAACTTGTGTTCAGTGCAGTTGTTCTGCTGCCTGCTCACGCTGGCAGGCTCCTGGAATGTGGCTGGCCACATGCACACACTGGATGGTTGGTTTGTTCTAGGCACATGGGGAGATTAGGATCACAGATATCGTCTGTCTTGCTCTGAGTCACAGGAATGCGTGTTCTCCACCTGAAAAGCACTGGAAGCTTCCATAAGCACATAGTCAACAGGGGCAATCTACATCATCTATTGGACGGCTACTTGCTAGCCTATCCAAGACTTTTAGTAAAGTTCTGCTCTCTCCTGCCCCCTGATCCATCTCGGGGATTATTGATCATACACAAATAAAGGCTGCTTTATGTTGGCCTAGAACTGGATTCATCTTGTCTGAAGAAGCACATGAAAGCTTCTAGGTTTATGTATCCCCTAACTGTAGCTGTATCACCTCACCCTAAAAACCTCACTTTGCTCTGACACAGGGAGATGACATTCCTTGGCTTTTTTGTATTTGTGTGAAGGCAGCATAGGCACAAGCCAAGGAGCAGAGGATGTTACTCAGCACTACTATTACTGCCATGCTCATTGATGGGAGGGAGAAGGTGAGGCAATGGTATGATATTATACCACCGCAGCTCAGATGATGTCACTTTCTCTTTAAAGGGCAGGAGAGTGACAGTCTCCAGGCAAAGAAACCACTGAAACAAACTATGAGGAGTTATGCCTCTCAGGCTGTAAAATTCTTCAGACAGAGCTGCCACAGCATACTGTCTTCTCCATGCATATTCACAGCAGTTGCAATGAAATCTGTTTTTAAACTGATCCGAAGTTGAAAACATGCAGCTCCAGCACGTCAGTTAGCTCATGAAGGTGCTGAACACTTCACATTGTCATTTACAGCAGCTCAAATAGCATGTCCTGTTGCCTAATCAGGGTGTCGGTGACTTCCACCCACACTGAGCTGATCTAAATAATTGCAAGGTTTGCAGGACAGTAGCAAATAGGACACAGCAGATGGGAGATCACTCAGTCCTATGTAGCTATTGATGCAATGGAGCAATGATGTATCCACTACACTCTTCAGTATTCACCATGGACTTTACTTCCTGTATTTAACAGGTTGATTACTAACTGGGAGTATAATAACCAAGTCTGGAAGGTTTGTGATGTGCTGATGTGTAGAATGGTTATGATTGGACTCGATGATCCAGTGGGTCTTTTCCAACCTAGTGATTCTATGATTCTATGAATGCTTGTATTGACTTCTGACGCTTATATTTTTTTTATCCAGCAGAAACCTGCTTTCTTCATATGGGTCTAAACAGGAATTCTGTTCTGTATAGTGTCACTTGTCTGTCAAGCAGATCCCCTGCAGACTCTGCAAACTGCCTGTGCATATCAAATTTATTCAATACACTGTTGCTGATCTTTCTTTGTAGCCTCTAGTTTGAAGACACTGGGCTTGTTTGCATTTGTAGTTATTGCAAACCTGTCTTCAAATGCTGTTCCCTAGTCTATATGGGACGAACTGGTGTAGTGAATCTTGCCCTTATGGCATCTGACATGATTTAGAACTAAATAATGTGGCAGTGAGCATGCTGTTCTTGGTAAAAATGCATAGATTCTGTTTGTCTATGCTGGCTCCCCCACTGCTGCTCTCAGACCAGACTTACTGCACGGATAGGGGACACCAAAGCCTCCAGCCTCTGTCATAGCTTTGCCAGGTGTAGCTCTTACTTCTTCCAGTCATCGTTGCCACTGCACCCAGGCCCCAATTCTAACCATAAACACTGAAGTGGCAAGTAAGACATTTGCCACATAGGCAAGGCTTATGTAAAATCTCTAATAGACACTTCACTTGATAAACCAAGCTTCCTCTTCTTCCAAGGAAAAAAAGCAGAGGAATGGTTGTCCTGAAGAGCCTACAAATCTGTCTGTCTCATTGCATTATCTTGGACGTGGGCCATTAGCAGCAGCTTAGAGAAAAAAGTAAGAAACAGGAGTTATACTGTTACTCAAATACTGAGTAATATTCTCCCATTTTATTGCAGTCTGCAGTTCTGAGAGTTTAAAGTGGCACTTTGAACACCTTCTCCAGCTGAAATCTCTCGTACAGTTCTCTAAAGCTACTTATTAAGTTCAGAATATATTCTGACAGCGTCTCTCCCACTTTCTCTATAAGTTTATCATAAAATTTTGGAAGCTGCATTCCAGAGGTGTGCTAGAGAGGAGTCCAAAGTATAGTGTAATAAGTGGATATGGATATTTCTAAGCGTTGTGATTCCCAGTCGCTGCTGAGTGGAGTGTGTAGCTGCAGGCAGGGTGATCCTTGCCTGTCCCTCTGCCCGAGATTACTGCTACCGAGAAAGCGTGAGGCACACACAAAAAGACTGTGTTTGCTCCTCAGCCATGGCAGTTCACGACTGACTTACTGATGTAAACATGCCAAGGAGAGATTAACTAGAGCAGAATATGTGTTCCAGCTGCTCCCATAAACTCCATTTTAGCTTTTTGGGATTTTCTTTCCCTGTTCCATTCCAATTGTCATGTAACTGGCACCTGGTTCATTTCCCCATGTCCAACACAGAACACTGACCCTTAAGGACATTTAAAAGTAGAGTATATCCAAAAAAACTACCAAACTACAAAAAGACCATAGACTTTAAGTCTGGCACAATGCTGTGTCCTATTGTAGGGAGAAGTAGATTTTGCAGGAATGAGTTCTCTTAGGATCTTATCTCAGACTAAAATACAAACCCACACAGGAACTAGGCATCTCCATCAAATCTATCCCTTCCCTTCCAAGTGCAACATGCACTTCTCTGGTCTGTCCTCTGTGACATAAACTTAGGACTGCCTGTAAAATCAGTTATTACTAATTTTAATAAGAAAACTAATTCCTCATTCTATCCAAATGGCCTTCCAAAGTCTTGCAGAACAAAGTTGTCAATAGCAGATCTGCTACAAGAATCAAAACCACCAGAGATCTTCTGTTCTTTCATCAGTGGTCCCTTCAGGGTAGTATTTCTGTTGCATTTGCATGAAGTGAATAATAGTTTTGTGTTCGGCTTCTCTATCCCAATCCCAAATGTCTCTGCACAGCACAAAAAGGTCCTTGCAGAAACCAAATGAAAATGAATGAGTACCATGGGTGTGAGCGATGATAGTTGGACCACCTAACAGAGGTGCTCTGGAATAAGACATTAGGGTGGAGTAGAAATCTGTACGGAGCAGAATCACATGTGCCTAAACCTTTCTTTGCCACACCAGCTCAGCAAGGATGCACACCTGAAAGTAGGCAGAATTTTGGAAAGAGACTATAAGCATGTTTTAGGTTTCTTATAGCCTGACCTCTAGTAATCAATATGAATTCTCCATATAAATAGTTCCCATTAAGCTTCTTTTAACCTACTTTTCAGTTTTATTTTTTCGGTCTTATCTGTTTGTAAAGTTTGGATTTTTACCACTGTAACTTTTGCTTTTATTAAAAAAGCCCTTTTTCAAATACCATGCTTAACCATTCTGTGTGGGAAAATCCACTGCACCATCAGCTTTAATCAGATTTCTTGCACAATTAGGTCAACTGGTATTTGGATATCATAATACCATATCTACAAAGGAATGGAAAAAATATACTGCACATAAACTGAAAGTACTTTCTGTCTTAAAAGTCAAACTGAGCATAGAAAAATAGTTAGATAGTTTTTGCAAAAATCAGAACCTATTACTTATCTAGAGATCTTTCACCTGCTCCATTTCCAGCTGTTAGTAAAAAAGCATCCAGGAAGGAAATGGTTTGCAGGTCACAGAAAGCCTGTGAATTTCCCACAGTGGCACGACATGCAAAATCTAGAGGACTTTATTTTAGAGGTCTTATGTTTTGAATATAATCTACTAGCTACAAACACATAAGAATAAATATCAATATGACTAAATTAATAACCTTTATTTATTCTTATACATATATGTATTTATTTATGTTTTTATACTTTAAAAAGCAGTGGACTTCCTTTATTGGCTGGTAAACTTGAGTGCCCATAAGGATTTCAGTTTAGCAGATCCATTCCATATTTATGCGAGTGTAGTGAAAAATAATTTTTCTCCCCTTTCCTCACTTTAAGTCCTTTATGCAATTACTTTGCTGTAGTAAATACAAATACTACAAATACTAAAATATAACTTAATAGTAATACCACTTAGCAGTTACCTTAGTAGCAAATTTGGTCTATAAATTATTTACCTGCTTTTAGCTAATTCATTACTTGATGCTGAGAAACCACAGAGCTAAATGTATCTTTATCATCAAATGGTGCAGCTGCAAATTTACAAGACCAAAGGTGGGCCTGATGGCAAGTTCAAAATTATGGGTAGCTGACAAATATTTACACAGCTACTTTGCAAGTTATTTTGGCTTACAGGAAGGACCAGTCTGCAGCATCCACATTGTCTAAAGCTACCTCAGATTTGTATTCAAAGCTGCATCAGTTTGGTGTAGGTACACAGCTGACATAAGAAACAATTCCTGCCTGCCTGTTAGTCCTCTATTCATGTTATTCCTCTCTGTAGGTGATTTAATTAATTTGCCTCTACATTAACAACTGTGTTCTGGTTATTATAATGTAGGTCAGCTAATTAAGATATATAAAAATATTTCCCCAAGGTCATTTGTTTTGGGAACAATAAATGTGGGGCAATTCCTTATATGTGAGAGATCAGATCATTTCAAAAGCAGCAAAATATTAGAAATGGTGACTTTGGTAGTGAAATATATTTCTAACAAAGATACCGTCCTTCTGCTCAGAAGAACTTCCATGATAACTTGAGCAACTCCATTTGACATTGCAGCAGAATAGGATCACCTAGGCAGGCAATTACAATATCTTCACTAAGAGGCACTAATTTTCAGATGAGACAGAGATTGCTACCCGAATCCTTATATTTCTCAAAGCTAGTTAGTTGAGGTTCATTTCATTTGCAGCCATGAAATATTTAAGAACACTCGGTGTTCTTCAAAGGCATTGGACTCTTTCATTTGGAAGAAAGAAAAATGTGCGGCAGAGAAATCAGAAATGTTTTCTGTATCAAGATGTTTTCTGTTCCATTCAAACAAACATTCTTAGGTCTAGAATGATCTTTTATTCCACGTCAGGAGGCAAAGTACAACTACTTAAATTTCACTAGAGCTCTTGCACAATCTCAACTGAGAATACTTTTCAGTTGGGAAAGGCACTATTAGCACTGTGAGAAATGGAAAAAAAAATTCTCTTAAAAGCAGTTATGTAGGTGGAACGGAAGTTTCCTGTATGCAACAGCTGACATACTGTCATTTCTCTTGATTCCACAGCAGAGATAATTTTAAGATTAGACCAATCTTAGAATTTCTTGTAACAAATTCTAATTCAAAACTGGATGTGCTATTTATTGCTGATTCTGCCTCTGCTGGGACAGTGAGATTTTCACCATTTACTACCTACAAAGGAGATGCCATTGAGAAAAATACAATTTCATTATATTTTATTTACATTCAAAAACAGAAATTTGGCATCACTTAGGACTAGCCAGAGTGTTCAGCCAAAAAAGTCTTTACCACCGTGTTTACTTTTGCAAGCCAGTAAATCTTTCGCTCTCACTTCTCTTACGTCCAACTCCATTCAATGTTGATGTTTATTCCAAGAGTATGTATCCATTGCACTGTGCACAGTTCTGTTCAGGCCTTTCTCTTGTTTTTTAAGCTTCAGATATGAAAAGAGCCAGTGCTTTCAATTTAAGTAGATCTCTATCTAAGTTAGCTATATCTATAAAAGTTATATTTATTTTATTTTTATTAATTTAATAAATTCCACTGAGTATTTTGCTCTTGCACATTGGGATTCTGATGTTTCAGCTGTTGAATAGTCTAACTTTTCACCTTCCAGGCACTATGCATTTTTGCAGGACAGATATGGAGTACCCATGCATAAGTGCCACTTTTACTGCTCCACAGCAACTGTGCAGACAGATTTTCTGCAGCATAGGGATTTGGAAGCACCAGTTATGCTTCCAATTCCTTTTCTAGGAGAAGACTCCTTATCAGGACAACCATCTGTGATAGCAAATCCTGGCATAGAAACAGGACCTGTGAATGGAAGTGAGCTGATGAGTTTGTCAGAAAAGAAGCACAGTTACAAAACCAAAAAATTAGTTTTATGTTGCCATCTGAGCAGAATGCACAAATAGTAACTGCATGGGCAAAAAACCATTGAGATTTAGCTAGAGGAGATATTAATAGGTTGGGGTAGTCTCTAGATATTAGTCCTGCTTAAAACTTCCTTGTAATTGATAGGGGGTTTTAAGGTAGCACATATCACGTCAGAGAAACCATCTGACACTGCTCTTATCAGAATTATTGTGATACAGACCTGCAGAATGACGTGACACACCTGAGGACCTTGAACAGCCATTGGCTTGAACAGCCATCTTTGTCTCATGTTTTTAAGGAATAAGGAAGGAGGAAGAGTTAATAATATATAACAGACTGGGACATGTATTCTCAATTGTTATTGTGGCAAGAACCTTCCTAGTAGCATGCTTACAGTTATCAGAAGCAGACAGCTCATATAAATACCTATTGAAAAAGTTTTGTTGCAACATGAGAATGCAGTGTGATATTATTATATATTTGGTGAACAACATTGCTAGTTGAAGTCTGAAGCAATATGAATAGCTACATTTAGTCTAAATGTCAGCAGGGGCAGTGGCAGATGGAAAAAAGCACCACTACAAGAGAAGGGTGCTAATTAATACCAGCATTTGCCTCAGTTTTAAGGTTTCACTTAGAACCCTGGCTAAAAACAATTGAAATGTTTGTCCCCTACTTGTTCCCCTTGTTTCACCATCTTTCTCTGAGTCTCTTCCTGGTGTTTTCACTGTCCTGGCAGCTTTTACATTCTCACCCCTGTTGGAAAGAATCCTTTATGCAATCTTTTTTTTTTTTTTTAATTCACCTCCACATGGCATGACCAACTTGCCAGAGGTCAGAACACTAATGACAAAGTAGAAATAATTTTCCTTTTACTTTCTTCTTTCTTACCATCCTTATTGTGCTGGCACTGCAGTGCCTCTCAAAGCTAGGAGTCATTTCAGGTGGAAACTGGCTCCATATGAGATCTTAGTAGTGCTGCAGGGCCACAGGATGTCATGGTTGTCAAAGAGAGAATAATCTGCCCAGAGGAAACTGGTGTGAAATCACGTATGTGGGAAATGTCATCTTAGTGTAATCGAGGCCGTGATATTTCGTTAGAAACTCAGACCAATAATTCAAAGAAATGTAAGCTAGTTCATACGTTTTTACTGTTTCCCATAATAAGAAGTTTCCTTTGGTGGAGGAACATCTGACAACATCACACCAGTGTGGCCGTGTATGATCTCTTTCTGCCACAGCCACATCCTAATTCTGCCAAATCATCATAGCAGCAAAGGCACTGCTATACGGAGTGCTTTGCCAGCTAAGTAGTGGCTGAGATGCCTCTGCCACAATAAACTTCTTCCACAGAAAGAAAGTTGACGTTGCTCTCCTGAGCAGTGTTTCATGTCGTTATTTCCACACCAGAAAAGCTAGTGGGTCAGGTATTATTGGGACCAAGTATTCCACTTTTGGAACTCTTCTGATCTGGTCAGTCTCTTTGTTTCTTTGAGGAAGGAGCAAGTATACTCCAGTGGAATGAAGGTTTACTGACAACAAAGATGCCTACAGATAGGATGTAAGGGTTTTCTTAGACTCCATGGAAATTTTAGACCTTTGGATCAGATGCCTAATCCTTCATCATCTGTGCTGAGAAGCCTGCTACCTGGGAATGATCGTGGCAAGGAACTATCCTTGTGAGAGCTGCTTATAAACTTCAACCAGCTCAAGAGTTTTGTTGTCTTCGGACTGCTGTCATCCAAACCTCACATTCTTATACAATGTCTCTGAAATGAAGGAACAATGGAGTGTGGAAGATCTCACCCCAGCTTTACCTCACACATTGCAGTTCCACTTGTATTTTTCTCCACTTTCCAGTCACCAAGTGGAATATTTGGGTCTTTGCTATAGTCACAACATTTTGTCCAAAGTCAAGGCTGCAAGTGGCTTCTACTAGGAAATTACCTCTGAATCCTCTCAGACACAGCCAACTGCAATGAGCCTTTTTCTAGCATGCAGGTTCTCATTCAGCCAAACCATGAAGAGTCATTAGCATCAATGGCAAGATTTCCACTGGTTCCTCCTGGCTTCATCTCCTGTTTTCATGTTTCTCTGTGAAGGGGAAAGCAAATACAAAAGCAGGTAGGATGGCAGATATGACAGCGCTGCGTCTGCTGCTGCCTCCAAGGGAGCAACCTGCTGATTTAGGCTAGTGAGCAGTGTGGGGGGCAACACTGGAGGCTGGAGAACAGTGGTAGAAATCTGCATGAAACTTTGCTATGTAGTTTGGAGATGGGTACAGGAAAAAAGAAAGATGCTGAGGAACTGTGAGCTAAGTACAATAAATACAGTGAGGGCTGCTGGTCTGTCACTTATAAGCTTATATTCTTCATTTTTCTGATACACTTTTTCATTCCTTCACTGTTTCACTTTATGCTTAATTTCTAATATCATTGACAGAAACATTAGGGTGAACCCTGATGCCTGTACTTTCTTTTTAGCAGTTAGAAAGACAATGAATTAGCTGCATTTGTCTTAATTTCTCATCTACAGTCCAATATCCTTCCTCTTTAGAAACAATGTATTTTGCATTTAGCAATATTAAATTTATTCAGATATTGGGTAATGTAAAGAGGGCTTATGATGTAGCTGGTCACCAGAAATTACTTCTAACCCAGTCATGCTTGTTGAGACCAGTGGAAGAACTGCCTGTGATAATAGTCCTGTCAATTGTCAATTGTATTTTCCTTAAACAGCATACTCAAAGCAGGTGCATGCTCAGTTCCCTTCACTGCCCTGTGACATCTCGGAAGAGATGAACAATTCACATTTCACTGCTCACGGCTTGTTGTAAATCAGGTGACGTTACTACCAGTTTTATAGGCTGATAGTGTATCTCAAATGCCATTAAATGCCTTCTGTCGTATAGTAACCTCTCTACTTCATCATTTACCAACCTAGCATGCTCACATGGTGGCTGTAAAAGTGTTTCCTTCATACCCTCTCAGTGCTTTCCCCCGCAGCAGCAAGACACACTTAGGTTGCTTTTTAATTTATTGCTCTTAAATTGCATCTTTGCCAGGGCAGTTCTAAGGTCTGCGGAAGACCTTAGACCAAGTGCGCAGCTTTATATTGTTAACAGTTTGACAAGAGAGTGATTCATGTGCAACAACCTTTAATGTTTGAGATTTCACTGCTGTAGATGTTATTTAGAGGTAAGTTACAGACTTTTCCTGTGGCAGCTGTATCGCTGACCCTATTAGAGAAAGAAATGGAGAGTAACAGTTTCAGAAGGATAGTGTTGTAATCATGTAAAATAATATCTGGAGACTGTTGGATGGGCACAGATAGATATATAAATTATATTATGCAATACTTTCAACAGTGGCAGGCTTGGGAATAAAATTTGCACCTACCAGCTCTTTGCAGGAGCATGAGAGGTATTCTGTTTTGGGGACAGTGAGAGGCTTACGCATACAGCTCCTGTGTTCCAAGTAGGAATTCTCAGGGGTGCACTGGTACACGGGTACTAAGAGGCAAGCATAAAACCAGCTCTAAAGCACGTATGCTGAATCTGACAGAATGCTAGATGTTTCTCTTTTTTTTTTTTTTTTCACGTGGATAGTGCTTGTGATTGGAAGAAGACTGCGGTTAAAAACAAAAACAACAACCTCTCCACCCCCAAGAAAAAAAAAACAAGCAGTAAGTCTTATTTAGGCAGCAAATCATGCTATCTCACTGTGGAGAAGTACTGGAAAATGATTACCCTTTATGTATAGACTCAGGTTTTGGAGATATGAAGCTCTTGAACTCTACCTAGGAGCTGAAAGAATACCATCATGATTTTGCCTCTGTTCCATTGTCATTGAAACTGAGGTGATAAAATGGCTAACGTGACCTTTCTGAGGACTGAAAGAGTTAGTTACATAAGTTTTTCATAATGCTAAAGTATAAATCAGTATGAATCTACATATATAATTAAGTTAAATAATAAAATCGAATCTCCTTAAAGAATTATGTTAGATTTTATGACAACCCTATAACTACAATGGCAGTATCTTAAGAGTCCTCCAGAACTTCTCAGGGAACATTCCTCAATATGATTTGTTTGGGGTTTTTTGATGCCCTGAATGGACAGTGTTTCCAAACAAAATTAGGATTAGTAAATCAATTAAAAAACCCAGACTTCTTACAGTGGGAGTTCAAGAGGTAGTACTCTATGTTAAACTAGGATTCAGAAAAGATTTAAATAATCAATTTTTGCATCATCTTTCATAGAAGGCTGGATGGTAAAATATCCCTAAGGCCTCTGTTCTTCTTCCTGTAATACTTTGTGTTGTACTTTTGACAGGAACCACACTGTTTGTCTATGATAGTTACTGGGAAACCTATGAACTAATAATTTGCTTTTCAGGTATAATTGTCAGATAAGTGTTGGGTTTGCTTCAGAGTCAGTGCTAATGTAATCTGTAATGTAACAGACTGGATAATAACTGGAAGATCTCTGTCTTGTTTGCAGGTAAATAAGGAGTAAGAGGAACTTAGGATTAAAGATTCATTTAAAACTTCAAAACATTAAGTTTCTCTCATGACTTTGTCATATCTGCTCTGTTATATTTTTTTTAAACAATGCAACAGCTCTTCGGAAATGCAAATCGTGAGCATTAAATAAACCTCATGAAGTTCCGGTTGCTGTAACATGAAGTTTTAGGTGTTCTGAATCTGAACAGAAATAATAAACAGAATTTGAGGTTTCCTTAAAATAAATTTAGGTTAAATCTGAAGTTAAAGAAACATAACATATGGAACAAATTTTTTAAACAGTGTCAAACCTGTTCTCCAATTCATGAAATAATGCAGAGCGGTAGTTCTTAGGTCTACCAAGGGAATGAAAAACATAACCGTCCTTTGGCTTTGAAGAGTGCTAAATGTTAGAATATTTCTGTGTATCATTGCAAAGACCACAGCTGTGTGAATAGGTAGGATGTACACACAGTTTCTATGACGACACTGTCACACTAAAGCAAATAGGGAACTCGCCTAGGAAATTACACTTGCACGTGTCTGTTTTATTGCATCTGCTGTTAGCTGCCTACCTGGACAAATGAATCTCCAATTTTCTCTACTGAAGCTGATAGTGACAAATACAATTTGAACCACTTAGTTTGAAGTAGATAGTGATCACCAAACATCTGTTTGATTCAACAAGTTTCTGCCACTAGTGTTTGTGTTGCAGCTTCATAACCTTTAGTGGCTTGACCTTGATGAGGATTATTAGTTCAATTTTTGTTTTCCAGCAGAAGTTTTTGACTCCAGAAACAAGTTGTGTATCATCCTCATAACTTCTTTTCAGCACTGTTAAGTAGCAGTGGTGCTAGAACTGTAGCAATCTGCCTGTTCTCCCTTGGCATCTAGTCTGTGCAGTAGCTTCAATAGCTGTTGAAAAGAAAGGCATATTTAACTGTAGAAGTTTTATTTGTTTCAGTCAGCTGTAAAAGCATGTGCTAATGATTGTGAAATAATTTTTGGACAAATGGCCATTGACTGTGCAATTCTCATGAAGGAGTGTTGACGTGGTGTATACATATATCTATCTCTTGAGGAGTAACCTAGTACTTTGGGCATACTCCAAACATAGTTTCTAGCTCAAAGTTTAGGGAAATGTGGACAACTCATACATGAGTTAGAGTCTGGCTTAGTTTTATGAGTAGTATTGCAGAATAACTTTTCACCTGTTTGTTCATTGCTTAATCATGAAAGGTGATATAATTTTTCCCTGTTGCTAGATGCATCTTCCCTGTGTATAAATATCTCAATTGACATCAATGTGGACATTCATCACTTTAGAGTCAGGACTCCTGGAGTGTGCAGGGTAGAGCTCTGGTCCATTTTCAGTGTCTTCTGATAGACACTCTGCAATTTTGTGTTTCTTTAAGGCATTAAGGAAAGATACCTAATCCTATTTATTTCATCACAAAAATCGAAACATTATGAGTTAGCTGAAGGCGAGGTCTAGTTTTCTCAGTATTTATAATGTTTCTGAAGCAGTGGTCTATAAAGCAGTATTAGCCAATGGCACCAAACTGGTCCTCACTTAGCTTGCAAAACCATATTGCCTTGAAAAAGACTGTGTAAATCTGAAGCAAATCAATTAATCTCTTTGAGTAATCTAGTCAGGTTCAAGCTGCCTGAAAAGCATGCCAGCAGTTGCTTACACTTTTGTGTGTTGTGAGCTGCTTATGGCTGGCCACACTCTAGGCACTGGCACAGGCTGCCCAGAGAAGTTGTGGTTGCTCCATCCCTGGAGGTGTTCAGGGCCAGGTTGATGAGGCTTTGAGCAACCTGATATAATGGAAAGTGTCCCTGCCTATGGCACGGGTGTTGGAAACAGAGGATCTTTAATGTCTCTGCCAACCCAAACCATTCTATGGTTCTATAGTTAGGACTTTCAAGCTTATCAAGAAGGCACAGCATTGAAGTATGGAGAAATGGGCTTTGGAGGCTTTTTATTTTTGTGTAGTAAGAGGCATAAACAGGAATATGCAGTGAATACCATGTTTTCTTTGATGTGTGCTTTGCTGAACTGTTAGTGAACACTGTAACTCACCACCTTTCTTGTCTTTTAGCCACATAATCAATGAGCTGATAGAAACAGAACGTGTTTATGTAGAAGAACTTCAAAGTATCATAGAGGTAAGAAACATTTTTGAAATTACTTCTGGTGCTTAACCTCTAAGTCATCACTGTGGGTGCATATCTTTCATGAGAGATGAGCATTCTCACCTCCCACCTCATGTTTAGAGTATACAGGCTCTGTTAGCAAGATGGCTCAGTCTTGGGGAGTGAAAATGAGAAGGATGTTTGCATGTCTCTCTTTAGGGCTTAAAGGAAGAGGCACCTTTTCTGACATCAGCCCACAGAGCGATAAAAGTTGCATGGTTCTCAAAGCTGTGGCAGGGGAATAATTAATAATTTGCCTTTTCAAAATACATCAATAGGCCTGAGAAACAGCCCCCTTGATTTCCATGGGGCCAAACACTAAATTTATGTTAATGTAGGTTTGTTAAATGATTGAGAAAAAGGAAGGCCTTCTTTGTCCTCTTTTTTTATTTTCCCATGTAGTGCCTGAACACAGAAAAGAGCAGCTCACACTGCAAATATAACACTTGAGCTTTTGAAATGTAGGATACCAGCATGCTCGGGGTGGGGAGGGGTCTGAGGTCCCTGGTCTGTGGGAGGGTGGAGGCTGAGTAGGGCTTAATCATGCTTGTGTTTGGGTGGGACTTGAAGGACTGGGTAGTTTCTTTTTACAAACGTGGTTTCTTCTTTATTTTGATCTATGGAAGCTGATAGCTCTGATAATGGATATATTACTCTTGAGTTTAAAATCTGCACTCAGAATATTCTACTCTCAAAGTTTTTATTGAAGAAACACAATTCAGTTTCTACAAGAATAATCAAGCCAAATACCACAGTTAAACAAATAAATTCAAACCAACCCTTTTGCAACGAAGCTGTGTAGCGGAAAAAGATATGTGTCTATCAAACATAAGTTTCCATCCCTACGTGACCAAAATGACTTTTGAATCCTGGGGACTTTATTTAATCTTTTTTGTTAATCCAGTAATTTGTTTACTTATGGTTAAAAAAATGTGTGTGCACAGCTTCCAGGGATTAAAGCTCTGGGGGAAATTAGAAGCATCAGAAACTCATGGGAACAACAAAGATCCTGGCCTAGGAGAAGCCTTTGTATGCTCTGTTGAGAACAAAAAGCACATAGACTTTGTGGCTTTTCAGTGTCTTTGACACAGTACTTCTTCACTGGTTAAAACAGCCTGGTTTTATTTTCCACTTTTTGCAGGGGTATGCTTCAGAAATGGACAATCCCAATTTAGTACATCTGATACCATCTGCGCTCCAGAACAAGAAAGAAATTCTTTTTGGGAACCTCCCAGAAATCTATGAATTCCACAACAGGCACGTGGGAACTGGTGGTTGTGGAGTGCCCTCGGGTGCTACTGTCATTTCTGTTCCCTTTTATGTGGGGACCTTTGTCATACTCACACATGTACAGTCAGGAAAAGTCATCCTCACTTTGCCTCTGTGTGTGTCCTATAAAACTCATGTGTGGTGGATACCTCTGAGATAATCTATTTTATCTTTTTTTTTTTTTTTTTTTTTTTTTTGTGAAAGATTATACGCTTTTGTGCTTTTGCTAGTGATCTCCCCTGGCATTATCCATTTTGAATGTCCCTTGTGGTTAGTGTTTTACCACTTTCCTTGGTACACTGGTAAATGTCACAGTACTAAATCCTGATGTTCTTTCTCTGGTAGAACTCCTCTGTGAGGAAGTTTTCTTAGTGTTCACTTTATTTGTCCTGTATTTCTGTTATCACATCAGAAGATATAATATAGTTGATAGTACTTTTCTTAAGGAACTTTATCCTTCACATGATCATAAACCTTTTCAGCAACCACAGCCACACCATGGACAAGATAGTCTAGTGCCCATAACTATGGAATACTAATTGTGAACAAGGTTGCCCTCTTTTCAATTCCCTTTCAAACACAAAGCTTAGAGCTACTTCCATAAATTTCCTGGTTTTCCTAGCCTTGATTAAGTAAAACTGACTATAGCCAAAGCAAGAATTTAGGAATTATTTTGGATAATAATTGCCCATAAGAAGTAACAAACAGTTGAAGAAAATCACTCTTTTGCAAGTTTAAATATTATGCCAAAGTAGTTGATACATAATAGAAGAGTTTTTTTCCTGCTTACCCATTATTTTGAAAGATTGTGTCTTCTATTTGGAGAATGACATTCCCCTGCCTTTGCAAACCTGGTCCTTCCCGGAAGGCTTAGTGCATTGACTGCCACTGCAGAAGTGTTTGGACTACATACCATATTTTCACTGCTTGCTGATTAAGCAACTGCATCTGACAGAGCTTTTCTGTCTTTTCTAGCTGTTCTGAAAAATCCTCATAACCAAATAGGAAGCAGGTGTTTGGGCTACATAGGAAACAAATCTCAACAGCCAGAGGGACCAGTTGTATCAGATGCTTGTGAGCAAATGAAAACATGATAATATTGGTGATTTAGGGAATCAGTTATGAAATATATTCCATTTTTCTGAAATACATATATTTCTCTGTGTGTCAGTATTGTTACCTTCCCAACTGAATCCTCATACTACAAAAGAGTAGGCTTTAAGTAGCGTTTGCACAGAGGCTAGCACACAGTTTGAGTGAGATGTTACATTACTGTTTACTTTGCTTTCTCTCTCTCAGGATATTCCTTAAGGAGATAGAAAATTGTATTGAAAACCCTGAGCTCCTTGCCCGATGCTTTTTGAAAAGAGTAAGTAAATGTTTTTGCAGGTTTATATGATATCTATGGTCTAATCCTACAGTACTTACAGATTTACTCCTATCCTTTCACCCCAACTGCATTTGTCAATGAGGGAACTCACTTAAGCAGATATTTCCAAATTAAGCCACAATGAACAAATGTGTATTTTGAAACCTGAACATTTACCCAGTTTAGTGACTGGAATAGACCTGTTGCCAGTGTTTTACCAATGTCTATTAAGCCCTGGTTAAAAAAAAATATTAGTGATACGAATGTTTGACTACTTTTCGTATTAGGCAAATCTATACCAGCATTCTAATGTATCCCAGACACCACGGTTCTCCGTAAATAAGCAGAGAACCATAACACAGCAGATGCTGTGCATCCTGTTCCTGCCTTATCTTGTTGCTCTTTGCACCATTCAGGAGACTTACTCCTGTAGAACTGGTTTAGCAGAATCTACCACCTTCCATGCATGGTGAAAACCCCATCAGCTCCATAAAACTCTGTGAGATCAACTCCTTTACTCGTTCACAAATTTCAACAACCAAGTAGGATTCTCCCCACTTTTATGAAGTGGTGAAGATTTGGTGTTTGTTTAAAATTAGGCATAACAGAAAGCCCAAAGCCAACGTGCAGTGGTGGTTTTGGTCAGATCCTGTGTCTTTTCTTCCTGTGGCTTCAGTGCAAAAGTTCTACAACTCTGTCCTCTGAGAGCGCCCAGTCTTGTCCCTCCCCTACAGCCCCTCCCAATGAGCATGGTTTAGTTCTGTTTCTTGTAACAGAACAAAAGATGCCTGTTTATACAGCACTCATTCAGAGGCCCTACTAATAAGAAAAAAACCCAAAGAAAACGTTTTGGTGGGTTGTTACTGCTTTCATAGTCTGTCAAAACTGAATAAGATCCTGTGTTTTGCATGGGAGGTGGAAAAGGCGCGAGAAACAGGAAAATCTGTCCACTTCTCTGTAGTTACAAGTACCTCCTGCTTCTGCTGCACACTACATCTAGCATTTGCTGCTTTTCCAGGGTACATGTTGAATCTTTTTTTTTTTAACACAATGTTGTATGTAATACAGAGAGATTTGGATGAAATGTACATACCACAGTTGTCAGAGGTGTTGAGCACTGCCGCATCTCTAACATTTCAATGGGAATTATGAATATGTGGTACTTCCAAAGGGTACACTCCCAATTTACAAACAGGTCAGGCTGAAGAGCATCTTATAAGTATAAATGTGATTATAAATCCACTCTGTTATTTTCTGTTTAACTTCAGAGCATTTAGAGCTTGAATAAATTACACCACCAAGGAATATGTTGTTATTCTAAGATTCACATGCTGAGCAGGAAAATATTGTGGCGAATAGGATCTACAGTCTTTGAAGAATGCAAATCTTTGAAATCTGAAAAGCATAAAATAGTCTGTATGTTGCAACTACCTCTGGATTTAGAGCAAATGAGAAATTCCTGATACAGAATGGATCCTGTTGTTCTACAGAAAGTTTAAATTCCATGTTTAAATATTGTAGCTTATGTCTCTGTCTGTAAAAACATCTGTTGAGCCAAATTCTCACTATTTTACCAAGATGAAATCAGCAACCCTAAAGCTACGGTTTCGATGTGGAGTGAAATAAAATCAGTCCCTCTGTCACCTTTGTTTATCAGCTTCTACGGCCTCATGAGCAACACTAAATCTATTGATTAAGAGGCTAAATAATGCATTTACTTTCTCCTTATTTCAAATTTCGCGCTAAGAATGCAACAGCCTCTCTCCTGAGATGTCTCTGCTCACACAGTAGCACCTTTGATTCAAGAACTTGCCCTTATGTTCTGTTTTTTGAAGAAGCCACATAAAGTCCAGAAATTTGTTTCTGTTGGACTGCCTCTTGGAGGCACAAACAAAAGTCTGGTTGTGTGTTTGTGTTCTCCATGATTTGGCAGCTTTTTATGGCTTCCTGCTTAGCAGAGGCTTCTGGCTAGCCCTGTGAGTTATGACCATGCTTGCTTTGGCACAGGGAAAACTGAAACGGCTGCTGTTCAAGATGATGCTGCATTCTGGGAGGAAACTCATGTAGTTGCAGATTAACTTCTCCATTTCTTCTTCTTTGTATGGGTGTAATCATCCTGTCACAACATTGTGGTGGGCCTATGATTAGAACAGACTGATTTTCAGGCTTACACTTGGAGAATATTTCCCTCTCTGATCACACTGAGACTTTTCGGCCCTGATTCCAGAGCTGTTTGAAAGCCTCGTAAGAGCTTCAGTCGGACACCCAGGTGCCTGAGTCCCTCCATCCCTTGCCAGTCATTCCTCTGTCATGTCCCCACACAACCTCCCACCTCCACCAGTGACACCTGGTCAGCTGTCATCATGGATATGAACCCTTCTTATCAGGTGATGGCAGACTGTTTCTGCCTATTTCTACTCCCTGGCTTATCTCCTGGAACATGTTAACAGAATCAGGTGAAAGATGAGAAAGAAATGACCCTCATATACTCCCTCCCACTTTGCTTGACCTTGTTAGGTCAAGCAGGACTGTAGCAGCTGACCAGAAACCTGCAAGTTAGATTCAAAGAGCTAAATTCTAATCTGAAGCAAAATTTATTAATAAATCAGCAGTAAAAAAGGTAATTGGAACTGTGCTTATATGCTGTGTGCATGAAAACTTACAAAGATGTCATGATACAAATCAGTGTGGAAAGGAAAAGCATTAGTGGCAAGAGAAGCACGGTGTAAATGTACCAGCAAGAAGTCAGAACCTCTGTGTATGAAAATAGAGGTGTGTGGAACATTAAGGCTGGGATTTGAGTAATTAGGCCATTCATTATTTCTTGACATTTTAGAGTCTGATCCTAGTAATTTCATCAGGAATTTCTAATTCCTTAAACTATTACCAAACTTAAAGCTGTATGTATAGATGTAAGTATCTGCCTAAGCAGGTGTCACTGATCTAGGCAGCAGTACATTGCATTGGCATAGGGTGGTTCCACTATGACAAATTACTGGTAAATTGTTGATTATTGTACCTTTTCTTTAAATTTTAAATGGTACTTTTCTCTTATTCCAAATAGTGCTCTTGACTGTTGCTGTCTCTGTTCTTCTTGCCCAGTCCAATTAGGCTTCTGTGGACCAGGAACAAATTGTAATGCCTGATTACACTTCGTTATTACTTTTAGTTTTGTGGGTTTTACCCCCTGCTAATTTTCCTCCGAGGCAACATGTATAAACAATTCTATTTGTGTAAAGAAAACCCTGTGTTTATTTTGAAACAGCACCATTAATATTCTATTGAGTTAGAACTGAGCTTTTTGTATTGCACAATCCTTTACACAGCAAGGTGTTGCATGGCACAGCTCTGCTTTCACATCTGATTGATAAGGGTGATATCAGTATAGGTCTCTGGGAAGATAGAAGCAATGCTGATTTCTTCTAGTAACTGTATAGAAAATAAAATGCTTTCCCTTCACCAAGAGTGTATAGGCAGTGTGTAATGGGCTAATAGTGCTGAAGCAAGAGTCAGGAATTCCTGAGATTTATTTTTGGTGCTGTTTTGATTCACTGAGGTCACACCTACACACAGAGTAGGTGCATACAAAGATGGGAAGCTCCCAGCCAGTCAGATGCAGCCAGCCCTGCTCAGGAATCTGTATGGCAGTGCCGCGTGGCTGCAGTGCTTCTGTGCCAACCTGGTATGCAGTCAACAAGCTGAGAACCTGGCTGATAAACGCCAGTCTGTCTGCATCCACCCATGTAGCCTAGGGAGCCTGAAATACACCCTCCTGGGCTTGTATGGAGATTGGCTTTGTTTTCACTGAAAGTCAGTGAGATTTTTGCCAAGGACTTCACACCTGGAGTGTAGTCAAAGGTAAAAAGAGGTCAAGTCAATCCACCTATTTCTAATTTGGATAGGACAGAATTTAAGCACATCCCCCCCTGCCTGGTCTAGGGTATCAATCCAACAAATTTGCCATGTTTTAATTCATCCTTGATTGAGAGCCTACACTATTTTCAATGTGTTCTGGATATGTAAACCTTGTCTAAGTGGTGAATATTGTTAGCAGTTACCAGTCTGTGCTGGTATTGTTAAATAACTTACATGTCCAATGTTCTTTTTTATTTTAAACTATCTATTTCCCTCTCTGGAAGATAGAATTTTTGATATTAGAATATGTGTCTTCCAGTCTTAATTTATGCAAAAATAAAGAAGAAAAAAAAATCTTACTTTCAGATGTATGTAACTGTGCAGGAGTAAAAAGCAACTTTGGTAGTATAATTTCTATGTACAGAGTTATTACTGTGAATTACTGCTTGTGTTAGAGTAGAAGGCCAGAAAAAGTGTGACTCAGGGCAAATGCTCTGTGGATTCTTTTTTCTTACCTTATTTAAACTCTCCTTTTCTTGCAGAAAGAGGACCTCCAAATATATGAAAAATACTGTCAGAACAAGCCAAGGTCCGAAGCTCTCTGGAGGCAGTGTGGAGACAGCATCTTTTTTCAGGTGGAATTTCCCTGCAGACTAACAGTGCAAGACAATCAAAGCTTGTTTTCCTTACGTATCTCTTCTTTCTTTAGAAAGCTTTGAGAAATGTACACACTTTTCTGCATGCTTCTTATACTGATGGCAGGTGTGAAGGTGCTCTCTGCAGGAGATGAGGCAGGTAGAGTAGCAGGTAGACTTCCTAGACAGGAGTCTGACCTTTCAGGCTATACCCAAACCAAAGAGGTGTTGGCTTCTTTGCAAACTCCAGATGATTGCAATCTCATGAGCGAGGTATGCCAGATTTTGACACTGAACCAAAATATTAGCTCTTGTTTAGATCTACTTTTACTGTGGCATAAGTAACTTGGAAACAACTATGCAGATGGAACAAATTTCTCTGTTAATTAATTCACATAAGTATAATATTCAGATTACCAAATGATAATGATCTTGGTATCTTGCCTGTGCTTTAAGAAACAATTGTATTTTTCTTCCCTGTTGTCTCTTACAGGAATGCCAGCGTAAATTGGATCATAAGCTTTCACTAGATGCTTATCTCTTAAAGCCAGTTCAGAGAATCACCAAGTACCAGTTGCTGTTAAAGGTAAGTTTTCCATGACAGTGCAAAGAATTCCAGTGCATACCTTGTTTTACTTACAGAATTGCATGTTAGCATTGTTTTCTGAACAACTACTGGGAAACGAATCCTCTCTCACTTCTTCAACAAATACTTTTTCATGCTAATTTGTTAAATGGTAACTCTCAAGAAAGGGCTTCTATTTCAGAATAAGTACTTGCTGGTATTCAGCAGTACTCATACTAAGAAATAGCAGTATATTGCTGTATACATAAAGATATTTTATATAGTAAGTATTGTCTAATCTATTGTTTTATTTACTAATAGATATTGAATTTGTCTTTACTGAATCAATATATGTTCTTAGAGTTTGGAAAGAGGAACTGATGCTTTATATCCTTTTTCTGACATCTGTCCCTGTTTAACAAAACTCTTTCAACTCTCAAAACCCCAATAGTTCCCTATGGTTGTGACACAAACCTTTCAGAAGGAGCCACTCCCTTTCAGTGCTCCCATTTTAAAGACTCAGCTAGGAACAAATTGTCCAGAACTTTTCCATGGGATGACCTTCCCTCTTGATTTGGCTGGAACTGTGAGTGGTCTATGCTTGAAATTCTGCTCTGAACTGGGCAACAGGAAATACATGCTCTCAAACCAGTGACATGGTGGTTTAAATTTCTGCCTTCATCTCCTCAGTTCTTAATAATATTTACTAATGTTTGTTATGGAAATGCCACAAAGGTGATTTACATACTGATCTCAAGCCTCTGTACTAGTACTAGTGTTTGGTACTGTCATGAAATTCAGTGTGAATTTTGCAGTGAAGACTTTGGGCTACAGTTTTATTTGCTAACAGATATACTAGGATCTGACTGGCCATTCACTTGTGCTGTATTTCTGTGACCTGTTTACTGACTTCACACAAAACTGTAGAGCCCAAATAGTGAAGGGAGATATTAACAAGGATGCAACCTCACTGACTCCAGTAGGTGCAATCCAGAAGTAAATTTGGCTTTATTTTTTGAAACTATTCTATGAGGATGGAGAAAATGCCAAAGTCCTCAGAAGAGCAAGAGTAAACCAGATTCTACTTTTAATTTGAAATATGACTGTAAATAAAATGAAGATTAGATCAAGAAGTAAAATTCTTAGGCAAAACAGGTAGCAGCCGTTGGGATCAAAGCTGGTCAGACCAGTTTTGTACTTCACAAAAACACATTGGCACAGATGTTTACTTTGTCAGGCTTTGAGGTCTGTGAAGATGGTACACTCTTTCCTTGGCAGCAGGAGCATTTAAAAGTGTAGGAAAATAGGAGTCAGTGAAAAAAAACTGATAACAAGCAAGCGCCTAAGAAGCTGTGTGTCTTGAGTGATGGGTAGACTAGTTTTAAATTCTGGGTTGCTGTAACCCTCTAGTTTCAATCAGTTTAGCTAATATTATAATGCAGCATGCCCACTATACAGAAAGCAGGGATCCATCCTCATGCTAGAAATTGTGCAACAGGTACAATAGGAATGCATCCTGGTTTTACCTCCTAAACCCTGGTTACCCAAGCACTTGAGGAGAGACTGCTGCTGTTAAGGATTTGCAAGAACTACCTCTCTGCAGCTCTGTTTTACAGGAAGACAAGTGCTTCAGCGTTTGGCTTAAATGATTTCCCAACCCAGAATGTGGCTGAAAGCGATATGCCTGGATGAAAACAACATCAATGGCCAACCCCGGTAAAGGGGTTTAATTCTTACTGTAATAAAGATTACTAAAGTTAGTAGAGTCTCAATTAATTCCTAGGTGTATTTCTGGAGCATAGTTTCTATTCTATTTCACATTGTAGTCAGCATAAGGAAACAAAACGAATGTGACTTCCTGTACACTTCTTAGTGAGGTGCTGTTATTACAAGAATTTATTTCTTAGTTTTGTCACAGTTTGCATTTCTGAAGTGAAAATTGCATTTATATTTTTAATAGTGGTAACAAGTAGCTTATGGAACAAATTTCAAAGGGAAATTGTGAATTGTCTAACATCTGAAATCATTATATTAAAGTGAGTTTCTTTTCTAGCAGATACAGAGTTACAGCTGGATGTAATTCTGTGACATGCAAAAAGTTCATTATAAATATGTCGGAATGGTCCTTTCATCTTAAATGAACACTTGAAAATGTCCACATAGTCAAAATATGCATCCTCAGTGACAATCCTGGTGAATGCCCTGTTTGGGTTTTGTGTGTATGTGTTTGGTTTGGTTTGGGTTTTTTTTTCCTGTAGTTCTGCTACTTTACCTACACAGCATAAATTTCAGGAAGGATAATCTCATGGTAGCTTCTGGTGTAAGAATTTTCCAAGTAGTTTTCATATCTGCTTTAATCAGGAAATGCTGAAGTGCAGCAAGAATTCAGAGGGTACCGCTGAATTGGAAGAAGCTCTGGCCACGGTACTTGATATCATCAAATCAGTAAATGACTCCATGCACCAGATAGCAATCACAGGATATGAGGTATTATTGTATTATTTTCTGTTTCTTTTGCTCTGGTCTTGGCCCATCCAAGGTTCCTGTCATCCTTGATCATGCTGTGCCCATGGCTTGTATGTTTTGCAGGAGACTGTGCCACATTCTTGAAAGATGCCACTCAGTGGCATGTTGTGATGACCAAAAATACACATCAGGATACCCATCAGGTGGAGGTGGGGGTGTGAATGTGGTGAAGAAGTGAGACAAATGCAGTCCAAAACTCATTTGTAGGTGAAAGATAAGTGTGACAGACGTAACTTAAGAAATTTGCTGAAACTTTGACCACTTTGCAACTCAAGTATTTCCAAACCTTTTGCTCTTGGGGAGGAAAATTTTGCTTCCATTTAAAGTGGGCAATAGAATCTATCCCAGTGACTGGGCAAATGAAATGTGATATAAGTCACAGTACAAAAAGATCACAAATGTACGTATCTCTCTGCTGAAGCTCCATTGAAGTCATATGACTTTCCAGAACTAGTGTTGCTAACGTAAAGTGAGCCTTTAAGTGAGAAGTGGAAGTGATTAGCACATAAAGGAAAACACATGCCTGGCAAAAGGAAGCCTAAGTGTGATGTGGTTGCTAATTTTGAAACAGCTACAGTGTGAAAATGTCAAGAAAAAATATACTGAGAAGCTGGGTTTGGGGTTTAAAGAATTACTGGACACCAGAAGAGTCTCCCAAACTTGAAAAACTTAAGTGAATGTAATTTACCCCAGGCTTCTGCACAGCTTTGAACTACATCCATTATGATCTGAGTAGTGGGATTTTGCGCTATAGATCTTTGTACCAAGAGCTGGGTTTATGTTAAGACTACAGCATGAAATTTCTCTTCTTAGTTTAGATTAGCAGTATCTTTCTTATATTATTTCCATTTAATTTTCAATTTTTACAAATTTTTGCAGGGTGGAAGTCTACTATTCTCAGATTTGTTGATTGAATTGGAATAGCTCATTAGCTTAATTTCTCCAGTGTACAAGGTCAAATCCAGCATCTGACTGTTTCTGCCACTGAAAGTTTTTAAAAATTGTTGAGGTTTAAATGAACAAGTCTTAATTTCAGTTACACAAAATAAAATACTGATCTTAAAATGAAATATTTTATACCAGTGTAATTGGATTTAAAAAGCCGGCTATGTATTTTATTTAAATGTAGAGAGACAAATCAACAGCTTAAAGTGACTCACTACGGATAAGTATATTGTCCAAATACGTTTAGACTGGCACTGATAAAACCCTTGAGACCTCTAAAGCTGAATGGTAAAATAATTTCAGTTCTGTATGTTTTATTCCTATTTGTATTTCTGAAGAATGAAAGCAAGCCTGGTCCACTGTAGTAGTCACTTTTCCTTTTAGTTTTCCTACTCTTGGGAGGCTATTTTGTGTTATTTAAAGCCAGGCAAAGCTTGTATTCTGTTTTCAATCACAGTACACAAACTTTCACATCCGTTTTGTGAATTTTTTTTCCCTGGGCCAGTATAAATGAACTTTGAGACACATCTCTGTTGATTTTAAGTTTCTCCATACTTTCTGTTATGAAGAGTCTAATAATGCCCTGATATGAGGTGAAAAGTACCTAATCAGATTCTGGTTTTGCAGTTGAATCTCGAGTAGAGGATGGGAGAGTAAGAGGGGAGAACAGGTTGCAGTCCTTAAATTAAGAAATAAAACATTCACACTTGGAGCCAGTATCATCACCTTATAATCAACAGAATATACAAATGTTCAGCAAGTCCTTTAATAATGTACTAGCTTATTCCCTCAATTTATTATGCAAAGCACTCCTAGAAAAAACTTGCTGCTAGGATAATTATATTTATCATTGTTTGTTGAAGCCCATTACCATACAGATGTTGCTGTGTCCTCTATACACACATTGCTTCATTCTTCAGTTCTGAACTATGCTGTTAATGTTTGTGCTGGTAGCATCTGAGACAAATATATATTTATATAAGTTGATGTGTTTTCTTATCAGTTGTCCTCAGACAAGGGCTTTAACTTGGAAAGGTCTGGTTCCTGCCTAGTTTCATTCTCACACAGGTACTTTTATGACTTCTTGGTGCATTTACCCCGGCTTTGCCCAAGGGTGTGCAGCATTGCATAGTTTGCACATGGTGAGCTGAGAAACTAATGACAAAGCTTTTAAAGACTGTTTTGCAAGTGGAGGGAGCTACACACCTACATGTGTCTAGGCACCAGCCTGTGTCTTCAGGCTCCTAAATGTCTTTTAAGGTTTTGCCCAGGGATAGAAGCAGCTCATAGCAGAGCAGAAACTGATCCTAGATCTTTCAGAGCCAAAGCTTTTGCTTCTATATCTGGACTGTACTGGGCTTTCATCTTCATACTGCCTTGGAGTCAGGAGTCTTGAAACCCAGCTCCTGTCAAAAGATGCCTCCCTGTATGTAAGATCCCAAAAGGTCCTGGGACAGACCTTAGACACTAATTATGATTAGGGAGAGAAACTGGGAATTATGGACATGGAAAACAATGGGTTAATGGTTATATGAATAAAGCACATCTGTTCAGCAAGGAGGTATGTGCAGATGGATTTCCAGCTGTAACATATCCGCTCTCCAACACAAGGGATGCCTAGGTACACGCCTCTGCCTAGAAACTTAAACACCACTATGGGAAAAAACTGTGCCTGGGATCACCCTAGTTTGAACATGATACAGGCTCTCTGTTTTCCTTGTTTGCCAGGGGGACGTCAGTGAGCTTGGGAAGCTGTTGATGCAAGGTTCCTTCAATGTGTGGACTGATCATAAAAAGGGGCACAACAAGGTGAAGGACTTGGCTAGATTCAAACCAATGCAGAGACACCTTTTTCTCTATACAAAAATGCTACTTTTCTGCAAGAAACGGGAGGAAAACACAGATGGCCATGAGAAGACAGCTTCATACAGCTTTAAAAATTCATTAAAGGTAATAAATGTGGTAATAGTGGGGGAAAGAAATAAACCTGGTGTTCTCACACCACAGGGATGTTTCCATGTGGAGACCTGAAGAAGCTAAACATATCTGGAGTTATTTGCAGCCCTGAGTAAACAAAGGCTCCCATTTAGTTTTGATCTGGAGACTGACTCATCCATACATCTTGCAGCTCTGGACGTGAACCTTGGTTTTGCAACTCGATAGGACTGGGCACCTTATGTGTTCTTGCCCAGTGTCCCATAAAGAGGGGCAAGACTGGATAGGCCTGCATCTCTCATTGTTCTGCCTGTAAGCAACCTCCAAGTTCAGTTCTGTTGTGAGTTTTACATTGACATAAGCTGAGCAGATATATTCTGTGACAGTAATAGCTGCGGATGAATCACAACACCGAAGTGCCCTTCTATTTGCAAAAGTGACATTTCCAGATATGAGTCAAGACACTTTCTGTCAAGATGATTTTCACAAGTAGGCTGGATCTTCCCTTTGAGCACATTGGTGTGACACTTGTGACTTCAGACAACTAACATGGGTCATCAAGTGTAATGCTGCAAAATTATTACAGGATAACCAGACAGGAATTGTAATAGAACCTGCTTCAAGGAGCGCGCTAATTCATATAAACTTTTGAAGTTTCTCTCTGTGGAGAGAGCAAGAATGATGACATAATCAAAGCTGTATAATCTTCAAATCTAATGCTGAGGCAAATTGGAGCAAGAGGGATGAACACACATAGGAAGATGGAAAACTGGTAAGTATTGTAGCATCTGGACTTCAAAACTGTGGCTAAGAATCTATCATTTAAGGAATATAGAATTATTTTCTTCAGTTCCCTGTTCGTCTTGCCTACTTAGGCATTTAGCTCCTTGCTCACCTCTCTTTTTTTATGATTTTCTTGAAACTATATCAAATTTCTTATATTGTCTGGATTTGCAGATGAGTCATTAAATCTCAAAGGCCTGTTCCATCCCACTTCTTTTCCCATCTCAACAGGTCAGTAGTGGCAAGTTGCAAATGCCATCTCCTAAAATGGAAAATTCTTATAGGTGGACAAGAGCCATAGGGTTGAAAACTGACCCACAGTTCAAGAAAAAAAGGCAGAGAGGATAGACTCATGATCGGGCATCAGCTGGTGTTACTTTTGAGCATTTAATTTTTTTTTTTCCTAGAACAGTCTAAAAGATAAATGATAAATTAGATGTTGAGAAATAACATGTTCTGGATTTTACTTTTAATGACTCTCTAAGGTGCAGAAGAGAATGAAGCCTTTTAAAACCACTTCTTGGAGGATAAAGGGTTTAAAGACTGTTGACGTTTTCCAGATTCCATCATCTTTTTTTCTGTTTTGAAACAGATGAGCACTGTGGGCATTACAGAAAATGTAAAAGGGGATAACAAGAAGTTTGAGATCTGGTACAATGGCAGAGAAGAAGTCTATATCATTCAGGTAACAACAATCCTTTTTTCCCAAGGACCATGGAATCATAGAATAATCTGAGTTGGAAGGGACCTTAAATATCATCTACTTCCAATCCCAAATTTTAAGGACTATACTTCCTTTCCATTGAATTGTTTTTAAGGAGGTTTTCAGTTGTATGACTTTCACTGTTCTGTACACTCAAGAAACAATAGCTTTTGGTGTTTGCACTGAAGTTACCAATTGATCATTGCAAAAATGGTCAGAATTTTGGGTAAAAGAGGAATAAAGTTGTGGAAGATTACTTGTAACAGTGAACAGAAAAGCAAGGACAGGATCTTAGATTCATAGTAATTTTTCCATCTCGAAGAGCATTTTCTGCTTTGCTCGAAGCTGGCCACAGTGTTCTATTCCTTGGAAAAAATCAAGAACAAATGTAGGCCAGGGCAGCCAAGTGATTTGTAGTATGCTTTAGTTAGATCTGCTTTGCCTTTTCCTCTTGTTTTCTCAGGCATCTTCTGTGGAGCTGAAAAACACCTGGATTTCAGAGATTCGCAAAGTCCTGACAGGACAGCTAGAAGCCTGTAGAGGTAGGACATGCAAATTTGGTAACGTTTCCTCCCTTCTGTAGCTGTGTGTGACAGCATGGAGCTGGGATGAGTTACAGTGCTATCACATACCAGCAGTGAAACCAGCAAGAACAGATCTTCTATGTGGGGATCAGTTGGGTGGTTGCAGTATTGGTTGATTTTAAACCCTTGTCTTGGTCAAATTAAATGTTTAGAACTTTAGAAATTGCGTGTGTAATTATTTCATTCACAGTTAGTCCAAAGAACAAGATTTTCCTCTATTCTCTCTCTCAAAACACAACCCTAGCAACATCCATTTACAATAACATGTGAGGAGATGGACTCCCAATTTTCACTTTGTGGCTTCTCACAAGACTGATGTGAAAGGTGTCAAGAGATCTCCTTCTACATACATGACCAGGCACAGGAACTGGTCCTCTCCATTCTATTGTGTGGTTTTTGAGGGTTTTTATTTTAAATCTAGTTGCCTGCTTTATGCTTTAAGTGTCAGGTATCCCATCTTTTTATCTTACTGATCTCCTTGTAAAACATGATTAATGATATTTCTGTCTCTCACAGAGATGTCACTATGAAGGTGATTTGTTACATGCTTAAGGCATGAATGACTGAAGCCTCATAAGTACCTTTTTTGTTTTGTAAGATACTGAGTCCAAGACACAAGATTTAGTTAGGTTATTCCAGATAATTTTAATTACTATGTTCTCTTATTATCTGAGATACTATTCTATTTATGAACAAGAATGTAGAGTCCTAAAAGCCATTTTCAGGCTCTCTTAAGACAAAAAAACCCCATAGCTGTGTCCAATGCAGACTTATTCTAGGCCCTGGCACTGCTTCTTACCTTGACCTGTCATTTTCTGCTTCTCTCATACAGAGACCTCTCTTTAAAGCTATGCAAGCAAAGCTTGTCCACTCAAATCCTTCAGATTCCTAAGGAGACTTTGTCCTAGGAGGAAACCTGTGCCTCTGCTTTAACGTTAGAGATCCCCTTTATTTCACAAAGACAATTAGTACTTACAGCCTCCTTAAGTGTGAACAACTATGCACATTAGACTCAGCAATTTAATCCCATTCATAACAATATGCCCATTTTCAGTGCTTGCTACTCAGGTCTTTGCTACTATTCTTGTCTTCATCCTTTATCCTTTTTATTCTGAAATTCACTGTGGTTAGTTGAACCAAAAATGCTGAGGCAAGAACTCAAGATTCTTATCTGTGCGGTTTCAGGAGTTGATCTAGGGACTCCCTGTTACAGTTTGTAATATCTACTTCTGAAGTATAAAAGCTGGCTTTTCTTAGGTTACTACAGAAAAGAAGAGTAGCTTATGGGGGAAATGGATGTGTGCAGCATGTTAATTCTTTACATGTGTTTCTAGGCAAAGAAAATAAAGCTTGTAAATCACCCAGATGAGAATCTGTGAAATCATTGTAGCATACAAGATTTATGCATACTATGCATTTTCCAGAGAAAACTATACAGGAATGAAGACCAAAACCTTTTGGGAACACTTGTATTTTTATAGTCTTTATTGTTTTGTATTAAGATCATAGAATCCTAGAATATTTTGGGTTTCAAGGGACTTCAGGAGATTGAAGTCCTGCTTAAAGTCAGTTATTGGTCAAACCAAGCTTACTCAACACTTTATCCAGTCTGGTCTCGAACATCCAAGGATGACTTTCATCCTACTCTATGAGCAGAGTCAAGCTTTCTCTCATTATGAATCTAGCAGGAAAGCAGCCAGAGGGCAAAATTTTTATCTTATATCCTATTGCAAGTCTTACCATTACCTTTACCCAAATTATCACATGGATCAAAGGCCTTATTACAATGCTGACAGCAGGAAGGAAATGCTTTGTCCTGTGGTTTTAAATAACTGTTTCTATTTCCAATGACTCATGAAAGAAGAGGCCTTAATTTCATGCCTAAACCAAGACTGTGTGTTGTAAAGAGAGAAAGAAGAGGGAGACATTTATTTGTCTGGGCTGCTTTAATGACTGGTTTTAGGACTTGCAAAGAGGGTTGGAATGTTAGAAGGAACCAGCTGAGATGAATATGTGAGTAAAGGGCAAAGAAGGTGGCCAAAGATATGTGATAAATAGTTTAACATATGGGTTGTTACTGTCCAGACACTTGGTATAAATACATCCCCAATCGTATGCTGCAGTGAGCATGGCATGTTAATAAGGCATTGGGTAACACTTTAAACTGTAAATTCCAAAGACCATAATTGTCTCTTGCAGGCAAAGGAATTAGGGATGCAGTTTAAGCGATCTGTGCAAGGCTGTGAATCAGTTGCCAAAACCAGGAAGGGAGCTACCCCTGATTGCTCACCTGGAGTGCTCCTTTCTCCCAGCATTCCCGTCCACTCCTGGTTCTGCCCCTGTCCTTTTACCAAGTGGGGCTTCATCATCTTCCAGAGTGAAACAGCCCCAAGATCTCAGCAATGTTAGAGTTTCAAAGCAGTTCCTTCCATTGCCTCCTCACTTCTCCGTGTCTGACTTTCCTGGCCCTGAAAACAAGGTTGTCAGCATCTTTCTTATCATCTTCCTTTACTCAGTAGTTACTGGACATAGGTACAAATGAGCCTGTTGCTACCTTGCAGCTATGCAAAAAGAATAAAGTGTTATTCAGATGTCATTTGTTTAGTATCACTATTTGTCTAGGATGCTGAGCAAAAGCATTCTTCAAAGTGATGGGATTATTTTCTACTAGATGGCCGCATGTGCAAAAGGACTGATGTGCATGTGTTGCTAAATCCAGAAAAAGCTGTGAGTCACAAAACTTGTATTGTATTGTGGGAAAAAGGCCAATATGTCCATTCCCTAGATCCATATTGAACAGTTAGCTAGGAAGAGGTACAGAGAAAAAAAGATGTTAGGGAGAAATTTCTTCTGTACTGAAAAAGTATGGTTAGACCAGCTGTTTGGGTGAGCTGCATTTTCAGCCTTTAAAATCACTATACACCTTTCTCTTCAAGGACAGGTATTCCATTTTGATTGCAGAAGAGGTCAAAATTTCTCCTCTCCTATTTCTCTTTCTCCTATGTTCTATGCAAACAAGGAAGCTATTTACACGATTTGGAGCAATTTATTTTTACATTTTCTTTAACAGAAGCAAGTCAACTGCACCAAAGAATCACTGAGAGTGTATACCATGCACCAATGGATTCCTCCAATGCAAGCAGGTAATCACAGCTATCATGGCATGTCAGGGCCATGTTTTGTCTTGCCTTTGTGCTTTTGTACTACATAAATACTTAGCTTTCTGTGTTTAGTTTCCCCGGTACTAACTTACTTGGCTGTCTTTAAAGACACGTAAATGTAGATAAAGGTTTTGCTCATAGGGAAAATTTAAAAACACAATGCAGAATTCATTTAAAAGATAATTTGGTTTTGCAAAAGAACCGTATGCTGCAGATTAACTCAAGTTCAGACAAAATGTATTGGAACATTTCCATAATGTTAAATGAAGCTGCCAGCAAATTTTTGTAATGATCCAATTGCTAGGAAAGTTTAATGTAAGCTGGCATGGGATATCACTGTAAAGTTTTAGCAGATAAACAAAACCCAGATCCCACATAACACAGCCAGCCTTTGAGACTTGTACAACTCAACGCAAGAATTTTTAAATGGATGTGGTGATGTTAATTCTACACAATATTTTCTCTAGGCTTGATTACATTTGCTTTATTTAAGGTTTCACGTGAAAAGATTTAAGGGTGAAAATCTTTCAGCAAAACTGCCTTGGAGATATGAGAAAATTATTCCAGTAAAATATTAAGTGCTTCCTGAAAATGTTTTAAATCAATTCAGATATATGTCCCTCTTATAATGATCTTTAAGTCAGAATACTCAGAGCAGAAATTACAGACAAAATATGTCAACAGAAAATCAGTTAACTCCAGGAAGAAATGCCATGTGATTAGATATTTGTCCTAGTGGATTAAAAGAAAGGAAAAATGAAGTGTTTGTTATCCTGACTTTGCCAGCTACACCAGAGAAGGAGAGATTAGGTACTTCTCCAAATGCTGGGTTATTATAGAAGAATATGTTAAGTCATTGTGAAAGAACAATGCTCTGGGCTTTCATGAATGGAATAAAGTTTAAAGTGTCCTACCTGCTTTTTGCAGAGGCTAGCTAAGATGTGTCTCAGAGGAGCAAGGACAGGGAAATCGCAGCACATGATGGCTTTGCACTAGCTGATGTGAAATAGTGGATTCAGCATTCCTCAGGCTGCAGAGCCACTTCTGCAGTTTGTTTTGGGATGCTGGGAGGAGACAAGGAGAGGAAGGAAAAAAATAGACTTTGTGATAGCCACCCATGCGGGCTTAGTCTGTGTTTATGACTGATGTGACTAAGCAGCCTCAGTTGTGAAAGGCACCATAAGCAAGCAAGTGGTAGATGGTACCAGTTAAAGAGCAACCAGCAGCATCAGTGCTCTGCCTGTGGTTAGAGGCAAGTTAGTTATTGAAATTTTATCCAACTCATAGATACCCTCTCCTGGGTTTCCCACATGTAGCCGTGACTCTATGTTTTATTGAGAATTGTGAAACCTGTACTGTGACATTGGAGAAATCTGTTTGTAGGATGCTGTCCCCTCCCTGAGCCATATCTCTTCAATGACAAAGACTTTGTCCTCTTTACTTGTTTATATGCTATCACAGCACTTGGGGCTGCAATTCCATGAGATAAGGCAGAGCTAGTCTGACTCAGGGTTGGAGCTGAGGTGTTGGCCAAAGGGACGCTTATAGCCAGTGTCCTGACTACAGGAGTTTATTAAATGACCTTAAGTCTTGTGAAAACCAATTACATTCTCTCTGTAAATTCCTTCCCAAAGTTTTACTGTTTAATCCTAAAATGAGATGCCCTGTGGCATCTATTGCCCACTGTATCTCTCCCAAAGGACGGCCTCTGCATTTTGGTGATAATGAAGTGATCCTTTTGTATTGTTTTCTAATCCGTCTAAGCATATGAAACTTAAATAGGCCATTGTTCTAATAGCTTGACTATCTGCTTTATCGAAAATGACTGACTCAATCATACATTCCTGTAAAAATACCCTGTGCACACAGATATATACGAGCACTTGGAGTTTTACTGCAGATGCTTTTTCAGAGAAACTGGTGTATTTTCTCAGTGTCTGTCTCACAGCTGTAAATCTTTTAACTCTCAGCTGCATGTTTCACAGTTATCTCAGACTAGCTGGGATGGAACAGAAAAAGGAATATGGAAATGTGAGTGTGCTTGGGATTTGTTCCCATATTTATTTTAAGCCCTGTTTTGTACCTGATATTCGGCTGCAAAATCACATTTTAATTAAGTATAGGATGTAACAGAGACCTCTAAGGCTCCATCAGAAACAGGTCAGACGCTCAAATACAAGGCAGTGAGGCCCAGGCTGCCTTGTAGTTATAAAAGGTTTGCACAGTTCTCCACTTTTTAACACTATATTGGACGTTCCCTTACAGCAAGACCTATGAATGTTAAAAGAGTTCATATGTTAACTGTGTAGTTACTGATACATGTTAAAACCAAGCATTTTGGGACAGAGTATTTCAAGTGTGTAGAGACAAAGAAATGCATGGAGTAGTCTGCCAAAGATAACAGTCAAACACCCAAAATAAACCACCAGACATTTGCAAAACAATGAGGATAAGAACTGTGAGAAAACCTTGCAGATGGAATGCTCTGCAAACCTGGAGGAGGGGAGTTGCTCCCATTACAGAGGACAAAGCGAGGTGCCTGTGCGAATCTGGTCAGGTGGATCCCCTTTTCTGTGGCTCAGCTGTAGACAGGGATATACCACTTGGATTCGTGCTTTCAAAGAGCAGAAGAATCAGAAGATTAGTGATCTTCCAGCCAATGGAATCCCTATGTTCCTCTAAGCATGGTATGACCTTTATGTGACCTGTCTCTCTCCTGCAATCAAATATACTTATACTGCAAAGGATGGAAAATGGAGGTCCTCTTTTCTAACCAGGTTTCCGACTCCTTCCTTCCAAATCTGTTAGACTTGGCAAAAAGATCTTGTGTAGACAACCACCTTATTCCTCTGTTTTCCCCCTTCTCAACTCTTGCCAAGTGCATCCCTTTTCATGTAGCATGGAAAGGAGGCCCAGGCTAGAATGGCTTTTTTCCATCATACATGCCTGCCCAGATGCAGATTTTGTAGCACACAGAATTCTAGAACCTGTCTTTTATTCCCTATGGTTCCATGTCTGAGGGTAAAAAAGAATGCTTAGTGCTCAGTGCTCCATTAGGTATTAAGCAGGAATGTAACTATTTTTTTTTCTTTCATCCAAAGGTATAGGAGGAAATCATCAAATATATATGAAAACAAATCTGAGACATCAAATGTGGAAGCATCTAACAATAAGAACAGGAATTCCAGTCCCAGTGCCAGACAAAAGAGAGGTAGGAGTTCTGAGACACAGTTTTTTTTGCTTCCTCTGGATAATGTTTTCATTTTTGCACACATTCCTGGTGTTTGAGGAGAATACTTTAAATGTATGTTATTTAAACCCAGCATCCAAATAACAATGCTACAAAAAGCTGACTGTACCATGAAACTTCCTGAAGACCAAGAAGTGTTACCAGATTATATCTTTTTAAGTCTGAGTTTTGATGCATTACTGGACTCCTTATACAACTTGTGGGTTGTTTTTTTTTAAATAGAATTTGAGGGGCAATAGCATATATATTTTAAACTGGCTAAGTTGGTTTCTATATGTATTTTAAAGTATCTATGGACTTTGCTAACTAATCTCCTTACTTTATGTCAAAGATTTGGGGGTTTTCCCCCATGTGTGGGAGCTGGGATCAGCCTCTGTGGTGACGTTCACGCTTTTCCTCCCCCTTTCCCATGCGGTTCCAGGCACGTCGGAGCTCGGATCCTCAGCATCCGAGCCCCGACTCGTCTGGAACCCCGTGGGAAAAAAAGCGAAAGTGAAGAAACGTGGAAAAGTCTCCCCGATGCGGTTTTGTGCCGTTTTCGAAGGTGCAACGAGGTGGGCGGGCTGGTTCTCAGCCAAACTTGCTGCTTCTGTGCCACCTACTGCCTGCAGGAGTCCTGGTGCCAGACGCAGATTAATTTAAACTATTGCTTTCCGTCTATAGTACAGAGTGGGGAGGGCGCTGTCGGCAAGCGATTTGTTTCATTATTCTTACGAATAAGTGCCTGTGACTGAGTTATCTATAGATAAAGCGGTATTTTGTGTGAACCTGAGTGGTAGATTCGCTGTCTTGAAGCTATGTGGGAGCCAAATCCTGCAGGAACCTCTGGAGACCACCTAGTCTGACTTAGTGGGGTCGATTGAAGCAAGATTAGCCTGGAGAAGAGGAGGCTGACAGGAGACCTTATTGCTCTCTACAACTACCTGAAGGGAGGTTGTGGAGAGGAGGGAGCTGGGCTCTTCTCCCAAGTGACAGGGGACAGGACAAGAGGGAATGGCCTCAAGCTCCGCGAGGGGAGGTTCAGGCTGGACATCAAGAAAAAAATTTTCACGGAAAGGGTCATGGGGCTCTGGAACAGGCTGCCCAAGGAGGTGGTTGAGTCACCTTCCCTGGAGATGTTTAAGGCACGGGTGGATAAAGTGCTGGGGTACATAGTTTAGTGATAGATGGGAATGGTTGGACTCGATAATCCAGTGGGTACTTTCCAAACTAGTGATTCTATGATTCTAAGTAGCTCGGGACCATATTCAGCTGGGTTCTGAATACATCCAAGGACAGAGACTCCACAACCGCACTGGTGATGCTCTCCCAGTTTTTAACCACTTTCACAGTAAAAAAAAGTTTTTTAGTATTTTTGAACTGAATTCCCCATATGTCAGTTTGTGCCCATTGCCTCTCATCCTGTCTCTGGGGTCCACTGGCAAACATCTGGCTCCATCTTCTTTACTCACTCCTGTCAGGAATTTGTGTACACTGATAAGACCCTCCTAAACCTTCTGTTCTCCAAGCTGAACAATCCCAGCATTCACACTCTCTCCTCATGTCAGCTACCACAGTCCCTTAATAATCTTCATGGCCTTCCCCAAGATCCACTCAAGTATTTTCACATCTCTTGTTCTGGGGAGCCAGGACAGGACATGGAACTGCAGGAATGTCTTGTGCTGAGGAAAGGGGAAGCCTCACTGCCCCAGACCTGCTGACAAGTCTCTTCCTAATGCAGCTCAGGATGCTGTTGGCCTTCTTAGCCACAAGTGCACATTGTGGGCTCATGTTTCCCATCACTGTCTAGTTTGAAACAGTTTCCCAGATGACTGGATTTACCTGGAGAATGAAGGAAAAGGTTAGAAATAACTCAGGTGGAGACAATCTGCCATTAGAAACCAGTTTCCAACGGCTAGCTTGTGCTGGGAAGATGTGGGGACTTGTGAAATCTTAAGGGATTCCTCAGTGAAGTGGTATCTGTGCATAGGTGAAGAACTAGCATATATACCTTCCCTCTACACACATGCACTGTTGCACTTGCCACATGTTTCTGTGTTTATCAAATACTATGGATTTACGTGCACTGCGCAAACAGAGAATAAATATATTTTCTATACCAGTTTCTGGATTCTTTATAAGCTACAGTGGAAGATTGCCTCGCAATGGGAGCAGCCATGGCAGGGAATGGCTTTTAGGCCAACTCAGGCACTCTGAAAGCCAAAACTGCTACCCTAGGCAGCAGTGCACCTCTAGGCAGCCCCACAGCTGAAGCTGCTGCTTGGTAGCAGTTCCTCATCAGGTACTGGCCCAAAACTGGCATCAGGCCATGGGCTAGAAAGAACTAAACCATAATGACATAATACTTCTATACTGTTAAAATCTGTTCATCTTGCACCCACCTACAGATGTAGGAAGCTCGATCCTGGATTATTTTGGCTGCAAATGAGGAAGTGATGGGATGCACTTTCTTTTGGAAAAGCACAGCTTGTCTGTCTGTTGCTTGTCCATCAGTGTGGATTCATTGTCTCTTCATGTTCCCTTTGTAATTCTGGTCTTCATTTGTGCCTCTAATGTTTTTCACTTGGCAGTGTATGAAATGAAGAGGAAAAAAGCAGCAATTAAATCCTAAGGCACTGACCAAGGCAGCTGGCACATTGCTTTTCTCCTGCTCCTTTGCCATAAACCTTCTGTGTGCTGCCTGACAACACAAATAACACAGATGCAGAATTTAGCAGGCATGCATGTATTTGGGGGTTTGATCTAGGTCCACCTAGGTCAATGTAAGTAAGTGAGCAGCTTTCAAACCCAGAGTCTCAGGACCTAGATCCACCTGTGACTTATCCCTATAAAGGCTGCAGTGTGGCTGGCTTATTCATGCAGGAGCCTGGCAAGTAAGCTTTTCTGGCATGGCACTCTTTATATTCTAGTGAACTGTGAGATCAAATGCATGACTGTATGTCAGGTTTGGAGGCTGTTAGAAAGACTTCAGTAGGTAAGGCTGAGAGCATATCAGCCGCAGGGCTGATGATGGCAGACTCTTCAGTACTAGTACTGGATAGCCGAAGTGTGACTGCTTGCAATACTTGCTGTCTGTACATGTCCTACACTGTAAGGCTTCTTCTCTTCTTTCTCCCTATAACCCTGCTCTTCCAGCCACAATGATGTGCTTTCATAGTAAAAGGCACTAGATCCTTCTTAACGCGCTTGCTGCTGAACTGTGTTTTCCTTTGAAAGCCACATCCCTTCACCTATTTTTCTTTAGGTTTGGTTTTGTTGTAGTTTTTCTCCATAAAAACTCAGCGAGCCAAACTCAACCCAGGGGTTCTGTTTGGCTCAGCTAGTTTAATCACCCTGACCTCATGTCACCTTTCTAATTGATTAGCTCTTGCTCAGGCTTGAACTGAATCAAAATTTATTTATTTAAGTTTTCATCCAGTGCTAACCTTTCCTTTCCCATAAGCTGAACAGCTGACCCTTCCTTCCTTATTTCTCTTCCCTTTCCCTCTTTCTCCTAGTTGATGCTTCCACCAGCCTTAACCTTGAGCGCACAGCGCTTGCTAGAAAACGATTCACATTGCAAGGTCTTTCCAACCGCAGAGCTCCACCCAAAGGTAAAATTACCCCATGCAGCATTTGGTCTCTGGCCATCTGTCTCCTGCACTCCCACAATGTCCTCTCCATCCCATAGTGCCATCCATCACTACTTCCTACAGTGCTGCCGCATCTCACCAAAATGCTCCTATCTGATACACTCTTCTTCAAGATGCTGTTACCAAAAATTGCTCCCATGGCAGTGTTGGCAAGGCAACCCTTGAGTTGACTGGTTGAATCTTTTACTGGCACACAGTGCAAATAATGTTTATTTTCAGTTTCTCTCAAGGGCCAAAGGATGGATATGTTTTAAACCACCAACAATATTTCTTTCAGCAGTTTACTTGATTGAAGGGAAGACTATCATTGAGTTGTGCTATGTGAGGTTTTTGCGTGTTAAAGTGTTCGCTGGACCTCTTTGTGTTTTCAAATATTGCTTAGCCATGGCCTAGTGGTCACACCGAGTAACTGGAATTCAGAAGATCTGGAGTTTGTTGCCATTTCTGTATAGTTGTGTTATATGGTACTGTAAAATGGATTGTTCTGAGTTTTTGTTCATAAATGTTTAGGAGACACTTTATATAGAATCATAGAATGGTTTGGGTTGGAAGCAACCCTTAAGGGTCATCTACTCCAGTCTCCTTGCAATGAGCAGGGACATCTTCAACCAGATCAAGTTGCTCAGAGCCCTGTCCAACCTGACCCTGAATGTTTCCAGGGATGAGGCATCTAGCACCCACACTCATAGCACTCTGTGTCTCCTCACCTTGGGTCAGCATTAGCTGTCCTGGTTTGCAGAGCCAAGCTCATTTCTTGGATTAGACACAGAGTCTCTAAGAGCTGCATGATGTGGTATAAATGTAGCCCAACACTATAGTTATAAAGTGAATTTTTCTTTGTATTATAATAAGTGCAGTTAAATCAGTCTAAATATGGAGTGATTCCAATATAATTATCACTGAGAGCAGAATTTAGCCTCTAATTTTTCTTCAGATCTTTAGGAGGTGTGAATAAGGATGTACTTAAATATATGTGCTTTTATGGGTAAATTGATAAAGAGATGTATTGGCAGATAAAAAGTCTTTTTACAGTAGCCAATCCACAATTAAAATTACACTGAGATTTTGTGGAGCTAATATGGTTTCTTGATGTTTTGGCATAATAAAACACCGTAGGAATTACAGTTCAACTGGTCATGCTAATTTCTGCTCTACTGGAAACATACAGTGAATTACTAGGCAGAGATATGGAAAAAAATCAAAGTAAATGAAAATGTTGTGTGACTGAACATTAAAATCAAGAAAGGTGAAGATGAGGAATGGGAAAGAGAATTTTAAGATGACTGGTAAGGAAATCTTCACAGCAGTAGAGTTCTGCACAGGATGTTGGAATCTGAAATACAAAATCCCCTGAAACTTGTGTACTCCAGTGCTGTATGCCAGCTAACCATGGGAAAAAAAAAGAGAGAGAGAGAGAAAGAAAAAAAAAGACAGACATGATAAAAGAAAGGAGATAATTGGAAAGGAGATAATTGGAATAGATAAGTCCCTCTGAACTACAAGGTACCACCTGGGAACATCTGGGCTATGATTTAGCAAAGCATATAAGCAGGCATGACAGAGAATTTTGTGTGAAATTACTCTACTCCTATCACAGGAAATTTTTCAGTGAAAATAGAAACAGCTATTTAATTTTTACATAAGTATTCCTTTGGCATTTTTAAAAATCAAAGCATGAAAACAACAAATAGTTTTTTTCAAATCTGAAAGCCTTCAGCAGAATATATAAAGCCATTTTCAGTGGAGTTTGTGTCCTGGTAGAGTTAAGTGTTCAAGTATCTTACCAAAACTGAGGTTTGAAGCATATGAACAGCTTCAAGCATGTCTCAGTGAAAATACTCACTTACATAATGCAGCACATGTGCTTAGAGTGTTTTCAGCAGAAGAGAATAAACAGTTGATCCTGCACTATTTTTTAAGCCTGCAATGTTTTCTCCCAAGAGGTGATGCTGTAGTTGGTAGGTGCAAGAAGTGTATCAGTGTGCTTATGGGTCTGTAGACCCAATTTCCGAAGAGCTGCATAATGACCTCAATGTGTTTTGAAATATAATGTGCCCTCTGAAGCTAGCAGACAGTTAGTCCATTTATACCTCTGATATGTTTATGACACATTTTGAGTCAAAAATGCTACTTGCATCTCTGTGAAATCTGAGGAAGTTGTCTTCATTCCTGAGTGGACTTTGGAAAAAGGCAGGATCCTAACTGGAGTAAACAAAACCAGTTGTCTTCACTTTCTCCAAGCTGATTTGCACCAGTGAGGATGGAGGCTCAAGGTTTTCAGGCATTCACACAGTTAACTTCTAGAAATGACAAATGCGAACTCCGAACCATTTAGTTTAGTTTTCAGTGTATTTCAGGTCAATCATCACAGAACAAGCAGTTCAGTGTCTAAAATACAAACCTCATTTGTAGACACACACACACCCCATTCTACACATCATGCTCATTTCTCTGTGTTTTGTAGCTGTACTTAAACTAGTTGGTTGCTGAAATATTAATTGGCATGTCTCCCTCTGAAGTATTAAAATTGGTATAATTGGAATTGCTTTGAAAAAGCATGGTTGTATGAGCTGTTTTCTGTGCTGTTCACTTTGTTGAGGGTATTTTTCCTGGCTGTTTTAGAGAAGCAACCTACCTTTTATTTACCCTTTTCCAGCTGCTGCTTTGCTTTGGACATCTTTTACCCTCAGTGCTTATTAACCTCTAATCCTGCCCTGCATTGCATCTGTCTCTTCTCCCAGATCCAGAATCTAAGGAAAGAGAAGTTACCCGTCGCCTTTCCCTAGCCTCTTCCATCAGCACCCCAGTTAATGCTTCTGCTGTGACCAAAGGTACTGTCATGCTGCTTGCTTAGCTACCCTTCTCCCTTCCTGCTGACTGATACATTTACTGCCAAGTGCTGTTCACAGAGTGAGTCCATCAAGCTAAAATTTTATAAATGCAGGAGGTTTCAGTAAGAAGAATTGGGAGTAGTATAACACCTGTAGGGAGGCAGGCTGAGGCATTTGAATGCATATGGAGGTGGGCTGCCAGCATACACAATAGCTCTTCTGAATTTCTCCATAACAGGCTTCAAAGAGTGGTGCTGGTTTCCATGGAAACTGGATTAATTTTTGGCTGTTGTGGGGTTAGGTTTCAAATTTCTCCCTGGTTTGTAATAACTGAAATTCAGTAGGAATTATTTCTTCATTTCTTTATAGCTGTTTAGGATTTTTGCTTTCAAGGAGAGAATCTCCTCACTGTGTAGCAAACACCAGATGATAAGAAAAGCCTGAAATCAATCAGAAAATGGAGTAGCAATAGATGTCAGTCTTAAGAATGTTTAGCATAATTACAATTATTGGCCAGAAATAATGATTGTAAGGAAATCTTCAGATGTGTATAAGGGAGCTAGGTGCCCAAAATGCACTGAACTCTATGCAGTTCATGCATGAACTTATACAATTTTTAATTTTGAGCAGTAATTATTTTGAGAAAATGTACTTTTACAAAATTTAGTTTAAGTTATTGCACTAGTGCCTACATTTAAACTCAATCCATGCATTTGGGCAGGCTGGTTCTGCTGAAAATCAGCAAGATTGTAGGAACCTATGCCTACACGTCAGAGTTGCTTTTGAAAACAGAACATATGGTCTTATATATACGATTCTGAATATATTGTCTTTTGGCAGTTCCTGAAATGGAGGAACTGATTTGCAAGTTTAAGATTTGTTGGACAATTCACAAACCAAAGTAGAAGGAAAATTGGCTGAATTAATTTGTATAAAATTCTCTGTTATATATTTGATAGGAAGGAGGTGGCACTGTACTTGATATCGTGTATTCTAAATAGTTGTGAAGGATATAAACTAAATCCTTGACTGTACAATGAAGCAACAGATATCTGAAAAAAACCTACTTCCAGATTGTCATGGAATGAGAATGAGGTGGGGTTTATCGGCAGAGGAAGGATGTGATATTACTGCTATCTACAGTGTTTCTTTGCCAGCCTCTTTAAACCATAACACTACAACTACATGGAAGAAGAGGTTCTCACAGACTTCTGTCCTTGACAACAGCTTCAGAAATACATGACAAGTTACTAGGCTAAGGAAAAACTGAATTATTTCCTAATATTGACTTCCTAAGCTAGGGAACGGAAAGAAACATGACCACAGAAAGAGAATCGGCAATCAAGGGTTATTCTTTAGTGTGGTTTATTGAAGAGAGCATGTGTGAAGTACAGTGAAATACAAACTTTATTGTGTGTCCTGTCCTGGGATCCTGTCCACAAGGCCATTGTTTTTTTGTTTGGTTTTTTTTGAATGCTGGGAAAGCTGCTTTTATAGTTATTTTAAAAGCTAGGAAGCAAAATCAGTGCTTTTCAATTAAGTGTTTTATTTACAGCACCTGCTTTAAGAAAATATTTCAGATGACAAAAGAACTGAAGTCTAAGTCTTGTCTCAGCACCAGCCAAACGCAGATCTAGCCAGGGTATTTGAATCATCTCATTCGAGGCTAACTCACTGCTAACAGTTTGGCTCTGTCGCATCGCCTATCCTCCACACGTGGAGTTAGGACACAGGAAAAGCACTGTAACTGGACCTGTGATGAGTGCTCTCCACTTCTGTGGGGCACGAGTGTTGGGTTTTGTGGGATCTTCCCTGCCAGCCTCATGGGTACAAAGCTGAGATTGTGAGTCTGCCTGCATTAGTGCCATCTCCTGGACAAGCATGGGAGAAAACAACACTGAAACCTGATGGGAAGTGGATATATTTACTATCTCTTAAGTTCTTTCGCGAAAACAGCTCTGTTTCCTATCCATATCACAGAAGCGTTTAGCTTTGTGGCTTAAAATGTAGGGTTTGGTCATTTTTCACGGTGAAAGAGAAAATATTAGGCAGATAGTGTTTCCAGGTAATGAGAAAGCAAGTTTCTCGTTTAACAATATTTACACTCCTGTGACTCTGCAAATTTTACACAGGTCCCCTTGTTCCTGCAGTTAAAGTCAAGAGACATGAAATAAAGAGTGACCCAACTCCCCTGGGGTTTGAAGGTATGAGTATTTCCATCCTGCATGAAATCCTGTTTGGAAATCTTTTGATATTATTTATTGAATTCCCATCTCATCACTGCTGGCAGAGGACACTGGAGTCTGTTAGGGATTTGCTGTCAGTTTATCAGTTTAACTGTCATAAACACAGCTTCTCACCTCTGTGCCTGCCCCATACACTTATATTTATCAACTTTCACTAGTGATGTGCCTAAATTAAAACCCCAATTCTATGCCTGTTTTGGGGAGTAATACTCTAGACCCTGGTCTGGATCTGGATTTTCTGCCCGGCTTCTGCCTCACTCTGTAGAGTGCAGCAGCAGGGAGTCAAGGGGCTAGTTTTCATCTTTGCTTGCAATCTGGTCACTTGCATCCCTCTTCCTTTGTTAGAGTTTATGCCTAATAAGAAAAGCAGGAGCCATGTGCATGAAGACTCCGGAAGAGGCTAGACTGTGCATTAGTATCCATTTAAGGTGCAGTGTTTCATTTCAGCCAAGCAGAATTTCCACCTATTTGTTGCAGCAGATTCATCAATTACTGCTTAATAAACAGAGGTTACTCTCGGGCCACTGGAAGGTCACCAGCTTCCATTGTCATCTTTCCCCTTTACATGAATATTTCCCAGAGCATGTGGCCTTCTGAGTCGCAAGCAGTTGAGTACCCTTGTTGCAGGATAGGGAGGAGAGAGATGAAAGCTTGAGGAATCCTTTCATAGGATTCTGTTGCTCTGTACAAACCCTTGGTAGAAAGGGCAGGTGTCCAGGTTAGCGGTGGAACTGGTGATATATTGGAGCTATTTCCCATGTCACTCCCAGTAGAAGAGGGCACTGGAACAGCGGGGCTGAAAGAAACAGTTCAGAGGCAGCAGAGCAAATAGTGGTTTTGCTATATGCAGAATATCTGTTCTTGCCAGTTACCCTTGGCACTAAGTTTAGAATCATCCTGGTACCTGGCACCAGTATCCAAACTTTCCTCCCTGACCGATACTTCTGACCTCAGCACAACATGTGGCTGCAGAGGCAGAGGGTACTTCAAGGTGCAAGTACTATCAATAGGATAGAGATGAGTTAATCCTCACTGGTTGAAATCATGGTCCTACTGCACAACATTCCTCACCAGACTGAAACAAAGAACATTCTCATCCCTTTCCCAGAAGATGTTGCTATTGGTACAGCTCTGACAGAGTTAAAACAAAGGACTTGGATAAAAACTTCCTCCACAAATTTGAGTTGCATTCATTAAGAGCAAAATCATTTGTTTCTGGCCGGGAAGTGGAGCCTCCCTGGTTCCCTTTCATTGCCAGGGATCAAAATTTTGGGCACCAAAACCATATTACAATCACATACAGAACTATTTGAAATGCTGCAAAGAAAATATGTTAAAATTGTGTGAGGAAACTGTAGTGAAATAAAACACTGCACTGTTCACCCAGCAATTGTTTTCCTTAAATAACATCAATATATCTCTGTTTGATTCATTTGGCTGTTCTCTGCCCTTCTCAGACTTAGTTTTTCTGTGGAATGCTGCTGTATTTTCACTCATTTGTGCTGGTCATGTGTCTCCTCTTTTGTGACTGTTGCGCCCCAGTCCACCTGATTGTTAGAGACTGCCAGTTGTATGGGTGATACAGGAACTCACTTTGTACTGATTGTCCGGTCACTATTTCACCTTGAAGACACAAAATTGTACTTCCTATCACAGATGCTTTTGAGAACACCATATTGGCCCAGACTAAATGTAATACCACAACGAGACCCGTACCTAGATCTGCTTCACAGACAGGTAAACGAAACTAAAGCATTTATCATCTAAATTTGAGAGTGTAATTTAAATTTGTAATATTTACTCTCCTTAACCTAAAGAGATTTTTCTCTTCTAATGAACATTATTTCCCGTGAAAGCAATGAAAGGTCATTAGCAGGTATAGAAACAGCATCCTGGATTCTGGTTTTGTGTAGGTCAGGCACAGCTGAAAATAATTATTTTAATTGGTGTCAGAGAGCTCAAAATTTGATCTCTTATTTTATAGCTTGAATTAAATATGTAAAACTTAGGCTATTTCTTAGTCTTTGAAATTAGAATAGCAGTTTGTATGGAATAGAAATGCTGACGCATGTATTTGTCTAATGAGGAAGGGGATCTCTTTTTCTTTTGGTATTTGTAGCCCAGCCTGTGAATTTGAACAAAAATTGCTGTAGCAGTTTGAAGCTAATTAGCATCAGTGCATTCTTGTATGTTTAGACAGTTGCTAGCATTTTGTGTATTTCAACTGACACGGAATGTGGGATCCAGTTCTATGTGCTGTATGGTCTGTAACTGAGGTTCTCTCCCATCTGAAAACTCTGTTGGTATAGATCTTGGAAAGGACGCTTACAACTCCACACATGAATGCCATTTCAGAGGCTAGTTTATTCCTTGAAAAGAATAGATGACCTAACCATACCTGTAGGGTTAATAACTGGGGATGCTGCTCTGGTGCAAGACGGTTGCTGACTCAATTCTAAATGAATTGCAATGCTTGGGGTGGTCACAGCCCCTGTGTAACAGGAGGGATGAGAAGGGGCTGCAGAGCTGTGTGACTGCATGTTGCACCAGCCATTGCCTTTAGCAAGGATGTGCATGGGGAGGGATTAAATAAATTGATTAATAAACCTGGTCTTCCCAGATAAGATTGCTTTTCTGTTTGCTGCGTGGACTGCCTGGCTTGGGTTTTGTATTGTCTCAGGTCAGGTTTTGCTGTGGGTTGTGAGTGTTGCGTTATGCATAATCCCACTGCATGAGCCTCTGTCTCCATGCCTTGTTGTCAGAACACTGCTCTGCCTTGTTGAGAGCAACGGCCCACAGCAGATACATCAAGTAGGAAGGCACATGGTGATTTGACTGACTCTGTTCAGCTTGTATCTATCAGGGCTTGTATCCCTTGGTAGATGCAAGATCTGTTTCCTCCTAGCTGGACTGTGGTCATTGTCATCAGAAAAGGGACACTTCAAGTGTGATGGAAAATGTAGATCATGATTACTATCTCTATGGAAGAGGCTGAGTTACTTTTCCATCCACCAGACAGGCAGGACTTATGAGGCTCAACCTGAATTTCCCTCAGGATGCACCCTCCAGGCATGCCTTTGTAGGTAAAGAGACTGGCTGTTATGTTTGGGCTGGAAATCTCTCATTAAGTTTCTTCCACTGAGCTGGGGTGGTTTTGGGTACAAATCATGCGATAAGACTGCTAACAGCAGAAATATCAATGGGATCTGCTCTACCTACCACCAAGGTCTGGTTGTCTTTGTGCCTTGTTGTTTTCTCTGTCCCTTCCCTGTACTTCCAACCTGCTCCAGGGTATAGCACTGTAAGTTGCTCAGGTGGTAACATTGCCCTGGGATGAGATACAGATAAGAAGTCAACCAAAATTCAATGGCTTTGGCCTTCAATTTTTAGAAAAACATGTGGAGGTAAGCTGGAATCTGAATGAGCATGGCCTCCTGAAAATCACATCATCAGAAGTTATAATTTGCTACAGCACTTGCTCTGCAGAAATATCCCTGGTCCTTGCTTTTGGTAACTCCTGAACTGAAGAGATACAGCAATACTAAACACTCGAGGTATTGACGGGCATGCACACTGTAGGCACATATCTGGCCTTCCACAAATGACAGCAAGTTGTACAGATTTTAGAGACAGAATAATGGCTGCAACATAATTTTGATGGCAAAATCAGAGAACAAGCTGTATAAAGGTACAAGCAATTCAGTAAGTGGAATAGTAGGAAGTGAATCTGTGATATTTACTTCTAGAAGACTGCGTCTGAAAGAAGCTAATGACTAATAGCTAACTCTTATTTTGATTTATCTCCATTAAAAAGGTTGGCCCAGCAGGCAAATGCCATCTCTAGACACATTTGAAGATTTTGAAGCCATCCCCTCCAGCACAGATGAACTGTCCAACTCTTCTGACTTGGAGGAAGAGACCAACCCTAACAATGTAATTCCATTTTCATACTCTGCTGCCCTTTCCCAGTGCAACCTCTCCTCTAAAGATCATGATTTAACATGCGAAATTTGGGGTCGTGTCAGCCTTAAATTCATGGATGTGTAGGAATAGAGAAGATGGGAGTTTGAGCTGGGGTGTTAGGGGATTACTCCAAGACTATTTTGTTGATCAGGACTGAGACCTGATTGAGACAGCTTTACTTGTTACTAAAGAGAGGGAAAGCTCTGAGCCTCTTAAAAAGCAATTTCAGACTTTTCTGATGTCACAAACCCAATTTCTATATCAGAATAATGGCTGACCAGTTTATTTTAAAGCCTATGGAAGAAAACTCTGCCAGCTTGAGACGCCTAATTTAGTATTTAACTAAACTTGTTCTCTCTTGCACAGTGTTCTTTCGTCCATAGTGAGTGTATTTCTGGTGCATTGTTTCATTCATTTTAGGGGACCAATCTTTTCCGGGTAGAAGGCAGTTTTGACAGCTGTTTCCCAGATTCTCTTACACTCGAGGACGGAGATTTAGTGCAGTTTGTGCAGGAAGGAGAGAACGGTCAATGGTAAGTACAGCAGAATTTGAAAGGTAGAACCACCTGGAAAAGATGGGAAATATTCAGAAGAATGTCAAAGCCTCTTCAAAATCCACTGGATCCATTGACCACAATGTGAAAGAAGCAGTGGGAGGAAAGAATATACAAATAGCTTTGGTTAATTCCATTTGTTTGGCTTTTGTTCTAAATACTTGTGACACGATGCTTAAGAGGACAGAGGTTTGCATAAAAGAAATGGAGGGGAATATTTGGGCTTTTGACACCTTCTAGCCAGAAGGACAACTGTCAAAGGCAGCATCCTCTCATAGGATGCATCAATAAGCTCCCCATGCCTTCCACTGAGCTGCAGCAGTGAACCAGAGAACATTTTTATCCCCAAAGGCATGACTGACAAAGTGGAATGAATCTAGCCCCCTTGAGCTCTCGTATGTGTCGGTGTATTTATTCCAACAAGTGAGTGTTAGGAATAGACATGCCTGGACACCTGAATTCTGCTTCCATGAGTAATTTGGAGGAAGAAGAAAAAAGATCTGACCTCCTTGAGGTGCCCGTGCAGTGAGACCCTTCCCTCACAACTGATGTGCAGCTGAGATGGGAGCAAGTCCGACAGAGTGGAGTAGGTGATAAATGAACTAAACCCGTCCATCCTGGATGGTATTGACAGCCCAGGAATGGGCATAATGAAAAATTCACTTCCTTCAGCTCTGAATTTGGCCCAGGATCTCAAACACAGGCCAAGACCACTGCTTCTTTATCATATAGTCTTCTTGCAAGTGAGCTTGTTCCAGAATATTGAGTCACCATGTGAGACTGCTGAAACTTAGTCACTGTCTACCTTGGGACTGCCCTGGGTCCTCTGCCTTCTTCTTTGGTTTAGGAAATGGCTGCCCAACATGCACATCTAAGAAACACAACACGAGGAAAAGGAATGTGGGAAAATTCACTGGCTGTTCTCTGAATTTCAGGTTAGTGAAGAAACTGGTCTCTGAGAAGAGTGAATGGGTTCCTTCCAGTATATTGCAGCCAACAGAGGGAGACAGTAACAGCATAATTAAGAACAGCAATGCAGGTAATAGAGAAAATGTGTTACTGGCATTTAATATATTTTTTGTCATACTAAAAAAGGATGTGATAAACAGTGCACTTTCTATGTTAAAGTATTTGGCCCGAGTGTGTGTCTATGTGGCAGACTCTGGTGACACACCTGAGCTAGCCTGAAATGTGGTGTCGTGGGTGTCAGAGCTAGTTAGGCACAGCAGCTTACTTTGGCATGATTTAATTGTTTTACCTTCCCAGAGAGCATCTGAATCTCCCACCAAACTCCTGTGGCTACCAGTACCTGGGCTGGCTACTTTACAGCTTGCCCAAGCGTGTCAGCTGGCAGGTTGTGTTGTAACTGCAGGATAGTTTTCATCTGACAGAGTTAATGCTTGGATTTAGGTCAGCATCAGGTCTGTGGTTCTGGTGTAGGTTTGAAAACATTAAAATCTCATGAACCATTATGGCTTTCATCATATTTCAGCGCTGGCTCCACAAGCTGGAGGACAGGCTTCTCTGGTGAGATTTCAGCCAAATCAGCACTAAAAATCATCCTTTCTTCAGCTTTCATTCTCACCTAACACCCAAGCTGATACTCAGCAACTCTGCAGATCAAAGGTTCACAGTTTGAGATTTTTTTTTTTTCCCATCCTTAAATATAATATATCAAAAAATGTCCTGTTTTGATTGTGGTAACAGAAGAAGGCAAAATCTGCCACAGCCATTCCCTGGGGACCTGCAATGGAGAGCTACCAGCATTTTTTTCCAAGTTACTCATTTTGTTAAAGTGGAGAAAAACCTTTTTGAAAGCTAACCAGTTTGCTAATTCCCTCTTCTTCACAGTGTGTCCGTTTTGCCATCACCCTCAGTGCCTAACTATGCCTGTAATTTGTTTGGCATGTCTGATGCTTCAAAAGAAAAATAAAGGTGCACATATATTAGTTACATGCCAAAAGAGCCTCTCTTCCCTTTAGTGAAGGAATTAGGTGAGCTGTAGAATTGTGATTATTTATTTTTTATTTTATTTGAGACCTTTAACGATGAACCTCAAAACTGTAGGTTGGAAATCCTTTAGACATGCTCTATTGACAATGCCCACGTCTTTCTTTTCAGACATGTACAACGATTCCTGCAGTACAGCCTCAGTAGAGTCAGACACCAAGGAGAGCGAGGCGGCCAAAAGTTTCCCAGCAGAACAGAGGGCCGGCAGCTGAACAGCAGATCAGCTTTCCTCAGGAGCCCATCCATCTCTCTCTTTATATTGGGTGGACAATTGATCAAAGTTGCCTTTCTCACAAGCTCTGAAGTTCGTAATTCACTAAAACTTTATCAGCATGAACAGATGAGAACTGTGCTGTCCACCTGTCAAACTGGGAAAAACAAACTTGAAAGGAGCATTAAACATCCAGAAAGCATCAAAACCCACCTTCACTATTAGAGAAGAAAAATGCTTCTTGCATTGACGATCAAACTGTTTCAGAAGATGTGGCCTAAATTAGGTCGACAACAGAGCTGAAGAGTTACTATGCACGCACCTTTTGGCAACTTCTCTTGAACACCAAGTTACTGCAGAGGGACATGTGCTAGATTATGAATTCTTGGTCTACCATGGGGTCGCCTGGAGGTTTTTCCCTTTGCTTGCCTCTGGCTGAGCCTTCCCTGTCCTCCTTGATTCCAGCTCATACATCACAAATGTGCCCTTTTTGCTGATGGTCAGTACCAAACCCATCCCATTTTAGGGTGGCTGTGGAAAGGAGACTTCTGACTTGGACCATCAGAGAGGCTTCTTACAGCAATGACGTGGTTACTTTTGCAGTGGCACAGTGAACGACCTGCTGCATACAGCATTATGTTGGGATGGTGCAGATGGCAACTCCTGGCTATGAGAGGGAGCTGCAGGGCTTAGCAGGGAGGCAAAGACATGTGACAGCTACTGTGACAAAGAACATTTTGAACTCTTTTTATAATATCAGTCATTTCTCTGCCCCCTCTGCAGTCTGTGGTTGCTGGATCACAACCCTTTGCATTTGGTGTCGATAATTCAATTGAATGCCATTTGATATCACATTTGAGTAGACTGCATGCTCTCTTTGTGTGCTGGGCTATGGAGTAGATACATTTCATACCCCATTTGGAATATACTTAAGCACTGCAAATAGGCAGTGAGCATTAGCTGGTCCAATGAGGGGAAAACGTGTTGTTGAATACTTCTTTCCAGGACATTTGATTAAAGGACTGTACCAAATCTCTGCCACATAAGGATGTAATGTAAAATATAAAGCGATTACAGATGTTATTATTTCTATATAAGCCATTAGCTCATTTAGAGCAGCTGTTAAAGCATGAAGGCATTTTGATGGTAATTGGGTCTTAGGTCCCACAAAAGCTGCTAGTACTTTAGTAAAGGTAAGTATTAACTGAGGGTTACAATCAGGCAAATATCAACCTGTTAAAATGACTCCAGAAGCTCAAGAGTAAGTAATTGGCTTTCACTATTAGGGGTTTTTTTGTTTAAACTTGAGATTAGTGGTTCTCTGTGTAAATAATAAGGGGGGGAAGCACTAAAAATGAAGATGAAGCAAACCCAAACTCCACTCTTTAGTAACTGAGCCTCTGAGCAAAATAATAGGAGTCTGTCATTTCTGATGTTGCCTTTGCAGGAACCTGAATGCTCTCCTTTGTGTCCCAGTGGAGGCTGGCCATGCAGATATCTTAGTGTGTGAGTCAGGATAGCTGTGAAGTGGGTAGATAGTCCCATTCAAGAAAAAGCCTCAGAGCAGGTAAAGGCTTATTCAGATTTTATTTGCCTATGAAGGCTTATTGATTAATTATGGATTGCACTGTGGTAGTTAAATCCCATAGTTCTTCTAATCCTCAGTAACTAAACCCTGTGATTTCTGCTGTTTTCTGCTCATGACTGAAGTACCTGATAGTTCTGTACTTTTTTGGAAGCTAATTTTGTCCTACAGAGATAAGAGCTTGTCCATTTTGTGATGGTCACTTATGTTAAAAATCACCTGTAGGCTCTCAGGCAAAATGAATCCTGTTCAAGTCTACTGCAGTTATGAGCATCTTGAAGGAAAAATTTATTATGTTTGGCCCTCCAAGGAAATATGTAGTGGTGCTTTCTTGTAGTGCAATTATTTTATCCTCTCCCTAAAATGACTTAATTTTGACTTCTATATTACTTTCAGTATTTTTGCACAGCCTGACAACAGTGCTTCTATCTACTCCTTCCCTAAGCATAGGAGAGGAAATGGGTAGGGAGCTTTGATTGCACATGAATAAACACAGTAAGCTTGTGAGTGTGAGAGAGATGGGGAAGGGTTAACCCACATACACAGAACTGCCAAAACTAGGATTTGTGACATTGCTCCCACATAGAAAGATGCAAACCTGCACTTTGGAGTTTCACTGTAGGAATCTCATTCTAACAGTGAAATGGCGGTGGGGAGTCTCCAACTGAAGATGGAAAATCAGGTGTTGAATCCATTTTCTACCTCTGCTGTGTGCAGGGTAACAGTATCTAGTCCTGTATCCCCTGGTGCCTCGATATCTTCATGTAAAATGGGAACTATTGGATTTCTGATGGGAAATTTTAGCATATATGCAAAAATCAGGGACCCTCCAAGGGGAGAGCAAAGCATTCAACTCCATATGCCCACTGTGCCCTCCATGAGTGTCAGTGGTGGCATCCTATGGGGCAGTCTAGAACTGGAACAGGGAAGAGGATTGCTGTGGAAGTGTCTTCTCTCTCCCAGCTCACCACCTCATCATGACAATTGCAAAGGCATGGGCTGAATTATAACAATTCTCCTCCCTACTCTGCTTTTGTAAACAATATGGTTTTTCTTGCAAAATCTCATGGTTTATCCTGTTGGACTGAAGTCCGAGTCACTCCTGCACCACAAATGACCTGAGGATGGCAAGTAACTCGCTGTGAGTAGCAAGGGCACAGCACTCTGGTTTTGGTGGTCTTTGGGAGCTGGTTGTGTCACAGCTATCCTCGGACACTCCTGAACTTGAGCAGGGAGCCCACAACCATTAGTTGTCTCACTTCCCTGCGGTGCCGGCAAGCCAAAGGAAGTGGCCTGTTTCTGTCTCCACATTCCAAACTCAGACCATAGAGCAAGTATTGAAGCTGCTGGGAGTAACCGTGGCCCCTTGCCTGGCTGATGCCTGCGATGCGAATGGAAGCAAGACAGTGCCACGCTGCTGGGCTTGCTTTTTTTAGAGAATGAATTTCAATGACAGATAGGGCTATGACAAGTCTGAGAGCAGCCAACAAGTAGCAAACTTCTGGCTTTGCTGATGAGACAAAATGAGGTTTGATGAGGTTTTTTTTGTTTGTTTTTATTAATAGTAGACAGGGTAGTTTTCTAATTAGTGTATTTCTGTCAAACAAGGTGATAATTAAGGGAATGATTTCCCATGTACAGTCTAGAACATGATTTGGTAATGTCCAGCAAGGTTAATGTGTACGTTAAGGTAATTTATTCTGTATATAGGTCTTTGACACCATCATTTTCAGGTAGATGGACCCAAAAATCATTGTTCCCAAATATGGATTTCATTTCAGTGTTGTTTGGAGATTATATAGTGATCAGGAAGTAATTTAAAAGTAATGGTTGCCACTAAGTTTTTGTAGAAGAGACAAGGTAAATCTATGCTGTAGCAGCACTTGTGGTTGGGCATTGTGCCCCTGCTGCTTGATCAGCAAGTCCATGCCAACTGTCTGGGTGTTCTCTCTGGGTCTGGACTAGTGAGACCTGCCCTCCAGGCTGAGGTTTTGACTTGGAACTCCTCCCTGTGCTGTGTGAAACCTGGAGGAACTTCACACCCTTGAAACTCTGCCCTCTGCTCAGTTAGGTGTAGCTGGGCAACAGACTCCTTCCTTGCTGGAGATGGGGACAAGCAGATAGACAGGCAGTTGCCATGATGTGCAAGTCTTGCTTTTCTAGTAAACCAGGCCAAAATGTAATTAAGCCTGATCCTCTCCTCCTCTCACGTCTAACCCTGCTGGGTGGAGAATCAGACCAATGATCATTGTCTGGGTCATAAATGGCTGTGGCCAACCCATGGCTGAAGACTGACTTTTCTTGCCAGTGACAACAAAGCTGTGTGTGTGCGTGTATCTTACATTCTGGATGTGTACGTGATGAAAAGCCATTTTATTATTCATAATTTTCTTAAACTCTGAGATTTCAAACGGGATTGGGTATGAGAAAGGCCATGCACTTTCTTTCAAAAAATATTCACAGCCTAACTTCAAATATATATATATGATTAGAAATATATAAGAGTAATAAGAAAATAAAGCCAAATTGTGTATTTCTTCTTGCAGCTGGAGCTGAAATAGCTGCTAAGATTTCCTCTCCCCAAGCTGAGAATTGGTACAGTTTGTTTTTCTTACATATTTTCCATGGTGTTGATAATGATGTATTTGTATATTGTGACTGATGAGAGATAATCAGACAGGGAAAGAGCACAGAATTACCTGTCCTTTTTTTCCAGTCAAGACAGAATGTATGAATTTATTACAAGAAAAAAAGTGTGCAAAGGAACTTTCTGTAATTAGGCCATTCTGACCTGTGTAGAACCACACTTTGTTTGAGATTTATAAAAATTATAAAAAGTACAAAACATTGTGGTTGATGTCTCCATATGAACTAACAATCAAATGAGCATTCTTTCTATTCAGTCTAAATGAGCATCAGTAAAGGCACATCAGCACAGCTCAAAAAACCCACACATCTCTCCAGTATGACTATTACTCCAGCATATGTCACATAAGGCACAAGGTGTTTTTTTTACTTCTATCCATCTCCCTCAGTCAGGTTCCTGAATCCTCGGGACTTGTAGGAGAGTGAAAGGTTAACACAGATAGTCCAGAGGTACATACGTTAAGGCTGCAGCCATATGGAAGGCAGTTGTAGGATAACTTTATTATAGCCACCTTTATTATAGCTATATCTGCACAGCTTTGGCTACCGGTGGTTTATAAGGGAGTGCTAATCGGCCCAAATGCATGCTGTGGATCATGTAGAAGTGCAAGGATGTAGGATGAGAATGCAGAAACACAACACAAATATAGAGAAGAAAATATATTGGAAGTAATTTCAGCCAGTATCCAGATTTCTGGGGGCAAACTTCACCTCACTTGAGTTTTCATGTCATTGGCCTTATCATGTTACTGCAGTGCAATATTGGTATGAGAAAGTGAAGAATCAGGACTACACCAGATCCCAGGTGTGAGATTTGCTTTGTTCCTTCCACTACCCGCTACGCTTCCACGCCCTGCCCAAAACAGGCCCCATGTTAAAGTGCCAGGGCTGGAAATCCAGCTGAACATGTGAGCAGGAATAACGCTCTCCTCTTTCAGAGCTCTAGCATGCAGCTATGCATGTTGGTACCTGCCTGCACATCTCGTGTCTCAACTTGGCGCAGTTTGCAGGAGGCACTTCATGGGACAGAGGTGAGTCATTGTATTTTGCTGAGGGTTGGGTTTGGACGCAGCACTAATGGTGAGCCACTCTGTTTGACCTTCAACAAGCTGCAGTCCTTACAGTAGGACTGAACCAGCCAGCAAAGACTGCTGACACTCTCCAGCCTGGACCAGAGCCCATTTGGGGTGTTGCTCAGCCCTGTTTTACTTTCAGCAGGTGCTCTGCAGAGCTGGCTTAAGACACTTCTTATGTGCCTTAGCATAAAAAAAAAATAAAATAGTTTGGTCCTAAAGAAAGTACTTTTTTAAAGAATACAGGAGAAAGTACTGATTTACAGGTCTTAATCCTCCACTGGGGTACAACTGCAGTCTGCACCAAGTCATCAAAACTGGAGAGAGGAACGTGAAGCTTTGCGTAGCCTTGCAGAACTCCAGGTGTCAGCTGCAGAGTGAGAGCCTGAGAGCCTGTCCTCCCCTTAGTTAGCCCCACAGTCCTTTCTGTTTTCACTTTCCTAACCATCATTTATTTCCTTCTGTGATAGCTTACACAGGAGAAGGATTGGTCTCCCCCTCTCACTCTCCACCTCCTTGCCAGCCATGTGACAGAGCACTCTCTGCATTAAGTAAAACTTTTCAGTCCCCAGGAAATCTTGATTTCCTTTCCACTCGCCCCATGGTGAGAGGCAGCATCTCTCAGACCTGCGTCCATCCTGGCCATGGGGAGGAACACCTGGCAGCTTGTCTTGCTAACTTTCTCCTTTGGTGAGTAACATTGTCTATCTTTTTTGTTAGAAAAATGAGACAGACTATCCTGGTTTTGCTTTCATGCAGTCAGGACAGCAATTAACAGACCAAAAACTTGAAATAGTTTTGTTGCTAGCACTAAGAGTGCTTTTAATAAAGTTCCACTGCTAAGTAATAACAATAACTACATTAAATTGCAACTGGTATGTACTCGGTCTGATGTTTTCTGTGTATTTTCTGTTGCGCTCTCCGGTGACATGAACTCTGACTTTGTGGTGTAGTCAGCTCAAAATAGTATTAGAAGCAGGCTTTCTTGGGCTTGCTTACTTTAATTAAAAATAAATTCCAAGCCAGGAAAACTGATTGAGGTTCTTGAGTGAGACAAGCCAAAGAAAGACTAAGGAAGCGTTTCTAGATTTGTTAATTTGCCAGCATTGTGAGGTGCAGGGCACAATCAGGAAAGCAAGAGTGAGGCAGGGTGCTTGGGGAAGGCAGAGGTGGACTGGGACTTAGCTCAACAAAACAGAAAACCTGGGAACTAGCCTGGTCAAGGATGTGTCCCAGCATGTGAAGTCATCCCTAAACAACCTGAACCAATACAAAATCTGCCAGGTAAAGAAGGACAGAGCATGATTTAATCCATGCAATGGCTAAAGGCTTGGTAGGGTGCTGGTTTTCTGCAGTGTGTTTTGCCATCAGCATACAGGGATAACACAGGTAACAACCCCTGTCTGCCTCTCAGCTCTGTTGCGGCAGCGCAGTGATCAGGACAACAACTCAGGGACTTGGCCACAAGCAGATCCTGCCATCTGCTCTGCTTCTCCACACCTGCTTCATAGTCACAGTCTGCTGAAGTAGCCCCAAAACTCTTACATGAAAGGAAAGCAAGATCAGACAGAGAGAAATAACACTGATAACTCAGTAGTCATCAAGGATGTTTTTGACCAGAAAGAACTTGTTTCCTCAGTTAAATATCCATTTCTGATCATTGCATTAGTGATTTGTTGTGATGTTTTATTAATGCCACAAAGTCAAGTCTTTCTATGCAGATAAGGAAATAAACATAACTGGAGTTTAAGGGATAAATTCTTATGGGTTGGAGGTTTATGAAACTGCTCCTGTGGTGGGGGGAAACTATGACAGTACTGAAACCTCTCAGAAAATCTTGGTGCTTTTCCAGTTCCTCAATGACTCAAACCAAAGCAGCTAGAGCCAGCAAGAGTGCTTTCAGTGATTTTAGGAGCTGGGTCAGGTTTTTGTGTCCACACAAAATCACCCAGTTAAACATGAGCACTTCTTCTGGGCAGCATAAAGCAGAATAAGCCTGCTGGGCTGCTGAGCAGTATGAGTGTGTGGTTAGACAGAGAAGGGGAAAAAAAGTCCCCAGCAAGAGATTTTTTCACCCACCACATTACAGGACAGCAGGCTGAGAAATGTCACATCCAGATCATAGCACTGAGAGCTCTGCTTCCCACCATAATGCCTGGGAGCGAGGCAGTGATGTTCCTTTCCTGGCATTGACTGAATCTCCCTGGTCACCAAAGCATGAAAACATGATCTCCAGGCCCAGACTGGAGACAGTGAATTTCTGAAAGCTGCCTTGACCCTTTTCTGAGAGTTTTACTCTAGAGCACTGCATGGATGCTTGCTGGGCAGTAAAGTAGCCCTCGGCATTTGTAACACACAGTTCTGAAGCTGAGGTGAGAGGAGAGGATTGCAGCTGCTTGGTCCAGGAAGATACACTGCAGGGAGCATGCATCTCTCAACCAAAATGTTTGTCATATGAAGTTCTGAGCTAGCTTCATAGATGATAAAAAAAAAAAAAAGGAAGCTAACGTGGAGATGCAGAGCTGCAACTCTGTTGTTCTGTGGCAGAGCCATAAAAAGAGCTGCATTAGGGTAGCCTAGCAGGCAGCTCCTTTGCCAAGCCCCTAAAATGGTGAGATTTTGTGAATTCAGCTATTGTTGCAGATCTCCGTTCATGCTGGTTGAAAATTAAAAAAAGTAAGACAAGCTTAAGAGATTTCATTTGTTTCCACTCTGAATGTGGCTCTGGCCTTAACTGATCCTAAAATCCAGGTCTCATCAACTTTCCTGCTACAAACTTTTCATACCAATTAATGAGAAATTTCTTTGGAATGATCGCCTTCTCTGACAACATGTCGTGGTGTCCTCTGTGGAGCTGCACTGCTAGGAATATGAGCTGTCTTGGACCTTTGGGAGGTCATCTCTGGAGAATTCATCTCTATCCTGTAGGTAATTCAGGCAGTAAAATTCCTGAAGCTTCATGCACATCAAGGAACACATACGTCAGTGATTTGATGTCTTTTATCTTGATCTTGTCTTTACAGCCTTGTTGCATACCCATGGTCAAAGACTCAAGCAGAAGAGTTGGGACCTTCATTTATTCTACAATGTACTTTTCCCAATTTTTTCTTCACTTCACTAATTACATTTAGGAGCCAGACATTTTCTTTCCAGTTCTGCAAGGGACATGTTTCTGTGCGTGTTATAAGAGGGGAATATTTATATATTCTGGTGCTTGACTATTTTTAGGTGTGGTCCAAAAAGCCCCTGAATGCTCTATTCTGAAACTTGTTTTTTGTTGCTGAAAGAACATTACCAAAAGGGCTGCTTTTTCTTTCTTTGGAGCATCCCCTTGGGTACCTTTTAGGGTGAAGAACTTGAGGGTTCAAGCTGGTGTGGCTACAACATCACCATAAATATCTGGAATTTCCCTGTCTCCCAGACCAGTCCCCCAGACTATTCTAAATCACTCTAAAACCATTATGCTGTCTCACTTCCTTCACACACGTGAAAAGTTCCCTTCCCCCGTGCTTTATTGGTAAGTAACCAACCACTTCTTCACCTGTTGCACCCAGGCATCTACTGCATCCTTCTTAGATCTTGCTAATTTTCTTCTAGCACATCTTGCTGTACTACTGTCTGCAAGGGAATTCTTGTGCTGCCTGGGGATTCTGAAAGTCTGCTCATGCCTCTGTCATCTTCTGGCTTCTTCAGTTGTAAAAGCAGTATCTTGGGAGCTGGGAGCCAGTGCGCTTCCACTGCAATGGGTATATTCAGAGGTGTAAAGATTGGAGGAGTGACAAAATGTTATGGTAGTCCTACACTGCGTCTGCTTTCACTCTCCTATCCTGACTGGAGCCAAGTGAAGAATAAAATCACATCATCCATCTGATAACAAAATCAGTGTAGTTATGTCGTGGTTATCAATAGAAATGTTAAAGGTTTCTAGACTACTGACTTACTTGTTTCTTTGCAGCATTTTTCTCCTGTTTTGCTGAAGTGGCCCTGGGGGTTGAACTATCTGCAGAAACCACATCCTTCCACCATACAGCTAGTTCTGCTCAGCCACTTTATCATTCTTCAGCCCATCAAGGCACCACAGCTCATTTCAACAGCACAGGCTCTCCTAAAACAACATCCTTAAGCCACAGGACAACTGTGCAGACAACAGACCAGCATCAGGAAACAACAGCACCAAACCAGAACACAACAGACCAGACAGGAGCAACCACCACACAAGTGACTGGCCAAACATCTCCCATGGTGGTATCCACAACAACAGCAGACAACAAAACTGCAGTTGCTCACACTACAACCCAGGCAATGGAAACAGTTACACCTGCAGTGAAGAGCACATCCCTACATTCTATGTCCTCAATCAAGCAAGGTACAACAAATGTAAGCACAGAAATGACAGCAGCAGCCACAAATACGACCATAACGTATACAATACCAAATACACAAATGACAGCTGCTGCCATAAATACTACAGCCACTACCAAGCTAACTGTAAAGCCCAACACAGCATCAGGAAATCAAACCACAGCACCTGAAATTCCAACTGCTACAACCGTGGCCAACACAACAACCATTCATCCAGGTATTCGATCGACTATCCCATCTACTGCCATGACAGTGAGACCCACTCCTGCACCACAACCTTCTCACATCCCCACTGGCACATACACCATTTCCCACGGGAACTGGACCTGCATCAAAGCAGTCATGGGCTTGCAACTGATAGCGGAAAGTAAAAAGCAGGTGAGGTGAAAGCACCATACTGCTGAGCTTTGAAATGACTATTTCTTCATTAACTGGAATTAATTCTTCTTTCAAAACAATTTTCAGAAGTTAGCTTGTATGATAAAAATAATAGGTTTGCAACCAGACTAAGGTCTTTTCTGTGCCACTGCATCTCAGCTGTTGTACTTGGGCTTGTATGATGATGTTAGTGAGATGTATGTGTGCTTTCTTACTTCAGTGATGTATCTGTGGTAGCAATACTTGGGTGGTAGTTCAGGCTTCAGTGTTATTTGTGATTCTCAGGAACACAATCTGAACTGACTTCTGTGAACAGCTTGGCATTGTGAATTGCAATGAAAGCAAGAAACTGTCAATTCACAGGCTTAGATTCAGAGGTAAGTTGTCTTGATGCTGATATTTGGAGATTTTAGGATCACAGGGGGCCTGGGGAGCTGGTACCCTCTCCTACCAGTGATCCACGGTGAATGATTCAGCAAAAGATATCGTAAAACCTGAAATAGTGATTATATCCTTCAGAATTAAGACTGAAGGAGCTGAACTCTGTACTCAGGGCTGCAGAGCTCTCTCTTCAGACTACAACATGGGTTGGCTGATGCTAGGGATGAACTGTGCAGGACATAAGGAGGAGGCTAGGGTGATATGAGGAGCAATACATGTTGAAGTCAACCTAACCCTGCCTGCCTCTGTTATGATCGTTTCTCTGCCTCCAGGCACAAGTTCCCACTGCTCCCTCTTTTAAAATTACCACCAGTGCTCATCTGACCCTGCTCTGAATCATCAGCTCACTGAATGAGCAGAAAGCAATTATTTTCTCCCGGCTTAATGCACCAGAACAACTCAATCCTATGTCTGACAAGTGCTAGTGCTGGGTTACAAGCAGGGAATGACCCTGGCAGCCAGCAATTTGGCTGCCTCTGGCCTGTTCATTCAACCACACAAAGCCCGTCTGAAACAAATACCCACCTAAAAACCCGTTGTAAATCTCTGTGCGTTTCTTATTGCTTCCACCCTTCTCTTCATCAGCAGCCTTGCAATGTGTCTTCTCTTCACAGAAGTGGATGGAGTGTGTGACTGTCAACCCTAATACGACACAGGCATCTGGAAGCTGTGGGATGGTGCAGTCCGAGTTGAACATAACTTTCAGTGGAGGTTTTTTAAACTTCACCTTTATAAAGGTAATTGTTGCATTTAGAGGGAAGGAATGTTTAGGGCTAGGGAGCTGGAATTTAGGCTGCCTTTCATCCAGTTTGTGCTGTGGGAAAAGGCATTTCACCCATCTCAATGCTAGTTTTATACCTGTACATAAGTCATTATTACTCCTGTCCTTCCCAAGAGTCTAGAATCATGGATTAATTCAGGTTGGAAAAGACCTTTGGAGGCCACCTGGTCTAACCCCCCGTCTCAGAGCAGGGTTAATTTCAGTGTTAAATCAGGTCTTGTCTATTTTAACTTTCAGTTTGGAAAGGTTCTTATGTGCAGTGAAGAGGTGAAGGGTAAAAATGAGCCTTGCCCTTTCATAGAAAGTTCTTGAGGGCAGTGTCAAAGCTACCTGCATAGCAACATGAAGCGTAGAATAGCCTTAAGCAAAATTTGAGTTTCATTTCTACACAGGTGAAAATCTAGTGGGAGGGAAGGCCAGGTCTGCTGCTGGCACTGGAGCAGGACAGAGGGAAGGGGTCTGGGACTGGAGTCCCTGTGCAGGAACAAGGTGTGTGTGCTGAGAACTCTGACTCACAGTATCATGCTGCTCTTATGAAATGGAGTCTGAAGGACCACCAAAATGCAGGTAAGGTTAGTAGTTTCCTTTCCATAAATGCCAAGTATCACATCTGGCCAGCCAAAAGCCACCCACAGTCGTTAAATCCAAAGGGCAGCTTGTGCAGTTGTAAGGAGCCACAGCTCATCCATAGTGGCTAATTTAATCTGATTTTTTAGTGGAAAATTCCAAACAACTGACCTACAATAAAATTGTAGAAAAGTACCCTTAAAGTGCAGCAGGATAAGTAGACTTACAAATGCACACAGAACTTGGGCAAGAGAGAGGCCCTGCTTACACAGTGGGAAAATGAGTTTTCTTTTTAATGTTGTGTCTCTTGATACTGTGTTCCCTGCTGGGTCTGCATCGCATGCCAGCAGGGCTAAGGACAGAAATTAGTGCTGTGTACAAAGTCATTAATGGGCAGGGAGGAATATGGCACTCATTGGATCCCATCATACTCTGAGTGTACCATGCATTAAGCCCACATCCTGGAGCTCCATAGCAGTTCAGAGCTGCATCTGGTCACAACTGCTGATGTGTTCTTCAATTAATCAAGCCAAAATGTCAGTGTTGCAACCTGGTTCTAAGATCAAACTAGTGACAATTAAGAAAAGTCCAAATGGTTAATCAGTTATCATCTTCCCTTCAACAGGGGGCCAGCAAATCCTTGAAATTCAATAAATTTCTATAGAAAGCCTGAGAGGTTAGAGCAAATTACACCCCACTACAGTCATTAATGCTTGAGCAAAGAAAATACTTTGCTTTAGTTTGTGTTAAAAGGTTTTCTAGAAGTTAGTGAGAAAAAGTGAGTTAAAAAAATCAAGGAGCTGTTTTAAAACAAAGGATCAGTTCAGACTTTGAGTGTTTGCTTTAAATGTATGCTTCCTGCAACAAGGAGAGCATTTTCTGAGTTACAACGATCCTTACAAAAAGTCTGGTGATTCAAGTACCCATGAAAATCCCAGTTTGTAGTAGTTCTAAGGAGAGTGATGTGAACCTTTAGGAGGTACTTGACCTGTCTTGCCCTGAAAAAGGTGGTTACTGGCACTGCATTAGACAATCCACCCTTCCATTAAAGATAAGCCTCAAGAGCATAGCAGGGCTTGTCTTAGACTTCTTTGAAATTCAAGTTAGTAAGAAATCACTTTGCAGCTGGTTTTAATGGGTTTGGCCCTCACAGTCTCTTCAACATCTTTGAACCAAGAATGTTGCAGCTATGGCACTTCTGATTTTCACTGGTGAAAGAGGAGCTGGATCAGACCCTGGGGCTGTAATGCCAGTGTCAGGTAGTGGGAAGTGAGTGGCTGGCCCAGTGCTCGCCACTGCTGTTTGCAGTGAACTTCAAAAAAAAGGAAGTTTTGTAACCGACCCACAAGATGGGCAGTAGGAGCAGGTGTTTTCCCCGAGCAAAGTTACTGACTGTGGCCAAACAAAACATAGCATTGCCATTGAAAAACTGGCAATATTTGACCTACTTATCTTTTTAAGTAGGAATAATGCTGAGAACCTCTTCTCTAGTATATTTATTTCTTAAACTTTCTCAATCCATCCAACTACCTTTTAAACAGCATAACATTAAAACTGAGCGCACAGGAGACATTCCTGTCTGCTGCCATCTATCCACCAGCTGTACTCACCAGTGCCTCACAGCTGGAATGAAAATTACTAGTAGGGCTTCTACACAAAAACTTACATTATATTCCAGTGCTGCTGCCAGGGGAAAGCTCCTATGGCTGGCTCTCACTTTCTGACAGTTCTGGTGACGGTGTTCTGGTTGCACCAGGGTTTTAGGGCACATGGAGGCAGGGCAACCAGCTGAAAATTTTGCTCTCTGCTGTTGTACCAGGTGCTTTCCATATCAGCAGTCTGTAGGCATATTAAAAAAAGCCAGCCGTCACCAACAGTGTCTTCAGGATGGAAAGAACGGTTATTTCTACCCTACACAGACGGATTCCCCGTTGCCGTTTTCTCATTTGTAGTGACTGCTGTTAGGAGACAAAATGGGAAACAAGCAGTACTAGTATGAGATGTGCTCCCAGCTCTCAGCTTGTTGCTGACCTCTCCCAGTTCAAAACAATGAACACAAAAGCATAGTGTCTTTCTGCAGTTTACTCACTCGAAGGGCATTTATATTTTAAAGTGACTACTTTGCTGTAGTGAGCTGTATTTTTTTCACAAATATGAGGATGTATTATGAATAAAGATACATGTTCTTTTGCAGCAAGCTCCAATGTACTTTGTCAGTAAAATTGAGACCAGTTTACAGTTGTCTTCTGAAGGTCAGTGACTTTACATTGTCTTAATTTCATATTAAACTGTTCTGGGTGTGAGATAGACTTTCATATCTTTAAAACACTTAATTTTGCAAATTGTGTATTTTATTAGGCATTCAACATGTCATTCACCTTAATCTTCTGGCATGAAAATGGAAGGGAAGGGACTGGGCTGCAGTTTCATCGGAATTGTTCAATTTTCCTATTGTCCTCAAAAACTTTCCCCGTCTTTCATTACTTTTTCAGAACAGAGATTAATTCAAATCTAAATTTAAGACACAGAACCATCATCAAAGCTTTTATCTGCAAACACACAAAAATGCTGGGACTCCAGTTGCATTTGTCTTTCCAATCTAATACACAAACTAAATGGATATAGTATCTGGATCATGGGAATGTAGAGCTGGATCTAGCTTTCAAACACAGCAATGTGGAGAGGAGGCGTGGTGCCAACAAGAGACTTTGTTCTCTCTGGCTGTTTGTTATTGCCTCTCTGCCTGATGTTGTCATTTCGTATTCCGCCAGCAGTATTTCTGCAGTGAGTAAGCTGTAAGATAAAAATTACCAAATTAACTGTATCAGTACACACTGATGTACTGATTTTTACTGAAGAGGACCAGGGGTACGCGTGCAGATGTATGCTGGTTGAAATACAGTGATGCAGATTTGATAATGTGGATGGTTTAATCTTCAACTGCTGTAACTGCTTTTAAAGGAGCATGTGTATCCAGGATATGCTCAGGTTACAAGATCTTGAGCCATATTTTCCATAAAGTCCTGTGACACTGAAATATGTTTTAAAACATATTTAATCCATAAAGCAATACAGATCAGACATTTCAGATTACCATGATAGAGATGGTTATCTCTGTTTTGTCTGGAAATAGCTGTGTTAGAGACCTGAGATGGTTGTCTGTTCCTGCAAGAATTCTAATCCCTTCTTGCTGATTCAGATTGTTTAAATACAATTAAAAGAAGCATCTGAAATTCTAGTCATTTTCAGATCCAAGCTCAGCCAAGTTGCCCATTGATAATTAAAGCACTCATCTAAACATGGAAGAATGTCACTGTTACGTTATGGGGAAAACATCCCCATAATGTTACATCTGTGTTTAGTTACATCTATGACTGCTGCTCTACCAAAGCACCAGTGATCCTCCATTTTATCTCAGAAAGATGTTGGTTCCAACAGGCTTAGTGTGAATTCTCATTTGTCTCTCTCTTCATGGCCTCTAGGTATGCTTTACCATGCAACCATACATGAGAAGCTGTTTACAACAAAGTTGAGAAATTCCTTTAAGTGTGCCAGCAAGCAAACCTTCAGCTTGGAGAGGAACTTCCAGCTACTTTTCGTTAATATGCAGCTACAGGCGTTTGATATTGACGGGAACCAGTTTGGGGAAGGTAGGCAGAGAGGATACTTTCCCACCCTTCTGACATCTACATGTCATCACCCTGGTAGCCTAACGGATAGTTTGCTAACCTATAACCATACATATGCAGTGATCCTGTAACACCTGTAGCACAATTACAGCTTTGTAACAGTTCCCAAGTAATGTAACCTGCCTGCTACTGCATTCTTACTCTTTACTGAGCCATTTTCAACACAGTGCTAACCCCTATGGAAGATGGAAAAGTGTCTTTTCCTCCTGCATTCAGTACCTTCTATTTCACCTTCTCATTAAAAATGTTCAGCTCCACAGCCATGATTTTATTCTTCACCCAGTTTCTCCCAGAGCAAGTGGAGATGTGTTCACCACCATTGCATTGCCCAAATCCCTAGTATGTGCAGTTCAGCTCCAGGCCATAGGCAGATTTTAGCTATTTTGATAGGCTCTTGACACTTCTGATGTCCCACAGCTGCAGCAGCAAAACTGCTAACTAATAAGAGATATTTGTGAATGAAGGATGATACCTTCAGACCAGCTATGTTTAGACATGATGAAATGTGCTCCTGAGGTGAAGCAAAATTGGCTTGCTCCCAGTATCAGAATTACATGAGATGCTCACTTCCCCAGTTTGTCTTTTCTTGAGTTCAGCCACAAAAAGACAACCATGCAGCTCGGTAAAGGACGGAGACAGACTAGTACTGACTTTTCTGGTCTCTGGATTGCCTACACTGGGAGAATGTATTTGAGCTTATTACAACCTCTTTCCTACACCCACACTTGGGGTTTCTTCCATGAGGAAGTGAGAAATTGTCATCCTTGTTCCCTATTTAGCAATGCAGCCAGGACCTGACCAGCCTGTGGTGTCCAGGACTGCTGGGTGCACCAGGAATGTCCTGTGTCCCATAGTATGGATACTCTCATGGTCTACGGCCTTACTTTTTATGAGATGCATGAAAGATCCTTCAAAAAGCAGAGAGGTAGATTAGATGGTACCCTGTGGCCTCTTTCAAACTGTACATCTTTACATTTCTGTGACTTTCTCTCAGGGTATTTCCATACAAGAACTTGGGTGAACAGACAGGCTTATCAGCTTTCTAGTCCTTCATATGCACTAATAAAACATTCCCTTCTTCTGAGATTTGACCTTCTGGATACTTACAAATATTGCCCCTGTATTCTTCTTTTTACTTTAGATCTGTCTTTTGACTAGTCTTGCTCTATTTGATTTTTCTTCTGTTATTCATCATTTTGGCAGCCTTTCTTATTCTAAAATGAATATAACAAGAAACATTTGGGCCTTTTTTGGTTTTGCATACTTTTATTTAAATTCTTAAAAGCCAGACTGAGAATCAAATCTATCCTCTCATTCTCATAAAGGTTTCCTTCATGGAATAACATTGAGCTGGAACACTTCACGGCATCCCATCTGGTCCCCACATTCCCATTCAAATTTGTACAATGAGTGAGTTCAGTTATGGCTTTTGGTATGGCCTTGCCTCTAGCAGAGGCAAAGCTTAAAAAGACTCTCTGCCTTTCCAAGGTCAGGCTAATCTCTGCTAATCAATACCATATATAAAATTAAATTAGCTTTGCTCTCAATCTAAGGGCTGAGGAAGCAGCTACCACCTCTGAAATAATTCCTCCATGACCATTAAGTAGTTATGAAAATGTTACATACCTCTGCTGTGTATGCAGATTTTGAAAGACAAAATCCCCACTTGAAGGAATTACTCTAGACACATCACCAGCCTCCTCGTCTCGGGTTTCTCCAGACTAGTAGTTTCACTTCTCTTGCTCCTGATTTGCTTATCTTTAAAAGGGGAACAAAAAGGGGAACTGATGATCACTTGTTTCAAGCTCTTCACAATTTTGTACATACTGCAGCATTGATGCATCAATAGCTTGGCCTGACTGAGTCCAGAAAGCTCTAAAAGTGTCTCCTGAACTGTACTTCAGAACATCAGAAACAATTCCTGGAGTTCATAGCCCAAGGTTTTGTCAAAGTAAAACGGCCAATTCAAACATCTCTGGCTTTTACAATACTCAAATGCAAATACTTATTGGCTCACTTCCTTAACAGCAGGTTACACTAAACAGACAAAGCTTTAAAAAGGCAGCATCTAGCAGAACGCTGATGCCTTTGGCTTTTTGACATTGATTCATGAAATCACCATCTGGATCAGAGGAGAAATGGGCTGGATTTGGGTGAGAACTATGTGGAGGCTCTGGAGCTGTGACATGATGTCATGTATTCCGCATGGTTCCTGGACAAACTGCTTGCTGTTGGCATAAAGATTCCCACTGGGGAAAAACCCTAGCTAAGCTATAATCTATGCCAGCATAGTCATCAGAATTGGACAATAACAACTAAGGCTTTTGTCTTAGAATGCTGTTAAAAACTGCCTTGTCATAGTCACAGGGAATGAAAGGGGCAGAGGGTGTTGGATCTCCCTCATGCCCTGGATATAAACTGGGTGCACTGCTGAGTTGGGATACTGTAGAGTCTATCTGGTTGAGCTACCCTACTTAGAGGATAGCTTGCTACTCAGGTACCACTCAAAGCATCATCCTAGAGGTCTTTCTTTCCCTGGAGCCAAAGGAAGGACCATTCCTGCAAATCAGATGGAAAATGTAGGTCTGATCCTGTTCTGGGTAACACACCAGTGATTGTTCCCAGACCTTGCCTTCACTCCCAAGGCTACACTTGTTGCATTGTGAATTTGAGACTGGTTCTGATGTTGTAACTTGGGTAAAATTCCATTTCTGTCAGTGACCCAGAGGATGCAGTCTCTTCATAGGAAAGTTACCAATTTATCACAATCTGGAAGTTCATTTTTAAGTAATGAGTTTCCATTTGATCAGAGGATGACTCGAATGTTCATTTGTGTAGGGACCCGACGAGGAAGTCAGGATTTTCACTCTGTCACTAAGAAGTACGTTTGCAGTGACTCTATCTTTTGATAGTTCTTAAAAAATATTATAAGTATCTAAACTTTCTCTGACATAGTTTTATATGTACCGTAAAAGTACAATAGTACTGCTAAAGCAACCCCCTGGACTGAGTCCATGGCTTCTGCTTTGTAATTGCTTGATGTTCTGAGTTAGCCAAAATTATCCACAAATATTCTGAATTAAAGACAGAGAACACTTAGAATTTTTTTTTTCTTAGGAAACTATGACTTAACTAGGATCCTTGCTGCACTAATGATGTGCTGGACTATGGCCTCCCTTCTCTGGCCTGATTCTTTTTACTAGGCAGAAGCAATTAGATGCAACATAGGACCAAGTTTTGTCCATGCAGGATGTTTCTTGCTCTTTACTTTTAGACTTGCACTTTGTAGCATTATGTTCCATATCTGCTATCCAGCAAGACAGCCTCCTGTTGTGTATATACTGATCTTGATGGTAAAACAATTGCTGCAGACGTGAAAGAGCAAAGTCATTCTCTAGAGAAGCATATCTCTGTTTTGAAATGGGCAAGTATTGTTTTCTTGAGATAAAATTTACTACAGGTAAACATGTGTTAAATTTAATTCATGGGAAAGGAAGGATCAAAAAAAGACAACAAGGTTTTGAGAACTTACGGCTTGCATTTGCTAACTTTTCTGGAATACAGACATGTAGCGTAGGAGTTCTAAGTTCTGTTGTAACACATTTTCTCATTTCCTTTCACTTTTAGAAGAAGAATGCTTTCCTGACAGAAACAGCAGAGCAGCTCCTATCGCAGTGGGCCTAAGTGTCCTGGGATTGTTTGTCATTGTGTTTGCCTCATTCTTGATTTCCAGAAGAAAGTCACATAGAGGATATGAACGTATCTGAGGTGCCTTTTACTTCCAAATCAGCGCAGCAACAAAAGAAGTGACCAGAATTTTATCTTCTACCTACCAATCTCCCAGCCCCTAAGCCATATTTTTAAGTGGTATAACATCATGTGTTTAAAGCTAATGAATGTTTCTGGAAGTTTTCTTTAAGGTAGGCAGGAGAGAACTCACACCATCTACTTTAGGCTATTCTTAGCATCTAATTTAGATGCAGTCCAGAGGACCAAAGTGAGGAGCTTAAATTCTTTATATTATCAACAAGGGAGGTGATTCATCTAAGTCAGATGCCTAAAATAGCTTAAAGTGGGCATCACTATCCCTCAGAAAATCCATAAGTTTTCTTAAAGATGATGTTTAGATTTATTAAAATAGATGAGTCCAGTGATATGTTCTTAAAGTTAATAAATCAGAAGTCCACAGCTACAGACAACTCTGTTAGAGCAGAGTTCAGAGAAAGCCTTGCAGGTATGCAGTGTATGCTGAAGTCTCAGGGCAAGTGTTAAGTGTACTTTCATTTACTAGCAAGTTCTCACCAGTCCAACGAGTCAATTCTAGTTTTTTTTCCTACTAAACCCTTCACAAGGATGCAGTGGTAATATGTGACTCTAACTCTGGAGGCAGCATTTTTAGGAAATTTTCTAGTTTCCAGTGACTATGTATGCAGGTAAGAGAAGATCCAACTCAGATCATACAGGGTCTGCCTGACCAGTATGTGCCAAAATTATCACTTGTCATTGATTGCCTCTGCCATGCTGCAAAGATGTCTGAACTTCCTGCCAATAATTCTTGATCTGCAGCCTCATAAACACAGCACATCTGAGCGAACTAGCAGTGGCAAGTTTATCCTGAAATGTTATCCTGCAAACTGCACAATTCAGGAGCTGACTGACAGGCAGCTGAGATGTCTGTGCAGCAGAACTGAGTGGGCATTTGGAGGCACTAACTCAATCCATCTGCCACAGCAGACCAAGACACCCCATTTGTCAACTGGCGCTCAAGGCACAGCATCCCTTTGCCGTGTGTTTGCAACACAAGGCGGAGAATGGAAGTAGCATGACACATGGCCCAGTGCTAGGGATGCCAGTACAATTGATTGGAAACAGGGTGAATTTGCTTGATAAATTAGAGGAGCTCAGTATTGTGAGGTCTTGGGGAAAGCTCATTAATCACTCCCTGTTCAGTGATGGACCTGTTACAGTGACTGCTACTGAGCTCAGTAACTGTCCCTCTACTGAGATGGCAGCACTGGGATCTCTCCTAACGTGGGGAGAGGCCATGGTCACTGAAAATATCAGGGATTATATGGCCACAGTTTGCAGCAGACCTGCACAAAGACCAAAAGCAAATGGCAATCCCTTAATGATGTATGCTCAAGGCTTCTGTGGGAACTAAAAAGCTCACACAAGCCTCAGACAAATTCTCTGCCCAAAAGAGAATGCAATCCAGAGTGCATGCAGCTGAACAGCTGGATTTTCATATGGAAAAAAATTTAGAGTTGCTTTAAAGCACGCTTATTGTAACACTGTAGTCTATTTCCTGCTAAGCCAATGATGAAGACATGAAAGTAGTGATTGCTTTTGAGATTAAGTTCAGCTAATGTTCTTTGTTCTAACAAGGAAAATATCTTTGTCACAAAATATTTACAAAGCTAAACACATGCACACGCATGCATGCACCACAAACAAATGTGTTCACTACAGCAAATGACATCAGAATTATAAGAAATAACATGTAAAAATTTACAAAAGAGAAAATAATAATAAATGAAAGCACAATTCCCACTTAGGGTGATGACTTAAATTCTACCAATAAAAGTGTTGTCTGCAAAAGGACTCTGGATTGACATCCATTAAAGAAAAGAAAGATTGAAGTCTTATGCAAAAAGTCCTTGTTGTTAGTTCTGGACCTAAACAAAATAGAAATGTGGGAGATAATTTAATTTCCATTAGTAACAGATGGAACCTGACTGGATTTTCACTGGGTAAAGCTGATGATGATATCTTGTCCTGTTTCATACGTTCTTTGGATTGTTGGGTTGCCTGATCTATACAGTTTGTTACTTCTAATGAGATGGATGTAGTATTTTTCTACTATGTACTGAAATATCTCTTTATGTTAATATTCAGTCTCTTAACATACGATAGCAACGTGAGGAGAGAAAATGGTTCTTAATGATTCATAATTCCATGTTTAATCTCATGACAACCTCTGGCATTTTTACCAATGATGCAAAGTTGGTTTTCTCCCCCTGACTTTTTTCTTTCTAAAGTGAGTCAAACTGTTGTTATTGAACAATGTTTGGATTCAAGTTTACTTGATTTATTCTTCTGCTTTTCATTGCTATTATTTGTTTGCTTTTTTCATGAAGGTGCATACTGTCCTCTCTACATGAATAATACTCTGAGCTTGCTCTAAATGGTACAGTTGAAATGCACGTGTTACAAACCAATGCTGCAGCTCCCACCCCAGACCATTCACTATGGTCTCTTGCACACCCAAGGCAGACAGAAGGGCACTCCATGAGTATGATGATGCCATCCTTAGCCAAATCACCAAGGTGTTTATAAAGCAAGATTTCATTTCTTTCAGTCCTTTTTGCTCTCTGATGGACAAAGGAAGTCTAAAATAAAAAGAGCTGTTAATTCTGATTGAAAGAAGAAGGGAAATGTAGATTACCTTCTTGAGTGCTTAGAGATCATTTGGTTGATCATTTCTAGCTTGCTATAATATATAGTTGCCAAAAGTTAATTTGCTATGAGAAGTAAGATACGCTTTTTATTTTTCTAATATTGGTGTTTCTATAAAAGTTGTGTTTAGTCATTAAAGTGTACATTGCTGTGCAATTATTTTATCTCTTGAGTGCTATTTTATCTCTTGAGTGCTATTTTATCTAAACTGTTACAAGTACAATCTAACAAACAGGGAAGGTTGCATGGTCTCTGGACACAAGCTGCAGTAACAGATGTGCTTACATCCTAACCGTAGCTTTGACAATGTTTTCTTCTGTGGCTTGGGCAGCTCGTCTGAACATTTCTATCTTTGTTTCATCAGTATCACCAAAATAAAAGGCTACTGAAAACTGAAAATATTATGCGGTTTTCTGTTAATCTCCCCACAATTTCCAGAATATCTGAATTTGCTATATTTCTTTATATGAGTAGGTCTTTTTGTTTCATATTGGTCAAATAAATACAGACCATAACTCACAGCAGATCTAATAGATGCTTGTTACTTCATGTTTAAACTGCTTTCACAGATAACAATCTTAGGAATTATGATAACAGTCTTTTGAGGAGAATGCATCCTTTCAGTGTGCAGTTATGGAAACTAGGGGAAATAAATAGTGTAGAAAATAAACTTGAGAATACAGCAGCTTCTCTGTTGGTCAGAGGTACTCCCCAAAAATTAGGAGTTGTACTAAATGATCTCTAAAGGTTCCTTCCCACCCAAACCCATCTATGATGCTATGTAACTTTGCTGAGGTTTTGCTGTTTGTCCATCAACAACCAGCTTCAAATATTATAATTGTAGCACAACTGCATGAGGTAAACTTCTCAGTAAATGGGGACACGCAAAAGTTCTTCAGCTTAATCTCTGAAGGTTTGTCAGACGCTTAGAATCAAATCTGTCTAGATTTACGTTTAGCTAATAATGGTCACCAGACTCCGTTCTGGATGTGGGCTCTTGTGATGCCTCCAAGGCATCTATTGGGAGGCTCTATGGTAGAGTTGGATTGGCTAGGAAAAAGAGGGGTGGGCAGACAGATGGGAGAACAGGATACTACCTTCTCTGTGGTGAGCAAGGTAACGCGCTGAAATGGTTGAACAAGTCTAACTTGTCATACTATTCATGGCTAAAGAAGCAAAGGTTGGTAGATGGACTGCAGGAAAGCAGAAGCTGTGGCAAAGACCGGGGAGAAAAACCTAGCTTTCTACTGCCGGCAACTGATTCAGGAACCCATCTGTAGGGAAGTGCCAATGAGGGCAGCAGAAATAAAGTAATTTCCCTCACTGATAAACACCAGAATTATGACTCACTTGCTATTACCATTTCTAGTGTCAGTGCACATCCCTACATAATGGATAACTTAATGGCTATGGGTCAGAAGGTGAAAACTTCGCAAGCCCCTTCATTTGTCCCTCAGCAGCAAAGGAGGAGAGCAGTCAGTTTGCACTGCTCTTTTGCACTTGCTTGGCCTTGTACAATATTAAGTTTGGTGCCAGGTTCAAAAAAGTGATACTTCTATTTAATGGACAAGGTTATTGGCTTGTTCAGGTCAGTTTTAGAACCTTGGTTGGTAAGTGCAAAATTGGGAGACACATTTCAGCTGATGAACTATGACTTATGTGGTGAGTTCTGCATGTCCATTGCCTAGAGGGGGGCTGAAATAGACCCTCAAATGCTGTTGGGTGTCTCAGAATTCTCTGTTACTTGACAATGTTTAATGGCAGATGGAGGAATAGTCAATGATTTTTCCTTTCAATCCATCCCCCATCCCAGTCTGTAAATAACACATCCATCTGTCTCAGCAGCATAAAGGTTTGGAATTCACTGAAGAAATGTTTTTACATCAGAGTGTCTAGAATAAAAAAAAAGTAGGTTGTTTGGGTTTTCTTTTTTTACAGCATCAGTTTTAGGAAAATAACACTAGTAAGGTGACAAGACACTTGGATATTACACTTTCTTGCTCACACCTATGGCTGTGGCCATTGCATGCCAATAATGCAGCGGTATGCATGTCTAAAGTTTTATCAGCAACAGCAATACTCACAGTCCTGGATTTTTATCAGCATGTGAGCCTTCCCAGTTAACCACAAAATGTTATGCAAACGGCATTTCCCTTTTTCTGCAAGTCCTATTGCCAATGAAGTTGGTAGATCCCAAGTATTTTATTAAGTTTTAATTCGATTTGCTCAGTTTCTTGCTTAACTCTTTCTTAAAAAATTAAGAAAGGAGTAGGTTGCATTTCCCACATGCAGAAACAAAGTAACATCTGTTGGGAAGAAGCATTTACTAGGAGAAGCCTGGCTGGAAAGCTGCCAGGAGGAGAAGGACCTGGGGGTGTCGGTTGACAGCCGACAGAACATGAGCCAGCAGTGTGCCCAGGTGGCCAAGAAGACCAATGGCATCTTGGCTTGTATCAGAAATGGCGTGACCAGCAGGTCCAGAGAGGTTCTTCTCCCTCTGTACTCGGCACTAGTGAGACCGCACCTCGAGTACTGAGTTCAGTTCTGGGCCCCTCATCACAAGAAGGATGTTGAGGCTCTGGAGCAAGTCTAGAGAAGAGCAACAAAGCTGGTGAAGGGGCTGGAGAACAAGTCTTATGAGGAGCGACTGAGAGAGCTGGGGTTGTTCAGCCTGGAGAAGAGGAGGCTGAGGGGAGGCCTTATTACTCTCTACAACTACCTGAAGGGAGGTTGTGGAGAGGAGGGTGCTGGCCTCTTCTCCCAAGTGACAGGGGACAGAATGAGAGGGAATGGCCTCAAGCTCCAACAGGGGAGATTCAGGCTTGAGATAAGGAAAAAATTCTTCACGGAAAGGGTGGTTAGGCATTGGAACAGTCTGCCCAGGGAGGTGGTTGACTCGCCTTCCCTGGAGGTGTTTAAGGCATGGGTGGATGAGGTACTTAGGGGCATGGTTTAGAGATTGGTGTGAACAGTTGGGCGATCCGGTGGGCCTCTTCCAACTTGGTAATTCTGTGATTCTGTGATTCCGTGTGAAATGAAGTCAGAAAATCTGTGCAAGTTTAGAGACATAGATCTTGGTACTGACCCTCAGCTTTGCTGGGTCTTTCCTATGCCCCATAAATTTCTGAAGGATATGCTTCATGAGTCCAGCCAATGTTTAACCTCATTCATTTTGCTATGGAATGACTTTTCTTTTTAAAATATCTCCTTAAGGAAAATTAATTCCTATTTCAAACAAAATATGATGTTCGCAATCTGCTCATGGAAAAAAATAATGAGAAAATCACTCAAGTTATTAATCTGAACAAGGGTTCAAAATATGCCAAGCTTTCACAATAAAATTTAAAAAGTTGTATATCACTAGGATCATCAGAGTGCCTCTATCTATGTACATGCACATTAAACATTACTAGTGTCAGTGAGAAAATGTTTATTTTCTGCATTTCAGTTTTATTACATTACTCTTTCAAATATCTGTGTATACAATCTTGACTTTGCAAGATCCTATTTGACTTTGCAAGCGCTAAAAGCCATGCTTGCAGGACGTCCTCACCAAGAGCAGATTTATGATATAAATGTGTTTGCAACCTCCATTAGTTCTGCTGTTCAAAGTGTAAACTCCACCACCACTTCCGATTTATGTATTCTGAAGTATTGGTAGTTCTTTCTGAGGTTTAATGGTAAACTGTATAAAATGCTGCCATCTTGTGGTTAGCAACAAATTAAATATGCTGAAATCTTTTAAAATCTGGATTTCAAAAGGCAAAAGTTGGATCTACACTGTCAGCACATTATGTTGAAGAAAAATTAAGTTAACAAATTACAGAAAAGTGGAAGTTTCACTTAATAATTTAGCTTTTAAAACCTCATCTTTAGAGCAAGTGCAGAGCCCACCACGTCCTGCAGTCAAGTTCATGGGACCCTACTGTTTCCCCAGGCTGCTCTGGCATCCGTTCAAGCTACTGGAGCCACCTGGTCCCTGGTGTGAGAGGTCACCATGCCAAAGATAAAACAGCAGAAGAAGAACAAGCAGAGATTACTTGCACACCAAGAATAGTCTTTGTATAAGAAACTGTGTCCATGCTTCAGAATATGGAGAACACACAAGGCATGTTAAACATCACCACTATTGCAACCGATAGCTTGTGTATTCTTTTTGTGACAAAACACAGTTGCTTTGCTCTTTGTAAACAGCAACTAGAAATACTTATTTTGCCTACATGCTACTGTCTGTTTTATTTTTAATTAATGTATAATTAAGATTAAAATCATGGCCATGCAAAATACTGCTTTGGAAACGCTTTATTGTGGTCAATCAGTATCACACTTCATTGAAACGTTCCTGTTAACAGAGGTTGAGTAAACTGGGAAAGTGACGACCTTGGCAGTTCACATTGCCTGCTCGTGCTGTATGACAGATCCAGCTCAACGCAGATGACAAGAGTGGGCAGGTGAGGTCAACTGAAGGCCCAGCTGCCCTGCACCTCATCCCCTGATGAGCATGCACACTGCGCTGGAGCTGGGAATGGCCCCACCAAGGGCAACTGGCAACCTCAGAAGCCAGACAGAGCAGTGCTGGCCACACTGCCTTCTGTTCAGGAGTGGGCGGGATGTGCTGGTCCTATTGCTCTGTGGGCTTCTCCACTACATGGAGAGATTTGTGCTGGGGGTGTTCCACCACCTGCAGATTCCCATGCCCTTCCCCACCACCCTCACGGTTTGCGTTGCTCCTCTGTTCCAATGCTGCATTGACAACCCTTTTTACACGGGCATGGAGTGATAGGACAAGGGGGAATGGCTTTAAATCAGAAGGGGGAAGATTCATATTAGACATTAGGAAGAAATTCTTCACGATGAGAGTGGTGAGGCACTGGCAGGGGTTGCCCAGGGAAGCTGTGGATGCTCCATCCCTGGAGGTATCCAAGGCCAGGTTGACTGGGGCTCTGAACAGCCTTGTTTGTAGGAGGTGTCAAGGCCCATGGCAAGGGTTGGAACTGGATGGGCTTTGAATCATAGAATCACCAGGTTGGAAAAGACCTCTGAGATCATCATGTCCAGCCATACCTATTTGCCTGCCTCTAGGGATGGTGACTCAACCGCATCCCTGGGCAGCTGTTCCAGGTCCTAATGACCCTTTCGGTGAAAAATTTTTTCCTAATTTCCAATCTGAACCTTCCCTGGCTATGCTTGAAGCCATTCCCTCTTGTCCTATCACCTGTCACTTGGGAGAAGAGACCAGCACCCACCTTTCTACAGCCATGCTATGGTCCTACACTTCTATGATTCTTGAAGGAATACGGTTGTCTCAGGGCTAATGCTTCCATACATAAAGCCAGGAGTCGGGCAGTCCATGGTTTCCATGTAGGATGGCAGATGATGTGATTGAAAGCAGCCCTGTGGAAAAGGACTTTGGGGTGCTGGTTGATGAGAAGCATGACAGTCCTAGCCTGCATCAAAAGAAGCGTGGCCAGCAGGTTGAGGGATGTGATTCTGCCCTTGTATTCCTCTCTTGTGATACCCTACCTGGAGTATTGAGTCCAGTTCTGGAATCCTCAACATAAGAAGGATATGAAACTGTTGGAACAGGTCCAGAGGAGGCTACAAAGATGATCAGAGGGCTGGAGCACCTCTCATGAGGAAAGGCTGAGACATTAGGGGTTGTTCAGTCTGGAGAAGAGAAGGCTCTGAGCTTATACCGTGAAGGGGCTGCAGGAAAGCTGGGGAAGGACTGTTTACAAAGGCATGGAGCGATAGGAGTAGGGGCAATGGGTATAAACTGGAGAGGGGCAGATTTAGATTAGACATAAGGAAGAATTTCTTCGCTATGAGGCACTGGCACACGTTGCCCAGAGAAGCTGTGGCTGCCCCATCCCTAGAGGTGTTCAAGGCCAGGTTGGATGGGGCTCTGAGCAGCCCGGTCTGGGGGAGGCGTCCCTGCCCGTGGCAGGTGTTGGGACTGGATGGGGTTTCAGGACCCTTCCAACCCAAAACATCCTGCGACTCCGTGACTTGGACTGACCACCAACTTCACTTCCTCTCCCGCCCCCCTCTCCACCCCTTCCCGCCTTGGCGCGCACGCCCCTCGCGCTCCCAACATGGCGCTGGCTGCGGGCCGCGCGCTGTGAGTGGGGCTGGGGCGGGCTCGGGGCACCGTCTGGGGATCTCGGTGCGGGGCCCGGGGCTCGGTAGCCCCCGCTGGCCCCGCGGCACCTCTCGTGCCTCCATGGCTGATGTTTGAGAATTGCTGGTCTTGATCCCAGGTTCCCGAGCCGATTCGTGTGTTAAAACAGCTCCAGGAGTTGAATTTCAGGGTCTCTCGGCCTCCTCTCTTTATTTATTTGAGATTTAGCTTTGTTCCCAAAAAGCTTCACAGCTCTTCTTTGCCATTGATCTCTCTCTCGCACCGTTTCTCTATATAAACAACTCCTATTTCCTTTTTTAACCTTTTCTGTTCTGCGATTGCTTTCTTTCTGGAATACTTCAAATTGCTTTCTCCATAATAAATGCCAGATGGTGGCTTTTCGGACCACCGAAATATTTGTTTAAAAAAACCCCAAAACTAAACGAAATTAACAGCATGAACTATTTGCTATTTTTAGCAGCATTCAAAATTAACAGAATGATTTGTTGTGTCTAAATAAAAACCTCTTTAACCAGAGATCTGATGAGGCTTGTTTAACCTTTCTTGTTGTGCTTGTACACCTTCTGTGGAAATAGTTGTATAGTAAGTTTCAGAGCTGTGTTAATGCTGCCCTCTCTCCTGAAAACAAAACTAGCTCAGTTGCAACTTCTTTATACACTTGCCTAACGCTTCTCTGTTTATAATTGTGCAGGCAATGGAACCGAGTACGAAGATTTGTGAAATGGGCTTCAACAGTAGGTATGAAATATAACTTCAGCTGCTTGGTTTAATTGCCTAGGTAATGTGGATTGTTTTACAGATTGTCTTAGACCATTATGTGCTGAAAAAAACCATATTTTTAAAAAAATAAATTGTCAATGATTACATAGTTTTTGAAAACAGCAGCCTGTAGCCAACCTAGCAGAAATAATCTTTAATGTGTAAACAGAATTTGGCGTAACTGTATCTGTCCTAGTTAGGTCTGCTCAGCTCTGTTTTTTTTTTGTGGTGCTTTCCCCTGAGTCCTTTTCTGACAGAAATTTGCAAAGCCTGAGAATTGTTTATTAGGCATAATAGGGTTTAAACAATATGTGAATGAAAGATAAAAATACTTCGCAAGGTGATTTAACTGGACTCTATTGTCATGTTGTCTCAAATATGTCTTTTAGAATTCAGAGATAGGGTTGCGTATTTTTAGTTAGTTTTCACCTATTCAGCTCTTCCTGTGAGGTCTCCAACTGTACTGGCCTTGTATTTCTATCAATAACGTTAGACGTATTTCTATGTAAGAACTCTGAAGAAAAAATTCCAAGATGTGAATAGTATGGAAATGCTTTTGAGTGAAGCATGTGTTTTTAAAATTATTGGACAAAACTCGTAGAAATATAAATAATGAAAAAGAAATCTGAATTTTAAAATTGTTTTATTTCCGGGAATGTTTTTAAGGTTGTATTTCTTTTAAAAATTGCTTACTGTGCTTCATCCTTTTAAACAGGAGGTCACAGCATAGGGAAGATTCTTATTGCAAACCGAGGAGAAATTGCGTGCAGAGTGATGCGAACAGCAAAGAAGATGGGTGTGAAGTCTGTAGCAGTTTATAGTGAAGCAGACAGAAATTCCATGCACGTAGCAATGGTGAAGTATACTCATTGTTTGAGACTGACATTCGTTCACAACAGTATTTCTTATTAGTAAATTCAATTTGGAAGTAGATGTGTGTTATTGCAATTCATTTTCACCACCGTAGAGTTACTTCCAAGTTTTCCTTGAATTAATGAAAGTCTGCCTAATATCTGTCTCAGTACCTGACAGCTTTGCAGGAAGCACGTTAAAAGTTTGGTGCTCTAACTCCAGGGTAGCCAATGGAGGTTGAAGAATGGACTTGTTTATTTGGGGAAGAAAGTCAGAATTTGTTTCACCTTGTTGAGCCTCCCTGTAAAGAGAGGCAGTGACTTAAACTGTTGCATGCTGGCAGTCTGATAAACCATATAACTAGCTCAGAAATTCAGTTAAATTTGCTAAATAGTCTGTGTTATATGTACTTCTTCTGTAACAGGCAGATGAAGCATATTGCATTGGTCCAGCACCCTCACAGCAGAGTTATTTAGCCATGGAGAAAATAATGCAGGTGGCCAAGGTCTCAGCAGCACAGGTAAGCAGATCACAACCTTAAATCTTCTCTTATTTCCATGTCCTTTAGTTTTCATTTTTATCAGGGGCTATTTCCATCTTGTGTTTCTCTAGCACTCTGTTGAAGTTTCAGGGATTTCTAAGCTAACCTGATATACAAATAGGCTGTAACATTATTCTATTTTAGGCTATTCATCCAGGTTATGGTTTCCTCTCGGAAAACACAGAGTTTGCAGAGCTGTGCAAGCAAGAGGGAATCATCTTCATAGGTCCGCCTTCATCTGCTATCAGAGATATGGGTATTAAGAGGTATCTGTTTCTAATTTGTTACTTGGTTATGCCATTTATGGTTTGGCAAAGATAAGTTTGCTAACAAATTATCAGTTGCACTGTAATTATTTTATTCTGGTAGTTTTCATTGTCTTTTATTTTTATGGCTTTCTTCAAAGGAATAAGCTGCAGTTTTATACATGTGGGATTCCTGTAGGCATAGAAACAATCAAGATTGTTCAGTTATTTGGACTTTAATAATTAAATACCTAACTAATTATAATTTTCCAGAGCTGGGGCATTGCAGTGTTGTATAGGTAGGGGTTCAGCAGGTTGGATATCTTTTATATTGGTAAAAGGAATGGTGGAAAAGAAACACTGGCTCATCAGTGGTTATTGTGGCTTATGTAAAAAGGGGTGCTAAGTTATGTTCATGACAGAGGATCTTCTTAGTTACTTAGATCAAATAAGTGTTTTCTGGGTATGAGGTATAAGTCAAGAATATGGGCATAGGTTATTACCAATGCATATTAATTTCAGGTAATTAATTTTTATTGCTTCCTAATGTGAGAATAAACTACCTCTCTAATTTCAGTAATTTTGCAAGCGTATTTGAAGTTATAGTCGTTATGCACAAGTGTTTTATGTGATGTAAATTCAGCGTGTATCATGAAAAGAGTTTTTATACAGCTTCAAACATAGCTTTGGTAGGATACAGGGTTATAATTTGAAAATGTTAGATTTTGGCCTCTGTAATCTGGGTCAAAAGATAGGAAAGAAATGTAAGACTGAAACTGGCTACTGCTTATATCTGGAGGGCTTAAAAAAAACCTTGTTTAAAACATTTGATGATTTAGAATCAAATTATATGTAACCCACTTATGTAAGTAGTCCTGTGTGAGGAGAATTAACATTGGGAACACGAGCAGGTTTGGAGCTTAAAAAAAGAAAAAAAAATATTGCTATCATTCTAAATGTGAAACTATTCTGTCAAAGCACTTCCAAAGCTATAATGTCTGCTGCTGGCGTTCCTGTTGTTGAAGGTTATCATGGAGAAGATCAATCAGATGAGTGTCTGAAGGAACATGCAAAGAGAATAGGATATCCAGTGATGATTAAAGCTGTTCGTGGAGGTGGAGGAAAGGTAAAGGAGCTTATCTGTTTATCACATTGCGTAGAGGTGTCACGTCTTGGTGTCTGTAACTGAATATTCTAAAAGAAATCTCTGAAAACAAATGGACTGGAAAACTGCTTTTGCTTAAAATTTATTGTTAACATCCAGTCCAGCACTATGAAATCTCATCTCCATTTGTCCTGCAGTCAGGCACAAGATAAGTAGCAGGTATAAATTGTCAGAGTTTTGTTTATTTCAGTGGATCTCCACTAATTCACATAAGCAGAAAAGTTGCCCCATGGTTTTGTTTGTGTGAAATTAATGGCTTTAAATTATTACTTTGTGACAGCTTCTGTGACCTTTTTTTCCAGCAGTTTTACATGTTGCCCAAGAAGAGACTAGAAATATCACTGGAGTGTTTGTCTTCTAGACACTTTTTAACGTATGGTGAATTCTCTGTCTAATTCTGATTTTAGTCTAAAATACCTTTCTATAAAAATTACACGACAGAGTTCTAGTTATTTCCAAAATAGATCTATTTAATTTGTAATGAAAGCAGTTTTTGTCTGCCAATCTTGTAAAATTTCTGTTGTATTTAAGAAGAATAATGTATTTTGCACTCATCCACATCAATGGAATGTTAATATTTTTTTACACTTCTTATGGAACTTTCAGTGAAACTTGGTGGAATTATGTTACTGGAAGTTAATACACAATTTTGCTACAGGTTAAGAAAGGAAGGAAAAGTATCATTAAGCTCATTTCTTGCTGGTCTAGTCATATACCTGTTTGTATGCAGTAAGGATTTTTATTGTGTTACCATAGTTTTATAGTTTTGTACCATACATTTAGATATACTTTTTTTTTTTTTTTTCCTGTATTTTAGGGCATGAGAATCGCTCACTCAGAACAGGAGTTTCTGAACCAGCTAGAATCAGCTAGGAGAGAAGCAAAGAAGTCTTTCAATGATGATGCAATGCTGATTGAGAAATTTGTGGATAATCCCAGGTGAGAAATAGATGTCTTAATATAAACACTGAAATGTTTATTCTACTATTAAACAAACATGACTGTGTTAGAAGTAGGATGAAAATTGGACTTGTATATTTTATTTGGACTATAGCAGGGGTATAGTTTAGTCAAAATTGTTTGTAATGTATTGAATTTCTTGTAGTGACTATGTTTTGAAAGATAAAAATTAAAATAGTGCTGTTTGGGAAACATGGCAGTGACATTCAATGACATTGGTATACCTCCTTGAGCAAGCTTTCTAAACTCAATTTACATCTAGAAAAAAAAAATCAAACTACAGACCTGAGTCAAGCTGTCATAGTGTTTCTCCTGCCCTCAGGTGTCCTAAACCAGTTATTTACTCTTTCTTTTATTTTGATATTTAACGTAGATAATCCTTAGCTCATACCTGACCTGTGAAACTGAGCTAATTTATTTTTTATAAAGAAATTCTCACAGAGACCAATTTGATACTCTTGTACTTTAGATCTATTTTTCTTGAAGCATCACAATAAAGAAAACCCTTATTCTAAAGCAACTGAGGGCCTACTTATGCCATCAGATGGGCATGAAAAACATCACATTCCTGAGGAATTCTTTTGGCCAGCATCATGATAATATCAGAATGGTGACAGGTTTTTGTTAGTGTTATACATACAGTGAAGTTCTGCCACCTAATAGTTGTCTGCTGATATGCTGTGTTGAAATAAACAATGTTATTCCTGAGTGAGGGCTGCTGCCTCTTGTGAATTGCTGTGCAGTAAATTATGGGGGAAATTGTCTTTATCAAGAAATAGTGAAGTGCTTTACTTCTGTTATAATTAAATACCTCATAAAGAAGTAGCAGCCTTCAGATGTGCATCTTCTTTATCCTATGGCCCATGAGGCTTCACTGCAGTAGCTGGCATTAAGAATCCTGTTTATTTGTCCAGAAGAGTTGAATTCATGCATAACAGCAGCCTCATTTCTACATTTTTGTCTGCTTGAGGTCAGACAGTGAAACCTGTAAGAAGTCCTACTGAAGTGTACAGTACTGTGTACAAGTTTAAAGTCTGGGTGAAGTCAGTCACAGGATTGGGGATTTATTGCAATGCATTGAAACATTCATTACTGTGGAACAGGCATGTTGAAGTCCAAGTATTTGGTGACCAGCATGGCAATGCAGTCTATTTGTTTGAAAGAGACTGCAGTGTGCAGAGGCGGCATCAGAAGATCATTGAAGAGGCACCAGGGGTGAGCAGAAAGTTCTTAAAATTTTTTTTATGAACTGACATATTTTTAAAGTAATTGCTATCTCACATGAAATTTATTTAGCAGCTAGTAATTTATTTGTAATTTTCAGTACTTGTTTTACTTTTGCTGCAGAAAATGTTCTAATTAAAAAAAACTACTTTATTTAGAAATTTATTTTCAATGAAAAACTATGTAGATTTCAAGTATAATACTGATAAGAATTTCACTACAGTTGCTAAATACAAAGTATTCATGCAAAGTAGGTTTAATATCACCAAAATTCACAATAATTTATAATCTTTTGTATTATTATTTACAGCCAGGAATTGATCCTGAAGTTCGAAAGAGGCTTGGAGAAGCTGCTGTCAAAGCTGCTAAAGCTGTGAATTATGTGGGAGCAGGTAAGTCTGTGGAGGTGTGGCTGCTTCAGAGGTAACACTTTTAATTTAAGGCTTTAGACCTCAGAGCAAATGGTATCTGATTGAGTATGACACACATTAAGTTTTAAGCAAGTAATCACATAGTTAATTCTGGTCTAGTTGCAAATTTAAACTGGCATACCTGATCTAAGCCCGAGACCAGTGGCAGCTGAGGAATAGAAAGAATACAGTGCAGAGTAGGTAATTCAGTTACCTTGATTATTGTTGGAAAATAAGAATTAAGAATGTTAGTAAGTTTGAGCCTACCAAGGGAAAAATAATTTCTCTTTCAGCGTACAGGGAATAATACTTTATATGCAAACAGTAAAGTCTTTAAAAAACCAAACAAACCAACCAAAACCCACAGCTCCTTGTCTGTAAAATCCACACCATTTCCCAGATGAGAAATAACCTGCTGAAATTATTTGTGACTTTTCTCACTGCTTTATTTGGATACTTATTTTTAAAGAATAATTACATGCCCTATACATGTACGTGACATGTACATGATACTTTAAGGAGTCTTCATGCACTTTTTATAACTGACAAAATGCAGCTCCTACTGTAGTGAATAGCTATGGAACAGCACAGAATAGGTAAATGTGCGAGGAAACAGGTCTTCTGTTTTCAGTCCTCAATTGTGTGATCCTTTAAGATAATTTGATAGAATTTAATGAAGTTCAGTGTAACTCGTTTAGCTATAATAGTCTTGGCCTGTCATAAATCAATTAAATGACTTAAGTTTCCATTCTGAAAAAGTCTCATTTTGGTGAAGTGACCTTTTATGTTAAATACTTCAGGAACAGTGGAATTTATTATGGACTCTCAACATAATTTTTACTTCATGGAGATGAATACCAGACTGCAAGTAGAGCACCCAGTTACAGAGATGGTCACTGGAACAGACTTGGTGGAATGGCAGCTTAGGGTAAGCGTTAACTGATTTTATGAGTTGAGTTCCTCTTGTTTGGTGAAGAGTACTCTTTGATATTGCCTGTGAGAGCCCAGAGGAGTTTTCAGATCCTCATTCAGCTAACAGAGCAGAGTTTTCTTTGCTCCAAAGGAACATCTTGTATTGCTGTATTTGATTGTGGAGCATTGTGTTCGTGCTCTGAATTCCAACAAAGTTTTTCCAGTTGTATAGGGAAAACAAGTTTTTTTAAGTATATTTAGAGAGGTTAATATACAGTGTGGAAAGCAGGAGGAGTAGAGTCTTGATCATGCCCTTGTAATGCTGAAAATTTTTTAACTCTCTAGTTCAAATGTATCAAAAATAGTTCTTGGATCAGGCTGTAGGAGGAAGATTTCACAAAACCCAGTGTCTAGTTTTATACCAGTGTAGTCACATTCAAACATAAATGTGTAGTTGCATGAACTGGAAACAGGATTTCCTCACACACCCAATTTGCAGAGATTACTCATGTTCAAATGATAACAGCAAGTTTTGGACCTTGAGGAACTGGAAATAAAAAAACCAGTACTGTTAAGATAAATCCAAAAATGAGGACAGAAGCACATGTTGAGCCAAAATAGATAGAGTGGGGAGGTTTAGTGTAATGAGAAAGAAAACTAAAATAGCAGATGCTAATGCAGAAAGGAAGAAGTTTTGGATTCCTGATGTGGGATGGAAATTGAGCACTAAATAGTGAGGTAGAGCAGGGATCAAACAATACTAGAAGAAGGAGAAAGAGATAAGGTGGAAAGGTTCTGTGGTCTTGGCATATGGCTTAATGAGCCAATATATGGAAAATTTCTGACAGTTCTTGGAGAGATTGTTTCTGTGAATCTTTGTAGCACTACTCTTTCTTTGAAGACTAAATTATATTCTGCTGAAATCCATGGAGGCAGATGGCAGAATATGGAAAACCCCTGGCACTTCAAAATAATGTGAAATGTTGCTACAAATTTTTTAATAGGAAGTTGTGTTTTCCCATGCAGATGCAAATTATGTAGCTTCCCGATCTCCTTGTGTTTGACTGCAACAGGCTTCTTGTTATTATTTTGTCCCTAAAACCCTTGGGTTTTAGTCTCAAACTGGTGTGATTTTGATGTTGTTGGTATTCCTGTATCTGAAATGTGAATTCCTTTGAGTAATAAAACATTGCCTTCACCATTAAAGGTTCTTAAATTGTTAGAAACGCTTCAGAGAAACATTCCCTTAAATGCACGGGTCCCATAGTATATAGAACAATCAACAGTGTATGCCAGTAGTGCTAGCTACCAGTAAACCATTTTATCATCTGCTTTTGGCAAAGCTTTTCTCTAATAAAATCTTGTCTAAGTTGACCATGCTTTAACTTTTAATGTTTAATTTTTTGACATAAGCAGTAGGAAAAAAAAATAGGCTCTTTTTCCATTATGTTTTAGCTGTGTGAAATATTAGGAGGTAATTATACACATGGTAATTCAAAACCCTTTGACTGGTGACTACCAGAGGAAAGGAAGGAGTGACCTCAGAATTAGCCTTTTATGACCTACTCCGTGTTCTCCTTGTACTTCTTTAATGTGTTCTTTAGTTGTTCATGTTTGGAAGAAAGGTGTTCAATATTTTATACATTGGCATTCCAAAATATTGATCCTGCATTAAAGAAAAACAACCTATTTTTTTCAGGTTGCAGCAGGAGAGAGGATTCCCCTAAAGCAGGAAGAGATTCTGCTCCGAGGCCATGCATTTGAAGCCAGAATATATGCTGAAGACCCTAGTAATAACTTTATGCCAGGGGCTGGGCCTTTGTTGCACTTATCCACCCCACCACCTGATAATTTTACCAGGATAGAGACTGGAGTCAGACAAGGTAAAACTGAAGGTGGTGTTGTAATCAGAAATATTTAACAACAAAAGCTTTTCTTTGTAAGTATTTCTCTTTTTGGCCTAAATAAATTTGCCTGACAGGGTGTTGCTACAAAGACAAATCTCTACAGAATTACTCTTCCTTGTGATTGTCCATGAATATTTGTCACTGAATATTTGATTTACCTCTTTATTTACCTCTATCCAAATTATTGTCCTTTGGATCATGCTGATTACATTCTCATCACAATTTATTAATCCTGCATTGTGGTTACTACAAAGAAAACTGAATTTGAGTAATGTTATCTCTATAGAAGTCTGTACTAAAGTTGTCCTTGGAATTGAGATGCCAGGTTGCATCACTAATGTCCTCTAAGGACGTAGAGGAATGTAGCTCTCAATTGCATTAGAGTTTATTGCCATATAATGTGCAGTGCTGTGCATTACCAGCTTTCAGAAAATACTTGGTTTGGTGTTACAGCATTTTTTAATGTCTTTTAGGTGATGAGGTTTCTGTTCATTATGATCCAATGATTGCAAAGCTAGTTGTTTGGGCTGAGGATCGTCAAGCAGCACTGAGAAAGCTGCGATACAGTTTGCATCAATATAATGTAAGTTGAAGTAACCCAGTATGATTTCAGATCTTGAACTAACTTTGTGAACATCTTGAACTAACAAAATGCTACAGTAAAACAGAAGTAGTTTCTAAGAGGGAGCCTGCATTGCCACTAGCATTTCAGACTCATTTTTTGATTGCAGAAGCTATGTTTTTCATTAGTGGAGTGAGTAGAGATAAGTATGAAGTCCAGATTTACAAATAGATTTTTCTTAAATTTGTGATATCTCGAGCTGGATGATGCAGCTCTTTTGAAGAGTAAGGCTAAACAACACCATTTTCAATTGTAGTGTGGGCTTTCTCAAATTTAAAAGATTTTTTAGGTGGAATAGATTAATCTATCATCTATGCATAAGTTGAGTAGAAAGCTACATATTCATTTATTCATTCCATATTAATTCATAATTTCATTTCAAGTTGGTGATTTTTTTTTTTTAAACAGATTGTAGGATTAAGCACTAATATTGATTTCTTACTGAGCCTGTCAGGACACCCACAGTTTGAGGCTGGGAATGTGCACACTAATTTCATTCCTCAACACCATGATGAACTGTTTCCAACAAAAAAGGCAACCCCACATGAAGTTATGTGTCGGGCAGCTCTCGGACTCATACTGAAAGAGAAAATGCTAACAGATGCTTTTAGAAATCGGTCAGATGGTAAGGACTTCTTTTGTTTTGTTTTATTTTACAGCAGGATGAGACAGTGCTGTGAGCTAATATGCAATTATTTAATTTGCCTGCTCCCTTTTTGCCCTACTTTGTGTGTTCGGGATTCTGCATTCTGGTATCCGTTGGATATTTATGCACAGAGCAGACAGTGACCTTTTGTTAAGAAACAGATACTGAATGTTTCACCACTGTAATGTTCAGACTGGTTCCCACAGCACTTCAGATAGGCACTATCTGAAAGACCTTGGGATTCATAATCGGTGTCACTGTGTACTCTTTGCTCTTTACAAGCATAAACAGTGAGTATCCGTCACTACTGTTCCTACAGTTGGCCTGAGGTCTTCAGAGATAAAGTGGACTCTGCTAGTACTGGGAGATGCAGGAGAGTTTAATGGAATGAATGGGACACCAGGAGCTGAACATTCTTGAGTTCTCACACTGTTAGTGGCTATACCAGTAAGGCCTGAGATTGCTGATAACAAAAACTTCATATAAATCTAATATATGCTGCTGACAAACTTGTTAATTTTCCTTCTTCCTCCACTTTAACTGTCCTGGAAATGTGGGAGAGTGACATTGGAAAGATTCCCATACGCCGTACCCTTGTTTCAAGAGATGATGAATTAACAGGGCAATATCTGATAGCTGTATATATCATCCTTTCTCAAAACCACCGAGTAATCAAAAACCCTCAATCTTATTGGGCAATGTGCTGTTGTGTTTGACTACTTTTACAGTTGGAACCTTCACCTAAAAGTTAATCTGAATCTGCTATGTTGCAGTTGAATTCCAATGCTTTCTTGTGCTGTTCAAGGATGTGTTCATGGAGAGCAGTCAGTATCCTCCTTCTTAGTAAGTGCTGTTGTTAGTGTCATGTTTTCTGTAGGTCGCACAGCCTCAAGTTATTTAGTGTTGAAGCTTGAGTGAGGGATTACAATGCCTATTACAGTGGTTACCCAGTCTTTTATGTGCAATATAAATATATGATGGTAGTAATAGTAGGATAGTGATTTTATTGTGCCAGTTCCAAATATTGTGTTTTATCAAAATAGAACACAATTAATGTATCTGCATATGTTCTGTTTTAGATAAATTCTCACCATTTGCATCCAGTACTGGTAGAAGAATAAATATATGTTACACTAGAAAACTGTCTCTTCTGGATGGAGAAAACAGTAAGTTAAAAAAGTGTGTGGAGGGAGAGGAGATACTTTATGGATAGTGTTACTTCAGCTTGTGCTTGAAAATTCAGGCTAAGAAACAGCAATTAGAAGCAAGATAACTTAATGCAATTTAAACTGGGAATTCACAAAATTATACCATTAATCCACATTATTAGATATTGAGGAGATATAGACCAAATTCAAATAACACTACTGACGATCATCATTTCAGTGAATAAGGTTGAGATTTTTAAAAGAGCTCAGTGCCATTGACTTTTTTTTTTTTTTACACTGCACTTTGGTGTGAAACTGCTCATCACTTTTTCCCATCAAAAATCTGTTTTCTGTCCAGATAACTTAATCTAGATTTCAGAGTTTAACATCAGGTGTTCATCTTTGGAAAACAAGTTGTCTAGAATTCAGTATGAAATCTGCAGTGTGTACTAAGCTAATCTGAAAATACTTCTTCTTTTCCTACTATTGATAGGTCTTTTTTTTAAATCAAGAAAAATAGTCTAAATAATGTTTACATGCCATTACTCTATATCCTATATTTAAATCTGTTCATATGTGTGTTTTGTTTTATTGAACAGTTGTGGATGTGGCTGTAAGTTACAATCAAGAAGGATCATACAACATGCAGGTACAATTTTTTTCAGACATTTCATTAGGCAAAAGGAGAATCATTTTCTTGTATACTTCTCTCGATATTAACTATTACTAAAGCTCCTTTGTATTAACTATTAGTAATTTTTTTTTTAAATTCCAGAATTATCTGTGTAGAATTGCAGGTTATAAGTGTGTTCCACAAATACTAACTTTTGGTTTATTATTCATGAAAGCTTAGGCTTTGTCCTTATAAAAGCATTTAACTTTCAGATTCAAGATAAAACATTCCTGGTTTCTGGAGACATCCTGAGTGAAGGTGATTCAGTTTACTTGAGGTCTTCAGTAAATGGAATAGTCTGTAAGTCCAAATTGGTCATTCTGGACAACACCATTTATCTCTTCTTTCCGGTAAAGTTCCTTTCTTTATTTTCACAAATATAAAATTTCAGAGTTTTACCTATGTCAGCGAACAATATGAATTGCAAGAGGATGTGAAAGAGAATCATATTTGGAAATTCTTACATTGGCCTGGAATGTTCTGATAGTTCATGGATTTATAGGTATAATTAGAAGTTAGTTGCTTATAGTCAGTGAATGACAAAATTAATTACTTTTGAAAAGATAAAAATGTAATCGAATGAATCAAAGGAGAGATCCAAATGATGGTTTGGGGGGGGAAGCATAAATTATTTAAATAGTCAGGTATTTTAAGTTTGTCATAGAACAATAGCAATTACTTCAAGCTGACAATTACTTGAAAGTATAACTGATATTTTTATTTTGATGTATTTAATTTTAAAAATTAATTTACAATAAAGAAGTTGATAGTGATCTGAGGAAGGGTAACTTCAGCTCATATTAAAAATGATATCCTAAGTTACCATGTCAGTATCTTCATTGCATGAATAATGGCATTTGAAAGAGGAAGAACCCTAATTTGCATGGTTCAGCTGGTAATTTTTTATTTGTTGATAAAAACATTACAGGGCTTTAAAGTAACTAAAAAATGTAGTCTAAATAAGAAAATTAAGTATATATTAGTTTGAATAATTAACCCCTTGCTCTGAGCCCTTTAAGACTTCGAGCAGAATGTAGTGAGAATTTTGCTGCTCACATGGTGAGAAAAAAGTAACTCATGCTGGAATGGCAAAGCTTGATTTTCCTGTGGGATTGAAGTGGAGTCTGAGGTGGGGTGTGGTCGACGGGGGAATTGCGACACACCACACACACACACTTTGCGTGATTAGCAAGACCCAACTTTATTAACATACACCTATCTTTTATAGACCTTATAATGAGGCTCATACATATTGCAAAAGGCAAGCTCACTATTGGTTACATCTGTAAACGTCATCTCCTTCCAGGAGAGGTTTATCTATTTGCCAAGTTTCGCATAGCAATTACTAGAGCATCCTGCTTTGTTCTTTTCATGTAATTTATTATCAGGCTCAAGGTCCAACTGTTCTTTTCTCACGTTGATACAGTAACCACCTGTTCAGGCTTTATCTCCTTCTTGTATAAACAGTTGAACTGTGTCAGTGTGACCCTTCTCCTCAAGCCAAAAGGCAGCAATACTCTCTACAGTGGGGGATCTAGAAGAAATCACAGGAGTTCTAGGAGTGGGTAGGATGTAGGGGAGGAGTCTTTGAGAAACACTGGGTAGCAAGTCTGAGACAAATTTTCGATAATGGTGAGAATTTTTCCCTCAACTTAGCACCAAAACCACTTTATTGTGAATCACTCATATTGACAATGTGCTTGGCAATAAAGATGCTGATGACTTTCTTGTTGCAGCAGCCTGCCTATTCCTTGCGCCAGCAGCCTTTATGGCGTTTTCTAAAACCTTCTGTGCTGTTTCTGCATGAATAGGGAAGGCGTGGGTTTGATACAAAGGTCCCTGTAGAGCTTCTTTTTCACAGGAGTGGTTCCTTCCTTGCTGATCCTTAGCAGCTGCAGGCTTTTAAGGACATAGACATTGGCATGGTAGTAAGCACACCAACAGTCGTTTTGCTGCCCTCGACGCAGCAGTCTGCCAATCTGAACAGCTGATTTCCCTAGAGCTGGATCTGTTATTTCCCTGTACATCAGCATGTGTACTAGTGGTATTGTTTTATGTTGTCAACTAATATGTCATTGATTCTGTTTCCATAGGAAGGTAGTGCTCAGATTGGCCTTCCTGTACCCAAGTACTTATCTGCAGTGAGTTCAATGGGAACGCAGAGTGGTGCTGTAGCACCCATGACAGGCACAGTTGAAAAGGTATTAATAATAATAATATGAGTAGGAACTTAATTCCCCAATATGTCTCCCAAGTTCACTCTTCCAGAAATGGCACTTGCTTCTGTACTGCCAGGAAAGAATCGGAGCCAGAAATGGCAGTGCTGTGTGACTTCTCCCAGCTGGAAAAAGCCCTGTTTACTCTGAGTTTTCAGCAGCCAAGCAAGAGTTTATCAGGCTTCTAGTCATCTTTTTTCAAGAGCTCTGGAAGATGTGAATATTTAACTAATCTTACTGCTTAAATATTTTTTTCTTCATCTTAATGACTTTCTGAGTTGAAGTTCCCTAACTCTTACAGGCTGTTTGATTCATTTCATCTAACCAAAAAGGTGAGGTGAGATACACTTGCAAAAAAAGAAATATTCAGAAATTTCTTTTTGTGTTAAACTGTGTGTTTTGCTGCTTTTGTTCCTGCTTTTGTTTCTTTTTTAGTTCAGCAAGTCTTATGTATGTCTCTGTAGAGTGACAAAGTTTCAACAGAAAAGAGATTTTCAGGAGAGTTTAGTAGTTGAAGGATTCTGCCAGCAATTAAAAGCCATGAACCCTGTCAGAGGGTGGGGTACATTAAATGCTCTTACATGCTGAGTGATCACTCTGTATCAGAGTTATTTAGAAAAATCAGGTGGCTCCTGCAGTCTTCTTTCTGCATTTCATTTTTAAAACAACTTTAGAGACTGGCTCTGGGAAGAGGTTCTGCACTTTCTCTCTCAAAATGGAAGCTCTTAAGCCCAGAAAGGGTGAAATATACATTGTCTCTTCTAGTGTTTCTCCTTTGATACATAAATGGCTTCCTGGTCATGCTGTTAGCCATTATTGAACCTGTTTCCCTATTTCTATAGCCTCTGACTTCCCTTGAGTATTATCTAGAGAACTCAGATACCCATTTAAACAATAATCAAGATATGAAGCTCAGTGGATCCACTAGGTGGACTGTGCTGGCCAAGATACTGCTGATGATTTTTAATGGTACAGACATGCATGATTTTTTCATGATTTTCTCTTGAATTGTAGGTGTTTGTGAAAGCAGGGGATAAGGTTCAGGTTGGAGACCCTCTCATGGTTATGATAGCTATGAAAATGGAGGTAAGTGACATATGAAATTACTGAGAAAATAAAAGCATGGTCAGGATTTAATTTTTGGTTGCATAATTGGTGCAGAGTGAAGCTTGCAGATGTCAGTATCGCTTCATATGCTGTGAATCAAGTGTTGCGTCTGACCAGATTTTATAGGATTATATTTGCTGTTATTTTATTAACTAGTGATTATTATATAATCTGTGTTATTCCGCAGATGTTTTAACATTCATCGGTTAGTGCTGTCAATCCTTTATTCCCCTCTCCTCCTTCCATTTTTCTGGCAGAAAACCGTCCAGGTGTATCTCACTGTGATATAAGCACATGTAATACTGCAGTTACTTCATACAGAAACTTAGCCAACGTTGACTTTGCAAATATGCCCACGATGTTTTTTGTTTATAGTATTTTTATAATTATTTACATAGAGTTTTACCAAGCGTGCACTAAAGATTCTTTGTAATTGACACCATGGTAGTCAGTGGACTAGCATTTTGGCCATTATATCTCGCAGTGTTGCTTGACCATGGCTCATATTGCTTGAACTATATTTTATGTAGCCTAAGCTGGTTTGGTTTGACTATTATGTTATTATAAACTTCAATTTGTGGTAGCAGAAATAACATTGAGAACATCTGCCTTTTTCTTATCGTAGTCTTCTATAAATTACAGTAAAAATTGTATAAAAGACAACTGTGCTCTAAAAATAAAATTACACCCCAAATTATTTGCAGTTGGATGGTAAATGATTGTGCCTCCCTGGTTGATTTTTAGTGCTATTGAAATATAAAATATAAAAATTAAAAAGCAAGTAATTATTTGAACGAATCCTTGCTTAAATGTGGGGATTTAATATTAATACTAAATGTTTTGATATTAGACTAACCCTATGTAGAAAACTACCAAGAAACAAAACTTCAGTGGAAAGCTAACCTGATACAATAACAAGCAGACTAATTTGGGGATTGATATGTAAACATGCTATTCCTTTACTATCACTAGTTGCTGTATTTGTATTTCATCTGGATTTTGCCAAATAGCTGCTCAGTTAAGACCTCTCCTGGCCAGCAGACAAAAATACCTTTAGTAAATCAACAGATTCCTTTTAAGGGTTCAAATCTGCTGTATGATTAACATTTTGGACTAAAACTGTGTTATTTCTGCCTGGTATTTATTATAACGAAAAATGAAGTAAAATAATATTCATCAGTTCATAGTCCAAAATATAATATACTATAGCATTTTTGTTGCCAGTGTACTTATTAAAGTAAATATTGATGAGAAAACAAAATTTTCAAAATATTACCTTAGTCCTTTGTAAAGAAGGTTTAAAATATGTATGTATCAGAGGAAGTAATTACGTGTGTTCTGTTCTAATTGCAAAAAAGAAAAAAGTACTCTGCTGGTTCACTGTTGATCTGTTTCTGTGCAGCACACCATAAGGGCTCCAAAGGCAGGAGTGATTAAAAAGGTTAATTTCCAAGAAGGCACCCAGGCCAACAGACACGCTCCACTCATTGAATTTGTGGATGAAGAGGCCGAGTCAAAATAAAATTCAAGGAAGGTGTATTTTATATTTTCTACTTTGATTTTTCTCTAAGGAGAAGATTTTCTTCACATTTTCAGCAAACTATTTTGTATGATATATTGGGGAATTGGTTTCCTCTGCACTTCCTGCATAGTTTGACTGTAAATTATGCTGCCTTTATTGAAGTTTGGATATCACTTCACTGTAATCATATGTGTTACTCGTAGATCCTATGTGGTGATTGTTCAGTGGTTATGTTTGCCTGTATAATGCCATTAGACTAAAAAAAAATGTGGAACTCTAAAGAATGGGAGAGGCTAGTGAGGGCTCTAAGTTACAGACAGCTAGGGTTCTTCTGCCTGCTTTTTCATTTACTGTTGCTTTTTTTTCCTGAGATGTGAGAGCATTGATTTGAAGGGAATCTGAAAGGTGACAGTTGTTTTAAGAATTCATTTATCTGGTAAAACTCCTATTTGTGGCTTATGTTTTTGCCTGAATAGGGAGTTTGAGTTTGGTCCTTAGCCCAGGAGATCCCTCAGTCATTTTGGCGTGTCTTTTTTTCTCATATATTTATTATTTTCAATAATACATTTCAATAATTCATTTTTTCAATGAGTATGGAAAATTTGCATTTCAAAAATTATTTTAATATATTTGAAATATCTGGTGCAAAGCACTTTATAGCAAATGCTTATATGTATTTTTACAAATCAAAGCTGGAATATAACTAGTTTCCGAAAGTATCATTTGATCTTCACACATTGAGTAATAGCACAGAAAAATAAGATTATTTAATACTTAGAAAGAGTGCCAAAGTAAAATACTGACTTCAAAATCCTCATTACTTTTCCCACATTGTTCACATTTTAATGTATTACTTACTGGATGTAATGAAGCAGGTGAAGGTCTTTGTAACAACATGAAATATGGCTAAGAATAATAACCATTTTTTTTGTATCTGCACTGTTGCAGAAGGGGAAAATTGGTAGTGTTTTTGATATGCAAAGAAAATATTTCTCAGATATGGCATACTGATCATTTGCCATAAATTTATTGAACTTGTTTAAAAAGCACCTCAGATAAACAGGAAAAGGGAAAGGATAATACCATTTTAATTGTAGCAAACTTGCAAAATCTTTTCACCTTTTAGTTACGGTGAAGTTCTGCTTGGGATCTGAACTTTTGATATACTAATTTGTAGATAGCAGCATGGTTTATACTGCAGAAAGGAACAAATACAGATACTGCAGTGAACCCAAATTTATAGTTACATCTGTGCAAATGGATCCTTATACTTACCTGATGAAATCTCATCTCTGAATCAATACACGATGTTGGGGAAATTCTGTGATCTGATTCTGTACCTGTGCATCCTTGCCTGCAATGCAGATGAAAATTGTAAAAAATAATGGCTCTGGATGGTCTGTGTATTAAAAGCAGACAGTAATACTTCTTAATTTTCCTTGTAATTCAAGGTCCACCTAATGAAAAATTACACTCCAGTGATCATCTTATAGAATATTGCCACAGTGGTCTTTAATTACTGCCAAATAAAAATTAAGCTTACCTTTGAATGTTTGGCTTTGTTTTTCTCCATTTTGTTCTTTTCCTGGTTGCTTGTGTTGCTGGATTTTAGAGGGTTTTAAGCAGCTGTTTATGTATCATCTGATACTGACAGACCACAATCTCCAGATCGCATTTAGGAGGCAGTAATCCAAACAGTTGTAATGGGTTTCACTGCAGGTAAGTTTAGTGACCTGTTTTATCTAAAAATTGAATCTACATACAGAAATGTGAATTCAGTCCTGAAGAGACACTGCAGCTTGGCATTTTTTTCTTTCTATGTGACATTGCTGTGTTTCTAGACCTACTTTGCTATGTTGAACCTGTAGCAAAACGTCAAAACTCACAGCATGAGGTTCTCTGTCCAGTAAGTCTGCACTGTTCCAGTCAGTGAAACATGAGCATGTTCCTTGGAAGCTGACAAAATATCTCCCATTGGAGTGAAAGGAGACAAATAATTTTACCAGCTTTAATTTTCTCTCAATTTTGAAAATTAGTTGTTAGTTTTTTTCCTTTGTAGGTTTCCACTGAGACTGATCTTTCTATTGATGTTTGTGTTTATTTTAGAATAAAATCTCTTGCAGAAGTCACTGTCAGAATTCGCACGCTTGAAAATGTTTTGCTACAGTGTGCTTTAATTGAACTTAGAGATGTGCAGAGAATTACTAAAGGTAGGCTCTTCCTGTAACTCAGAATTTTAATATTTATATTTTTATATTTAAATTTTAATATTTATGAAATATTCAGAAATTTTCTATGTAGTACCAATAAATGCCCATGTTATAAATGTGAATTGATAAGAACCATATGACAGTAACATAGTTGTAACTAAACAGTTGTCTGTAGAACAGTTGGTGGTAGAGTAAGAAAAAAAAACAAGGTTAATTGTTTAAAATGCAATATTTCAGTATTTGAGCTAAAAGGGTAATCTCTGCCAGTGGTTTGTTATCCACATATCTTTTCAAATAGTGCTGTAGTTCAGATTCAGGATTCATAGATACTATAGAAATAATTAATCTGAACTGTTTCTAACTGTAATGGCCTACTTTGCTGCCAGGGGAGAAAGGGAACTGGGTCACAGGGTGTGTAGTTCAGCCATGGCTGGTAGTCTACAGGAAAGAACAAGGGAGTTTGTGTTCCAGACTATGGCTTCTGTGAGACAGGATCAAAGTGTAGCAGTCTCTGTGACCTTGCTGGTTAGCTTGTTATACCAGGTATGTAAGATCCCGCTCAGTAGTGTGTGTGTTACATACCAAAATGACAGCTCTTCGTGAACCTGCAGGGATCTGTGTCTCTCTTTCACTCCTCTGCTGCTGTCGGTTTCACTGGGCATAAGCTATTGTAGATCTCTGGTATGGAGCCTGAATTCATGCTGAATCAGTGGCGAGGACACAAGGAGAGGAAAGCAGGACTGTGTTTTTATTTCAGCCACTGACTCACTGTGATTTCAGGCAAGTTGTTTAGTAGGTATTTTCCCGTTTCCTCCTATTTAGTGGAGTTGATGGTAAGGAAAACACTGCAGAATTTGTGGACATTGTGATTTATAAATAATTAATCTCCATGCTTGCTGGTAAAATTGTAATTTCAGGTGTAGACTGTTTTTTACCTGCAAGGCTATTTTTTTACCCTTTTCACAATAAAAATCTATACCATTGAATTGTGAAAATAGTTTCCAATGTGTATTACTGATTCCTTTGTTGGAATGGTTGTTACTACCTGGTTACCAGAAAATCCTAGCTTTTGATTAAAAAATGAATACTGATGGGTTTTGGTAGGGCCTTTTAAAACTTAAATTATGGTAGGGAAAAAAGCAAAGTTGATCTGAGCGCAATTCTGTATTATTAGAACAGCTTGTACCTGTTTTAAAGGGCATATCAACTACTTATCACAGCTATATCAATTTCTGTTGATTATTCTTATGTTCAGTCAGGTCAGGAATTATTTGACTGTTCTATCTGTTCTCTTTGTAAAAAGCTCAACAGTGCTGTGCAGAATGTGCTTACTGAACGTGCTTACTGAACAGTCAGTGGCAGTGGATTAAGGTCCAAACTTACAGCTTGTATGCAAGGTGTGTTCTCAACAGATACTTTGACTGCTTGTACGGTTATGTTCAAAATGATTTGTATGCATAGATGATTCACAGGTATCATTTAGTATCTTTACTGTACTGGGGCATAGCCTTCTGCATAAGGATTCTATTTGGGAAGTAATCTACACTACTGAGTGTCTTATTAAAAAAATGAATATTGCAGAAATTGATAACTGAAAACTTGGTATTTATTTTTATGCAGACTGATTGTATGTATTGAAAGAAAAGAGCCTGGGCTCTAAAAGTAGTGGAATATCTTTTGAAACGCTTCATATAAGCTTAAAATCTGATGATTATACAATGAATCCACATTAAAATAAACATGGGTGTTCTGATTAACTAGGCTGTATTTTCTGTTATAGCAGTAATAAGCAAGTAAAACACATGTCTAGAGTCCTACTGGGTTTTGAAATTATAATGGTAGCTGGATTTAAGCTTTAATCAGTTTTCCATATAAACAGTTCTGGTGCCAAAAAGTTGCTCTTGAAATGATAATTGGTCTTTGTGAATTGGCAGCCAATCTACTCACTTAAAAAGTAGAGAAAGCAGGAGATGTTAATGTACTAGAGCCAGCAAAGATTCAAAGCGTGTCTGGTGAAAAAAGCCTGCTGCTGAGAGCTCCATCCCTCCCTTGCCTCTCTGAAAATGAAAGAGGCACCCTATTCAGGGCTCTGCTGTTTTCAGAATCACAGATCACAGAATCACCAGGTTGGAAAAGACCCATTGGATCATCGAGTCCAATCATTCCTATCATCCTTCCTTATGTCAAGTTTTACTTATGTCAGTTACATTTTATCAAAACCCACAGGAATTTTGTGAGCAGTACAGCTACCAAAACACAGGATTTTTGGTGGGGTTTTCTTTGTCTTAAGTTTTGACATGAATTCTTTGTTGCTTACTAATGCCCAAACTACTTCGGGTTTGCAAGCACAGAGGAAGGGGCAGATGCAGAGAGGGCATCCAAGACAGTGGGCCCTGGCACACACAAACCAAACAAAACAAATGTAAAATCAGAACTGTAATATACAGATGTGGCTAACTCATGTAGGTAGTCACAGGCACGACGGTTATGATTTGCCACTTAAATATCACAAAAATTAATATTGTGTAGGTTGTACAGGCGTGTTCCAAAAACTGTTACAACAGCATGAGGAGTGGGGAAGGTTTTAAATGTGTCTGACGTGTGGCAGGAGGTAAAGAGTCATCTTATTACCCTTGCTGTGTGTGTCAGCGTTACGCTTGCAGACTGCTTACCTTAAGGCAAAAGGCTTTGCCTTTATACAGATAACTTAAATTACTAATAGCAAAATGTGTGATCTAAATTTGGATGGCTTATTAAAATTAAGTTGAACTTTTAAAGATGGCACATACAGAAGATCCCTGTGATCGGGAAATAGCAGTATGCCTTAGTCTCCTAGGTTCTTGAAATCACCCATAATTCTTTGTAGTGAGAATGGAAAGCTGATTGCAGTTGTCTGCGTACATTTTCATCATGAAGTCATAGCTATGATGGCAATGTCTGGTTTATAGCTTGAGCAATTTCAAATTCTGTTTACAGAGATCATACTATATTTACAGTTCTGAACTAAGGAAATGTCCATATCTGATGGAAATCAACTAGCTGTCTCAATTACTATTACCCTTTCATTTCTTAATTCATTGTTACTTAAAATGCCTTGCTTTTAGTGTATGTATCTTGCTGTGTCTAATGAGTTCCAAAAAGATATGGAAATCTTGCAGGTGTCCTGGAAAGTCTTGGTTTATTTAGGCCTGTCAGGTTAGGTACATGACAAATGTTCAGACTTTGTTAGGCTCGCTGACCTGACTTTTGTGCCTTTGTCACATAAACCCTTCCTGCTCTCTCCCAGACATAGTCATGTGGAAGCCAGCTCCTTGGGTGCCTTCAACTGGGTATAGTAGCTTGTTAACCTGTTACATAATGCAGGAGGCATGAAAAACTTAACAGAAGGTGAACACCCTTCCTTGCAAGCTACTAACAACGATCTTTAGATATTGGCAATGTGCCAGTTTGCAGGTTAAATTGCTTGGACACCTACAGGAGGACTCAAGATTGTTTACTTCCTCTGTGCTTCTTTCAATGCAGAAGTAGTTAGATGAGCTGATACGGACATTCCAACTGTTTCAGTTGAACAGTGGGCTATGAGCAGACCATTGAGTCTCTACCTGTGGATGCTAAGGAACTTCTTGCCTTTAGAGTGGCATTAAATCTCCTTGTGCAGGATAGTTCATGGGACTTGCTCTTTGTTAAACACGTCACTGTTTGCGGGCAAAGGGCCATAGTCATAACCACTTTATAACTACTCCATCAGTGTAAGACAAATTTGTGTTTTCACTTCCTAGAGCATGAAGTAACTGACAAAAAGATGTGGGGGTTAGAAAGCCATTTCTAGGCCAAGCTGTTCTAGGTTATCATTACCCTTCATGGAGCTTTGAGTGTTTTCTTCAGAAACTGTTCTGAGTGTAAGTTCTCAGCAAGGGGATTATGCTAAATGGATTCTGCATTAACTTAACATGAGACCTGCTTCTCTATCTCCTCAAGAAGAGAACTCAGTTCAGTGTAAAACAGATCAGTGTTATTCAGAACTGCATTTGACACATTTGGATTTAAAAACGTCACTGACCGGTTCTCCTAGGGTTCACGTGAGATGATAAAACATTGGATCACACAAGAAAACAAGGCAAGCATGTCAGCCTAACCGTAAATTAAGTCATCATGTTACTGTGGTCACAGTGATTATGCTGCATGCAGATTGGACAATGAATAATATTTCCTTCTAGTCTGTATCGCTGAATGCATGTGTCATGTTTACAAATAGCAGAGCTGTTTATCACTGGTGTGACTTGGAGTGCCTTCCTGGATCAAGTCCTACAGAAGCTGACATGTAACAAGCCCCATTTAGACAACTTACTCTGAATATGTACAAACAGGCTTTTTGGCAGCCTCTTGCTTTACAAAGCTGAGAACTGTTAGGGGTGAGATTTAGACACAGCACAGATGTCACTAAAGTACAGATCGATAGGCCAGCCAGCCAGCAGGCATGTGGACATTAGTGGAATCGGGGCGATCTGACTGTGTCTTAAAGTGTGTGCTCTTCAGGGTCTGCCTGCTGCAGCGTGCTGCAGAAGGGGAGGATAACTCAGTCTAATCAAAGTGGCTGAGGCAGGAGATCACCTGGCCGTGATAGCCATGAGCTCTGGGTAGGCTACCGTACCTTAGATTCTGCAGTTCAGCCATACCCAGGGAAGTACTCTGCAAGTCAAGACAGAAGAGCATATTGTAGCTCCTACCAGTTTAAGGAACACTACATTTGCAACTGAAGTGGTGGTAGGAAGCCACTTCTGTTCTTTTCTCATGTAGAGTTTCACCTTACAACTTTTCATAATTAGAAAAAACAACAATACCAAAAACACAAACAAAAACCAGTCATATGCACACTGGGAATAGTATTAATTAGCATTTAATGTGTTTTTTTACATTTCACTTGCATTTCATTGAATAGTCTACTCTTATCTGCCCTGCTGAGAAGCCTGTGCATAGCAGTTAAGTGTGATTTTCCCATGCGTTATAAGATGGGAGTTAATAATGTAGAGGAATTTAATAAGTTAGATCAAATCACCAGTTGGCCCAAGCTGGAAGTGGAGTCCAAATGGCCTGACTCCTAGAAAAAAAGATGGTACAGCAGGAACAATTTCTGAACATTAAAGTAGTGAGAACAACTTTGACCAGACCTGCAGCTAATTTAGAAACTGCTGATTTGTAACACAGGCAGCAGATGAAAGTAATGGATTGAACTAGAAGTTATAGCAATGGCAAATTCTTCAAAGAATGGCTTTAAAGTAATCATAACTTGAATGTGTAAAATCAGATCTTGTAGATAATACCTGTGAGTCTACTGATGTTAAGTAGTGCTGTATTAAAGCTTATAAACACACTTGCATGTGAAGTTCCTTGTGCTCTTAAGTATTTGTAACATCAGGCCTTGATTTATTATGAACTTAATCTAAAACTCATTTGAAAACCAAGGACCATGTTGATTTCAGTACCTTAATTAGGACATGAACAATAAAAAATTAAAAATAATTTATGTTTAGGCCCTTATTCAGTGAAAAAAAAGCAAAATTAAAAAAAACTTTTGAAGTATTAAGTTAAAACCTTGTACAACTTTTTAAAAAGATAGTCAAACATAAACACAGCGTGCCCCCAATCAGACACTCAAAATGGCCTCAAAAGACTCTGTAAATACAGAAAAGGAGTAAGAGTCACAGCCATTAAAGAAAACCAAGCCACTGAAAAATTCTCTGTCCCGAGGAATCTAGTGCAATCACAGTTCATCTCTCAGATTCTTGTTACACATTGAAGTACTTATCAGGAAGGTCTAATTTGTGCCTTTGGATTGCAGGAGGGCTGTCACAGCACGTTACAGTGATGGCAATTAGCGAACTCAATGGAATAGATTTCCAGGTTTGGCTTTGTCTCCCCTGCTGTGATTCACGTGGAGTGGGCTGGTGGGTAGTGTTCATGGCTGTTCATGCTGGCCACTTGGCAGCCATGCTGGATTTCAAAGACATGCTTTTTTTGAAGGATTCAAGGTGTCCAGTCAACTAGAGAGCTGAATTCACATGTAGTTCCAGATATTTAATATCAAGGCAACACTTAATTTTACTGTCTCAGAACAGCAGCAACAACTGGATACTTCACAGGACAGGCCTGATTCTCCTCTCCAAACACTACTTTAACTTCTCACACTCCATTTAAGCTTTGCTATGATTTTCAGTGAAATAAGCGAGAAGTGGTTCAGACCCTCTTCTATAAAAACATGCACATTCCCTCTGGACATCCATCATGAAGAATGGCTTTCGAAAGTCTTAATTTCTTTGTGGCGCATAAGATCACACCAGTCATGTAACACAAGTAGAGAAGCTTACTTCAATAGCTCCCAGCTCAGCAGGAGAGGGGAGAACAAGAATCAGATCTCAAACCTTCGTCCTTCACAATTTTAAGTTTGCCACCACTGTGAGTTTTATCAGCAAACATTCTGCTTCCCCCAACCTTCTCACTGCCAAAAGTCTGCAGTAGATAGACTAAGCTTTCCTGGGAAACAACAACTGTCTGGGATACTGGTACAAGCTGTGCCTTAACCCTTACAGCCTCTCCTGCTCACACATCCATGCTGCTGGGGGAAAGGCTTCGGCTGTCAGACACTGGGAAGGATCCACTCCCCAAAGCGGGTCGCAGCCCTTTTCTAGCAGGAAAATTGCGGTGCAGAGGTGGCCCCGTAAGAAAATTCCTGTAAAGCCGCTGCCCTCAGACTGGGTGTTCCCCAGGTCTCCGTGGCTGCACAGCAAACGTTTTCTGCCTCTGCGAATCCAGCCCCGAAAAGCGCCGGGGCTTCTCCCATCGCAGCCCTTTCTAAATTCTCCAAGGCCTGGGGGCCTCGCACCTGCCCGCCCGGGGCGACCCACGAGCGCGGAACAGCCTCACAGACTGACAGCCTCACCCCGAGCCCCACGGCGTTTACTGCGGGGTGTTCCAGGAGCAACCGCGACAGGAGAGGGGGCGGCGGGGGGCCAGCACCCCGCACGAACACCGAGGAGAACAGGAGCAGGAGAGGGGTTCCCTTCCCTCTCTCTTCCCCTTCCCTCTCCCTTCCCCGTCCCCTTCTCCTTCCCTTCTCATCACCATCTCTTTCCCTTCTCCCTCCTTTCTTCTCTTCCCCTCTTCCTCCTTTCCCCCTTCTCCTTCCTTTCCCCTTCCCTTCCCCTTCCCGTCTCACTCCCTTCCTCCTTCCCTTTCTTCTTCCCCTTCTCCCTTCCTTCCTCTCTTCCCTTTCTCTTTCCCTTCCCCTTCTCCTTCCCTTCCCCTTTTCTCTCCCTTCCTTTCCTCCTCTCCTCTCCCCGCGCCCCGGGAGGCGGCAGGCGGCCTGGGGCGGGCTGCGGGCGCGCATGCGCGGGGGGCGGCGGAAGGGCCCGCGCGGAGCCGGAGCCGCCGGAGGAAGCTGCTGCCGCCGCCGCCCTCGCCCTCGTTCCGCGCCTGAGCCGGGAGGGGAGAGGCCTGCACTGCCCCAACATGGTGAGCGGGCAGCGGGGGCCGCGGGGTGCGCCCGGGGCCTCGGCGCGGGCGGGGGCCGCGGGGCCGGGGCCGCGGGGCGGCTCGGGGCCCGCCCGGGCTGTCCCTGGGAGACCCGGGAGCCGGGGTCACTGCAGAGTCTCCGAGTGATGGTCGGTGGCTCCGGGGAGGCACCTCGCCCTCCGGGACCTGCCCGCCTCGCCTTTTCTCTGTAACATTTCTCTCATAGCGGAGGGTTTGCTGTGGGCTCCCGAAGCAGCTTCCTCCTCTCCCTCTTCCAGAGGGACTCCGCAGGGCTTGGAACAAAATCTGCTATTTTTGTTTTCCTAAGCGAAGGAAAAAGGCGTTCTGTGTCTTTAAGCGAGGGGGATCTTTATTGGTCTCTCGCACCGGAGGGAGCGCGTTTATAAGTCGTGCTTTTAGGCCTTCCCTGCGTAGGAAACTCGTACGGCTTGAAATGCACCTGTACGGTTTAAAGCAGGATTTTTCTGTAGCAGCGCCTTTGGAAGGGCAGGGGAAGGTGTCAAAGGTCTGTCTTTGGAAGGACAGGGGATGGAGTCGGAGATCTGTCTTCGGAAGGGCAAGGGATGGAGTCAGAAATCTGTCTTTGGAAGGTCGGGGGATGGAGTTAGAGATCTGCCTTCGGAAGGGCAGGGGATGGAGTCAGAGATCTACTGGTGTACACATACTGGTGTAAAAATGCCTTACACCTGCAGTTAATGTTATTTTGGCAAGCAGTGTTAAAAACATATTAAAAAAAATAAAGATGTTGCCTTTACACGATGGAGTTACTTGACATTAAAATTTGGTCAGCCGGGATTTAGATGAGTGGTGCAGCATGTAGGCCTCTCAGAAACTTGTCACTGGGTTACTGGTGTAATTTTTAATTGAGTAGTTTTGATGTGGATCTTCACTTGTGTTTGTTATGAGAGCTTAAAACTAAAGTCTTGCTAAAGTTCCAACTGCAGAGGTGTCTTATTGTAGTTCTGCAGTCTCGAGTAGCACTTATGCAGTGATGTTACACAACTCCTTATGAAGACTTTCTTCCGTAAAGACCACCTAGAGCTGTCTTACGGTATATCCAGTGTAAGTATGCAAAGTAAATTCACAGTTGAAATGTCTGTACATATATCTGTTATTGGCTGGCTGTGTGTTAGAAATTTAAATAGAATGATATTGTAATAAGTAGCAATATAACAGAAATAGTGAGGCATGTTATTCTGAGACTATCGCTTTGTGAGAAACAGCAGAATCCTGTCTGCTTAGTTTTCTTGGAAATATTGAACTGAAGAACTAACTGATGTATTCTGTTGAACAGTGCTATACTGATAGAGGGGTGGAATTTATCAGATTGGAGGGAGGATGTGAATCCTCTAGTCATGGCCTCGAGCACAGTTGTTAGGTCCTATGCAAACAACTATTTCCCAGGTTGTGCTTGTTGACTCCAACACCCAGGTGAAAGGATGACTGAAGTGGGACTAAATAACAGGCTGCCGCTTTTCTAAGTAGTAAATACAGGTATGAATTGTTTCTAGTGCCCAGGTACAGGATTTTGTACCTATACTTCTGGTATGTCAAAATCCTCTAGTTAGTTAGGGGAAAGAGAAGGGAGACTTATTCAGAGAGACCTGAAGATGTCCATCCAGAAACATGAGTTTCAAAATCCCGTTTTTTTGCCCATGTGTATTACTGCTCTGGCTAGTCTTTCCAGTGGCTGTGGCAGGTTCCTGGGGCTGGGTTGCTTGTCCAGCACAGGAAGCACTGCGGTAGAGGCTCTTGGAGCTGGGGCCTGGCTCCTGTTTGTCCGTGCAGCACCGCCAGGAAGAGCGCTTCTGTCTCTGACTTAGTCTCACCAGTGTTTGTAGGGCCAGTGCATTCAGGACAGAGGTTTCCTTTGTACTGTCTTTGCCCAGTATCTGGAATGGAGGCCATTACCGCAGCCTGTTAGGCTTGTTTTGACCATTCAGGTGACTTGAAAAGTGTTTTCTGTCCAGTACTCAGGCACGCCACCCTGGCAGTGTTCCTTGAATTGCTGATAGCAATCTGCCTTTCACACTCATGTTTTCATTTGAGCTGAGGAACACCTATAGAAGTGGTCTCCAGCACCTTATCTGTTGGTGTGTTACTGCTTCATCTTGTCACGAGGACAAGTAATGTGCCTGCATATCCAAAAAGAGCAGCAGGCTGGTCTATTATATTCTAAGCCATCTCTGAGGAGAAGAGCTACTACCTGTGCTATTCTGAATTATTTAATGTATTTAGGACTAAGTGTAATAATCGAGGCAAGTGTGTGAGTATCTGTAGCTTTTTTTCAGAGCCAATTGCTGACCTTATCTCTGTTTACATTATCTATTATCTTGTGCAATTTGTGCTCTCCGAAGAATATTTTTATGCTAATAAATACATAATTTCTTACTTCAAACCTCAGGTGACAGGAAGTTGTGAAAATTTAGCATTACAAGAATTGCATGTCTGACACTGTCTCCTGTAATGTTGTTGTACTTCATGACATTGTTATGTAGTGTTTAACTCAACAAGCTGCTCTGCAAGGCTGTGTTGTATGGTGCATATTCATGCTTGTAGTAGTTTGTTGATATTAAATGTTTCTGGTTTTGGTTCTTCCGTAGTAAAATGTATAGGTCCTTGGCATTACACTTAGGAAGGAGTAGTCTGAGTGCTAGACAAGATGGTGCATGGTCTTGTTTCCTCTCCTGGCTTACTAGGGAACCCTTTGAATTTATACTTTAAAGTCACTCTTAACTAGAGCCATGAAAAAAATATTCAGGAATATGACCTAATCTGAGAACAAGGTGTGAAATTTATTTTGTAGGTCTTGATATTTTACTCATGTTTTATGGTGCCAATGCAAATAAAAGGTATGAATGCAGCTTCTAGTGGCTGAGTAGAACTTTATCCCTGGGCCAGTGTTAAGAATGCTAAAAAAACCCCAGCTTTATTTTATAATTTATTTAATTGAAAAAGCCTTTATTTTTGCTATTTCCTTCACCTCAGGTTATCCTGAATTAACTTAAAACACTATTAGAACTACTGCATTCTTCTGGGTATCTATGTATTAATCTTCTACAAAGGACTTTCTGCCCATATGCAAGTACTAAAATGATTTTATCCACAAAAAGAACATTAGAGGGTGTAAAAAGAAACCTTGATTTTATGTTGCCTGTGATTGTTGATTTTATATCTGAACAGACCTTGTAAATTTTCAAGTTTTCCACTGCAGACAAATGGATTTCATGTCAGTTTTAAACAGAAGCTTAAAAATGTCCTTATGGTTGTACTTTGTGTGCATTCTTTTTGAAAAACTGCTGTAAAATAAAAAGTAGTAGAAGGGCAGGTTTGTTTGTTGTAGAGAAGCTGTAGTTATTTACTTTAATTGGCTTTGTCTTTAACTTGGATTTTAAGGGTTTTCTTGGTGGTATACACATATGTCATCATAGTTAGTGGTTTAAAATGTAATACAGTTTATTCATAGACTTCTATTGTAAATAACTTTTGTTTCCTTATAAAAGAAAAATACTCGTGGTTTTGCCTTTTAAGCTTTAGCCATATGTTTGTTAAATGCAAGCAGTGAACCAGAATATTTGCAGTTGTCTTGCAAATGGATTGCTTTAAAGGATACAGCACAACATGGAATGATTCAGACACTGTAAGGGAGCAGTGCTCTCTTGACCATTAGTATGTGCATAAAGATACGGCAAAACTGGCAGTTATGTTCAAGCCCAATCTGTGTGCGGGCTGAAGTTATTCTGTACTTGAACTGATGTTGCTGGGGTCCTTTGAATGTGCAAGGATGCTTCCTACAGCCAGATCTCTTGCTAGAGCATAAATGCTGTTTGAAAAAAGCCTGGGCTTTCTGGAGGTTGAAACTAATTTAGAAAAGGATTTTACCTGTCACGTGTGTGATAACTTAACATGCTTTTCTTTGAGTCCTGACTGAAACAAAATCACAGATGTCACATCGTTATAATTCCTTTAGTTAGCAGTGAAACTAGCAGGAATTGGATCATCTGTAAGCAGTAGCTGGGAAGGGAAAAGTGAAAGGAGTTTGTTATGGAGCAGCTGTGTGAATGCCTTCTTTGGGGGCCATAAGGAGTTTTAGGCAGGGATACTTCAAAGTGATAGTGTGCTGCTTGTCTAGCTGGCAACTGCATGTAAACTGTGAGCAAAGTCCAAGAACAGGGTTCTGGTAGGAATCCCCAGCTCTCCATTCCAGGCTGTGTGGGATGGATGTTGTTACACTTTCCCATGGAGATTATCCAGGAGAGTGGAGCCCTCATATGGCTGTTAGCTATATGGAAAATGTTGATGACCAGTGTGCAGCGCTGATCTTTGAATCTGAGGTGACTACAAACTGTGTAGAAGATAAGGAAAACCAACAATGTAGTCAGTGTTGGCAAGTCAGTTCTAGCATTTTTTTCCCTTAAACTGGGAAAGCTTAATCCCCTTGGCAGAGGGAGTTTCAATCTGAGGCCAGGAGAAAAAAAACCACACAAGTATTTTTATTTATTTTTATTTTTAATCTTCCACTGAAGTATCTGATCAAGGATGGGTTGTTGAATTGGAATTACCAAATTGGGTACTTCAAGGAGAGAGGTATAGTTTCATTTTAAAATTAATGTTATAGCATCAGACTTTCATTGGAATGATGTAATTGCTGTAGTTTTATGAATGTACATAATGCAATTTTTCATTTGGAGAGGTTATTCTGTGTTTTTAAAGGAAGTTCACCTTTTGTCTCTTACGACATCCTTATCATGAAAGGTAGCTTGGACACCACACAAAACTGATCAAAGGCTTGCAAATGTGAGTTTTTCCTTTTTCCCTTACTACCTTTGCCTGGAACCACTTCTGAAAATCTGAGTTTCAAAAACATCTTTGTCGCAAAAGGTACAATGTGAGAAATTTGTTCAAGGGGTAAAAGTTACTAGAAAATTTGTTGCATATGTTTTCCATTGGTTTCCACTTCTGTGTTTTAGAAGGACAGATAACTATTACAAGAAATTCTGTTTTCCTTTTTAACTAGTGTTAAAATGGAGGTATTTTCAGTGGATTGCATTGCATTGTAGCCCATATGATCACAGTGTAAGGTATTTCTTTCCTCATGACTACAGGATTAAAGGTTATAGGGTGCTCTGGCTTCTGTATTGCACACTTAAAACAATAATAGACTGTTAGAGCTCAGCTTCTAGAAATAGCCCTTAAAAGTGCAGAAGGCTTGAAACCTGTTGGTGCTTGAAGTGTGGGTTTTTAATGTGATGAAAGAAGAGCTATAACAGGATATTAAAAACTCACCAGTAATTTCATCTCTTGCTGTCCTGTAGTCGGCCTTCAAAGAGTTGTCCAGTGGCTTCGGATGTGGAGTATCATCCATGTTTGCAAGCTTTTGCAGAAACATTAATGAATTATGAAGAAAGGGCTTTGGCACTTCTTCACTAAAAATAAACTCGTGTTTGACCAGTAACAATATAATTATTCCAGAAAAAAGATTATGGCTGAACAGTGTGATTGATTACGTCTTAATATATTACCCAGTGTTCTAGTGATTAGTGTGATTAGCTGCTTGAATATTGGCAAATTCAATGTTCTTCTTAAAAAGTTTTTGTATTGTTACTATCACTTGGGGACCCCCAAGCACAGGAAGATCTTGTGTATATATAGAATTTAAATTTTATCATAAAAGTGATGTAAGGTGCATTTTTTTTTATCTAATAAATTACATTCTCCTTTTATCTGACAATGTGCAAACCCCACTGCCTTTTGTGGTCTTGGGCATCCATGATAAACCTGTAAGCCCTCATAAACCTGTTTCTTGACCTGTTGTTGTTCTTGTTATTTTGTCATTACTTTTGGAGCTTACCCTTGCAAGAGTAGAGCAGAACAAAGCCTCTTGAGGTTCTACAGAATACTCACTGTTAAAAGGGTGAGGCATGCTTAAGTGTAGATGTTAAAAAAAACAAACCAAAAAGAAAAATCCACCAAAAACTTAGTGATTAAAGGCACCAACTTCGTCAAAAATAATAAAAAAAAAGCCAAGAGGCAAGTCTGTGCGAAGGTCAGAAGTATGACTGCCCTGTAGTGCAGCTGGGTCTGTGGTGAGGCGGCAGCCTGGCTGTGTAGAACTGATTGGAGGAAGCTTGTAACTGATACAGAAAATCAGCCTTGGGATTGTTTTGTCGTCATTGAGAATTTCATTTCACAGTTTGTGTTGATGTATCTGAGCTTGACATGTATTTTTAAAAACTGCAACTGAAAATTCATTAATAATTTCTGGAAGTTACTCCACATGGTCCACCGCGTTGTCTGTGTCCGTGATTTTTGTGAAAGTTTGAGATTGATATCATAAGGTGCTGAAGTCTGCTGTGAAAGTCGAGGCATCAGTGGGTCCTTGCAGGACCTGTGCTGATGCTTGACCTTTGCCTGGAGCCACTTCTGAAAATCTGAGTTTCAGAAATGTATTTGTAGCAAAAGGTCCAATGTGAGAAACTTATTCAAGAGACCAAAACAAAGCAGCAACTCATTTTAGCTTTAAAAGTAGCGTAGCCTAATTAATGCAGCTGTAATTCTACAGCATCTGCTAAAATTTTGGCTTCAGCTGAGTGTGATGTGAGATGGGTTTGGTTGCAGGGGGGATTCTTTTTTTTTTCCTTTCTAAAAAGAATCTTAAAGGGTGTTGGTCTGTTTGTTATGTTATGTGGATATCACTTTACACTGAATGTGATGCTTTTGTATTTCTCTTTAAAGGTGTATCTCTACAGCTGGTCATTTAACTAGTCTTACAAATAATAGCATTCACATTCATTGTCATCAAGCAGCAGGAAACTGATTTTTTTTTTTTTTTTCTTTTCTGATGATAATGTGATTGGACACTAATTATCCTTTGGAGTGAAGAGCCTGAGCTCCTACTGCTCCTAAACCTTTGGCAGAGGACAGTTGATCATGTCTAGAGATTTTTTTTGGCCATTTTTTTTCCCATAATCCCTGAGAATGGGATATACACTTAGAAATTACAGTAATGAACAGAATATAGAAGTTTTGGTTAGAATGCAAAGTAAGCCACACATGAAGTATTTGTGCTATGTAAGAAGTGCAATCTTAACTGAAGAGTCAGTACGTCCACTTACCAAATTGTAACGTGAGGAGTCTCTTTGCTTTCAGTGTACTAAGTGAACTTTAGAACCGAATTTGAATTTAGCATGAGAGCTCTATGATTGCATCCTCCTGTCAGCACCTAGTTTTGTGTAACTAATGCCCTTGAAATACTGAGCATGCTTCTCCTCATCAGAAATATCTTTGGGAATCACGCTGTGCTGGTAAATTACTGGCAGCCAGTTCCCCTTTTGGTTTCATGCTAGAGCAGAGAGGGATGTCTCGGTTTGGGCAAGAGGCCTGAAATTCCACAGTTCTCACCTTGGCTACTCACTCCTCTGCCTGCCTCCGGCAAAACTACTTACCCTTTTTTTTAGCTTCAGTTGCTGCACCTGTGAAATGGAGACAGTGCCTCCTCACAGGAATGTTTTGCAAATCATGTAGGTGGAGCTGAGCACGTTCAAAGTAAAAAAAAAAAAAAATCTCTGAAAAAAAGAAAGAAGGGCTGTTTTGGTGTGGAGCTCTGTGAAATGGGTGACCCAGTCTAGTTCCTCACTGCCATCAAGAAGCACATCAAATGGTCTCATCCTGCGCTAGCTGGTGTTTCTGTTAGTTTGGTCAGCTGGGACTAAATGAAAGCCAGCCTCTCCGTCAGTGGAGTCAAGTTATTAAATGGCCTGCTCTGCTGCTTCTGCTGAGGCAATTCATATATCAAGTATTTTGATAGCCATGGGCTTTATTTAGGCATCTGAATTGCCCTTATTTGGTAAGCGCGTCATTCCTTTATTAAGAGGAGAATGATTTTTCTTTCTAAAAAACAAATTGCTTTCAATAGGAGAGTCCCAGCTTACAGAATTATGAATTTGCTGTGCCTTTCAGCTCTTTCTCCAAATATGCAATAGGAATATCTGGTTTGAATTTCTATGACTGCTTTGCCATCATGATTTTTGTGCTGATTTAACTGAGTTTAGTTACAATGTAAAGTACATCAGATGAAGGTAAGTTTAAATTTAACAGAGAAAGTAAGTGTTGGTTTGAGTGACTATCTGTCCCAGAAGTGAGAGGAATTTTGATCACTAGGGAAAATTATAAAATGTACTGATTTCAAGAACAAAAATAATGTTACTGGTGATAATTATTATTTTTTTGTTCAGCAAAACATTTCTAGTTACAGTACTGTGCATTTTTACTAGAACAAGTTGAAATCATCCCAGAAGGATAAAGTGCGTCAGTTTATGGTCTTCACACAATCTAGTGAAAAGACAGCAGTGAGTTGCCTGTCTCAAAATGACTGGAAGCTAGATGTTGCAACAGACAACTTTTTCCAAAATCCTGAACTTTATATACGAGAGAGTGTTAAAGGATCATTGGACAGAAAGAAGTTGGAACAACTATATAACAGATACAAAGGTGAGTACTCTGAATTTTAAGGCTTGCTTCCTAGTTGTATGTATGTATTCTTACCTATGTGTATCATTGCAGCTGTGCTCTTGTGCTTGGAAATCTTAACTGACTTTGCTTTGTATTGCTACTAATAGGAAAACAAGCCGGAAGGGGAATATATGTAGGCTTCTGCTTCACAAGGATTTTGTGTGGTTGCATTATGTGTTCTAAGTAAACATACATTTGTACAAGATTAAGGTCTGGAGCTGGAATTGTGTTTACAGTGAGTAAGTGTAATGGATAACGTGGATTTTAGATGATTCTTCTGGGAAAAGCCCATCACTCAGGACACCTGACAAAGTGAAAGTTGGCATACAAGCATGGATTCTACCTTAATTTTAATTCATCTTGTGCTCAGTATCAGATAGTTACAAACAAAGTGGAAAAGAAAGTCTCTAGCTGTTACATAGCCAGTGTTCAGCTGATAATATTGTACCACAAATAGTGAAGTGTATTCAGCACAGCAGAACAAATTCTGTGGTTTAACACTTTAAAAAAAAAAAAAAAATCTAAAAATCAGTGTTACATTTTCTGTCGGTTTTCATATGTGTGCGTAATCCAAATACCATTTTCCTGAAGTCTTTGTTGGCTTGTGTTAGTAGATCTTTGTTAGTGAAATTGAAATGTGAGCATCTCTGTTCCAGACCAGATGTTGATTCCTTTGTGTAAAGAGAAGCGTGTCTGGCTGACTTGGAATCAGTAATGGAAAAACGTAACTTTCTTCTTTTAGCTTACCATATCCAATCTCATGCATGCTGGTGGTACCAAAAAATATATAAAACTAATGTTGAGTTGGTAGTTTATGGGCAGATTTGGTAACTGTATCAGTATAGCTTGCAAATGGACACTGCAGAATTGTTTATATTGGTACACAGATTGACAGTCTTACCAAAAATGCCAGTAATTAAGTGTGCTGATGGGAAAGACCACTGTTCTCTGTATGGAATGAGTCAGAACATCATGCATATTATTAGGCAGAAAACAAATGTTTGTAGTGCTTTTATCTCTCAATGAAAATAAGCTTCACTGTATGAGACATTTTATTTTAGTGACTTCCTCAATTATTAAAGCTTAACCATTGAAAATACTAATTTAATTTTGGTTTTAGAAGATGCACTTATAAGGGCTGATCCCATAAATGGCTTCTTGAAAATGTTTCATTATCTCAAGTATTACTTTTGAATAAATAAACTTTTCAAAAATCTGTTTTTTTGATGCTTACTTTTGTATCCCAAAGATCCTCAAGATGAAAATAAAATTGGTATAGATGGTATACAGCAGTTTTGTGATGATCTAGCTCTTGACCCAGCCAGCATTACTGTCCTCGTTATTGCATGGAAATTCCGAGCTGCAACACAGTGTGAATTTTCAAAGCTGGAATTCATGGATGGAATGACTGAGCTAGGGTAAGTGTGCTGTACGTATTAGACACAGTATAATCCAGTGTTGGAGACATGAACGTACAGTGAAACAGCCCTGTTTTGGTCATTTCACAAGTTCATTGTCCCTCCAGACTTCAGAGACCTTTTGGAGTCTGGCATCAGTAATGCATCTGCTGTCTGTGGTCTTGGTTCTTAGAGACCACAAAAAAGGGAGGCAACTTTGACTGCTGCTTTCCTTGGTTGTGCAAGTATTTCAGTTAGTTGCCATAGAGCTACTCGAGTGGGTAAACCAAGGGTGTTGGTCTGCAGTCTAGCATACCTGAGTTTTACTACCTTATGAGAATGCGGTAGTCTTTATGACGTTCTAAAAACCGTCTGGATTACAGAATCTGATGTATCAGCAAGCATGTGCAAATGGCACTGTGAAGAAATAACAACAAAGAAATGAAATTGTCATATGGGTGCAGAGTAATCAAAGACTTTCTGAATTTTATTTTGATAATCATATTGTATTCTATTAAAAATATATTTTTAAAGTTGTAATTAATATTTTATGGCAAAATGAATAATGTACAAATAAAACACGCTTTTTAAAATGCAGATGTGACAGCATAGAAAAACTGAAAGCTCAGATTCCTAAAATGGAACAAGAATTAAAAGAGCCGGGAAGATTTAAGGACTTTTATCAGTTTACTTTCAACTTTGCAAAGAATCCGGGACAGAAAGGTTTAGGTATGTATTCCTAATTGTACACATTTGTTCGTAAAGATGGGAGATGACCAATTAAAGCAGTAAGTGAGAACATTGTTTTAATCCAAAGAGTCTGAAAGATAGCCACCCTTGGGATAACATACATTTCTCTGTTGTGAAAGACAGGCGCCAGCTTAAGGTGTTCAGATTGGTAGAAATAACTGTGTCATTAGTATAGACTACACGTTTTTATGAGAGTGTTTATTTCACTGAGAATATGTGTAATTCTCAGTAAGTGAAGTGGGTTATGGTCTCACATTAAAGGCATAGTGATACCACTTAGAATTTGGAACACTGAAGAGATTAATTGAATTTTCACTTGTAGGATAAATTTAAGCTGTAAAACTGATTTCCATGTAAATACACTTAGAGTTTCTTGTAATGCCAAAAATGCTTGCAAATGTCTTGGCAAAATAGAACTGGAATAGTACAAACAGATTTCTATATCCTGGGCTTGATGCCTGTTGTTTTGCTGTTGGTAAGAGTCCCTACCTACAGCATTCCCCTCCCCGAGCTCACTGATTTTTTTTTTCATTGTTTCAGAGCTCTTCTGCTGGTTGTGGTTTTGCTCAGTGTAGCAGGGGAAGTGGAAGAATCACTTGTTAAAAATAATTTATTTGGAAAACAAAAACTAACACAAAAAAAATGACAAAGTGCCACAATTTGGATCGAATTAAAATAACAGGCTCTTTATCTACCTATTCAAAGCAGCAAAAATGGGGGGAAAATTTGCTTTCAAGCAGTAACATTAACCAACCAGAATGCACATTCAGTAATGTACAGTGTAGCTGAGATATTACTCATAACAGTTGCAGAGTCATGAAATACTAGTTAACTCCCTAAGTTAACAGTCCTACTTTTAACAAGAAATAAGGTGCTGGAAGGCAAACAGGTCCTTTTTTGGCAGCTTGTGAATTTATTTTTCTCAGTAAAATGCCTTAAGCTGACTGCCGCTGACCAGCATTTCATTCAGTCTTTGTGAAATGATGAGCATTCTCTTTGGTGTTGTTGTCTTATATATGTGGACCAACTCCAGACTTAAAATGACTATTGAAAAAATAAGTAAATAAGCAAAAACTTTGTCTTAGTTTTGACTCTGTATTATTCTTCAACATCTTTCTGTATCATGTTTTTATTTTCTGTTACATTATGAGTTTCGTTGTCTTTGGAGCAGTTAGTAGAGCACCACTAAACTGTTTAAAAATACTAGTGCATGCACATAGTGAGATCTGAACCCTGCAAATAAATTTATGGGCTATTCTTATTTCTTGCAGAAAGTCACATTATTTTTACTAGGTTGCTGCAATCATAGAAATGTGGGCAGTAAGTGAATTGTAAGAGGATAGAAGTTGGGTTATGGAGCGTCAGTGTGGAATCAGTTCTGCAGTGTCAACAGTTGTGGGGGTTTGTTGGTGGGTTTTTTCTTATGATTAATGGTGTAACGTTTGTATGTTGGTTTTAATCTTTAAACAGCATTATGCAACAAGCCATATTCTGGTGAATAAGGTGGTAAAAGTGAAATGATAAATCACAATGATGGCATAATTGCATGATAATTTTGAATTATGTTTTCTCAAAGCTTCTGAATAACACAACTGTTTGATGTAGTACTTGCCTCTTACTTCGTTCTCCATATTTCTAAGGTATAAGGAAGACTTTCTGATTTCTTTTTTTCCCCATAGTACCCATATGGAAATTAATCTTTTGAGTATCTTACGTGGAACAGACTTCAGAAAAAATTATGTACCAGGAAAACTAAATCCCTTGTTTTATTTCTCGTTCATCTTAAAGCTTCTTTATGCTGGTTAAGCTCTAACAGTGATGAGTATGGTTTTTGCAGATTTATATAGTATAGACATAGTGTAAGTGTGGGTCTGGAAGTGATTTAGAACTCAACTTGAAATCTGGATGATTACCAACCCTTTAGGAGCCAATAAACAACACAGTTCTAGGCATGAATTTATGATAGGGCAGAATAATTCTGGAAACCCTAAAGCAAGAGAATACTGGGAGAAGTACAGTACTCCTAGTTAGGCAATTAATTTTGGAGTCTGAATAATTACTCGTAAGAACTTGCAAATTTATTTTAATGTATATTGGTCTCTAATCTTCCAAACATTGTGTAGTAGTTCAGGCACAGTTCTGGAAATGCATTTCATCTGCATAATCCCTTACTATTGCGTAAGTGTCTTAAAATTCTTGTGATATTTGTACATCATTTGCAAATACCTTTTAGCAGATATTCATCTCAGACTTCTTATTTGCTTCTCTTGCATCTCTTTGGATAAAACTCAGAATGAAGCATGTATTTTGAAACTTTACATTTGATCCATGAGGATTTTCCTGAGCATTCTTTCACTTCCTTATAAAGACCTGAAGTTCCATCTTTATGTTTGAATTCTGTGATTTCATAAAACTTCCTTTAAAATGTGTTGTTTATCCTAAGGCTTTATGTTTTCATGCTTTACGTGTCTGGACTCACATAAAAAGTTTGAGATTGCAGCATCCCGAGATACTTTTTTTTAAAGGGCTTTGCTTACCCACAAGAATGAACTCAAAATTGTATAAGCATGTCAAAATACAGTTTGTTTATAGCGTTTGTTTATAAACCGCTATAAATATGCAGCTATTTAGAACTTGCGGTTTTTTTGTATGGCTGATATTAATTCATCACAAGTCAATAAAACAAGTTTTCTAATCTTTTCCCTTGAGGAACTGATCAGCTTAATCTGAGGTTTGTATCTGTTCATTTTTAGAAAGATAGTATTTTTAGTTGAAAGCTGAAGTGTGTATTTTTATATCTAAATCTTCAGTTGAAGAAAGGCTTTTACACTCTTATTTTCACATAAACTTATTTACTGAGGAGAAGTGACTTCACAGAACTCAGACCTGCATTTTTGTCTGATATCTCCCTCTTTGCAGCTGCTGTAAAACCCTGCACAAATTTTGTTCTTTCCTTTTGTCAGGAAGCATTATAATGTGAAGATGCTATTCGAGAAGAACTTTCAGTATCAGAGAGACCAGAGAATTCATAAACTCCCCCAGTCACCATCCATTTTCCCTCCAGCAACACAGAGTTCATATGTTGTGTTTTGTTTGATTTGATTCCGCCTCTAAGATCCACCTCCTTGGTTTTTTTAAGTAGTTTGGGCAACTGGGTAAAGGGAGTGGGTTTTTTGGGTTGTGTCAGGCTTTTTCTTCCTGAGATGTATTTGCTCATGTGCCTCTTCTCTCTGCTCTCACAAGGGGATTTTTTATGGAAGAAGAGATTTGCTGGACTGCAAAATATACAAGAGCTTTTATTAAAAATAGGTCGCTTAACTCAGTAGCCTTTTGGAGAGACTGTAGGTGCTTGCTGATGGATACTGAATTCAGCAAGATCACAGTTAGTAGCATTTTGTTATATAGTATAGAGATTCTGGTGAATTCCGGTGATGGAGACCAGGCTGGACAGAGATTTAAAGCTCAGATATGTAACTTTCTTTTATCAGCTAACACATTGCTCTATGCCACTAATAAACGGGCAGTGCATGTCAGTTTAGCCTTTGGCAAATACCAGGGAGGTGAGGTGTTTTTTCCCCCCTTACCTGCTAGACTAACCAGACTTTCTCAACGGCTGCGCTATAACAGCACCCACTGCTGACAGCTGCATGTGGGTGCCCCATGGGCAGTAGGTTCTTGTTCCAGAACTGTCAGTTCAGGTTTCTCAGTCATCCTAAGAATCAGAGTCAAAACAAGCAAGAACTTAACAGCAGTCTTTGGGGGGGGGCGGGAAGGAAATCTCAAACTAACAAAAAAAACCCCAACCCAAACAAAAGCAACAAACCGTCAACTATCTGGTTGTGCAGTACTTAAAGACTTTTTCAAAAGGAGACCTGATTGCAGAAATGAATCACCAAAGCCATGTTAGAAAGCCAGCACCTGTAACAAGGTTGATTTATAAATGAAACCATAAAAAGCTGGTTTCATGTAAATTGTATTTGATATATTAAAAAAAATTAGACTGATCTCACTACAAAATACTACCAGTTTTCTTTTCAAGTCAATAGCATTTCTAAGACAAAAATATTTCACTGGATTTTGACTAAAGTATTGTTAAATAGCAAAAGGCATGTGAAATACCCTTGTATGTTTGGGATATGTTAGAAATTAATAAGGGAAATTTTCAGTTGATTCATGTAATAGTATAAAAATCTAGAAAGTATTTGTGTAATATTTAATTTATGGTTGCCTTTTTGTAAAGGATCCACAGGTTTATTTGCACTGGATTGCTCTTTTCACCTTTATGAGTAATGGTTCATTTTAGTGTTAAGATACCTTTGGAGATGGTATATTTGAAATGCATGTCTCTAAGAGTAATGTATTTTAATATTACAGATTTAGAAATGGCCATTGCCTACTGGAATTTAGTACTTAATGGAAGATTTAAATTTCTAGACTTGTGGAACAAATTTTTGTTGGTAAGTTTAAGTCTTTACATAATCTGGATTGCAGTAATTTCAAAGCTTGGAGGATAAATGTTTGAATTATTTAGTAGATGGAATGGACTGCTTTCACCTAGATCCCAGATACTGCACTTCATAGTGTGTACAAGAGAAATATGTTTTGGGGGCATGGAAGTGTGCAAACAGTAAAAATGAACGTGTGTAAGGGTTTTTAATTTATTGTTTTCAAATATAAATTTTCCACCCCACCAAACAGGAGCATCATAAAAGATCAATTCCTAAGGATACCTGGAACCTTCTTCTAGACTTTAGTACAATGATAGCAGATGATATGTCTAACTATGACGAGGAAGGTAAATATCTCCATTTTCTTTCACGAACCTGTGTTTTATGCTATATTTATTGCTGTGAATTTGCTTCGGCACAGCTGTCTATTAACAGCACAATTAGAATGTTACCATTTAGAGCTACTTTAATGCATATTGTTTTCTGTATGTTACTGCGGGTTTAAAAATGAAATGCTAAACTTTCTTAAATCTATTTTCTTTTTCTCTTCTCCATTTAAGTATGATTGCTTCAGTTTTGTTGAAGATTGGGCATGTGATGATAGGAAAATGAAGCTGGCAGCATACAGCGATTGCTAAACATAAGTTATTTCATACCAAACATGTTTCTTGTAAACTTTTGTACTGATCTTTAGTCTTCCAGTCCATCTGTAGCCAAGAACAGCTAATTACCTTCAGTTGTTGGCGGTGGGTCAGTTCAGTGAGAGGAGGAAACTGTAAACTGCTGCTCCTTCCAGAGCAGAGGGTACCAAACTTCTACAGTGTTATTTAGTAATTATGGACAGTTCTCCTTCCCTTATCAGTGACCAAATGGACTGCCACTCACAATAAATGAATGTAATTCAGAAAGATTAAAGGCAGAAAACATGTTTTAGTGATGTGGAGTAAAAACATTTCAAGGGGAAATAAACCCAAAACCCAATTCACAGTTATTTTTAACCATCCGGTTACCACCATGCACACGAGTGAGGATCTCTGTGGATATGACTGCTCAAAATACGTAAAATATTGACATGCATTTTGCTTACCTGTTGATAAGGAATGTGGAAAAGTGTCTGTAGGGCAGTACCAGCCTTCCAGCGCTGTGCACTGTACTGGACTGCTGGCTGTCGGAGTGAATTTTGCTGGGTTTGGAGTACTGATCCGAAGTGTGCTGATCCTAATGGATGAACATTGCATTCCTGCAAAATCAGGTTGTGAGCAGTAAATGTTGTAGTATGTTAAGGTACACTGTTGGCAGCAGCATAGATGGCTTCGTCCAGTGCTCAAGAAGCTACTGCTGTCCTGGAGATGAAGTTCAGCTACCGAAACCAGGACAGTTTTAAGCTAGAATTTTGTCAGTTGGTTGTTTTCCTTCTTCTTTTGTCAAGAAGTTGAAGGAAGTATACCCTTGAAAGACATGTGCATTAACTGGCTTGAAAGGGAGCACAAATCTTAAACCAGCTCTTAACATTTCACGCAAGAAAATCAAATTATCATTTTATGCTTGGAAGTATGCCTAGTTAAGACTGGAAAGTAAATACCTTCTTTAGATTCGAAGCTTTAAAAATAATGCCATGTTGAACTGAGTGCTTATGTTCTGGTCTCTTTTTTTCTTTTAGGGGCATGGCCAGTTCTTATTGATGACTTTGTGGAATTTGCACGCCCTCAAATTGCTGGGACAAAAAGTACGACAGTGTAGCACTAAAGGACCCTTCTAGAGAGTGTACATAGTCTGTACAAATACCTGAAATGGAAAATTGCACAGTCAATTTCTGCTGGCTGGACTGAACTGAAGATCAATCCTCACAATATGACTGAGGGTTGAGACAAACCTTTAAGGATACATCTTGGACCATATCATATTTCATTCTTCTACTGGTGGTTTGGGCTTTTCTTCTAGTCTGGACCACTCTTGCCTGTTAAAATTCCAACATTGTGGATTTCATCATGGATTTTTTTTTTTTTTTGTGGACCACCCTAATTTCATCTCCCATGAGTTCTAGAGGCTTTATAATTATTTTGAGGTTTCTGGTTTCACATAAAGCACAATGCTGGTCATCATCAGACAGCTGTTGTATGGCAACTGAATTATACAGGTCAACATCAAAACAGTTTTTAAAAGAATCCTTAAATATACGCTTGGGGCTGGTTGCAAAGACTGTATTGATAGCACTTCCTGCAAGAATGATATATTTAAGTGTGCTGGGTCCGATTGTTGTTATTTTTTCTTTTCTGGAAAAGTACAGGTATTGTCTAAGTGAGATGGAGTAAAAACAAATACAGAAATAAACAAGAAAAACCAAGGTTGATGATACTGGGGTATCTAGGTGCCTATCGGGATAGTTTGATCATACATCAGCTGATTGTGAGAGCAGTTGAAGTACAGCACAACTACTGTGCACTTACAGCACCCACGTTCAATGTTAGAGTCGGCCTCCAGTGAGTATCATTGAGATAAGATGTGTGTGTCATGATAGAATAATATCCTCTAGGTTATTATTCAAGAAATCAGATTTCATGACAGTTTGAAATGCTTAGGTGTCTGTCAAAGAAAGGTTTTTCATTTCTGTGGAAATCAAAAACTTGAATATACTGAATTTGTGTCTTATGTTTGCTACACAGTACAGTATTTTAAAATGGGACATGGAATTTTTATGGTTGAGGTATGACAAAATGAATGGCCCTGTTGTACAAGAAGCTGGTGAGTTTAATGTGAATCTAGGTTTTGAAACCATAAACCTGAGAAGTAATGTACAGGTACTGCCATTATGGATGACACCCATTTTTTAATTGTTTTGTTGAGTGTTCCTTAAATTGACATATCACTGTGGTTGCCAAATAAAGAAATTAGGAGTAAAGCTTTCCCAAACAAGCACAGATCAGATATGAAATAACTACACAGGCTTTGCTTAAATTATTTTGTTGATCCATCACTACTTCTTGTCTTACTGCATTTAACTAAACTGTTTTGTTCAAAACAGGTTTTATCGGATGCATTTCTTCTTTGTTTTTAATATTGCAAGAGCTTTTGAGCTGCTTTTGTGCTAAATGTGGTCTTTTACTCCTCAGTTAGTTACTTGTGAAGAGATTTGATTAAACGCTACTCTGTTAAACAAGCTGGGAAATGCCAAGCTCCAGGGGAAAAGAATTACTCTAGTTACAAGTAGGGATAGAGGTTTGAGTCTATGCTCTAAAGAGTTCTGTGCTAAGGCCAGAATTCTTACGAAATGATTAATTGGTACATGCACTGAAGAGCAGAATGCTAAAACTATTTTAGGAAAAAATTGACTATTAAACTACTAAAAATTTTTATTTGTATTCTCTGCAGTTGAGCAGAAGGCTCTGGCTCCCCTTAGTGCAGCGCTCCTTTAAGAAAACCCAATCATGCATTTATTTCAGGAATACAGTTCCACAACCATTGCAGACTTTCTCCAGCTACTGGAATTGGCTATGCCAAAAAATGTGTGTTTTGCTGCTTTCAGTATTTCCTTTCTCAGTTTTGTGTAAATATAAATGGGGACTTGAACTTACAGGGGCCGGGGTGGGGAAGGAGGCTCTACCGGGGATCTCCACGTGCTGTTTCTGTCCGAGGGTTTGGTACAGTTTCCGATTGATTAGTTCAGGTATATGCTGTCTTTAGGGAGAACTGACTTGCTTTTTATCCCAACAAGGACTCGTCCCTTGAAGAGTCTGAGACTGGGGATTGGCGTCAGGCTGTGGTGTTTTAAAGAATACTCCTTTTGAACTCAAGAGCTTTTCAGCAAAGTAGTGTTGTCATCAGTTTGGTACTACACACTTATAATTACTGTGTAATTATAAAGAAATACATTAAACTTTGTCTAATTATGTTGCAGGAAAAGGTTATTTGTGCTATGATGGCATCTTAAACATTTTCAAAAAGAGTGAAGTTGAAAGCAACGTTGATTTAACGGGGTGTTGTTTTAAGGACAAAATGCCTGGGTACAGGGAATATTTTGTATTGAAACGTGCTCAGATGTGGCCATGTGTATTTTCCTTTATATATTTGTGTGATTTTTCTTCCTTGGATTGCTTTAATTTGTAAGTGCTTACATCTTCAATTTGATGATCTCCCCTTACATGGATCAATTTAATTTTGCCAAATGTCGGGGAAAAAATGGTGAACATATAAAGTTTGTAACCTGTTTTTATACATTAAATATGTACAAAATTAGAAGTGCCCTGATATAAAAAACTTAATCTTGAGATTATATTTAGTAAAAAAAAACAAACCCCATCATTTACATATCTTGTAAATTCAAATGTAACTTCTTACAGTCCCTCTCATTACCAACAGAGGCAATAAAGCTCCAGTGAAATTGCCATGACTAAGTCTTCGCATGCATTGTTTCAGTGTATTTGTTTGTAAGACTTATTTCTAGAATGTGCTTTTAAGCAGGAAAAAAAAACCTGTGGAACATTTGTCTGCTGCATCAAATACATGTTATTGCTAAGTCTCAGTACTCCGCCACGTTGCCTACTGCTTGTGCTAAGTGCTTAGGAGTACAAAAGGGAGCTGGTGTGTTCCAGCCGCGCTGACGTCCCCAGCATGTGAAGGGAGACGCCGCAGTGACTTTGTTTCAGTGTGTTTGAAGGCTACATCAGTGAAGTGACTTTTTTTTTAATTGATCAACCTGTTACATATTAACTTATGACTTCCTTCAAAACTGTTTTACAATGAAATCCGTACCGAGAAATCCTTATTTAAGAAAGGTATAATTTTTTAAGAGTGCGTTTAATAAACTTTTGTCATTCACACTTTATTTAAATAACGTTGCCACCCGTCTTTGTAGATTATTTGAGTATCGTACACTCTGTGGGTTGGATTTTAAACCCACGGTGCCTTTCAGTCCTCTGAGCTCTCCAAGGGTCACCCACACCATTAAATGCTTGATGAAATTACAACTTTATATACCAGGAATCAGCCTTGGTGTTTATGCACCAGCTACTCCTACGTGAATCTCTTATGTGAGATTACAACGTTTCCTCTCTGAACTCAGTTCTGTCTCAGAGTATCCTATTTCAAGCCCTCCCTCCTCCCTTAAAGAGCTCAAAGGAGAGCTGGCAGGAGTCAGCACTGATAAACCTGTAAATCAAATAAGGAACTGGAAACCGCCCAGGAAGCCCGCGAGATGAAGGGGCTGGAGCTGTAACTGTAGGGGGAGAGGAGGAGGCTGGGGCTGGGCAGCCAAGGGACCTCGCAGCTGTTGAAGAACTGAGAATGATCCCAGCCCTGCAGAGCACTCAGTCTCCTTCCTCTCCAGCATATTTTTCCTCAAACATTTACATAATTAAAACAATGACACAGCTAGAAGTGAAAGTTTTATTTAATAAATATAATTCTCATAAACCATTTTAAAAACAACTTCTACTGACCAAGCTGTACAATAAGCAAGCACAGACTCTCTGTCAGAGCATCAAAAATAACGAGGCAGCCACAGTGTCAGAGGTCCAAGATTATTTGTACTAATTATTGCTACAGTTTCCAGTTGTCAATGCCCCTTATTTGTCCAAGATTAAGGATCATCATCATCTTTAAAAAGATACTTCTTCCAGAGATTACATAATTCAAGTTTTTCTCTTAAAAAAAAAAAGCACTGAAAAAAACAGGAGTCTCTGATTTGTTGTTGCTGCATGCATAGAACTAGAAATTTCTCATAGGGCTGTAACTGGAAATTGTGAAAATGTATTCTTTGCTGCAATGATGATTTTAGTCTTATTTTCAACCATTTTTACCCTTTCTGAACTCTGCCCCCTGGGTTATCTTTTATCCCATTCCCAAAATGTAAAAACATTGAGAACCCACTGCTGTATGAAACAATTCCCTTTAAAACTGCTGTGGAAAAAAATAAATGCACCCAAGGCAGTCAGGTGCACCGAGCGTTTCTTTCGGAGAAGTCACTCTGTGTCAGGAACAGCCATACGGGTCCCAGCCTCCCCTTTCCTGTTCTGTGCAGAGGGCTTGAGCCCATGGCCCTGCCAGTTTTTTTGTGTCCATGCATTTATACAGACTGGAAACAACAACGACAACAAAAAAAGTTGCATCTACAGTGATGGCAATTGTATGAACTTACTATAATACAACATCATAGCGTGGCAACAGCTGGGACAAGGCGAAAACTTCAAAGTGAAGAGAATGTTCATTTTAAGAAAAGCCACAGAAGCTGGGGCAGCACCCTGGGAGGCTCTAGGCAGTTGTTTCTGATGCCTCTATGAGCAGGATTTAGCTGAAGGAAAAACATCGATGGAAAGCAGGAGGCTTGCTAGGACGACTGACAGCAAGAATTGGTACAGCCATGAGCATCCCACCTTGCCTCCTCCTGTTTATAAACAGTCATTCCAATAGAGAGAAGAACCCAGACAAATCATGCCACTGGAAGCAAACAACAGAAGCAAAGAACACACCAACAATAAAAACATTGACAGAAGCAACCCAGATCTGCAAAGGAGAAAGTCCAACTGGGAAATCATTTAGGAACAGAAAAAAGGCTCAATTAGTCCATGATGACTGGTTCACCCAACTCTAGCAAGAACTCCTTTAAAGCAATGATGGCTGAGTAAGAAGGCAGCGGCGAGTGCCGTGACGGTGCTGTGAGAGTTATTACGTAGTCTACGCCAAGAAAGAGAGAATCGCAAAGTAAATGGTTGAGAAGCACATTGTGATTGAGCACTTTTGAACACTGAATTTCACTCAAATCACTAATATTTATAAGTACGGCAGTGTCAGATACAACTATTAAAAATAACAGGGACTACAGCCTTGATACAGTTCTAGCACTAGAAAATGAGATTTTTTTTTTTTATTCCCAATATAGAAGTTACACTGTCATAAAAAAAACCCCATGTTTGGAAGTAATACCAAAGGTTTCTAGTAAGAAATTATAGTTGCCCAATATGTGTTCTAAATTGCATAATCTCCTCTCAAATCATATTTTGCACTAGAAAACAACACATTATTCTGGAAATGTAAAGCCTAAGTTTTCAGCCTGCCTTCCTATTTGTTTCCCCTTCCCCTGTAACCTTAAAAAATATACAGAATATTTTAAGCAGAATATTTACACTGTTTCACAAACTAAAATTCAGAGCATGTTCCCACTTAATATCTTCCACTGCACCCTTTAAAAAGCATAGGTTTGGCAACTAAAGCTCTGTTTTTCTAAGTAATAAAACCAAACCCTCTTTTTCACAGAACAAAACCTAAAATCTGCTGAGAACGCCATCCTGTTCTGAAGGTGGCTGTGCAGAAGGTGCTGCTTCAGAGACTCTGCATAGTAAAGTGGCCATACCCCAGCCTTGCTTTTGACTGGGAACATCTACCATAGGCCTTTCTGCTGTACATTATGAGTTTCAAGGCTAAGAGGTAATTACAAAACACTTCCTCTCCAGGAAAAATTCTCCCTCACCCATGCACTCTAAACCAGAGAGGAATGCTAGTGCTGTGCTGCACTGCACAAGCTGCATTTTGTTCAGTCTTCTTCATGAAGAATTCTGCACCGCACCCAATATGCGGCAAGTGGTTTCATACACTTTAGCTGTCAGAGAAATGCACAAAATCAACCTTCCTTGAATAGAAGCAATTTTAAAAGATTTGTGACATCAGTACAAAAACCAGGGTCACTTCTTCCATCCAGAATATAATAAAAAAATCTGGTCTTATGCAAACCAATTCTATGTTCTGCTAAAGGAGAAATTACTGGTTTATATTTACTGCAAATAGAAAAATATACCTTGGCAGACAGATGTATTCTTAAGTTCTTCCTGAACTGTTTAAATGCATGTTTCTTCGGTAACCTTACAAACACTGGGAAAAGGGAAGGTTTGGGAAAAGGGAGAAGAGGAGATGGAAGGTTTAAAGAAACACATAAATGAATGCAAATTATTCTTCAAATATAGGACCATGCTGCTTTTGTGCAAATACAGTTAACATATTTGTGTGGTAAAAGCCAAAATATGCACATGTACAAAGTCGAGCCAATCAAAATGCTTGGAGCGGGGTTGTGTATCAAAGCCTCTACCTTCTAACATACAAAATTAGTCCCAGTTTGTTTCAATACACTAACCAGAGACTAGCGGGGTTACACGGTCACACAAACGGACTGTATGACTGGGATGCGATGGCTGACGAGGACAAACACGCACTTCTGAAAAACGAAACACTGTGATTCCGACAGACAATACACAGCTAAACAGCAGATATCTGATTAGACTATTTCAAAGCATTCTCTGTTCCCCAGCTATCCAGTGGCGGCATGGAGGCTCTCAAAATGAGAAACTATTAAACAGATTTTTTTTTAAAAATATATGTGATATATAAAGAACATGACAAGAGTAGGTGAAATCCAACTGTAGTTTGTTACTAATGTATATCTGGATGAAAGTTTTCTTTGGGAATGGACAGATGACCTTCAGTTCATTGCACAGGAACTGGGCTTCAAACGAGATGCAGTCACAAGTGTCATACACTGATACCCATTACAGGGGAGTGTACAAGACTCAGTTTTCAGTGATTTCTTAATCACCTGGATAGCTGATGTGAGGATCTAGTATACAATTGAAACTGTCAAGCTTTACCTTCACTGCATTTATGTATTTGAAAGCACAATACAGAAAAGAACTATGAACACCAAACTAAACACTTTTTAAAAATGAAATTTTGCTACCTTTCCATTTATTTTTTGTTTCATAATTTGTTTTTAGAGCACTTTAATCAATTTGTGAACTCTCTTCATCTATACCAGTGGGACGAAACCCTCATAGACTGTACATTCAAGTCACTAGAGTTTTAAAACAGGTTGCAATGACAATTTCTTTACTTCACAAATGTGGCCTCCAATAACGAGATCTTGAAAATTCCACAGCACTTGCAGCCTTCAGTTCAGAGTGGAGCTTCCAGTCATTAATGCAAAAATAAAGTTCCAAAAGGAGAACTGAAATAATACCGGTAAAAGTCATGAACAAGAATAACAAACAGAAGAGCTGTTAATAGAGAAGGAACATCTGAAGTATCTGATGCAAGGGAATTTGGACCTTTTGAACACTTCCTCTCCTGCAGCTGTTTGAACTTGGGAGAACCTGGAATGACCATGAGAAGAGGGTCCTCCCCTCTGGCAGCAGCCTGAACCCCTCTGAGATCTCATCCCAGGAGGGGGAAGATGTGTCTGTCTGAATTATGAGATACAGGTTTGTCATGTAATTCGCTTGGATGTCAGAACTTAAGCCAAACAGTGCAAAATTGTGCAGGCAGGGTGGAAGCAGCTAATAGGGGTTTAGTCCAAATCCTGCACTTAACTGCATCTTTATTAAAGAAATTCTTGTAGGTATTATTTACAGTCTGTGTTTGATTTATAGCTTATTCCACCCAGAGAGAATTCTAATATGCAGCTTTACATCTTATTCTGTCTGACAGGAAGATTCTTCCAATTATTGATAGGACTTCTGTGTCAGAAGCTGACTTAAAACTGGAAATGGTCCAGAAGCAGCAGCATTTTTCCAGTCTCTAGCCACAATAAATTGCTGTGCCTAAGGCGACACTCTACGGGTGCCATTGGTAGCAGTTACCTCCTTTTATCTCCCACATCTAAAGACAACCCGTCAGGGTTGCCACCCTAGCTGAATGAACAGGCAAACCTTGCTACCCAGCCCCAAAACATGCAGGTGCATTTATACTGGGACAACAGATGTACCTGCAAGATGTACCATTCAAAGCTCCTTCTGTGCAATTTGTTTTTATTGGCATACATAGGTATCAAAACATTGCCATCAATATCTCAGATCCTTCACATATATGAAGATATTTAAGCATTAATTGTATCTTCAAAGTACAACATGACCAAATATAAATACATGAAAAAGAATAAAACATGCAAAAATTCCTCAACTTTAAAAGGATTAGTAATTAAAAAAATTTATGCTAGTGAGACTTAAGCACAATCTGTTGATTCTTACACACACTTCCATGTCAGAATCAAGAACTGTTAACAAAACACACAGGGCATAAGAGGACTGGCTTCTGAATTATTCTTTAAGAGAACAGTGAACTGTGATAGCCCTTATTATTCCAAATTATTGATTTGGCATAGTTAACCATTTTTCAAAGCAATGACTAATATACTGCCATTCATACACCAGCATAAATATTTGAATTGTATTTAACTCTCAGAAATTAATACACAGATTGTTTATAGAACAGTTACGATCCACGGAAATAACAAAATTGATTTGCTACCTGCTAAAGACAGCATCTGTGAGAGACAGCTCAAAATGAATGGGTGTGTTTAAACTGAAAGGTCATCACGAAAAATGAAATCTTTTTAAGTTCCATTGTGCAAATTCAGTTCTGTTGAATCACTCAAATTTGGAAGAAGAAAGACTCTATCACTGCACTACAGTGACGTCTCAAGTATCAAAGGCAGGATTCCAATCTGCCTTTCCAATCTGCCATATGGTAACAAAAACGATTAAATGCTCAGAGATAAAAGCATTCCTTAAAAAATATTTAGCAATTTGTGGGTATAATCAGGAAAAATACGGGAAGTGATTACAGTCCAGATGACATTATGCTAGGCTACAAGACAAGCCACTATTTGTATTGAGAAGTCATGCTAGTCTTTTCTAGGGCAGGGATGCAGCACTGAACTCACTTCAGAACCTACTAGAGGTGTGTGAACACCACATGGCTTCCACAAGCATTAACAAATGTCCCTGTTAACAAGTGGGTGAATCCATTGTGGAGAGAGTCAAGATGCTTCTGTCGTTGGCATAGAAGGGATCCGATGAACTCCATGATCTAAAGTAACAATAAAAGAAAAGTTTGGCTGACTGGGAATTTATAATCTAGAGGTGAGGAGAAACGTCTATGAAAGCAAAAGATAGAAGTGCTATGAGATTAGGCAAATGTAACTCTCTAGAAGACTAATCTATTAATTTCATGTAGGCACCTGAACTTCATTCAAACCTCTGAAAGCAGAGTGCAATTAATCATGCCAACCATGCAATTAACAACTCTGGCAAAGTTTGCTCACAGCTACAGGTATACCCAACACTATAAACTAGAATAACCAGTGGTTTCTATGCCAGTTTTACAAGTGAAGTTTTAATGTGTGCCTCTAGGAAAATCTGAATGTGGCATGTGTAAGGTGTGAATGCTACAATTTGATACAGCCCAAGGTTGTTCTGGTGCAGCCCTGTGGAACCCTCAGCCAGCCATGGAAACCCAGTTTGCTGGTGGCCCAATGCTAAACTTCCGTGCACCTAAGGTTGTGGGACAGGCAAAACTTATCTACAGACATGAATCTCTTTTATTCCTATTGTTAAGTTAAAATTTTAGGCATCAAGAAAACTACCTAACATGCTTTTGATCAATGTGGGATCTCACAATGACTTTCTCTTAAGGACAAATTACCACTTAGGAAGAAAAACTATTCTAGTTGAACAATAATATAGGACTGTGTGTGAAAAGCTGACGACCAGAAAGCTGGAAGGCAGGAAATAAAAATCTAACAAACTTATGCTTCAAATTTGCCTCTGTCAGAAATCTGCTGTTTCTTTAGAACTCTCACATGCAGTGCCTTGACACGAGTACTACTCATGGGACAGCTGAAAATTCACTAATGAATTCTACTGTACAAGACATGTATGTGATCCAACATTCTCAATATTTTAGTGACTGACAAGTTGACAGACAATTTAATGGAACAGACAGACAAAAATGCATTTTATCATACCACACCACATATTTTATATTCTAACTGGTGAATGAAGCTATAGAAAATACTCCTCAAATACATTTTACAAGCAGTAAATTAAGTACAAGAGACTATATTCCTGTGGCCCACTTCTCCAAGCATTTGTACAACTTTGATTCACCAAAGTTTCTATCAAAATTTGATACCATATTTGATTTCATGTTCACTCATCGGATTTGACAGAGCATCATATTTGACAGAATATCAGAAGCACAGAACACCACACAAGCTAGTTACAGCAGCATTATCTAAAACAGTGCTTTTCATTCTACAGCACACTCACAGACAACATATTTATCAGCATCACTTCATTCAACACAATTTGCAGCTATCTCCTGGTTGAATAGGCAGCTGTTTTATAAAACACACGTACTCAAGGGATCATCTTGTTTGGGGCTGCACGCTCCTCTGAAGATACCAGCTCTAGGTAAAAATCAAAGCAGCTCAAGCTCATGAACAAAGGCTAAACAGTTAAAAAAGAAAAAAAATCACCGAATAGACTTCTTAGCTGTACCTTCAGCGTTTCACAGCTTGTAACTGCCTCATGTGATTTAAGCAATTAGTACATTGAAAAAAAAAAATTCACATATGTGAATTTTGGTGGGGTGTATGGGTGTGGGGAAATAGTCTTAGTACCTTGACTTTTGGACTAGGCTTTCATGTCAACACCGAGTGGAAGGAATTGAAGTAATTGAAGAAAGCAAATAAGACTGAAATTAAAGAAAAAAAACCCCATCTTTTCTAGTTGTGCAGTACATAAATTAAGAGAAGGTAGAAGGTGGTTCAGAGTAATTTCAACCAGAGGCAGAAGCAAAAAGTACAGAACTTCAAGCCTATAGTGTAGCACCAGGGTAGTTTTGCATATTCATTAAACACAATACTAACTTCTTTGTTCTAACAACTCTAAAACTATCCAGCTAGACAGAACTTAAGTCTGAAAATTACATGAGGTAAGCAGACAAGAAACCTGAGAACAAGCACTCTCCAAAAACTGTTTAATATTCTGTCAAATATGAGTTATCGCCAATAAATATTTGTAAGTTCTTATAGAAAGAAAAATTGAGTGGAAAAAAGAAGGAATTGTAAAAATTTAAATGCATTGCAGAAAACAAAACACAGAATACCTACCTTATAGGACTACACATTAATAAAGCAAATCTTAACTAAAAATGTGTGTTAATTAGACAACAATAGATGAAAAAAGTAGCATGAGAAGTTCCTCATTTGGAAAGCAGTTTTACAGAGAAGCAGAAAAAAACTCAAAACACTTAAAGCAACTGCTACCAAAATGTGGATTTTTAGACCAATTAAATGCTCGTCTTATAGATTAAAAATTCTATTAAATTGTTTATTTTATACATCATGCCCACTTTCTATACAGCAAGAGTTTGAATTAAAAATGTACTTATTCATAACAATTCATTTTTTCATATGGAATGAAACATTTTGCATAATCATACCCTAGATTTGTAGAAACATTGAATAAATTTCATAAGCAAGCCAGAAGAGAGAAACTGAGTGAAATCACAGACACCATGTTCAACACAAGAGTTCAAAACAGAGATGTACTATATACCAAATCAATACCTAAAGGCAGAATCAGGACTGACAAAGCTTGTCAGTGAAAATTACCCACACAAGATTTTATACTGTATGAATGGTATCACAGCCTTTAACCAGAAGAAACAAAGTTGTTCAAATACAAAATAAGCTTCCTTGAAAAATGTGTAAAGTGCAACTTTTTCAGGTTTGGCTTTTGACCAATGAAGGACCATGATATCATTCAGGGACTGAGAGGTTACGATGTACACCACACTACTTTTATTTCTACCCCCAAATATTTCCATGTTTGTTTGTTATCCCTCTTTATTTGGAAATGGGGAGATGGCACATTAGCAGATTTAGTAAGAGGTTTTCTCACAGTTATGCTGACTGCAAGAGCAGAATCGTTCCTTAGATGAATTCCATTACTCCAATGAGCTTTTATTCCGTTGAGGTTTGTTTCACACGTGGTTTGTGAAGGAAAAAGTATTACTTAGCAGATACTTTGGAATGGCACACATGATTTTGACAATATATTTTCTAGAACCAAAAAAATGTTTAAAATTCTTAGAACCTGAAGGGTCTGTTCTGTCAATCACACTGACTTTAGAAATAGATTATAAAAGTTATACTACAAAAATAATTCATCTTCGTATCAATCAATGGCTGAAAGACTTAAGAGACTCTCCTTCTAACAATAAAGTTATATTTAAGGGGGGCAGTGTGAGCCTTTTCTATATTTTCAGGAGTAATGCAAGCTCCAAGGTAAATATTTGGAGGTTGTACATCAAGAACCAAAGGGAAAAATCTTTCTTTTGACTTTACAAAGAACTCCTGATTTGTGAAGGCAAAAAAAAAAAACAAAAAAGAAAAGAGTGGCAAGGCTTGATTTTCTACAGGGAAGAACGTACAAAACAAGAGAAATTACAACAGATACAACACAAGAACTTGTGGTAAGCAAACTAAATGTTTCAACAAAAATCTTTTTCCCCCTCCCCATCCCAGAAGAAAGCACTCAAAAAGAAACAAGAAACTAATCTTTTAGTATGAAAAAAAGTACAATGAAGAGTTGCATTTCCTACTTAAATAAGCAAAGCCTGCAGCTGGTTCACTAGACATCTATTGCTGCAGGGTCATCAGGTTCCAGTTTATAGGAGAATCGTCTGCAGCAAAGGCTATTGAGAGAAATGCCGCACCTGTTGACTCGGCTTGAACTACATCTTCCCATTAGTCGTTCCAGCAATCTTCTAACAGATGTGCATGCTGTTTCCCCATCTGAGAAGCAGCACATGGAGTCCAAGCAGTTGATACCTGAACCTGCCTCAGCAAGCTGCAAGGAGGAAATAAGAAAGAAAAAATCAGTACTCACAGATTCTAGCAATGAAGATGCTACCAGAAAAGAGTCAGGAAAAGCAGGCTTTCTTAAAGTTAGTGTTGAACATTTTTCAATTTTACAGGAGAACTACTATGATGTACTCTATTATTACTCCTCTTCCTAAGGTCTATATACTCTAAAATCTGATCTTCCCAAAATTCGGATGCAGCTGTGGTGAGCATATTGAAATCTTTTAGCACCACCTCTACTTAATGTTGGATATAAACTGTTTAGCAGTTCTCTGTTACAGCTAAAATGAATCTCTGGAGCAGAGCATCCTGCAGTTTAACCTGTGATGCCATGATTAACCTCAGCAGAGGTACAACAACTTATACAAGTAGCAGGTCTGCCCTATTTTAAGGGAAATCTATCAAAAGAAAGCTTCAGACTAGGGCTGAATACAATGCAGCAACCTGATTGTAGTAATTTTTCCTCAGGAAGCATGGAATGCAGTTTGCTATAACTGTTCATACTATCTCACTATCACAGATACTCTTGGCTTGGCAAGGAACAAAAACACAGTCCTGATTTTGTGAATATGTTTTATCTAACTAGAAAGAAGGCTCATGTTCGAATGGTTTGCTCATGTTCATAGCAGTAAGAAGAATAATTCAACATTATCATAATAAACTTTCTACTGTTCATTCTTTGTAGTTGACAAAAAGACTCAAATAAAATGAAAGCAGGAGTACAAAGACATATGGGTTCAAGTTAGGTGCCATCTATTAGTGTGCTTCTCTATATTAATTTTTTCCACACAAGTCAACTACAGTATAACTAAGATCTAACTGAAATCTAGTACTGATGGAGAGAGAATATCCAAAACTGACTTTAGTATCATTTCCAAAAGGAAATAAAAATGTGGAGTGTGAGGGTGCTTTTTAATTTAATTTGAAGCTCTCCATGACAGCATCATATCAAAGAAACACTGAACACAGGCTAAATTCAAGCATTATTGATCCTCACTTCACTCTCAGACTCCACTGCATGCAGAAATCTGGGAGGAGGGATCTTATTCTATGACAGGACACAGCTCATTTAACATCATCCCCCAACTCTCCATCCTGTGTGCAAATGTCATTCATTATTGTCTAAAGACTTTGATTCCCCACTTCAGTTTCTTACATGCCACCCACACTTGCCCATCAGTGCAAGGAAAGCAAAGAACTTCACTCTTTCCTATGGGAATGCTTTGCTATGAATGGACAGGTTCCTTCCTAATACCTCAAAACAGGCAACTGGCCAAATTATAGCTTCGTAACAGAACAACTCCTTATACTATAAAAAGGTGTCAGTTAACAGAAACGAGAGGCATTTGGAAATCCAAGAGGAAAATCAGGAGGGAGTCACAGAGGCAGAAGTATATCTCTTCCTACGCCTGCCCCTTCCTCAGATCTGTTCTGCATTCCCCATGGTCCCTCCAGATCTTCCTGTCACACTGCTTAATGTGATGCTTACAGGACAGTCAGTTAACAATTGTATGAACTTACAGAACACATTACAAACTGAAACCCTTGATTCAGCTGCCGCATCCGCCATGAATGAACGCAGGCAGAACACACACTTCTGACTAACTTGCACTCATTCAGAAGGTGTTCTGGACACAAAACGAACATTTATTATGACAATGAACCTTAGAGACAGAGCAGAAGCATCGCAACTGACAGGTCTAAAAGGGTATTTGGTTAAAACCAAACCAAATCAAACTAAAACACACCTCAACAGAGCCCGAGTCCCTAAATGCCCTTATCTGATGACCATTCCATCTGGTCACAACTGAAGTGTCACAGAAGATAGAACAGCACTATTTGCAGCATTGCAGTCCAAGCAAATGTGACCTTTACAGCCACTTCACTCTGCACTCAGTCTATCACACAAGAAATTGCACAGAGCAGAAGGAATTCTATTTAGGAGGTCAGAAAGCAAGCTCCCTGCTGCATATGCAGCAATCTTCACAGTTGTGTTCACAGCAATACAAAAACTTTCAACATTCCTACTTAGGATTTCAAAAAGAATATTTAGTCCATCCATTACCTTGAAGCAGATCAAGTAATACCTTTGAAGTTACTGTAAAAGGTCAGTTACATGTCAGATCACATAGACGAGGCATTTTTCTCCCTAGAAGCTGCTGACCTGAATACTAGCAGGTTCTAGATATTCTTCCAAGACTGGCAGAAAAGGAAGCCAAGAGTAACCCAAACTAGCTTCCACGAAATGAACCCTCAGCTTTGGATTATGGAGGGCTGGCGTCTCTTCTTCATTGGAATTTCCCTTGTTGTTCTCGAGATGGATAATCACAAAAAGCTAGGATCATGTTTCAACCACAATTTATGGAAAAGCTAATATTACCCTTCTAAAAAAATGCAGCAAATATCTTCTTTAATAAGCCTGGAAACAATATTTAAGTTTTATTAAACTCACAGTTAAGTGTACAGTAATACTAGGAGAGCATTAAGGACAACAAAAATTAAGTCAATTTTACATGTAGATATATTGTGTATCACTGTCTGGTGAACATTGTTTTTTATATCTATTTCCACCACCTAGAAGGAAGATACTTATATTATGCTACAGAGTCCCTTTTCTCAGCTTTCTCTCCGTGGCAGAAAATTATGATCATAGTTTTATATCAAGGTATAACCTGGCATAATAAGGCAGAAGTGTATAATGGTCTCTGAAGACCTGAAAGAAAACCCTAAGGAAACAAAAGGCAGGACAGACTATGTTTTAAAAAAATATAAGTATAGAGAAATATCTGATATTATTCATATTTGGGCTGCAAATAAAGTATTTTCATAAGGTAAGATGTGAGATCACAATAAACATAATACTTTATGATAATGGCCCATTTCATGTAATAAATCCAAAAGAAACTGAAGTGCAGAATTAAAGAATGATTCAGCCAGATAAGGAGGGGGAAAAAAAAACCAGAAATCACAACACATACTATGATGCAAATTTTCTTGCAAATATTAAAAATATGGCTATTTCGGAAATGGCTTCATGATTGCCTATATACGATATATAAATAAAAATATATATACACACACATTAGGGTAGAATGGGGGTACTACCTAGTGAACGTAAGAACTGTCGGGTAGGTTAGATGGATCTAGCAGTTGCCTATTGTCCTCCCCTCTGTGCCTGCTTTCAGCAAAGTCACATGCTGAGCTGACTGAACCCTTATCTTCTTCCATCTAGAAGGACAGAAAAGCAACAAATCTTACAAAGCGCCACGCGTGCATTGCTTTAAAAGTTACCATTTTATATGAATTTTCATTTTACAGATCTGTTCCTGACAGAACAAGACATATTTACAAGGTAGAGAGGCATTTTTTTCCCAAGTTAATCTATGGATCAAACACAAGTTTATCAGCGCACACTATTAGAAGTTTTCAGTCTTTTTGCACACCACAGACTACAAATGGGGAAAACCCAACAAATTTTAAAGCTATTTCAAATTTTCAGACTTTGGTTTCAGATTTTGGAGTTTCAGTTGTTTTTCCCCTTCTGATAGAAAGGGCCATTTCAGTTTGTCTCATTATAGGGTAGTCTGTATGCCACAAGACATACATTTCAACTTAACATTTAATCACACTGAAATATGTTGGGACTTAGTTAAACAGGAAACACATTTAATCCTGTACATGAGGTTAAGAGCAATGCTGACTGTTTTCCTGAGCCCAGGTCCTAGATGCCAACACATCTGATGCCATATGGAAATCCCAGAAAATACATACGAGATGGTTAATACTAATTGTGGTTATTACAAATCCACAATTAAATAAAACCTTGCTCCCTACCATAAATCTCACTTTTTATAACCCTTTTTCTAAGAATATTAAATGTAACGTTCTTAAACAAAAACCAAGAATGTTGACATTGAACAACTTCTGTGGCATTTACATTTTCAATATTCCTTCATCTCTATGAATCAAGTAAACCTACAAATGACAAATCATTTCACTTCTCCAGAATCATTAGACAAAAGTATCTTCAGATAAGGATACGTGCATGTTTTTGACTGAAGATTAATGTGAAATAGTCTATTCTTCTCTTATTTATTCCTTCTTCCTACAATATTAGCTAACTGATCAGTACCACACTATGCTAACAAAATATACAAACCTGTAAAGGAAGAGGCTACCCTTGTTTAAAGTTTAGCATACTAAGATGTTCTGGTATACGTCACTAGCGTGAATGCATGTTTGCACTTGTGTAATCTTCTAGGAAATAATAAATTCCTTACAGAAAACATGCTGCAAAAGGAACAGAAACCTGTATATTCTTGACTTGTACACAGCTGGGCTGGATCGCATATGAAAGCTATTAGGAGGGGTATCCTATGAAACAGTAACTAGAAGAAAACATACAGCGGAGGCCATAAAGCCAGGGCCAGAAGCGTTGAGTCCAGAGGGCAGCTAAAGAAAGCAGATCAGTACAGAGATGAAGGGAAAACAAAGCAACAAGAGACTCACAGGACTGCAGACAGGGAAATAACAGGGTCTAGGCTGTACTACGGTAAATGCTACAGTTTGAGAGTCCCAGATAGAATGTTATGCACTGACAACCTTCCCTGTAAATAAAAAACTTTTTTGTGTTTTAAATGTCCATAGTATTGTGTACACTCATATCGCAGTGTTCAAAGGCAAAAACTCTATAGTAAATACAGTTATTCCATCAAGAAGTAGAATCAAAACCCCTGTCCAGGTAACACTTCTCACGTGTAGCTTATTACTTTGGACAGTTGTCAAGCACAGAGACATGGATACATACATATACACACAAAACATTGTTTATAAATTAAAAATTGAAATGGGATACAATGGGGACACGTTAATACCCTAACATATATGCTTCAGGTGTCCAAGCTACAGAGGAAAGCAATACTGAGTTGCCAGTCTCCAGTTAAGCACAAAGTCTGCACCTGACTTGCACTGCCCAATTTCATCCTAAGTTACAAAAGTGACAGGAAAGTTCAAAGGCAAGAGTTGAATGGGTATATACATCACCGCACTTCTGACTTGCAGGAATCACATGGACACTTAAGACCTGTAAGACCCCCCCTTAAAACCTCTAAACTATACATCACAAATTTACATAACAAAAACTTGAGCATTTTTTGCACACTGTGAACCCTATAGACATAAAAATTGATTATAACATTGTACTTGTCTTTTAATTTACATTCATACAGGTACTCTCCTTTTGTATATCAATAAAACAATAAGCAGAACAGGGTATAACTCAGTTTAACTTCGTGCTATGCTCCTTCTGAGGTTTTTAATATATATATTTAACAAACAACAAAAATCTGCTGAAGTCTGTTCACCAATCTACACACATTACTGGGTGGGCACATACAAATGAGGCGTGACAGAATTAGCTGCTAACAGCTACATTCACTAGGCAGCTGTTTTGTTTCCAATTCCTCGCTCTCTCTGCTCTAATGCTTTTGGAAAACAGCTGCCCTGGACATCACAGAAACCAATCCATAGTCTTCACTGCAACTTCAATTTTATGTAATACAGTGAAGTGAATAGTTTCCATCTATTAACCAATCTTCCTTTTTACTGTTTTAGGTAAGGATCCACAGGACAGATTCCAAACTTCATCCAAAGACTACAAATAAAGAACTAGATAGAAACAAGGATCTGGGTTTTTCTTATTGCACTTTACACCTTCAACTTCACAGAATAAGGTGCTCAGTGCTGGTACTTCAAGAATCTACTCCAGGGCGAAAATTCAGACATATAAGAGAATCAGATTTGCATAATCATTTGTAACTCATGGACAAAGCAAATTTCCCATTTTTTGCAACCCCTTCCCTAAGCGCAATGTGACAAAAATCCCCTCAAGTAAGCAAGCACTCTTCCTGATTTTAGTATTTTAATAACTACAGCACTGCATTCACAGACAGCTTTATTCTTCTTTCACCATCCAGTTGCACAACTAGAAACGTGTTTTGTTTTGAAAAGCTTAACAGAATCTTCTGTTATAAAACCTTTGGTGCAGAGAGGAAGTACTACGTAATTCACTTTAATAATTCAGTGAGAAAACAGAAGTTTACTGGAAATACGTTTATGTAACATTTTAAAAAGATGATTTATTTACATGACACTGACAAACCAAGAATTTTAAAAGCTAACTTGGAAAACCTTTTGCAGAGGAATCTCCCCAATATGTTGCTGAGTTTACTAAAACTCAAGAGGCGCACTGCAGTTTGCTTATTCTAAAGCTAGTAAGGGCTGAATTCAAAACCAAAACCAAAGCACCACATGACTGCCTCACTGGGGTGCATGGAAATCTAAGCTGATACATTTCACAGTGGGACAACTCACAGCTAACCACAACAGTCATTACATGTTTTGCCTTGCAAAGGTGCAGTAAATTTTCAAATGAAAGAAAAAAGGTTCTCTTTTTTTTTTCTCTCCTCTCTATAAAAGGACATGTATCATCTCGTTCGATTAAGCACTAACATTTCTCTGCTCATCCTTTACAATGTCAGCTTACTGTCTCCTACTTACTCCTCAGTTAAACAAATGGCAATTAAGTCCCCCAAATGTAGTTTGGTTGATTCCTCTAGCACGTAATTGCATATTTTTAAACAACAATCACCTAAAAAATATATTTTAAAGTAATCAGATTTTTACATTAATTCTTGCCATAGAATGTAAAAGTACATAGGATTGGGACAAAACATCGAACAGGCTGAGACACTGTTGATGCATACGAGTGTTTAGTCTTAGAAAAGAGAATCAGCATTTGATAGCATTTTGTGCGCTGAATTCAGTGCATTTGAAAAGCTTCAGAACCATAATGGTTCACCTGCACAGACACACGTACACTCTGATCTCTTTTTGAATAATTGTCTACGACTTTGTAGCCAAATGCCTTAGGAATATGTATCTATGCACATTGAAAACAAACAACACTCACTTTGTGTATGCACAGAACAAACACAAAAAGCCTTAGTCTTAGCTGCACAGGTGTATGTACGCACCCAAACTTAAAACTTTTTCTGCTCTTTCAACACAAGTGAAAGCAAATTAAAATGGGGCAAACAACTCACAAGAAATTGCTGCCTGAAATACATGGACTTTCCTGTCATGGCCTTATGAAGCTGAAATTATCCAGCATGCACAAAGCACTGTTAATTTTGTTCATAAAGAAATTAAAAGCATTACAACCATGCTAAAAACCGATAATTTAAAAATGGATGCAAGAAGAGCTAGATCTGTATTCTGAAAGTTGAGCATCATGCTAGGGATGTTTTTTTTCCAAAAAGAAGCACGTCCAACACATGCTACTTAGGAGAAGCATTTGGCTCAAAAACACAGAGCAAAGCCAAGAAATAACCAAACTGAATGTATCTGCACTACAGGTATTGCCCTCTCAAGCCACTAATATTCATGCCTCTTCCCATCTCTCTCAGCACTGGTTAGTTCACCTTCAGCATGCATAAGAGTTGATGAGGAACTGTCCCTCCTACTCTACCTAATTTTGCTCAGCTGATTCCTTGCCCTGGACAATGGCTGCAGTGCGATGAACTCGTCACTTAAAGCAACTCTGCTGGAGTACATCTACAATCAGACAGAGAAGGGATGGAACATACATGTCAGTAAGAAGCAGCAGTAATTTTCTAAGAGAAAAGACACAGGACAAGACATCATTATTTAAGTGGAATACACATCATAAACAAAACACAAGCCTGGTACCTTCAGAATAGCTCCTTGGATCATCACAGCCAGGTATTGTTTCGTAGGAACATTCTGAAGTGTACCTTAGCTTTCATACTGAGAAAAAGAAGCCTATACACTTTTACACTTACACTTTACCAGGCATCTTTATTCAGTATTACCTTCCTGTCTCATTAGTGCTGTGATGTATATTTACTCAAAGATTTATATTTTGATTCAAATTTACCTTATTGTCAACTTCTTCCTATATGATTCTGTGACATTCAGAAATTACCCAGAAGCTACTTCAGGGCAACAGATCTAAGTCAAACATAGTAAGATGGATTTTCTTTAAGGTCAGCAAAAACACCCTTGGAACACAGCAAAACCAAAACCAACCCAAAACCCACATGTGCACCTTAAATGCATTATGGAAGGTAAAGTTAACCAAATTCATCCCTCTATAAAAGTAATTTCACACTTGTCTGTCATAGTTTTAATACACCGACTTCCCAAAATGAAAGAGATTGGTTTTAAGTGGTGACAGATCAATATTTACATTTAAAAGTTTATCCTTAGCAGAATTTCTCAAGTGTTTCTCTCTTATGCCTTTTAAATGTCTTTGCTCTCTATACATAACTTAGCTACATGTAATATCTAACAGACTGAATGCTGATGTTGCAACCTTACAGTACACAGAAGATGTGAAAATCAAGTTCCCTTATATACTAAGAAGAGTAAGGCTGATACAGAAAGAGTGAATTCAGAGCACTAAGCCTGGTAACTCACACAATTAGTGTGCTCTTAGTTTCTGAAAAATTAAAACAATAGGGGCAAGCATTTTCAGTTGAGAAACCTGTGTTTTGCACACTGCTCCTGGGAATATTTTAGAATTTAAATGCTGTCAGAGAGCAACAAATAACTCAAGTAGCTGTGATTTAAAAATCAGCAACTAATTCATGTAAGACTTTATCTTACCCTGATAAAAACTTAGGAATTGTAAACCAAACCTTTTATTTCCCCCAGTGTGCAAATATGCTGATTTAGACTTACAAATAAGATGAATAATTGTAAATATTCAGTTATAGAGAGAGTGCACCTACGCTACAAAAAAAAAAAATCATTTAAAAGGGTTATATACAGAGTTCCATGTTCACTTTTTCAATGACTTCCACAGAAAATTCCTTAGCGTTTAGGAGAAAGACATTCTCCAAACTCATTCTATCTGAAAGTCAGAGTCCTTTCCTTTGCTTTGAAATAGAAAAAAATATTCACTAGAAATTTTAAACAAATTTAATGAGGTAAAGATATGAAAGAAGCATTCTGTCATTTCTTGACAATAAATGTGCTAAGCTGGTCATCTGTTCACCTTCACTTATGTCTATTTCTCCACTGCAAGAGCTGATAATGAAATTCACTGGAACTGATTGTCCTATTAAAAATAAGAGTGGGGAAATCTCAGCAGATTAAACCTCAAGAAAAGAACAAACAGGTGCCTTCTTTTTGAAAATACATTTTTAACTATGATTTCACTATCGGACACCCACAGCAAAACCACCGAATGGCTGCTGAAGTATTTCTGATCAAATCAGATTTTAAGATACCTTAACTCTGCAATATCAGGAATTAAGTGTTTTGAGAAAAAAAGACTATGTTTGTAAGCACAAACTCTGATGCTGATCCTGTCAAATGGCAAGGTAGAATAGGAATAAAGAAAAAAAAAAAGTATGACTAACAGAGATGCACAAAGCAAAATCTCCATGGCTATGAATGTGGCTGTAGTCACAGCAAACGTGTTAAGACATTCATCAAGATTTCCTCTTATTTAAGAAGTTCAACTGTGTCCTTTATGACAGTTCTGTAATGGAAGCAAACTGAATCTGGAAATTCTTTAGAATTGATTCAGAAGGCAAGAGAACGTGACAACGCAGATAAAGCTAGGGAAAAATTATGTGGGCTTCTTGGTTTGTAATTCAAGCGCTTTAGGAACATGAGAAACCTCAACAACTATACTGATACACTGCCAAACAGGAACAGCTGATGTACAGGAAGGAAGGAAAGAGAAGTGTTCAATAAATATCACCACTAGTTTTTGAAGGGGAAAAAAAAGAAAGCAGCATAATTACCTATAGATTTTTTCCTAAATGAAGCCCCTTTAACCCAGGAAGTGCAATAACATGCTATCAAGTCTTACCAGGTCCAGTTTAACAGTTTTCTGAAAGGTACTGGTTATTTAACTTGGAATATACTAATTGCAAGACTGACAAAAGCATCTAATATTCCAGTTTTGAAAAGGGACTAAAGGGATATTTTGGCTGCCATAGGTTTGCCAGCATGGTGTCGATCCTAGGCAAATTAAGAGAATATCTCACATTTTTTTTTGTTTAACACACAGATTATAAGGGCAATATAATTTAAGTAAATCAACATGCATTTACATCAAAGTAATTACAACGTTAGATGATAAAGGTAACAGTATTGATGTAATGCAGTTAAGACTCGTGGATAGTATATAGCTCAGTGTAATTTGGCACCACAAAATCAATATGGACTAAAAACTTTTAATGGGTTTCAGAGCATAACTGCACATGGGGTATCTTTTTCAACTGAACTCTTCATTAACTTTCACTTTTTTTTTTAGCCCTATGCGATTTAACTTCTTATCAATGACCTGGAAGAAACCACCATAATCACTTGCAGATGAGAAAAAGATGCAGAAGATAACGGGATATTGATGTGTATTGTTTTTGTAAACTGAATACAGCTTGGGGATTCAAGATTCCCATACTCAGCACTGATGTATGCTGTGCTGGAATATTGTGTTCAATGGTGAAAACAAAATTCAAGATGAGGTTGAGGCATTAGAAAGATTGCAGGAGACAAAAGAATGACTAAAAGATTGAAAAATAACCTTTTTGACAGAAGATAGAAGTCCAAACCATTTATTAGTGAGAAAATTAACTTGATCAAAAACCTAACCATGAATAAAACAAAAAAAGTTAATAGAAGGTTTTTCAGTTTAGCAGAAAGTATAAAAAGATTAAATGGTGAAAACTGAAACCAAAGAAGGTAACTATTAGAACAAAGGGTCAGGACGACACCTCCATAACTAAAGAAAACACTCAAACATAGATGAGATATTTACCTAAGAGACAGTCTAATTTCAAAAGAATGATTTCAAGGAGTTTTTGTAGCCTGTGTCAGGAAAAAGGAAGATTCTATTATCTTGAGACCCCTTCTCTGAATTTATGAAAATGCTGCATCAATTACACAGCATATGATACGATCAAGAGTTAAGAAACACTAATTAAAACAAGTACTACTAAAGTATTTTTTAAATTATTTTCATCACATTTTAAGAGCCATCCAGTGCCAATTACAGTTGGAGAGCTTCTAATATCTAGAAAAATGAGAATAAGTTACCAGTTTTAAAGCAATACTAAAATGTGTAGTATGATCCTCAGTCGCCAGCTGAGATGCAAAAGACTGACCCCTTTATAAATAATTTTAATATTGTTAATATCAATTACTTAAGCATAAATGTTATTTCCTTGTAAAATGGTACCCCCACTTTTGTAGTTTCAAATTAACTGTTATCTTTTGAAATGTGAATACTTTCACACATTACGCATAACAGCAATGTAAGAAGACAATTAAATATCACAGGAAAGTAATTATTTACAAAAAGTATTTTAACAAACACGTTTTTGTAACTACTGAGCAAGCTGGATACAGAGCATAACATTACCTGAGCTTTTTCAGTACTTGTTGGTTGTAGATGTCTATACAGCACTTTCTTCACAACATCAATAAACAAACAAGCAACTACTATGAGGATTATGGCAAACCAAGCAGAACCACTTGACAACAGTTGAACAAATACAAAGTACATGTCCTGGGTATGTAAAAATGGCCTGAAAAGTGAAAAAGAAGTGGCAATTACTAAAAGGAAATTCAAGAAACAAATGTACACCACAGGCAGGTTCCGTTATATCTTATTTTACATCAAGCAGCAAGTCTCAGGATGAAGAGTTAAATCTGCGTGGTGTCCGTGAAGATATCTAGTAACCCCTTGGAGCTGACCTGCAGAGAAACTCTGGGGAATAAGGATGCCAAATTTCAGAGAGAAACATTCCTGTTTAGTTTTCAATTGTGTTGCAGAAAACCAATCACCACCCTATCTCACTAAGATCCCAAATGATAAGAAATACATAATTTCCTGATTCAAATCCCAGTGTCTTTATTTCTGCTGCAAACATTTGCCTATTATATAGCATCTTTGAGAACCTATATACTTTTTAAAAATGCCTTTATAGTCACAGGCTGTCATAGACAAGTAATGCCTGTCCTTGAGCACAGGACAAATTAGCAGTATTGCTCAAATTTCTAGAAGAATCACCAAAAGCAAGTGGCTGTTCTAAGTCAAAAAAAAATTTCTGACTCTTGTCACAAAACTGAGAGCAAGACTGTAGAACATAATACTTCTGTGTTTTTTCATAGTTTCATCTATCTTATGTACTATGTAAAGGAAAGTAAAAAAAAAAATCACTCACCAGATAATTCCCCCATAAAACAAGGAGAATATGAAATAAAATACAATGGATCCCCAAGTAACAAAATGGTTTATCCATGTCCAGAAGTGAGTTTCTAGTGCCATCTAAAACAGAGATGATGTCAATGAACTTCCTTTCCTCCTCTGCATTACAGAAAACCAAATAGCAGTCTGAATGTACTTATGAACTTCCATCTCAAACACTGAATGTTGTTGTAACATGCAAAATTACAGAGAAAAAATTTAACTAACACTGAAACCATACATAAAACCCACTCATCTGGAATCCTCCAGAATCAATTATTTCTGTATAGCTTTTGAATAAATTTTAAATTATTGCTTTATTACATATTTGCCCACATGATCCAAACACAATCATACCTTCATCGTAACAGTTATAACCATAACGGTGAAGACCAAAGTACCAAATGTCCAGTTTCCAAACATCTAGAAAAGGGTAAGGCAAAAATCATTGAAGAAAAATAATCAGTTAAGAGCATTCATGGCAACTTGCATTTTTCTCAAGTCAGCTATACTAACAAAACAAGTCTGGGGACATAAGGTTGTGACAATGAATCACCGTGAAAAAGCAAGAATAATACAAAGCTATGATAAGAGCAAAATTAACCACCCACAAGTCATCTTCTTGGTTCAAAACAAATCACCACAAAGGCTACATGAAATATGAAGAAATTCCATAACAGTAACATGAAATGATAGGAAAACCAAGAATTCAATTTGGTCAAGTATAAGCAACTAACAGAAAGCAAATATTGGGTGGAAGGTATTCAATTTGAGTTTAAACACTTCCAGATAATTTTCAACATGCAGCATCCCCCAAAAGTTCACTTTTTACACCCCCCCTTCCCCCAAATTTTACAATTCAAAAATAATGGTGCCATTGTATTTTTACAAAGAAAATGCTAAGGAAAAGACACTTTTTTTCAAGGCTAATAAACACACAATTAAGCTTCAATTCTAAAACACTGTCACTTTCGTATTCTCTTACTCATGTAAATTAAACTATAAAAACTCTGAACAAGTTCTACAACAATAAAATCTCAGCTCTGACAATCAAGCAAGGATGCTGAGGTGGTAAACTATCTACGCACATGCTACTCAGAAACACACTGCCATTCTACAACAGGTCCAACTGCTCTGCTCCTGAAAGCAGTCTGGGTGCCGAAACAGAAGACACTGCTGTTTTGCAGCTATTTTTGCCACTGACATACTGAACAACAACCAAATTCTCAATTCTGTATTTACTGGTAGTAAACTAAGCAAGCAAGGAGAAAAGCAACTACATGCAGACAAGCAAAGTCATCCTAGAGCTGATTTCTTAGTATGGCACAGAGGCACAGAACTGGAATTCGCACAGTTGTAGTCCTTGTTACAGAGCTCTGCCAAAAAAATCCTAACAGCCTGATGGTGTATCTCACAAGTGCTTTTCTCATCTTTACACAAGGCACAAAATTGAGGCAGCCAAAGCCTGGTTCTGCTGATAATTTTAAAGAACTTTGTTACTACACATCTTCTGAAGCCTCCTATTTGATTTTCACACCGAATGTGACGTTTCACAAGCAACGTGTTTGCTGTTAACTGCTGCAATAAGTCTTGAAGTAAAATCTGACTACTGCTCCTGAGTGACCTGTGAAAGAAAGTGTCTTTGCTAACACTGCTCTCAATGGCCACAGAGTTAGAATGCGAAACATGATAAGGTTCTTGCCACCATTTTATTTTTGAACACATTTACACCACAGATGCTGCATCCTTTAATCCTGTGAAGTAACAGATACAATACTTTGTATCTTCTCCTTTTCTAAACTCTTACCATTTGCCTGTTAGGTTTCAAAATCTGACGACATGCACAGCATGAAAAAGGGGGGAGAAAAAAGAACTAAAAGATCAAGTTGTTCCACAATGTCCTGAGGTAAGCCTAACAAACCACCAGCACTGACACATTATTTAAAATCTATTGCATTGCCTCGAACTAAGAACTTGGAATGAAAATGTGAGGCTTTGTGCTAACAATAGCCTGTATCACACATTTGCACAAACTACTCACTTCTTCAGGACTTCGTACAAGAAAATAGATCAGCAGTTACATGAGCTTCTCTTGCCCTTAACTTTGGCTTTATCAGGCACACATTAAACTTGCAACACACTCTATGCACTGCAGATGATACACTGCAACACAGTTCTACCACTTCAAATAACTGTCTTTCAGCAAATACAGAGAAGGCAGGGATTAATGCCAAATAAAGTCTAAGACTTCTTTTTAAAAATCACAGCACAGAAAATCACATCACACAAAGGGCATGTGAAAGCTTTATATCTGGTATGCTCATTTATTAAGTACATTTACAAAATCTTACCTTGAGGTTAATTTATATGAAGAACCATTAAAAGAACCTTCTCCATAAAGTCTACATTAACTCACTGGTCTAAATTTATAGAATATAATCTGTTCCCCAAACCAAACATTTGTTACTAAATACAATGAAAAAATGCCTGTTCCTGCCTTGTGGATGCTTACTAAGCAATCTTCAGGGAGGTGCTTTGACAGCCAAGACAGGTGCACAGAGTGCACTGACGCAATGTGCACAGTTACTTTATTAGAAGAGGACTTGAAGGTCCTTCACCAACTCACAAGAACTTCAAAGTCACACAGCTTGTAACAAATGACAACAGAGGATACACTCATACCACAGTTGTAAGAGACATTTCAGTTTGAAGTTGAACTATTTCAACATTCTTCTCAGATATGTCATGATGAAACAGGTATTCCAGCTGGCTGTACCACCTCTCTTTAGTGTTCCTTTCTCTGCAGGGTTGCTAACCTCCAGTTCATTTGGTCCGTGATTTTAGTAACTCACGATAATTCTGGTTGTTTTCTGTTCATCATTATATAGGGGACATCCCTCTCCCTTTTTTTTTTTGTTGGCTAAGCTTCTTGAGCTCATGTCCACTGTCACTGAGGTACCACTTTGAATATAGGATGATGCTTGTGCCATAAATGTGCAGCTCTATCAAGCACAACACAAGAATCAGCAAGCACTTCATGTCAGCAGTAAGAATGACATGATGAGAGAAGAAATGTTATTTTTGCATCACAGAATTTATTTTTTCTAAATGTGGTTCACTAACTCAGAAGCAGGGAAAATAAGGAAGCAGTTTTGTAATGATTTCATCCAAGTTTTTTTTGTACATGATTATTCCTGTTAACTTGAACATCTTTAAAACAGAAAGGGTCAAATTAATATTTGACAATTTCATTAAGTTACTGTCTTAAAAACATGGAATAAAAAATATTTAAAAGCAGCTTGCATCACTTAAAGAGGATTTTTCAAAAAAAATAAAAAATTAAGAAGTATCACGAAAACACAGTGGTAGAATAATTCTTATGATACTGTACCTGGCCATTTCCCAGCAGAGAAGTGTCTTCTCCCATTAGAAGATATGAGCCATAGAAGAAAACAAATGCATGGAAGAAGCCCAAGATGGTCCAGTAAAGAAATGGTTTAAAACCCAGATGGGCATTTTTACTGATGTCTCTGCAGAAATAAAACAGATTTTGGATTTCAGATGGTCTTTATGTAATCCATCATCTATTCACATTACATGACTGCTACTATTTGAATAAATGTAACTTTTCAGCTGCATCAAGATACATGTAATGAACACTGCCATATTAAAATACATAAATCATGGGCAAAGAAAATAACTGAACTCTCATTATTTGCCTCTGCTTTACACAGGCATCACAAATGGCAAAGGTCTCTAATGGGTCAAATTCAGAAATAGCACAAACTAGAATACTGGAGGTGGAATTGCAAGAGAAAGAAAAAGCCAGAACTCCTGATGCTTGCCTCTTGCTGTCCTTTAGGAAAAGAGAAATACCTGAGAGAGATCTCTTCTTTCACAAAATTCACATGCTCTTTCCTCCATTATGCAGTGCAACACGCTACCACTGGGAGGACATCTAATTCTATAGGAAATCACTTCTCCTCTTAATAAAGAATTTTTTGTGGCGATTCCCCTAAGCAGCATCTCAGAAGTTTCCATTTGTGTGTGGCTTTTAGCTCCTACAGGTAGTGGAGGAGGCTGCCAATCATGTAAGCTGACCAAGTGCTCAATTCTCTTCCAGTCTTAACATGACAGACATAAAAAGAGGCTTCTCCTAAACTACTCATGTTAATTAGCTTTTAAAGCGAAGATTCTGTAGCTACAATTCTTCCTCTTCAAGACAGTTACTAAAAAATACATAAATTACAGCTAAAAATACTGTAGGAATATATAACAGTTAAGTTCAGACTTCTGCAGATGCCAATGTTGTTCAAAATGAAGTGCTAGTGTGACAATATATGCAAGATATACATACCGATAGAGCACAGGTTTACTCTGTAATACATGCGGATGCACATGCTGTTCAAAAAGACTGTATATGAGGACAGGCAAGGAAGTGAAACAAATATTGTACAAAGTCAGGTATACACTGTCGTAGAGCGTCTGAAAATGGAAAAAAACCAACTGTTTGAATCTTGTAAAGAAAAATGTTTATATTTATTAGAATTTATTAGCACACTAAAAGCAGCAACAAATCATTAACTACATGCATTTACTGGTTAGAAAAAATCTATACTCACATAAACATTAAGTAACAAACTATCAAATACAGAAAATTAAGATGAATATTTAATTGTAAAATCTGTGCTGCTTCTGTGTAGTTCTTTCCCCTTTTTTAGTTATTTACCCTGAACACTTCACACACATTTACCAAGATGCAAGGCATCCAATACTTACTTGTTGTGAAAACAAACAGAAGAACTGATATAAAAATTGTGGTGTAATAAAGCACACATTCTGAAAAAAAATAGTGAAGGAAACAGTTAATCTTAGTATATGTCTTAAAACCCTAAAAGAAACTTCCAACTATTACAAGCTTGTGAAAATACAAAGGGAGCATAAAGCATTTCAGCATTTTATCTGGTAAAGTGAAGCAATATGCTTTGCTTGAGTGTGTATTCTGTTTGTCTTTTGGGACAATGACCCTGAAAAATATAAATTTATTTTACATGCTTGATGAACACATCTCATTAAGGGAGTACAAACAATATTAAAAGGAGGAGAAATCCATCCACCACCCCTTCAGGTTTTTAAGAACTTTGCAAAATAGCTTCCACAATTCATTTAAGAAAGCCTATGCCCTGTTCCTGTTAGTTTTTTGCATGGGAATAGACAAAACACAAACCGAAGCATAACACCACGTTACCTTTAACGAAAAGCAAACAACAGAAGATAAAAAGTGGCTTGGTGATATGACCCCCTGATTTCCCTAGTCTGGGTCATAAAACTTGGTGGCCAATGCTAGAACCTCAGATAAGTTTCTAAGGGGATTTTTACTTGTTATCAACGCTGATGAGACAGTAAAAAAAATAAAACCCAAACAACAACAAAAACCACACACAGGAAAAAACCAAAAAAACCACCAAACCCACCAAAAATGCCCACCACAAACTCTCACACTATTAGCACTTCAAACACCCCAGCCCAGGACTGAGCTCCCAGGCTGTACTCCCACTCTTCCCTCTAGCATTTTGCTTAAACTTGCACTGCTGCTCTCCCCACGCACTTTCTGCTGGTTCCTCCCTCCCTCAACTATTATTCTGTGAATAATAATAACTACTTCCCATGCTCATTTTAACTTTTAAGAAAGATAAATGAATTTGATTCATATTAAAGTAACAAAAAAGGTTATACTTTTTGCTAAAAAATGCATTTAATTTCAAGCTAGCAATACTGCTTTCGGACAGCAGAAATATCCCTCTGCCCCTCAGCCCAGGCAAGCTCATTGTAGTATTTACAACCCATTTCTAGGTGGAAATACTGAACAACTTCACAGTTAAAAGTAGTGCATTTGGTTCTGAAATACAAAAGAAAACCCAGAGAACATGTTTGAAAAGAGATATTCAATCTGTTCCCAACAAAAATTTTAGATCTGAAATATTTTTTTTGCTAGGCAAGTGTCACACATTCTTCTGTGAACTTCACTGGCACTCTTTGAAGACTCACCTTATAAAAAAAGTACTGTACAAGGGTTGCTATTCTAATATAGTAAAGGTGCCCATGAACAAAAAGCAACTTAGAGAGGAATTTAAATCGTGCTATTGCATAGTCACTGTTTCGTACAGCTTGTCTTCCCTCCTTGCCCATGATTCCTGTAATATTTGGGGAACAAAGCAGAAAACAAGTTAAACATGTAAAACATGAAAACCATAAAAATTAAAGTTTAAAAATCTCTCAACGACATACATCTGTAGCTACCGTTTTGTTTTCCTTCATTTCAATACCATAAAGATTCAGATTCAGCACCTTTCAGTGCTAAACGAAGGCATTATTCCCGACAAAACTACAAACTGCTTGTTTGGTGCTGATTCAATTAAAAAAAAAAAACCAAACAAACAAACCAAACTATCATTTCCATACGTTCATACAAAACTAAAATTCTCAAACCAAGCAAACCACTCTCATCAATTGTTAATTATCGGTTTATTACGTCTTGCTTCAGAGAGGTTTTTTCCTTACAGTACTTTCTGGAAATAATATATGACCTATACTCAACAATACAACAAAAGAGCTGTGGTTCTTATAATAGCAGTTTAGTTACTCTGATGGGCTTACAATGCTTGTCATTTGTCACAGCTGAACACAAATTCATTTCTAAAAGCTATTATTAAGATTAGGATTAAGATTAAAATAAAAACTTGGGATGATTTTATTTATAATAAAGCTTCAGGTAGTTGACAAACTAACTGTAGGATAAAGCATCATTGGCCTGTAACTTTCTCAAGCAGATTGTACCCATGGTCTTAAAAATCACAGCCACATGATTTACACAATAAACATTACATAAACCTTTCTAATTACAAAGGGTGACAGACCGTGTAACCTGAGGTACCAACACCTTATGTAAGAACCTCCAATATTTACTATTCTAATAAACGTTGTCCAGCAAAGTCAGTAAAGGAAACACCTAAACACTCTGTGATGGGTACCAGTCCAGTTCTGTGTATGTTTTGTACTCAGTTATGTAACACAGCACAAAAGACAAAAAGCTTAAAGAAGATTCTGGCCAAACAACACAAAACATAAACAGAGAGAACTACCAAGCTTAACTGAGAATCAGTAACAGTGTCTCAAAAGATATAATGAGAGCCTTCTCAATGACAAACTAGACACAAAAGGTATTTCTAGAATGACACAGACATAGGGCGAACAGCGGCAGTTGGGGGCAAAGACAGGTTTGAAGGTCAGCTTTTACACAGGACCTTAAAACCTGACCATGTTTGAAGTTAGATACACCCACTTTCAACATCTGAGGCAGAGAACTTCTGAGATTCTAGTTACAGAGAATCTTTGCTGTTCTTTAGATGCAGCATTAAGCAGGACCTCTGATTATTGGCACTAAACCTAAGACTTGTGAAAGCAAACAGCCTTAAAATTTGAATTTCACTAAAACTCTGCTAAAACAAATGACTCAGATTAAACATCTTGCCACTCACAGGTGCAAAATCATTAGAAGTTTATCTGTTTATAAATGCTATTCATGATTCTAACCCTCTAAAATTTGCATCTTATTTGCCTTTATCTCTTCTGACAAAGTTAAGTTACCTATGCCAACATGTGCTTCTTGTATCATGCTCACATCATTAGCACCATCACCAATTGCTAATGTTATAGGTTTCTCTGGAGACGTTTTTAACAGTCGCACTACCTGGGGGGAAAAAAAAGGTAGAAATTTTTCAAATCAGATAGACAATGTACCTATAAACCACACCTCCTATTCCCCAAAATCTTAGTTACCTACCTGTAAATATAATTACTACATTTTATGAATGTGCACACTTAGATAAGAAACATCTTTGGCATGCAACATATGCAAACACGTTGGTCCTTTAGCAATGCACTCACTCTGGGACACAGGCTTTATTTACATATTCTGCATGATGAGCTTATTTAGCAGTTCGTATTTAGATGCCTTGTCACAACTTTTCATCTACTGCTTCATCATACAAAATGGTCAAGTACAAGCTGGCACTTAGGGAGTAATCCAGATTTCATGCCTTTATTAGGCAAGCCTAGGTTCCTCACATTTTCAGTATTTTACACAGTAAAGGTCATAGAGGAAACTTACTCTGCAATACAAGTAGATTTAAAAGAAGATTAATTTCCTTTATTTTACTTCTCTGAACATATGGACTACCAGTGGAAGGCTATAAATCTGCTCCCTGCATTCCATGCTGAATAACAACAATATGATAAAAGGATAAGACAAGAGGACCTAAACAGGACACCAACATGTGGAAGCAAGGAATGTGGTGCAAGGACAGAAAGGCTGTAACCAAGCCATGTCAATTCATTTGAAAATTATTCGAATGTGGAAAAGAGACACAACCCCATGTTTTTAACTGCAAGAAAGGTGAGGGATCAGAAGGCACTACTAAAGTAACAGAACACCTGGTGTGCTCATGACACAACAGCAGCATATTTCTTCAAAATACACCGAGTATTCTTAGTCAGGTACTGAAAAGCCACAGACTAAGAGAGATGACAGAAAGAGGAAAAAAAGTTGTTCACTTGTAAGACTCTTAAAAAACTCAAAAGAAGAGCAGTGACATCCCACTTTTCACAGAAACAAGAGATACTTAATGCAAGTGCCAACATATTCTAAATAGACAGGACTTAGTTAAATGAGGCTTTTGGTTAAGGAGAATTACTAATTAATTAATCTCCCAGATAGCTCTAAATAAAGGTAGAAACTTCTCCAATTCAGTCACAAGTGGACTGCAGATGTAACGGTGTGAATGCAGATCCCAAAAGTTTTCTAAATACCAAAAATTTTTATCTATGAAAAGATACTACATTTCCCCCTGAAGTTCCAGAAAACCCAAAGGGTTTGTATCAAGAGAGCATCAACTGCATGAGGCAAGCAGACACTGACAACTGTATTCAAATAACTGAGTTGTAGCTGGCAGCGTAGGTACATTGATTCCCAAGAGTGGTAACTCGCATCACACCAGGAACACAACAGTGGTAAAATGCAGTTCACAATTCAGAGAAATCCATCTGATGGTGGGAATACAACACATAATTGCAGGTACTGATATCTAAGTTTAAAGGTCCCCTATTCCTAAGGGGTACGTATGTCAAGCACATTTAGCATTACATCTTAGCAAGCAGCCTTCAAGAGGCAGCAAGGCCGCAGTTTCACCCAGATGAGTCCTTGTGAGGTACCAAAGACTGTGGCAATTTAGACAAACATCTACGCCAATAGGTCAAGACAAATCCGCTGGCAAACTTTACCAACAGCAATCAGCAACAGCTCTGAGTGACTGAGAAGAAAGACAAAGCATGATAAAAATACCTACAAGACAATCCTGACTATAGTCTCACTTACCTTTGCTTTCTGGAGGGGTGCCATGCGACAGCACAACACTGCTGAACAGCTTTTGCAAACTTCCATGAACAATTTTTCATGTTCCCTGAGTGCAAGAGAGAGGCTGGTCCCATCCACAACCAGTCCATGCTGGATAACATGATCTTCCTTTATTCTATTCAAGGACAAAATGTTGGCTTTGTACTGGTGTGATGAAAAAAGTCTACTTTTTTTTTTTTTATGAACTATGCAGTTGCCCATGCAATAAACAAAGAAGTTACCCTATAAGACAGGCTACTTCATCAAGTCTGTTATTATATTAACAAATACACTTTTAGAAAGGTAACTTCATGTGTTTGGCACATACATCAAAGAGATCTTCATAAAATCCAAAATTAAAATAAAACCAACCTAAGATGGTCACTGAGATAATGACATCTCAGGTATTTTACCTCTTGGCTAGCTGCCTCAGTTGCTCTGCGCATGTACTGTCTGACTTGTGCTGCACAAGCTCAAGGATGTTCATGGTTCTGTGAAAGTGTCCACATGATAAACTGACGCTGACAGCCGTTTCGTGCTTATCTCCAGTGAGTACCCACACTTTGATACCAGCCAACCTAAGCGCTTCTATAGTTTCTTGGACTTTCTCCTGCAGTCTAGAAACAAGAAAAATCTTAAATAAACAATCAAACACTTTACAAAAAAAGAGCTCACACTAATTCCATGTTATTCCTGCAACCCCACTGTGATGATAATTTAAGACTGCATTTCCAATATTACATGTATTTCTCGAAAATCATAGTCTGGCAGATGACATTCTGTTACCAGCAATAAAACAAAGGCCTTGATGAAACAAAACTGAACTTCAATCCTGCCAAGTGATCCAAACTAGTAATAAGCATATCTTAAGATAAATTAGACATCATTTCTACACTTGAGAAGCTTGAAAACAACCCACAACAATTACTATGTACTGTGATGCATGAAAAGCTTCTAAGTGCTCCCTCCATCTGTACACTCCAGTGTACAATACACCCTTCGACTTAAAAAGTACACACTATGCAAGCACAATACTTTGCAAGGCAGCTATGTATAGAAGTTTTCCCAATGAATTAGCCAGTACCCTAAATATTTATTGCAATTTTTCTCTTTCACATACATTAAATCTCTCCTGATGATAAACACTGTCATTATTAAGCCAAAATCAGTTGGTACAACACGCATTTTGAATGCTCCTCAATCCAAAGAGTGGCAAACATACTAAACAAGAATAGCATAGAACTTTTGACAGTGGCTGGAGTGTTTTTCATGACACATTGTATGGCGAAGAGGGCTTTAAACTAGAGTTGCTGTGGGAGGGGAACCTCAACCCATGCTACTGCTAACAATCTGATGCCAGTGACAGCACTAGATGCGCAGAGGAGGAACACAGATCAGAAGGAGAGCACCTGAAGAACACCACAAAAGAATACTAGCCACTCCAGAGTAAATCAGCATAATCAGGGATGCAGCTTAAATGCCTCTATGCAAATGCATGCAGCATGGGAAATAAACAAGAGGAGTTAAGAGATGTGTGCAAGCCTGCACGGCTATGATCTCATCAGCATCATGGAGGTATGATGGAATGGCTCTTGAGACTGGAGTATCAGAATAGAAGAATAACGGCTCTGAAGGAAGGACAGGCAAAGACGACCAGGAGGGGGCATTGCACTCTATGTCACCGACCAGCTGGAGTGCATGGAGCTCACCTGAGGATGAATAAGGAGCTGACTGAGAGCTTATGGGTCAGGATAAAAAGAAGGGTAGGATCAGGTGATATTACAGTGGGGGTCTGCTACAGGCCACCAGAATAGAAAGACTGAACAGATAAGGCCGTAATTATAGACAGATCCAACACTCACAAGCCCTAGTACTTATGGGGTACTTCAACCACCCCGATATCTGTTTCGGGGACAACACAGCAGGAGACACAAGCAATCCAGGAGCTTCCTGGAATGTGTCACTGATAACTTCCTTCTCCAAGTTACCGAGGAGCCCCTGAAGAGAGGTGCCACACTGGACCAACAACGAGGGGCTGGTGGGAAATGTGAAACTCAAGAGAAGCTTTGGCTTTAGTGACCATGAAATGGTGGAATTTAAGATCTTTAGGGCAGCAATGAGGGTGCACAGCAAGCTCACTATCCTGAGCTTCAGGAGAAAAAACTTTGGCCTCTGCAGGGATCTGCTTGGTGGAGTACCATGGGATGATGCCTTGAGAAGAAGAGGAGCCCAAAAAAGCTGATTAATATTCAAGGATCACCTCCTCCAAGCTCAGGAGTGACACATGACAACAAGGAGGAGGTCCAGCAAAAATGTCAGGAGGCCTGCATGGATGAACAAGTAGCTACTGGACCAAATCAAACACAAAAAAAGAAGCCTACACAGGGTTGAAGCAAAGACAGGCAGTGTGGGAAGAATACAAGTAAATTGTCTGAGCAGTCAGGGATCAGGTTAGGAAAGTTATTAAATCTGACCAAGAACAACCAGATTCTCTAGGCACGTCAGTGATAAAAGAAAGACTAAGGAAAACACGGTCACATGGTCCCTCTTCAAAAGGAAACAGGAAAACTGGTTACTCTGATGAAAGAAAGGGTGATTTAACAACTTTTTTGCCTCAGTCTTCATTGACAAGGGATTAAACTACACTTCCCAAGATGCAGAAGGCAAAGTCAGGGACTGGGAGACCGGCTAAACATCCACTGTAAGGGAAGATGAGATTCCAGACCATCTAACGAACCTGAAGGTGTCAGGACCCGATAAGATACATCTGCAGGAAACTGACAGATGAAGTTGCTAAACCACTATCCATCATAATTAAGAAGTCACAGCAGTACAGTAAAGTTCACACCAACTGGAAAAGGAGAAACAAAACTCCCTTTTTAAAAAAGGGAAGACCCAGGGAACTATAGGCCACTCAGTCTTGCCTCTGTGCCCAGCAAGATCATGGAGCTGATACTCCAACAAACTACGCTTCAGGTACATAAGAAGGTGACTGATGACAGCCTACACGGCTTCACAAAGGGCAAATAGTACCTGACAAATTTAGGTGGCCTTCTATGACAGTGTTACAGCATTGCTGGATAAGAGCAACGGACATCATCTACCTGGACTTGTGCAAAGCATTTGACATTGTTGCAAGCAACATCCTTGTCTCTAAATTGAAAAGATGGATTTGACTGATAGACCCCTCAGTGGATAAGAAACTGGCTGGATGGTCACACTCAAAAAGAGTTGTGGTCAACGTCTCAATGTCCAAGTAGAGACCAGTGACAAGTAGCATTCCACAGCAGTCAGTATTTGGACTGGTGTTGTTTAAGATCTTTGTCACCAACATGCATTGTGGGCTTTAGAGCACCCTTTGTAAGACTGCCAACAACAACAAGATGTGTGGTGCAGTTAACATGCTGGAGGGAAGGAATGCCATCCAGAGGGACCTGGACAGGCTTCAGAAGTGGGCCTGTGTTAACCTCATGAAGTTCAACAAGGCCATGTGCACATTGGGAGGGGCAATTGAGGACGTGGTGGTACTGGCAGATGAAATGCTGGACAAGAGCAGACAATGTGCACTCGTAGCCCAGGCAGCCAACCATATCCTGGTCTGCATCAAAAGAAACAAGGCTAGCAAGTCAACGGACATGATCCTCCCCCTCTACTCTGCTGTTGTGAGACCTCACCTGAAGTACTGTGTTCAGCTCTGGAACTCTCAGCACAGGAAAGACATGGCCTTTTCGGAGCATCTCCAGAGGTGGGTCACAAAGGTGACCAGAGGGCTGGAGTACTTCTCCCATGAAGACAGGCTGAGCAAGTTGAGGTTGTTCAGCCTGGAGAAGAAAAGGCTCCAGGAAGACCTTAGAGTAGCCTTCTAGTACCTAAAGGTAGCCTACAAGAAAGCTGGAGAAGGACTTTTTACAAAGGCTTGTAGTGATAGAACATAGGCAGATTTAGAAAGAGGGGAAGATTTAGATTAGCTATGAGAAAAAAAAATCTTTGCTACGAGGGTGGTGAAGCACTGGCACAGGATGCCCAGAGAAGCTGTGGATGCCTCATCCCTGGAGATGTTCAAGTCCAGGGTGGATGAGGCTTTGAGCAATCTGGTCTAGTAGAAGGTGACCCTGTCTGTGGCAGGGGGGTTGGAACAGGATGATACTTGAGGCCCATTTCAACCCAAACCATTCCATGATTCTATATTTCAGTTATAAACCCTTATCTCGCTCTGGTTTTGAGTGTAGTTAGCAGAAAACTCCATTGCATACTTGTCTTCTACTCCTGTAGCCCCAAGTAATTCCAGATCCCTTTCTATGAAGTTGAATACATCTGCTAATCTTTCTTCCCGTTGTTGTAAGGCAGTCCTGGCCTCATGAAGGCGTTTGCCAATTTCTTGATACTCCTCAGGTGTGAATCTTCTGTAGGCTACGCACAAAGTTCTTAGTCCTTTCTGTGAGAAAATAAAAGACTGCATTCAGAGTAGGCGAGATTCTGATCTAACAAGGTGCCACCTGCAATTTGTTCAAGTCACAGAATTTGTACCAAAATAATTTTCTTCTGATCAGCTGGAAAAAGATACACACTTACCAAAGCAAATTCATCCACATGTACCCTTGTTTTATCTATTTCTCCACTCTTACTACGAGGAAGAATGGAAGATTCTGCTCCTTTTGTGAATAAAAGCTTTTCCCCTAAAAAGCAAAATAGAACAGAAATTACAAATACATACATTTTAAGACATTCTCAACCAGAGCTTGTCCAAATTCTGATCACTTACCTGAGGGACTCTCTACAATGACACTCATTCGCCTGCGATTTGGATCAAACTCCAACACATGAAGCAGTTTATACCTATGTTTTGTGTTTTAATAGAAGAGGGAAGGGGAAAAAAAAAATTAGAATTAAATTTCCAAAGACAATTTCTTACATATACACACTTACCCCACAGAGCTTTTCCTGAAGTGCCATTTTTATACAGAAATTCTAAAAGTAATGTTACCACTGTTGAACAATAATCATTGTTAAAGGTATTTGTGCAATTAATTGCTCTTCATTGCTTTACATAAATTTAATTCCGTTCTATTAAGAATAAAAGGTTTTTCTACCAACTGGAATAGTTTCCTGAACACTAACTTCATGTCTCAGGATTACCATCAGCTGTTACTTATTCCTTTATACTTCTATAACTTCAAGTGTAACTTCAAAAACTACATTTTATTTCTAACACTTGTAAACAATCTACCCAGTCAAAGAGTGTATGTTCCCTGACAAACGGACTATTTTTGTTATGTCACCACTACTTCAGAAAATTAATTTTACACATTCAAGTTTAGAGTCCTGCCAACTAACTGACATATATCAAATACATAAAAGGTGTTATGACATACCAAAGATACACAATTACCAAAATTATTTCTATTCATTTTGGGAAACTTTAGAATATGTAATGGAATTATGCATACAAGTGACCGATTTTGGAAACTTCTAGAGCTGAAAGCAGAAACTGTAAGACTTCAATAAACAATTCAGTTTTCCAACTCTGCTACAATCTCAGCCTTTGAGGAATGGGCAAAGATACAAATTGTTATAAATCACACCTACACAGTAACTCACACAAAATCCTTGCATCTCAGTTCCAATTGGTAAGGAATAAGACACAAACAGTCTTAAAGACAACAAGGGAAAAGCATTAAAAAACACACTGTGGAAAAGCAAGGTTGTCTTACAAAGAAGAGAGCGATTAAGAGAACATTATATTCATTTTCACTTATATGTTTTGTTCTTCAAAAGAAACAAGGAATAAAAATTAATACCTTTCTGGTTTTCCAAGACTTTTTACTTCCATACTGTCCCCACTAGTTCCAGTAAATACTACTCCAACCCTAAAAGGAAAAGAAAAATACTCATTTAATCATCACTTTAGACATAATGCCCATCGATCATTGGGGGCAGGGTGAAGGAAAGGAAAAGGGAGAGACTTCTATACCCCATAATTGCTCTCTGTTTCTACAGAAAATAAAGAACACCCATATTCTATTATATTTTAATACCAACATACTCTGTTCACTACAATTTCTCAAGAATTTCCATAAATATTTTACATCATCAATTTATAATATGCCTATTTTATTTTTCTATGTTTTTTTTAGTAAACTGACAGTGCCAGACCCTGGGCTTTACAATCTTTCTCAGCAATTTTTAAGGTTGCTTTTGCCACTAATTGCTTGCCCTGGTAGGCAATTTCTACATTAGATAGTTTTGGCAGCACAACTTACCTGCTTGCAGCTTCAACTAAAGCTTTCTCATCTGGCGAAGAAGCATAATACTCCAATGGAGATGCTACTCCATTGGCATGCCAGGGACCATCAGCACCATCTGTCTGATCTGCATTGATCTGCACTGTATGACAAAGACAAACTGCTTTCAAGAAGAGTTCTTCCTCTTTCATCTATAAGAACAAAAAAACCTTATTTGTAACATTCAGATATCAAACAGCTTTGAACAGACTTAATAAAAAATAAGGGTTCTTTAGCCTGGAGAAGAGAAGGCTGTGAGGAGACCATACAGTGGCCTTCTAGTACCTGACAGAGGCACAGAAGAAAGCTGGGAGGGATTTTTTTACAAAGGCATTAAGTGACAGGACAATGGGGAATGGCTACGAATTGGAGGGGGCAAAATTTAGACTAGACATTAGGAAGAAATTTTTCAATATGAGGGTGGTGAAACACTGGCACAGGTTGCCCAGGGAAGCTGCGGATGTCCCCTCCACGGAAGTGTTCAAGGCCAGGTTGGATGGGGCCTTGAGCAGCCTGGTCTGGTGGGAGGTGTCCCTGCCCACAGCTAGGGCGATGGAACTGGTTGACATTTAAGGTCCCTTCCAACCCAATCCATTCTATGAGAAAGTATGTGTCTATTTAAAAATCTGACAAGTATTCCATGTTAAATATTATTTATTAAATACATTGAAATGTGATTATTTCTTAAGTAACACTTAACACCTTCAAACTATTCAGAAATTCTGATTTTTATAACACACTAATGAAAGAAGAATATTTCTCTGAAATGAAACACTTGCTATCTAGGATGCATAACAACAGGGGAAAAAAAAGTCTTACCAAACTATGCCTATTTCCATCTGGAGAATCTTCAGAAAACCCCTCTGGAGTCAGTTTACCATTGATCTCTTGGTACTTCATGCCATTAATGGAGCACTCCCGAAACTGCATCTCATTTTCAGTTAATGTACCAGTTTTGTCTGTAAACACATATTCCACCTTTTGTAAAATAAAACAAAGAAAAAACTTGGGAGTTGTGTGTTTTTGTTAGAAGATAAAAAATAAAACAATCTCAATTCAGTCTCCAATAAGGACCTTCTTTTCATCATGTAAAAACTTTTATTTCTGCCATGAGATATTTATACCTTATCTTCAAATTAATCAAAAATCCAAGTGCAGCCAATAACAGTCTGCAGTAATGAATTTTAGTATTAAAAAAGAAGCAGAAAACAGAAGGTAAAAACCCAAGAAATAGTATTTTTTTTACTCTACCTGTCCCAATTCCTCATTGAGGTCTGAAGTATTTACTTGTGCTCTCTGGTTTGTTTCTTCATGATAGAGGTCAAGATCCCAGCCAATAAAAAAAGATCCAAGAAATTTCTGCATCTCAACAGTCACATAAAGTGAAATAGGTATGATAAAATTGTAAAGTACCAGAAAAGCAAGGAAATCCGAAATAAACCTCAGAATCTACAAAAGAAAGACAGTAAGGATTACTGTAGTGATCAGGTGAAACATTGTTACTTATTTATGTTTCAATAGCTATGAAAAATGACAAAATGACAGAGCTGAGGATACCAAGTCCCAAGACCACACGCACACCATGACAATACAGGCATTTCCACGATGCCACAGTAATGCATCTTCAGACTGATGTAAAAAGACTCCCTTAAGCTAAGACTGGATGTTTCAGTCTGTAAATTCATTAATTTTGTCCTTTCAACTGACTGTTGTCAGGAGGGCTGCCAATATTAACTGTTGCAGTGGTTCTGCTTTCACACAGGTCTCTTCTAAGAGCTGAATCTGAAAACAACTAACATGTTCCCCATTCCATCAAATGGCACCATTCATCAGCTTTCATAAGGAACCATAAACAGTGCAGGGTAACAACTATCAGTTGTTAGATAGTTCCCATCTATTTACATTCCCCAGTGACTGCATGGCAAAAAGAGACCCTGTGTATTTCAACAGCACAGACTTCTTTTATGCCTCTTCAAACAATTCTGTTCAACACACATATTTCAGGTAAACAGCTGTGTAATAGGACAGCAAATTCTATTTATTAAATATGACTATTCTAACAAACTCTGAAATGCAACACTGCAGTCTCCCTGGAGTCTCTTTTTCTTCCGCACACCAAACACAGTGTCTAAGCTGTACTTCAGAAAGGCTCCTAACAACACAGGAATACTGAGCAAGGGAGATAAAAACTCTTTCAACCCTACCAGATACTGGTGTAGAACATTTTGAAGAAAGAGAGTATAAAAGTAGTCAACAGTTTGCAAAGCTAAATAATGTCTGTTCTTCCTAATTAGGAAGTGTTGCTATAATTACTTAGTGAAAGTCAATAACAATGATTAAAAAAAAAAAAACTCAGGAAGTTCTGTGCCGGAAGAGATCTTCCAAATTAAACCAGAAAAATAAAGACTGAGAGGAGTAATTCATATAAGAAAATAAGAAGTGGCAATTACTAAGGTTAGATAGTTTCCTCAAGCACTGTCTATCAAACAACAATCTGCACAACACAGGACAGATGAACAGAGAAACTGCTCCAAGTGAGTGAGTCAGCATACTGAGAAACACAAGGCAGATTGTGGAGGTAAACAAGTGAGAGTGAAAAACTAAGACTGGACAGAAGGAAAGTGACATTGTAGAAACTCAGATAGCTCTATATGCTCCTGAAGTCAAAGGTAAAGGAATGTAAAGACTGAGTTAATGCCTCTCCTGAGCCTCTTTGGAAGTGAAAAGGCTCCAGAGGTTTGTCGTAATTCTATAGCAGCTACTTCCAATTAAGTGGAGCCAAGAATTCACTTGATGGACCGCTTCAGAGACCAAGAAGTGCATTAAGTGGGTGAAGGTACTAAAATCAAAAGTCACTAAAGAATGCCAAAACTTAAAAATTAACTCTTTCCCAGACAAAACTAGTATAGTGTTAAACACGCCACCACATCACTTGATTTTCAGTTCTGCTGGCTTTGAAAATCACCTCCACTTAGACTCAGCTCCTGAACTACTTTGCAAGGTAGACTTGTGCAGAAATAAAAAATTAAACAGAACATAGATAAATAGAGAACTATTAAAACCAGATGCTTCTCGGAACTGCAGACTTATGGAACATTTCAAAGTATCCCTCCAATCTTTAAATAAAAGTGAGAAGGCAAGCAGGAGCTTGAGCAAAATTACAGCCTTACAAAATTGTCTGAACAATTTCAGCATCACAGAATGTCCAAAATGCCTGAAATCACTGCAATGGAATGTGTACAAGAACAGTCGTCCCCTTCTCATTTAATGAACAACAAAGACACTCAGAAGAAAAATAAGATGAACATAGAACATTAGAAATGTTCTAACACCACACAAAATTTTCAAGAAGCTTGGTCTTTTCATAAAGGAAGAAAAAGCCTAACAGGAACAAAGGTAAGACATTTCTACACAAGGGCGAGGCTACATAGGGCTAGTTCTCTGAAAAATACTGAGACAACAGCACAGAGACTTGTAAGTGGATCATGCGGTAGTTACATCTACATCCAAGAATAAAGACACAATAAATAAGACATTCACTATACAGTAGTTGAGGGTTCCTCAGATATAGAACTGGTAGAACTACATTACCTTACTGCTGTTTCTTTCATGCTCTGTTTTTTCATTATACCAAGGCTCATCCCATTTTTCTTCAGCTTGCCAGGCATACTTTAAAATAGTACTCAGAATGGCTTCAAAGAGGAGGATTATTAGATAAATAATCAAAAAGGAATTCATAGACCTACAAAGAGGCAAAATAAAAAAACTTATTTTATTTAACCTGTTGACACACTGTGGTTGCATGAATTGAACAAAAACTTATTGGATGTTTTTTAAAGGTATCCTGTGTTCAACGAAGTTCCTGTGTGACAAGCAAGCAACAGAAATGAAAACAAATCCTACATCTAAGATATACTCTGCATGTAGCAATATGAAGAATAGATTAAGATGCAAGAATACTCCAATGGCTGACTTGCATCACACCTGTTGTCCAGGATTCTGGGAGCTGATTTATCCTTCTCTTCTTCCCCAACTATTTAGCAAGGCTGTGAAGGCTGTACAGACAACCACAGTGGAGATCCAAGACTGCACCTTATTCTTCAGTTAGAAGAGCACTCCTATGTGCATCAGATTATTTCACCCAGTTCATGCTATATGAAGATACAGTCAAACTTGCCTCTATATTCTGTAATGCTAGCCAGACATCTTCCCACACCTTGCTTTGATGACCCAATTTTTCTTGTGCACTCTATCATTCTGCTTCTATCTAGCTATAGAAGAACAATCAATCCCATGTTTTCAAAAGTATGCTGGGAGGCTATCTCAGATTTTTAGTAACTGAAATGAAGGCAAAGTTATCAAAACTCCTTTCCTTTTAATAGTTAAATAAAATTAAAAATAATTGACAAGGTTCAATATCTAAATCTCTATTATTTAGGCTTGAGGGAAGGAAAAAATTCTTCACGGAGAGGGTGGTTAGGCATTGGAATAGTCTGCCCAGGGAGGTGGTTGAGTCACCGTCCCTGGAGGTGTTTAAGGTGAGGGTGGATGAGGTACTTAGGGACATGATTTAGGGATTGGTGGGAATGGTTGGACTCGATGATCCGGTGGGTCTCTTCCAACCTGGTTATTCTGTGATTCTGTGTGTGATTATGCTAACACCTCTCCTGTGGCTATGAGCAAAAGCTTTTAAAATAGAGCCTGCAACTTGTGCTAGAAGTAAGATACATTGCAAATCATATCTGGATAGGCTACAGCCTTTAGACTATGTGAAACAAAGCTATTTTCCACTATATCACTTACAAATCTTTGTCTTAGAATCATAGTAAGTGATTAAGACCTCATTTCAATACATCCTCTTTAAACGCACGATGCAATTTTACAGTAAAGGATGCAGAGAACAGCAGAGGCTGGGATTATTGTGAAAACTAAGCCTGAGCATCTTGTTCAAGCAGCATTTCACCTATCATTAAATGATCTCCACACCTCAGAAAAACAAAACCTCCCAAACTAACTTTTTTGCTTTAATACTTTTTAAGCTTTGTACGCTACTAAAGAATCTATAAAGGATGAAATATCAAGAAATGGATTTTATCTTTATAGCTTCCCACTGAAGGAAAAGCAATCAAAACTCTCCTTCCTTGCCTAAATCCCAACACTAAGATCATCAGGGTTTTAAAGTTACCAAGGAAAAGCTAAGTTAAAACTCTACAAATAAAAAAGATATTAGAAAATAAACATACTTTTCTACTGCTGACCGTTTCTGAGATTTACTCTTGTAATTTAATGCCATCTTTGTCTCCATACCTGTATACACTGCAACACCTAAGAAGGAAGCAGGGGAACAGTTATAATTTATTTTCTGCATTTATACAAACTACAGAATTTTTCGTTCTAAGAGACACAGGATAAAATCAAGAGGTGATCAAGAGTAAACACTTTTGTCTGCTCCATTACAACAGTGAGAAAGTGTTTTGTAAGTATTTGCAATATTTTACTACAGTAAAATTATTGAATTTTACTACAGTAAAATTATGAATTATTCTTAACACCTACTAAACCATTTTTCATTATTGTAAAAGTACTGCTCTTCAGTCAGAATGGTAAATCTCAGGAGAAAGTTTTGAACAATAGATAACAGTAACAGCAGCCATTTATCCATTGAAGTTAAGTTATTCCTTTATCAAACCACTTCAAATATTTTCATAGAGTGGTGCTGGAACTTTATATCCTTAAGAAATTCTTTAGCATAATATGATTACTTTCATTTATAAACATATTCCCTCAGGTAACAATTGGAAAGTTTATTACAATTTCTTCAGTGCAATCAGAATTAAACCCCAGTTTATCAACATGTTGCAAAAGAATACTCTTTAAATATTCAAATGTCTACAAACCAAATATTTCTTTAGTGTTTTTTAATCTTGCTCCACGAAGTAAGAGACTTTCAGGCCCAAGAGGTCTAAAAAGAAATAGACATATCAGGATTTAAAAATCAGTTGTTTTGTATTCTGTAGGACTAGTGAAATCCAATTTTTTACACAAAGTTGTCCTGTATCCCCTATGAATTCCCACTGCAACAACTCCATCCCACCTTCATTCAGCTCCATCTTCAATCCTCTAACCCCATTTACCACACCCCATGCACACATCTCCACAGAACTCTGTTTCCTTTTGTGTTTCCTCTGGTCACAGCTTTACCCTCCCATCACTGTTCAATACCCCATAATTAGTGATTGAACTAAATAAACCAAATGGCTGGTTCAGAGAAACCTGCAAGTTACCTGAGAGGCCAGCAGGCAAAAAAACCCTGTTGAGCTCACAGTACAACAGAAGTACTATTTTAGGTTTGGTCCAGAGGACTGGGTCCAGAGGAGGACCACAAAGATGATCAGAGGGCTGGAGCACCTCTGCTGTGAGGACATGCTGAGAGAGTTGGGGTTGTTCAGCCTGGAGAAGAGAAGTCTCAGGGAAGACATGATAGCAGTCTTCCAGTACCTAAAGAGAGCTACAAGAAAGCTAGGGAGGGACTTTTTATAAGGGCTTATAGCAACAGGATGAGGTGGAATGGTGTTAAATTGTAAGGGGGAAGATTTAGATTGGACATTGTGAAGAAATTCTTCACAATGAGGGTTGTGAGGCACTGGCATAGGTTGCCCAGGGAAGCTGTAGATGTCCCCTCCACGGAAGTGTTCAAGGCCAGGTTGGATGGGGCCTTGAGCAGCCTAGTCTGGTGCAGGTGCCCATAGCAGGGGGGCTGGAACTAGATGATTTTTATGGCCCCTTCCAATTCAAACCATGCTATGATTCTATTTTACCTATCTTCTACCTCCTCTGTCAAACTGAAATGATCTCACAAGATCAAAAGTTATTCATACCAGAGAAAAATACAAATAACTAGATATATGATGACACTATCGCAACTGTGCATGTTCTGCTTCCTAACACAAAAGCAGAATTTCATCAATACTTTTTCCTCATAACTGTCTCACAACAATAATACATTGATTTCATTGGCTAAGTTAACTGTAAACAGAAAATGAAGGTCCAGTTAGAATCAAGTTTCATATAAGGGGCCAACTCACTGCATTTAGCAACCTTATGAGGAAGTCCACATAGAGGTCTGTAAGTGGCTTCATATCTTTATGTTTATATTTTCATGTGTTTAGGTGTTTGCTGCTTGCTATGACTGCACAGAGAACGGTTGTGAGCACACATTTATATGCATGTAGCTTTATGTGCACTCAATTATGTATTGATTGTTACAGATATAAGTACTTACCCTTACAGTGTGCTGCAGTTTGAAATACATACTAAAAGTGACAAATTTGTAGCAGAAGCTTTGTTAAAACAGAAAAATAATTCTAGGAATTTCATCTGCAAAAACACTTGCTTAGTGCCTCTGATGACCAGATTACAGGGCATCTTTTGTAGTCTATGTAACATGCCACTGGAAAATGTTTAAGATCAATAAATGTTTTGAGTAACAAGCAGCAACAAAGTTATCAGCTGATTACTAGTGCCTAAAAATTATCTCCTTCAGAACAGCCAACCTTTCTGGAACTGTCACATTAAATCTGGAAAAACTTGGTAGTAATTAATGTTATTTCACTAATTTTTTCTCATCTCCATCTGAAGTAAGCACTACAACTGATACTTTCAGTAAAAATATGCTTCCTTTTCGTATATTGAACAGTAACTTTTTTGTGATGCTTGTGATTTTAACCACCTCCAACAGTTCTAAACATTAACCTCATATAATTTTACTTACCGTACAATTTCTTCAGTTTGTTGACTTATAGTTATTCTTCCAACGAATCTATGAAAGAGGGCCATATGTTACAGAGATCTACATTAAGAAAAAATGCTACATATTTACTCAAAAGTCATTAGAGATTCTGAAGTACAAAATAATCAACTTTTATTAACAACCAAACTAAAACAAGATGGCGGCACTGGCAATAATTTTACAAGAAAGCTTTAAAAATATAAACATTTACCCTTCAAAGGAACAGTCATTTGAGAATGCTTATTAGGTTTCATTAATAAAATCACAAAAGATTATATCTGTTACTTAGTTAAACCAGACTGTTATTTCTTGATGTTTCAGTAAGAAATAATTCCTCAATCAACATAAGTCAGCATATTATCCATTCAGAAATACTAATTTTTAATTCAATAAAGCCTATATACTCTTGTTTTTAAAATCTGACGCTTGCAAATTTAGCATGACCCTAGCTATTATACAAAAAGAGGCAAACTTCTACAGGAATTGTGCCTTAACTTGATGTTCTCTACAAACTGAACTATAACACAAATATTTGAATAGCTGTTTAAGTATCATAGTTTTAAAATATTTCGTATTTCTCAAAGATCTCAAAGCCTACTTAAGAATAACTGCTGCGATACACTTAAATTTTGAAAACTACTACTTTACATTACTAATATTAAACACTTCATTTTGATTTAATTTCAAAATATTTACTAATGAAGTGTTACCTGTATAGATCTGCTTCTGGCTGCTGACATTCTATAACAGCTACAAGTTTGTCCAGGTTGGTAACGGACTGCAACACTGCCGTTTCTGGGGCTGCAACATGTGTCTGTAAAACAGTGTCCATTATGTTCATAGTACAAGACTACCAGGCAGAGGTGAGGGGCACATGTTTCAACAGCCTGATATAAAAATGGCATCAGAAATTAACTATACTCTATCTAATAGCAGTAACCCAGACCTTAAGATTGGTCTCTCCATCCAAACTTGCAGTAGTAACATGGCATGAACCATCGACTCGATCAGATGACAGGAGCACCAGATCAACAGGGAAAGTCTCATCTTTGGCTACCCTGACAATGTCCCCCACCTAAAGAAATGAACACAAAGGAGAAGTGTAAAAATAGAGTTTTAAAAGGAAAGAATTAATTTCAGCACTGTTACCAAATGAAATGGGCCACAATAATTAGCAATAAAACAAGAGCTTCAGCTATGCAATAGAAACACAATTTTCAATTTGTTCTTGGGTACATACCCGAATGTTTTTAGATCTAGTTTTCACAAGGCCACCACTTCGAACAACATAAACCGGAGCACCGTTTACTTCATTGTCTGCCTTATGTCGTAGCCAGTCTTCATAACCCTGTGGAAAACACATACGAATTTATTTTTTAAGGAAAAAAGCCTATAAAGCATAACACTTCTAACCAAACATGCTTCAAATTACTTGCTGCATTGGCTGAATACAGTTAAGTATAAGTTAAGTTACTACCTTATCTTGAGTTCCTACTTCAGCTGCTACCTAAGAACCTGGCAAACCTCTTAATTTTCACTCACTTCATACAAATAAGTAAAGGCCAAGAAAGCAGCAAGAGTGGTGAAGAAACTTAGCAGTTCTATTTTGCATTAAAACAAGACGGGAGAAGTTCCACTGGACTGGAGGCTGGCTGATGTTGTGCCCGTCTACAAGAAGGGTCGCAGGGAAGATGCAGGGAACTACAGGCCTGTCAGTCTGACCTCAGTGACAGGGAAAGTCATGGAACAGGTGATCTTGAGTGCTATCATGAAGTACATGCAAGAGAACCGGGCGATTAGGCCCAGTCAACACGGGTTTACAAAAGGCAGGTCTTGCCAAACTAACCTGATCACCTTCTATGACAAAGTGACTCGGCTGCTGGACAAGGGAAAGGCTGTGGATGTATCTTCCTGGACTTCAGTAAAGGCTTTGACACAGTTTCTCACAGCATTCTGCTATGGAAACTGTCGGCCTCTGGACTGGACAGGCGCACACTCTACTGGGTGGAAAACTGGTTGGATGGCCGGGCCCAGAGAGTGGTGGGAAATGGTGTTAAATCCAGCTGGAGGCCAGTTACAAGTGGGGTTCCCCAGGGCTCAGTGCTAGGTCCAGCCCTCTTCAACAACTTTATCAACAACCTGGACGAAGACATCGAGTGCACCCTAAGCAAGTTTGCAGACAACACGAAGCTGGGGGGAAGTGTGGATCTGCTGGAGGGTCGGGAGGCTCTGCAAAGGGATCTGAACAGGCTGGACTGCTGGGCTGAGACCAACAGCATGAGGTTTAACACGGCCAAATGCACTTGGGGCACAACAACCCCATGCAGTGCTACAGACTAGGAGAAGTCTGTCTAGAAAGCTGCCTGGAGGAGAAGGACCTGGGGGTGCTGGTTGACAGCGACTGAACATGAGCCTGCAGTGTGCCCAGGTGTCCAAGAAGGCCAATGGCATCTTGGCTTGGATCAGAAACGGCATGACCAGCAGGTCCAGAGAGGTTATTCTCCCTCTGTACTCGGCACTGGTGAGACCGCACCTCGATTACTGTGTTCAGTTCTGGGCCCCTCACCACAAGAAGGATGTTGAGGCTCTGGAGCGAGTTCAGAGAAGAGCAACGAAGCTGGTGAAGGGGCTGGAGAACAGGCCTTATGAGGAGCGGCTGAGAGAGCTGGGGTTGTTTCGCCTGGAGAAGAGGAGGCTGAGAGGAGACCTCATTGCTCTCTAGAATTACTTGAAAGGAGGTTGTAGAGAGGAGTACAATGGCCTCTTGTGCCAAGTGACAGGGGACAGGACAAGAGGAAATGGCCACAAGCTCCGCCAGGGGAGATTTAGGCTGGACATTAGGAAAAAATTTTTCACGGAAAGGGTCATCGGGCACTGGAACAGGCTGCCCAGGGAGGTGGTTGATTCACCTTCCCTGGAGGTGTTTAAGGCACAGGTGGATGAGGTGCTGAGGGGCATGGTTTAGTGTTTGATAGGAATGGCTGGACTTGATGATCCGGTGGGTCTCTTCCAACCTGGTTATTCTGTGATTCTGTGATTTTCTGCAGTCAAGAAGCAGCAGCACTTACTAAATCCTTTATCTATATGTACCAATATACCACAAAACTGGTAACAGTCACTCCCTGTCACTCTTAGGGACTCTTCTTTTTTTTAAGAGAGGTAATGGCCTGAGATTACTTCCTCGTGTCATACCATATAGCACTTCTCATAGTTACTGCCATATCCTATGCATGAAACCTTAAGACTGCTTAATTTTGTATGACACGCTGTTTACACAGCAGCTCTGTACAGCAAGAGAATATGACTGAGAAGGTTTTAGTTCCTCATCAGCCTTTATTCAACAGTTTGCTGCAACTGAGTTTTTAATAGATAAATTTTCCTTTACCTGATACCCAGCACCTCTTTAAGCATCCCTTATCCTGTGCATACACGTTTTAACATTCGTAAGAGTGAATCCCAGTATGTTGCTTATTTCATCTGATAGCATGATCTCTGATCCCCAAGTCTAGCTGCAGTTTGGAAAGCCTCATGAGCAAGCACATGGAATGGCTCATTCTATTCAAGACATTCAACTGCCTCTTACATCCTGGCAGGACTCCTACAACTGATTTGCAGTAAGAGACATTTTCTAAAATACTCTTCTGTAGATATGAAAAAAAAAATGTGAAAAAGTGAAAATTTCTTCCACGGATGCTTGCAGACAGAAGGTGGCCCTCTGAAACAGCAAGCATCATCCCAATCCACCCTAGAATGCTGCAAACAATATCTATGAATGTCATTCAAGTGCAGATGCAGTTTGGAGAATTCTGTGGTTGACTGGAGTTTGGAAGAAAGTTACAAGATGAATTTAGCATGTTAAAACTATACTTTTGCAGTTGTAGCTTCATGCACCTCCACTGTTACTAGCACAAATGAGTAAGCCTAGTTGCTTTACATAGGTTTAAAAAAACGAAAGAGAGAAAACAGGGAAGCTTTATATGTTAACTCCTTAAAAAATAAATAATTATTAACTGTAGTAATAGCAGCCACAGAGAGGTACTGGGAAAAATCTAAAAACCCCTAAAATCCCTAAGACTCTTCAAGAGCCCTTCCTCATCTGTATGAAAAAGCATCAGTAGTCAGTACCTACAGCTCCTTGTTAAAGGTGACTGACAGAATAAAACAAGGATTTAACTAACATCCAGTAACCTTGGGGCATTTGTCTCATAATCCTGAGCAGCTGAGCAATATGGGCATTTGGCAAAGAAGTGAAATTTACCTTCTTTAGAAAGTACAGATTTCAGCGCTTTCTCCATCTGACATCTACTGCCTATAACAGAAGGGTAACACCTCACACCAGGGAATTCTTAAGAGCCAATTTACTGTGGTGAGTTTAAATTCCCTCCAAATTTACCTACTGCGGCATTTTTGAGCTCCTTATCCTCACTTGTAAATACAGCAAAAATACTGTTAAAACGAAAGGTGCAATGGGAATACAGGGAAAGTTGCTTAATTGTATGAACAGAAACTAAAGATTAAAATACCTCAATTCATTTATATTCTTACATTCTGCTTAAATGACTGCACCAACATACAAAATTAAAATATATTATGTTACCAGGTTCTTCATTCTCAGTTTAAGTTGACATTTAAGTAAAATCTGCAAAACAGGTATTTCCAATTTACCTGGCAGTCATGTAAACATCTGTGTCCAATCAGCTTCTTTGCTAAATACCTAGGAACTTACTGAAATGGACTAAATTCCCTAAAGTTCCTTAGGAAATATCTTTCTTTTCTTATATTTTGGCTTGAGGTTTTTTGTTTTATTTATTTTGTTTTCTAATTTTGGACCTCTCTGAGGACTGCATACACTTCTTCACAGGCATAAAGAAGAAAGTGCTCTGGCTGACAAGACAGACAAAATGACACAGCATGAGTTGCATCACTTTGCAGTCTTGTACATCTTTTTCTTGACCTAGGTGCAATTACATTTCTAAGAAGAAAAAGTTCCATTTCCTTGCCTGAGATTACAATATGGCTGAGTTTTGAGCTTTGCTAGAGGTGCCACATTAAATGACCTTCTGGAAGCGGGGGAGAGTTTGTCTCAAACCCACATACGGTTAATGCTTCTATATTTCCCCTTCCTCTTTTGAGAGATGATGAAGTTATCACTTAACATTTAACCTAATAAAACTTTGTATAGAAAAAGTAAACCACAGCTTTCAAAAGGGATTTCTTCCCTCAAAATCTGCTTCCTATTCCATTTCTGGTTTGAAAGAAAAAGGGAGCTGGTTTTGAGATCACGCTAGGTACTTTCCCCTCTGCATTCCAAAAGATTTATCCTTCTTCCTTGTCCAAGAGCAGCTTATTGGCAATAGCACACTCAAATGTCTTTACAAGATAACAGCTTGTGAATATTGTTTGCCTACTTTGCAGCAGGTAGGATAAATAAGAAAGCCCATTATATCAGTTTAGGTGGTTCCAACAGTCCTTGCAAAGATATTGAGGCAATCAGAAAAACTCTTGTAGCTTGGCAAGTGATGAATGATTTGAAACTTCCAGAAGGAATGCCTGAATCTCTATTCTTTGCAATTGATGGTAAGATACTTAAATTTCCCATATATCAGATTGGACATCTGGAAACAAGGCAGCAATAGATTATTTTGGACTGTTTTAGACTTGTACAAGCCCAGCTTCTTTCCGGAAAAAAAAAAAAAAAATCTAATATTTCTAGGTTGTACAACATCTTCCAGTGCACACAGCTTTAAGGAATATTTTTCATTGCCTCCTTATGACTATAGCTCTTGAACAAGTGATTTTTTGGGGGAGTAATTATAATAACTGCAATTAAATACGATTAGAGAACTCTCCATCTAAAAATTGTACAAGATAAAATGCTGGTTCAAATATTACTCCAGCATTAAGATCCCCTCTCCTCTAACACCTTTCAAACTACTTGAAAGCTGGAGCTATTTTTTGCCTTACTTCAGGGTGGCTTTCGGTCTTGCTGGCACAGAAGGCAAACTGAAATTCCAGTTGTAGCTCTGTAACAGTCTTCTGCTTACTTTTCAGTTGCTATAACTGCATCTTTTCCCCAGACAGCACTGTCAAACCCTTTGAAAGGGATAGTTCCTGAAAATTACCTCTCTGAAGAAACTGTAGTTTCTAGCCACATCACCTCTTTATTTATGTGCTTGTTTCTTTCTCCTCTTGCTTTAAGGGTTTAAAGAAAACAGAATACTTTTTTTTCCTTCCCTTTTTTTTCCCCTTTTGTTTTTTTAAACAATCTCCTTCCAGAGGCTCTAGGTCTTAATACAACGTAGTACAAGATTTCTATTAAACTCATACTCAGATTTCTCTCTTTTCAAGTCTTATAAAGCACTCCAAAATGTTTTATGTAACAAAAGAAAAAGAAAACAAAACCAGAAGCTTTCAAAACTGGACTTTTTACCTGGTACAGGATTACCTTAAATATGTATTTTACGCCACAAAATATACTCCTCAGGGCAAGATTTGCTTTTTAACTACTGACAAACAGGGATTGCACCATTGCTTCATCTACCCAAGCTCCTTTCTCAATGTGTCATATGGGAAGACTGCTTTTAACACACAGTGAGGTACGCCGAAGGGATATATGAGGAACTTTCAGAATAGGTCTTATAGCAAGTGACATGTAATCTTTAGATAAAAATGCTGTCTGACAGTCATTCACTGTCCATTTAAGGGCACTGCAGTGAGTCACTGAGCACTTGACAGCCAATCAAACTGCTCAAGTTCATGAATCTAATAAAAAACATTAAATACAAAATCCTTTCTAAAAAAGACACTGTTTTATTTATTTTTAGAATCTAAACATTATGTTGGTCAGATTTTGTTAAGTAATTTTAACATGGAAAGACTTCATGCTACAAGATTTTTCCACTTTACCTGTTTTATGGCTGTCACAGTTATGACAAAGAATAATGGCAATCCACTGGTAATAGGACTGGTAGGGGTATCTATCATGAGCTAAAAGAGAAGAAAACATGAATATTGGCCCCAAATATACTTTCACAATGTACTTTCAAAAAATCTCACAATGAAGTAAGATGACAGTTATTTTCAAAACCTGCGAGCATTTCTTCTGCACTTTCTGCAGTACTTCTGGAGCAAAACTCAGCTCCTCATGCCTAAGTAATATATGTCAGTAACGATGCAAACAGAAGTTCAAGAGCACAGAACAGACTTCATGACATTTTTAATGCATGTGACAATTTTAAGAATCCCTGGTAGAAGTAAAACATGTTTTCACCCTACAAAGATGAATTCAAAAATATATTACAAAGGAAGGAAATCATTTTGTGAAGCTGTTTCAATACTCCACAGAATCTACTGGTTAACAGCAATATAGACTAAAACAACACCAACTTTAGAAGTGAAAATTAAGTTAAATACAGTAATTTCCAACTACTCAGGTATTAGAGAAAACTTAGAGACTGATGCTTGCTGATTACCCTGAGTTAACGTGCAGTTTTTAAAGCTTGTGCTATGATTACTGGCATGCCAAAAGTGCAGTGTATACACTAAAATTCTCTATGTGGGGGGATGTTAGTGGTTCTCCTTTGCTGCAGGAAAAAAAACAACATGGTCAAGTGCTGTAAAGAAAATACACACGAGAACTATTCATAAACACGGACACCAATTTGATCCACTTTACCTGAGACTTATGGCATTGCTTTGGGAACAATTAAAGAAGAAGAAAAAATCATAAATGAAGTTTACTCTGTTGAGAGCCAAGAACCTCACAAAGAAAACAGATTATGCCACCTTACAATACATGCATGATCTAGGCTTTTTTTCCCCCCACTGAACACAAACAATTTATAGAACACAACAAAAATCAGATCCAGTCACCAATATTGTCTATTCTTCAACTGTAGCACTGCAATCTCAGCTTGGCAACGCGTCCAAGAAAACGTATGCCAAAAGCATCTGACTTCTGGAAGCATAGGGTTAACCATGACACTCTCTCCTTCTTTCTCAAGAGAGGCTCATATGTGGAAGAGGAGCAGGTTTTGTGGTGGTGGAATCGTCGGGGCAGCCTGCTCCTTTTGTCTCTTTCACCAGAACACCATGGCCCCTTGCCTGCTACACAGCTGGAGAGGCATCCATCACACCACTGGTGTGGAGCCTCATGCAACCAAAATGCAATCAGTCACCACGCTCTGGCATGCAGAAGGTGAGGTGAACAATGTGTACTGGATTGTGCTGCATGTTTAAATCACATCATGAGAGCCTGCCGCAGCTCTATCATACCCAGTGGAATAAGGTGGTAATGACAGACATTGCATCTTGGTCACATGAGATTTATGATAGAGAAGATACCATGGTGATCAAAGGTGATGCACCTTTGCCTTACAAAACCAAAAATTTTTAGATATTAATGCACTTCCAAATGGGATTTGAATAAAAGCAGAATTCCATTCTAAAAAATGAACTTCCAACTGACTGCAGTTTTTACCCTGTTTGGTTTTTGAGAGTACAGACAGAGAAGACATTTCCCACAAAAAATTCAGGGCATCCACTTAAGTCACAAACTGAGAGAACACAGTGACACATTAAATATAATTTTTGCCTTTAGATCTGAGTTTATTCATGGACATGACATTTAGATACTACTGAAGTTTAACTGTCTGAAAGGAATGTGACTCAAAATTGAGCTACAGAGGTAAATTTGCATTAAAGAGAAAAAAAGGCTTTAAAAATGCAACAGCACCTGTGGCTACTCTAAGTAAAACCTTTATTCCATCTCCAGCATGCTTCTATCTTCCTCATGCTACAATATGTTGAATAACATGAAACATCTTAACAGGAATGATAAATCCAGTATTCCTAACTAAGAAAACGAGATTGGCAACACCTTCCATTATACTGACTTAGAACTATATGACTACTGTAACTCCCAACACGGGAATTTTCAGCCTCTTAGTAAGTTCATTCTCTCTAAATGCGAAAGAACAAGAGCAAGGGAAATAGGAGGCAACAGATTAAAAATTGCAGAACTGGTTCTGCTACTGACACCTTGCACAATCACAGACAAACCTTATAACCTCTTCATTATTCCTTTTTTTGTCAACTGAGGCACCATATTTTTCAGGTGCATGCTGTAAATGTTGGTTGATTACTGTGGAGGGCTGTACATGTTCAAGGAATTCTAAGTTTGTATACCCCAAAATCTTGTCTGTCTCAGATATTAATCAGCCTTTCAAAACTTCTTCTCTCTCATTACAACTTTCCTCTCGCCTATCCTTCATCGATAAAGTCTGCAATAGTTCAACAGAATTCGAGTGCAAAGAGCACAGAAAAATTACAGACTGTCATATTTCTAATATAATTGTGGATGTTTTTAATCAGAAAAAATGCACTCGGCTACAAAAGCCACAATAATATTTCTCATCTATATTGTATCAGCAACATTAACTGACGTCTTTAAAACTGACAAACTGTAAATCTTATCTGTAAATTTTTGTGTTCATTTCAGCTGAACAAATTGAATATGAGGGTCTTAGAACTGCGTGACAATAGTGTGACATAAGCAAGATGTAAGTGGACAAGTTAAATTCACAGAACAGAAAATCAGTGGCAGAATTTACAACACAAATTGCAATTTCTGAGTATTATTCAACTTACCTGAACCAAAAATATAATCAGAAAATAAAAGTTGGCTACTCTTCTGAACTGCTCAAATAAGTTTTTTGGAACAAAATTCCACACTGTATACTGGAGGGAAAAAATGGAAAGAGAGAAGACCAGTTATGATATACTGAACAATCTTTCAGTGAAATTTAGTTCCACTAATCTTAAACTCTCTTAAGCTAAATCTTTTCATTTTCCATCTTCCCTCCCCCAAACCTTCTTCTGGTCTCACTCTACTCCCGCACAGAACTGTTGTATCCAATTCTTTTATAGGTTGGGTTGAGTTTTTTTAAGTACAGCTAGCAGACAAGCAGGAGTAACAACTGCATCGCGTTTACAGTCAAAGTTTTAAATGTTCTCCTGCCAACTGGGATAGGAGCAGCTGGAGTTATTTGACCACTTGCATCCTGGGTAGCAGAGAAGAAATTAATTCTTGCAGCTGTCACTTTCTCTTCTGCACTACAGCAACATGACACATCCCCACCATCAGTTCTACTGATTCCAATCCAAGGTCACACCAGGAGGGAATCTGCAATTGCAGTCTATTGCAAATTTATTTTATGCAGAATACTAGCTTACAATTTGGCTATTTTATAAATCTTTGCAACCAGTTTCACCCTTCTTTTCAAGTGGTTCTGTGCACCACATGCCAACATGGGTAACACTGGTTTAAAACCTACTTTTCTTCCAAAATTCTGACTAGCATGCTTAATTGTTCTGTACTTAGATTCTGAGGAAACAGGGATGAGAGCAGGAGAAAAACTACATAGGAAGCAACCTCATTTTTTTTCTCAAAAAAAGTTTAAAGCTTCTTTAATTTTTAATATTGTATATGCACCATCAGATAGAATATGCACAAGCACATTTGCTACCCAACTTAAGTAATACACAGAGTGGTTTGCCTTACCTTGGATGATATGATTCGGTTGTCTGCAAACTTCTGAGGAACATAGTGGCCATGCTGGGGAAAACGATTTGCTATGTAAATAGTTCTTGTATCACTTTGATGCGGTGGGTCAAACCCCTTAAAACACAAAATAAAAGATGATCAAGAAAGACTGCGCTTTTATTTTGAGATTATTTTTACAGTTTTGTAGAACTGTTATCCTTGTGCTAATAAAAAAAATATATCCAGATATTAAGAAGGAGTTTTAGAACAGCACCTTTTGAAGGAGGAAGAAAATCAACACGTAAATTAAAGTCTGCTGGGTCCAGATAATTTCCAAAAATTGGGGAGAAGAAAAAAAATCTCAATTTTGGGGTTGCATACTCATTCTGGAAAATGAAAGAAAAAAATCCTAAGTCTCAAAAAGGACAGAGAATACTTGCTATTCTGCAAACTTGAAGCCCCTTGAAATTTAAAAAAGAAGAAACAAACTGAGATGAAAACTTATATGAAGTACAAAACCTGACAGCCGTGCTCATTATAACCCTTGCTCATTATAACCCTAATAAAACAGATTACAAGAAAAGTAAAAGGTCAAACCAAACAAATCATACCAGAACACTGTGGTAACTGGTATCAAAAAGATTCTTGCCAGCTTTAAAACAAAAATCATACATATCTGACCAGACAACAGTATTTTTTTCAAACATGTTCTATCTCGAAGAACAAACATTTTATCTAACCTCAAATTCAACTCTTACTATTTCCTGCCATTATCACCAATTCATACAAGAGTGGCAGCAACACTGAAAGCAAACTCATCACAAGTAAAATGGGATACTCAGAAATATTCATCAATATTTTCCTGATAAGACAAAAGATCTGAGTGAGGTCTCTTCTAATCAAAGCCTTGTTTGTAGCCTAGTGTTCAGTATTTTCAGCAACTGCCTCTGGTAGGGGAAGGTGTTAAATTTAACACAGGCATTAAATTTGCAGATGACTCCAACTGAGGACTGTAAGAACACTGGATGACAAGTAAAAATTCAAAATCATCTTGACCAATCAGACACATCAAGGACTGAAAGATACAGCAGTCAGATGCAATTAACTAACTGCAAAGGGGAATAAAAGCTCACATAGGAGTTACACAGAAAAAGATCACTGGGTACAGCTGATCACAGGCTGAATGTAAGTCAGTAATGTCTCCCCATTGAGAAAAAGGCCTTCAGTATTAAGGAGGCTGGAGGAGAAGCAGGAACCACAGCTGAAGCACTGTGAACCAACTGGATGGCATCCAGAGGAGTAGAACATGAGCCATGAGAGATCCTGATAACATGACACACAACACAAGGCTGAACAATCTAAAAAGCAAATAGGAAACAAATTAGGGTCATTTAGTCTAGAAGAGAGGAAACTCGGGATGTACCAGCACATCTTCCAATATATAAAAGACTGATCCACCAAGAAAAAGGGTAAATCGGAAGGGAAAAAAAGAACAGAAAAAGACTTAGGGACCTGAACAGGCTGGACTGCTGGGCTGAGACCAACGGCATGAGGTTTAACACGGCCAAATGCCGGGTCCTGCACTTGGGGCACAACAACCCTAAGCAGAAGTACAGACTAGGAGAAGCCTGGCTGGAAAGCTGCCTGGAGGAGAAGGACCTGGGGGTGCTGGTTGACAGCTGACTGAACATGAGCCAGCAGTGTGCCCAGGTGGCCAAGAAGGCCAATGGCATCTTGGCTTGTATCAGAAATGGTGTGACGAGCAGGTCCAGGGAGGTTCTTCTCCCTCTGTACTCAGCACTGGTGAGACCGCACCTCGATTACTGTGTTCAGTTCTGGGCCCCTCACCACAAGAAGGATGTTGAGGCTCTGGAGCGAGTCCAGAGAAGAGCAACAAAGCTGGTGAAGGGGCTGGAGAACAAGTCTTATGAGGAGCGACTGAGAGAGCTGGGGTTGTTCAGCCTGGAGAAGAGGAGGCTGAGGGGAGACCTCATTGCTCTCTACAACTACCTGAAGGGAGGTTGTGGAGAGGAGGGAGCTGGCCTCTTCTCCCAAGTGACAGGGGACAGGTCGAGAGGGAATGGCCTCAAGCTCCACCATGGGAGATTCAGGCTTGAGATAAGGAAAAAATTTTTCACAGAAAGGGTCGTTAGGCATTGGAACAGTCTGCCCAGGGAGGTGGTTGACTCGCCTTCCCCGGAGTTGTTTAAGGTGAGGGTGGATGAGGTGCTGAGGGGCATGGTTTAGTGTTTGATAGGAATGGTTGGACTAGACGATCCAGTGGGTCTCTTCCAACCTGGTTATTCTGTGATTAAGTTGCAGCTGGGAAAACTTACTTTGGAAATGGCAAAAACCAAACAAAATTTCATTTCTTATGGAAAGGAATAATTAAAACTCAAAATAAGCCACATGGCAAGGCTGGAATGTCTCTGTAACGCAAGGACTTATATCTAGGTCATTCAAATCTATCTTTAATTGAGCCTGTCCTGGGGCTACATGACTCATGATAACCCTTCCTAGTTCTAATGTTCCATCGAGGAGAACCAGGTGATGGCAAAACACAACAAATAAGACAGTAAACCAGTAACAACTCAGATAATAGGCCAAGAAAATTACTAAAATAAGAAATAAAAAGCTTTAAGACATGGAACAAACTAGTGAAATTAAATTTGGAACTGTTGTTTGACAAGGAATCAATTCAGCATGGTCGTTATACATTCCTAATCTTCAAACTGACTTTGTGCTACATACACAAAGTCTCCTTGTTCTTTGACGCCAAGTATAAGGACAACAGATGAAACAGGCAGAAAGGGCATTACCAATTCCGTTACTGGAGGTGAGGAAACCACCTTTGCAATTGTATTGTTCCACTTGTGAAACCAGGCTCAGACCTGGAGTTGTGTCAAATAAAAACTGACACTTCACAGAACTCCAACAGAATATACTTTATTACCAGTTAACTATGGAGGGCGATGAAGGGCCAGCACAATGAGCTACATAAAAAAAGGCTTGTATAAACAACCAAGAGTTTCCTTTAATCTAGAGTTCTAACACAGGGCACAAAGCACGTCCACATGCAGGACACTGTCATTTTAAAGTAAAAGAATAATTACAAAATCCTCAAACATTTTGTATTTGGCATCACTACTACAGAAACACTGTGCTTCAGGAAGAAAGCAGTTGAGAAGAAAGAAGGGAGAAAGAAAGGAAGGGACATTTTTCAAAGATATTTCAAGGAGAATAAATGTTGGATGACAAGCGGTGGAAGGCTGCTCTAGTCACATGCTCCAGTGAAAGCTTGTTTAAAGATAACAGTGGAGCAGTTAGACAAAAAATTAGATGGGAAAAGGCCTGGAAAAAATATATACAGGATGCCAAAAGCAAAAAAAAAAGGAACTGCTTGCAGCTTTAAGAAAAGTAATACAAGCATGAAAGTAAGGTGAAAAATATGTACCTGTTGGACACTGACATGATATTTAAAATGAAAACAATGCTTGTAGCAGAAGCATTTTGGGTATCTGACACTAGTGACACATTATTTCTAAATCAATCCAGAAGATGCACAATAAAAGTGTTTTGCAAGCAAGAAAAAAAATGTGCTTAATTAGTAAGACTAGGTGCACAGCTCCTTCTTATCTCAGAAAAAGTCTGGCACTCACAAAATGCCAGACACCTCACTTTAAAAAGTCATATTCTACAGCCCGTAAAAATTCCACTTGAAACCAAACAGATGTAAAGCATAGCAAAAAAAAAAAGCAAAGAAAGCGACTGGCAGTCTTCCAGCAATGATAAATGCTCCTCTCCATGCTACTTGCTGAAAGTTATTGAAAAATAAACGAAAAATTGCAGAGTCACTAGGGTATCACTGAATCTTTTCTAATGTCTTTACGCACTCCTCTGAGGCCAGTATCTGAACATGTGGAAGTTGGTGAGTTTAACGACATTTTTATTAAGAAGAGTAAACACCTCAATACAAGTCAAACCAAACTGCACGAGCACTTCTGCTGAAGTAGACTCAATGGATTAAAAGCGAGGAAAATACTTTCTAAATCAGAATCTCAGGCCATTTGAGTCTACAGCTGCATCTGCAAAGCTAAAATCGGTTAAAATGGCAGTCTATACACATTTAACCCTGTTTTGTTGAGATCTGTCACACAGAAAGTGCAGAAGCTGTGTAGTCATCAGATCTATGGAGACGGCAATGCGCAATCAAGGAGAGCTGGGGACAGCAAACTCTTCAGTTGTCACAACTATCTATGGCTAGAAAAGGACACATCCTTGACAACCTCAGTGACCTGACTGTAGTCACAGCATGAAATAACTGTCAAAAGCAGGCAACAGAACTCAGATTTCCTAGGTTTCATGTCTGTAATATTTGAAATTAGTCAATGACCCTGTCATCATGTTAACTAGATGATGAGAGTGCAACTAGGCAGATCTTCCTGAGAAATTTTAATTAAACTCCTCTTCAAGGAGAATTCTGCATAGACATTGAATTTAATTGTACAAGAACACAAATGCCTTTAACTTTTCTATAGCTATGTAGCTGGTTACAGAGCCTGCTCCTGACACTGAAGAGATTCGCAGTCACAATTTCTGCCCTACAAAGGTATTTTACATTGTATCGATATGGAAGACAGCAAAGGTGCAAAAAGCAAACAGTTTCCTAAATTCACTTATTATACAGTTTATTCTCTTTCTAATGTTATTATCATTTGATTCATCAGCTGCAAAACTACAGTAACTTGCCCTTGTCAAAGGATTTCTGCAGTTAAATTATATGAGCAGAGATTCTCTTAATTAAATTTTGGGACCTGCAAAAAGATTCAGTTGTCACCAATATCTTCCAATAAAATTTAGTTTTCCTGCTGTTATCCAGTGAAGTGATTTCTACCTAAGTGCATAGATCATAGACTTCATAAAGATTAAAGCAGAGTTTATTACAAAACTTGATATTTATGGCTTCTTAATGAGGTGTAAATAAAATAAAATTCCACCATAAGATGAAGTGACTAAAAAGAAAAAAAATAAATAAATTTTTTTTTTGTTTTAGCTGCAAACTAAATCCAGATTTATTGGCTAAAGTTAAACCACTCAGCTGATGTTATCAACATAAACCAGGCACTATCTACCCCGGAACACAGCTCTCATAATTTAATCTCCAATACACACCTATCCAGTAGAAATTTTCAATCCAGACAAACTTGACGTGTTAGGTTTTGAAAACAGTCTAAAAGAATGCCATTTATGCACAATGCACAGATGTTTGAGTCAAGCTGATTTACAAAGCACAAACCAACATAACTTTTGGGGAGAATAATCAAAGTCAGTTTTATTAAGTCTCTTCAGCAGTAATTTTCTTAGTGTTCTGAAAGTTTAACAAAGACATCCTCTCTATAACAATTAGGCTCTTTTGACTGGGATTTTATGGTATTTCTTTCATGGAAGAGACAGGCTTCAACAGTCACCTCTCCTCCACCACTGTGCTAGAACCGCGTGTGCAGTAAAGGGGATTGGAAAACTGAACCAACCAAAGGTCTGGGGTTGCTTTTTCGTTCTGGGTTTTTTTGGTTTGTTTCTGTTTGTTTGTTTTGATGGGGTTTTTTGTTGTTGTTAATGTACCTGCTCCCTACAACAACTGGGTCATTCCAATAGCTTGGTGGTGTAACAAAAGGGTACAGGGAGGAAGAAGAGTTTTATATTGCTGCTGAGAAAGCATTATTAGCATGAACAACTGAAGGATCATGCAAAGTAAGCAAAGGAAGGGAAGCACAATGAAGAAAGAACTGTGCAAAGGAGATTGTTCTCAACACCAGCCAGTGTAAACAGAGGAAAAACATGCTTCTCAGTCAACCTGTTGATATAACATGCCCTATTTACTGTAGACTCTTATTTCTTCAATACCACTTAACTCATGGCAGCACACACATACACCCTCCCCACACACTCTACAGCGCTGTTAAGTGAGACAATAAAATCTGCAGATATTTCAGCCAAGATTAGTGACATAAGACCAGCACAAAACAAATCAGTCCCTATTTCAAGCTTTGCAATAAATGCACTGACAATTACAAATCACCTGACAAGCAATTTTTGCTTATGATTTGCATACAGTTAGTATACTTTAACATGATCTCCCAGTGATTCTTATTCATGGCCCACAGCTTTTACATGGAAAAAAAAATAAAATTATTTTTGCTAAAATAACTTCTGGTCTGTGGCCACTTTTCAGTGAAAGGGGTTTGAAAGAAGGAAGTCTCAGTTGGAGCCTCTTCCTTCTTTCAAAAACCACACTGACACTGCTAGGCAAAGTAGTAGTTCTCCCAAAAGCCCTTTGGACACTGGCCACTAGATAACAAAACCAATAAACAGAAGAAAAATCTGTCTCAGGTAGCCTTTTTCCAAGGGAGGTGGCTGAATGACTGCAGTGGCAGAAACAGAAAAACACATTCCTTGGCAAATAGCCCCAAAGCCTGTGATTACACTGTGGCCAAGATATATTTGGATTAAAGGTGTTTTGAGGAAATGGATTTTCTTGCTTTGGATTTTTTCTGAATACACATAGAATACTTTTCCTTTTGTCAGACAAGATCAACTATTCACGCTCCATGCATTTTTTTCAGAAGTCTGTGTAAATTTGTACTCAAAACACTTGACCAATATTTTTTTCAGTCATACAACTGGACAGTAATCAAACTGAATTTGTCATATCAAAGGTTAGCATGAAGGAAGAAACAGCCTCTCACAGCAGTTGTAAACACTGCTCTAATAACTAAAGTAGTGAATCAGCTGAAGCACCCTTAAGTTTACACAGTGGTACATGATTTGTTCCACCTCTTTTAAATATCACTGCAGTAAAGAAATAAAACATGACTAAAAATGCACTACACATGCAGCTTCCTCTTCCTGCTCTACTATAGTAATAGTAAAATATCTGATAACGAATCATGTTGTACCCTCCTAAAAGACGTATAACCACACTACATTATCCTGTGAAAACAAGGCCTGAGAATTAATGAAGCAATAATCCTATCTTTCATAAAATTATAAAAAATGTGTAGTATTGTCCTTAGAAAAGTCATACTGGTTCTTGGAACAAAGTCCTAGTTACATACAGCTCAAGTTGTTCTTATTTTACTTTAATTTGTCAAAATCCCGTAATAGTAACTTAGAAAAAAAAATCCTACCTAAAATTTAAAACACCATCTAACTTCTCCTTATATATCAGCAAAAATAACAATCAAGCTAAACTGGCATTATTCACAGCCAGCGTATTTCCCTGTGCCAGTCTTTTGATCCAGGTGACTAATGCCAAACATACTGGTCTTGTAACACCAATAAAATCAGAAAGGAAAAATGAGCCGAGCTGGCAAATTAGGTTTTCTAACTAAACACTCTCAAAGACTGTTACAACACGTCTGGTTTCTCTTAGTGAAGAATGTTAACAGGGATTTAGGTACACTGCTTAATTTTAAAATGCCCCACCTTTGCATCAATTAAGAAACCGGCTTTCTTATCCTCCCCTACAATCCAAACCACAGTGTTTACAGAGCATAATCCATTTTGGGCATCATATGATAAAGCACACTTAAAGCTTTATAAGAGCTGCCTTTTTGTGACTGTCTTCAACAGAATTCAAAGCTTCACATTTCTTCTACAGATTATTAGAATTCTTATCCAAATGCCTATAATACACTCCTCATTCATTGCTTTTTTTTTAGGATGCTCCCTTTCAGGCTGTGACATATAGATTATGAAAGTTATCAATAATGAACAGATCCAGTGATACTTCTATCTCTTTAGCAGTGATATGGTTAAGCATAAGAAACATTTGTATACATCCATGTAATTTTGTCAGTCAAACTCCAGGCCAAGAAGTTCCAACTACACAGTTTTAATTTCAGAACTAACAGTTTTCCTCTGCAGGCTCCAGCAATGAGTTACCTGCAGTATCATCTCCCTCTCCGGCTTCTACACACAGAGACGAGGCAAGGTATTCAAAACTGAAAGGTGTCTTTAGATATCCACCAGGAGGCCACAATAGGGCATTGTATTTTATAAAATAAGACTGGAGACTTCAAAAATCGATAGTCACTTTTAAGAATGCTGCTTAATATATATCAAGTACTTTGAACATGGGGAGTGCTACAACCTGCAATGATCAATCATATAGAAATAGCAGTTACTAAACAAAGTCGCATTAAGAAATACAGAACCAGTACAGTAAATGAAACATTCAACACAAACAACCTCACATACCTTGAATAACCACAGTATCTCAAACCCAAACCAAAAAAAAATCTAACTGTATCCTTTCTGCACAGATCTTGAATTTGTTTGTCATTTTATAGCAGAAATATATTTCTTTTATTTTCAATATTAAATTAGATATTCAAATTCCAATTTTATACTAGCAATTTCACTACATGCAAATTGCATCCATCAAGTTCATGACAGAACAAACAGAGAAAAACTAAACATTCCTTCAAGTACTTTCATACTATATGTACTATGAAATGGTGTTTACCCGCTGCTTTGAAGTGCCACTTATAAAACTATTTTGCACAAGCATAAATGGCTCCTGTCCTGGGCTAACTGTATTGTATTACTTTTCCTTTGAAAAAGAGTATTTTCAATATTTAGATTGGTTCCAGAAGGCAATAACTACTTAATAGTGATCAGCTCCTGCATGCAAGTCTAATTCACGTTTAGCTTCAGCATGAAAAAAACTTTTTTTTTTTTACATGCACGCTCAGTAAAAATTAGCATTACAGTTTTAAGTCTACTCGATTCATTGATCATCACTTTAATTCCATTTCAAACATGATTTATGACCTAAGTATCAGCTTAATGTCCTCCTTTCAGTTATGTTTACAAACCAGTTTATCCTTAAAAGCTTGCTAAATCTTAAGCTTCCTTCTTATTTTGTTGCAGTTCTTTTTTCCACACAGGTAAATACCTGCAAAAATTAGCACAGCCACCCATTAAACTAGCACAAAGACATGCAAAGGGCATAGTAAAAGAGATGTAAAATGTAACAGCATATAACAGGATATGCTTTTTGGTACAAACGATATAAAACTTCTTTCCCTGGTAAAATATTTCAGAATGAAAACAAATAGCTTGCCTTTTGTCTACATCAGTCTCTCTCCCTTCAATTTACAGCAAAGTTCTCCTTTCCCATGCTTATTTTTGCTCAAAGTAAACAAGAAAAAAATCCTTTTAAGTCACAGCATGTGAGAGGCCAAGGAATTGCAGGGTTTTGGTTTTAAATCACAGTGTAGCTGTCGGTCCTACTTTCCATCTTTCCTGCCATGGTCTGTACTATTGCTAAGTGGGTTTTTCCAACAGCAGTCTGAAAGAGGTTTGTAAAAAAAGCTAGCTGCAAATATGACACCTGGGTTTTGCTGAAAGATATGACCTTGTGTTTACAGAGGTACTTTGTCAGATTTATTTTGCTACAGTTCTTATCTGTTGGCCTACAAGCAGATTTTGTGCTAGAAATCAAGAGATTTTTCAGAACTATAATGTTGATACCTTTTTCATGGTGAAACAGTTACAAAACCAGTCATAACTACTGAGGATACCAGCATACCGTGAAGAAAAACAGACAGCAAGTCACTAGTGAAAGGTACAAGTCATGATGCTTTTTGAGAAATCTGAACATATTATTATATTTTCCTAAGTCCTCTTTCCACTTTGGAAGAAAGCAAACAAAAGTTTTAGCCAGCTCACCCAAAAATAGAACAACGAATACCAATAACATCCAAAACATATGTTGAATGTTATTAAATTCAGCACATATTTACTTGCCTATGAATTTCACCTTCTGATGAGAGTTCAGAGACAATCTTTTAGCCATAAACAAAGAGCCACCCACCCTGATCACCCCCTGATCCCTACTGACCAGAACACAAAAGGCTTTTGCTCTTTGTCCACAAAATAATACTTTGTTCCCTCAGTCACATAAAATATAAACAGACAGTAGTTATTAAGGGAACAGGGCCCCATTGGTGCAAGAATACCAAACAGTCAATTAAATTGTCATATTATTGTGTGACAAGTGGAAGTTGGGCACAATAAACATTTCCTTCTTAAAAGGCTCATGGCCAGGGGAAGGAGAAATAAAAAAAAAGGGGGATGAGACAAGATACAGCTCAAACATTCAAGTCTCACAGCAAGGCAGCACATCAGACAACCCTGATCTTCCCATTTGGAAAAAAACAGCGTCAAGTCTTGTTTGATTAGGTTTTGGTAGGTATTTTTTAAAATTTGGAGTTTAATTTTTATGAGATACAGATTTAAAAATTACACACAAGAGACAACGGATGCCTCCGTTTGGAATGGACAGGTGGCTGAAGATAGGGCCAGGTTCTGCACGCTTTGGAACACACTGTGCTGCAAATGCATTAGCCTTCAGCAGTCACAGAATAGAAGAAGAAAATAAGGTTAAAAGACGCAAACACAATAGGAGGACTAGTCCAGCAGTTCACAGAATATCTCCAACAAAATACAGGGCCACATTTTCTCCTGTGTGAAGTTATATGAGCGGAGTCATTAAGCCCCATTTCTAAAACGGCTCTGACCAAAGCAGCACAACCTTTGGGCTGTTTTAACACACCTATCACTGATCCTTTGGTGGCAATACAGAAGTTATCAGCTAGGCAGTGTGAAACAGAGGAACGGTTTTGAGTAAATATGCGTTTATTTTTCTAGTATGCAATAACAAACACCCAGTTAATTTCAGCCACAAATGGGAGCTGGCTACAATGACAAGAAAGAAGGGAGGAGTACATTGTACTTCAGAAAAGCAATGTGATTTCAGAAGCTAGGACTCTCAGTCACTGGGTTAGTTCAAAGTACTTTCAACATCCAAAAAACCACAGGGAAGTCTCTGGGAAAAAAAAACCCAACCAGCTAAGTGCATTGGTTCAATTCTACAAAATTATTAAGTGAAAAATAATACATACATGAGTACAAACACTAAGATCAAATGCTGTCCACCTTGTTCAGAATGCCCGTAACTGCAAGTTACCATAGAACATCATCTGTCCTCTCCGAACATTATAACAGATACCAAGGCCTGGAAGGAAAGGGAAGAACACACGAAACAAAGTCCTCTAGTGCTAGTCTATTTGAGGACAGTTCCCTTATTCTTAGAAACCTTCCAGTAAAATGCATCCAAATGATGAACAAGACCACTCCTACAGATACTGTCCACGGAGGGAGGCAATGAGTGTGACAGGGACAACCAACATGTAACAGTCAAAAACATTCCCTATGATCATCTCTCAATGCAGACTATGGAGAACTTGTGGACTAAATTAACTTCTAACATCCTTCCCAGTCTAGATCTCCCTATAAATAAACTGTTCAGGTAACTACATCTTCCAGTTAAAAGACACCAACTCAAAGGAATTAATCTCTGAATTTTGCCTTTGACTTCCAGATAAATATCAAAGCTGTATTTGCCTGAATACCTTGCTCTGCCTAGTGTAAAAGTTGTGGTCAGTGCACAACAGCATTCATGCTCCTTAATTGCGAGAAGACACCCTCTGCCAAATACAGCATAATTCTACTTCTCTTGAACTGTCATGCTTAAAAGAGGGACCAGGAAGGTAGGTTTTCTCCATGGTATCTTTTCAACATCATTGCATTGTTAGAAAACAGATCAAAAGGCACAAACCAGAAGAGAAATCCAGTGACCCTTCTTCACGTGACAGGAAACTAACAGTTCAAAATAATGCAGCTAAGATCATACATATAAGGACATTTTATTACACCTTCTGGAGACCTCCTTGCCAGACAACTGAAACTATCATTACCTTCTGTCAATACCACTGCAACAGCTCCTGCACTCAATGTACATCACCGGGACACCAGCACAGTCCAAACACTGTCACAATCTACCAAACTAGAAGTGGTACAGAATGTCACTGAGCATTACAACTGCCACTTTGTACTCTTGTTTTGAGTTGATACTGCACAAACTGGAGCAGAGGAGCCACAATAGTGTTCCATCATATACAGATTAGGTATGTAGTCCAACTCATCATATTTGGGAATGCAAATTAAATTTACTAAACTATTCCTGAATATTAATAATGCTTCCTATAAGCTGCTGTTTATCCAGTTGCTTTTCTGAAGCAGAGTTAGCTGTGGCTGTGATGTTATGCAACCCTTAGCAAATCCACATGGCTAATATCTTTCTGAGATCTCAAAGTAACAGAGCTGGAATTCAAGAGCCTTTCCTGCTCAAAGTTTGTCTTTGAAACACATCAGGGCATTTTACTTAAAGCAAAGAACTGTAACTCTCATTTGTCTCTACATTTTTTTAATTACTATACTTCCAACTATTAAGTAGATAGTGATATTATATAGCACAATATATAATATACATTACATCTAATATATAATACAAAGCATATCACATAATAATATTCTTAACTAGGAAGTTGCATGCTGTTAATGTCTTACTATGCAGTTTATTTAGCGTGGAACAGTAGGGGATGAAGAAAAATTCATGAGCTGTTTGTGTAGGGTGGTGTTAACTGTTTCTGAACAAGCAAAACAGACCAAAGGCAAAGATACCACCACAAACTGACGATTTGTAGGAGAGTCCCAACATAGGCTCTGAAGACTGAGCAGCAACTTCAAGACAACTTCATTAATTAGTATATGAAATATTGTCCTCTTGAACAAACAAAAATTGCAAAATATTCATTGGCTTCATGCAGAGAGTAGTTAATAACTAAAAGCACCTTCAGCAGAGTACCAGTCCCATCCCCTTTCCCCAGTCCCTTACTACTTTCAGATGTTTCCGCACACTAACATTTTCCTTTTATACAACATCCCACTTAAATCACTCCCACGTACTTGACTGGTTCCAACCCTCCTGTACAGAAGAGAACACTTTTTTTCAAAACCTGTTGCCACATTAAGTACAGGTACAAATACATGCTCTAAAAGCATCCAAACACACACATTCTTCTCTCTTCCTATCAGAAATAAATAAGACTTTTCCCACCCTTTGATTCAAATATTTCTGCCACTCCACTCCTCCCACGTGCTCTCATTTTCTGAGCATACTTCCCCAGGTTCTCAGCCTTTTGACATCTTTCAGAACCTAAACATCACGGACATATGAAGAAACAAACATATTGTAGGATCTACAATGTTAAACCAACAAATACACAGGGAGAAGTTGCCTGGGTGTCCCTCGGAAGAAACATGCAGCATAACACTTATCTTATGCATTTTTCATCTGCATGAGCTGTGAAACAACCAAGCCATTAACATCAACAGTGAGATTTTTAGAAGAGATGCAAAACGTATCTTTGCAATATCTTTTTCCTTCATACAATTTAAAATGCCTGTTCAAGCATCTTGACTTTTTATTATCCTGTTCTGCTACACTAATCCTTCCCTGTCAAAACTACTGCAAGTTTTAAACCGTCATTTTGCCATCATACGATTCTCTTTTGGAAACGAAAACTCTTAGTGCTAGGTTTATTATGTTATTACATTAAGCTTTTACTTCTCATAAAGGCAAACATTTCTGGGAAGCTGGTCAGCATAATCACAGGGAGAAAAACAAACATGTTTGATACACTAATTCCTAGCACTGCTAGTCCTATTCTAAACTCTATAGATGACACGCTGCTTTAAAAACCACACACACAAACCTAAGGCCGCCTTCAAGGGGAAAAAATGATAGCTATGTTACACCAAACAGGCTTTATTCTAAAAAATGTGTGCAACTGTAACAGAACAGAAGACTGCAACCAGAGCTCAGATACAGCAATTCATTTCCAAGTCAGTTACTCTTGATGTCAGATCAAACTAGTGAGCACTGTCAAACTGGCTTTGAGACCATCACCACAAGCTCTGTGCTTCAAGCACAGATCTGGGAAAATCTATGGGCCATGGGAAATGAGGTAAGGGAAGAAAAGGAAAACAAAATCACTAAAAATTATCTTCTTTTGTAAAAAGCATTATAACAAATTAAACCATTAGCGAGACAGGTGCTTTAATCACTAAAATATAAAAACCTAACTAAATTCTCGTACTAACACAGGCAACATCTGTGATGCAAGGTAACTCAAACGGAAAAGTCCAGTTCGTAAATACACCGTTTAAAAGGAATATCTCCTTCTGAGAAAACGAAAGGGAAATAACGCTGGAGGCGGCAGGAGGCCGGCTAACATTTCCAAACCAAATCCCTGCTACAGCCCCACGGAGCTGGCAGCCCCAGCGCCGCAGGTAGCGCCTACTGGAGGAAGACACCCTCCAACTGCAGCCTTCTTCAAGCTGTTTCCACCCCACCAAGCCCCTGCGGAAAGACTTTCACAGATGTTTTCTTCCCATTCCTCGTCACTTCGAAAGCCCGAGCACGCAGGTAGCGGCACCGGCTGCAAATCCCTCGGGATCGGGGAACGAACGAACCCGTCCAGTGAGAAAGCCGTGGGATATTTCGCAATGTGAAGGAGGAAGAAAGGCCGGCAGATCCCTGCCCAAGGAGAAGGCACCACGATTCCTCCCCGCAAAGGGGCTCAGGGAGCTCCCGGGGGGCACAGGCAGGGGAAGGCGCAACGGCGTCTCAGGAAAAGACACAAAACCCGACCCCCAAGCGAAACTCCCCAACCCCACGCGTCTTAAAAATGAGATTATTGCTTTGGTTTGGTTTTTTTATGTGGCCACGAAGATCGCAGCGAAGCCCGGCGGTGCCCCCCCTCAGCCCCGCGGGTCCCCCGGCCGCCACCTACCAGCTGCTGCCGGACCCACCGCAGCATCCCCGGCGGCGCGGGCGGCGGCCCCGCCTCGGCAGTGCCGCGTCCTTCTTCTTCTTCGCTTCTTCTTCTTCGCCTCCTCTTCCTCCGTCGTCGCCTCAGGGCAGGGCCCCGCCGCGCCTCCTCGCCATGGCTCCCGAGGCCGGGGCCGCACAACCCCCCCAGCACCGCCCGCGCCCCGGCGCCACCATCACAGCGCCGCCCACCGAGCCCGCCCGCCCGGGAAGTGACGTGCCGGGAGGGCCGGTCACTAATGCAAGAAGTGGGTCGGAGAATGATAGAATCACCGGGCTGGGAAAGGCCCACCGGATCATCGAGTCCAACCATTCCTATCAAACACTAAACCACGTCCCTCAGCACCTCGTCCACCCGTCTCTTAAACACCTCCAGGGAAGGTGAATCAACCACCTCCCTGGGCAGCCTGTTCCAGTGCCCAATGACCCTTTCTGTGAAAAACTTTTTTCTAATGTTCACACTAAACCTGCCCTGGCGCAGCTTGAGACCATTCCCTCTTGTCCTGTCCCCTGTCACTTGGGAGAAGAGGCCAGCATCCTCACATCCACAACCTCCCTTCAGGTAGTTGTAGAGAGCAATAAGGTCTCCCCTCAGCCTCCTCCAGGCTAAACACCCCCAGCTCTCTCACCTGCTCCTCTAAAAACTTGTTCTCCAGCCCCCTCACCAGCTTTGTTACTCTTCTCTGGACTTGCTCAACATCCTTCTTGTGATGACAGGCCCAGACTGAACACAGAATTCAAGGAGCAGTCTTACCAGTGCCGAGTACAGAGGGAGAAGAACCTCCCTGGACCTGCTGGTCACGCTGTTTCTGATACAAGCCAAGATGCCATTGGCCTTCTTGGACACCTGGGCACACTGCTGGCTCATGTTCAGTCGCTGTCAACCAACACCCCCAGGTCCTTCTCCTCCTGGCAGCTTTCCAGCTACTCTTCCTCTAGTCTGTAGCTGCATAGGGTTGTTGTGCTCCAAGTGCAGGACCCGGCATTTGGCCGTGTTAAACCTCATGCCGTTGGTCTCAGCCCAGCAGTCCAGCCTGTTCAGATCCCTTTGCAGAGCCTCCCTACCCTCCAGCAGATCCACACTTCCACCCAGTCGCTTGTAGTGTAGCTAAAGCAGAGTTAGGGTCCATCTCAGTAATTGTGTTCTTTGAAAATTAGACAGAATGCCCCTTTGACTGCATGTTTTCTTTTGATAAGTGACAGATTTTAAGTTAGTATGTCTCATAGTGATATGTGTCTTGAAAAATGTTTTCTTTCCTAAAGAGGGACTGATGAATGGCAAATGTTTGAATTTGTGTCTTGATCTATAACAATTGTCTGAGCTTGTATATCCCATAGTGATATTTGTCTGGAAGGATGTTTATCTAAAGGTGGGCCAGCTGTGAAAGGAACAGGCATCCTGCAATCTAAGATAAGGAAGCCTGAAATCCACACTACCACACCAGTGGAAAAGGACTGTTTTCCCCAAAATTTGGGCTTGCACCCCCCCTTACTTCTAGGCCTCATCTTTGGGCCTCAGGAGGGGGTCCTCAGACCACCCAATGGACTGTCTGCATATATAAATGTGGTGTGGAGATATGTAAACGACTCTTCTTCGGAAAGGAATGAATACCTTTTTTGAAGGTGGGGTGATGAAAAATGCATAGATCTGTACTATAAAAGATGCACAGTTTCTTGCTTGGTATGCATGTTTTTGGAGGATTGATTCCCCCATGCATCCAGCACTGCTAATAAAGAATACCTGCTTAATAACGACTATCTAGTTGTTATTGAGTTATTATATCAGAATCCTTGCCCAGCTGCACCTAGCCTCCCACTTCGGTGAGGATTGCTAGAAAGCAAGGCGGTTTGGAAACTCCGTCCTTTGAATCACTTTCAAGCAGTTTTTCCAGATACCGTTCATTCTTTGGAGATAATAACGTCTTGCATTCAGTGTGATCTGCACTGGACAGATGTCTCTTCTCCCGTAATCACCTCTGTTTGCGGCCTTTCCCCATCTCAAAGGCCAGGTCAGAGAGCTGGCTCCAAAGCTCCAAATGAGTAAGAGTTTTGACTGTTGCGAAGTTCATAGTAACATTAAAATTAGTCCTTGGGATGTAATAGAACATGCATAAGATTTCTGGGAAAATTTATCCATATGCATATAAGTGGGAAATACATTCTGGAACCAGCTTTTGTCTCATTGCATGTGACTGATGGAGATCACTCCCTCAGGTCTAGGGAAGGAATTCTGCCGCTCTATTCCTCCCTTGTGGGACCTTATCAGGAATGTTGTGCCCAATTCCGGAATCCTCAGCATAAGAAGGATGTGGAGCTGCCAGAATGGGGCCAGAGGAGGGCTACAAGGATGATAAGAGGGGTGGAGCACCTCCCATATGAGAACAGGCTGAGAGAGTTGGGGTTGTTCAGCCTAGAGACTAGAATGCTCTGAGGAGATCTTACAGCTACCTTCCAGTACCTGGAAGGGCTGCAGGAAAGCTGGGGAGGGACTGTTTACAAAAGCTTGTAGTGATAGGATGAGGGGCAATGGGTATAAACTGGAAAGGGGCAGATTTAGACTAGACGTAAGGGAGAATTTCTTCATTATGAGGTTTGTGAAGCACTGGCAGGGGTTGCTCAGGGAAGCTGTGGATGTCCCCTCTCTGGAGGTGTTCCAGTCTAGTCTGGATGGGGCTTTGGGTAGCCTGATCCAGTGGGAGGTGTCCCTGCCCATGGCAGGCGGGTTGGAACTAGATGGGCTTTAAGATGCCTTCCAACCCAAACTATTCTATGATTCTATGTTGCCCAGGCCTGAAAAAGGACACTTGCTTTCTAAAATTCCAAAATGAGTCTTGGAAAGCTCATTTGCTGGCATTTTCAGTATCAAAGTGAAGCTGCTTCATGGCTTCATTGCTTTTGTCTTTTGTTTTATTGCTAAAGAATGCAAAACATGCACATGATGGAGTAAAGGCTTTGAAAAGAGGCCTAGTAACCACTGATGTGGACTTAAAAAGCAAGTGCATGTGTGTAGGTGTGCAGGGAACATGGGCCAAGTGGACCTGGCACCTTTGTCTTTTCCAGCTTTTGGCAGCATTGTGCTGAACTGCTTTGGGGTCAAAACAGGGTGCTGAGATGTGTTGATGTCAGGCAGTGATCTCTGAACTTCCGTTTTGCTCTGGAAACAGCTGCTGTTAAGGAAAACAAAGCCATGCTTGGCTTCAAACACACAAACACATATGTAAGTACGTAGTGCCTGGGCCTGTGTGGCTAAGAACTAAAGGAGATTATTTTAAGCAGTAAATACCTGGGTATTTGTGATCAAATACTGTTGTCAGTGAAGTCAATAACAACTTTGACACTGACTTAAGAGGAATCTTTTTGCATGTGAACATCTGAGTACCCTTCCTTGCTGTTCCCATTAATTTCTAGTTAATTATGAAATACAGCAAAGAATCCTAATCTTATCTGCCATAGAGCTAATGTAGTTTTAGTGTTCAATTAGAAATTTAGGACATAATTCAGCATTTAAGACAGATGATACAGTGTCTGAACAACTGAATCTTGTGGTGAATGCTGATGGTTTAAGCATCTGCATGTAATTAGAAAAATAACCTTAAAACAGTGGGGAATAAGACTATTTTTATCAGGCATTTAAGAAAGCTAATGTTAGCAAAAATCTGTATTAAATGCTAGGCACTATTTCAAAACATTAAAATACATCAAAGCTGACTTTCGAACAGCTTGCACTCTCCTATTCATCTAATGTGAAGTCTAAAATAACAGAGTGATTTCATAGCTATGGCAAGTTGCCTAGAGAGCAGCCTTAGCCAGAAGCTTAACTGATAGTGCTCAATATTCTTGTGTTCCTCCTTTATCATCAGATGTAAAACAGGGTCTTGACAACTACAAGCTAAAATTCATATGCCATTTCTCCGAAGTGCAAGTATATTCACCACAGTGTCCCTGCCAAATTCAGGTATGAGTTGCACTTTCTGCAAGCCTGTTTCCACGGCTTGCAATTATGTTACATAAAGCTACTTTGTGCTTCCTGTTTCACATTGCTGTAATGATGCTATTTCACCAGGCATCAATTTACAACTAATTTGAGCCCTGCGGTTTATATTTTTCACTTTTAAAAGTGTATATTTTAGTGAATGAAAGTATATGGATAGGATGACATTATTTTGATGTGTGCATCAGAAGGCTCTGACCACATTCCTTTTCCAATGTACAGCAAATTCCACCAGAATAATATCCTTCCCTAGCTTTTTGGCTAGTAAATCTTTGCACCTTTTAAATTGTTCAAAAGCCCACATTAGACATTTATGAAGTTTCATCTCACCCTTGAGAGGTAGATAGTTTTCAGTAGGGAAAAACTGAAGCAGAGCAGCCAAGCCAGATATTGATTAGCCCAAAACACTCCAGCACTTCTGAAATCAAAGGTCAACTGCATTAAGAATGAAGATTCCTGTATCAGAGATCCCACTTTAAAACATTGCCCTGAAGCCTCACCTCAATTCACACAGCTGGTTTATACAGAAAAAGCAACTGCTAAAGAAAGAAGTCACCTTCTGATATGAAGATTAGGTATAACACATTGCCTAGGCTTTTTTGATGAGATGAGACTCCAAAGCTTTCCAGTCAAGTATCTATGAGAGCAATGATTTCAGATGTGTGTTTAGCAAAACCACAAATGTTACATGATAGAAAAATGTGTACGCAAATGTAAAAGTGCACACTTAAATGTTGGCTCCAGAAAGTTTTTAATTATATGTGCATGAATAATTCTTATGTAATAAATGGTGCTACAATTAGGTATATAAAGTTAAACATCGGTAACCACAGAATCATTGCCTGAACATGCAACCATCAAATTGACACTGAGGTCAATTGACCTTGACCTTGTTCTTGTGCAAGGCATTCACATGTTTCTGTTATTCTTAAATGGTGTTTTGGGACCATTCTTCATTGGGAGCTGGTGAAGTGTTGGCATGCTGTATGGCCACGTCAGTGAGATGAGACAAGGTGGAAGTGTGACACTGATACCAGAGCGTGGGCTGTCTCCAGCATTCCCGACTCTGAAAACTTTGAAACACTTGGTAGTTGAACCCTTTCCTGTGCCACATCCCTGTCACACCAGCCACATCCCAGGTTACTGCTGCAGTGCAAATGAGGGACATGATAGCAGAGGGGGCCAGTGCACTCTGCGCTAGCAGTGAGGCAGCCCAGGTTCTCTCTTGCAGTGGGTGAGCACCTGTGTCCTTTAGGGACAAACAGGAAACCAGCAAAGCCTAAGAGGATTAGAGCAGGGTTGTAGTTTTGTGTGGCAAAAGACTAGCAATAGCTCCTTACATTACTGTGTTTCTAATTAAGTATTTTGTCATTTATTTAAATTAGTATTTTAATCTATGCATTATTTACTTAGGTAACAACAGTGCTACTTAAAAATGTACATGAACCATAACAATTCTTGTTTTGTTTCTACTCCATAGAGAGAAAGAGCTGCCTGAGAGAGACAGAGGTTCTTCAAGGCATCTTTATTCCACAGGCATTCAATTACTGGCTGAAGGACCAATTATATATAGATAATCAGTGGCTGATTTTCAGTCACAAGGCCCTTCATCTAAACACACATGTGGATTCTTGCCTACAGCAACCAGTCTTCAGGGAAAAAGTAACAGAGTTAGAAAATGAACTGAGCTTCTTAAAGGAAATCTAGTCTATAATTTCTTATTCCTTTTTTTGTGCCGTGCAAGAAATAAGATGAGATTAAATTTCAGGATGCACAAGGTGACTTTTCCAAGACACTTACTGGATCTACACAATGGTGTATTATTTTCGTATCTCTTCTTACTACCCATTCTCTCCACTGTTAAAACCTGGATCCTGACGTAAAACTTCACCTTTCTATAATTGTTTTTTTTTTCTTTTCACTTGAAAGCTTTGTTTACAGTGTACAGCTTTAACGTCTACCCAGCACATGAAGCTCAACACAGCCAAATCCCAGAGCACCAGGTTAGGTGCTCCTTGCAGCATGCAGAAGGTCAAAACTGTCAGGCCTCCTGCAAGCACACAGAGGACTTTGCACTGCATCATACTCCACAGAAAGATGCTCTGCACTTATATGATCTCCTGACTGTGTGGAATAGCCTGATCTGTTAAATGCTAGTCAGAGAGTTTAGGGGCAGTGCTGCCCAGTTTGAAAGGCCCCAGGATAACAGCAATCTATGAAAAACTTTATACTTAATCCTTCCTTTCAGCTTCACTGTTAACTTTTTAATTATGTGTTGTCTGTAAGCTGTGTGTGGCTTTCTCTAGAACTGTATTTTCCTCCCCACCAGTCCAAGATCAGAGGAAGAGGAAATATTTAAAAGCCATCCCTTATCATCATGAAGCTAAGTATGACCAAAGTAAAGAATAAAACTCTGGTTGTTTGTGACCTTTGTTTTTCCTTTCATCGTTTTTTAAAGGAAGAGCTAAATTTTGAACCCAGGACTGGTAAGGTTTAGAACATCCCCGATGTCCCTGTCTTGCTGAAAACTAGAGGACTTATTGTTTTGCAAAACAGAGTTTTCTGAGGAGATGTGTTAAGATTATTCAGTTAATTGCTATTATATCCTGGACAGTGATATGATTTTGCTATTCTGTATTATAAACATGGATATCCTTGTAAAATGCAAATTATTCTCCAGACTCATTATTTAATGATTTATAAAAATGTATTTTTCCAACACACTAGTTCTTACTCTGTTATAACAATTTACTTTTGTTATTTGCATGCCTAAGTGATTATTGGAGACATTCATATAACACTTTATGTTTAGCCCTTGTAAAAATTCCCAGGCAGAAAAGGATGCATTTCAATGTTTGGATTTCTTAATAAACACTCATTTCACAATATGTTCTACAGGGATTTTTTTTCTGCCATCTAGCATCTCTGTTAAGACTATTGAGTGGTTATGAAAGATTGACTTCTTAGAATAATATGCATAAACACAGGGACTAGCACCTAGGTTTCTTGACACTAGTCTCCTAGCACACTACTGTGACAATGGTAATACAAACACACACACGTAGGTACTTTACTTCAGAAAGCAGTTTGACATCTGTGCGAAAGGAACAGAGAAATCCTGCCTGTGGCTGTACACACTCTCTCTTGGCTTAACAGTTCATTTTCAAACTGTTTTGACATCTGCTGTTTGGGAAGTTCTTCAGGTAGCGGGAGGTAGAATTTCAAAGAAACTCGTGCAGGTTAAACCTCCATTTCCTGTGTCCTGCCGGAACTATGGAATTCCATAGAGGTTTTCTGAGAACACTTTTTGGTTCAGACTTTACAAGTCATCTAAGCAGGAAGAAGCTTCATTACTGGGATTTAGAGATAAAGTAGGCTTGTCATAACTAAGGGTATGTCTATAGTATGTATTTTTTATGTTTTCAGGACTCAGTTTTTCTAGTATTTGAGCTAGCTCATATAAAGCTAGCTTAGCTGTCCCTATACTACACTCAAATTATGAAGCAGGTGTTCCTCAAGTTGCTCCTTGCTGTGCTGTTGCCTGGGTTGTAGCCAAGTTGAATGCTGAAAACCTAACTTGGGTGCCTTATTTCAGTGTTCTCCATCAACTCTCCACCGTTTCATCATGTGCATCAATAGTAAGTGGCAGGATATTGCCCTGTATTGGTCCCTTTCTCAGGGGTGTGAGAGATTAGGCTGGTGGGTGGTGACCCTAACTGTGTACCTGCTTTGGCAGGTAGCTTAAAGAGTAATGGTTACTGCCTCACTCAGGCATGTACAGGACAAAACACTAGGCTCCAGTGCGTCTGGGTTACCCAAATACCTCAGCAGACAAGATAGAGACAGCTTGAAGGGACAAAACAGACACCTTGGAGAGGTAAAGAAAATTTCAGTGCCTCATCTAAAACTGATACAGCCACCTTGGGCTGTAAAGGACAAAATAAAAGATCTTTGCCAATGTTGGCTGTGAACACAGGTTTCAGATGTATCAGCCCGGATGAGAAGGTCTCACAGATCAAGACAAAATCACTGTCTTGCACTTACTCAACACTGTTGAGGCTGTTCATTAGTAGGGCTGTAAAGGCAAATTTTTTTCTAACAGAGATGCATTTTATACACGGAAGGTTTACAAAAAAACATTTGCCAAAACTGGCAAAAACAGTTCTTCCTTTCAATAAAGTGTTTACAGTAAAGTTTTTGGCACTTCAGAAATTGTAAATTAATCTCATCTCCAGCTGATACTTGCTATGAGACCTATCTGCATCTTAGAATAGCTTCAATCTCTTGAGCACCACCATCCTTCCTACCTAAACCAAGTGCTAACATGCATGAAAATAATACACTTGATATCTCCAGGCCTATCTCCTGAGAAGTGTAGATGTGACCATCAGCAATGCCTTGCTGTCTCCAAACAGCTGCTCATCTCCCTCACCCCATCAGACCTCTGAGAATGCTAATGGACATTTGTGGACTTCAGCAGCCTTACCTAGAACCTCCACTGCTTCTGCTCATGGGCCTGGGGCTTCCCAGCCTGCCTTAAGACACCATGGGATACTAATCTCCAGCCCTGCCAACTTTGGACCGGTTGATCTAGACCCTGACCTCATCCCAGCTCTGCCACCATAAACTGATGATCTGGTTTCTTGAAGATGGTCATCTCCTCCAGCCTGGCCGTCCTACCTCGCTATGGTGGTGGGACAGATCCTGGCCTGTCAGCCTGGGGATGCCCCACTGCTCCTTGGCCCCACAGGAGCCAGCCCCTTGTTGGTTTCTGCACACCAGTCATGCTTTTCTCAACCCTAGATGCAGCAGGTTGTAGGTTAGTTTAGGTTAGCACTGAGGGTTTTGAATAGCAGTCACAGAAAGGGCTCTGATTGGGATTTTTTCCCCCCCTCTTTATTTTGGGGTAAACATAGTAAAGCAAGGTTACATATACTACTCCTGGGGAATATGCCTTTATTTGCCCTTAGGTTGGAGAACCATAATGAAAAGATTATTTTTAGCACAATTGTATTTCATACTGTGTTTCAAATGTATGTCATACATTTCATTTCAACAGGGAGGTGTGTGTGGTCTAATTACAGATCATAGTACTACTGATACCACATCACTTCCACATTTCAATTCTGGCTAAGCTTCCACAAAAGTCACATAGGCTCAGTTTCGAAAACCTGTCTATAATTTCAGAACTGACTACAGTAATGAATCAAATCACAGGAAGTGTTGAGCACTTCTTAAACTCAAGCTTTATAAATCTGAAACTGGATATTCACAATCTGAGTGTGTCTCTAAATATCTGTTTAGTTACTTAGTTTTAAAAATCCATTTGTAGCCTGCTATTCTAGAAGCAGCAGGAATGTCTGCTGTCTCTGCAGACAAAAAAAATAAATAGCCGTGAATATGACAGATGATGTTCCTGCAACCATATGAGACAAAGAAACATATGGCTGTTCCATCTGAAATTCCTATAATGCTTTATGTCTTCAAAGTGCAGCAAAATATTGGCTGATTAACATAATTAAAGCATTTTACAAATGATTCCTAATTATTTCTGCAAATGTAAATGATGATGCTGACAAGTGAAGTGTTTTTGCTGTGCGTGATGAATACTGAGTTCTCATTTTACGGAGTACAGTAATCAAATTTAGAACAAATGTTATGTAAGTGCATAAACAATCCTAATCCTAATCCCTTTTCTGCTGTCTCACTTTCTCCATCTAGGCTTGCTGCAGCTGTAAATCTACAAATCTCCCATATTCTGTGATTCCTCTGCATATTTTTATTTTCCTTTCTCTATCTTCTGTCTTTTTCAGAAATCATAAATTTTTAGTTGATAATGGTTCTAATGAAATGAGAGATCTGCTTTTTAGCCTTCTGCCAGCTTACTTATGGTACTTACATCTGATCACAGCAAAAGTATAGCTATTGCTATACTGGTGCCCAGTCCTATAAAATGTTAAGCCTTACCCTCTTGAAGCACCTATTAGAGGTCTTTAGCACAAATTAGAGGTCTTTAGCACAAATTTAGAGGTCTTTAAACATTTTTCACTCTGTCCTTATGTGAGAATTAATTGATAAGTTAAACAATGCTGCAGCTGTTTTGTATGTTTAATTATCTTGTCATATAAATCTGTCTTGTATCAAGAGGTAATATGCAGAAAATCTCTAGACATGGATAAATAACCTAAAAGAATAAATACTCTCTTACAGTTGAAAGAAGTTATTGATATGCTTAGTTGTCTTGTAAGATATAACTGTTTTAGGTCAGGAGACAATGTGAAGGAAGTCTCTCAACATGGCTAGATAACCTAAAAAATAAACATTCTTTTAGGACTTACACAGTCCTTTGTCTAAAACTAGTGTATATACCTACAGCTTTTGTAAGATGGTATGCCTTTTTTTAGAAGGTCATCCAACTCACCACTGAATTGTAAAATAAAAATGTTATTGCCTTTGCTTTGAAGACTTTGTCCTTTTAAATATTTTACCAGTGAATATGTATTTCTTACACTTAGTTGAACACCTATTGGTTTCAATGTTTTATTAATATCAGTAGAGGGTGGCTAAGGGTACATCAACAATCCATAATTCAAAGTAGCTAGAAGATATCAAAGATAGCTATAAACAAACTTGTTAGTAACAAATCAGTCCTAGCTTTGGAGCACTAAATTCTCTGTGGGCGACCTGACTGTTTCTGATCTTACCCTAGGTTTTGTGCCTCTGATATAATAAGAAATTATTTCACTGGCTCAATGAAAAATGACCAGGAGAAAGAGAATCATCTGCAGATTTAAACACTGGACTTGGAAAAACAAGGGAGAGAGCACTAGTGATTGTGTTTTGTACTGTAATTCCAGGAGATATTTTAGAATTTACTGGCTTCATAAAAATCACCAAAAACTTTATAAAATAATCCACATATCAATTAAATCATCTTAAGACAATTATTCTTCTTAATTTTTACAAAAAAAAGCTCCTTTTCTTGAACTGTATCATTTATCTGGAATGTTTCTAAGGGTGCACAATAGCAAAAGATAAGCATTACAGCTGAGTGGTTCATAGTATATAATTTAGACAGTTAATTTAATTTCTTTGTATTTGTCTCCAAATTGCTTATAATTTTATGTAATTAATTCATTACATGATCATAATTTCTCTGATAGCTGTGAGATCGTCCAGCTGAAATAAACAGCTGGGGTTTCATTGACTTGAGTGGAAATGGTGCAAGGCCACTGGAGGTTCACCCCTGCTCTGTAAATGTTACTGAATTTGTTCTTTGGAACTACTGAAAGAAAGAGTTGTTTCACATTTGACCTATTATTCCTTCTGTTTCTTGCTTGCTAAAACAGAAATAATTTTCAAGCAGAGAATAATCACATTTATAAATTGGCGTGTAAGTCCTGCAAATATTTTCCAATTTACTTTTTTTTTAACTGTCATCCCTGACCGTGAATTTGTTTGCTAAGATATGTTTGGAAGAAACCCAATACAATCACTGTAAATGTATTTATAAATCGAAACATATTTATAGTACTTATTTTTTTTTTTTTTAGAATCTACACAGATTCCCTAAGTTTTGCCTTGCATAACTAACCTTTGGTGACATGATATATAATTTTATCTGGTCAGAGACTAAAAGACCACATGCAGTCAAAAACTTAGTGCCTGACAATGGAAATAAGAGCTCAAGCATCTGTCTTCTTTTCCAGTTAAATTGATTGGTTTAATAACTGCTACTGCATTTCCACACAAATCCTGCTTCTTTCGCAACTGAGACTATAGCATCACAATGGTAATGATGGTGACATGATTGATTCCTTGTATTAATTATACAAAGTTTTCAAATCTGAGATTAGCATTAGCAGTGAAGCTTCTTGAATGATTAATTTACTAACCACTTGATAATTCACAGATTTCACGGCAGGCACTACAATCCTGTGCTAAAATGTAAGGCAACAACTCAGGATATAGTACTCCACATGTTATTAGATGACCACCAATAGCAAGAAAAACAACAGCATTTCATGTTTCTAAAGTAACTGTATTTCCTTTTGGTTTGCTTATCCCTGTTTTGCACATTCCACAAAATATATTCAGGTACTTCAGTATCACTGACATCAGTTATGAGTTAAGCAACTGCTTTTTTTAGAAAATAAAATCAATAACAAAGGCTGAACTTCTCCCAAAGCAGTACATTTTTCTGAACTCTTAACCTAGATCTTCTTCACCAGAGGGTAATTTTTTTTGCTTCTTATCCTAGCCCAAATATGAAGAACAATAGTGAACTCTAGCTTTGTATAACAACATCTGAAAACAGTCCTTCTTACTGAGCCTGAAGAATACCCAGTTTACTCAAGTTTTGTTCATAAAATCTGTAATTATTTTTTTTTTGCTCTCATCTAGACTTTTACTAGTTGGCCACCGCCTTACCAAATTGCCAAGTACCAAACAGGGCCCATACTTTAAATGAGGGCTTACCTGTGCTGCACAGAGTGGAAAGATCATTTCACTTATCTTGCATACATTTCTACAGCTCATAACAAGATAACATGTTTTTTTTTCTCTAATACCTCATACTGTTGACTACGGGGCAATGTATGCTCTGCTACAACATTTTAAACTTTTCTTTTTTCTGCAGACCAAATCAGTCACTTCAGATCTAATACTCATGCAATTTGTTATACTTAAGTAATTCCTATTTTTTCATTGATCAGTTTTTAAGCATTACCATAACTATTTATCTAGCTTACCAAGATGATTTTGAATTTGCCTCCTCTCCTTCAGAGTGCCTCCCAGCTTGGTATCATCTGCACATTGAATAAAACAGTTTGAATGCTTAAAGAAAACACTGGTTAATATTGCACCCAGAACAGAATCCTACAAGAACAGTGTTTCAATTTTCACAATGAAAATGGATTTGACTAGCACTAGTTCCTACTATTAACCTAGGTTTGAGTTGCCCTTAGGAAAAAGACAGTATCCAGTGCACCCAGTTTGTGTGGCTACCCCAGAGCCTTTTCAGAGATAAGCAGGATTCTGGGTTAGTCAAAGAATTCATTACAGAGCACACAGATGGCTAAAACAATCATTGTTGAACTGCATTAGCCCTTTGGAGAAATGCCACCTGAAAGTGATATGAACAAAGTTCATTGTCCAACTGGTACATTTTTAATGATATTCTGCAATGTAAATGTATGTGGTGCCAGCTGAGTTAGCCCGTCTATGTATTGCCAAAAAGATACTGTAGATGACTTGGAAAGTACAGCAATTAACAGCTGAGGTGAAGTTGTCTACACAATTACTAAGCTCCTTAAGTTCTTCTTTCATTTCTTCTCAATTTATTGCATTTCCAGCTCTGGGGCTGGATTGATGCTGTCCTCAGGAGTACAAATCTTAGCTGTAAAACCACCCTCAAAGCTGACATAAAGAAACCTGTTCTTGTCTGTCTGTCATATGTGGTCAGACCCGCAGACATTTCTCGTGATGTGTTGGGAGAAAGACCAGAGAAATTGAGGAACCCATGGACACGCTCAAAATTTATCAAAACCAATCCAGATAGGATTTGTTTATTCTTAATAATTATTTTCTTTCTTGACCTTAACTATCTTTCTATTTGAACATGTGTATCTTTGAACTGAATGAGGAACTGGGCATTTGCCTGTTTAAAGGCACTCACAAATTAAAGGAAAAAAATCCTTCCTTTGTTAGAAAAGGCTGTTGCTCAGAAAAGAATCTGTAAGGGAAGAGTAACTCTTCTATTTCAGATTTGAAAATATGATTTTCATTCTGAGATTGAAGTGCACAACTAACAGTATAATTTAGATATCAAACCTGTCTGTTCTCCTCTGCTGCCAGTGTATATTTGGTTTCAGGGTTCTAATGTTGACTGTTAACCTATTTAAATATTCACCAACAGCCTTCTGCCAAGATAGATTAATTTGCCATCTCATGTCCCTGTCAAGTTGTCAATTTGTCCAGTATTTTCCAGATGCCAGTGCCCTCTGTAGTGATGATGATGGCATTCAGCTGAGCAACTGTTTTTCTGTTGGTATGTCTTGCTACAGAAAACTCTCCAATATCTGAGTTACTAAAGCTTTCTGTCTGCAGGTCTGAAAAGTAGTCATTTAACCAAAAAGTGAGAAATGTATACGGAAAGGAGCCATCTTGTTTACTTTATGACAGTGAGGACCTGTACCACCAACATAAAAGTTACCTCTAAACACTGTCAGTTTTTATACCCATTTTATTTTTCATCCAGAGCCGCGAAGAAAAGACGTTATTATTAATCATAGAAGGATTCTGGCTCTCCTTCCAGTACGGTGGGAAGTAACTCCATGTCACTCACTGACAGTATACAGAGTTCAGTAATTTATCTACTCAATCAGTAACTATTAATTGATTAATTAACATTGATGTTATATTTAGTTAATATAACATCTTAATTATGTTATAATTCATACCAGTGCCTTAAGATATGTCCTAATCCTTTTGGTTACCTTTCTTTTAGAACATGTTTCTGGGGGGCACATTAATGAGAAACACTCAAGGCATACTCCTGCAACAGATGATTAATATGTTTTTCATGACAGAATTCAGTCAGCTGCATTGAATGCACAAAGCTCCTTTTATAGTTCAAGTACTTCCAGATTCCAAGTGAGTATTTAAACCACAAATTGAATAAAACAGTTTTCCAAAGCAAGGAAACACTGTTGAAGCTCCTAGAGAGAAATGTTTATCTATCTGTTTTGGAGGTATTTGGGAGTCATAGTCATCCAGGAAAAAATCTAGGTTAGCCAGCACATGTAAAAGGGGTGAGAATGAAGCCCTTGGATTCCCAGACATGCTTCCTTACCCATGGCGATTTTAGGTCAACTTACCACTGAAGAAAGGAATTTTCCCTCTCTTAAACATGTACCGAAATGCATATCTGATGCAGAAGGCAAGAAGAATGCACTCCAGTCTGGCAGCAGGTCAGATCCCACCATAAATCGTTGCAGCCACGAACATCCAGAAATGCATCACCAGAAAATTGTGATGCCAGCACAGACTTTCCAAGCTCAACACTCCCTACATCCATCTCCAAGGACATGCACAAAAAGACTTAGAAGAAACTCTAGCTTCAGCTAGAGCTCTATCTAGAAACTGTTTTTTTCTCCCTAATTATGTAGAGGCTCTGATTTCTGACATCCACTGACTTCTCAGCAGTTTTGTTCCAAGTCTAGAGAAGGCATCAGTTTTCATTTAGTTAAACACAGTAGAAAAAACATTTGTGTCAAATAAATCTTACAGTCAAGATTAGTAGCTATGTTAAAAAAAGATGACTAAACACACACAGATATGCGTAGTTAAAACTACACTCAACTGTCTGACAAGAAATAAGCTGGGCAGATATCCTATCCCAATTGCCAGTAGCAGTTTGCGTATGGTGATTGATTTCAATGTAGTCTGCAATTCTGTTTAGCAGGTGTTGTACTAGCAAATCTATCATTAAATAAATAACACAAATGTAATTCTGCACGTGGGGATGCTTTCACAAGGCTTTGGACATGTTACAAATTGGTACACATATACTCTGTATGACGTAAGATCAGATAGCTGAAGATGCAGTCTGTGCTGTATAAATTTCCGTCCTGGTAGCAAAGTAGTGATGCTGCTAGGTTAAGAGTAATATAAAATAGGAAGAAAGTCCTGCAAGAGATCTCTATTTCCTGGAGAATAATTCATCATCTTTTTTCAGTTTTAATAAAGGTTGAACAAAAGCGTTTGAAATGGAGAGAGAAAAGGAAGGAAATTATGTGTGGTTAGGAAGAGTCAATCTCCTAGATCAGTTGTAACAGGTCCATGGAAATGAACCTCTTTCGTTTGTCCTCAGGCTCCAGTGATGTGCAGCTACATAAGCAAGGACTGGGCAAACCAGGAGCATTCAAGACCAAAGTTAACAGAGCACATTTTATTTCAGCACCCAAACCAAATTCAAGATGAAAGCTAGTATGGTCAGATAATTATTTGGGTTTTTTTTCATTTTTGTTTCATATTTACTCGATAGGGCTGTGAGCTGGCTGCACCAAGGGAGGTTTTCTGAGGGATAATGAGTCCCCCTTCTTCCAATGCTGGAAGGTTCCTATAAGCGTCAAAACCTGGCTTCAAAATAGATGGTTATTTTATCATCACCTGTTGGCTTATGGCTTTCCATTTTGTTCCAATACCATGTGAAATTCAACTTCTCTGGTTCTGACAGATATTAAAACTTGGCATAAACTATACAGAATAATTTTTTTAATCATTAGTGTTTTATCTGCCCCAGTGAGTAGATCTCCCATACAGAGCTGCTCTTCCGAGATTCTTCTTACATACTAAGATGTGACTGATCATATGCAGATTGTAGGAAAATTATCTGTTCCAGTCTTCTCCTTGGGGAGCTCAACAGCCTGGTGAGTTGGGAAATTTGGGCTTTGTGTCTTGTCATAGTGCTTTTATCACTATGTTTTCACAGTTCACTTTTTACTGCTCTCTTCAAGAGCTGCTAGGGAATAGCTAAGTGAATTTTAAAGCATTTATTTGAGTAGTTGGTGATAATGTAGATTCACAAGCCAATGAGACCTACAGGCCAGGCAGTTTCACTTATACCTCCCATTCGCAGACCCTATTTCTGGTGAAACTAAGTATTTGTAGTCCTTAAGAGAAAAAAGAACTAATTATTTACTTAATGACTTCAAATGAGCCCTCCCTTAAGAAACTGTTGCACCTCTTTGTTAAAAACAGAGGCAAGCCTTTACCCTGAATCTGAAATAAGGTATCCACTGGATTTAAGAGTCCCTTGTACCTTAAAATCTAGAGAGTTCAATACTATCAGATATCTTATTTATGTAAGTATTTACAAATTTTTGTCTAGTCACCACTTCACCTTCACGTTAATCCACTGAACGGATTAAGCTTTCCACAATTTTCTCTGGGAGCTTTGTTTATCTTCCAGAGCTCAGTTTACTCCTCCAGCTTGGTTTGCAGACAGTCAAGCAGGGAATCAAATGGCCAGAAGCAGAATGAATACAGTATTATAGATCAAAAACAGAAAGAAATAAGTATCTGCGAAGACAAAACAACACTTGAGCATAACTGATTGGTGTGGGAAAATGGTAATGCTACCTGGCACATCCTAGCAAAACAAGGGATTTCATGCCACTGAGATCCAGTTCTTTTGTGACGCCTGCTGTCGAGGGTGTTTTGCAGAGGCCTCTCACCATGGCACTGAAGAAGTGAAATAGTCTTTAGGGTGCTGCACGCTGTAGGGAAAGAAAGAGGTTCTTCCCAAAACACTGAGCTGAGTCCCTGGGGATGAGCCTAATGTGGTGGTTTTGCATCTGGGTTAAGATGGAGGAAGCTGTGTTGACCCACTGCTGCTCCACTCTCACTTTACACCAGCAGTGGAAGAAGACTCAGCCATCCATCAGACTCATACCTGACTTTCTTATTTATCTATTTTTTTGCTGCCCACACCAGCTCCTCTGTTGACTTTGCCATTACCTGGGACAGTATGGAGAACCTAGAGCAGGCCTGAGACTTCATGTTTTCCAGAGGCGCAGCTGTGATGCAAGCTAAGGTGAAGCCTCACGCACGCTGCAGCTTCCCCACACCTCTGTGCAGGAAGCAGAATCCAACTTCTCCTCCCACTCCCTGTGAGCTCATTAGAAAATTATTGCTTCCAGGAAGCAGCAATTTGCAGCGGAGAGGTTTACAGGGAAGACTGTGACTCTGAACCTGCCCTGCTGTGTTCAGATCGGAGTGGGGATAACCCTCCCAGGCTAGCTCCAGCACAGCCCTGAGTTTTGAAAGGGAGCACAGAAGCAACACAATTCTTAAGGGACAGAGAAGTCATCAGGTGATTGCCTTCACGGTTACATGCTCAGCTTTATACTGTTTGAGCAAATGAATCACAAACAGAAAGATTGATACCACTCCAAACCTTGGGCTACCTCTTGAGGCAGAGATAATCGTTCATCATGTGCTTAGGCAGTCAGTAAACAAACGACAGTGTTTTACACTTCACTTGTCAGCCTACAAGGCATCGGTTGTATTCACGTTTTATCTCTGCACCCATCTTACACACTGCTGTCACGCAATTTGCACTGATTTTTTTTTGAATTAGCAATAATTGTAAGTAGAAATACACTACTGAGTAAATTATATAGTCACTTGCTATTCCCCAAGAAGCACGCAGCTGCTCTCTTTTTCAGTTCTCATACTCGTCTGCACCTGCTACAGGGAAAAAGTCAATGTGGCTGGAAAGTACAATCAAAAGCAAACTGAACCACTACAGAGAAGAGAGATCAGTAGTTATAAAGCACAAATATTCCTGTGCTATAAGCTGGACTACTGAGCATTGTCAAAATTTATGTAGCTATGTTTTCAGATAATTGATACAAATATCTGAAGAATATTACAAGGAGATCTTTTTTTTTTCAGTTTAAAGCACAGTGAGGAACCAGGCAAAATTCTAGTTGTGAGAAAAATTCTAGTTGTGTGTATTTTTGTAAAAGCATTAAGAACTTAGAAATGTCATGGGAGGGTAGACCACTTCCTGCATGCAGTGGAGACCGTTTCTTGGTGGCATTCAGCACCTAAATAGAAGAGGATGTCACAATGCTCAGCTTTGGGGGAAAGCGAAACCCAAAAAGACACTGACTCTAAGTTTGACATTCACTGTTCCTTTTCTGTGGACAATTCTCACTGGAACAGCACGATTTGTGGCACTCGGTGGCACATAGAAAGACTAATGTGAATCTTAACAACATCAACCTGCTCAAGGACACTTCAGGATTGAGGTGATGAATCACTGTCCTTATCATCTCATAGACTGTACAAATAGGGCACAATCATTTACTCTGCAATGCTAGAAATAATTCAGGAGACTCCTCCAGACATTTTTAAATGGCTTTAAACTTCTAGCCATTATGCTCACAAGAAACTGCTACTGCTTTGACTGTTCTTTGATTTTTGGGCTATGAACACCCTTTCCACTCAAATACAGTCACAGTTTCAAAGTCTATGGAGAACAGTTCCTCAAAAATCTCCACAAGGCATCTGTAAGCCACATAGTGTCTATAAACTTCAGCAATGGCATGTAGCTTGGAAGGCAAACACAAGTCACAGAAACAAGGACACTTTTATAGGCATGACCTAAATACAGATGTGAACAACAGAGCAGCTAAAACTCTGTGATTTGCACCATCTTCTTTCAACATAAACACAAATAAGCACAGTCAAAAATTGCTGTCAGGAAAGTAGTTATTAAAAAAAAATAAATAAAAGTAGTTATAGTAGCCTGTGCTGCTTGTTGGCAGCCAGCGCACCAGGTTAAAAACAGAGCTCATGTGGGGACAGCAGGGACTACTCTTTATCAGCACATCTTCAGCTCAGCCTATATGAATCCTGGATATAACCCCAGCTTGGCAGAATTTCCTTTTCCTGGTCTTGTCCTGTGTCTCACACCATGTCTCACTATTCTGGAAGGAGGACGCAGTATTAAAGATATCTGTAAATCAATTCTAGATGTTTGTTATGAAAGCTGATGTAATAGAACTATTTCTCAGTCCTGGAACATGTTTCTAAAGGGCTTGGTGCTGTGGGATGAGGTTCATTCAATTCTCCAAATAATAGATGATAATTCCTAAAGTGTCCTGCTCACCTGTTGCTTCATCCTCAGGGTCATTTTTGGTGCCTATGCCCATTTATTTCTTGCACTCTAATGCTCAAGAATCTACTAACAAGCTATGTTAAACTGATATACATACAGAGATCATAAATGTATCTTACTGCCTTATCTCAGAGGCAAGGTAGTTTAATATTCTTCTTTTCAACAACTCTCCCACTTCAGATCCCACCTTGCCATTCCCCTGATTCCTGTATTATCCTTTCCCATGCAAGCGGTGCTTCTGTCACACTACAGCAACAAACTGAGGAGCCTTTTCCTGTCCTAACTTCCCAGCCAGGTCCATTTCTGACCTGCACAACTTATGCAAATGGTTATTTCACATGAAATACAGTCTGGTTTTGCACTCTAGGTCAAAAGGCAGCACTAATAAATGACACCAGCCATCAGCTGAGATTCCCCTCTGGTACTGCTGGGGCTCAGGAGAACTAGATCCCACTAATGCTTGCAGGGTTCTCCTGTTATGAGCAATACAGAAGTGGATACAGGCTCAAGCCTAGGACTTTTCCTTAAAAAGCTTTTTATGAAATAATCACTCTGCTGAACGGCTTTGGTAAACTCAGTCTCTTATTGCAAGGGATTGTCTTACAGCCACCCTCACTTTCTGGCTATTCCTTAATTATACCACTCAAATTACTTGCCTTATTATTCTGTCAATATAGTAGAAATCCAGTTGAGTTTAGTTTATTTACTGCCTAACAATTACCTTTGTTTTAGCAAAGTGACATACACTTGTCTACATTTGCAGAAATCTGGAATGTAATAGCAGTGATGGAGGAAAAACCCAATCCATTAGAGCTTTTAAGACTTTATTTAATCAAATAAACAGCCAGATGACTGTAGTCATTGTGAATAAAAATAAAATCAAAACATGTAGATTTCCGTAGGCAAGTGGATAGCTCCTAAAATGACTAACCTAATAAAGTAACAAGCCATTTAAAAAAATATTGACTGAACCATACTGCTATTAGAAACTCTGATAATAAGTGAGAGTGCAGAATAAAATAGAAAGAATTCCCAAGTATTCTGGCTGCATTGAAACAAAACAAAGCAGATTGCTTCCACTAAGGAGGCTTCAGGTCTTACTACTCTCCTTAAAGGGGTTGTGTCACCAGGATTTATTATTAATGTGGACATAAGCTTGCCAAGGCACTCAGCTTTATGTTAAGCAGCCTCAGTGCAGATTTAAGGTGCCAATTCGGTATCATGTATAATTTCAGCAGATGTTTAACTCCAGGCTCTGTTACTCCTACTGGTGATCCAACAGAAATCATCAATTTAATTTGCCTGTGCTAGTACCACAGCATGAACTGGAGACCCTGAATTAGAGTTTCTGCCCTCCTTGACATGGAGAACAAGTCTTATGAGGAGCAGCTGGGGAACTGGGGCTGTTTTAGCCTAGAGAAAAGGAGGCTGAGGGGAGACCTTATCACTGTCTACAACTACCTGAAAGAGGTTGCAGTGAAGTTGGTGCTGGTCTCTTCTCCCAAGTAACAAGGGATAGGATGAGAGGAGATGGCCTCAAGTTGTGCTAGGGTGGTTCAGATTAGATATTAGGAAAAAATTTCTTCAATGAACAGTTATCGGGGACTGGAACACTGCTCAGGGAAGTGGTTGAGTTACTATCCCTGGAGGTATTTAGAACATGGGTAGATGAGGTGTTCAGGGGCACAGTTTAGTAGTGGACAGGTATCATTGCACTTAAAGATCTCAAAGGGTTTTTTCCAACCAAACAATTTTAAGATTTTATGATTCCTGCCAGAAAGGCCATGCCAACATGTGGGTAATTGCTTCATAAATCCTTGCAGGTGGATTCAAGGTATTTATGTGATAGAGTTATGACTAAGCAATCTGATTTCAAAATTGTGGCCTAAACAAACTGTTATAAGGAGTAACGCCAAACTCGCACTCTGACTTTCTATATTGGGATCAGCAACAGGCCAAGTTCTGCAGAAAACAGAAAGCTACCTCTAAACAACTGCTGCCAGTTCTAAGAAGGCAACTGGAAAAAAGAAAAAGGCTAAATGGTATGATCTTCAGGTAGCCACTGCTTTGCAAACCTTCTGGGACAGGGGCTTGGAAAACGGAATGGGTTTCTCTGAGAAAGACACGTGCCTTTACACCAGAGATAGCTAAAAGCAAGAATTAAGGTCTATCATCTTTGGCAAGTGTTTTGTTAGAACACATGAAACAGGCTCATTTAATGCTAACCAGAATCTAATACTATGAGCTGAATACCACAGATGGAAATGATAACTCCTACCTGATAACTCTTGTTCCGCCTCTCGTTACGCAAGATGTTGTTTTTGGATTCTGGTGTGTAGTAGTACATCTGATTGAATTATTTTTTCAAAGTGCTCTTAACAAAATGACAATGCAGCTAGGTCAGGATAAATTAAATATAAATTCTAGAAATAACTTTCTATTGGAAAATTAATTAATTTTGGGTCAAACCCAGTACTCACTGCACTCAATGGAATACAATCACTGATAAGCACAAGGAATGGCAGACCAAGCCTTCGCATGCTTCTTTAACTCAGGCCAAATTATTACATCAACGCAAATCCAGAAAAGCACCACCAAATAAAGGATCAGAAACTACTCCTATGTCTAGCAGCCCATTTCAGACATTTGTTCACTGGTCCTGCTTCTCAACTGAAACCAAGTTATTTAAGTTATTTTACAACTGTGCTGTACACTGCCAGAGGCAAAACATGAGTTATGTTTGCTGCTGTGTCCTTAGAGTACTCTGCTGTGTCATGAAGGCACCTTTCCAGCTCAGGGCAAGTTAAGGACATCACCATTAACTGTGAACTCTTTTGCTTTTCCTACCTTGGTTCATGACCTCAATGTTACTTAAACTAGGAATGAGAGAGAGTATTACAATACATGTCCAAGTAATCCAAAGAGAGCGTGTGAATGACTTTCTAAGAGTTAATAACCTCTCAATCCTTTTATATTCTTCCTGAAATATTCTCCTTTCATACTTGTGCTCAGACCTCACAGCTAATGGGTACTTGCCTCCGTTTTTAAGATCTTAGATATCAATTATGGTATTGAATTCCAGAACCGAATTGTAATGCTTTATTTTGGTGTAAGTTTACTAGGGCAGAGCCACAGTTACTATGAACTGAGTCACTACAAAAGATTGCTCAGAGAAACTGTGGATGTCCCATCCCTGGAAGTGTTCAAGGCCAGGCTGGATGAGGCTTTGAGCAACTCTAGCAGAAGGTGCCCCTGACCATGGCAGCAGGGTGGAACTGTATGATCTTTAAGGTCCCCTCCAACACAAACCATTCTATGATTCCATGAACTGTGCTGATCCACATCCACTGTAGGTCTGCCACTCCCCAGTTAAAACAGCACAAGTGAAAGGAAAATCAGGATATAAGTATCAGCTATGAATGATGATTAACACGCACAAGTTTGTAAAATTCTAAGGCAACAGTTTTCCCAGTGGGAAGAATACATAAAAATAATGCAGTTGCAGACTTTTACATGGAAGCTCCAACACTTGTTATAAGCAATACAATTCAGGTGTTGTATCATTGAATCCATTTAGTTTCCTGTCCTTTCATCTGCTTGAGTGTTTGTGCAAATGAGACTGGTGACTGACTTTCTAATAATCAAAATGTAATTATTCCTCTACTTCAGATCATAGAATTGTAACTTTTTATTTCATCAATATAAGTAATTAAGCGGTAACATCAATGAGGAGCAGCTATGTATCAGCTGAGCTATGTGACCTACATCAGTGGTTGATCTTGCTGCTTTATTAGTGTAAGCTTTAAAGCTCATAAGCTGTATTCTGCAATAAGACAGACATTTAATGAGAGTGATAATTACCTAGTAGCTTGCATTTTTTAGTATTGAAGCCTACCTAAGAACATAACAAATCTTTACTTCTCTCTATACATATTAGCAATAAATTTTGAGCTACTCTGAAATGACATGTCTTCCTACATGAATCTTGGGTACAAGTCTCTCCTCATCAATATAAACTATTAACATAATGATTACATTATCTTAATAAAATTGCTGATTTAAAACCTTTAATAAATCTTGTCTGAGGCTGATGGCTTTCTTGAGTCTATTAAGGATAGCAATGAAGTGAAAATAGATGTATATAGAAATACATGTATATGAACAACTGGCCTGAAAGGAGACTAAGAACAAGAGGCACTATGAGGGAGACCTCCTTGTAATCTGACAGTGGGTTTAGACAGCATATTTGGACATCGTAGTTGTTAACCTTGGATATTCTGCAGGGCAGAATTTTTGAAATCAATCTCAGCTGGGTGGTGAGGGAAAGGAAACTTAAGGCTTTGTTTGTATTTCTTAACTATCTCTTGCAGTACAGGTATACTCCTTGTATTACTGACACATATTTCCCTTGTTCATGGCTAGAGTAAGTCTGTCTGCATCAGGAAGAGTGAGGATGCAGCGGTTGCAGATGAAATAGAAGGAGGAAAAAACCTTGTGGCTGCAGGAGAAACTTTTTTTGAAGGCAGAATCCCCTGCACCATGTTACTGGCTAGAATACTGGCTGTGTGCCCAAGTAGAAGGAAGTTGCTCTACAAAACAGGATCAAGTATTGAGGAGATAGATTTTCAAAGTATTTTAAATGGCTAATACTGCAGACAGGCAATTAGAGTGACTTTCACAGAATCACAGAATCACAGAATCACAGAATAACCAGGTTGGAAGAGACCCACTGGATCATCAAGTCCAACCATTCCTATCAAACACTAAACCATGCCTCTCAGCACCTCATCCACCCATGCCTTAAACACCTCCAGGGAAGGTGAATCAACCACCTCCCTGGGCAGCCTGTTCCAGTGCCCAATGAACTTTTCTGTGAAAAATTTTTTCCTGATGTCCAGCCTAAATTTCCCCTGGTGGAGCTTTAGGCCGTTCCCTCTTGTCCTGCCCCTGTCACTTGGGAGAAGAGGCCAGCACCCTCCTCTCTACAACCTCCTTTCAGGTAGTTCTAGAGAGCAATGAGGCCTCCCCTCAGCCTCCTCTTCTCCAGGCTAAACAACCCCAGCTCTCTCAGCCGTTCCTCATAAGGCCTGTTCTCCAGCCCCTTCACAAGCTTCGTTGCTCTCCTCTGGACTCACTCCAGAGCCTCAACATCCTTCATGTGGTGAGGGGCCCAGAACTGAACACAGGATTCAAGGAGCGGTATCACCAGTGCCGAGTACAGAGGGAGAAGAACCTCCCTGGACCTGCTGCTCATGCCGTTTCTGATACAAGCCAAGATGCCATTGGCCTTCTTGGCCACCTGGGCACACTGCAGGCTCATGTTCAGTCGCTGTCAACCAACACCCCCAGGTCCTTCTCCTCCAGGCAGCTTTCTAGACAGACTTCTCCTAGTCTGCAGCACTGCATAGGGTTGTTGTGCCCCAAGTGCAGGACCCGGCATTTGGCCTTGTTAAACCTCATGCCGTTGGACTCTGCCCAGTGGTCCAGCCTGTTCAGATCCCTTTGCAGAGCCTCCCGACCCTCCAGCAGATCCACACTTCCACCTAGCTTCGTGTTGTCTGCAAACTTGCTAAAGGTGCACTCGATGCCTTCATCCAGGTCATTGATGAAGACATTGAAGAAGGCTGGACCCAGCACTGAGCCCTGGGGAACCCCACTTGTAACTGGCCTCCAGCTGGATTTAACACCATTTCCCACCACTCTCTGGGCCTGGCCATCCAACCAGTTTTCCACCCAGGAGAGAGTGCGCCTGTCCAGGCTGGAGGCTGACAGTTTCCGTAGCAGATTGCATAGTTAAATATGTGAATACACTTCACAAAAGATAGTATTTATTCATTCTAAGATCAAAGCAAGGGGAGAATAGGACAAATCACAAGCCAGCATGTAATCAGACAACCTAAATTTGTGTGCCTATATAAGACGCCCATGTGAGAAGTGCAGTTTCTCACATCTTCCTTAGTATTACCACTTTTGCCTGGCTTTGCAGTGCTGTGCTAGAGGCTGCAGCTGAGCTGGAGCTCACCCACAACTCATCTCAGCATCCAGGCAGCACTGGTGGGCATACAGCTGGCAGTAACCCCATCAACTGTCCTGGACTAAGCCAGCTCTGACTTAACTCTATCTCCGAGTGTCAGTTTGAGTCACTAAGCATGGCTATGGGTAGTGAGCATAGGGAAACTTGTTTTGAGACTGTTGTCATGATTTCTTCTCCATCTTTCACACATTCAATTAAAATTCCAGGCTGGACACATGGCAATGCAAAGCCTGCCTCCAAACTCGAGGTTGGGGTGGTAGGAATGGAACCTTGAGGGCAAGACAAGATGGAGAGGTAACACTCATAGCTACAACACATTCAAACATCAAAGCCTTTCTGTGATTCAGAGCAGTTTTTTCTGGCTAATTGAAGTATCTGTGTCAGACACTGGAATTTTCATGATGTAAATATCCTGTCAGAGACAATTATTTTGCTGATTTGTTCTTATGACAGCTCAGTTACACACCAGCACTTACAGAGGATAACAGAACAAAAAACCCAACTTACAGCATGGCCTGGAGTGAAATGACAGGAGAGATTCATCTTGGGGGAAAATAATAAGGAAATACATTTAAAAACAAGAGCATAAGAGGGTTCAGAAAGTCACTGTTGAACATGGGAGGGCAGGGCGTGAAGGCACTGACAAACTAATGCACCAGTTGCGAGATGTAGTGTTCCCTGCTGAATGAGATGGCAGTCTTTGAAGAAACACCACTCAAAAACCTGCTACATGGCTTTGTCTATGAGTTTTGCACTCACTCCCTACAACATCCACATTCATTCTTAGTGCTGCAGTTGCCTTGTAGCTGGACCCTTATCCCCACAGCTGAATTACTTTCCACCTTCTAACTGTTCAAATCGACATCTTTAATCTGTGTTCTCCTGAGCCTGGCTGTTAAATTTATGGTATTCTCTCAAACAGTGTGCCTTTCCCTGCTGTGCTTGGAGGGCTTCCCCTGCTCCAGCTGAGAGGTGCAGAACCCTGTGGGTATTATCTACTGCAGGCAGGCAGATGGAAAAATGCAAGATAAATAGGGTTTGGGAGCACTAGAGACGCTCTTCTACTCTATTGTTTCACCTTCATTTGAAAACAGAAGCACCCTTCTCTGTCCCCCTCAGTGCATGCAAATAGGTATAAAACAAGATTCTGTGAAGGCTTTAAACAGTTTGATGGAGATGTCTATCTGAAAGCTCCTGTGCTCAGTGGAGAGGATGTGTTCTGGGTACATGATAGACTTTTTACCTCCCTTTGAACAAATACTGGAGTTTTTCTGACTTCAGTCCTAATCGCGCTTGCCTCCTCTGCTTTCAGATGCTCAACTCACATGGCCAGCCTCACTCTTATTGATCTGGCATCCAACCCGCTGAGATGCCTTTGAAAGCACCAGAGTTGTGCAATATCGTCTAAGTACTTTTCCCTTCAGAAACAAGTCTTGGAAATGTAAGGCAGCACTGGGGAGATGGCCCTGAAATGGTGATATGTTTCTGAGCATTCACAGGATAACTTTTCCCTCACTTTTCCAATGCACTAGCTCACTCTTCAGATGCCCTTGACAAACCAGCAATAACAGCATAATTAAAACAGCACGTGGATCATTTTTCCACTGCAACCACAGACCATTTTAAAGCCAGCCCTTCTGCAACACTGAGTGGCATTTCTCACTGCCATTATCTGTTTGAGACCAGTTGCAAAGTTGTATTTTCCAGAACAGTTAAAGAGCGTTAGTTTAAATCTGCCCGATTTAAAAGAACAATGGCCAATCAGCTGACTGGCAAGCAAACAATGTCACCATTAGCTTTGGAAACCAAACACATTTTCAAAATAACCAGAGAACAAGAAGAAAAAAAAAGGCAATGCCTTTTGTGACTGAAGCCTGCGACAGAGGCAGTCTTTGAAAAGCTCATCCATCACTTTCGGTAGTTCCCAGCATACATTATTTATCCCTGTAATCAGTACGTTTAGGGAGCTAGTGTAATAGGAGCCATTCAGGAGGACACCCTTGCTGGAGAGTGATCATTTTGAGCTCAATCACAGTTAAGTACTGGGCAAGTGGAGTCAGAAAACTGACACCCACTTTGAGCTATCCTGCTGCCTCTGGAAGGCTCAGAGGTGAGCTGCTTGTCAAGCTTGCACAAGTGCCTGGCCTTTCAAGGATGCCCGATGCAGTTTTGGCAGAAATCATCATTTGCAGCAAAATGATCGCTGTGTTAACAGGAGATTTCCAATTTTCCTCTTCAAGAGTAGGGAAAACACCTTCTCTATAGAGTTTAATTATGATCACTAAAATTCAACTTAAGGATCAAAGTTTCCTAGCAGATAAAGTTTCAGCTTAGAACAAAATAGCCTGGGAATATATTTACTCTCTGATGTTTACCTAAGGAACTGTGCTCGTTCAGTGCACCCTCCAGCTATGCCTGTTTCCCCCTGGTATTGCTGAGATTCACAAGACACCTCAGGCTGGTTGGGCTGAGCTAGATGCTGCACAGACTCGCAAGAACCAGGTAGGTGGGCTCAGTACCACCAAGAGTTTTCAGTCCTATAGTCAGAATTGTTGAAAATTATATAAGCGTCACTTCCCCTTAGTATTATACCACTGATTTAATGTAGATACAGATTGATAATACAATTTTCCCTAACTGTATAGGGAAACCATGCTTAGGAGAGAACCTTTTCAGTTAAATAAGCAAGTTTGCAGTTTTAACTGTTTTGGAAGGAAGCAGTCACATTTTTTTACTTGTGTGAGCTTTTTTAAAAAGATTGATTTATTATTCCTTCAGCAATGTAGAGAGGCCCAGGACTGGGAAAATCAGCAGCTTCACTTTAAGATTTACCTCCCTTAGCACTGAATTCCTTCTGCAGCTGGTAGTTTCCTACTCCCTTGCTAACAGAAACTCCTTTCCCTTTCAGAGGGCTTTAAGATTTCACTTATGAAAGTCCAAATACACAGCATAATTATTGGTGAAATTAGCATATTCCAAGGCTGAGAAGGGCTTTAGAAACTCAGAAAAGTACCCCATAGGCATATTGCTGATTTTCAGAAGATGCAAGGCAAGAGATGGGTTTTTTCTTTTCTCTCTGGACAGTAAAATCAGTTGGTTTTGGTTTGGTTGTTTTTCAGGAAATAGAGCTGAACTTATTCCCACGGAGCTCAAACAAAATATCTATCAGTTTGGTCTTCACAGAGCAGTTTTTATATTAGTCTACAACAACTTGTGGCAAATTTTGGTACTTACACAAACCATAGTGTAACAGAGCTTTAAATCTCAGCCTGGCTAGCAGGCGTTGCTCCTTCTCCCAGCGCTACCATCACTAGAGTTCGGTGGATTCAGACAATCTGCCCCTAAATGGCATTCTACCAGAACAGAGTCCAGCCATATTTTGGAAGTTCCTTTCCCAGGCCATATAGTTCAAAGCTTTCGCTGGAACACAGCTACACTGCAGACTTCCAAAATAAAAACCCTCAAAGACATGCAGATTGCCTCCTTATACATATGACATGACAGTGCTCTGCAAACAAGCACGTGACTTCAGGAATCCTCTCACAAGGAATTAGCTTGTGGGTTCTCTGGCTTTCCACTGAGCAATAATTTGTTGCTGCTGCTTTCAGCAGAGAAAGAGAAATGCATTATTAATGATATAGTATGGCAAGCAGGATGCCAACAGTGAGGGCCAAGAGCCAGCCCTGCACTGCTGGATGTTTCTGCTTCCAAAGCCTTGAGCTGATCTCTCTGGGTATTGTCAGAGCAGAAGAGCTGCAGCTGCAGGGCTGGGCGGGAGGAGATGCTCAAGCACCATCTAGTGGGCGAAAAAAATCTGTGTAAAATGAAATTTGCACGGACACACTGTTTGGGAGCGATATGCTGTAAGGAGAAAGAAACAAAACCCAGTATGGCTTGGTTTCCTGGGAGTAAATATTCTCTTTTTAGTTTGGGAGGGAGTTAGGGTATAAACATAACTCAGAAAAACGCATTTGCGCTAGGGAAAAAAAAATACAAACCAAACAAAAAGGTGACCACCTACTGGGATTTAAGACCCCCCATATATGTTTTACTCTCCATTGCTCCTGCCATATCTAACATGGAACTTCTCATGTGCTCTCACTGCTGTTTACAGTCCTCCCCCATCAGAGGTCATGTGCCAGCTGGCACAGGCTGACCACACAAGTAGGAACAAGGGGGTTTATTAAGGGAAAACTTTTTTTCTTTTGGCTTCCATGCTATCAAATGAGAGCTGGGTGGTAAACCATGCTTTTCCATGCAGTGACAGAGTCTCTGCAGGCCTCGTTCTCCCAACACATGTAGCGCTGAAGAGCACAAGGGTCCTGCTGGCTCTTCAAATATATCCCTGCAAGGACAACATGAATTGAGCAGTCCTTCTCCTCTGAGGGTAGTACAAAAGTCTATAAGCAGCGGTTGAGTTTTCCAGTAGATAAGTCATGATGGCAGCTAGCACCTTGCTCTGCTGGCACTGAGAGCTCTTAGGTGGAAACTTCTGAGGCTGCTCTGCCAGATGGCATTAGAAACATCCATCCATGCTGTTCTAGGGGGGATGTGGAGACCCAACCCAGCACAGCCACGGCCAATATTCCTGTTCCTGTTTATTCATCTACTGCCACCTTTACTTACTGATGTGCTATTTATCTCAGTGGCCCCAGAAACTCAGCTAAGAACCTCAGTTATAAAAACACAAGGATTTTTCCCCCACAAATTTTCCTTATTGTTTCCTTTTGACTGAGAAAGCTGATGTGTACCAGGATATGAATTAATATGATTATAAAATATGATTAATACAAGATTAATTTCTAGGATATTGTATTTTAGCCTCACATAGATACTACATACCTTTTGCTCCTGAAGTCAGAACAGTGCTCTTCAGCATTGGATCATGAAACTAGAGCCTTTTAACACATTTCTCTAACTTTGCACACAGTTTTTTCAAGTCAGTGAGGGAACCTCCATCCTGAAGAGCAGCAGCTCAGTGTACTGTAATAGTTACACCTTGTTTAGTGTCGTTACCAGATTTTTTTTTTTTTAAGGCAGAAATCCCTGAAGAGTTGTGGAAGGGGCACAGTCACATACTGCAAGTGTCACAGCTCAGGTGAGTGCTTGCAATAAAGATGTTTGCTTCTGGATCCCATCTTCACACCACACTGATTTTTTCTAGTTTGGCCTTGCAAAAAAAAAGGAGACTAAATACTCTACTCCTCTATGTTCTGCTTGGTCCCAAGGGAGAAATTTGTGCACTGGGCTTGCACAGATCCAGTCTACCTTAACACATGAAAGTTAAAAGCCAAAAGAGAACAGCAACTCCCAACAGGGCCAGGACCAACCCCATTCCCTGGATTTGTATGATGAGAATCACCACTAAGTTTAGGCCTAGCTTGTTCCCTGGATTTGTATGATGAGAATCACCACTAAGTTTAGGCCTAGCTTGTCCAAAGGTGCCCACAGTTTTTGCTTGGCTTCCAGATTTCACCTAAATTAATGATGCGTGTGTGTAAATCCTCCCTATGACTCCAAAAACCTTGATGCAGAGCTTTAGAAAAATGGAGATAAAAACTTAATACCTTAGGTTATTAAAATCTCAGCACCTCCTTCACTGCAGAGGCTTTTTACAATATCTGCTAATCCTTTTCCTCCATAAAACTCCATATCCTATCTCACAATATACTTTGCTGTGTTACTGCTAATCTTTAAATTTGTGCATGTTCTTCAGTAGGTGGACATTAACACATACACTGTGAGAGTATTAAACTTAGAGTATGCTGGATGTGCTGGCTTCAGCAGGAAAGTTAGGGTAAGAAATGTGCCTCCCATCCATGCCTATCAACACTGTGAGGCTGGGGCAGGTGCTGCAGCAGGTGAGTAAGAAGCAGGACAAGAGAATTTTTTACAGGGCATTCCTACCAAAGCCAGAGTGTTACGGATGCAGAGACCAGCATCTCTCAGAAAGCAGCTCATTCTACAAATGCTGGGATGTTCTTTGCATATTGAAATTGCTCCTTCGTCTCTGCTTTGAAAGAATGAAACAAGCAAAGGAGAACTATAAAGGGTGGTGCTAGAAAGTCACATGTTGTGTTTACAACACTTGCAGATTCAGCAGTGTCAACTTGAGGAATTTTGTTTGTGTCTCTGCGAACAAAAATGAAGAGAAACATGCAATTCTTTTCCTCAAAAACACCCTACACTATCTTTACCCTTCAAGGAAATTTTTAAAGAGTGAGAAAAGTGATAAAGTTGTAATGAAAGGGAGAGAAAAATGACAAAAAGAAAGGATTAAACTGTATTTGCTTATGGAAATATTTTTTCAATAAATTTTCTGGATGACTACATGCAAAACAAGTTTATGCTAAGTAAGGTACATGTCCCTGTACAAATGGAACATTGTTCTCCTAATTCTCATAGAGAACCTATCTCTGATGCATTTTCTTATACTTTTATTGTAAAATAAAAGTAAAATGGTCGTAATAGGAAAAACACAGTTAATCATATTCTGAACTCAAATAGGTGCTTCTAGTGATGAGAATTTAAAAAAAAGAACTTCAAACCATAATTTACATATTAAAAAAGCAGGTTACTATGAAGAATACAAAAGGAAGTAGAAAAAACCTATAGAATTTGGGGGGGATAAAAATGAAACCGCAGAAAGATCATAGAATACTAGTGCATGCAAACAGACAGACAGTGGCATGGCCAGACATACACAGGACATAGCAGAAGTTCACTGTGAAGTTTCGATAAGATCCCATCTTTAAATCATCTGCATCTTTCCCCTTCTTTGCCTGGGCCCATCCTATCTCCTGCTGAAATTAGAGGCAAAGTAGATGCTTGGATAGCCAGTGTTCTTCAGTGTTTAGGTGCTGCTCTCTTCTGCTTCAAATGCAGCCGCAATCTCCCCCACTGTTGTTTCATTTTATCAGTAGTTCAGGAGCTCACATCCTCCAACACACTCAGTAACACGAGAGCTTGTCCCTCCTTTTGGGCTGCTGCTGTATTATCAGAACCATGAGAGAAGGCCTTCAGAACGCTTGTCCAGCACTTTCATTTGTTGTGCTGTAAAGCGGCTGCTGTAGTCTCTGAATATGCAGATTTAAAAGTAAGTTTTTGAAAGCAGTGCTCAGGAGGTATATGTGTTAATCCCATTATCTGATAAACGGATTTGTGAACACACCTCCCACCATACTGCATGAATAACATATCCCTCAGTGTCACTAGGAAATGTAATTTAAATGCTTGTGAGGAGTTGATAGACCATATGTTCAAAACCATGGAATTAAACAAGTTTCTGGAAACTTGCAGCATTGTCAAGATTTTATCCTCTGTTCTCTCCCGCCGAGTCCCCCATCCTTCAAAGTCACTAATTAGACTTGCTACTGACTTTCTGCACATTTGTTGAATGTGCTACCGCATGCAACTTGTTTTCCCCAAAGCACATGGGAAGCTGAAAACTCCAACATGAGGTCTGACTACTTCTAGGACTTAGGAAATTTAGATTCTCCTCCAAAGCCAGACACTGGCTTCTGCTCCCAAGGACGTCTCATTGTCCTAACACAACTAATTGTATAATATAAAGGGTTTCAAATTCATGTTTACTCTGCCTGCATGTTATTGGTACTTTCCTATCACATAACAGTGAAGGATGGCAAAGCAAAACCTTTGAGGACCAGACAGCAGAAGACATTGATACTAATATCAAATATTTTGCATACAGGCCCTCAGTCCAAACTCAGTATAGCCTGCCAGCATCTCAGACTTCTGGTTTTCGTTTGTCTGTAATGAACGGATCTGTAGCCTAGACTTACATTCTCCCTATCAAGACATACTTTTAGGGAAGAAACACTTATCAGTGCCCTTTGAATATTTATTAGTAGTACAGATTACTTCCTTAAAAATATATGATGCCATAAACTGCAGTGTGAATTTTGGTTCCTAATGGGAAACTGAAGCGCAAGGCAAGCACCTTTGTCAGGCTAGACTCAAGGGATTGAAAGAGGTGTGTAAAAAATAAGAATAAACTAATTGCTAAAGGAACAAATGCAAGAAAGACACATAGATAACATGCATCACCCAGTGGCTCATGTCAAATACTAGCTCTTGTATAAAGGATGACTTCACTTACATAGCAAAACCTATTCAAAATAAAACAGTTCACATGAACAATGGATGCAAATCTAAAATTTGCATGGGATCTATGGGGGAAAAGAAATCTTAGAAAGACTCTCTTTTTGTCAAAAACTGAAAAAAATTAATACAAAATTTTGAAATTTCAAGCTTTATATCTGCAGAAGCATAACTTGATCAGGTTTTGATTGTAAATACTTCCATTAACAGTTGCTCTGGTCATTCACATAGTCCCTAACAAGCACTTTTAACTCCAGAATTGTATCATGGTTTGTAAGTCAAGGCTTTGCAGCAGAAGGTAACTCCTTAGGAGCTTCTAACTGCCCTCAGTACACAGGGTAGGTTATAAGAGATCAGGCTTGTAAGAATTTTCCCTCAGGATTCAGATATATGAAGAAAAGGACCCTAGATCAGCAATTCAAGGACTTGATGATGGCATACACAAGTTACTGGGAACAGGGTGGAGTACAAACTTGTCTGCCCCACCTCACTACATAGGTAGTCATGGTGTTCAGCTCTGGCTCTGGTAAAACGAGGTCACATGCCAGAGCTAGCCCATCTATTTCCAAGGACTTATCATTGACATTACTGTCCTGCATCCTCTCCTACTTTTCCAGAGACACCAGCATACTCTGCCCATAGGATCAAGAAGGGGTAGAGGGATCATACGATACGGTGCTCCAAATGCCCGACATGCAGCCACTGCACTAAGTGGGGAAAGGGAAGGTGAAACAAACAAGTCATATGCTCAGCACTTGAGACGTAAGAGGCCTACAGCTTGTCCTTGTAGTGACAGGGTAATTCACACCCAGTGGAGAGAGGAGACAATTCCTTCCCTTCCACCTGTCACCTCCTTAGGTGGCCTCTTTTACTCCCTGTAGATAAATACTTGGTTTTGAAGTCAGAGCACATTTGTTTTTGTAACCCACTTGACCAAGGAAGGAAAGAGCTGTTTCAAGTCCCAGCAGTCCCAGCTCTATGAGCTCAGCACTGAAGAAACACTTGCTCTCCAAATCAATTAGAGGAGCCAGCTCAGCTGGGGGATTTCAAGTCCAGACTTGCTACCAACAAAGAAGTCCAGTTTTTCACATAGCAGACCACTGCAAATGAAAGAAAGGTTGGTCCTTCGGTTACCAGGTGGAAGCTGGGAGAACTGGCATCTGTCCCCATCTTTAACAGAGACTTCATTTGAAGATTTGTGTCAACACTGCTGAAAAAATGGGATTTATGTGGAAAGCTCTGCACCGATAGGGAAACAGGTTGGATAATGGCATTTCATATTCTCTGAGCTCGTGTGATTTGAAGTCACCAGGAGCCAAGCCGCAAGATGCGGTGCACTACACACCTCGATCCGCTAAAGGGAGCTCGAGGCTCAGAGCTCAGCACTGCCTCCCGTTTAAACGTGTCACCAAAACTGTTTTCTTTCCCCTTGCAGTGACTAGGTACATAGAATTAACGGTGCGTTTGCAGGGACATTTGTAAAGTGTAAATATGCTCTTTAGCTTTGTGTTTTCAAACCAGCAGCTAGAAACTTTTTGAGGAACTCGGTACACCTTGAAGAAGTGTGAAGTGTGCGGTGTTTCACTAGGTATTTCCTGGGAACATCTTCAACATACATTTTGTTTGGAGCTGAACACAGTCATAGGTGTTAGAAAATCATTATAGCTTGTCAACATTGGCTCAATAAAACCTCAATCCCATTCATCAAGTTTTGAAGGCTAAGATTTATAAAACACTCCTATACAGCACATACAGCGATGCTTATAACAGAAACGGGAGTTTGAAATAAAGTATCTCTCTACTGATTTAATCTGAACAGCTTTGAAGGGGTGATGTATAGCACCTGGATATTTTAGAGTTACAAAACCGAGTTGCAAATTATGCTTTCACACCAAAGCACAAAGCAGTTTTGGATGCCCGTCAATGGAATCAGTGCCCATTAATGCAAATAAATTGCAACAGGTAAGCAGAACAGTTCAAGCAGAAACATCCACTGAACTCTCGTGACCAGGAAAACAACACAAAAAAAGACTTGATTGATTTGCAAAAGCAGCATAGTTTAAAAACAAAGCAGCTAAAACCCCTAGAGACCAGCATCCGCTATGCTACATGTGGCAAGCACAGCCTCATAATTTAAATGTCCCTGAAGTAAAAAAGTCAAAACACTTTTAACAGCTAGAAAGGACCTGTATAGGTGGAGTAATGGTTGGGAAGGGCTGCTTCCCAGCCTGGAGACCAGGCAGGAAAGTATTGCTCATTTGGTTTAAGTGTTTCTAGCAGGTGACGAGCTATAGAAGGAGCTACTCTCCTAGTATGAGCCATGGTGCCCTTCCCAATTTTGCCAGCCCTCCTGAGGGAGGTCTGATTAGCCAGTTTTGTTCAGTCACTGCTGGAGTCAACTGTTTATTCATAAGTGACTCCTCCTGTTTTCTACATTCTCTTCCTAAAAAAAAAAAAAAATAAAAATCTCTGGGCTTCTTGGAGGATGGGGTGAAGGGGAGAGCTGTTCTGGTTAGAAACAGGCAACCTCAAAGTACTTTTTGCATGTGCTTTATCTTAAAGAGACCCGTGAGTCAGTGATATTTTTCTTATTTTTATTCTTTTAATGCAAAACAGTACAGATGGTGCAGAAAGGAGTAGGGACAAGCAGGCAGTCTCAGCAAGAGCTGAGAAATGTCTAAGGGGAAGGAAATCCCCACCACCAGTACACCTGTCACACCAAGTCTGCGCCTGTATAGACACAAAGATGTGGTATGTCAGAAAATTCGTAATTCACTTGTTTTCAATTACTGCAGACATTTACAGAAAAACAGGGCCTTTTTTTTTCCTTAAGGGCTATTTACTCCAGCACTGGCTCCTCACCTAAGGAGCCCTGCTGCAGCTAGAGTGGAGATAAGGGACAGTTTCTGGCCCAGCTTTGAAAAAAACCCAGACAACTCCATCCAAGTTGACAGCCTGAATGTTTCTCTCCCACACTTTGGGGAGATTAAAATCCCCCAATCAAATCCAACACAACCCTCTCCTTAAAAGTAGAACCTGCACTTAATAAGAAAGGGTTATCTCCCGCTAACCCTGTCTGACTGCTCTCCACAGGGCACAGGTAGATGCAACATCAGGAGGGAGGTGGGAAAAGAAAAAAACTTCCTCAGTTCACACTAGTGCAGCAGAGCTCATTATGTGTCCTGCTGCCTATTGCTGAGAGAGGTTAGAAATGCTTCTTTATTTCCCCTGCCCTAATGCACTCACTGCCTTCCCCATTCTGTTTATTTTGTGCCACCAAAGCAGTAACAATCAGCTGTGTGAAGCATTATTCCCCAACCTCCTTTCTGAGGTGATCATGGTCCTGAAAACAGGAGTAACTTCCAAAAAAAAAAAAAAAAAGAGAGAAAAAAAATTACTGCCACATCAATTTCTATTCAAATCGTTTGGCAGATTTCTCTAGTTCCTTTGCTGGAGACCAAGGTTCACTTCCAGCTCCCCAGCCTTCAATACCTCAGGACAGTGAGTGCTGGCACAAGCTGAAACCTTTGAGAATATTAAGTCTTGCTGGAGTTACCATGAGGTTAATTGATTCCACTCAGCCCCCTCTCATGAAATCCTTGGACAGGAAAGAATAAGGAGAGGAAAAGCCAAGGGAGATTTTCATGTCATCTTACAGCCACAAGATTTCTTCAATTTTTAGCAGTATTTGTCTCAGTCTCACCCTCTTTGAAAAGTATGCTTCTAGATATTTATATTAATCCTTAAATAAAATAACCCCAAATACTGAACTTCACCTTTAATTTGCCAAGAGAACACAGTCTGTGACACATTTGAAACACTAAATAGCAAGGTGTGGTGCATTGTCAAGTCAGTTATCTAGATGCTCAGGATGCTATCTTACCTAGAGCTCCTAAAGCTTTGTGGAGAGATGCACCCAAAAACTATTGAGTGCAAGGAAGCTGGTTCAAGTGGTTGTAGTCACATGGAGATTGATATGTTGCCTGGAGCTATCCAGGCAACCATGAGCCTTATGGACTTGCCAAATTATTTTTTCCTCTTTTGCACTGTTGCAAACAATTTCTTTTGATCAGGAACTCACAAATGCAGTTTTGTTACTGAAAGGCCCACATTCCTCACTGCTTTGCAGCAGCTGGTACCTCTGTATTTCTGCATTCCTGATGGGACCCACGGAGTGACCCCCAGGTTTTCCCCACAATCCCTCTCATTGTGACCTGCCTACACCTAGGGCAGTGGTGGATCTTCATCTAATGTTAATATTTCACATGCTGCAAAAGCAAGCACTAAATCAACTGAAGTGCTGAAGAAAGCAGAGCGTTAACATTCCCCTGTGTAAACTAGTCTCCAAAAGGCTGCCTTATCAAAGACACTGGTCTTTTGACTCTGGTCAAACTATCAAAGTTTGGCTATGCTTTAGATTGTGTACAATATTGGACACAAGTGCTAGAGATATGTACACACTATTGGGCTGAAATGGGGCCACTGACCTGCTCAGGGCCAGCAAGAGATACTAGTGCTCTGAGAGCCCCTCCATATACAAAGCTACAAAACACACAAGGCATCATTAAGAACAGCAGATCAGACCAAAAGGATTTTTCTGCTGCCAAAATATCCACACCCCAATGTCTGTGCCTGTCTTCTGTGATTAGTGCTGCCCTCGATTGATCAGGATCACTCTGTCCTACATGTCCCCAGCCAAAATGGCCAGCAGCATCAGCAGGATCCATGCGGGATAACTGGGCAAGCGCTGCTGGCACAGTCCAGCTTTGCACAGCACTCAAATCCCTAAATAGCAGCAGGAATAAAAATAGTTCAGTTTGGACATCTGAAACAAAATCCAAAAAGGCATAAGAAAATATTTAAATCGAGAAATAATTTCTAAAATGCAGAGTAATCCCTAATTATTTGACCCTGTTCACGAGGTTGTATTGATAGATGTTACTTCACCTTATCACTTTCAGCTCTCTGAAATACTACACAAATGTCATATGAGTAGCTGAAATTTTGAGCACCACTCTTTCCATTCATTCAACTTAAAAATCTTAATTTTTCTTCTATGTTACAAACTGATGAAGAGTGCTATATAATCTTCGGATTCATTTGTCTAACAATCATCTAATTAATTAATCATTGATAATTAAAATGACCTCCTTTTGACTGATACCTGATCTCAGAAAGGTTCAAAAGAAACTTGACACATGTTGTGTCATGTTCCAGCATAACCTACTACATGTTATCATGTTATGTCACATCTGGCTTCTGGAGAACAAAATGAACTGAGGAGCAAATTAAAGGAGGAACCGGTTGTACATGTATCAGATCTAACCAGTTCAAGTATCTGGCAACATACAGGAGCAGGTGAACTTCCAGCGTACTTACAGGACCATCATTAAGCCCAGAAATGGCATTATCTTGGGATATGCGTAAGGAAAGGCATCTAATAACAAAATATTATCTCTGCAAGCCCTGCTGTACTTAGGTGCTAGAAGAAAAAAAAAACACAAACCTGACTAAAATCTCAGCTAAACTGACAAGAATGAAAAATATCCCTCACATTTTGCCTGCACAAGCACTGAAAGCCCTCAGACAGTGAATCTGAGATATGCAGACACTAGGGAAAATGAACAAACAGGCCATTCTATGCCTCTCATGTTTTTCTTAAGCAGCTCCCTACCTGTCTTATATGGGAATTGCAGACAGACCCCACACCTCCTCTGCTGCCCTTCCTGGTTACTGTGAGATGAAGGAAGACGTTTCAGGCTCCCAGATACCTCAGATGAAATGTCACCATGAGAAGATAGCTCTCCAACTATACTAAATACTCCTGGTAAAGTAGCTACCCCTCTAGGGCAATCCAAACCTCAAGCAGTGAAATCAATGTACCTCAAAGGTGCACAGTACTCAGCCCTCATTCGCCTTTTCTAGGTGTTTTCTTCTCAGTAGTATCCACCTGGAAAACCAATGCACAGCCCTGACTTCACCCTTTACATTTAATAAAAGGCAGTGATAGCATCTACTTCTCTCTTCATGGGTATTTTGTCAATTTGGGGAAGAAAAGCATTTTGTTAAAACAGCAGTGTCAACTGCAGCACTGGTGTCCTACCCTTCTCACAGAAGCACCACTGAGGAACGTTTCCATTTAGCTGAGGAGAGTTGACTGGTGAAACTTGAAATAAACATTTACTTTATTTTATGCTAAGGTGAAGTAGAAGCTTTTTTTAAAAAAAAACCCAAACATGAAACACTAGTGAACCAAGGGGTTTAGGGACAGAAAAGCTATGCAACTATAATAAGTTGCATCTCCTCCCAATGGGATATTGGTTTTCAGTATATAATTAATAACAAGAAAACTGTATCCTGACTTTTGGGTCTGCATGAGCATCCTGGAACAAAAAGGGCCATAAATTAGCATCAATTATGTATTAAAGTTCCAATTAACCTTGCTGACACTGATATACTTTAACAAGGTACACTTAGATAAAAGCAGCAACTCTCTAATTACTTGGAACAGGACCTCCTGACCCATTCTGCTCTTTTATCCCAATGCCAACCTAATGAGGAAGGAAGGGGGAGGTAGGAAACTGTGCATAAGGCAAAACTGTAGCACCACAAGATGCCCCTTGGGAAATGCTTTTACCTTCTTAAAACTGCCAATAATTAATATTTTATTGCTCTCAGTGCCTTTTAACTGTTTTCAGAAGAAGAGCTTGTTGTGGCTGAAATTACTAATGTTCATTTTAATGTGGAAATCTGCCATCTAATGAACGTCCTTATCACCTGTTCCTGCTCTGTAACACTACATATACGGTATTTGTGATGATGGCAGCCAGGTTTCCCATACACAGATTTAAAGGGTGATCCTTGAAGTATCTTAGCCCAGTCAAAAGAAAATCACAATTTATTTTATACCTTAACCACAAGGGTTGGTTTAAGCACATTTTTCACTACCGCAATCTTGTGCAAAGACCAAGAGCAAAAGGTAGACCTGTATACAGCCTGTGCTGCAAGGAGGGAGATCTACAATAAGGTGAGGAGTGAGAACCCAGTCAGGGAGATATGTACAGAGCATCTAATAAGGCACAAATTTTCCTCCTTTTTATGTTGGTTGAAATCAGCTAACTCCGGGTACCCAGTATGCCTGGCTACAAGGGGAATAAATCCATATACATCTCCTGTCCCTTGAAATAAATGGATAATTACAGAGAGTGTACAGCTAGGCAGTCTGGTCTTGTTCAGTTCTGTTCAGTGCTCAGTGCTTCTACACTTGATTGACCAACCAGACTTTGAACATATGCAATTATACAAAGGGCAAAGAGAGCTGGTTTTGCTGTTTTTTCCTGGTGTTTTGGTTTTTTTTTTTTTTAAATCACTTGAAAGAGTTGTACTTTACTGCTAAATAACAGCTCTCCAGAGTAAGACAATTCCTGTAATAAGACCTGAAGAAGTACTAACTTGTCCCTGCAGAACAGTCCTTTCTCAGTGCCAATCCTTTCTGTGTGTCATGTTATCAGCACTGTAAATAGTTTAAAATTAATGATGATGCTGTGCCTTTCTTTATGGTTTTCCAGTGCAATACAGTTGGAGTCTTGGCTTTCACAGTTGATCTCCCACTAGCCACAAGCCTGACTTTTGTCCTCTGGGAGAAGAGGTGTTGGTGGAATCCATCAAAAGCACTTCCTAATTATAGTCACAGTCTTCAAAACTCAGAGGGAAGCAAACTTGGTGCTGGGGTTTCAGCTGCATGGCTCCTGCAGTGAGAGGTTTCCTGGGTCCTTGTAGTCAAAGGTTATCTTTCACGCAAACCACATCAAAGATTAATTTTAAACATGTTGGGTCGTGCTCTTCCCTAGATGGAAATACATTGCAGAGGGAGGGAGATTTTCTCTCATGCTGCTGAAACGTACAGCTCTGGAAGGGAAGCTTAACAGCTTCTGGGCCCCATCACAACTCCTTTGCCCAAGCAAGGGCTGTTGGATATAATATGCTCGATTAGCAAAAGCAGTCAGCAGACAATTGCTCAAATTACAGCCTCTCCAACGAGATTTTCAGTATTTCTTTGCTTTAGTTGGGATTTTTTTCTTTATCATCTTCCCTATAACTTTGAGCAGTGCAGCCAAAGACAGCTGAGAATGAAGACAGGAATGTAAAGAAAACACTTGTGTCTCTTTAGTCACTAAAAGGGTCAGAGTCAGGTCACTAGCAAGATTTGAACAGTTCAGTGTTGTCCTGAGCTAACGCTGCCACATGCATTATTCTCCACCCATGCATACCCTGCATTTTCCTGAGGAATATGTCTGGATCATTCAAATGGCTTGTGAAGATTGAAAGTGAACTTATACAATCAATTTTGGCCTTTAGTGACATCTCCAGCTACCTCAGTAAGCCCTTGTGGAAAAAGACACATCCATAGTTCATACATGATGCATACTCCTTGATCCGTTTCCATTTAAACCTAGGTTTAGTTTAAACATCTGTGAGAATTGAATCAGACCGACAGACTATTATATATACACCATAGGGGACTCGCTCCTAAGTCTCTCATGGCAAACATGCTACTTATACAGCGTCCCATTCAGATAAGTGACCTACTTATTGGTTGCACTTATTGTAAGCTATTTTGATGAGAGCAATGTGATCCTTGCTGTTCTGCTTTGAGTAAACTTTAGCCTTTGGGTATAAGAGGAGGAAAAGTTGATAACCATGTAATAGAGGACAGCCACATGCATTCAAACTGGGATTTTCAAAACCATTCATCCCTGGCCTGAAATCAAACATTGCTAGGACAACAGCGAGCTCTTTAAAAAAAAAAATCTTGTCCAAGGTATACTAATACAGAAAATACTTTGTTGTGAAGCACTTGTAAGATTTGCAAAGCAACACAGCTGCCAGAAAATAAGAAGCAAAGCTAAGAGCACATATCCTCACCTCCACCCAAGCACCCATTTTACCATTACCAGAGCTGTACAACTCAGGCTGCACACTGTTTCAAGTGCACCTTTTTTGTTCTACACACCCTCTGTTGCCACAGAATTTTGTCAGCCCCATTAAGAGTGAACTGATTCTCTTCAACTGCTCAGTATCTCCAGAAGGAGACTACATACAGAAAGGTTGTGAAGAATTATAATGAGAGTCTGCAGGCAGCAGAGTTAATATGGTAACTTGTATTACACAGAACCTCAGTGACTGTACATATGCAGTATCAATGGTATGCATACAATGAATTGTAAAAAGTAGCTGTGGAAAGGAGAAAGCAAGCCTTGGTGCTCACAGGAACACGTTCACTTGAAAAAAATATCTAGGTTGCTTTACTCTCTATAACACCAGTTAGAAATGGGCCAAGGACCTGGGGTAACATGAAAATTATTTGGGACTGTTCAGCTACAACATACAGGAACATTAAGAAGCATTGTCATCTCTATTTCTTACCACTTCAAAGGAAAAAGTCCAGTTTCTACTGAAACTTTACTAATGTGAAAGGATGATAAATGACAAGACTTCAATTTTTTTTGCCAGTTTATGCTATTGATGAAATAAATCCAACATCACCTCTGTAATACTTTGCTTAGAAGTGAACAGATGTAAAATCCACCACAGCGCACAGAGGGAGGAAAAAAGTGAGTATCCTCCTTGAGATCTTATCTCTTTTCCTTCCAGCTTTACCCTTCCATCATTTTGTTCAAAGCAAAGTACCATCAAACCCCAGGAAGAGCTATCCGTATCAGCTAGGGCTGTCATGGTGCATGTGCCTCTGTACAGTACAGATACATGCACATCCTGCTTCCCAGTTCAGATGACTCCATCCAGTGGTGAGTAGTATGTGAAAGCCCTTCAGTGAGTCAAGTGTGACAGTTTACTCAATCTTTTGTACCTTCTCTGACCCTGCCTCGTTCAAAGGAAAGCTTTTTTTTTTCCTTCTTAATTCCCCCCACTCCCTCTTTTAGAGGAATGAGAGAAAAATTTAAGTGCCCTGCTTTGACATTCAGCTTGCTGCTTGTGTGCCATCAGACCAGCTGCCTCCCCACATCTCCACTGCATTGTCGATATGTTCCTCTTGTGCCAAGACAAAATTTATAAATAGATTTGCCCAGTCAGTAAGCCCTTTCTCTTTAGAAAGACAGGGATTCAGGGAAAAAGAGGATTATTGATAACGTGCAGTATCTTTATTATGGCAGAGACTGCTACTGCTACTATAGTTAAGGACTTGTCAGCACTTCCATTGTAAGATTTTTTTTTTTTCATGTAAGGATTTAACTTGTCAGTGAAAAATTAAATATACTTGCGGCTGGACATTTCTGGCAGGAATTCAGCAAGAGAGACACAGGGCTCTCTCGTCTGCCCCTTCCTAATTAACAATTAATTCAATGAGTTTTAGAGCTTCTCATGTGAATGTACCACTCCTGCTTTCTGAACAGTGGGGAGTAACCCCTGATCTTCTGAGAGCAGCACAGGACAAACATGCAGGGCCAAATCCTGCTCTTGTTAGTCATGGTGCTTGAATAACATTTGCCCATTACAGGAATACATGGTTTTGGCTAATATCCCACGTTTTCCTCTACCAAAAAACCAGCTGAGGGAGATGCTAAAAAAATCCTTTCAAAATCATCTCATTTAGGTAGTTAATTTTCCTTGCAATACATGCTGGTAGGACAGAGCAATCTGCCAGCTGATGAATACATCTTGGGAGTCACCAACTCCACCTTTTCCCCTTGTAGTCTGTGCCTCTCTGTTCAGCCTCTGGCACATCACTTAATTTCTACTCTGCCTCAATTTCAGCATTCAGGATGGAAAACAGTAAAACACAAATCGTTCTGCATGCAGAATTCATTCTGCTGCAGCTCAAGCACTTTCTGGCAGGAAATAATCCAGCTCCCTTTGACTTCAGCTGTAATTAGCTTGAGTGCAGAGCCACGGCTTGTTATTGCAGAGTTGCTGGCATCCATAGTCTTCTGTTACTCCAAGGAGTCTTAGTAGTCTTGAGAACAAGGCTGCTAAAATACTGCAGTGGAGTATCCAGGAGCTTCATCAGAATAAGGCCATCTTTGCTTCCAGCCCCGCTTACTGACATATGGAAATAAGTAGCACTGTGTTCTCCAATCAATTTTCCCCTTTTCATGTATTAAAAACAGGAGAAAGTATTCATGGGCTTCTTTGTTTTCCCACTTTTTTTTTTGTTTTGCAGGAAGGAAGAAAAGAAAGGTACATTGAAATACAGCCACTGAATTTCACTAAGATTTGTGAAAAAAGTGTTGGATGGGGAAGTGGTAGATTTATTTCCCTTCATCATGCCTCTCAGTAGGACGTTGCATGTCTTTTTCAGAACCTCGTTTTCAAAGCCTGAACAGCTTTACACTCTCAGATTGACGTTAGACCCTTAATATTAGGAGAATGTGGGCCTTTTTTGGGGGTGCCTTAAGCCCTATGTAAGTTACATAAAATCCTTTACATACATGGCACCACATGTTCCATAGCTTGTATCTCTTAACACTTGTATTCATGGTCAACCTTATCGCGTATTTTGTACACTGAATTGTACAAAAGAATAATACTTCTGTTTTGCCTCTTGACAAGATCTTCAAATCCTACTGCTCCTCTGACACATAATCAAAGTTTAGAAGAGTATGTTTCTGCCTACTTTTATTTTTATGGTATGAGGATTTAGATAAGACATCGACACCATGGAAACTAAAGACAGAACATGATCCTAGATGTATCCCACAACTTTCAATCACACTTGCCTCTCTTAAATCTCATGAAAACTGCTCCTTAGTTTCCTCCATCTCCTCAACTGTTTTGGCCAGCAGCATCACCTTGCACCCATCCCTTAGCTTTCTTCACCAGCCATTACCACTCCAAGAGATGGTTGTGCATGAGCAGAGAGAAGAATTCAAGAAACCAGATCCTTAAGAAATTATGAAGTAGTATATCATTAGGGAAAAAAATTGTGTTAAGTGGAAAGAAACTTTTAACCCCTCCTAGCTTACCACCAAATGCAGCTTTAAGAAAAATAGATCAGCTTCTTCCTGGCAATAAGAATGTGTTGCCTATTTCTTAAGCTACCAATCAGCTCCACCATAAATGTTCAGTACTTGCTTATTACTGTCTTTGCGCATTGAATTTTATGGGTTATTAGCTCACAATCATAACACTCATTTACACTTTTATTTTTAACAGTGCTACACTATTATTTTTTTAAACCACCAAACTATCCCTTGGCTGTGTTTCACACCAATCCTTGAGTAAAAAAAAAAGAGATGAGAGGGACAAGTCTGAAAAGCAGCTTGATGAAAACAAATTTCCCATTTCCATGTGGATTCAGACAGCTGCACTTCTGGAGACAGAAAAGCTATGTCTGTCTGTTAAAACTAACTTCATGGGCTCATCTGGGTTTTCCTACAACCGAGAGGCCAGAGTTAAGGAATTTAATAGAGTTCTAAGGTAGCACTGGTGCAAATGCAGACATATGTAGTGCTTGACATGAAAAGGAGGACTGCCTTTCCTTTTTCTCCCTACCAGAAACAGCAAATACAGCACTAGCAAGGCCAAAAAAATTCCCCTGCAGACATAAAAATCAGTATTTATGCCCACTATGGGCTGACTAGTGCTTTCCAAACAACTTGTTTTGAGTGCCAACATGTGTTATTTTGCCTGCACAAGACAGCTGAGTTGATAGCTGAATGAAGCAGGCAAGGCATTCGGGAGGAGTTGGAACAAATGTCTTAAATTTTTTGAACCTGTCTGTTTTGCCAGTGACCCATACAGTGAGCGGCTGTGTCAGCTAATCACTTAGCTGGCCACAGCTGACAGACAAATGCCTTGTGGTGACATCCAATGGAGCTGTTACAAAGCACTAACATTTCAGGGGCTTGCATGCTTTGAGCTGGAGGTTGTGCCCGTGCACGTTGCATTCAAGAGCGTGGTGGTTGTGCATAGAGGTACAGCAGAGCCATAACAAGCACTCAACAATATACATGCAAACTCAGAAGCATTCAGATGAATTCTTTAAAGAGAAGGCATTTGTGTTTACTTGGGCATTTTTATTTTAATCTAGTGATGATAATTAACTGATTAATAATATCATAGCCATCAAAAGTGATAGCATGTTTTCAAGAAGCATGCAACAATAGCTAGTTGCTTTTATGGCTCTAATTGTAAAAGCAAATAATTACATCCTTTTCAAGGCTTGAAGAGAATTGCTTTCAACTGTAAACAGAAACCATGAAAAGAAAATTCTCCAACACAATACCCATTTCTAAATGGCCTCTTTTCCTAAAAAAAAGCTCATAACAGCTGTGCTTCAGGTGCATATTTAGGGACTAATTCCAGATATGGACAGTATCCAGACAATCAGATGAGGCTCTACTCATCATCAGGGTATCTTTAGCCATAGACGGATTTCACTCATGTCATTATAATTTTCTTTTTTTTTTTTTAAATTTCTACAGCACTCCACGTGCAATGCTGGGAGAATCATACCGGGAGAAATACAGATAATCTCTGGACTGAGACAGTTTCTCTGTCATTACTCTACAAACCACTGAAATGGCTGGTTCATTTTATTTCTTTCAGTTTCCCTCCCAGCAACTGACAATCTCACATGGTTTTTTTGTACACAATGAAACAGGGACCTATTCAAAATTTTGGATGCATAGAGGAAGGCAAAGTGCAAACGCAGCTCTGTCATTTGCCATACAAACTTTCTATATTCTGATGGAATTTGTTGCCTGTGACTGATCTATCTATAAGCATAACACAGACACACCACCAAGAGCCCACCAAACAAACAAATCTGTTTACCTATATCTTCCACCTGACATGCTCATTTAGCAGGGTTTTTGTGTCAGCTCTCTTCTACCCCAACTTTTCTGGGGTTTGACCAAATCCCCTCTAAGTGGCAGCAGCACTACTGGATTCAACTGAATGAGCTGGATGAAGTTCTGCAAACAAGTGATACCTCATTCAGTAAACAAAGTTTGGTCTCAAAACTGAAGTGCTCTTGAAGGTCATTTTTAGAGGCTTGCACAAGAACAGGCTTGCCAACCTATATATGAGGTATGAAGTGTATGTGAAGTATAGAACTAAACCGAATGTTCCTTTCACATCAGCAATCTCAAGTACTCAGCACTGAGCATTGTTGCTTTGAATGTTTCCAGCTTCTGAAGCAATTCCAGGCAGACAAGCTGACAAAAGAATAATTTTATCAGCATATGGCTGATCACAGCATCCAATTCCACCAGTATGAAATGGCCCCGTAGCGCACACTAGCATTTCTGCATACAAGTGGAACAGATGCTGTAGAGATCAATGTAATAACCGTTTAATTAATTTTAATATCAAAGTCAAATGCTTCCTTATTTCCAGTAGACACATCCCTAATTTCATGGTTGGTTTTACAAATTTTGAAAACAGGAGAAGAAATTCGATTCCTGTTAAATACTGCAGAAAGGCCTGATGAAACACAAGAGAAGCACTTCTCCATTTTTGTAATCTTCATAATCTTTAAGTCATAATATTGTCCATTGGCCACTCTGTTATAAGGATTTTACAGGTACAGTTTAATTTTTACAAAGCAGACCCCTTAATCTCTTACTGAGAGCAGTCATCTTACATAAAGGCACAGAAGCATTCTGGAGTTCCAGCTCCAGAACAAGATCCCATTGCAGATTACATACTTTGCCAGGAGTCAAGAGACTTGGCTCTAGTCCTCACTCTGCAAGTGATGCTTTCTGTCAAGAAAAAATGTGCTCATTGGGCCTTCTGAATATTGATTTACCACAAAAAATCTCATCATATTAAAGTGAGATCTTGCATCCCACAGCATTGGATAAGTGATCTGCATTGTACAGCTCCTACCCTAAATGCCAACAGTGTTCAGCAGTTGAGCTGTGGAGGTGGTGAAGAGGAGGAAGTGTACAGACTTGGACAAGTCATTTTCTGTTTCAGGTCTCCAACAGCACCAAGCATTATCTACACAATATGCTAGTGGAAAGGCTGCATATTCTGCACCTCCCTTCAGTGCCCTGCTCTCCAGCTCCAGGGAACAAATGGGGAAAACTGGCAGAGTAAGCTCAAATACATTCAACAAGCAAAATATTGGACCCTGACTTCTGGTCAAGGCAGGTGAAGCAACATATTAGCAAAGTACTTCTAGGAGAGACTGACATAGTTTCAGTCTGAGTAGCATTTGGATTGTCAAAATAGCAAGAGGCTGAAGGTGGTGAGCGATTGCTTGCTGCACAAAGTGCCATTACACTAAAGTGTGTTCAGCAAATGTTTATTCCAGAAGCAGGAATTACTAGTGCTGCTTCTAGTGGTCATTTAGGTCTGAAACCCAAGATTTCAGCAATTTCGTCTGAATGCATTTGAAGAGCACTGGGTGACATTCACCAACACAGGCAGCTTCTCAGGTTTCAGCAGAAACTAATCTACCATCTCCTGCATCTATCACTTCCAATGACCCAAACTAAAGAGTATCATGCACACCCTGCCTGCTCTGATGTTCAGTGGGGTATCACCTCAATTAGAACTTTTATAGAAGTAAAAGGAGTAAAAAAAGCTTTTATTAGAATTATAACAATTAGAACTTTTCTTCCCAATAGTATTTCATTAGCCAGAGGAGATGGTAACCAGTACTCTACATACATCAAAAAGTGCACAGATCACAGAAGACACCACTACAGAACCCCCTCCACACCTCCTATCCTGAAACAAAGACAGGTTGAGGGGAGCAGTGATGAGGACAGGAAGGAGGGAACCTTTAGCAATGCTTAAGCAAACACATTTGGAATGAGGCTTAGGTTACTCCACATGTCAAGGGGATATTTTTTCCCTACCCCCCCCCACCCCCGACACTGGCAAACTGTTGAGGACCACAGGCTTGAGTCCTCTCAACAGAGGACCTGCTGAGACTAGAGGCAAAAGGACAGGGGCTTCGATGTGCAAAGCAGAACATCTAAAAAGGCACATCCTCCAGGAGCTTTTGTTCGAGGGCTATGCTTGACTAGCAAATCCTGTTGCACTAAGATTGCAGACTGCAGATATGCTAACAAAAACAAAACTAGAGCACTGCCTGTACATTCAAATGATTTCAGGGATTAGACGTTAACAGCAGGATGGCAACATCACAGTCCTTGAGCTTGTGTTCAAATCTGAAACAACTCCTTGCGTTAAGATATCACACAGAAAAATCCCACAAATCAAACACAGCAATACCAAGTTCTTGTATAGCATGTTTTACCTGCAGCCTCTTGGAACGATTACAAAGAGAAATGAAGAAAAAAGGCTCATTACCAGTATTTTACACATAAGGAAACTGTGGAATAGAAAGGAAGTGATTTGTCCTGCAGCCCAGTGGAAGAATAGGGCAGTCAAGTCAAGCCTCTTAAGTCCCAGTCCGATGCCCTCTCCCCTGAACTATTGTAGCTGACTCTGACCCTGCAGGAACTTCACATTTGTCATTATGCTTTACACCTTGATCATGAGGCTGGGTGTCTTCAAAGCACTGCCCTCAGCTCCTTGGCCAGGAGAGGAAAAAGCTCCCATGTACCTAATCAAATATAATTGCCATTCCTGGAGAAAAGAGATTCCTTCTCAACTCCTCTGGATGATAATTCACCCTGTGTTCAGGTGTAAATGTAATGCTATATGTAAGCCAAGATAAAAGTAACTCCTCTGACCACTTTTAACTCAACATCCCTTATGCAGTAAATTTCATACATAGCTATTGAAATAGTACCAAGAATTGGCTGTAATTTTGTTGTCTATTAATACAATTTTATATAGCAGTTTTAGAGTATTTTTACTAAAATATAGACTCCAGGGAAAGCATGGTTAACAATAAAAGACCTTCACCTTTAAACACACAGATGGTAGAGGATTAGTTTAACTATTGAACTGCAACTGTAGGACCAGTTTCCAAGAAGGCACTGGCCCAGCAGAGATCCTACATCCTCAAGGCTCTGGCACAACACTTGTGTGCTACAGTTATACCACAGGGCAACAGAGAAATAGCCAGAATGGGAATATGGGTCAAAATCAGCACTTAAAAGTTAACCTGGAAAAGAGTAAATCACCAGTAGGGATTCCAGAGAGTGAGCACAGAGCGCTTGAAAAGAGAGGTACTGTTTAAAAAGTCATCTGCAGAGGGTCACTTCCATGATAAGAGATGTGGATTTAGAATGTGCACATGAATACAATCTCATGAGGCAGATGAGAGCATCCTGGTGAGTAGGCAGCAGGTTTCTTCCCTGTGTTGCTACCAAAATATCACTACTGTGACCAAGTCAGACAGTTAAATTATCAGACTTGAACTGTCAACAAACAGGGCTAGGGAGAAACGGATGTTTTCCTTTGGATGCCGTGTGTAAACTTGCAGCCTGGTATGTGCTAAAGGTAGTTATAGGTGACTTGTAATCCAGGCCAAAAGCAGAAAAACGCAGGATTAAAAGTGGGTGGTCAGATCATTCATTTGACGTGTAGGGCAAAAAACCCCATGATATCCGCTCTTAGACGAGAAGCAGTTTTGTAGGGAACAAAGAAATCTCTCTCACAGACAAAATTGGTCTGCCAGGAACTGAGCCCATCTAGCTCCCCACCTCCCCACCACCCTCCCCATATCTTCCCCTCTAAAAGGATTTTTTCTAGGATTCAGGGAATACGTGTTTATAAAATAGTTCCATTCAATTAGGGCACAGAGTATAGCAGCTTTATATCAGAGGCAACCCAGAGCGAGAGCTCTGTGGAAGTGCAGGTACACGGTAATGATGACAACCCTGCACTGGTTGTAGTGTCATCACCTCTTATTCTTAATCAAAAGGCTTCCAATCCCTTCTCGACATGTGCACTCGGAAATGAAGGGACTGCTGGAGAATCATTTGAATGTGGCAGCCCTAGATAATGATGAAACGAATAAAAGGCTCACTTTTTTGTTTAGGTTTGAGGAAGAATTCAGGATTCCTCTCGTGAAAAGGCAGCAGTTTAATAGCAGTGAGGCAGAAGGGCTTCTCGTTATCTGCAGAGGCTGCTGTCAGTGCAATGCTAATGGCCACAGCACGGGCTTCCCCGGAATGCTACCCATGCTGTGGTGCTCTGAGGAAGCTGTCTGCTTGCAGGGCGAAGAGAGGCCGCTTCAAGAGACTTGGCACAGGGCTGGGGAACAGTGCTGGGCTCAACTGCATGGGCTTTCCTTTGTGGAAAAGGCAGGGGGCAGTTTCTGGGCTGCACAGAGTGATGCAAGCCATGCAAACCCACAGCTGTTCTCCTAAGCTGGGTGCATTGGCACCTCTGCCCTCAACTTCTCTACCCCTGCTGGGGCAGCAGCTGTGTAAGTGAATGTGATGCAGCACACAGAGGAAAGGCTGTGTAAATCAACTGTGGGGCAGGCACCTCTTCTGTGAAATAAGGGCCTTGGACAGGCCCATAATATCACAGAGCCTGGAAATAGACCATTGATAAGCTTGGTCTTTCCATACACTGCCCTGCAGGGCTGATTTTGATCTTGGATTTGTGTGAAAAAAATAGAAAGCAGCTGAGCACTCTGTCTCTCCCTGTGGCTCGTTCACACCCCTCAACACAGTCTTACTAATATTTCTTGCCATGTGTTTTTGCAGTATCTTTTGTATACTCTAGGATTCAGCCATTATAACCTATAGGAACTTTTGCCTGAGGGAGGTCAAGAGTTGTGCTGTGCTAAATCACCTATTGGATACCTGCCAGTTTTGTTCAGGGAATAGCAATGCCATGCGAGGCAAAAGTGATAGTAGAGGCTTTGTGTTTGGTTGGTTCATTTAAAAGGTTATTTCAGAAAAGGATGTTGAGTAACTGACTTTTTCATTGACTTACAAATCCATGGAAATAATTTTTGCTTCTATTTCATTATTGCCATCTTTGTCCAAAAGTAAAAAACTTTTACCAAAAAAATTTTTGACATCTGCAGAATGTCAACTACCTTTAGCATTTTGCCCAGCTCTTCCCAGGCATTTGTATTTATCTGTACCAGAGCAAAAGATGCAAAACAAAATTCAAAACAACCTCTGCTTAACACTAGTTAAGTTACTCTGTTCACTGCAGTAACATTTGCCCCAAATGCAGAGCTAGCAAGGTCAATAGTTTCACTTTTTGTGCTTTAGCTACATTACTACAACAGTTTGCCATTCCTCTCTATTACTATATACGTTCAAAGCTTCATAAGCTGTCATGAAGGGCCTGATCTCTGACACACAAGACATGTTAACAACAGCTTTTTCCATTCAGAAAGCCAGCAAGAAAGAGAAGTCAGACCTTTCGATGTATGTTAAGTAACAAATATAAGATCTCCATGATGTCCTGCATGATGAAACACCTTACAGCAGGTTAGAAAAGGAAGTATGTGGAATCAATACATTTCTTCTCACAGTTACATAGCTGCATACATCACCACTTTTAAGTTCACTGTCTTTAATCCAGCCCACTGTGTCCACAAGTAATATCATAGGGATAAGGCTATAGAAAAGCCAAGGACATTATAAATGAACAATGTGGTTATTCAGCACATACATCTAGGGTTAGGGCAGAGTGACCACTGAAATAAAAAGCCTAGAATACTGTGATGAGATTTCTCTGCATAGCAAAACCCGTTAGTATGAACGCCTATTAAGAAAAAAATGCCAATAAAATGAGCTTAAAATATAGTCAAGCAGAAACACAGAACATATGTAAATGGTTTCACGATTTCCACACCCCTCACCCCCCACCCCAATTCACAAAACTCTTTCAATTAAGACATTTGTATTGAGTTTGCATGGCAAGTCTTTGGTAGTGGAGGGTGGGCTACAGGGGTGGCCCCTGCAGGACGAGGCCAGGAGCTGCCCCCACATCAGACAGAGCAAGATCCAGCTACCTCCTAAATGGACCCAGAACTCACCAAAGCTGAGGCTATCAGTGATGCTGGTGGCACTGCTGTGAAAACATATTTAATATGGGGTAACAAACACTGAGCAACATCTAGGACAGACAGAATTGAAGAAAAGGCACAAGAGAAACAGGCCTGCAGACAACAGGGTCAGTGAAGGAGGGGGGAAGATGCTCCAGGAACTGGAGCAGAGATTCCTCTGCCGTCCATGGAGAAGACAATGAGGTAGGTTTACAGTGAAGGAGGTTTTCTGGTAGAAACTCTGGCCTATGGGAGGGCCCGTGCTGGAATCGTTTATTCCCGAAGGACCGACTGCACCCTACGGAAAGGGCCTGTGCTGGAGCACTTCTTGAAGAACTGCTTCCCATGGAAAGGGCCCAGTTTCTGAGGGACTATGCTATGGGAGGCACCCCATGCTGGAACAGGTGAAAAATACAAGAAGAAGTAGCAGAGACAAGATGTTATGAGCTGACCATGAGCCCTCACCCTTGCAGGCTACTCGCAGGGGAAGGAGGTAGAAGTGTCAGGAATGAAGGAGTAAGGTTGACCCTGGGAAAAAGGAATGGGGTGGAGAAGGTGCTTTTGTTTCTTAGTATCCTAGTCTGATTTTTAATTGGCAATAAATTAAATTAACTTTTCCCCCAAATGATTTTTTTCTGCTTCACTGGCATTAATAATTGGTAAGCCATCTCCCTATCTTTATAGTCACCCATGAGCTTCTACAACTCATTTTCTCCCCTTTCCCTGTTAAGGAAGGAGAGCAAGAGAGCAGCTTGGTGGTCAAGACAACCAAGGTTATCCCAGCAGAACAGCATTGTCTCCTACCTGATGAGGAACAGAAAAAAGCTCGACAGCTCTCTATACATCACATTCATTCCAGAAACATGCCTTAGACCAAGAAAAGTAAAATCATTGCCAAAAGAAAAAGGAAGAACAGATTAAATTTTTACTGCAAACAAAGTGAATTAAATCATCCCATACAATAACACTTACCTAAGTTCCTTTTCTGCTACAATCACTCCTACATGCTCACATCTGACAAAAATACCTTCTACTTCCTGCACCTGGGGCACAACAACCCTGTGCAGCTACAGACTAGGAGAAGTCTGGCTAGAAAGCTGCCTGGAGGAGAAGGACCTGGGAGTGTTGGTTGACAGCGACTGAACATGAGCCAGCAGTGTGCCCAGGTGGCCAAGAAAGCCAATGGCATCTTGGCTCGTATCAGAAACTGCGTGACCAGCAGGTCCAGGGAGGTTATTCTCCCTCTGTACTCGGCACTGGTGAGACCGCATCTCGAATACTGTGTTCAGTTCTGGGCCCCTCACCACATGAAGGATGTTGAGGCTCTGGAGCGAGTCCAGAGGAGAGCAACGAAGCTGGTGAAGGGGCTGGAGAACAAATCTTATGAGGAGCGGCTGAGAGAGCTGGGGTTGTTTAGCCTGGAGAAGAGGAGGCTGAGAGGAGACCTCATTGCTCTCTATAACTACCTGAAAGGAGGTTGCAGAGAGGAAGGTGCTGGCCTCTTCTCCCAAGTGACAGGGGCAGGACAAGAGGGAACGGCCTAAAGCTCCACCAGGGGAAATTTAGGCTGGACATTAGGAAAACATTTTTCACAGAAAGGTTCATTGGGCACTGGAACAGGCTGCCCAGGGAGGTGGTTGATTCACCTTCCCTGGAGGTGTTTAAGGCACGGGTGGATGAGGTGCTGAGGGGCATGGTTTAGTGATTGATAGGAATGATTGGTCTCGATGATCAAGTATATCTCTTCCAACCTGATGATTCCATGATTCTATTCTATGATTCTACTTCTTTTCCTGCTTTTATAGGCTCTCCACTATCTGATAGGCAGAAAGCTATTTCACCTGTGGGTTAATAAGCCCAACACCCTGTTTTTTTGTTGATCTGCTTCTTCCTCAGTCATTTTCAATGGAGCAGTTAAAAAGCTCAGGCAGCTCAAGGTCTTACCTCATTTGCAGGTAGTATGGTGAATGGTACAGCAAGGAGTCAGTAGATGAATGTATATGTGAACTTCAATCAACATGAACCTCTGAGAAATCATTTTTTTCTTGGAGTGTAATAAGTATTTTGGGTTGAGTTGAGACTGTTTCCTAATTATTTTAAGATTTATGAGTCACAAAAGTGTCCATGTAGACTTCTATGTGAGTTCTATGAAATGAATCTATGATCTCATAATAAAGCTCTTATAAACCAGTTGAGGATCAGTCCTGATTACGGACATATGAAAGATTTAGCAAAGAAAAGACATGAAAAAATAGGCTAATTTTTTACTGGGCTTTAGTTATTAGATGGTCAGCTGAAGAAAATGAGTGGAGGAAGGCTATTTTAACCTTACCTGGTCAAAGGAAACATCTTTTTCTATTGCAAATATACTAATGCCAATAAGGTCAAATAACACAAAAGAAGACCTAGCATGTACTTCCCTAAGGTGTGATGAAATCCTTTTCTCACAAAGTTACTGTGTAAATGTATACTCTTACCAGGGTAAATGAGCATCTTAGTTAACCGTAAATTAATTGTAGACAGTTAAGCACCCTGCTTAGCTGTAATCCCCTATTTGTATTAATATATTGCTCCAATTAAATGTGCCATTTTGGATGCTAATGAGTAAATTGCAGTGTATTTTACTTAGACTGAATAAACATTTTGTAATTAGTACTATACCACCTCATTGCAACACTGTGGTGTCCTACAGATGCCAGTAGCTATTGCTGGCTGGTACTGGCAGGGACACGTCTTAGCCACAAAAGAGCAGCTTTACAGCTGTCCTTATATTCACTTTTGAGAAAGCCTGTTGTCATCACTAGTCTCTTACGCAAAGGATGCTCTGTGGTGGCCCTTGGTTTCTATTGGGACCCCTGGGGAATGGAGCAATAGAAAAAATAAGTCTTTCTGAGGAAGCCTAAAACTGTCCAATCAATGGTGTTCCTGAGGTATTAGAACTAAAAGCTTGGGTGAAATTCAGTGAATTATGTGAGCTTAAGAATATCAGTGTGTCAAAATATCAGCTTTACTTAATGCCATGTTCTGCTTCAGAAAATTCCAGTGTGTCTTCTCCAGGGAAAAAAATATTTCAAGGCAAAATACTTATTGATTTACAAACCACAAACAAAGGTAATCTGCGGGAACATAGAGCAGCAGTGCTCGCTCCTGCGGTCCCCATGTGGGTAGCCACGGAGACAAGTGCTGCCAGCTGCTCAGGTGCTTCCCACAAGGTGTTAATCCTAAAGCGCAGTGACAACATTTATATATCACTGCTCATCACTGCAGCAAAGTCACAGCTAGTCTGGTTATAAAATAGATGTATTTTAAGTGCACTGTCCTACTTTGCTCTGCCCAGGGAAGAGATTAGGGGTAGACTTGTAGCCAGACATTGCTCAAGCATCATGGTATCCTTTCTCTAGGAACTGGTCTTATTTTCCCTTTATTTCTTTATGAGTATAGTAACAATGCTCTGGAGAGAATTTCATGTTTTGCAACATGAATAAGCACAGCTGACACAAAAAGATGAGTTTCAGTCTAGTTTAGAGCAGTGATAAAAAACATATTGAGTTGCTGTTTGGTTTGGTTTAGTCGATGTCTGCTGCGTTCACAGATACAGGAAAAATACAGAGAGGAATGGGAATGGAATAAAAAAATCTATTCAAAGTATTACATAACTGGGATCAGCTTGCTTATCAGAGGCCTAAATTTGGTCCAGAGAATCAAACCACAATGTATCAAGATAAATTAAACAGGCCCTCTTCAGTGCTGAGCATCCATAATGATGTCATAACAAAATCATTGATGGTAGACTGAAAATAAGGTAGTATTTTCTCCTTCATTTTCTATCTGTTCAACGGGGAAGAAGGAATGCTGCAGTGCTGGGAAATGGCACTTGTGAGACTGTGATGCAGTGGCTGAGCAAACTTTCTCTTTTTCATCCAGCCTTCTGCCTTATCTGTACAGGTTGTAAACTCCTTTATGGGGCAACTGTACAGAGGCCACGGTCTCAGCAAGGGGACCTCACTACTGCTGGAATACCTCAGAAAAATTTCTCTGACTGTCTGAATTGCTTTTTCTGCCATTTTGGTTGGGGAGTGCCAGTGGCATGCATAAGAAGATTTTCAGGCTATTGTGGTTTTATTTCGGGCTCAGACCTAGATTTTATCACATGGCAGCTAATGCATAGTAGGATGTGGTATCCTTCATTTTGCATCTCTGTATCATTAACTGGAGAAAAGAGGGAAAAGGGGAAAGAAAAAAAATCCACCTTTGTGCAACTAAAAACCTCTTAGTGGATTTATTTAGTGTGAAAGAATGATTAGTAATTTTTAGTGATTAGCAATATTCTCCCTGAGGTGTCTTTTCTGTATTTCTGTAGAGCTCACATACACAACAGACCTGCCAAATGGGAAGAAAAGGTGAGACAGAATACACTACACACCACTGAATACTCTAGACATATAAATCAGATATATTTTACTATTTTTAAATAACAGGTCTGATCAACAGAAGGAATATAATCCTTTTTTTCTAAATGACTCTGTGTTAGTGCAAAATTCATCCTAAATACCTCCAGATCTCATACTGGTGACATAAACAATCTAGGAAGCACAAATGTATCTATCTATATAGATATATAGTTATTTATATCTATATATCCAGATTTAGATGTTGGTGCAAGGAGCAGGAGAAAGAAGTTCTATGTGTGTATATATATGTGTATAAGCATGTATATACCTATATGTCTTCATACATCTATAGAGATCTAGATGTACAGATATACAGATGTGCTTTCCCCTCTTCCCTGTATCATTTAGAACTGAGTAGAGATGAAAGAAACTTCTTGGTTATGCCAATCTTTTCCACCCTGTGACATGCTGAGGAAATTGTCTACTAGGACTGGTTTTCTCTGCCTATTGTGTAAGAAAAAAGTGATTATTTTTAATGTGGGTTAGAAAGAAGGATTTTTTTTCCTTCCCCCTTTTCCAATTGATTTTGCTGCAGGAAGGATTTGCTTTATTTTATGAGTGAGGAACATGGGGCCAGATTCACGCGGAGGTTATCTTTTACTGAACATGGTGGAGTTGCATCAGGGATGGATTTGACCCATGATCTATTATTTTTTCCCTTCACTGCAGCTTGCCTGCAAAACCTCAGTCATTACACCTGGTTAGACTAGAGACTTGACAACCTGTGTGGCCTCAGCATTTCCTTTTATGAATCATCCCATCTCATATAAAGAAATCTGAGACAAGCTGAACACGGCTGCTTAGTTTGATGACAATCACATACTTCACCCACCTCAAGGATGTGTGTCTAACCCTTTCCAGGAGCTGGAAAAATATTCTCATCTTAAAATATCCCATTTAACGCTGCCTTGGAACATGAACAAGAATCTCCACTGCATTTACTGTGGCAAAAGGTGCTGGAATGAAACCATTGGAGACTGAAGTCCTACACATACAGATGTGGTGTCACCTCCTCCTGGTTGCCCCATTAATGTCCTATCCTGGTAGCTGGCCTCAAGCAACAAAAGCGTGTAACGTCAGCATCAGAGATGGGATTTCACACGATTGTTTCACACTCCTGGAAAATCTGAATGGGCAGCTGGGAGGGAAGACAAGGAAATGTGGAATCTTTCATAGTTCCTCCAGAGACTCCCTTCAAAATCGTTGAAGTCCTCAAGCCTTGCACTACCTGATGTCCTAAGCTCAAACACTCTGAGAAACAGCTTATAATATAAAAAAACCCTATGCACACTGAGAAGCAGTTTTGAACAGGCAGCTTCAGAAACATCCAAGGTGTGTTGTGTTTTCTTTTGGTTTTGCTTTACTGCTTTGCTTTTGAGTCAGAGGAAACAATTGGTTCGTCAAATGTCCCCAGTACTCAGGATTGTGACTAATTTGATGAGGCCACTTTGAAGAATTGAATGCAGAAGGCTTGTAAGCCTTTTTCACTTGTGGGCTAATCATTTAAGTGGGTAAAAAAATGGTCTCCTTTACTACAGTAATAACTGCTGCATTTTTAATGATCAGGCAGAGGATACACCTAAAATATTTCCCTCCATCCCTTCTTCTTGAATCTGATAAACTGTTGTGGCTTTGCGTTCGCACTATATAATGGACCACGTTGCTGGAGCTGGGGTCAGCAGATGTCCACCATGGACCAGATTCATAGAACTGGTTGGAAAAGGCTTATACTCCCTCAGAACATCAGATCAAAACTGTTGAAGACAGCCAACGGTTACTGAAAACAGCAAATCAGCAAAGAGGGTAGGTTTAACCGTTTAAATCAAGGATGTGCTTAAAAGCAAGTGAAGTGAAGATTTTTCTGACTTTTCTTTGCAGCTCAGAAATAGAATACATTGTTTACAAATAATATTTTATAATTAAACAAAGACCATTCAAGTTGATACTTTTGTTAACTTTGAAGCCTTATTTCACACTTAAAAGACAACAGGAATGAGAAGTTTCCAAACTAGCAGTTATGTTTGTATGCGTGCACACACACACACTCGCACAAACACATGGTATTTCATGACCAGCTCATTTCCTTGGCTTCCTGCTTGCCCTTGCCTCCATTTGCCAAGACAGCCTGATGGATGGATGTTAATGTGATTACATTTTTATACCATTTCCCAGCTGCCAGAGCTTCCCCATCTACCTGCATGATGCAATTTGCCTTTCTGGCAATGGTGTTTGCCCATGCCATTGTGTTTCTCCTGCCACTTGGCATACTTGTGTATAAATGGGTCCAAATGGGGCTTAGGAGCACTTTTGTGTTCTGCTATCACAGAGAGAAGGGAATTTTGTATGCTGGCAAAAGCACTCTCAGCTTTAGGCAGGCTGACTGGCAAGACCCCTCTTTACATGGTACCTGCATCCTCAGGGGACCTGGCAGCCCACCCTGGACTTGGCACGGTGCTGTTAGAGCACACAGATATGGGAGCACATGCAGCCAGCAGGCCAAGGAAGAGCATCCAATGGGTTTGCTGACAACAGGGATGGATCCAGGCTGGGAATGTTAAGATGTCTGGGCTGTCATTACACACCATTATGGAGATATGCCAGCCCTCCTCAGACTTCAGACTAGGTGTTCTTGGCTGAAGAAATTACAATTTCCTGGTAGAACAAGAATTACTTTTCTTTTTTAAATTGTCAAAAATAAGCCCAGGCTTTACTAGTAGTGTCTCTGTAAAAAAGAAAAAGAGGTTTCCACAGAATAAGCAAATTTTTCTTTGTTTAATACTAGAATTAACACCTATTTACAGGGAAGGAGGCCTCTCTTGATGAGAGCAGCATTTTCCAGGTGCTACTTCTATTTCTTCCTCTGTTGTTCCCAGGAGTGGGATCCTTGATCCATTCAGGCTTTTTTTGTTCACTGCTTTTTGCACTTGTAACTCATGTGGGAAACTCTGACCTCACACCCTGCTTTTACGTTTCATAGTATCAGTGAACTCAACAGGATTCCTCTGCATGTACATTTTAAAGAGCAAAGGAATTAGTATAACCTCTCTGAGAAGAGGAAAATGTAAAGTGTCTGATTTAGTAAAGATTTGACTATCTGAGAAAGGATATCTAAGGAAAGAGCTCTGAGACCCCAAGAAGGAAAGCACTTACATTAATGGAGGAGTAAACTGAGGCACAGAGTAATCAGTGATGTGATTAAGTCCATGCCAGATGACACCCATGGTGAAGATGAGTAGAAAATGGTTCCTCTGGTCCAAGAAGACTAGTACAAAAAAAGAAAAATTAAATAGTTTGAAAGAAGACTGCACCAAAAGCAGTAAATACAGTATGCCAGTGTTTGTTTTGGAAATAGAGTGTGTACTTAGGTGAGAATGCGTCCCAACTTGCAGCCTATTTTAGCTTGCCCAAGGGGCTATGTACAGACCAGCCATTTGATTCATGACAAAAATGAAGAAAACAGAGGCCAAAGACAAACTTAGCAGAAAAACCTGCCATAAAAATCAATTGGTAGTTTTATTTTGTTTGGAATGTAATTAACTTCTAGAGTTCAAGTTTCTTGAACTAGGAAAATTACATATCTATAATTTTGACTACAGTTCTAACATTCCCTTGTACATTCTTCAAATTGCTCTGACTTCTTGCTTTGACCAAATCCATGTCAATGTCAGACCTGGGCCTAAATGTTCAGTCTGAGAGTGGTCCCACAGCCATCACACTGGAGGCCAAAGATACAGGGCCTGTAAGTCAGGGGGATCACATTCCTTTGCACCCTTCTCTTCCTCATCACCTCGAACGATCTTCCTCTTCTTCATGACTGGTCTCTCTATTAAGAAGAAGCTGATAATATTCTGCAAGCCAGCTACTAAGCTTTGAGACAGGCATTTTCACATATTCTCCCCTGTTGGCTCTTGGACAGAGAAAGGCCACCTCTGGAATCATGCCTTTGCTCTCCTTCAGGTTCTTTTCCAATGTACCTCCAAGATCTCAATGGCTTCTGCTCCTGCCACTTTCTGTGTCCTGTTTTACCTTCTGTCAAATCCCCAAATGAAGAGCATACCAGGGCTTGGTTTTGCAGACTCCAGCAGGACCAGATATGAAGCCCCCATACTCTGCCACTGCACAAATGCATTTTTCAACTAGATCCAGCATTTTGGGAAGAATTTTTCATAGGGAACATGCAGTCCCGCCTCTCCACTTCTGATCTCAGTGACTCTTAAACAAGTCATGAATGAAACCAGTGAAATCATAGGCTTGCTTGTATCAGGGCCATTGTAACTGATGACAGAGGCCTTGGCAGTGCATGCTTTAATTATAGACAGAGTAGTGAATTGAGATGGCAAACCCACAGATGTCAGCAAGAGAAACCAGCCCAGGGGCGCTTGGTAGACATGCATAAGAGACAACAGGTATAAAGTGGAAGAAGCTTAGAAGACTAGATGTAAGGAAAAACCATACCACCATTAGGACAATCAAGGCTTAGAAGAGGTTTCCCAGAGGTGCTCTGCCATCTCTCTCTGTTCTCTCAGGTTTATGCTGAACAGCCTGCCCTAGTCTCAGATGATCCTGCTTTGAGCAGGAACTTGTACTGGAAATCTCTCCAAATCTGTTCCATCCTCAATTGCTTTACGATTCCATCATCCAGCAGAAGCCAATGGACCATATCTGCCTGCACTGGGTCATAACAGCAGAGAGTCATCCTGCCCAAATGAATAAAGAAGGATGACCTCCCTGCTCCCACTGACAGGATTCCCACTACCTCTTCTGCCTCTCAGAACTGTGCCCTTCCTGTCTTGTCAAGTGGAGTACTACGGGCAGCAGCTACATTAGGATGTGAGGAAAGGGTGAGGGATATTAGAGGGATTTTCACAAAAACCAAACACAATAGTATCTTTAGAGTTGAGACATCCAACCCTGCTTCCAGGATCTGCTCACCATCTGGTGATGGCCTTACAGTAGAAGGAAGGGGATTACGGAAAGGGGGTCACAAACCCTCCACTTTCCTGCCCACTTTGCAAGAAGACATCTCACCTTTGTTGCTCACATTTCAACCCTCACCTCAGCCCTTCCCCTGCCAAGAGTTTCTAGGAGCCCAAAGAACTGTTCTCCACATAATTCTTGGCTCAGTGCTGTTTATATTAATTTCTTCCTCCAGTGCTTTGGTTCAAATTCAGCTTGATTCCAAGGAATCCTGACAGCAAGTTAGTTAGAAAGCATAAGCCTAAGTACTGTAAGTGGTCTTCAGGATATTCATTCTCCTTTAGTTTTCAGAAGCATATACTTCATTCTGGAGCAGTTTACCCTTGACTGAGGCTATCACGCCTTGAATTTCCAACTATATCTCCTGCACTCTCTAGGTAACCTTTCTCATATCTACCACCACATCCTCAAAGACATCATCCCACCCTCTCAGGATGGCAGATTTTTCCATGAAGCTTATGTCTTCTCCAGCATTCAGCTGCTCTCTGTCAAATCTCTCACCCCAAGTACTTTGCAATTTTTTACTTTTCCTGCACAGGAGCTTCAATTGATCACATGGCAAAGAACCTACTAACTTTGTCTTCTTTTCTGTGCTGGAGAGGGGCAGCTGAGGGTGCAGGAGATGACGTGGAGCCGTGGAGAATAAGTATTTCATGTTGTGTTGCTTTAACTTTTCGTTATTCAGGCACTGAGCCGGAGAATCTGTTCCCTCCTTTTGTATCTGCTGATGTGACTGGATCTGTGCCCATGCACATGACTTATATATTCCATATTATGCATCTTTAGTTCTGCAGCAATTTGGAAGTAATCCCATTTCTCAGTACAGGGCGCTTTCCAATTTGAAATAATATTTCCCTAGGACAAAATGGATAAACCACACAAACTTCTTCCCTAGCTTGGGAAAAATGGATGCCATTTATCCACTAGGTGACACTGTTTACCTACAGATCTTGTTAAACTTGTGTGAAACCCCAGTAATCTTTCAAAAGTAGCATACAATATGGTTTGCTCTTAAAGAAAAAAGATACTAGTTGCAGAGGAGAATGAAAACGGGCCAGTTCGGTACAATTAAGGGCAAACCTACAGTTATGAGACTTTATGCTCTAGTTTCAAACTATTTACTAAAATGAATTTGAAAAGCTGTTTTTTATTAGCCCCATTTCAATGCCTTAGGAAATTGTTTTATTTGAAGAAAGAACGAAAATGCATGCAGGCAGTCATCATTAGCACAAATCTCAGCCTGGCTCAGAGTTTGTCTTGGAGAACAGCATGAATAGAATTGCATGGTAACAGAACCAGGGAGGAAGGAGGAAAAAGAAGAATTTCTGCAATCTCATCTGAGGAGAGCTTGGTGGAAAAACTGCTTTTCAGTCTTGCAAAGATTTCAGAATTTCACATTTTCTCACCAGTCTTATATAGCACCAGAAATGGCAATCTCAATTTCTAAAAATTCTAAATTTCTAAAAAGAAACGAAAACTTGCTAGGTGCTGATTAGATCTTACTAAAACAATCTGGCATTATTACATGCTTAAATATTTTTTCCCTTAACATATTTTTCTGACAGAATAATGTGTTTCTAATAGAAAAATAGTATGTCATCATAAAATGCTGACCAAGTCAAAATGCTTTAAACTGAAAATGGGATATGCCAAAAGGAAGAGCTTCCCAAAAGATGTATCAGTTTTTAATTAAAATTTTTGAATTAGAAAAATGCTTAGGTGGAAATTTTCTATATAAATCTGCTTCTGCACACAGCTTAGCAAGGGCTCAATGTAGAAATGACACAGTCAGTGATGGTATCAGGGCAGTCTCTGCTAGATTTAGCTGTAATCTACAACTCACTTGCAAGGTAACCAGAAAAATCTGTTTGGATTGGGCACGAATTTGGATAAAAAACTTTGGAAAAGTCCATTTTCTTTCTCCTTGTTTGTGCTACTGACAGGCCAAATGAAACATCTCTCATCTGAAGCCCTTAAGATGATCGTTCAGAAATACTGCCTTTGGAAACCGGCTGGGCATCTCCAGAGAGCAGGGAAGATTGCATGGGAATGTTCCAATCCAATCCTCTTCCACTGTGAGTCAGCCTTTTTTTTTTTTTTTTTATGGGAACCACAGCCCATAAGAAGCTTATGGCTCAGTTCGTGTTTAAACATGGCCATGGTTTTCAGAGATTGCCTTTGATTCAAAGGAGAAACTGTCTAGCCATATTCAAATATGAGATTTGGTTATGGTTCCAAGCACTCTCATGAAATATAGTTTTGAGGAACATTTCTGTATGATACTGTTCACATTTGTATGGGAAGATCTTTTCTCTGTCATTGCCCTATTGTGCATTTCTGTCCTTAGTTCTGAAATAAACGATGACCTAAATTAAAGTTGAGAGTTTTGTTTTCTGAAGCCCTCTTCCTTACCTGCCGTTATCAGATACTCCACCCCACAAACCATAAGATGCCCAGCCTTGGCTAATCTTAATGAAGGACAGCATCAGTTCTCCGAGATGCAAATTCACCTTTCCACACTACTTCCAACATGCTCTTGTCCCTGTTACAGCCAGAAGACTGTTCGCATATCCCAACCAAAGCGAGGCCTCCCTCATGCTTCTTCATTTCTAATTTCTCTCACTGTAGCTTAGGGGTTTTCTAGATGTTTGCAGATATCTGGAGCGACATTAAGTTGAGTCCCACTCATCATTGCTGGGAACATTTAGTTCACCAGTCATAGTGATGGAGCAAGAGGCAAGCCTTGCTTCAAAGCTCTTGTGATCACAGTACAGAAGATACAAGGACAACAGAAATACAGAGATGCTGTTGGGATTTCTGTCCCTGAGCAGGGAGCCTGCAGCAGAGCCGCAGTGTGTGTTGACCTCCTGCTGACCAGGCACAGCCATGCTACAGCTGCTATTTGTGCGATCTGCCAAGTGGCCTGTATTTCAGACACTGCCTTTTTTGAAATCCACACAGCATAATTGATAATTGTGAGAAAAGCCTTGGGGGTTGGACAAGATAATAGCAGTTTTACAAGAGCCTAGAAGACATTGAAAACTTTTATGGTGTTTTTGATGTAAAATTATTATTTTTCCCTGCTGTTCAATGCACACAGTAGCTGCTGGCACTGTTTCAATGGTTAGGTGGATGACATGTTATTTTTACATTTTAGCAGTAGTTTCTGGGCCTGGCTCTCACACACATTACAGGGAGAGAAAGAGGAAGAGGGGCTGCTTTAAGAAACAGCAAAGCCCCTAATTTGTCTTGCACTGTGGACAGAGCCAAATTTTGTTTGGTTTGCAGTTCCAAATTGGGCTACAGCTCTACTCCTTGCAAGCTTTTGATTGTGTTACTCTTCCAAAATTGTTTCTACAGCACTGGGAAATGCCCAGGGGAATGCATTGAGATTAAGGGCCTTGGTTTAGGATGATGTGGAACAAACCAGCACAGCAGGAGCTTCTCCCACAAGAGTTCCTCCATCTCAAATCAGAACACAACATGTATTTCACACCCCTAGTTGCGGCTCTCCATACTCATGAGTGCTACAGACAGAAAATATTTTGAATAATGTGAAAACTGTGAGGCAAAGTGTGGAAAAAAAAAAGAGAAAAAGGAATTACTTTTCCAGAGAGCCGAGTCTAACACACATCGGTGTCACCATCCAAATTTGAGGCTGCACCTCCAATGGCAAACAGCAAGACCTAGTTTGTTAAATTTTTGAATATTTGCATATCTCTTACTCTCACTGCATTGATATCAGATTTGCAACAATCTATTAAAGCTTTCATTTGAATAGCCATTATATGCCTGAGAATGGAGACTAGGCTCCTTGGGGGCGCTTAGGCATAAACAAATCATTTGTGGCACATGTGTTGTTCAAGCTTCAAGCAAGGTAAATGGAAAATACAGATTATAGTGCCTCGAGTCCTCTCCATTTTCCCCTCTTGTCAAATATTCCCAGATTCTTCAAAAGGAGAATCTAGCCATATTATTAACAATAAAATGGCTTATATGTGAAATTTTGAAAAGATTTAACAATGTTCTTGGCAGGAATTGTGCTTCTCATTACATAAATCTCCAGGCTATCAGGCAAGCCACTACCACAGTAAGCCATTATGTCCTGCTGTGGTGGTGTCTCCACTTTAACAAGGTAAAGATTCAAGGCTTTTTTACTTTCTTGTTTTCCATTCTTATTCCTTCTAAAGAAAAAAAACCACCACCACGAGCCCATAACAAACCAAACAAAATATTCACTGCAGAAAAGTCCCCACAGATTCATCTGTACTGGGGCAGATTCAGTCCTCATTTACACCCATAACCCATGAAAGGCCAGGACTGGACAGAGGCCATTTATGGATGGATGGGGGGAAGATGGGCTCTCACTCCACCTGACCCCTCCCCACTCTGACAATACTGGGAAGGAGACGGAGGCAAATGCAGGCTCCAAAGAAACCAGAACACTGTTCAACATCAGTCCAGGAGCAACCTGCCTGCTCTTCATTGTGTATCCTGCGCCTGCCCTTCAGAGCAACATAAAAGCTGAAAATGCCACTTAGCTTATGCCAGAACATTTCATGGCCTTTCCCAGACTGCCACTTGAGAAGGATGTGTTCCACTGGCTTTACCCCTGCTACTGGTGTCTATTGTATTTTGACCTGATGCCTAACTTCTCATGGACTGCTGAACCCAAAATGCACATAGTCAAGGGGAAGGTGGGGATCCTTGGTCATCTACTAAAATGGCTTGGAAAGCAAACACAAATTGTAAAATAAAACCAGATAAACTGAAACCCCAGCAAGTCAGATGCTGGATCCAATGCACCTAAATTTTAAAATAATCTGTTGAAAAATATTCTGTGAATTGCCAGGCAAATTTCTCAGGTCAATATGGCAACTGGAAACACTGGAAACCAAAAAACTGAGAAAATATTCTTAAAGGAGAAAAATAATCTCACTCCTGATCAGCAGGGATTTCCACTCTCCATTCCTCAGCCTGCTGTCTTTTAAATTCACTGTCTACAGGAACAGCAATGTCATGAGATGACACTGATTTTCTTTCCATCATCAGAGGCTGTTTCTTAGAGGCTGCAGTAACACTTTTAGTGTTTTGTGTGATGGATCTATAGTGAGTGTAGCTCTTAGCCTCTCTTCAGCAGTAGCATCCACCTGCTAGCATGGCCCAATGCCTCCACTAAAGTAATAATGTTACTCTTTCATTTAACACTGCAATGTGTGGAGGGTAGAGTAGGAAAAGAGGTGGAGCTACTGCTTTTCTGTATTACGACTGTTTCATTTTTATCACTTTTATTCTCAACAGAAAGCTAGTAACAGCCCAAGAGTCCTGATCCCTCCCAAACACATCCTGTAGCATGGCTCAGTTGGAACAGATCAGCAGCTCACAAGAAGGGAATGGCCCAAACTAGGAAGGAGATCTGCCAGCTGGCAGGTTGGCTATGAATAAAGGAATTAATGACCCAGAGGTGTCCAAAGAGCAGCTACAGGAAGAACATAAACAGTATTTGCTTAGTTTATGCACTGCCTTTCCTATTCCCAGTCAATTTAGTATGAAACAGGTAAGGGAAATGGTAATTAAGCACCCAAGGCTGACACTTTGGAAGAAGAACTAAACAGGACATTCACATTCGTATGCCAGCTTCTTAAATCAAAAAGATTTAGTGGGAAGAATTTGGAGGAGGGGAAAAGAAGGACTAGGTTGAAGACAGCATTTCCACAGCACTTAAATGCTGAATTTGCAACTCTAACAGCTGGAATGAAAATAAGTGATTTCAAAAGAAAAACAGGTGAGATGATTAGGAAGTTATCCACCTGTTAAGACAGACTAGGATAATACTAGTGTAGTATCTGACTAATAATTTTTTTCATTCTAACCTCTTGACTTCAACATCAATTGCTTAATGAATAATCTTTAATTTACCAGTAAATGTGACTTGTTCTGGGTATGCTAAGAAAAGTGATGAGCACAGCTGCCAGAGATACTGGACAAAGGATGATAATGCTTGCCATAAAATGCCACAGTCTGTGAAAGGGACTTCTACTGCATTGTTCTAAAGCTTGGGGCAGGCAGAAAGAGGCACCTGCTTTGCAAGATAGAGATGGCTGTGTCCTGTACAGTTCTGGACAAAGTTGGAAGACTCTCATGTATACTTTGATCACCATGGAGTTTGACTGGGACATGCAAACTTACACAGCCTGGGATTCAAGGGCAGGAGGAGACCAGAGTCCTTGGGGCAGTTTTAAGCTTCGAGTGTCTCTGCCGGATCTTGAAAAGCCCCATGCATCTTCCCATCACAGCCTCCCTGCTGATTAATTAGTGTCCTAGGACAGGGGGCTGCCCACCGTGACCATGCAAGTGAGGACTATAGTGGTGCTAAACACCTGCTAGGAGCTTGCTTTCTGGGAGGGCATCTACTCCAGCAGATGAATCCACCAGTCCCCTCTGCTCTCTCTCTCCAAAAATGCTGAAAGCATTTGATAATCATGACAAAGCCACTTGGACCTAACTGACTGTATCTTCTCAAGGCATAGTCCTGCAAATCAAGTAGTCAATTAATATTTAACCTTTTAAAGGGACAAGAGAACATTAAAAAAACCCATCTGAGAAAACCAGAGGGAGCAATCAGCTCTTATTTTATATTTATTTTATCTTTTCTTTAAACAAAGGGTTGCTATTCTTTTCTCTACCCACAATGAAGCTAATAGATTTATTCATCAAGTTTTCCAAATTTAGACATCAAAATGATGTTTTTCTCCCACTGCTAATTTTATTCTTAGCAGCACTTACATAAAGGCAAGTATTGCAATCTGACAAAAATACAAAGCTCCTCTGACCTGGAATGTACCAGGAACTAAAGTACAGGGGAAAGTACAGGCAACTTCTCAACGAGGCTCTCCAAAACAGTAAATCTTAAAATAGAACACTGAGTGTTTTAATGCTGTTTTCTCTCAAGATCTACATCTGACTTATTTGCCTTCGTAGTGTGGACCTGGACTACTAGGCTGTGCCTTTGCATTAACACAGTAGCTACGGATGATGCTGTGTTTTGCAGGCCAGGGTTCCTGGCCTCAGTTCAGCAAGCAGCATCTTGTGCTCTTGCAGGATACATGACTGTTCACAGAGACCACGTCTGTGCTCTCAGTCTGTTAGGCGTCAGCCTCCTAACCTGTTTCTCTGCAAGCATAGTCATGTTTAGACATAGGCTGGGCTCCCAAGCACATACCTTAAGTTTCTGGTCTTGCACCTGGCCCAATCTGGATGATTTGGGGCCAGGCAAAGCAAAAGCCCTGCACGATCCTCCAGGTGCTCTGCACTTAGAGGCAGTGGCCAGCAATGCAATGGACAGCAAGCACACAGCTGAGAAGCCATGCCTCAAACAGCACTTCTTGCAAAGCAGTCAACCTGCAAGCAACACTCACTGTGGGGTATCTGCTTTTTCCCATCTTGTCGTTTCCCAGACTGATGCTGTTTAGTGTTGGTGAAAAGGATGCTGCCTGCCACAGCCACCTTTGGGCTGCCCATTAAAGAGCCAAAAATACACCTGTACATATGCCCCAGAGAGAGAGCCATAGGGTCAGCTTCAGGATTCAGTGTAGAAAGACACTGAACAAGAGCCAAGATTAAACCTAGTTTTAAACCCTGCTGAGCACCCAAGACACACTCACATGCAATTACCCCTAGAAGATGGCAACCCAGGGTGTTGTCATCAATGAAGGTGAACCCCCTCCACTTTCTTCATTTCTATGACAGCACCTCATCCTGTGGCATCCTGTGTCTTTGCCTGGCAAAACAAAAACCCAGCCCCCAGTAAAAGCTGCAGGTTTCCACCAGCTTTTGCGATGCCTGAGTCCCACATATTCCCATTGGCCCTGGTCGTGCCTCATTAGTTTGGCTTAATCAAGTAACGAGCATCGCTCAAGGCTGGGGAACTGCTGTTGTCAATGGGGTCTATTCTCCACTGGATAGACACATGTCACACCCATTAGCGTCAATGGGAGTTACAAATGCACAGCAGAGAAAGGCCTCAATGTGTCTAACACACATTAGGAAGGAACAGAGGGGCCAGTTCAGCCCTGGGGTAAGAGCCTGCACTCAGTCATGCCTTACAGCAGAGATGAAATTCAACTCTGCTTCAATCCAGCCCCATAGGACAATCGCCAAAAACAAACAAAAAGAAAAAAACATTATCACCTGGTAGGTGGATGAGTCCTGTGTAAAAACCCCAAAAGGTGCAGGCTGAGAGCTCTGGTGTGTGTGACAGAGAGGTACCCACACCTGGCGAGTGCCATCAGGGCTGCAGACTTTCTGCAGGGCTGCATCAGGAAATTTTCACTTTTATGGCAGATAAGCAGCCCACAGTCTTTAGTGTGGTCAAAGTGATGTTTCTCAACAGACCAAAAAGAAAAAGAAGGTGCACTGGATGGAGGCCCTGGGGGTATCCAGGGTGATGCCCAAAATGCAGGCTGTGTCAACACCAAGAGAGAGGTGCCCCTGCACTCTTTGCACTGTGTTCAGGCCCCACCCTTAACTGACATGAGAGGGGCTCTTCATTGAAATCAGCTTGCTCCTGCCAAGGATCTGGCCTTCTAGGAGTTACATCTGAGCCAAAATAGGCACTGGATTTTTGAGTTTCCCACTTTTGGGGAGGCTTTTTACTGTCCTTTTTCTTCTTTCTGTTTCCATTCAAACTGTTACTCATTCTCCCCGAGATTTAAAATCGAATTTAAAGAGTTATTTTGAAAAGGCATTTATTTAAATATTATCCCAGCTTGGGAGTTCTCATATACGCTCACACTGTGAGTGAGCCTGGAAGGTGTCATGGCACTTATTTCAATGGTTCGCATATCAGAAATGTCAGGTAGTTACACCAAATGGTTTTTAAACATTTGCTTTTCAATTTCTGCTTAAATGAATGCAACTCCATAAATATTACCATCAGACACTTGGGTCACATCATGACACTATTTTACATGTTGGTGTGTAAACTAACATGGGGCATGGTTTCCCCTGCATCTGCACCTTTCCCATAGAAATTTCCCATGGAACTTCCATGATGTTTGGCTTGACTTATCTTTTGTGAAACAAAAGCCTAGTCCAAAATATGGAGTTCTATATCAGACAAAAGGTACTGCACAGGTACTTGTAGAGTTAATAGCTGTAATATCTATACCAACAAACTCTTAGCTTTCTCCATATGTTAATTCCCTCTAATCCTGTTATCAGTACAGGTAGTTGGACAAACAGTATGATAATAAATCAGTATTTATAATACATGTCCTTCAGTCCTAGATTAACCATGAGATTTCCCAGTCACCTAGGGATTTGATTTACCTACTGTGTGCAAATCACCAGTAAAAAGAAAGTATCCAGGAAAATATATTTGCTCTCACACTGTATTGTTTACCATCCGCTTTCCCCTTGATCTGTATGTGTGTCTGATCTATGCAATTTATTTATTCTAGCCCTTGATGATAGTCTAATACAGGGTCTAAGTATCTGGGATGTTATCAATGCGCAGAAGGACTTTTCTATGAGCATCAGATATGCTCCTTCATGTCTCCCAAATGCTGCCCTTTTCACCAAAATCAAGAATTTAAAAAGCCAAAAGAAGAAAAAATGAAGAAGAACGTTTTCCCCCCTGTAACTGCTACAGGTACTTACCTCGTCCTGGATAAATACAGCCCCCTTTCCTGCAACCCACCACCATTTTTTTTTAATTCCTCTCAATGTGTCGTAGCTTTATATGAGGCTAATGGAGCAAGGCAATGCTCAAACGTCAAATTAAACTGCACAGCTCTGTAATCACTCAGACTGACATGGCATAAAAGGATAATTAGTAGTTCATTACATGGAACATTGTTTGTTCAGCTAAATTGATTTCTCTCAGCTGCCCATGTTTTCTGTTTATTTAGTGAGTGCTCCACTGCACATTCTTATTTGTGAACTAGGAAATCCCTTCCCCTGAACTTTTTTTTTTCCCCCTAATCAGCACTGAGTTTTTAAATATAGTTTGCTGGAGGTAGACGAACCTCCAAAATTACAGACAGGTGCAGGGCAACAATGGCCTGTGAGGAGTGATACGCAGTGCAAAACAGGCTATGGTTAAGGAGATCTGCCCAAATATCCCAAAAAGGACCATGTACACCCATCTGCTTTGTACACAGAAATTCCTAGCTTGGTTGTTTGCTTTTCAACTTACAGTGAACTTGCCTTTCTCTCATAGTAAAGAGAAAGAAAAAAAAAGTAAAAAAAAAAAAAAAAGTGGTGCTATAATCTCTCAGTGCTGGGAGTAGAAGTTCTGCAACAAAATCTTTAAAATTTCCCTCTTGCTTACCGGGACCCAGAGAAAATAAGAGGAAATTGTTTTAAACATGCTTTTCTCTCTGTTTGCAATTAAGGATGAGGCACAACTACCCAACTCCAAACGTTTCTAAACGGGCTGCCTCATGAAACCTCTTGACTCAACTTAATTTCAAATCCTGACAGTAGTTACAAGTATATGTGCTGGATTTATCAACTCCCACACTTTTAGTGTCAGTCGCAATACATTTCTATTTTGATTTAAGCCCTAACTTCTGGAATAATTTTGATTATATTTTAAAAAGAGTTCTTGTTTAGGTAGAAAACGTGATCCCTAATGAGTCAGAACAGGGGAGAAAATCAGACAAATTACTTTTTTTTTTAAGCCTATTTGAAAACTTTTGCTTCAGTGCTGCCTACAGTATCCCAGCTGCCACCAAAGACACCCACTGTATCCCTTTCCTGTGGGCCTTGCATACTACATTCTTCATGCCGGCATGTTTGAGTTGGAAGCCACGATTGTTTTAACCTGATTTCTGAAAGAAGTTTACGCTGTTTCTCACACTTACCCAGTAAGAAAAGTGGTGCTCACTTTCTCTAAATGTCAGTGACATTTAAAGGCAGGCTCCTACCTTTAATGGCAATACCAAACTAAAATATTCCCACGCCCTGCTGCTTGTTCCTGCCTCCACTCCCCACTTGGATGTGTTGCCACAACACTGTGAAGTGGATCAAGGAGCTGATGCAGTTGAAAAAAAAAATTTCCTTTTGTGCCAGTTTATTTTCTGGGAAGATCAGGTGCCTCAGCCAGCTCACAACATGGCCCCACAGACGGCTCTTTCACTGTTTGGGAAGGGGACAAGGGGAAGCAGTCAGGATGAGCTGTGGGGTAAGAAGTGTTTTTGCTCAGAGCACTTGGAGCCAGCAGGTAGTTCAGCCCCTTGCAACACTTCCACTCTGGCTTTACTCATTGTCCCCATGGAGCCTAAGGCAATGCCATGATCCACAGCACATCCTAGCCACCTATGCCAAAAATCAAAACAATGTTAGTGCCATGTAGATCTCTCCAGATTTTTTTCCCTATTTCCCATCTCCTCCCAGTCACATGGCAGGGACTCCTTTCACCATGTTCATGCTAGCAAATAATTTTCTTTTTCTACAGACTGATAGCTTCCCTAGCATCCTTTGATTCATCCCCATCACCTAAATGCAGAACTTAAATTCTTCCTATTGTGACCAAATAATTTCCAGCTACATGCTACAGAGATATCAGGGTCTACCCTTTGGGAATCCATAAGCAGCTCTAAAGACCACTTCAGTGTCAGCACACTCAGGCCTTCAGCAGCAACACAAGGCATGCTTGCACATCTAACGGCTCAGGTTTATAGGAAACCCTCATCTCCTTTGGACACATGTATTCCCCTGAGCTGCTATTTCTTCGCTCACTTGGTTCAGGCAGGTTTTACAGTTGGTCTCCCAACAAACCAGTCTGCACAGAGCCAAACCACTGGCTTGCACTTGTTTGGGCCTGCGTGGCTGCATGGGAAGCACCACGCTTGCTCTGGCTCCAGTGAGTCTCAAGAGACATAGGATGGAGCCATGTTTTCTCCTGGCTAGGGCTGGGCAAGCATTTAATAATTTAGCTGCTGAACCAAAACCTGGTTATAAAACAGCAGAACAAAACCAGTGTATTCCTCCTATCTTTAAAAGGTGGGGGGAAAAAAAGGAGAAATAAAGGAGAGAGACACTTGTGCTTTATGTAGAGGGATATGATCGATTTGGCTCCTTCTGCCCTGAAATGAAATGAATTACTGTTTGAGAGTAGATGTAAGAAAAACAAAAGATGAAGGATAAGCCTTGAAATATCTTGTCAACAGCCTCTTTCTTCAATTACCAGCTTAACGACAGTGCCTTCACCAAAGACATCAGTGATTTCACTCCAATACCTTTCTCTGCTGAAACTATTTGAAAAAATTACTTGAAAAAAATCATTACCATCGGTGATTACCTTGAGTGTGATGGAAACCTCATTTTTCAAATGAGGAAACTATTTAGTAAAAGAAAATAGGTCCAGAGTGCACCCTGACTGCAAATACGTGTATCGGTGACACAACTCCCCATGAGTGAGAATGACATTGCTTGGGGACCACTTCCACTGGCACCTTCTCAGCAGCAATCTAATTCCTGTAACAGAAATGGAGGCTTTTTCTGCAGTTAGGCACCACCCTGTCAAGAAAATTTATAATATTTGTGATATTATCTTCCCAGTAGCACTGAGAGGCATTTTACTATAAAGCTGATTTCTCTGATATTATTCTGGGTCCTGCTCTGCTCCTGCTCCAGGCTGTCTAGAGCAGAGTAGCTGCTTCCCCATACTATTTTAGCTTGAACTAATTCACCTCACTCTCCATCATGTCTTGCTACTTTCTGCAACACAAAAAAAGCTCCTCATCTAGCTGGTACAGAGCACGGGTGAATCGCTGCCGTGGCCAAGCTGCAGGCCTCCCGAAACAGTAGTGACACTCCCTAGCTATGGGTACGGCTCTGTGGCAGATCCTTCCGATGGAAACCCTGGCAAATCACTGTCTCCTCTACCTGTATAGATGTTTTATTTATTCTCTGGTTCACTCATGACACTGTGGGGCTCTTCTCTGCTACTGTCTGTTTGTCAGAAATGTGGATTTGGGAAATGGTCCTCTTTCTGCTGCAGACCAACTTGAGCTCACACAGCTAAAATCCCCAGCAAAGCGCTCTGTGTTTAAATGGGTTTCAGTCATTCCCTTTTTCTTTTTTTTTTTTTTTTCTGGAAAACTGCTGCATGTAGTCCTTATTACACAACATGTCCCTGGACAATTTGTTCACTGCAAACTAATTGGCTGCAAATAATTTGTTTGATCCAAGACACATCTTTAAAGGAGTTTCAACAGACTGTTCCTGGCATTTAATACAAAGTACAAGTTGTAATGAAATTCTAACCAATCATTAGCTCATCTACTATCTCAGCTATCCGGACTGATTTCTTATTCCAAGAATCCGAACTTCCAAGTATTTGGATAATTGCACCTTCCCCGTAACTGTCTCCATTTGAGGGCAATTAGCTCATTTAAGTTTGGACACCTCATTGCGTAGACTTCTGAATGTCTGGTCTAGTAAACAGCTCTGCTGGAGCTAGCATCCACCATCCCCACGCATTTCCCAGATCCTACTGTCATTTCAGCAACCAAACTTCTCCTATGGTGGTTTAACCACCCAAAACTGAACAAGCATGTCCCCAAGCTAATGAACCCTGGTTTCCTACACATTTACCTCTCATCATTACCTTTGGTGTCTGAGGCTGAAGTTCCAGTAGAAGTGTTTGACATAATTGGGCATTTATATATGTTTTTTTTCCTCTCCTACATTGATTTTCTGCAGTTTGAGCCCCTACCTCGAGACTAATTGGAAATCTCTTGAAACCTGTAGGAACTTACTGATCTTTGAGACCTTTATGTTCTTGTCACATTCAGATGAAATCAGCAAAAGAGTTCAAAAGTCATTAGCAGGGAATACAAAGATGGAGACAGACAGCACACCTTTATAAGCCTTTGATCCCACAGGAAAACAGGCAAGCAGAGACCACGGTGTTGAGCACTGGGACTCCCACTGTGACACCTCACCTAGGCAGGACACTCCATAAGACTGGGAGAGGGATGCTCATAGACACCAGTGACAGTCCTCTCTGACCCACCTCAAACAATCCTTTTTATAGCATCTTTCACAGAGCTAGTGTGTAAATGAACTACTGCCACTAGGTATTGCACTATTGTAAACTGCCTTCACTTGACAAAATTAACTTTCATTTTTTGCCATTGACTAAAAAAAACTGAAAGTAGAATAGAATCCCCTTTCTCTTCTTGCATACTTGACAGAGATGCACATGCTAGTTTCTTGGCAGTCATCTTCCACAGTGGCTGCTTCATCTAAATTCTTGTACTGGAGATTGAATGATATTGAGTAGGAAGGTGTTTGTTACTCTTGCCTTTCTTTTAAGCTACTGGACAATTTTCACACTCCAAAGATAAACTAAACCTTCCACAAAATTTTCAGACCAATAAAGAGACATATACATCAAAAAACTCATTCAAAACAGGTAAGTACGTACCAGGTAGACTGGAGCAAACTTCCAAGGATAATTCAACACTATCACATAAATGTTGACTGAATCTGTAAGATTTTGTTTGCAGACAGGTGACGAAAAAGCAAAAGTTCAACCACTGGTGAGAAGCTGCTTTGACATCAGCAGAGCCAAGGATGAGAAGATCTACAAAGTGGAATAAACCCACTCTAAGCTCTTCTAACAATAAACAGTTAATTTTGAACTGGTATCTCTAAAGAACTTTGGCTTTAGCTGAAGAGTTCTATAAACCAGATGTAAAGCTCACTAGTGAGTAGTTATTAAACACTGCCAACCACAAAGACCCCTCTCCACATAGTATTCAGCTCCCTCATGTCTCTGGAGCACTCTGCACACAACAGCAATGCTACAATGAATAATTTTTCTCATGGTGAAGCATATATAATTTCATAATAAATGCATATCTGAATCTTTGAGAGTAGAGTTGCCATCCACTCTATATAGTGAATTTTGAGGAGGAACTAATTAACCTGGCACTTACTACATTCTTTCTTACTTACAGTTATTAAAAAGAAAAAAATAATAGAGCTAGATATCCAGCAATCTCTCTGGACAGTGTCCATCCCATTTGCTCCTTCTAAAGGACTGCTCATCCTGAGACTTGCAAGCAAGTTCCTCCTCCCTACTTCTTGTCCAATGTACTGCTTACTGATGTGAGAGAATATCACTTTTATCATCACGTCATAACTACTAGCACTTCTGCATCTGCTGTGAAGGCTGTATGAGAAGCAAAACTAAGTCTAAAACAAACCTACAACCACCATGACCCTTCTAGGACCAGGCAGTGGAAGGCTCAAGTCAGATATTGAGGCTTGTTGGTTCTCCTGGTTTTAGACACCACTTATACAAAAACTCTCATGGGAGTAATGTCATGAATACAAACGGTGTCTCTGAAGCCAAGGGAGCTTTTCATGTCAATAGATTTTAAAAGAAAACATGAGGATTTACAGGATTAGGGCCTGAAGTTCTTGGCTTTATGTCTTTCAATGGAGTTGTACAGTGCCAGTTACACTCAAGAAATGATATCGTTTTAATAGGCCCAATGCTGTCAAATGCCAAGAAATTTGCTGGAGATGAGATTTTGGGTCTTCTTACTTGGACAACCTGATGAAACGGGACTAAGCTCCAAATGAGCCAGATTGCAAATTGAGGCTTTAAAGGTCAATGATCCTTATTTTCTGGCTGTTGAAAGCAGGTGTTTGCTCCTCTGACTTTAGCTTCTGACCGTAGTAATTTTTAGCCATTATGGATATTTTTGTCTAGACCCAATATATAAAAAAATGTTTACTCCTACATTCAGTTTATAATAGAAGAATTTCATCCCTGATTTTAGAAACAGCTTTCTAGGAAAGCAGCAATGGCTAATTACTTCTGAGTGTACTGTGTTTAGTTATATACTAGTTCAGAGTTACGCCTCTGGAAACTTGCATAAGATATAAAAAATGCCCCAACAGACATAAAAATCAATGAATAAATACACTCTCTCTGTACCCCCCAACAGGCCTAGTTTGGAAATAGCCCAAGGAATAACTCCTAGAGCTCCCAATCTGATTTCACGGTGTCATTGCTAGATCTTTTCCTCATCAATTGCCAACATGCTACTAGTCAAAGGATTTTGCATCCAGTGTAGGTACATGATACAGTAAACTGCAGTGGGATCATCCCCAAAGCTTTCTTTCTTCTTGCTACATGAAAAATTAACTGCAAACATTTGATCAATGATGAATCTGCTGATTCAGGTTTGGATTAATAAAATTAAAACCCAGTAAAATTTAATTAGAAAGAAAAACCCCATATAAATCAACATGCACTTGCAGAATTGCTTATTTTGGTTATAGATAGAGAATTAATGTTCTCTTTCTTCCTTACACTGCAATAGAAATGTTTTGGGGGGGCCTCCAATTTCTGGCAAGCAGATTGAGGCAGAGGAGAGAGGGGCATATGAGAGTGTAGAAGGCACACAGGATGCAGACTCCAGGAGTTAGGAAATGGGAGTTACAGAGCAAGATGGCCTATTTTTTATACTCTCTAATGTGAGGCCTGTTTTTTTAAAACCTCTCAGTGGGAATAGCGAAGTTTTCCAAGTGATCACCTAGCAACAAAACCCAGAAAAACATTTGCAAGGCAGTTTTGCATCACTGCCATCCCTGGAAGAACTAACTTGTTGAAGGCTGAATTTGCTATGGAGAGGGATTGAATGCTCTGTTCTCATTCAGAGGGCTGAGACATGCAGTCCTCTCACTGAGAACAGAAATTCATTAATGCACATACACACACATTAAGTGTTGCTTTGGGGGTGTTCTCAGACAGTTTTTGGATCACAGGGGTGTGGTTCCAACTGAAAACCATGTGAAAACAAAAAAAATTCTTCTTTCATAGTATATAATTCTGTGTCATAGATTGTGTTTACATACACTTTATGCATAATGGATAACAGCATCAATATTTAATCCAAAAATCTATTCTTAAGAATATTTAATTTCAAACTTAAGTAGTTTTAATTTAAAAAAAAACAACCCTCTTTAATGGAATAGGTCACCTTTTTAGATCTGTTTGAAGTCAAAGTGAACAGCCTGGCTTAACACATCACACATTTTCACTAAACTAAATCGTCTTCATTAGTACATTTACAAAACAAAGAGATTTGCTTAAAAATCATCTTTTTCTTGTAAGTTTCCTCATCTTCTTTTCCCACTAAATGCAAGCTCTCATGTCCACTTTAGCTTTCATGTCATCTCTGGCTGTAAGAACCAATGGGAGTAAGACCCTACAGAATCTGCTACAAAGGGTCTGCCCATGTAGTGCAAACCCTTGCTTTCTTAAACATCCTCCAATTTGCTCAGAGCACTGTCAACAGTCATTTCTTCTCAGAGTGCACAGACACCAGTTCAGAGCCCAGAAACAATATGACTGTGTCAGTGCAGCAGTATGTTGTATGCACAAGCCCAGGTTCTTGTTAAGGTTAATCAGTCCAGTTGTATCACCGGGCTGACTTGTGCTTACGGTTTTTATTAGCACCACCTTTAAAGTTTCTGTATCATATCACACTGAGCAGTGTAAGCAAATAATCACAGAATAACCAGGTTGGAAGAGACCCACTGGATCGTCGAGTCCAACCATTCCCACCAATCCCTAAATCATGCTCCCAAGTACCTCATAATGAATTTATTTTTCCCTATTTAATGGGCAGAAAGACTACAGATGTTATTGAACAAGAAAAAAAAATCACTAAGTAATTTCTCTATTATTAGATTTACACATTCACCTTCACTTACTGCTGTTAAGGTTGGGATACTGCTAACGAGTGAGCTCCATAGCTAACACATACACAGAAATACAGTATGGCATTTAACCTCAAAATCTTCCCAATTGAAGTTACAGATGCACTTTTGAGAGGTATTAGTTGTTGTCCATAATCATGTTAGACCAGGGACTGAAGAAAGAAGAGAATTTTCTGAAGGGTATAGATTTAATCCCACATTGGTTATACATAAACACTACACAACTTTACATGTGCTCATCTTGCAGGATTGTTTGCATCTCTTATTGCTGTTGGAATTTTGCAGAGCTTCCAAATATTTCCTGGGATAGTTTCAACTATTACTACTTTGCTGCTTTTCCTATCTTTCACTAGAAAGTGAAAAAACATTTGGAAGTCCACAGGTCTTGTAATGAACAAAAACTCACTCATGAGTGTTCCCATTTTATTGGGAAATGTTTGCAAAAATAGAAGTTTTTCTTTTTTTGTCTTTGCAGCTAAATAAACAGTTAAACTCTGAGCTCTTAAATCTTCCTAGAGCGTTCCTAGATCTTGGGGAGCATTAATGTAATCACAGGCTTGTGACACACCCAGTAGGGGTTAAGTACTCCTACACGTTCCTTGGGAGGACTTGCTGCTCTTTTGCTCCCAGCTTTATGCATTGAAGCCAGTGCAGGTATCAGGCACACAAAGCTGATGTGAGTGAAGAATCAGGCCCTTTATCCCTATGTCATTCAGAAGATCCTGCTTTGTCTACCGTGGTTCCTTGCACAGCCAATGTCTGAGCTTGCAAGCGTAAGAGGGAGGACTGACCCTTAGAGTCCTCATTTCTCTCATTTGATCTCAGCAAACCTTTCATCCTGCCACTGCTTCCTCTTGTGTTATGTCTCATCTTTTTAACATCTCTGTGTAACCTTGACTTAGCCACCATTCACAAGGCTAGTGAGGGCAAATGCAATCTATGGAGGGGTTGCTTTCCCCTCCCAAATCATCTTCAGTGTTACCCCACTCTGTTCCTTGTACTCTGATTTCTTACCTTCATTTTTCTTCCAAACAGTCACAAGGTGGACAGTGGTTGTCAGGCTGAGATGGAAAAATGGGTCTCTCTCAAAAATCAACATCTCTGTGGAACATACACTGCTGTCATTCATGGACAGCAAATTTGTGGCTGAATGAGTTACACTATCAAAAGTCTCTTACCACTACCTTGTTGTAGGGAAGACAACAAACATCACACGTACACCTGCAATTTCTGTGCTTTCTACCAGAGACTGATTTAAGATCACAGGTCAGCATGGTACTGAATTTGTGGCCTTCAGACCACATATCTGCAGTGGGATGCTACACTCAGAAAGGCATATTTTGGAGAGGCCAAATTTGTGTAGCAATTACAGTAAGGACCTAAAAGTCTTAGATTCTTGGCTACTACTTTTTTTTTTTTTTTATATCAGTGATATAAAGCTGGAAGATAACTTATGAAAACATAGTAAAATAAAAGCCTTAAGCTAAAATATGTAGCTGATGACTCATGAAGCGTGAAATATCTGTGATCTAAAGAGCTGAATATAAGCCTTTTAAGAAAAGCTTATTAGGAATATACAAACTATAGGTCCCACCTATGATCACTAGGATGGGACAAGGTACATACCAAAAATAGGCATTTTTGCAACAACAGTTGTATGCAACGCACTGAAACATACTACAGGAACTAGTTGAGAAGTAGCATGTACTAGAGTACTGCATTTAACTCTGAGGTCCTCAACATAAGGACACGGACCTGTTGGAGCAAGTCCAGAGGAGGGCCACAAAGATTATCAGAGTGCTGGAGCACTTCTCCTATAAAAACAGGCTGAAACAGTTAGGATTATTCAGCCTGGAGAAGAGAAGGCTCCAGGGAGACCTTCTAGTGGCCTTCCAGTACCTAAAGAGGGTCTACAAGAAACCTGTAGAGGGATTTTTTTAAAAGGGCATATAGTGATGGGACAAAGGGCTTTACACTATGAGGGTGCTGAAGCACTGGCACAGGTTGCCCAGAGAAGTTGTAGAAGTGTTCAAGGCCAGGCTGGATGAGCCTTTGAGAAACCTGATCTAGTGGAAGGTGTCCCTGCCCATGGCAGAGGGGTTGGAATTAGATGACTTGAACAATTCCAACCTGAACAATTCTATGATTCCAACCTGAACAATTCTATGATTCTATGTTAAACATATCTAATATTAGAAAAAATAGAAGACAAAGAGACAAGAAACTCACTCAGATATTCTTCTGCCACTGCCATGACACTGAGCTTATGGACACAGCCTTCCCAGGGCCTTCCCTTAGATAAAGTCTCTGGGATCCAGCAGGCTTGGCTGAAAAAAAAGGCATTACATTGATCTTCCTCCTTCCACTCTTTTTGTTGGAATACGTTTACAAAACTCGCTAATAATTAGCATCTCTGGAATGTTAGTCTTGCCAGGAAATTTAGTTCAATTTGGCTAATAGCTTCAGTTGTTACTGAGGAGGAATGAGTGATATCCAGATCTGACTAAATAAGTTTCCTTAGGAAATCAGACTTTAAATTATACATGACATTCTACAGAGGCTAGCTCAAGAACGATCCCCCAAAAAATAATGGAATATTTTGTTAACTATTTTAATAACAAATAATTAGTGCCAAGGACGTAATTCATACCAGTGTACATATTAATGTATAGTTGACACAAGTTAGGAGTAAGCAAACCTGTCTGGGAGACATATTGAGGGTGGGAGGGAGAGGTAGAAGGACTATGGGGCAGGCTTATGAAGACAGTTTGTTAAAACAGGGCTCTTGACCTTTTCTACTGTAAGTGAAATTTTGAGTTAAAACTTCTATTAAAAGGAATCATATAGCATACACTTTATATAACTTGATATTATCTTTGTGATAGTTACAATTTTTAAGGGAGAAACTAACAGGAAGCCTTTTAAGAGATATGGAAAAAAAAAGAGAAATTTTTCCCCTAATGTCTGGCTGCATTTAAAGATTTTTACCTACAGCCTGGGTGATGATATACAATTCTTACTGATAAAGTTTCAGCAGACATCACCAAGATTGGTTACTATTACAGTGTGAGCCGAATCTCCTGGTCAAATGAATGTGATTCAGTCTGGCTGCATTTAATACAGCCAAATGCAAGGTGATACATCTGGGAACCTGGAGGGCAGATTACAACTATAAGATGGAAGATTCTGTCTTGGAAACAAAGTGACCCCGAGTGAAACTGAAAAAGTCAGTGGAGATAACAGCTTCAACATGAGCTCTCAATGCAAAGCTGCAGCTAAAAGGGCGACATGTCTTCTTAGTGTACGAAAAGGAAGGTATCAAGTTAGAGGTGGGGAAGCAATCCTGCCTCAGTAGGAAGCTATACAGAAATCATGATAGCAACGTTATGTCTAGTTTGGAAGTCCACTTGTGTATCTAGAAACAGTAGAAAGATTTCAGAAAGGAACCACACAAATAATACAGGAGCTGGAGAACTAGGCTTACAGAGGAAGATCTAAGGAGCTCAGTGCAGTGCATTCAGGTCTTTGAGGAGGAGAATAGGAAGTTACTTGGTCATTACAAATGTTGTTTGAAGAGGCTCTCTAAGAAAATAGGCAATTTCTGCTCCAAGATTCAGTTTTGGCAAAATCTGTTGCCACAAAAGCACAGCAGAGCCTTCTGGGTTTCCAGGGAAGACAGTGCTACCAGCATCTCCTGAGAATGCATTACACCTGATAAAAATAGCCACTGGCAGGTGATATCAGTTTCACTTGAGCTCCATTTAATAGCAGAATTATTTTATTTCACCACAGAGAAAGATTGTCAAAAAGAGACTACCACACTGCCATACTCAAACTTTTGTCTTCTAGTCTTGTATTGACTGCTAAGAAGGCCAGGCCTGCAAAATACCAGGTGTTTTCAGCTGTAATATTTTTGGTATTATTATTAATTTTATATTAATTTTTATATTTAATTTTATATTCATTTTAGTGTCATCATTCTATTTATCCCAGCCGATCCCACTCTGTCCTTAGTAATATGTGTATCTATAACAATATGTAAATACAGTAACATATATCAACTAAAGGAGATTTTGTCTGAGAAATTATTTTAATGGTACAAATATCTTTGTAACAGTCCTAGACCTGCACAATATAGGGGGGAGGAGGGATATTTTATTGATGTTGCAACATGGAAATAGGCTTTGGAGACCTTGCTGCTGTTAGTTTCCTCCCCCCTCAACTATCACAATGAACAGAAATCATAAGCTATAAATTCAGCAATTACCCTGTTTTATAACAGGATACTGAGTTAACTCTATTTTCTAACTCTGTATGCAAGGGTCTACTTTCACTTCTAGAGAAATCAGAGTGGTTCAGGGGAAATTTAGGGTAGCTTGCATGATTATCTTTAAAAAAGCCACTGGAATATGTACTGCACATAGCAGAAACTCAAAATAGTTGCTGCTAACTGATGCTCCCAATTTTGCTGAGTGATTTGCAGCTAATCCCCAAATACTTGCACTGGTGTGGATAACCCCACCCACTAATTACCTGGAAAAAAATATCCCAGGTCAGGTGTTCCTCCTGCAGCAATTCCTGGCAGCAAACATAAACCAGACATTGTTTCCTGGCAAGCTGTACATGACGCATCATGTTGCTATGTGAGGGAAGAGATATTTTTCCACGTTTACTGCCTACTGTTAAACTTGCATAAAGAAATGCAGTCTCTTGAATTTTCTCAGCAGAGAGAAGCTGTTCAGACCTTTCAGTCCCTAGGCTGTCCAGACTTTTTAGGAAAGCTAGTGACTGCTCCCTTATAAAAACAGGTCAGAGGGCTTTAAAACAAACCTCCCACCTAAAACTATTTACCTTCAACTTCCAGGGGTTAAAGGGATCCCTTCCTGCCCACCCATTAAGTATTATTTTCACAGCTTGCATGAGGCGCAGCGCTCGTGGTTCAGAGCAAATGCCCTAATGCAAGTTTCCCAGGCTCCCCAGCACAGAGGTTTTGCTAGTCTGGACTCAAGGTCCAAGTCTACTCAGACCCTCACAACTGCCTGGCAGAATTCAGCAGATCACTCTCTACACTTACATTTCCGAGACAGTGGCATTTTGGATACCTGAAAATTATGTCAATTGAATGCACCAAGCTGTGTTCAGCCTAGTGTCTGTATGCCATCCCTGTGCCTCAGAAAATTGCTGCAATTTTACAGGCTGTCTCATTCAGCAAGGGTTACCCAGCATTTCATGGAAACACTGCAAGGATGTCACAGAAGATGTCCATAAATTGTTGTTGAACTCACTTCTTCAGATCAAGAAATGTGAATGCTTCACATGCCTGGGTTTGGAAACTGAAATGCTTTTCTGTGTTTTAACTCTTAATGGCATAGGCAGAATGAAGGCAGCTGAAATGCCAAAGCTTTAGTGGACATAGCCTTGATTTTTCTTTAGCTGAAATCAAGAACTAAAGCAGAATAATGTTTGACTGCTTAGAGGAGAATTGGTGATTGCATATTTCAAGCATAACTTTGAACAGTCCAGTTCTGTTATTATGGCATTAAGAGAAGGCTAAGGGGAATGCCTACTGTTACATCTATCTGCTTTCACTGAAAGAGAAATTCAAGGGAATATGAGGACCAAGAAGAGATTACATATGACAAAAAAGAATATTAGAAAGGGAATGTCTTCAATATTTTTGACTTTTTTTTTGTTTTCTTCCATCTGTTGCCAAGGAACCTCAAACATAGTCTGCACAGGAACCTTCCTTGGATCTATTTCTTCTAATAATCTTAATTGCAGCTCAGTTGGTGTGTGCAAAAAAATCCTTCTCATTTAGCAAAATGAAAGGTTCCATCAGAGCAAGCACATCTGCATGTGCTAAAAATGGAAATGCAACTCTATTAAACAAATATTTATTTTGGGGGAGGGGCAGGAATATAAAAGACAGAAAACAGAGAGCCACATTTCACTCAATTTCCTATCTATCAGTCATCCTGGGAGCCATCAATCACTCTCAGCTGCCCTTTCCCTGGAAGGCCAAACCAATTTCTTCAGCAATCCACGTGCTATGTGTAGGGCTTTCCAAGCAGTGATTTCAGAAGTTCTTAGGACCACGCACAGCCTTCCAAGCATTAAATTTTGCAAGAGAAAAGCCTAGGTACAAGTGAGCTGGCTTGAGCTGCACCCTGACACCAAAAGCCATCCTTCCCCAAGCTCACAGGCATGTTTCATGTGTGCATGTTGCCAGATATAGGGAGAATCCTCTTGCTGCCACACCATGACCAATTTTGATAGTGGCAATATTATCGTCAGAATAAATAAGCAAGATTTCTGCAGTTCAAAACTGACCTGCCCTGGAAAAGTAATTTATCTTCAAAATAACACAGAAAGTCCTGTTTCTACAGAGAGAGAAAAGCCTCAAGAAATAGAGAAGAAGATACTGAAAAGTTCAGAATTCCAGCACCTTGATTCCCGATCAGTTTAAATATTTAGGAAATAAACACTCTTACTCCCTTAATTACACTTACAGCAATGCTCAGTATTTCTCCGATTACTTCCCTTCACCTGGAAACTGCCTGAACTTGCTGAACTCTTTATGGACCAGCTTGTTATGCTCAAGACTCTGTTTTGTCTTTCATAGTCCTTGCCTGTCTGGCCATAGCAAGCACCGTGTACTGTATCAGCAATAATCAGACTTATTGCTGATGTAAATCAGATTCTGCAAAGCTCAAGATACTATTCATCCTTACATGTTATAAAAGCTGAACTGCTACATGCACGCACTTAGTATATCAGAGCACATCACGTAGGCTGAACTGTCACATATTTTTGATACCTTCATTTACTCCACAGTTCATTCAAAAAGTGTGGTTGCCTTAGAAACCACAAAAGTGCAGCATAATTCTAAGATAAATCCAACTGATAGACTCACTCAGCAGCAGCTCAGATGAGCACAGTATTTTCATAAATCCAAAACGATATATTGCACTGGGGCCGAGGGGGAGGCAGAAGGGCAGATAATTTCCTCATTTAAAAATGGGGGTAGAGAGAGGTGGCTGATTACCCTTTTGAAGATGAAAGATCATTGTATCACATTACATGCTCAGATAGCCTTAGCCTGGGAAATGCCCATGTTCAGCAGGTTAAGCCTGTGGGAAAAGAGGAGGCTTTAGGTGATGGGGAGAGCTCAGAGTCAGAGCACACAGTGGTATTCTGGGTCAGAATTTCCCTGCAGCTCTGGAAGGATGAAGAAAAGCAATATTGCATGTCTCCATTTCCAGATGTTCCTTACAGAACGGGCTCTCTCTCTGCCTGTTTCTGCTGGAGGCATTTCCCCATCCATGCGAAGTGCTTCATTTAGGAAGTATAAATTTGCTCCCCTCCTCTGCCCCCTGATTCCCTCAATGCTGAACTGCTGAAACTTGTCTACATCAAGGTGATGATTTCCTATCTGAAGGACATAAAGCAAGCTTCCAAATGGAATGTGTCTTCTCCAGCTAGTAAAAAGTTTATAACCAAGGACAAAAAGCCCAATAAAAATAAACTAAAACAAAACAAACTAAAATCTGGGACCTCAGCTGGTCTAAATCAGCACTGTCTAACTCCAGTGGAGATTGCCTCAGGCAGAAGTGGAAACTTGGAGGTACTTATTTCCAGTATGTGGATGGCAAGTTTATTGGAAGTCATTAAAATACAAGTTCAATTCTGAAAATAAATAAATAAATAAATAAATAAATATTCCAGCTCTCTCCCAGGACCATCCTCCACCAAGATCTCTTCAGTGAATCACTGAGGCTCAGATACGAACTGCTAGAACTTAGCACTGGTTTATTTGGGTGCATTAACAAAATAATTTGCACTCACTGTGGCTAATCTGTGGTTTAGCATGTATGAACATGAATTTTCATTACCAATCCCCTTATTGTATTGCTCCTTCCCATTTGTCCTATATGCTTGCTTTTGGCTGCCAGGGCATACTGGAAGAAATGAAAAAAACATTTCCCTTGGAGGAGTGTGAAGGACCCCAACCTTTCATAATTTTATGGCATGGGAATTCCAAGCTTTTGGTATAGTACTTCAAATGCAGCCACATTACCTGAACAGCCAGCAGAGGTACTGTTGCATGCTGGTTTATACCCATGGCATGTTCAGTAGTTTCAGCAGGAAGGAAGACTGTTGCTAACTTAATGACACACACAGATGACTTAAAAAAAAAATTGATTTTGTTCAGAACAATGACTGCCTTGGTTCCTAAATTGCAACAGATTGCTGATTCTGGTGTTGAAAGGGAGCAGGAGGGTATGGCTTGAAGCAGGAGTTGGGGAAGATTTAGAAGAGGGCACTGTAGCCATGAGATACTAAAATCTGATGTATTTCTCTAATATTTTCCTCAGCTAGGTTCCTGCTTAACCAGCTAGAGGAGAAATCTAATATCATCTACAGCAGTAAATTAGCAGTTCATCCATGGCTTGAAGTCTGCACCTAACACATAGTTTTGCTGAGTGCAGCTGTCCCAGAGGCCAGTTTATGCTGTAATCCAGAGCAGAGATCCCAATGACCCCTTCTGAATTAAAGGCCAAAAGAACCTCTGTAGATGCTCAGCTGTATTTGACTGTTAATGACAGTAACTGGCTTCAGTATTATGAACATTAAGCGTTGAATAAGTATAGAAAAGTCAAAGCAGCACGTATAAGAGAAGGAACCACTTGCAAAAAAAGGTTGAGAAAATTCAAACAGTGCTTTATTTAAAATAAACAAAGGAGCTGAACCTTCTCTTTGATCTCACCCACCCTTTCGTCCCTCAGAAAACAGAGAAAGAGCATACAGCGACCACACGGCCAACTATGGGAGGCGAAAAAAAAAAAGCCAGTCACCAAGGGTAATGATTGACTATGAGCTATTCACTTCACAAGACACTAATGCTAAGTTTTGTGTGTAGATTCTCTCCATTTGTGGACAGCTCATTCATGAAAGATCGCAAAGCACTTCCCAAAGCCTCTTGCACTCATTTCACATCCTCTGACTTGCTACCAGTGATGAGGAAAGAGCCATATAGCTTCACATTCAGTCTGAAGAAAATAACCTTCCTGAACTATAACCAGAAACAGAGAGGCTGAAATAATAGTCATTAGGAAAAGCCTGGAGAGCAAGAAACACTCTCCAGAAGGGAGATAGCTTGGAAAGGTAAAAGTTGTCATGGATCTACTTATATATGAGGTCCTTCTGCCAATCAGTTAGCGTCTAGAAGTGCAGTTTACCCCTCAGAGGGAATCTGATTTCAGACACAAGATAACTGGATTTCCTTTTTCCTTGGTGCAGACTATATCTGGAGATCAAAGCCCTGCCAGGAGCTGGTAAATAGTATATTCTCACTTTGATGGATCTGTAACTCCTGTAAATGCAAACACAGCAAGAGGAGAATACATCCTTTATGTGTCACTTCCCATGTTTTTTCAGCCACCTATATTGCTGGCAAGAAGAAACAGATTTAAAGGGCAGATTTAGTCAAATTATGCTCTTCGTGCTTTTCCTCTGCTATTATGGTGCTTATTAAGCTTGATGAGGGGCCTATTCCTTTGCTCTCCCCCTGCTTCTGCTCTCCCCTCAGTCATCCTCTAGGCCAGGTAATATATAACTCCATTCATTGTGATGCTAACGAGTTCTATTTAGCTGTATTTAACGGGATATCATGACTCCATGAGATGACCTTTCACTCCTGGGAAGTAGTTTTAAATTTGATCCACAGCAAAGGAAAATCCCTCCAATTCATTGGCTGTGAAAGGTCACAAGTGAAATGTGTTCTGATGGTATCTGCTCATGGTTTAGTTCTCAGTATACCTGAGCATCAAGCTGGTCTGAATCAGCTTTTGTCCTGACAGTCTGAGTACCAAGCACCTTAAGACAGCACTGTGGAAAAGGCATCCAAGCACCTGGCAGTGCCAGTCCATGTGGACTGTGCTTGGAGAAGAGATGTCCCACTGAACCCAAAGCATGCGTTACCCAGGATGAAATGCAACCGTCCTAGCCAGCCCAATTTGATATTTTGACATTCCAATTATAGTAAAGGTTTTCTGATTATATGAAAAAGTCAGTTATAATTCAGCATTGGGTAGAAACACACAAAGTTCTCATGTATACATAAGACAGCGATGCCATAGAATATGCTTGTAAATTCCAGGACGGAAATAAATAGAAAATAAAAAAAAACCCAACTAAAACTGTATTAACACTGTGATATTAAAACTTCACTAGCACCTCTTCTCTTTGCTAGTGAGTTAGTACAAACCATTCAGCTTGGGATTTCAAAAGAAAACGCTGCCAAAATATTAATCCTGTCCTTTCTCTCTCCTTTGGGGCCAGTACCCATGTGAAGAATATAAGCTTGTTTATCTCTTCTTACCAAAAATATGTGGCACTTTGATATGGTGTAATTTGTACAGAGTGGGAAGAAGAGTCATCTCATTCCTTTCTCACTATTTAATGTTGGTGTTATAGCAAAAACTACAGCAGTCAGTCAAAACAATCAAGTCACCCCACAAAAGCAGCAAGAAGGGAATCTTTCTAGAAGCTTTCAATTAAATAGGGAGGGAAGAATTACTATCAGCCCACTTTTACAGCAAGAATAAGGGAGACCCAGGTGGCAGAAGTTACTTTTTCTGTCACACCAGCTTGTACAAAGTTCAGATCCCAAATTGGACACCCTCCTCCCAAGCCTGAATCACACTTCCAGCTCATAACAGGTGTATCAGATGTAACAGCAAACAGAATTTAAAAACAATAAAACACAACATAACCAACCTTACAAGGGGAAAGCTTAGTCATGAGGTTGTGTTAGAAAAGCAACCCATTTTGTGGTTGCTCTGGTCAGATTTGTACAGCTGTGAGCCTACTGCTAAGTTATTAAATGAGATCTCTGCTCTTAAAATACTGAGGTGTGACCTGATAGCAGTCTGAAAAGACTTTCCCTTCCTTAAAACCTTAGTACACTTTCAAAACCCTGCTCAGACTAGGATATTTGAAATCGCCTCAGCTAATATGAGAGGAAATAGAACAGCCATCTACACCTGCTTAAATATGCCCTGCCTGTATAGCTGAAGAAAAACATACTCAAAAAGTGAATATTGTCAGTAACTGCCCCTCTCCCCCCACTAACTTCTGGCTGTGAAAGCACAGGAAAAAAATGCACAAGGGAATACCAAGCAAGCCACAGACAGCGAGCAGCCTCAGGACTCAGAATAAGATGTCTTGCTGCCTTCAGGGTGTTGTAGTTAAGATGAGCCTGCAGTCTCAGGATGGTAAGCAGCCAATCTCTGTTGCTAACAGCATGTGGATATCTCCTTGCTAAGGGAGCAAATAACAGCTACAGGTAGCAAACATAGAGGAGCAAGGTAAACATCTTTTGAAGTACAGTAGCCTATGGGCAGAAACGATTGTGTGCCTAAAAATACCAACAACCCTTATTCACCTCCCCTAGTGCCAAATTCATTCATTCATAGCATGCTCAAGTCTTCCCCCAAGATACACTCAGTACCCAGTAAGGTCTCTGAAGTTGTCCAAGGAATGAGCACAGCTGGGAGTTATCCTGTAAGAGAGTCCTAAAACAAAAACCACCAAAGACTCCTGTATTCAGCCACATATAAAAAATACACTCAGAGCAAAGTGCAGAGAGTGAATTACTGCTGCTATTGATTGATGGCCAGAGTGACTTGCACTCAGCACAGGGGAACAGGGAGAAGCAAAAATCAGGATGCTATGTGTCTTCTTAGACTCAGTCTAAGTTAGATCAAATTCAGGATGATTCCAATCTACACCTTTAGTACAGCACTGGAGCAAGGAAGTGCAGTCTATATTCCTACCTTGATAGATCTGCAAGAAGGAGCAGTGCAGAGCAAAACAACTCCAGCTGAAGGCTTTCAAGAACCTTAAGTTCAGCCAAATTTTGTGGTTTTATGCAGAAAAAAACCCAAAACACAACCTCCCCACCATGAAACAAAACCAAAACAATAGCACAACAAGACCTAGTCCAACTGCAACCCTACCTTTGTACTGCAGTCAGAATAAACCAACCTAAGCAGACCAGGGAGACCCAGCCCTTGAAGTTTTTGACCTAAAATTCAGAAGAAATTCACGGGGAATTGAATTGATAAAACACACCTGCAATAACTTCTTTTGGAAACATGCCTCAGCTGAGGCACCTGGCTTCACTCCCGACACTTACAAACAATCCCCGATATCAGAGACTGCTGTTTATCAGACAACACCCTTTCCAGGGGGTTCTAAGAAAACCTAAACTGACAGATTTCTTTTTTTGAAACACTGTAATAACTTATAAAGCTATCAAAGTGGGGTTTATTATTATTATTTAAAACATGGTACTATGTAAGTCCTTGTAAGACAAATTTTACTCAGCAGCTAATTTTTAAAGTCAAATGATAAACTCCAGAAAGCTGAGAATGCATAGAAGCTCCAACACAGCTTTAATTAGAGGTTTGTAACCATGTACAGGTAAATTACTAAAATGTGTTGGTTAGAAGTTCTTCATTTTTAAAACATCACTAACATCTCTGCTGTGTTGGTGATAGAATGCTTTTATGCTGCTGAACAGATATGTCTTCCTAATACAGACTTCAAAACTAAAATCATCCTAATGAATCATATGGCTTTTGTGCCTCCACTGCCTTTTACTTATAAACAGTAATGTAAGTTATTTAAGGTTGGTCAAACTGTAGCTCATCATTCCAAGGAGAACGTCAAAACACAAAAAGCAGTTGTAAATCTCTTCATAAAACTACTTCTTGATGGTTTTATACATGAATTGCCAGTGCCATGAAGGGTCTGTGGATCCAACTAAAATGCAAGCCACTTTTGCCTCATGGCCTTACTTTGAGTTCCCTCCTATAAATAAATAAATTTGTGTACTCTGCAATTAAAAGCTGCTGCTGAATAAAAGTTGTCAAGCAGGAAGGTATAGAGGAGGGTGCTGGCCTCTTCTCCCAAGTGACAGGGGCCAAGACGAGAGGGAATGGCCTCAAGCTCTGTCAGGGGAGATTTAGGCTGGACATTAGGAAAAAATTTTCACGGAAAGGGTCATTGGGCATTGGAACAGGCTGCCTAGGGAGGTGGTTGAGTCACCTTCCCTGGAGGTGTTTAAGGCACGGGTGGATGAGGTGCTGAGGGGCATGGTTTAGTGTTTGATAGGAATGGTTGGACTCAATGATCCAATGGGTCTTTTCCAACCTGGTGATTCTATGAGGTTCCTGTTTCAAATGTTCCTGTCAGTGCTGCTTTTTTGCACAGAATTTCCATTACCTTAGTGCTCCATCTCAGCTGTTTCTAGGGACCTGTTTAAATCTTTCTGACTGATCTCACCTTTCCCCTGGAATAGCTTTTCATTTCATTCTTTCATAGTAAATCCCAAATCTTGCAAGGGGCTGAGCACCATAGCACTGAGGAACTTTAAGAGGAACTGAAGGGGCTCAGCACCCTGCTGGGTTGAGCTCAGGCTGAGTGATGTTGTGGGTGGACACTTCCTGAAGTGGAGGCAATTTCACTGAGGCTTGTGTTTTCTGCCAAATAAATGCCAGTTAAGAAAGTTATGGCTGCCTGGGGGTTTTTGTCAGTGTACATGTTCTAGTTAAAAAAAACCAAAACTGTACTGTAAGTTTTGCATTCATAAACTGATGTTCCCCTCTGCCTTCCTCTTTTGCCCTTTCTGACTTCTGCCCTCCCTCCTCAGCTGCCAAGAAAGTGCCCCTTTGTGTGTGGAAATGCCCAACAGTTCACAGAAGTTAACTAGAAAAGACACATTCAGCCACTTTCTGTCAAAATGCCTTGACACTCTCCTTTCTGTCCAAAAGACCCTTTTGCTTTGGAAAGGCCTCCGTTGAACACCTTCCCCCTTTCACCTCCCTCTTGAACTTACCCTGCAATAACAATGCAAAATAAATAAGTAACAGAGGCACCTCTCTCCCCTGCCCTGCGTCCTTGCCAGAGGTTTGTTTTTTTTTTTATGTTACAATCTTCCCTATTAATTTTATGCAAGACAAAGTCCGGACAAGTGCAAAATGCTGAATGCTGCCACTTGGCATTATACTCATGGAACTTCTGTTCTTTCATGACTTTTCACTTTTCCCTTGACACTGTTTTTTCCATAGCTGGGTTCTTTTGCCTGTGGGAAGGGATCGTACTGTGCACAAGACCCTCTAGTTCTGCGTGTATTAGAGGGAGGAGACCGTGGGTATAAGGACAGAGTAACGCTGCTCTCCAGCTATCCCTAGCCAAAACACTGCGAGCACTAGGGGCACAGCCAGTGCAGTTCAGAACAGAAAAGCAAGGTTGCTCTTTCACTTGCAAACAAATAAGTAGTACACAGATTATCACAAAATCAAACCAGACAGCACTGAAAGTACAGACTACATAAATGTGATAAAGATTTCAAAGTCCTTTGGATGACCATCTCTACTGACAAAAATGCTGAGCATCTGGTGTGTCTCCCATCAAGCTGTGATTTAAGTTGTTTGTGGTACAAAGCTTTCTGAGACAGGCTGGGAAACGGGTCCTGTGATGAGAAAAACAAACCAATTTTATCTCAAATCCAGTGTTAATGAGCAAATTTATTTCTGGATTACCTTTCATCAGAAATTGAGAGGCTATGCCCCATGTATATAATCTGGCTAGAAATTACTGAAGGTTTTACACAAGGATGGGCCCTCTGGAATTTGTAGCTATGTATTTTTAATACTGTCAATAAACTACTTCCTTGAGACACAGAAGGGCAATAATGGGAGCTGTTAACAAAGTGTGAAAAGAAACGGGCAAGCAAAGGTTAATCACATGGCTGTCCACTAATGACCTCTCCAGCCCCGAGTTTAAACCCTCTGCTACTTGTAAAGACCAATCACGTGAATAATTTCCTGTCTGAGGTAGTCTTTATGGTTAAGAACAAAAGCTGAGCTTATTGTGAAAAGAAAGTGCCCAGCAGGGGAGAAGGTTATTATTTTTAAGCTGATCTAAACACCTGGGTTTCCCAGTAGACCCTATTAAACTTCCTCCATTATGTCTAAATATTTCAATCATTCCTACCGCAGTAGTAAATTAGTGTATTAATGCTTAAAGCAGATAAGGGGACATCCTAAGCTAATACTGCTCACCCACCCTGAAGAGAGACCCATGCAGCCTGTTTCCTGCCCATAAACAAGGCAACAAGGCCTAATGCCATCCCAGAATATCATCTCTTTTTAGTGTGCTGAGGTGTAAGAGGAACATTTACCCCTGCTGCTAACGGGACCATGGCACAGAATGAGCCTAGGGCATGGGAAGATGCCTGGAAGCAGAATGCTCTTGGAGCAAGTTTGGCTCTGAAACTGCATGGTACAGGAAAGCAGATGGAAAAGCTTGCTCCCATCTCTTACAGATATCTCCAGTGAAACTCAGGCAAAAAGCAGAGAATACAGAGACAGGAGATATTCCTAGTTAAAGGTTTAGCTTTTGTAGCACTGTGTCAGTGTGAAAAATGATGCTGTCCTGGCCAGCGCCTCTCTGCTCTCCTGGCCAGCATCTCTCTGCTGTCACTCCCTCTTCTTTCTCCTCTTGCCCCCATGAGATCTTTTTTCCTCCTAGAGTTATGACCCTGGAAAATGCCTCAGGATCAGACTGTGCCCAACCTCCTTTCCTCCCACCACAGCTCACCAGCACATCACTACCTAAAGCAGTGCAGACCAGAGTGTTTTCTCTATCCACCCAGCCCACCCAAGGCTCTTTAGTGAGGGTAACTGAGCCCAATCTCTGGCAAAGCAGCCTTACTGAGGCTTCACACAACATGCATGCTGTCCCGATTGTGATTTGTTTATGAGTTCAAATATAAAGACTGCCAAATCCTCAGCCAAGTCTAGTTTATCTCAGGGTAAACTGCACTTAGACCATTTATTTCAGTCCTGATTTTACACACATCAAACAAAATACCTGCAGATCTTTTCCCGTCTCAACTTCCCCATAAGGATCTCATCTGGCACATTTAAACCAACAGCCTGCAAGAATTGTAAAATGAGTGTGAAATTTTAACTCAGGTCAACATAAAGCACCCACCTAACAGTCTCTGGAGGGAATGGTATTATACCTTATTAACCTGTTTAAAACACTGCCTAGAAACTGTTTGATATTGCACGGGTGGTGGCATTGCCTTTTCTACTTCATAAATGGAGTCCTTGAGCTTTCCAAGTGTGCACGAGAAAGAAACTCTTCTGTTCTGTAAACAATCGTGTGTCCAGTTTCCATGCACGGATACCCAATTTGTGCATGCAACTGTAGTTATTGTGCATTCAAATGGGACACACCACTAGTCACGGGCCTGGGCTGCTTGCCAGTTTAAAAGTCAACCCTTCTGTATGTAGAAAGAGAAAGCAGTATCCAATAGAAACAGATCTCTGCATGCACTCACAGCTCTTATTCAAGGCTCTCAGAACAATGTCTAACTGTTAATCTTCTCAAGACTGCCGTGAGGCAGGGAATATTTTATCTACATTTTACAGTCAGAGGAAACTGAGGTTAAGTGACTTGCCCAAGGTCAAAAGACGGATTTAATGACAGGCTCAGGATCCAGCCATGAGAATATGCTGCCCTGACACTGGGCTGATACACCTCAGGGTGGACGAGGAGTAAATGTGTCCTTCGCATAACATCCATGCAATGCCGTTTGCTAAAGGTTTAATCCAAGGAAGCTCAAACAAAAATCTGCAGTGGTGCCAAGATTAGGGAAATATCTCCTCTGTGGTTGGGCTCTTTTTGTGTTGTAAATGCAGAGGCTGAAATTTCCAGAGATGTGGATGCCCAATTTCCGCTAACATTAATAAGCTGATGTGTCCAAATCCTGTAGGCAGCTTTGAAAGCCTGTTTGTGCTTTCCCTCTTCCTACTATTCAAGCATAGAGTAAGGTCAGGGCTTTCCCATACCCTCTCCCTTCTCTGCCGGTGGAAAAATTCTGGCCATACCTTCACTTACTCTGCAGTGAATGGATAATGTCACTGGGGATTGATTGATCTAATACCCACAAAAGGCCAGAGGAGAGATTCCCTTGGTTGCCACAGATACTGGATCAGGACCTTATCTTTTTATGGCATCCATATCTCTCCCACTATTTTAATATCTGAACATCTCATGGTTTATAATCTATTCCACTTCCTAACTCACCCATGAGATACAGAGGTAGCATTAATCACTTAATCCCATTTTACAGATGATGAACTGAGGCACATCAGACTCTGTACTCATTTTAGTCTCAGCTACTCTGAAATACTCCTGGCATAGGCAAGAGGACGAGATAAACACCTGCAGCCAGAGATTTAGACACTGTCTTCAGAGGGGATACTACAGTGAGAAAGAATGGCCCTTTGGAAGGTACCTTTTTACACTAACTGCAAAGGGAGCTCAGATGACAAAGTAGGTAAAATCCCTCCCTTTGAGACAGCTTCTGCTAGGTGAGACAAATCCCCTCCTAAATGACTTGCCCAATGCCATGGAGAAAGGCTGTGGCAAAGGAAGAAATTGAGTCCCAGACTCAATAACTAGGCTATTTTCCTTGGACAGGGCTTTAGTTTCAGGTAAAGGATTTTTTTTGTTAAGGCAGAAAAAATAGTAATAAGTTTAAAACTACCAGCTTTGCCTGGATTAGTCACTGAGAATCTCAGTAGCTGGGCTCTTGAGCTCTGGCCTCTTTGACTTTCGTATGTTTAGATGTTCAGGCCCTAATGAGTTGATCTCGTTGATCTTTAGGTACCTATTCATATGCAAATCTTGGCATTCTAATTTTGCTAAACAGTCTTTGTATTAACACATGAAATAAATTTTTAAAAAAGAAAGTCAGTCTGTGGTAAATCCTCATACTTAGGTTTGTTTGCATTTGGATAAATGATCATGGTCCTTCTTTCTATGATCTCATTGCTGTACCCCTGTTAGGAAAAGGAGTTAGGGGAAAAATTCAGTTCTTAATCTCTTTCGCATGACAGTAAATGTTTTGTCAAAGTAAAAACTGTTCAAGAACCAAGAGGTAAAAATTTAAAAATGTGTTAATGCCATAGCTTTGTATTTTAAAAATTAATGCAGGATTGTCCTTGTTCTAGTGTGATGAGGTGGTTAGTCTGCTTAAAAGACCAAATCTGTTTTCTAAGACTCCAAAATCATGGCCTGCTGCAAAAGATTCCTTTTCACGGGAAGATTTTGCAGTTTCACGGTATGTGTGTGTGAAGAGATGTGTACATCACTGTGCCATGCCAGAACACACTCAGGAGATTTTGAGCGTGAATCCTGACCCCAGTAGTCAATGAAAAGCACTCAATGACTTCAAAGGGTCCAGGATTTCACCCATCGTTTTTCAGACTCTGAAGCCTGCAGTCATTAGTGATTTGCTCTGACTAAAAGTGGTGGTTGCAGTGGAGTAGTCATATGGGAATTTCATTCAACGTTGTAACAAACTTTGGTCTCCGTTCAAGCTCTGTGTATGGTACAATTATATGTATAATGGCTATGGTACAGTAACATATATAACCAGTTTAGCCACAGAGAGTAATCTGAACCATCAGAAACACAGGAAAACTGTTGCAGGGCTTAAAACATACTCTGGACACTACACATATGTACGTACCTATTTATGAATGTGTGTATGCAAGCTGAAGATTTAAAAAAATCTTGGCCTTAATTTGAGCAACTCTCTTGGAATTGTAGCTGAGTTTCATTTGGTAGCGAAAAGCTGTTTAGAAGCAAATGCAGGTTGCAACAAAATGTTAGGAACAAACTGTCTAGGATCTTCTTTCACTGCAATCCCACGCGCTTACAAATCTCCCGTTAAGAATAAAGTGGTAGTGCAAACACCTAATTAAAAAAACGGCTTGTATTCGGAGTTACTAATTAAAAATCCTCATGTTCCCCCCAACTTTTCCCCCCCTCTGTGGAAATCTGCAAGTTATTTAATTGAAGTCCCATTTTGTCGGTGCAGATGCATGAAGTGTCTGAATCATCAAACAGATTTAGGGTGTTTTGATTGTTGTGTGTGCCTCATTGCTATTCCCAGAATGTCGAGCTGAGCTTATGCTGATCGGCAGGACTTAGAAGCATGAAACAGTAAAAGAGTCCTTTCTTCTCATCCCAGCCCCATCCCCCTTGCCCCCCTGGATTTACATTGAAACTTTGCCAATCTCAGATCGCACTCTGTCTGCTGCCTCTGCATTAAAATGGAGCCGGCTTGCCTGTTTCTTTGGCCCTGCACTCCATCTTCACATTCCCCTTTGCTGTCATAAGACGCCTCTCATATTGCTTCAGTGGAACTTTAAGAAGACGATTTCCTTTTCCCTCCTTTTTGTTATTTTTTTAAAAATAAAAATCCTTCTCTGTTTTTACATTTGTGTGCTATGTGAAAAGAAATGAGACAGAGAAAGAGAGAGAGAAGCCTGTTTTCGTCTAGAGGTGAAAACAGCCTGGTGAGCAGCAGGTGCAAAGCCCCAAAGCAGCTGCTTACTGCTCTCAAGTTGAAGCGCCTTGGTCCCCCACCCTCCACGCCAAGAGCACTTCATATAATCCTCTCATGCAATTCACACTGTAATTGCAGATATCCAGACTGCTAGGGCTCATTTTATTATTATTTTTACTGATAACAAGATCTGCAAACAGGAGACCAGTCATAGTAATTAGTTTTGTGCCACTAGGCAGCTTCTGCAGAAGCAAGTTGGATTCTTTTCCTTTCTTTTTCATTCTTTTCTTGGGCTGGGGAGTGTGTGTGACTGCATTGTCCCCTCCTACTTCTCTTCCTTTTACCCCCTTGAAGGCCACTCAAAGTAGCACATGGGGAACTTTCCTGCTGGCGCTGTGGGTCCTTTTGTTATCTTGCCTGCCTCATTCACTCCTTGAGATGAAGCCTGTTGGATGGGTGCTAGCAATGAAGATTATTGTCCTGAGGAACAGCTTGTTTTCTCAAGGCTCCGCTTGTTACATTGCTAATTGTGGGTCTATGGGATCCTTTTCTGATATTTGACTAAGTGGCATGGATTACTGTGTAATCATTTCCCACTGGGGAGGGAGATCTTGTATTATTATTATTATTATTATTATTATTATTATTATTATTATTATTATTATTATTATTATTATTATTATTATTATTATTATTATTATTATTATTATTATTATTATTATTATTATTATTATTCACTTCTGGACAAGTTTTCAGAGGCTTTTATTTAGGTAATTGCTCTTCCCTGTAATCCAGGAATTCTTATTTTTTTAAATCACATTATAGATTTCACCAAACACCAGTTAAAATGTTAAATACACTCTTCTTTTTCCCTTCTGTTCAGAGCAAATGGAGATCCTATGACCATGTTGTTTGTCATCTCTACTCCTTATGTGTTATCTCTGTCTAATAGGACACTGTTGTTTTCAGAATGAAGAGAGTGAATATGGACATTAACTTCAAACTTTTGTTTTAGATTAAGGCTTAATGAGTTTATGCTTTTTTCTCAGTTTGGTTTTTCAAGACAGTATATAAAGGAATAAAAGTTAGTTTGATTACATTATTATTTTTAATAAACTGAACAGATTTTGCACTGCTGGAAGACACTACATTAAAGCCTGTAAAATGGGATCCTTTATTTAGTTGCAGACAGCCTGGTCCACTTGCCATGAAGTCAAAGTAAATTTCCCACTGAGTCAGAGAAATTCTCATCAGGTGGAAGACCAGACGAGTTTCTTCCAGAGTATCCTGGTAACACACCTCTTGTCCAAGTGGTTGAGTGTGCCTCTATGCAGAGGGAAGTGGAGTGGAGACTCCAGTACTAATTCAACTTTTAGAAACACTTTCAATTTGCCTTGAGAACTGATTATTTTCCTGTTTCATGACAACTATGTGATTTTTGCAAAAATGTAGTTTACTGAAATTTTTCTTTCATGCTGCAGCCCCAGGTTTTGATAAATAAAATTATTGCTACATTGACCATTGGAAAAAAAAATGTTTAAAAGATTCAACATCTCTGATAACTTTACTGTACAAGTGCTGCTAGAAAAACGTTGTTTAGCTTTAACAGCTTTAAAGGACCTCAAGCCATATTGACACAGAACTAGAAAGGTCGAATACCCTATTTCCAGGACTAGATAAATGTGTTACAACTGAGATGTAACCAAGAACATTTTAAAGCTGATTTAATTTGGGCCATGCTACCTAGGATGTTAAAGGCTCATTCTAGCAGTGAGAAGAACCTCACTACATTGGTGTGTTGGTACACTCTGAGGACAGGGGCTTCTCATGGGCATATGTCAGAACATTGAGTTTCACACCTTTTTTATGGCTTTTTCAATCATTCCAAAATTGGTATGTCTTAAACTTTCAGCTGAAATTTGCAGGCCGACTGCAGTGTTAGTGTTCTGTCAGAACCCAATTGCACCACAGACAATAATCCATCCAAAACAAACTGTGCTGGTGCAAACCCTCCTGATTATTACATTGTCCAATAAACAGATACTTGCCTGAATGAACATAAGAGGTCTGAGCACTGCAGTCTCTGGTGTGTTGCCTAGGAAATCACATGGCTTAAGTCCCATTTGTTTTTAAAAGTGTCTTGCTAGTCTCTTCTCAAGTTTCAGCCCAAAAAGCTGCTGGACTTAGAGCAAAGTAAACACACTCAAATACCAATTCTCAGCAGTAAGTCCAAAAGTGGTTTTCCCTGGGGGACCAACAGGGATGTCCACAAGCTTTCAAAATAAACATAATTCAAGGTGACACTGGCACACCAGGATTTGCATTAAGGATATGTCAGAAGAAGTAAATTGCAGCCGGGCAGAGTGGGAGAGTACACATCAAATGATATTGTTAAATACCGCACATTGGTTCTTATAAAACTTTCAAGCAGTCCAATTTGTTCAGTGTGTTATTAGCTGTACAACTACCACGAATTTCGTCTGTAACATCAAAAGTGTTTGTATTCTTTGCCTTTAGAAATATAAACATCTTAGAGACACTTTTGAAGATGAGATCTATTAGGCTAAATAGAGACAACATCTGAATATTTTCTTGAGAAATTCCATCTCAACTAAAATTAAAACAGGTCAAGTAAACAGCTCTGAAAGCTGTAATACTCAATTTCTTGCCCATCCAATTATGCCTAGCTAGACCAGCCCGTACAATTTTCCATTATGGCTGTTATGAACTGTGGGTGGTCCTCCTGACTGTACCACACGAGCTGGAGCACTGGCGCACAATAAGGCATGTTAGGGGCTGTCAGCGCGTTTTAGGATCTCCTAATTCTTGTTCATGGTAATCGCACTGCCGTGTACAATATAGCATTTGAGATGACTCTTAAAGCAAAAATTCTGCTTTCAGACTTCACCGGACTTTAGAAATTTCTGTTTGAGAGATTAATAATGTTATTTAATTTTTTTATTAGCTACAGTAAAACCTTTGGGTTCCAATGTAAGTCCTTTCTCATTGGACACAAACTGTGGCCTTAGTAGTGCTTTCAGGGTACTCTTGTTCATCTATGTTTATTTATTTACAGGGCTTGTATTTTTTCATCCCAGCCTGATCACCTATGCTGCATTCTAGTTACTTTCCAGTAATTCATTCATTTACTGTTTCAGTGCTTCTTGGGTAGAACATCATAAAACCTTCTTAAGTACCAAAAGACCTCCAGCACTTATAGAGGAATCCCTTTTTTATTTAAATCAAAGCAATAAAACCCAAGCAGCTTTTCTTTCTCTTTCCCCTCCCAATGCACACGTACTTCCCAGTAGTTACAGAACTATATAACCAGCCTATAGAAAAAAAAGCTCACGTTTTCATCTCAGCACTTACCAGATTTTTTTAACAGTGCAGATGAGCTGAGAGAACAATCCTTCCATGGCAAATCAGGTAGTTACGGCACCAGTTTGAGAAACCAGTAAAACAAAGCAGCAGCACAAGCAGGATTTCCAGAAGGTGAGAAATCCCTCATCACTGCAGGGGTGCAGAAAATATTTCAGAAAGGCCAGGAATGAAGGAGGGGTAAATGTCTAGTTTGGCACAGTCCCAGCTTGCTGCTCAGGGTCTGAAAAAGGCAGTGCACTCCAGCTGAGAGCAGGGTGAGATGCACTAACTACTAGGAGATGTCTGCAGTGGTGGGGAAGGTGTAGAGGTCCTTGAGCTTAGGAGCATGCCCTGTCTCAATTTGGGACACCACTGCATAGAAGTACGGGGCTTCATGTGGAAAGGTTGGATTCAGCCAAGGTGGCACAAATCCTGGAAGGCACAGATGGCATCCATAATCACATTAATTACAGTCATTACAATATAATTTTGGAATAAGAAAGGCTGTGTATGCCAATATGTACACCCATGTGTTGCCATCAGCCCTTTCCCTGCAGGTTAGCAGCAATATGGGTTGTGTACCTATATGGACTATCTGAGGAAGGAGTTACTCCCTTCTCCCCTCCTACCCTGGGGGTCAGGGCCAGTTAACCAAAGCAGTTTCCTCTTGCACTAGTTGTGTTTTAAGTGCCTCCTCGGTAGCTGGTCCCTTCTCCCCATATCATTCTGTCATTAAGTATCACACAGCCTACTCGGGTCCATGTTAAGTCTGATCCTTGGGGTCTAGGAAGAAAATTAACTCTATGCCATCCAAGACATCATGATGACTTTAAACAAAAATGCCTTTGGGCTATGCCTTTCACTTGGAAGGATACGAGCTGCAAAATATCTCCTACCAAACAACCCAAAAAAGTGTGCGAGAATCATAGAATAGTTTGAGTTGGAAGGAACCTTAAAGCCCATCTAGTTCCAAGCCCCCTGGCATGTCCCACTAGATCAGGCTCCATCCAACCTGGCCTTGAACACTTCCAGGGATGGAGCACTCACAGCTTCCTTGGGCAACATGTTCCAGTGCCTCACCACCCTCATGGTGAAGAAATTCTCCCTTATGTCTCATCTAAATCTGCATCTCTCCAGTTTATACACATTGCCCCTAGTCCTACCACTGCAAGCCTCTGTAAACAGTCCCTCCCCAGCTTTCTTGTAGCCCCTTCAGGTACTGGAAGGTTGCTATAAGATCACCTCAGAGCCTTCTCTTCTCCAGGTTGAACAAGCCCAACTCTCACAGCCTGTCCTCATAGGGAAAGTGTTCCAGCCCTCAGATCATCTTTGTAGCCCTCCTCTGGATCCCTTCCAACAGCTCTATATCCTTCTTACATTAAGGATTCCATAACTGTAACAGAATACTCCAGATGAGGTCTCACAAGAGAGGAATAGAGGGGGAGAATCACCCCCCTCGACTTGCTGGCCATGCTTCTTTTGATGCAGCCCAGGGTATGGTTGACCTTCTGGGCTGTGAGTGCACACTACTGGCTCATGTCAAGCTTCTCATTGACTAGCACCCCCAAGTCCTTCTCTGCAGGGCAGCTCTCAATCACATCATTCCCCATACTATATTAAAACTGGGGATTGCCCCAACCCAGGTGTAGGACCTTGCACTTGGGCTTGTTGAATCTCATGAGCTTCTCACAGCCCCACTTCTCCATCCTGTCCTTCCCATGTGGCAACTGTACCACTCAGCTTGGTGTCATCTGCAAACTTGCAGAGGGTGCACTCAATCTTGCTCTCAATATCATTGATGAAGATATTAGGCAGCACTGGTCCCAGTACAGACACTTGAGGGACACCACTAGTCACAGATCTCCATCTGGACTTTGAGCCATTGACCACTATTTTCTGAATATGACCATCCAAACGGTTTCCTATCCACCGAACCATCCACCCATCAAATCCATATCTCTCCAATTTAGAGAGAAGGATGTTGTGGAGGACCGTGTCAAAGACTTTACAGAAGTCCAGATAGATCACATCCATTGGTTTATCCATGTCCACTGCTGCGGTTACTCCATCATAGAAAACCACTAAGTTGATCATACAGGCCTTGCCCCTGGTGAAGCTGTGCTCACTGCCATTAATCACCTCCATGTCCTCTATGTGCTTTAGCAGAGCTTCTAGGAGGATCTGTTCCATGATCTTCCCAGGCACAGACGTGAGGCTGACAGGTCAGAAGTTGTCAGGGTCATCTTTTCTACCCTTTTGAAAAATGGGCACAATGTTACCCTTCTTCCATTCACCAGGGACTTCCGGTTGCTGTGACTTTTCACATATCATGGAGAGTGGCTTGGTAACCACATCTGCCAATCCTCTCAGGACTCTGGGATGCATCTCATCAACTCCCATAGACTTATATATGTTCAGGTGCCTCAGGTGGCCATGAACCTGATCCTACTCTACAGAGGGAGGGGTATTACCCCCCTGGTCACCGTCTTGTTGAGGCAAAGAAGTTGTTAAGTACCTCAGTCTTCTCCTCATCTGTTGATACAAGGTCACCATTTTAGAACATGGTGAGGTCACCATTTTCAACCATGATAAGGTCACCACCCTCCACATGCTGCCCACAAGATGGCAGGCAGGAGAGCTCTGATATTCCCACATCTGCCTGCATCTCTGCTGTCTCCTGCCATACCCACAACACCAAGGAAACTGGTGCTTGCACAAATCCTGCTCTGTGCCTAGAGCTCTCAGATGCTGTAATAATGCTACAAGATATAGCATAAAGTCTTAAAAAAAACATTATGTGGGCAGGCAAACACCACTCAGTGATTTGCATGTACAAATGTACAAGTACTACGTTTAAAATCTGCTTGTGAAAATAAGGCTTTAACTATTGCTGAGGTTTGAAAGCAGTAAAACCCCACCAGTAAAGCAGTCCATTAAAGAACACTTATGTACAACAATGACACACCTAACTGCTGTGGGCCCAATGTAGCACAGTCGTTCCCAAACTGTTCTGAAAGATTTCTAGTTTCAGCTTTAAAATCTTGGGCAAATCTGCTTCACTATTTATACGTCCGCTTGAACCAGCGGCGCATCAGAAAACCCCAGGTAAAGCTGAGGCCCTATACTGGCAGACAACATAAAAAGCCATAGGGAGAGGTAATCATCTTCATTTCGACAGATTCAGATAGATATATTGAGACAAAAAAAAGAGACGTGGAACAAAAATTGGTGAAGGGACTTTACCGAGGTTATAAAAGAGGTCAATACCAAGGGCTTTAGACTGCCAGTCGAGTGACACATCCACTGCACAGCCCTGCCTCACACTGACCCAGACTTTGAGAGTCTGGTTTCCTCTTCTGCCTATACACACACTTATGACACCTACTAATTTTCTATTCTCAACACCAATGAGGACAAAGGGCAGATGACTGGATTTTGTTCCTCTGTGGCTGCCAGCCTTTCACAGCCTTCTTGCAAGCTTGAGTAACACATGTTGCACCTGGAGTGCTGAGGGCTATATTTTAACCTGTTAGCACCCAGCAGCACCTATAGGAATACTGACTGGAAGCAACCTCCAGCCAGATGTTCAAAATATAGTACCAACTTGCTGAGATCTTTAGCCGTTTATGCTGGTGTCTGAGTGAGAACAGAACAATTTTGATAGCCTGAAGAACAGAGCCTGCTGGGTATTTTTAAATTTATTTCAAGATCTAATACTTGCCCACTATTTTAAGAAGCAGTAATAGCTAAGCTTTGGGGTATCTGGTTATAAAGCTCAGCTATCTACTGGGGGAAACGTAACTGTTTTTCTTTACAAATTGAAGTGTCCAAAGTCTGTGCCATAAGGAAAATGCTTTTAAAACAATCATAAATTGTAACAATATTTACAGCTGAGTAACAGACCTGTTATTAAGCTACCAATGAGATCCTGTTCTTTTTACACCCATCTCCCCCGTGTATGAAACAGAAGGGTGGCCCCCAAAGTTAGTAGTGCCCAGACTCACTTCCCCTCAGCCCAAAGCTTATCTGTTTGACTTATAAGATTTTTTATCCGTTTTTATAAGCCAAGTATGACTTATTCATCAGAGCTTATCGTAGCTCTATTTTTCCCTCTCCATTTAATTTTAAGCGTGGGCCAGTCCCAATATTTGAAACTCCTCCTGCTCCATTTCTTTTCATTCTCTCTTTCTTCCTTCCTTCCTCCTCCTCACCCCCTCCCTCTGTCTCCTACTCTGTCCCCTTCAGAAGCCCCCAGGATGACACTGCTCATTGATGCTTCTCCTTCATTAGCATTTCAGCAACTTGGCTCAGTAGTTTCAGAGACAATCCGTCATGAGAAAACTGAAGAATGTGCCCCATTTGCATGATTCTGTGCCAGAATGCAACTTTTTCTCAGCTGTTCATTGTGTAATTTTCCCTTGAGCCTTCAACTTTCCCATGAAGTTCCAGAAATAATATTATAGAATTCCAGACCAGCTGAAATGCACCAAATATTAGTTTTATGGACATTTTTAACCAACCTTGTAGCTCTACAAAGAGAATCACATACATAAGGTACACAGTTTTACTTTCTGTTGTTAAAAAAGGCAATGCATCTTAGATGAATAAAGTCCTTTGAAACTACAAGAAGGAATTTATGCCCCATGAAGAGAATGATCCAATAACTGTTGTGAATCGTTAGGCATATTTTTTTAACTTCCGCTTGCCCTTCCTTAATTATTTTATTCCACTTACAATTAAATGTTTGTAATCCATTTTAAGAATCTTTCCAAAATGAATGGGTATGCAAACAACTTGATTGAAATGCTCAGTGCATATGACTAAAAGTTACTGGCTCTCACACACCAGCAGAACAAATCAAGCTTTTGGTTAGTTGGTTTTAGAAATCAAAAAGTGGTTTATAAAAAAAGACAGGCAGATAAAACCTGCTTCTAATTACTTTCTTGAGGGCATCTGAGTTTGTCAAAATAAAGAGTTTATTATACTAAAAGTAAGTAAGAAACTCAAAATTGGTGTAAAGCAATCAAACTACTTTGTCAATTAGAATGTATCCCATTAGTAAAATTAGGCACCTGTTCCACAAAAGTTAGACAATAGAGCATGGGAGGAGAACACTGTATTTTAACAATCTGGTTGCTAATTAAATTCTTCACTTTTTCCTATGTACACCAATAACTATCATTTTTCCCATGTCATTTTTAACCTACCAAACCAGAAGTTGTTTTTAATTATTCTGCCTCTGCAAACTGCCAGATTCCTTCTGTGATTTTACAGGCATAGCATAGAAAATACAAATATATAGATACATGTTTTATATAGAATTCATTAAAAATCTTTATGAATACAATATAGATACTTCTAAATATAGATTTGTGCCCTCTCTTTCCCTCTTCCAGTAGCTGCCTGTGTAAAAAGCATTCTTGCTGCCTCAGGTAAAGATATCAAACTAATGCAAAGACATATTGCATTATGTGAGCATATGATTATATGTGCACATATAGATATATGTTGCTAAAATCCCATGGAATTAAAAGTTGCCAGAACTTCATAAAAGGATAAATTAGGAACCTTCCAATGCAAAAGATAGGGTTTTTTTGGTGAGAAGCTCACACGGTGATTAGAGTGAGGTTGTGGAAGATTTCATTAATTATAGGTGACTGGTTTTCCTCTCAGAGGACAGCTCAGGTCCCCCAGCTCCCCTCCAGCAGCTCATCTTAAATTGTTGTCTAACCTTTCCCTTAATTCAGCTCATCTTGAGCTGATGGGAACTGCTTTCATTCCACCTCTTGTGGAGGTAATGAAACAATCTTCTTATTCACTTGGTTCCTCTGAGCCGGTGACACACAACAAAAAACCCAGGGCCCTGATTAATGGCCGCTAATTAGCAATGTTAATGACCAGGTGTCCAAGAGCATGGCCAGCTCCTCTCAGCATGGAGTGATCCCTCAATGAGGGCCCTGCAAATCCAGCCCCAGTGACCCTTCCCCTCAGCTGCCAGTAATGAAGCTGAGCTCTCTCATTACACCCAGGAGAGGCTCAGGGGGAGGCCCGGGCCTTGAGAGCCAAACCTTTTCCTTCAGGTCTAGTGGGCCTTCCATTAATTAAGGTCAGCATTTTTGCTCTGCACCCCCCAGCCAAACCCAAACCATCCCTCAAAGGTAAAAGATTTGGATGGAGGGAGGCTTAGCTCTTTTGGCATTCTCTGCTTTCTCAGTGTTAAAGATGCTTTTTCCCAGTGTGTTTGGGCTGCTCACAGCCCCTTCCTCCCCCTCGGGTTCCGAGTCCTCCCAAGCTAACTGTGCAAAGGGGGAAAATCCGCGCTGGCCTCAGCAGTCACTCTGTCCAACCCTACCTGTCACAGTAACCATCTCCTGTAGTAACCTGAAAAGGACCTTGATGCCAGGTCACTGAGGTGGTGTGATGCTTGCACTAACAAAGCAAGAAAAGAGTCACCTAAATCAATTAAAAAGCCAAATGCATATCTGCACAGGTCAGACTGGCTACACAGAAATGTATTTGTATATTATTCCTCATAAATACTTCACTAATATTTATTACTCTCCATTTTTAATATTTAAAAAGTGACCTGTACCATAAACACCAAGGACAATATGTCTCCTTAACCAGTTTATTTGGCTGCAGTTTGTACCTTCTTCTACGTGGCAGCACAAAGTTGGAGGTGATCCCTGGGTTTGGGAAGGCAGAAAGGGGAGCTCATCCGTCCAGCTGTGGCCCCAGTGCAGGCAGCGCTGCCCGGGCTGCCAGCTGCCGCCCGAGCCTCCATCAGCATGACACAGCCCCTGCCTGTCACTGTGGGCTGGGAGTGACAACCATGGTTTCTAAGCTTTCAAAAATCTCGGTTTTTGGAGGGAGGGGGCTTTTAAGGGCAGGGGGATGTTATATCAGTGTGCCTGCAGCACACAGGTACAGAAAAGAGCCAGATCTTTAAAGAAACGTGGAAGTGTGTTATTTTTTTTGCTTTGTTTACTTAGCAAATGTAGTGATACATGACAGAGAAAAAACTCTGCAATGCACCTGCCTGCAGCTTGTGTGGCAAGGCCATGTGCTCTTTAATATCTGAAGTTTCCAGAAACTATAAGTTAGCTTTCTTAGCTTTAACTGTGACAATACAAGTGTTTTCATTTAATTGGATGAATATTACTACAAGTCCATAATTTTTTTTAACTGCTCATTGTCAAGTGCAGGCACAAAATTAACATACATCTTGAAAGGGAGTATTTTAAAGAACTGATGGGGAGATAGGAAGCTTTTTCCTCTAGGTCACGTCTTGAGCTGGAAGTGACAGAAAGTTAATACTGCAAGAATGCCATTTGGTGGCTGTTCTAAGATAAGGGGTAGTCTAGCTAAAGCCTTAATCTGTTAGCACCTCCACAAATGCACTACCTGTAGTTAGGGAAGTAGCTGGACACCATACTGCCCTAATTGTTTTCTTATAAATCCTTAAAGGAGTGTTTTTTATCTAACTGTGTAATACCGTCTCCTCCCAAATGACAATGATTCTGTGCTCCTTGACTCTCTGGGCATTAGAGCAATGGCTAACTTAATAGTGGAATGATAATGCATTTGGATTTTCCTAGTGAAATTTAATGAGTTTCAAATAAGAAAAGGTGCTGCCTTTTGAGATGACTGGGAGCCCAGGGGGTGACACTCCAGTGACAAACCTGCACTCCAGCTACTGGAATTCTCTGCATAAATAAATTACTACACTTTTCACCTTTGCCTCTTCAGACTATTTTACTGACACCCAACTTGCTTAGAAAAAGAAATCTTGCAAGTTATACTGGTTCATTCCCAGTCGATTAGTTGCTCTCCATGGGACATTGGACTTTCTAGGGGTACGCAGCCTTGAAATTGTGCTGCTTTCACCTTGCACACAGCAGGTTATTCAGTAAGGACCTGCTCTGGCTCTGGCTTGCTTCACCTGAAACTGTAATCCTGCAGTAGGTCAACTCTCTTTTAAAAGGTGTTTTTGAACCTGACATGGATTTTGGATAAAGGTTTATATCTATTCCTTATCTAGAGGTATGCATTGACTGTCATTACAGATAAGAAGGGTTCAGTTCCCAGCTATCCCAGCATCTCCTCAGAGATTTTGGGTAAGTTACTTATAGTCAATGAGGGCTGCCAATAGAAAGATGTTATAGTGATGGTAAAAGCATCAAAAATAGAAATGAATATTAAAATATTATTGAAAATTAGGCCAGATATTAAAATCAAACCAAACCAAGCCAAAAAAATTAAACCAAAACCAGACTGAAAATAAACTTGCCCCTCTGTACCTCAGATGTCTATATATAATATCAGGCATAAAAATATTGCCTTTATTTTCCTCCATCGAGGCAGAGTGAGGTAAGGACTGACCTTCATGAGCATTTCTATGGCATCAAAATCCTATGGGAAACCAGTGGCAATTGAGGGCTTTAGCTACCTGAGATAAAGAACTCAGTTTTCAAAATATCATTCACTCCTTGTAACATCATTTCTAGGTCTGTGCTGTTCTTAAGCCATGAAGAGCAAAGCAACTCCCGCAGACTGTTAGAGCTTTTGTAACTCCATCCTACGCATCTAATTGATCAGCTATGCCAAAAAGAACAAAAGTCTTTCTATAGCTTTACTTATTCTATTACAGGTTATGCAGATAAGATTACAGCTAGAGCCAGACATGTTTTTTTTTCCAGATAAACCTTTTTAACTGAGAAACACACATTATAATCACAAACTTTTCATGAATGAGGACTGCGCTTATTTTCTTTTTAACTCAGAATCTGAAAATGTTTTCATTCTAAATTTACTTGCAATTAATTAGAAACATCTAGGAAACCTGGAACTGCTTTTCATTGAAATATGAAATATTTTATCAGTGTTTTAGTTCACCAAAACTTTGCACAAAATTTCATATCAGGCTTTCATCTAACTACAGGTTCACTAACCACCCTTCTGCCTGCTGTAAAACTCTCCTTTCAGGCAGTGGCCGAAATGCCTTTTAAATGTATCTTCAAAATTTTTTTCTCTCCTTCTCTACAGCATTGCAGAAGTCATTGCTTGAATCAAGCAGCTGGTGCTATGGCTGCTCATTACTTGTCAGTAGTTACTTTCTGAAGAAAATATGGATCAAAAGCAAATTTTTGCCTGATTCCAAACTTTCCCATGCATTTGAACACAGCTTTTATTCAATATCCCACAGGAAAAGAAGAAATGAGAAACACAGGAGGGTAGTGAACATCATGTGGACCAAATCTCAATCATTGATGCCAAGCAAATTCTGACATTGACTTCTGCAACAACAAGAGCTAGAAGCTTTGGAAGATTAGAGATCTTCATAGAGTTATGAAATCAGTTAACAATAAAGATGCTCTTTCTCCTTAATCCTGTGAGGTCCATGTTACATGCAGTATGCTATTTAGTAAACTCTTCATCAACAACAGTCAGTCTCCAAAACTAATGAAATCCTCTTTGCAATGGCAATACTTTTCTTTTATACTGTCTAGGTTTATGCCTATTATAAATTCCCCAAAAAGATAATGCTGAGGAGTGCACAACAAATATAAAATTTGAGTTGAATGTTTCGATTGCTGGGTTAAGTTCTTAGCTTATCCTACAATTTATTTTGCAACTACTGTTCATCAGGATTTTATGGGTGGTTCTTCAGTTGCTTTTTCTAATCCCTTTCCATTACAATCCTCTATCTCAATTTTCCCTTTGAAAAAGGGACAGGTCACTACTTTTTCAACAAGATAAGGTGAAACTTCATTTGTCAATGTTTGCAAAGCAATTTTCAACGATTTGTTTGTAGCTGTGCTAAGTACAACGTGTTATTAATAAAGTAATTAGATAACAATAAATAAGGAAGGTATTATGTGGATCCTGATAAAAAGCAACTGGTAACAAGGCAAGAATTTTGCCCATTATTGAAGCACATTGCTCCATAGGCAAATTAAAACAAGGGCTCTGTCCTCAGAGTTTTGGGCAATCCAGGCTACATAATTGATTTGAGAAGAGCTACTCCAGGCTACTGTGTAATTACAGAAGTATTCACTCTTCTGGCTCCCACTCTCCTTGTCATGTTCTACCTCATTGCCCTTTATGCTAAAGCCTTTGTTACTGAAGGGACAGAGGCAGTAAGGACAAATAAAGCAATTAGCAGGTAGGGGGAATGCTACCATTCTTGTAAGGATAGCACACAGCCTTTATGGGGATATTTACTAAGTAGGAGTCTAGAGCCTGCAGGTCAGAAGGAAAATACAGGTAATACAGAAAAACAAACAAACAAAATACCCATTCTCATATGCATGTGGCATTCAAGAAGGCTTGGCAGGAGGAAAACATTTTCAACTAGCCTGTATCAAAGCCATGATGACCTTACTTTAAATAATTACATTTTTAGAGAGATCAGCTTCCAAATTTCTAATTTATTTGTTGTTAAAAGCAGAGTCTCATAGCCAGAGTGTTCTTCTCTCTTGTTTCAAGTGTGCATTGTCAGTAAGCAGACACTGATTTTTGATAGACTAACACCTCGTTTTAAGTTGCTGCAAAGCCAGCCAGGAGAGGGAGCCAAGACCTTAAACAAACCTTTCCTCCTAGCTCTATGACACCCTGAGAAGGAAGCTGAGCCATTTTGGATGGAGCTGCACTGTGATGACATAGCTTGTATGAATGCATTGCATGGGAAAGGGACAGAAGTGACAGGGAGGCAAAATAACACATGCTGTCCCCAGGCATCAAATGTTGGATGACTCATGGTATAAGGGAGAGAAGAAGGCAGAAAGATAAATGACAACTAGTGAAAATAAGTAGGAATGTAGTTTCTCACTTTTGATGCTTGCATTGCTCATCTGCAGACTAGTTTAGAGATTGTTATATTCTGTAGATTTTGGTTCTATTCATAACTATCTATCAGCTGAATTTAAGACAGGTATGAAAAAAAATCATTGATTTTCTCCAGAGTTTAGCAGACTGAGATTATGGTAGGTCTAAACTTGGATAAGAGCTGTAATGCCAGGCACTGAAATGCACAGAAGTGTTGTTGCCCCTCCAAAGACACCCCAGTGCCTGCGTGGAGTTTGAGTTCCAATATCCAGAAAAAATATTCAAATGACTCTTCAACTCCATGACATGCCAATCCATGGTGCCGCAGTGGGCATCAACTACCTGAAGGGAGGTTGTAGAGAGGAGGGTGATGGCTTCTTCTCCCAAGTGACAGGGGACAGGACAAGAGGAAATGGCCTCAAGCTCCGCCAGGGGAGGTTTAGGCTTGACATTAGGAAAAAATTCTTCACAGAAAGGGTCATTGGGCACTGGCACAGGCTGCCCAGGGAGGTGATTGTGTCACCTTCCCTGGAAGTGTTTAAAGCATGGGTGGACGAGGTGCTGAGAGGCATGGTTTAGTGTTTGATAGGAAGAGTTAGACTCGATGATCCGGTGGGTCTCTTCCAACCTGGTTATTCTATGATTCTATGTTTCTTACCTGGCCTGAGCCTGGATGCAGATATGAATTGAGAAATGCAGAGGGATTTGTATAAGTCAATGCTCTCTACTTCCAAATATTCAGTCAAAAATATTGCAGGAATGCTAAGGCTTACCTCATTTCTCTTTATGAACAATGTAAAAGTAAACCTTAGTTTAGTGAACTTTATTTTTCCTCCTAGAAGTGAGCATTGTGCTTTGTAGAGATCAGTGTCCGTATGGACTGTGACTGTGAATGTTAAATAACTGAACCACTGTCACTCTTGCAGTTTACCAGAGCTGAGTTTAGTGGGAAAGCAAAAAAAAAAAAAAAAATTAAATTTTTAAATGGAGAAACATGAGAAATTCAGAGGACAATTTCATTCAGGGCCAATTGTCATGTTTTCCTAGCTGTAAATGTAGAAAAGAGGAGAAGCTTCTGATTCCAATTCTACATTTTTCTTTTCTTTTTATTTCTAAGCTTTCAATATATGTAAAAATCTTCTTTCTTCCTTTACCTCTAGTGGGAAAAAAAATATATATTGAAACCAGTCTATAATGGAGAAAGTAATTTTTAAAGTCTTTTTAGCTAACTACTGAAAATTGTATGTCAAAATAAGCTTAAACAAAAATGGCTTAATTTTGATTCTTTTCTCATGAAATTTCATTCTGAATTGATGGAAAAATTAAACTTGCAGTGCATACCTTTGTTTTTTCTAAAAATGTATAAGATTTTTTTTCTGCCAACATTTTAACACAATTTATTACAATACATTACAATCACTTATTTGTATAGTCAGACAACAAATTAGTTCCTTGCTACCAACTTCATTTTTTTCTGCATTGTTTTGAATTCTATTTCTCCATTGTGCAGGTAGGAACTTCTCAGAAGTGCATCCAAAACAAACTGTGAATAGTGACAAACTGAATTTAAAACAAAAAGAACCTTTTCCCTGTTCTTAACTTAAAGATCAAAGTATTTGGATCAGAGACAAACACTCGACTCTTTATTATCTGAACTATTTTCTCTTTATGGACATGTAGCAGTGTTTCTTCAGGGTCTTTAGCCAAGATATGAGATGGGGAGTCTCTACATACTCCTCTAGCAGGGAGTGAGTTGTCTTCTTGGAGGTGTTTCAGAACAGCAGCCCCAGGACCAGAAATCAATGCAGAAACTCCTCACAACTGTCTTTTTGGGCAGCTGAGGGGAAGCAACTGAATATATGTGCCTTAAATTAGATGCCAGAAGTGTTTTTCACTCTTCTGGTCTCCGCAGAGTGAGATCTTCCTCAAGCAACACTGATATCAATTTCCAGAAGAAAAAATTGAGGCACAGGGTGAAGCAACCCTGCATGGAAATGGCTGGCTGGAGATCTGAACCGAATCTCCAAAACTGCATTCTGGTGCTTTCATTGAACCACACTGTGCTGTGGCGTAGGGAAACCTAAATCTTGACATTTAGGCTTTGTACATAAACAACAAAGTTAATTTCCTAGACTTTACAACCTGACCCTGTGCTTCTCAGTTATTATGTTTCCAGCAGGTGGGAATAAAAGGCAAAGCTTGGTATATGAACAACCCGAATATACCTTGTGAGTGGCTTCACAGCAGCATCAGAAGCATTAGCATGAATCCTTGTGGCTATCCTGTAAATCTTGATTAAAGCCGAGGAATTTCAGGTCTGTTATTAAATGTTCAATTACACTCTTCCAGCAACAACAGAAGCAAATTGATAAATTATGGTAGGAGACAATAGGTTTTGAGCAAAGGAGACCACTAAAATATGTTTGTGAAGGGAATTTGGAATGATTTGAATAATGAACAAATTTGTAAAAATCAAAGTCTGTTTGCAGGTGAATAACAAACAGAGGAAAGGGCAGAATTGGTTGAATGAATAATGCATTATGAATCATTTAACAAGCACTGATATCTATAAAGATAAAGATTCTAATGTAAATAACAAGCCTTTAATATTCATGCAGCCTTAATAGTCTGGAGAGTCTAAAATGATAAGTAAAAATTAAAACAGCTCCTCAGTGTTGTTCAGTGGGAAATGGATTTATCACAATGTCACAGACCAAAGCAGTATCACTTCATGCTAGGTTTGATACACCTCTACTCTACTGGGACCCTCTCTGCCCTAATGCTGAGGTCTGAACAGAATGAACACCTCTAATTCACAGTGATACCATAAAAGTAAATATCAGTGCTTGCTGAACTCTGTAGATATTACAGGGCACTCAAACTGGAGATTTCACTTTATCCTGTGCTTTGAGATAAGGATCTTTGTCCAACTTAGTATATGAAAAGCCCCTTCCCTTCCTCTACATGCATGTAGTATGGGTGGGGAAAGGATAGCGAAGCTACAGAAAGCTCTGTGCAGTCACAGCTAGGCTGTTAATTGTTTTGCCCTGTGCACAGTCACACCTTGTTGCTCCTCTGCAATAAGAAACAACCATCCAGCCCAGCAGTCTCAAGGCAAGGGCAAAAATTTTTTGTATTCACCTGTGTTGTTTTCACATCACCAAAAAATACCCATGTGTTATCGCCAGCGTGACACTGCCTGGCTCCCATGGATCACAGCAGTACTGAAAGTCAGGGACTTATCATGTAACTGAGAAAGTATTGTGTTTCTCAAACCCCTTTTTCAAGCTTGTAGCAAGGGAATAAATGCTAATTCACAGGAGCAAATTGAATCAAATACACTGCCACACACCCAGCTGCTGATCACAGCTGCAGAAGGCCCATCCATTAGGCAAAAGCAGATTTCCCCAACAAATCTCTCTATTTCGTAGCTAGCCCTGTGATTCATAAAGAGGTTTCACAGGAGCCTTTGAGAGACAAGGTTGCCATGTCCATTTTCCTTCTGTGTGGCCATGGATTCTGTAAAACCTACTTGGAGGTCTCACATGGTACAATTCCCTGGCTCTTAATTTAGATGCAAAACTGGCGTGTACTAATTGTGACACTATATCAAATTGTATAAAACCTGGAAAAAATGTTGCTTAAAAGAAAATAATTAACTTAACCTGCAGGATATTAATCTAGTGGCAACTACCCCTGCAGGACATAAAACCAGCACCAACTGTAAGAGCTTCCATTAGTGCTGTAGGTTTCTAGTTCCAGTAATGGTCATTTCTTCTGAACATGTGGAAATAAACCCAAACCATAATTGGACTTTAAAAGCATTCAGTGCATTTTTGTCCATAAACACATCATATAAATAAAAGCTCTTTTTAAAAAAACCGTGTCAAATGAATCAATATGTATTCTATTATGGAATAATAATATCCCATACCACATGTGTTACTGAAACAACTATCTTTAGCTGGTATAATAGTATTTTCCATTTTGTGGTACAGCTTATATTTTCTCTGTTGATTAAGGAGCTGCCCCTGAGGAAGTCAATGACAAGATTCCTCAGGCTTAAAAGGAGAAGGGAAATGTGTAAATGATTTGGCCGCAAATAAAGAAACAAATGTATTTTTTCCCCTCTTTTTCCTAATGTGAGTGAACACTGAATGCAAAGCAACTTGAATACAGTGGAAAGATTTGCTCTTTGCTTCAGCAGCTTTGGATCTGGCCTTAAACATGTATGCGTGAGATAAATATTGGCACTACTGGAAACCCCACCTCATACCTCCCACTGTGAATATGTCATCTTTTTATGTGCTCGTGCATGCCAAAGCTTTATCTCTTTTGAAATGTTGCCCAGAATCAAGCTATGTTTACTTAAGTAATAGGGAGATTCACTTCTATGCTATGATTTCTTCAATGGAGAGACTGTCTTTCTGCAGTTGTACTTTGGACTTTGCTACTAGTTTAGCTTCTATTTTTCTAGCTTGATGGTTTTATCCAGGTTTGACAACAGGGTTGGATTTATTTTTGGATTTTTTTTTTGAAGTTACACACCTGGAATTAGCTTTTTCTGCCAAGAATTACAGTGCACCTGGAGGTACTAAATAGTTTTCAGCTTATTTAGTGGTTTTGCGCAATGGAATTACATGTCTTTAAATCTTTCTTACCCTTTGTAAAACCAAATTTAAGCACTAGAAAGAGCATTTTTTGAGAGTGTATATACTGATATAATAAGATGTTTGTACTCTACTCATGTCCGCCTCTGCCAATCCTAGAAGTAGCTAGCCAAGAGCTACCTCTCAGGGGTTCTTTCCTCTTCGGTGGCTCTGCTTACCTCCATAACATATGGAAATGTGAGCATACACTTACAGCAGATTGTTTGCTATGTTTACACCAGTTCTAACACTAATCCCCATTAATGTTTGATATTGCTCCCAAAGAGTTTAACTAGATGTCAGGCCCCAGATCCATTGCATACGTGTTAGGCATCGTATAAACTTCAAATAGAGAGATACTGAAACACTGTAGGGTGTCCCTTTTTTAACATCACGTTAACTGACTGGATGAACGACACTAAGGGTATGCAAAGCCCTGTTGCTTTCATTATTTCTGTCATCGCGTTTAAGAGTCTTATTTTCAAGGAAGACATAAAACATTTTCACATCACCTTAGGAGTCCAGCTTCTTGCTTCTGCTCTCAGTTTCTTCCATTTATCAAACATTTCTGTAGGTGAAAAGTGAATGAACAGCAAGATGCATGCAAAAAGATAACTTTCTTCCTCTCCAGTAAAAAAATACCAGATACAGTCTACACTGAGTACTTTTTACTGCAAAACAATAACCACCAGGGTTATGGTGAAGTTTGCTCCAGGTCCTATAGCCCAACCAGTGACAGTCCAGGTGCCCAACACATTAGAAAACATTTAACTTCTCTGCAGAGACGTAGCCCCTTCCTCAAGGGTAAATGGAAACTGCCTGAGGACCACAAAAATGCCAAGTGCCAGGCAAATCCCCAGCTCAAGCTGCTCCCAAGATCAGCCTTACCCAATATGTAGCTACTGGGATTTTATGTTACAGTAGAGAGGAGTCTTGAGACCTTCATTCTTGGAATGACAGGTCATGGAGAAGGAAACTGGTAAGGCCTTTTCCATGCCAGCCATTCCCTTTCCTTCCCACCTCCCTTCCCAATTACTTTGATTATGTTATACACGAGGTTGTTTCTCAGGTTGATTATTTTAAAAATTACTGTCTTAGGGGCTCAGCTCTGAGGCTGCAAAGCTTTCATCTCCACCAAACCACCTCTGCCTGAGGCACTTAAGATGCAGCCATTTTTCATGTAGACTGTTTCTCACTATATGTTTATGCAGTGCCCATTTCAACAGCATCCTGATTTTAGCTGGAGATTTTGGGAAATCCTCGTATTGTCATACAAGCAACAGTAGTAACATTCAGCTGCAAAAATCACCAGCATAAATGAGCAACACCTTCTGAGAGTGCTTGGGGATAGCAGCCAGTGAAGAGAAGAAGGTGGTTATTGAGACACGTTTGCAATTGAACAGAGTTGATCTGCTCCTTTAGGCAACAAACAACTAATTCTCATTTCACCCAACCAGAGAAGAAGTAAACAAAAATTGCAGACACAGCCATATGTATTAAAATACAGTGTAATTCAGTAATAAAAATATTTGGACTTAACAAGATAATATATTTCATGGCTGGGGATAATTTTATGTTAAATGACTAAGCTGTGTCTCAACCTTTGCTAAACTCATTATATCCTTTAAGTGGTTCAAGTTTCCAGATAACCAGCAGCAGAACCAGGTAAGCAGGCAAAATTAGTATGGCTGGGAAAATTTGTATCTGTCACACAGGTCCGGTTCCCACACACTCTGGTTACATCATTACTTAGTCTGTTAACTAGGAAACCAATTAGGCCAGAGAGCTACCATCAGGTGACCAAAACACGAAAATGCACAAGAAACCCTACCCGAAAGATGGGATTTCAGCAGAGGCCCTCAGATAGATGACTCCTCTTCTGCTGCACTGCAATTTTCGTATTTCATTTCACCTTTGCTTTCATGCTGAGCTCTGAAGTCCCACAGATTGATGGTTGAAGCAGCCTTGTTTCTCTCCGCAACAGGTGCACTGAGAAAATTGTTTCCTGCATCAAAAATTACATGAAATTATGTAATAATTTCTCTCATTCACTCTGGAAAATTTCCTTCTCCTTCACACCTTTTAATTTACAGGGCAAGAACAAGACAGTAGCTACAGAACTGAATGCTACACTGTGGGAAACTATATGTTCATCTTAAGGGAAAAGCGTGTGAAAGACTAGGGTACAGCTAAAGTCTCAGGGCACAAATAACTTCAATCATTATTATTTGTTTTCTGCACATATTGAAGGCATGTCTCCATGCATGGAAGAAGCACAAAGGTAGCTGGGCTCACCCTCTGGAGAAAAGCTTACATGGGCGGAGGAGGCCAGCATGGGGCACCATGAGTACAGGTGAAAGCCAGTTTCATGTAAAGAACATGTGAGAAAGGAGTATGCATCTATACACAAATAAATACACCTAATCTCTGTGCTACATGATTGATCTAGCTGCAGTATTGCTACAGAATAAAATATAGCTTACATGGCTATAATTCATTTTTATAGATACAAATTATAGTCACATACACTTTATATATAAATGTATATGCATTGCATACTACAACTGATGCATATATTTTCTAGCTTGCACATCTTTCCTGATTTGCTAAGTCCTTGCTCATATCCAAAGAAAACCTTCAAAAACATCTCTGATACCTTAGCTTCAGGCCAAGAGGATTAACAAGCCACATGTTCTTTCTCTATTCTTGTTCAGTTTTGTTTTCTGTTAGTGCAATGAGAGAGGGGGGGAAATCTCACCTCAAAAGTCTCAGTAAGAAACCTCATAAGCAAGGTGAGGGTAGGCTGGGGGTACAGGGGGTCACCTGTTTTAGGATCATACATAGATAACAACATCACTACCATTTGATCAGTAGTACAATGCCATTGGCTTAAAGATTCACACATACACACACACGCAGTGCCCAGTGTGGCCCCTTTCATCCTGGTGGCCCTCATATTTGTTGTTTCTGAGAAATGATTGTCAGAGGAAGTAAACTAATCAGAAATACTTTCCTTCTCGATGATTTTGTAGAGCAGATGATTTGATCACTGTGTAGAGAAGAGCAAACTAGTCTCTTTCGGATGTCTGCCAACTCAGGGAACCAGACTCTTGCATGTTTTCCAGCACAAGCACCTCATTATTAATTCATGCTCCAGGTCCTCTGTACATGCTGTTACTAATATTAGGTTTCAACAGAGTAATGAGCAACAGCAATAGACTGACTATCTTAATATATTTTAAATAATGTTTGAAATATTAAATTTTAGTTTGGATTTTTAATTAGGGCCTGAGCAGGGTATTGACAATCTTCCTACTGTTCTGCAGCCCATGAACAAATAAGATAGGGATTGTTCTGATCTGAACACTGAGAGCCAGTCTGATTTAGGGGATGGATCTGAAATATAATATCAAACTTTAAAGCATGAGGGAAGTTTGTTTCTGGGTTCTACAACCAGACTTTGACCTGTCCTATATTAAAAGGGAACTTTTGATATGGGAGTGTAGGAAAATATAAATAGTTGTGAGACTCCCTTTTGTGGATGCATGTAACATATGATCAGTGAGCTGCCCAGGGACAGTTTGATTCTCAGGGATGCCACTGCTATTAAATAAAGGATGCATGGAGCATCTAAGTACAGTGAAAAGGGGTTGTTGTGTTATAAATCTATACCATAAGGATATATACAGTGAAAAAAAAAAAAAGGTGGGCAAGCTGTGGGTCTGAAAACCCTACAGGGCTTCAAAATCCTTCCCACTGCTGTGCTTCAGACAGGAGCATAGGTCAGCATCTCTTCCATGGTTGGATATACATATATTAAAGGACTCATTTAAATTTTGAGCTGTGCAAAGGGCTAGAGCCATTTTTCTGTGAGTGTGCTGTGCACATTTCTGAATGCACTCACTAGGAGAGGGAGTTTGCAATGAAGATTTCCCTGTTCTGGAACTCACTCCTCCCACTTGGTCTGTTGGAGCCTGAATACATTGACCTATGGGGCACATTGCAAAGCCCAACTATTTTCCCAGGATTTTTCTGAATGAATGACTTGAGTAGGTAGAGAGAAGAACATTTCATTTGTACAGTATGTGGAGGCTTTTAATTAATAATGTTCCCATTTGAACGCCTATTGTATTTTTAAATGTGCTTTGTACATACTCCTAGAGCATCAAATAACTGCAGGGTTTTTTTCCGATTAAAAACTAAAAATTCCCACAACAATGTGGCTTTGCTGCAATGTGGCACCAACCTTCTTTTCATGGTAACTTTGTACAGTGTCTAGCACAGTGGACCCTGATCTGGACCATGACTATATATGCCAGGACGTTGTTAGCACTGTCTAAATGATGACAGGTCTCAGGGAGAAGAAGCTTCATGAGTTGGAGCGTTTGACACTGCTGATCATCCCTACAGAGTTCAGAACGTTCTCTGTACAGTCAGTAACATTAAAGAAGTGCCTAAGCACCTCATGGAGGTCTTACTTTTTTCCTTTCTGGATTTGGAGCCCTTTTTGAGAAACTGGGATACGCTGGACGTTTTGTGCTTTTTAGAAAATAAAAATCAGCCTAGACAGTCATTCTTCCTTTGAGTAACTAATCTATTGCAGCTACAATGACCGGCATCTTATTTTCTATTTTTTATTTACATAGTGCACGTTCTTCAGAACTAAAGGGCCTTACTTTTCCATTTCTTTTGCAGTCCATAGTCTCACAAGAATATTTTTATTGGAAAAAAACCCATACTTTGTAGCATGAATGATGGCAAGTGGAAACACATATATGAAAGGAATAAACATTTTTAGGCTTAAAAGCCATTTCTGTATAATAGTGAAAATGTGTTTAAACAAATAACTCACCACATACAGTTCTCAAGTAATTGAGATTTAAATTCAAAGGAATGAGGTACAATCACGTATTTAAAATATCTAGCACTTCATATAGTTGCACAGCTATGCTTGCTGCTTCTGACAATGAGATGCCACCAAGCAAAAGAATAGTTTATGGCAATTTTATTTCCCTTAAGTATCCCATGTGTGCTATGGTGGAGAGTGTTATGACTGAATTACTGAATCTATTTTGTAATTAAATATTTGTACATGAAGTATGAGAGAAGTGGTGGGCAACTCCTGCTCTTTTCAGATTATGTTGAGTGTGAAGAGCTCTGGAAGACAGCTTTAGAAAAACTCTAGGAAAGAACAGAAGCAATTACTAACTCCAGAGCCTACAGCATGCAGATGACACCATGCAGAGTCCCTTCTGCAAAATAAGCCACACGGCTAGTTATAATCTAATACAGACAGACACCTAACTCCCAACACTAGAAAAATAGAAGCGATAATGGTGGGAAACATTTACAATGGCTTACCATGGGTGTTTATCACAATCAGATGCAGATCCTTATTTTGCACCAAAGTGGACTACAATTTTAGTGTTCTTAGTTCCATAATATCCATGGATATTCAGATAGTAACCAAGGCTTGATATGTCCATTTCCAACTTATCTGGCTGTGAGGTGGCTAGACCTGTATCATATTGCTATGAACTGCACAAATGCTGCTTCCAGATTCAGCTGCTGCAAAACATTTTACATGAGTCTCAACAAAGAGATTCCAGCTGGTCCAGGCTGAAGCAACATGTTTGCTTCCTTCTCCCTTTCATCTCTAAGCTCATTCATGCTGAGAGCGGATATAATTGCTCTCTATAAATACATTCAGGTTAGGCACTAAAGCGAGAGAAAGATACTTAAGCAAATGGACAACGATGACACAAGGACAAATGATTACTAATGAGCAATGAATAAATTCAACCCATAATTAAAGTTTCTGATTATCAGAAGACTTAAGTTCTGAAGCAACTTTCCACTAAAGTTAGGAAGAAAAGAATAGAACAATCATGTGAAGTTTAATAAATATATAGACTATGAGATACAATTGTTTACAACAGCAGAGGAATGGATTTGCTAATCTAGGAGATCCCTTCCGCTTCCATGCAAATAGTGAACAAAATTTTTAAATCACTGCCTGGAGCTTATATTAGTCTTCAGTTTTATTTTTATTCCAGGCCCTTTGGAATCTGACTTTTGTACTTTAAACTGAAAGTTGCTCTTGCAATATCTCCTTTAGGTTTTCGGTGATCAGCTTTTAGAATCAACACCTAATCATTCTCCATTCTGATTTGCTAGATATCTACAACTTGAGCATAATCAAGCTGATGGCTTATCGTCCTCAACCTCTGTGACTGTTTATGAAGGATTTTTTTCACCTGCCTTCTGCCACACTCATGGTCCCACAAAGTTCTGATTCTTTTCTTCTGTCTTTCTACACCTGACCTGAAAATGTACCCTTCGCAGACATATCACAATCATCATTCCATTCCAAACTACCTCCATTTGTCCATTTTTCTTCAGTCTTTGCAATGGACAACTAGCTATCACCTAATATGGTAAATACCAGATATGGTAAATAAGAGCACTGAAGTCTGATTTGGGAATTGGTTATGGTATCAACAACCAGGTTTTCTGAATTAAGTTCAACCACCCTGACACAATCTTCTTCCTATTTGTCATGCATGCTTATAAGCTGGATGTAATGTCTGACCTGAGTCTTTATTAAGTCCTCATGCTTCAGCTCTTTTTACATTTTACCAGTTCTCTCCTGTTCTACAAAGATTGTGCATTCATTATATTTTGTGCTAAATGCTGAAATGTCCCTTTTTTCCCTGGTTTTGCTGAATGCAGTTTTAACATATTGCCATTCATCCATCCATCACACTCCTGCAAGAAACATCTTAGACAACTGCCAAATCAACCTTCTTAGGTGTTCCTCACCTTTTTTATCAGGTGATACAAGATTTGCCTTTACTTTCAAAGATATCCATGAACTGTTTTTATTTGCCTGCTGTAATTTGTTCTTCCCCTAGACATGGGCTTCTTGCAATCCACACATGACGTGAGCCCCCACCCCCTCCTACATGCTTATTTTTCAATTCTGTTTGTGTTCTGTTCTAATGATCAACTCTTAGGAGCAACTCTCTCTTAATATCAAGTAATCTCATTTTCCTCCTTCATAATGCTGATGTAAATGTTTCTTTCACGATACCTACAAAAAAAGGACCACTGATGCTTAATGGTAGCAACATAAAAAAATAGCACTGCTATGTCAGAAAAAAATTTATTTTGTTCTATTTACTATCATTCCCTCTCCAAGAGCAAATCCAGTTCAGGGGCTTCTGGTCTTTATTTTTCATACTGATAGTGAAATTGGCCCTCTGGGATACCGTCTTATTGCTGACATTTCTAGTAATGTTTTTTTCTTTTCTCTGGAAGCAGAGAACTAAATATATTGGATGAAGAACTAGGATATTTTTAGTGAGAAGACCATGGAGTTCAGATCATCCATGGAGCAAACGGAACATGTCCTGCTGTGGTTGTAGCAAATGTAAAATAGAAAGGGAACCAGTGGAGACGTGGTCTGTTCCCAAGTCTCTTGTCACTACTTTGCTGATGAGGGCAAACCTCTTCACTCTTTTGGGAGTCCATTTCCATTTGTGATTTTATTACCTTCCAGATTTCAACTAAATCTTCCTTGAGGAAAGATAGTCTCTAACACCATGTTTTGAAGGCCCCAACACAAACATTTTAAGTGCTACTGCAACCTCCTGCACCATCGTCTTTAACAGAAGTCAGCGAACATACTTAGACCCTGAAAAGTGACCAGTCAAAACTTCCCTCTTGCTGTGCCTTCATTAGGGAAAGTTAGATGTATCACAGAGCTAGGGGACAGCAGCTTCCACAGAGATGGTGGGAATGGGCAAATAGCAGTCACAGGGCCTTAGAAGGGACAGAAAGAAGGATACTCCAGGGCCTGGACAGGAATAACTGCAATTCAAATTCCCCAAGTCAACTTTATCTAGGCATGGAAGCAAATGACCTGCCTGCAAGTGTTTCATAGGCGGCAATAAGAGCTGTATATAACTCTTTTTATTTCATTTCTAAATTAGTTACTTTGTGTTTCCTCTCATCAAATGGTTTTGCCTCTTGTTTGTGCTCTATACAACCTGACTTTTTGAGTTTAAAGCCTCTCAGTCTCCTTTGGAGAGCTCAGTATTAAAGAAGGTCTAGAAGGCAGCTCCACCTCAAAGCTCTGGCCAAACCAGAGTCATGTCACACCTGCACCTTACAAAATCCTTAATCTAACATTTTTCTTACTTTCCATATGGCATAGTAAGAAGGAAGAAGTGGAAAATGTATTCAGTATAACAGGGTATTGGTCTTGGTAAGACTGAGCTCTATATACCAAAAGCACTTTAGTGCCATATTAACTACATTCAAAGAGAGTAAGTTCAACGAGAAAATGCAGGCTGTGCCAACCAATTCACCAGAAGAGGTTTGCCAGTCTGCCAAAAGGGCTTAGAGACTCCTTCTGAGCAATTTTCCTTCCCCACGATAGCCCTTAGGTAAACGTTTGCAGGAAATTCAAATACTTGTGAGCTGGCAGCCTTGCTGCTTCACAAGCCCTAACAAACATAAACACTTCTGTTTCAGCACATCTGCCATTGCAATACCTACAGCTTTTCCAGAACCAAAGGATTAACTTTATTGTGCATTTGCTCAGCAGATCTGGTAACATGATATTGTACTTCTAAGCAGACAGATTACTCACAAGTATCTGGATGCTACATCTTTAGAAACTCACTCTACTTAAAGATAAGTGTTGAATCTTGTAATCCCAGAGACATCCAACTGATGTAAAAAACAGTTATACTAAAGGCCAGATGGATGCTATTTTTCCTCAGGTTATTCAGATATTCCAGAAGTAATAGTTTTATTATTATTTTTTTGCACTTTAATATTAAACAGATGCAGCTTGTTTGCTGTGGACCATTTTTTCTTTAAATTTATAAAATAAAACAATAGAGGATGTAAGGAGTTAGGACTTTGTTTTGTATTACTTAATCATAAAATGGACTGACAGTATATCAATATAGATAATAACATCTTTTTATATGGTATCTGTATTAAAGAGAATTTAAAGAACCTGTACAGAGAACTTCATTCAACACCTATAGAAACCAGGATTAATACCATAGACACCAAGTTGTTTTATTTTTGGTAAGGGTAGACTCAAATCTAGAAAAAGCATATTTACTTATGTGTGTCTGTGTGTGCAGCTGAGCACATCAGGCATGCTTTATTAAATACTAAGACACACAGAGAAGGATTTTCCTGGAAAGTCAAGTGCCATCTTATTTTCTGGCTTATTTTTCAGGATGGCCATTACCCTTGTACCAGTCCAGAAGCTAATAATGAGAAGTGCTGAGTTCTCACAATTTCCACCTGACCCCACAGCAGCTGAGAGCTCTGCATTCGTGTACTCTGGCCCTGCTGCCTAGTACTAGCAAGGCCTGAGGAGACTAAAAATAAACAAGCATTTATATCAAAGGAAACAAAGCGTGATTGACAACCCTCAGAACAATTTGCCTGCTAATCAGTTAGGAAGCTTCTCCCATAACCCTCATCTCCACATTCAGTTGACCCCTTCTGTGGAGTGTTTCGCCCTTTGACCTAAGGAGAACCTGAGCTTCCAAGTGACTTTATTTGACCAAAAATTGTGGCATATATGACTCATTTCTTTGGACTTTATAGACACGAGACAGTCTCAATTGCAAAATCTTGGAGATAAACTGTCTCCTAGAAGTAAATGTACAATAAGGGTGACCTCTTGGCTGAATGCCTTCTTTTCCTCACAGCCAAAAGAACCTGGACAAACTGATGAGCTATTTAAGTGGTTTGTGAATAAATATCCTTGAAATGTGAAATATTTAATTATAAGAAGTATTGTTATTGCTGCTGACTACTAATTTTATTCTGCCTCAAATGACTTTATTTTATTAGAATGCGAGGATTTCTTCTCAATCAGATTATAAGACATCTTGCATTATGAAACCTTTGGTTCAGATGGTGATAATTTTTTCAAACACTCATTTTGTTTGGCCTGATAATTACTATGCTGAGTTCCCATTCACAAGCAATACTATTATTATTGTGAAAATTCAAACATTAAAACTTCAGACAGTATTGAGTGAATGACAAAGTAAAATTTCCAAAGTATAAAACCACATTTTAACCTTACTTCTTAAAAGGATCTACAGCCAACATGGAACAGATCCATTCCATCACAGTATAGAAATAATCCTTACAGAGGAAGTAGCACTTAGTCTTCTTTTGAAGGAAATTGGTTTTATTTGACTGAGATTTAAGAGCTGAAAAAAATCCAACCTCTAAGCCAGTTAGGTACACAGTTTGAATGTACTTTAGAGTCCATATTACTAACATTTTGAGCATCCTCTGTTCCCAGTGGCTTTAAAAGGATTGAGGCTTCTGAGTACTTCCTGGAAGTTTGCACTGCCCCACAGGACCATGCGTACAGGAACAGTGGACTATATGTGTGTGTGACTTGCTTGCTCTGTCATGCTATCACTGCCTAGTTCTAACAGTGGTTGGCCTGAACTTGCAAGTCTTGGAATAAAAAGAGATTCAGAATTCAAGTTTTGCCATGTGATTTTTAGAACAGTACCATAACACAGTCCCTCTTTACTTCTACTGAACCGAGCGTCTCTGTCTCCTTGTCCCTGAGAATTTGAAACTCCTTTGTTATCTCTGTCTTCCACCCTTACAAAATGCTTCCCTGTACTGAAAATCTCATTTATCATTGAAGCAAAAAATCCACAGTTCTGGATGCAGACATTTCATTGACTCAGTAAGGATTAATAGTCAGACATCCTCCTAAAAGAACTGAAGACACAGTCAAGCTGAGCAGTTCAGACCTGAGCTTTTCTAGACTAGCCTCAATATTAACACTTCCATAATAAATATGTAGGCAGTTCATAATGTGCATCTATGTGATCATATGTAATTTAGTTTGACAGGAGTTTGCTTCAGGCTGTATGATGAAACCCCAGTAACATATATACAAAACAGAAATTGGTCAACTCTGAGCTTCATGACTGCCTGACAGCACGGTTTTGGGCAGGAGACCAAGACAGACTTTGTGGATAATCACCAGTGTCACCCTGGAAATACCAACACTGTGTTACTGTCTGCAAAACAATTACCTCCTGTCCTGCCAAGAGGCAGCTGAAGATACCAACCTCATTCACTGCGATGAAGAACATGGCAAAGACCAGCCAGTTCCATACAATATAGAAGGCTTGGGTTGGGGTACAATTCCAGCTCATTCAAAGACATAAAATGTGAACTTAAATAGGAGTCTATCCTGGTTTCAGATGGGCTAGAATTAATTTTCTTCCTAGTAGCTGGTATGGTGCTGTGTTTTGGGTTTAGTACAATAATAATGTTGATATTTCAGTTGTTGCTAAGTAGTGTTTACACTAAATCAAGGACTTTTTAGCTTCTTGTACTGCCCTGACGGTGAGGAGGTCAGTGGTAGCACAAGAGGCAGGGAAGGGTTACAGCCAGGACAGCTGACTCTAATGGATCAAAGGGATATTCCATATCATATGACCTCGTGCAGAATATAAAAACTGGAGAGCTGGCCAGGGGGCAGTGACCATTGCTTGGGGACTGGCTGGGCATCGGTCAATGAGTGATGAACAACTGCATTGCACATAACTTGTTTTGTATATTATCACTATTATTATTATTACTATTATCATCCCTTCCTTTTCTGTTCTGTTAAATCGTCTTTCTCTCAATCCACAAGTTTTACTATATTTTCTTTCCCTCATCTCACCGTGGGGGGGCATAAACGAATGACTATGTGGTATTTAGCTGCCTACCTATGTTATGCATCCATCGTGAGCACAGCCACCCTTCTCTGCCTTTCAGGTGTTGGTGAAGATAAACATGCAGACAGAAGTGGTGTTTGGGGACATATTCACCTTGTTAGCATTGATGCCTAAAGTCAAGAAGCATGAGAGAATGTGCTGTCTGCTGGACCCTTGCTCACCATGCAGTCACAGGAGAGGATTTATACTTGCTGCATCAGAAGAACTGAACAGTTGACGTAGGATAAGTGCCCTCTCAATATCAGGATCTCAGTGGGTATTTAATTTTAACTGAGATCAAGCCAGGCCATCTTCTAGACACCATGATAAAACCTCTCCATCAACTGTCCAGTGAGACAAGGTCTTGTACACCTCCATAGCGAATACCCCAAGAGGTCTATAAGATATGTAGAGGATGCTAAAGATGACCCTTACAGACTTTGGTAAGGTAGGCATTATAACTACTGCAGAGAGAGTTCTCAACTGCTTTAAAAGCTGCTAAGCACTTTATTTTGCTTTAGTGTTCCATTATTTTGCACTTTTATTACAGCTATGTATATCAGTTTTTCTACTGATTCTCTGGACTTGTTGTCCTCTCCCTTTGCCAAAGTTATTAATCAGGTCCAAGAATCCAGTTCAGCACTAACATTTCAGCTCTGCATATAATGGTCATACTAATAAACATCACCTATTCCTGTAGCATTTAATCACAATCAAGACAGAAACCTAGTAGACCCAGCTGTGAGAACAGTGGCTTATCATTACTTTTATAAGTACCTGATAGAGATAGGAATCTATTTTGCACAGATGGGGTTTTGATTTTGGAAAAAAAAATGTTGACAGCAAAAGCAGATGTGAGAATTTACTTTTCTGGCCATGTATTTGGGAAAAGTACTCTAAGAAATAGAGCTCTTTAGGAAAAAGTAAAATCATAATAAATTCCTGTTGAAAATAACTGTTCATCTATTTCATATTTTGGAAGATTACTAAGCCTATTTTTTTTCCCACTGTCTTGAACTCCAAACAGATTCAGACTAGGGTACTCTGGTTTTCCATGACGCAACAAAATAAGCAAAATCTGTAGTGAAAGCCAACACCAAAGACATTCTCCACAGAGTGTTCACAGAAGCAAAATAAAAGTCAAAACCACTGCTGAGAAATACACATACTACAACAACCAAAGCTTTATGCTGGCTTGAAGGCTCTGCCTGCTGAAAAACATCTGCTTTAGGTACTCCTATAGTCTGTTTACTAAAATATCACCATTTATTTCTCTTTCACATTAGAGAAGCTCAAATAAACACAAAGATTTAAGACTTTATTACCAAGGTATTTGGCTGCATGTATCCCCATTGCTTTCGATGTAAATTTAGGAGCCTAAATACCTTCAGATTTTCTAGATCTGTGTGACTCTTTGGAGGCCACAAGGAAATTATGTGGCAGAACACAGAAGAATTTCAGCAAGAAGTTTTATCAAGATTTAGTTTTAACTCTAGTCTGCCAGCTACTGGTTAATACCCAATCAACTATAGCATATTTCTTGTGTTTTTATGTCCTTATTTCCTTATCCTGCTCTACCTCTCTAGCCAGGTATGAATACACAAGTGATTTGATAGCAAAAACGCTCTTCATAGCTCTTTGCAAACTCTGGGTACCTGTCACATCATTGCTGTCACATGTTGTCACTCTACAAAGGACTTCAACTTAATTTGCTGAGTCTGTTCATCACTTTTAATATTAACCAAATGGCTTATTGGACACAATAGTTGGTAAGAATACAGGGCATAGTGAGTTGTACTACAGAAAGTAGCTGCCATCCTGTAACATTTTAAACGTTTAAAATATGAATTCACATTAATTTCTGTCATGATATCACTTGGGAAGAATGTCTGTAGTGTATTTTCCACCATCTCCAGTTTAGGAGGAGACCATGGACTTCCAGGCACTTGTAGACAGGTTGAACACTATTAATTTATATGCTTAAATTTAAGTAGTGTTTAAAGGTTCCGTCAATCAGCAATCACAAGCATACATTTATTATTTGATGAAATTCATAATAATTATTTTAATAACTTCTTTGATGAGTATATATTTATTACTTGGCACTATTTCAGTTCAGTACTCTTTACTTGGGTAATGTGTGATTTGAGATTATTTTCATTTTACCACACTGGTAATGTGCATGAATCGTATTTTATCTTCATAGAATCATAGAATCACCAGGTTGGAAGAGACCCACTGGATTATAGAGTCCAACCATTCCCACTAATCTCTAAACCATGCCCCTCAGTACCTCATCCACCTGCACCTTAAACACCTCCAGGGAAGGCGAGTCAATCACCTCCCTGGGCAGACCGTTCCATTGCCTAATGACCCTTTCAGTGAAGAATTTTTCCTTATGTTGAGCCTGAACCTCCCCAAGTGGAGCTTGAGGCCATTCCCTCTTGTCCTGTCCCCTGTCACTTGGCAGAAGAGGCCAGCTCCCTCCTCTCCACAACTTCCCTTCAGGTAGTTGTAGAGAGTAATATGGTCTCCTCTCAGCCTTCTCTTCTCTTCTCAGCCTTCTTCTTTCCCAGCTCTCTCAGTCGCTTCTCGTAAGACTTGTTCTCCAGCCCCTTCACCAGCTTCGTTGCTCTTCTCTGGACTCACTCCAGAGCCTCAACATCCTTCTTGTGGTGAGGAACACAGTATTCAAGGAGCGGTCTCACCAGGTCCTTCTCCTCCTGGCAGCATTCCAGCCAGGCTTCTTGTTGTAAGTAAATAGCTAGGGTATTGCACGGAACTGTTTGATCAGTATAGCATGATTTAATAGAATAGTTATACTTTATTTGTCTCATAATCCTGCTTAACACCTGTATGAATTATTATAGTAAGGTGCATGTTAATAATAGCTTCCACATATACATTTTTACATATGAAAGCTAAAATATTTGCTGTCTTTTATTCAGAAGAATTAAAGTGTCATTGTATTTTTCCATTAAAGCTAAATATTTATGAAAATATTTCTTTGATCATATGTATTTTGTTCCTCTATTCACCCCTGTCTTAGTACATGAGTCATATTAACCGATGGTGCATGAATTGAAAATCATGAACCTTCTGGTCTTTAAATCCTCATGTGATAGAAAGGCCATATGGACTCTGGCAGTGTCCCTTTCAAAACTGGGGGTCACTAGGGAGGAGAGGTGGTCCAGGTTAGAAGAGTGTTACACAAATCCATCCAAGTGATTCACTCTAACGTTTTCTTACTTTCATCATTTCCTTATCTTTGTTCTTCCATGGATTCCCCAGACAAAATTGACACCCATGTCAATATAAGTGCACCTTCCTTATGGCCTGGTAAAATTTTATTTTGCAACAGGCCAGTTAGAATTTGGCTTACAATGCTTTGCATGGAAATAGGTACCAAGAAACCATGATTTCTTCCTTGCTCTCTATGCTGTGTCATAAGCTCAAACCAATAATGTGTCTTCTCTTGATACTAGCATTTATCACCTCTTTATTGACCTTTTGCCACAGCAGATTGCACAGATTGGCACTTCTTGGCAGACCACGTAGGTGTTATACACTATTACATAACCGTTTCACAACCCTGCTGTTCCAGCTTGTAAACCTCTCTCTATCATTTCAGTCACCATCTCATTTTCGTTTTATTTGGCTTGAATGTGCTAATCTTGAGTTTGAAAGCTTTCAAGAATTAGATGTTGTTGCAACTTGGAGTATAAAGGTGCAAAAAGGAGAGAAGAGTGATTACCAAAAAAGAAGAGATGTTTCTACCATGAGCATGATGAGAATACACACATGTTCTTTTCATTTGAACTGCCTACTATGCCTGCTGCCTACAAAAATCTCACCATATTCCTGCACAGAAACTAGCAGATGTCCCACAGATTGTTTCTAGTCAAGAGATGCAAGGCAGGGTAGCAGAAAAATGCAATTATAAGTCCTGGAGCACGCTGTTTGGACAAAACATGCCATCCACCACAGTACTGTCCACCACAGTAATTTGGATTGGGCCTCTGGGAATCCAGCATTTCACTCCTGATATTCATTCAGTTGTGTGTTTGGTGCCCTTCCCACCTGACTAGGATACAGACCTTCTTAAAACAGAGGCCACGTTTTAAAAGATCTCACTTCTTAGTTGAGTCCATGAATGTTTCAATGCAAAATCCTTCCCACAGAAATTAAAGGAACTTTAGCTATTGAGTTATGTGGGATAATATGTTATTTTAGGTAATTTAGTGCAGAGACACTCTTCCAAAACTTGAGGCATTTGACGTGGCCACTGGCAGATCTTGCCTAATGCTGACAGCAAAAGGACCGAAACTTTTCCTAGTCACAGTAGAAATCACATATTTCACACCAATTGTGTTAGGAAATCTTACGGAATAACTGATAGAAACATTATATAAATGATAATAACATCTAATGCTTGCATAATACAAAGCTTTTTATCAGCTCAAGGAGGCTTCAAAAAAGATATAGGCTACAATCAAAGGACTTGGCCAGAGGGATCCACCCAAAGAAATACGTTCATCTAAATGGGTAAAAAAAAAATACACCCGTATAAAACCCATTTATTTTAATTGCCATACCTACTTACAAATTCTGAAATATTTCATAACAGGTCAGGGAAAGTCATTAACTAATCCAATCTCTTGTGCACTTATATTTCTGAAAAAAAAAAAGAAGCCTAAAAACCTAAACCCTCAAAATTGAAAAAAGGAGAAAATAGGTATGAAAGAATACTAACCTTCCCATGGAAGAGGATTTTGGGAAAACAATATACACCATCCTTTTCATCTATATCAGGAATATTACTATTTTCTAAGTTTTTAAGATTTTAGTAAAGCCTTTTAATAATTTTAACAGAATCTTTAGAGTAATTTTACTTTTTTTTTCTGTTTAATCAAGGCAGTATTTATAATGAAGTGAACTAAATAAGAACCATATTATTTTCTCAGGTGTGTGTACAGTACCCACAGTGATATCAAATAATTTGTGAAAAATTTCAGAAGCTTCATCCAGATGTTCAGCATCCAGACAACAGGTGATTTTGTGGGTTCTGGTGGGTAAAATCCTGACTCTATTGACCTCAACAGCAAAGAATTCTACTCAATACTACTAAATGTGTAGGCTGAATATTGAAAATTGGTTTACTGATAAGTATTTAAAGCTTTCAAAATAAATGGATAAATGATACCTGTGTTAATATGAACCAGTCAATGTTGATTGCAAACATTAAATAAGTTCATGGTTAATGGGTACTATTAAAGCCATTGACTGTTCACATACCCCAGCCAAATTAGTTTAATTTGTTTTAACATAACTCCTTAAATATTTTTTAATATTTATCTCAAAACATATTTTAAGATATTGAAATAAACATTCAAAAAAGCAGAAAAGAAATGTGGAGATTTTCTGTCTCATTGGCAACTATGTGATCATTGACTGAAACACCCTATTTCTCATGTAGCCTCTGCCAATTCCGAATTGTTAGCTGCATTATTATTTTCTATGTAAATGATGCTGTTTTTCAACAAAGTAAATGAAAACTCCGTTATCCGTATTGACATAGTAAGCAATTGCTAAGAGAATAGCTTTCTTGTTTTGCCCCCTCCTGCCCCTGGACAGGGGAGATGACACCTGTGATCTTTCTCATTTACTGATCATAAAAACTGATAAGAAAAGAGAAAAAAACATTTAATGGGGTGAGACCACAATCCCTTTTTGAGCTACTGGGTAATTTAATTCACATTGCTTATTCAGATAAATATATCTATACAGTTTTTTTCCACCTTTAGGATAACATAAACACTAACTAGACTAAATAGTCAGAATTGTAAGGTGATTTGAAAAGACTTTATAGGTAGAATTTATAGATTATCTTTGCTGTGCATCAGACATTTACTGAGAAAAAAAACTGGTGTGGGGAATAGACATACATGCAGATTAGAGATAGTCATTAAGTTCATAAAAGATATCACTTAGGAAAAGAGTATCAGATGAAGAGATCAGTATGAACAACAATGGTAAAAAACAAACAAAGATACAAGATACAAGATACAAGACACAAGATACGAGAGTTTTGTCCAGGAAGATGATTTTTGATAATGAGGTTGATCAGGAAAAGAGTGAGCAAAAGGGATCCAAGATGACACTAGAAGAGAGGAACTCTGCTAATGACAGCAAAAGATACAGTTGAAGACTGTGAAGGGAAGAAAGAGAGGTTGCAGTGACGGAGATAGGTAAAAGTAAGGACAGCTCTCTGAGGACAGCTGCGACCAGAAATGTCTGCATTTTAGGAGAAAGAGCCAGAAAAGAAGGCTAATTAAAATGGTGGTAAGGTGAGAACGGGGGCAAGAAAACAGAGACTTGAAAGAAGAGTAAATACTTCAAGTATATCTGAGTTAGCTACCAAATGAAAGAAGTCAAGAAGCCACAACTATGGTCACAAAGAAGAAAAGATAGTAAGAGAAAATCAGAAAAGATGGACACCAGCGGATATTGTTTTCTTTGAAGAGGATGTCAAAATCCTCCTTGGAGATCAAAGAAAGTGAAAAGATTTATTGACTGAGTGTCACCCTTAGCTAACATACACACTTGTCTTACTAGAAAATAAGTGATATTCTTGGTCTTACATACTATGTGAGATAAGCACGGCCAGAATATCAGCTCAGAGAAGAGCCTGTAGACAACAAGAATATCTAAAAATATATTTCTTAAAGCTCCTATAAAACAGCAAAAGAAAACTTCCTTAGGACACCAAATAAGGCCATTTCGCTCTTTGGGAATCATTACATGAAGTGTTATTTGAGAACTTTTACATTGGAGCAAAGTTGAGAAGGAAAAAAGATTAACTGTTTGCATGGGTGAGTTTGAGCCCTTCTGTGCTAACGTTACAGGTATCGGAGGTTAAATGATGGGCCTCAGTTTTGTAACAGTTCTGAAATTTTTGTGAAGCTGCAATCCTGTGCCTTGCTGCTAATTAGTTTTCACACAATTTATCGCAACATCATAAATGCATGACTTCAGCAAAAAGACAATCTATACCTGAAAAAAACGTCTTCTTTACATTTAAAGATCTCTAGTGTATTTAGATAATTCCTTAACTGATAAATCATTATTATGGTAACCTATATTGCAACAATATGAACGTGCTTTCTCCATGATAACTTTTCTGTATGGAAATACAACCTCAAGGTCATAGGGAAGTTGTTCTTGTATCAGGTCATACAAGTGTGCTTTCTGCAAGAAGAATGCCTGTAGCAGTCTTTTTGCTACATTTACACCGGACCTCCAGTAAGACTGATGGTAGATTATGCTAAGTGTCATAGACAAAAAATACAAAGGTTGAGCTTCCTCCCCAGAGGGCTCAGTCACACTGAGTAAAATAACACAGAAGTAATATAGAAAAAAGAGATGAAATGAAATTTTCAAGGTCCTGGAGTGAATGAGAGTCTCAGGAAAGACAGTGGGAATGTGGCAGCTTTGGTGCCGTTTTCTAATAGGTGTCAGTGTCTAGACTGATGAAATTAAAGAGAGGACTGTTTGACACATCAGTATTATTTCCTCACAGTACTTTCCTTTAGCCAAATCTCTCAGCTGTTTCAGTCTCTCTCTTGCTCAGGTCTCTCCTTTCTCCTTCCTCCTCTCTTTTTCATCGTAGCTTTACTTCCTCTCTTGTAACCTCCACCACTAGGCTCTTGGGGCAGGAAAGGAGGACACAGAGAGAGAGAGAAATTTCCTTCTTGGTAAATGCTTATCCCTAGGTAAGGCAATGTCTCCAGGTCTAAGAAAAGTACCAAACTCCTGTTCACAAAAACATGTAACTGCATATGCAAACATGGGCAATTACACATCTAATTTGCTATTTCCACAGGCAATTTATTCCCTCATAATCAGAAATTATTTGTATGAGGTAGGAACTCTGTTACGGGAATGCAATTTAAAAAATCAGAACTGCAGTGATTTGTTTGTTTAGCCTCCTTAAAAAAGATTTTTGTCAGCTTTCATATACATTCATGACACTTTTCTTACACTGCCAACCATCAGTAAAGTTAGTGATTGTCATTAGCAAAAGAATCAACTGACTGACAGCAAAAACCAGTAAAATACTCACTTGTCAGTAAAAATGGCAAGATAATTTAGAACTTTTCATTGCTTTGGCAGAGGTTCCTGGACTATTTGAGTACTTTTAATATCAAAGGGCTTTATTTATCATAGTTGAAATGATGGGTTCTATAAAAATTGACACATATGACCATAAACAGAAGTAGTAAGAATCCCAAATTGCTTTGAAAAATGTAATCCAAAATTCACAAGTTAAATTTAAATTAGAAATCTGGATACATATAGAAGGACAAAATTTAATTGTATGATGTGGTAGCATAATTTGTTTGAAAAATGTCATTGTTTAAATCAAGTCAATATTTTGAGAAAGTGCATCTTTCGTCTCCTCATTGAGGTTCATTTTAAAAATCAAACAATTTAGGAGTCGCTGGCTGAAATCCTTCATGAATTTAACTCTCTAACATTAAAGCATGGTTTGCACAGACTTAAACACAGGGGTAATTGCTTCTAGGCCTCAGTAGCTGTATTCCCTGTCCACCACATGAATTAACAAGGCAAAGTTCATATTCAACACCACTGCTTGCTCCATTACCACAGTCCTAATAAGTGAGCTGCTTTACAGGGGACCTGTAAAACAGCTGCCCTCTGGGTGTCTTGTTTTGGCGGCCTTTCCCATCTGTTTTACCTGTTTCACTGTCTGAATAATTTATTTCACCATCTCTCTAAGTAGAGCACCTGGCCTAGGGCTAACTCTTTCACCTAAATTATTCAGAACTGAAAACTCTTTGGTTTATACTCGGATAATGTAATGACTTAACAGGACAAAACCCTTAACTTTGGAGCAACTGTGAACATTACTAGCCTCTGTGCTCTGTTACCAGTTTGAAAGATTGGCTGTGTAAACTGTGTTACAAAAGCACCACAGAAGTCCTTCATTCTCAAACATGCCTTTTTCAGCAGGTAAAACTTTCCAAAGCAGGGCTGTTTTAACTTGCTGCCACATCTCAATCCCAGGGGAAGCCACAGGACACCTTCGTGTGTGTGCACTGCAGCTAGCTTGTCCCTAGTCTTTATGCAAGAAAAGCTCCTCTTAAAGCCACTAAAAATTAGCTGCAGGTATGGACTTTATGCACGTCTGTTCTCTTCACAAGTTCAGAAACACCAAAAGCCACCCGTGTGCAGAACTACCATCCATGCTCCATTATCTTTATCTTATGAACTCAACAGTTAAAATAATTCCTCCCTGCCCTTGCTCATAATAGCATGGAGAGCTGCTGTGCCCAGCAGAAAGGGGCTGTAAAAGGTCTTGGCTTTGGATGCCACAAAGCAAGCAACCTCCTCTCAGACTGAAAACCCAGTGGCAATTTGGGGTGCAACTTTGACTGCCTCCTGTCTAGATTGACTGTGACTGAGCCAAAGCTTCACTTTTCTTTAAGCACTAGTTTGATTTGTTTTCCCACAGTAGCACTACTGTTTTTACTCTTTTAATGAAGCTCAAAAAGCCCGTGATTAATAGTTCCTCATGTTTTTTGAAAATCTTCTGGAGCTGTTTAGAAAACAGTCAATACAAGGAGGTATCTCCTGTCTCACAAGACAATGGCTCCAGTAAGTGACTTTATCACTGAAAGATGTATTACTTTAAAAAATCATGGTATCAAGGACATAAAGTGCAATTCCAGGTCAAAGGAAATCTTGGGGCCTATGCCACTTAAGGTTCTTTGAGTAAGAATGATAAATTGGCCTTGGTGAGAAAACTAAAATAAAAGAATCTTTATAATTGAAGGAATAGCTTTTAAGGAGGTTGGTTGCAAATGGCCTTGCAGTAAAAAATGAAGTTAATTAGTGGAATCTCTATCTGGGCTATTCTGCATTTATGTCTGTGTCACAGACTGGTATGGGAAAAAAAGAAAGAATAATTAAAGTGAAACCAGTTTTGAAAATATCAGTGTCTTGTCACTTCTGCTTCACTCAATAAAGCCCAAATATTTTGTACATTCATTTACATGAACCGCCATAGATGCTGTTGATAGAATAAAAAGAAAATACAGTCATCTTTATCAGGTCATACCCAGCAAAGCTACTATTAATTTCACTTGAGTTTTTGTCTGTATGAGTACCAAACACATGTGGCACATTTTGCAGTAACTGGTATTGTCTGTTTAGTGTAGGGATATCCACACTGTCTACCACTGTAGCTCTTATAGGCCCTATATGAACTGTTTATCAAATATCAGGTATTTGCTTCTTGCTCCAGCTTTGGGAAATCAGGGTCATGGATTTCAAATGAAGTGCTTTGTACTCTCCAAGGGCAGTGAGAAAACACAATAATACAGACTAAATCTAACCAAAGTATTTTGCCTTTCTGCCTCCTTTTTATTTTACAATGGGGAAAAAAAAATGCAAGGTGCGACTTGAATCCCTTCAGGAGTTCCCTTCCTGTGTACACTGTCTCTCGCCAGAAACACGAGACTGACAGAATGATAAAATGTGATGCCAGGTCCTCTTGCCCATTCAAAGACCCTCCCTCGGGTATCAGGTGCCTTGCCTGAGCTTTGAGGTCAACGAGACACCTCCCCTGAGGCTAAACTGGGATGAAGGATACATCTACCCGAAAATCCGCTCAGGTAGAGCAGCTGTTATCTGAGCTAGGATCAAAGTACCCCTCTGCACTCCAGAAAAACATCTTCCAAGCTGGTCTTCTTTCTCCATGATTCAAATGAATGTTGAATGAGTCTCTGGGGACAACAGTTGTTGTGCTGAGGAGCTAGCTGTCAGAAATACTTTATCATGAAAGTTCAGTTCCTTTCAGGTCCTTTTATTATTAATAGTCATCTCTGCAGGGGAGCATTAAACACAGACACTATTTACTGTACAAATTGACATATTATAAACCATAAAAGCCATGCTGGTGCTTTGCAACTTTATCTTGCCTTCCAGCATGCAAATGCTAGGGACTCCTTTAACCTTTGTGTTGCTAGAATACAGAAAGTGAATTTTGGCTTGACAGGATTGCTCAGAGCAGCTAATTTTTTGAGGTTGTTGTCTTGGGGAGTGGGTAGAAAACTATGATATCTGAAGTGCACGAAAGGTGAGACACAATGCTCCGTAGTGGCACTGGGTTCATCTGTACAAAAACCACAAAGGCATTTATCCCTCTGTGAACAAACCACAGGATGCATCCTACAGTAGTTCACATTTTTGCCCAGTAGCTCCCACAGCTTTCTGCTGCCTGCTGAGGGTATTGCATCTCATGCATAAGATGGGTATGTTTTCTAATGGTGGGTAACAGCCTGATTTCTTCAGCAACAGCATCTGAGAGAGGTGAAGAAGTAGCTGTTACGCAGGATAAGAAAACACGGCAAGATGAGTCCCAGTTATGGGAAGAACTGAGCTCTGCCCCAGCCCACCATACCTGCAGTACAGTAGACAGGTGATACTTCACCAGACCAGTATTCAGTGCAGTCTTAGGCTTCAGCAGCATGGCAGAAAACTCTCAGAAACTAACTATCCAAGGACCCATAGAAACAAAACTTGTCAAGATCACAACAGCCCAGAGGAAGGGCAAGTAGTAAACAAAAAATACCAGCTTAAAAATACCATCTACTGCACCTGGCAGCAGAGAGATCTTGGCTTCTTACTTTCTGCCTTCTGCACTTTGGCATCAGTCTAAAAATACTTCCCAGACTTCTTGACAAGGTCTTTAAGTCATGCTGAGGAAAGATAGTGCTCTCTCACAGTCTAGCACACAGTCCACGACAAGCAGCCAGACACACTGCAAGAAGTAGACCGGTGGATATATCACAGTGTCACCAGTTGGCAAGTTGCAAATGGTACCTGAGCAAGCTGCAGTGTAGCAAGTCATGAAGCATCAATTCATTGAGAAATGGTATCACCACACAGCAAGCTGTAAGGCCCACTGAAGTGACACAGCAGGCCCAGATGTGGTGAGTCAGCAAATCACAAAGTAGCTCCTCAGCGAGGCATTAAGTCAGCAAGTCACAAGGGTGACTCAATAAGTGTAAAGCACCTAAAAGCAGTCCTACACACCAGTTTGAAATGTGATGTAACTGTGCCAAAGAGGCAGCACCATATGTCAGACTCTGAGTGGCCTCTATGGCATCAAAGTGTTCACAGACTACTTAGCAAGAAAGAGAATGTGTTTCTGAAGTCAACCTCACTGTTGTCACAAACTGAGTGTCAGAAGAGACCCAGGGAATCAGAGGGACGTGATGATTGCTCCTGCACTCCCTAAAGTAGTGTTCTCAGAACAGATTTGAAGCACGAGCTTGAGGAGGGTGGATGGGCAAACCCTTGAGCACCTGCTCTGTGCAGGGAAGGTGTTGTTCTCCAAAGCTGGTGATCTGGTCTCTCTCATGAATATTGTATTCAGTGTAAAAAGTCAGCAAGGAGGTGGAATTGCTGCTTTTTAAAGTACAGAACATGTACTCAGAGTGTTCAGAAGTGGTTCTCCCAACCCACAATGTGCTTGGTGCTTGGTAGGTTTAAAGGATGAGAAATAAAATTACACCACTCAAGTAGAGAACATAGCTGTGACATTTTTCATTTCAAGAGTTTCTGACATCCAAAAAATGTTAAATGCTTTTCTGACTAAAGTCCTTAATAGCAACTGAAACTGTTGAATACTTGAGCCTTTTCTTAAGATAGGGAGCATACTGAGACTCTTCTTGTTACAATAATAAAAAAAAAAAAACAACTGTAATTTTGTAACCAGACTTGGACAAGCTTCTGAGAAGGACCACACAGCAGGTTAGATTATTTAGATTTGTTGTGAGAATAGTCAACATGTGTTCCTTTCCCATTCTCTGTCCAATCTTTCTTGTAAAAGTGGACTCATGTTGTGCCAGTTCAGATTGATATTATGACATGAAAGGACTCCGTTTGTATCATTTTCCATGCTTGTTGCATTCACTGATGTGGGAACAGAATTATATTCTACCTGAGCCACTTTTTGGTTTATGGCCAGGATTAATAGCACACAAACACTCACAGTCTTAGGTGGATACAGCAGCTGCCCCTTGGCATCAAGTAGCACGAGTATCAAAGTATCTAAACTTTCCTTCAGACTGTGAAATGACGTTCAGGTTACTCCAGAAGATTTTGGCATGTTCTTTATACTGACACCTTTTTTGCTCTTTCCTTAACATGATGTGGCCCATAAGCACTTGTTCTGCTGAAAATTCTTCTGAGAATATGTTATGTTTCTTCCTGTCAAGCTTGTATTCAACCCAATATATTTCTGTGACCATCACTGTCATTGGATATAGATTTGTTATGAAGTTTCACTACACTTTTAATGAGCCTGCATGGTGTTTCCTTCTAGTTACAGCTGGTGATTGAGCACACCATCTTATTAACATGAGATAATGCTCCATCCTGCAGTCATAACATTCAGTATTCCCAGAGTAGGTGATACTATCTGTAAAATCAATTCTTACTGAATTTTATTATTTTCAGATACTTCTTTTTAAATGTAATTATTCACAAGTGTTAGGAAAGTGTAGTTTATTGATTAAAATTAAGACTATTGCTTGATGTAGCTTAGGTCTAACTTGAACTCAGAAAATGCCTGTTTACATTTATACAAGCCTTGGAAAGCATTTAAAAACAATACCACAGGTAAACAATTGATACAATAGTTAGATAACATCAAAGTGTGGGTTGGGAACACAAATCATGATCCTTGTGAAAACTGATTCCCAAAGAACTGGGCAAGAGAGTTCAAATGCATTTCTTCCTTTTTGCTGAAATATGATGTTTGTTCTTATTCTTCAGGTAGAACCTAGCGAGTCTGTATTTGCACTTGTTGATCTTTCCCAATATAAATCTCTCCATTGTAGTCATATCAACAATATGTTTTCTTTACTTTAGTAACAAAATTTCTTGTAACATATGCTCCTTTGGACTCTGTGTGCAGTATTTATCAAGTTATTGAGGTTAGAGTTACAGAACATTTCAGTGTAAAATGACAAAGCACAATGAAACCTTCTGCAAGTGTAAGATCTCTCTGATCTTCTTTTGCCATCTACTAAAAAGAACCTGAAGATTATGGGAATATGTCCTAATAAGTGTGATGATACATCCTTAACTAGAAGATATACACTGCTTTATATAACCTCTTTGATGTAACCAACTAACATACCTAATCTACCATTTTGCTGGAATAACACCAGAGTACGTAAACCTTCCTATCCTGTAATGGTTATTGTAATTCTTATAGAATCCATCAGCAAAGCCTGGGACACTAATCTTCATACATGTAACTTCTGAATTAATGACACATTAGGCAAGTTTCTAGGGGAAGGATTCAAGGTGAGATCCCCATTTTTTATGGAAAAAAAAAAACCCATCTGAAAACCTTGCTTCAAAGTTATACATTGGTCTGTGTTTCACCTAATGGTTTCATAGAACGATAACTACTTTGGGAACACGTGTGCAGGGAAATCACTTCTTGCACAGGCCCACTTAAGCCTGAACAGATCATCATGGGTATACCTTTCCAGGTGTTATTTTGGAGGATGATGCCAAACCCTCATTGTTTTTCGGATTAATTTTGTTCAAAAATTCTATGGTAAATGTATTAGAGTACAGACATGATCTTACCCAAGAAATGAGAGCCTACATATATGTATGCATATATACAACTGAAATACACCAACCAAGAAACACAAAGGTAATCTTTACTGATACAAAGCACAACCTTGCCTAACCCATGTAACACCAGTTAAAATCAAGATTTTACTATACTCATCATGTTTGGGATGACATCAGCTGGGATGCATTTGAACAGATGAAGCTTTTTTGAGTATCTGACCCTTACCACACTAAGTATGAGAAGTTGATTGAGGTTTGCTTCATAACCAAACAGGAGGGGAAATCGCAAACTTTGACAAATTTGTGTTTGAATAATATACCGGAGAATCAACATTTACCACTAGACACAAGCAGGAAATGTTTCTGATAAAAGCATTGGCCAGTTGGGAGTTTAGAATGTCTCACACAAATAACGAAAATTCTTCCATTTGAATGGAGAGGTATCTTTACAAGTCAAAATATAAAAGTAACACAAGGTAATTACTCATTTTTTGACAGTGCCAACAATGCAGTTGGTGTTACAAAAAAAGACATAGATTCTACATGAAGATCTTATCACCAAAGAAGATAACCAGATCAGGAAGGAGATGAAGCCACCATGTACTGCTTCAGAAGTAAGTAACAAATACCAGACACACAACACTGAAAAGCTGGTAGTGTAGCCAGCAATACAGTAATAGATATTTATCTTTTAGTTATTTACTCTTTTTTTATCTTGACAGAAAGCGTATGTCCATGTGCATTTCCTAAAATATGCAGAACAGACTAATGGGCCCAAAATATATTTTTAAAATAATCATCCACTCCTGCTTTTTTAAAATGATATTTGAAACTTGGAATATGAAACAAACAAATAAGGCAATTTAGAAAAGATTAAAAGCAATTGTTCCGTTACCTTGGCAACACAATCTAGGTGCAGCCAATCAGCAAAGTTGATGCATTGTTTTGACATACATGCACATATTTGTAACATAAATAGCAACAGAGACTTAATAACAATAGGTTTTAAAACTAGGAACTGATGTCACTTTAAATGTGTCAATCAAAGAGAACCTATGAAAGTGTTTCTTCTATCAAACCGAAGTTAAGTATAAGCTGAAATGGCTTTATAAGAGATAGCAAACTTCTGACAGGTCATACAGGAGGTGCAAAATCTGTAATTACATTCTAGCTTTTTGCATTATGTCCTTTAGTATGCCTAAAAAACTTTGAGGAGAAAATAAAATTTGAAGGCTGTGACATATCTTTCGTTGCTGTAAACAGGCAAAAAAATATGCAGCGTTTCTAAGAACAGAGATGCAATATCAGACTGAAAGAATCTGCCTAGCCTTCAAAGTAGGTGCACTTAAACTTCTTATGTCTTACTTTATGATCAACTGGTGCCAGTGAACTTCTCCAGTGCAAGTGTTCAAGGATACTAAAATTCACAATAGAAGAAATGTGTAGAGGAAGATTGCTAATGGGATACAGAGCTTATCACCTCTTGGTCATTGGTTTTCTGAATCTGGCTTATGATGGCAGTAACAGAAAAGCATTACTTTTGACAGGTGTCAGAAGTCTGTATGAAGGGAGTGTGTCAGCCATCCTACTCTAGACCTTGGTGGATGATTGCCCAAAAGTGACCCTGAAAAAGGGAATTCTTCTCAAGAGCCTCAAAAGAAACCCAACATCTCCTCCATGTCCCAGAAACCGTTACCACAGACAAATCAAAAGTATCACCTAGCCTGTCAAAGACCACAATACCACAAACTGTCCTTTGAATAAACATTGTGGTTACAGAACTTCAGTACTAATTAAGCAACATTTTCAAATTCTGTTAACAACTAAAATAATTTGAACAGAGTTGTACATTTCTTCATGGGATTGTTTTTTGGAGGGTTTTTTTGTATTTTTGTTTTTTCAGGAATGCTAGAGTTGTGCCAGACTTAGATCTCCCAAACTTTAACACTCGCTTTCAAAATCCCAAATTTAACAACAACAAAAAGTTATGTCAGCACTGACAAATGAAATACACATTCATAAAACTCAGAGACAAGCACCTTATTTGTCATTGGATGGGATTAAGTTACCCATTCTGGCACATCACTTTTTTTTCTGTTTCCAGATTTATGTGACTCTCATCATAGGAAATTTTCAGTGAGGAATTTCTGACTGGAACACATTGAAAATAAAAAGGAAATAACTGACTATAAACAGCACTGAGGAGAAAAAACAGTGAACGTGCAGAGTACAGTATGCTGCTTTGTCAGAATGTAAGTTCTGTACTTTTGTCTAGCAGCTATTATTATTCCTTAAGAACTACTGACTTTTACTTGGAATTTTAATCTACATTTTGATTGATTTCCTTTTCAGATTGTAAGAAGAGTGATAGGAAGGACTAGGAATAAGCATGAAGAAGAACAGAACAAGCGAAAAGTTTCCAGCCATGCTGTCAGGTTTGGTGAAAACATCCTGATGATTAACTGTCCTCTGCGGGCCTAAGTGCTGTGGAACCTGCTTGTTATTGAAGACAAAAGAGACTGAAATTTTTCTTGCACATCAAATTAATGAGCTTTATGACAAGCACAGTCAAGACTTGACAGCAAACAGAGACTATGCAAAAGTAGCCTTTTAAACAAATTGCTCCATAAAGGACCACTTCTCATTGGTGTTACTTGACTCTCTGCAACATATTTTATGAAGCATGAGGTAAAGGAATGCCAACCTATGATGCAAAGTGAAAGATTTTCATCAAAAGATCTTTTCAAAGGGTTTACTTTTTAGAATTTGAATGGCAGATAGTTTGGACCTGAGATTTATACACAGTGTAATATGAATTCCCCCACAGTCAACGTGTTCCCTGTGCAGCTAGCTACATTATTTAGAGAATCCTAGTCCCTTGTGATCAGGATTTGATTCCTCTCCCTGGCTGTGCTGCTTGAAAATCATGAAGTAGCAACACTCATGTCATTCCTTCTGATTAAATAATTTATAGCCCCTTTGCACACTGTTTCAATCATATATTTGTTCAAAATATGGATCAGAGCACAGAGTCAAAAAGATCTCCATAGAGAAGTGATCCAGGGACTAATGGATGTAAACTACATAATTTTACATTCAAAAAAGCTATCAAAACTTGATTTAAGAAGTTGCTGTGGCAGAAAATCCACTGTGTCTCCATGTGTCACAGGTCAGCTATCCTTCTTAACTCATACAACTTGCTTCTATTGTGAATTTCCTTGATTTCCATTTTAAAGCTACTTATCTTTGTATCTTTTCCTCTAAGATTAAAAAGTTAACTAATTAAAAAAAATGTCTTCTCTGTGTAGATGGTTATGGTCACCTGTTAAGTCAGGCAGAGAGTGATGTAAATCAGGCCCAGTGAGCAGGAGGTGAAGCACATATCAGTGTATATGAGAAAGCAGGAATTCTACAATTGGACAAGAAGATTAACATTTTTCACAACCCAATAAAAGTAGATCATTGTACTGATCTCTGATATGGGTATTTTCTTGCTTTATCAAATGTTTCAAAAATCTAAATAAATACTGATCTATATTTCTATAAACCTGACTAGAATCTACATATTCTACAGATTCCACCCCACCTGCAATAAAATATCCATCTCACACTAACATCCTCTCTTGCCTGATTTTTATCTTTTATGCATTATTTTTGTATTAAGAAGAAATGACCAACCTAACAGAGATCTCTATGACTCAACTGTTAAGTCTTTTTCCTCTAGAAACTGCTTTTGCAATTGCTTTAAAAGCAAAGCCTCCAGAAATGATGACTCAATGCAGGAGGTAAGGCCAAACAACACTGCTGAGCAGTCACTCAAAAAGATGGATCTAGGGGGTCTAACAACTACTCCAAGTGCCAGCAGAGTCAAGTTGGCTGAATAATGGTGTACATAAGTTACAATAAGCATAGGGGTGTCAAGTCCAGCCTCATTGTCTCTGTCCCTACCCTCATCTGCAGTAAAGGATGTCGGACTGCTAAGCTGAATATTCTGCAGGTATTACTTTATGCTAGTGAGCAAAAAATCCCTCCCCTTAAGCTCTTCCATTCCCTACTATCAATAGCTTAGGCTTTGCTAGCTGTGCAGATGAGTTCATGGGAATCCACTGCTGTGCTGCTTACTAGTTATTTCCATTACAAAATCCCTCAAGAGGTTCCAGCAAGGAATGAAGGCTCCTTGGGCTGATTAAACTACTTGGAAACTCCCAAAGATGAAAGAGGTAGTTCTACTCCTATTAAGTTCAAGGCAAATTTTGAACTTGAACATCAAGGAGGTCAGGCCTTTGTTGCTATTTAAATATAACAGTATGGATAATTAAATCTTGCTGAAAAAGTGAGTATTAAGGTGCTCAGAAAAGAGTGAAAGCTTTAATACTGTACTTAAAAAGGGATTTAGTGCACACTGGCAGCTATTCTGTTCGTCATGTATTTTTGTAATCAAAACAGAGCCAGAACAAAATGCCACTTTTGCTTTTTTTTATGAAGGAGTTGTTAAAGGAAACAGAATAAAGAAATCTGAAGAAAAAAGTAACCTGGACAATGACAAACTAACGACCATATGAGCAGCTATAAAGTTTGCACAGGGTTGTAACTTGTATGCATTCATAACACAAAGAAAAGGACTAAGTAGGTACGTGTGCTCATGCTGGGGTTCTTCCCCGTCCTTTGCAAGCCAAAAAAAATTCATCATGTAACTCTAACTTCAGAATGTTTCATTGAATTATTCCAGAAGTACAAAGACAACACAAAGCCTCAATCATTTATCAGTAGCAATATTGCACAGTGCTTAGAAATGGCATTTTCTTTTTATCTGAGACTTAAATACTTCACAAACACTGAGTAAGCCTTGCAACACCTATAGTAAAAGCACTTATTAGACCCATTAATCAACAGACTAGGACAGACAGACAAGATACATCTAAAGGAGACAAGTAAGGAAACTAAGATACAGGAGATTTTCTAGATTTCTACTTTCACCTCAAGCAGATCAGTCAATATATTTAGGCCAAAAAGTCAGAATGCTTCCAATTAATTACAATAAAAAATTTAAGGGTATGTGCCTAAATTCCTGCCTGTTAATGAGAAGAAATGATCAGGTTGAGAATACACAACAGTGACTGTAGGTCTAGAAACATCCAGACTCATTACCTACACTGAGATTCTTGGTAGTTAGACCCACCTTTTAAACCATCAAATCTTATAATATATGATATTACTCTAAAATAGTTAATTTCCTGAGCAGAAACATACATATCTTAATATTACCTTTTTCTGAGGTAATTTATTTGTTATTTTCTATGAATCAAAATGTAACAGTGTATAATGGTTGTAAAAAAGAAACCAACAAAAAAATAACCCAAACAAACAAATCTAAAAGGACAATAGATCTTTTAAAGCATTATCTACCCCTAATTGTAATCTCATCTAAGCTAAGGACAAAACATTTTACATTCAGTGGTGAGCAAGTGCTTGTTATATTTTTGACTACATATTCTTTATTCTTCTCAAACTAATTTGTGACATCTTGCAAAGCTCTATCTTTCCATCAAATTGAGCACTATATAACACGAGACACAGCCCAACAGAAATCTAGGTCAATTTTTAACTGTATTTCCTTGAAATAGAATGGACTTGCATTTTACATGCAAAGGGCAATGGAGAAAAAATAATTTGTGTGCAATAGTCTTTGTAAGTCTGCTAGGCCTGTTAGCTTAAAAAGTTTCCAATATGGAAATAATGGGACATACTAAAACATGTAAAATGGAGTAGAAATGATGAGTTAAAATGAGCCTAAGAAGTGTGACAGGTCAGGGAAGCCAGTGAAGGATACTGAAAAAAGCCTTTTCAGGTTAGAGGGCAGGAGAAAAGGACAAAGAGAAAGAGGGTATTGTGGAAAATGAAAAAGGGAATTACATAAATAAATAAGCTCCTTGCAGTAAGCAATTCCCTTAACCCAGGGTATCAGACCCACTGTTTGGTTTCTCCTTCATTTTATAGGCCCTCCTGATGGAGTAATTCACTCCAGCTGAGCCCTGCTATGTCTGGGCTCTCTCAAAATCCCTGAATGAGGGCAAACACCTGTCTTAGCTCAGGGGCAAAATATTAACCTGCTCCTTCCCATGCTCTGGGGGTTTATACTTCAAAAGGCTCAGTCATATTCTTGTTTGTAACAGTAAAATTCAAAAAGCTGAAGAAGAGGAACTGGCTTTTGTTCTCCTGCTCTAAGACTAGCCCATGGGGGAAAAAAATCCTAGAACAGATAGAACTACAGAGTTGGTGTTTTGGTTACTGAAGAACTTTGGCAATGTTGTATTATAGAGAACTATCCTCTCTAACTATAAGTTACCTACCAAGACTGAAAGAACTCCAGCACAAAGAAAAAGCAAGATCTTCAGCAAATTAACAAAGTTAATTAATCAAACAAGTTTTGAGAGGATACTTGATCCAATCAACACTGGGTCCAAAGGCAATGAAAGGCACCATAGAGGTTAATAAAATCCTCCCTTGTTTCCAGAAGTATAGCAAGCACGGAAACATTTCTTTTGTTGCAAATTCCCAACATTTTCCACTTATGGTACAGATTTATTCTTTCTAGACAGTCAAACCCCCTCCTCTCCATGCAAGCACACAACCTTCACCCCTAATTCCTCATCTTACACCTATTTAATTTATCCAAAATAAAATACAAGGCAAACAATTGTCAGGAACTGCCTTATGGGAGGTACTGCATTTGCAAGCTGACAGTGAGAGTGATGAGTTGAGCCGAGCCAAGTCTTGCTTCTGCAGTTCTGAAACCCTAAAGTCTGAGAAATTCCTCATATCCACATTACTAGCAGCAGACAGCAATTTCCGATAATTGAATCAAGACTGCTTCACAGGATCTGACTTTCAGAAAGTGCAGAGGATCCAACACACTGAAAATCAGGTCATTTAAAGATAACTTAGATCTCCTGAATCACAAGCTCTTCCTGAAAGCTGAAATCCCAATCCCTTGGTTATGTTTTCTGTCACATTGTTTCTGTGGCATCCTTCAACACCTTCACCGGCAACAAAGTCCTGGCTTTGAAAACCACCCAGACTCTGAGATGCATGTGTTGAACCTTTGGGGATGAATCAAATGAAAGAAAGAACAATTGTTTCTCCCAGAACTGCGGGGTGTTTGAAATCCATGCCCCTCTGTATTCAGGGCATATTTATTCAGTCTTTTCAAAATGAAAATCAGATTCTTTTGATTTGTGGGAGGGGCTGCTGCAGCCAGGAACTGAAGCCTTCCTTTTATTGTTGCATAAAATCTAAAGAAATAATAACAATTAATAGCACTAAAGTACTGAAAGGAAATTGTTTCATCTAAATCCATAGGTGAGGCTGGGTGGATAAGTCTCTTTAGCTGCAGGGTCACTTTTAGGTCAGCGTTAGTGCTGGTATCAGGGCAGGTTTGCAGTGTTGCACCTGGTCTGCAAGTGCTTTGGTGGAGGGCCATGAGCAGCAAATGGAGTTCTTGGCTTGTGCCCCGGCAGCACTTTGCTACAAGCCATTTTTTCCAAACTGCACCTTTCACTGCTCCTGTTGTATTATCACCTGCAAACCTTGCAACCAGTATCACAAAGCAGGTTAGAAATTAAGCTAGTCTTGGAGCCCTGGTGCTGCGCTTCCATCCCATAGCCCTCCACTCCACTGCATCTCTCAAGACCTTGCAGCAGGAACTGTAGGTGGGGTAGCTTTGGGTGTGCAAGTTTTCACACTGTACCTGAGATACTACAAACTGGAAGAATGAGATAGTCTTGCTTCTAATTTCCTTAAACATCTGGTGCCTTGGAATTTGTATACTCGCTTCAAATGGAGAGTTTAATATCAGAATTTTTAATCCTGGATGCCCTGTTTTATCAATTAAAACCTAGATTTTTTCAGAGGAGGCCCACATTCAGAGATGAAAAATTCCAGCAGTTCACATCTAAATCGAGTCTCTGACTTACTTGCATGTATTCATATTTAGGTGCTAACCTCTTGTGTACATAAGATCTAGCTGAGAGCAGTGGCCCAGTTGTGTAAATTTTTCCTATTTTGCTGGTAGCTTTTGACTGGAAGCGACATCAGTGTGTGCTTAATTTCCTGATATGAAGCTACTTATATAACCTCTTCAGTTTAATGTTTCCTCTTTTCCTTCAAATCTCTTTTCACTGACTTCTTCTAGACACTATCAAAGATGATCCCCTGCCAGCCAAATGCAACTTTGAACTCTCAAAAGTGTACAAAAGTTGATGGGAGGACTTAACTTTTAGGTGCTCTGCATTAGTGCTTTCCAAATTGCTGTCCATGATTTTTAGCTTTATTTTTTCAATTATTTTTAAAGACATACTCTCTTTTAAGAGTTTTTCTCTTTCAATCATTGATAAAATGGGAGGCGTGTGAATCCTATCAGGAAAGATCTGGAGGACACATTACCCTGAAGAAACTCCTTTCTCAGTCACTGCTGACCGAGGCTAAAGGGCATCAGACTCAACACTGCATTTTCTTCTTGTCCTGTTACACTTTCTACTACAAAGGAAACAAATATGCAATGACTTTTGAGATTCTCCAGCTCAAATTGCTTTGCTAGTTCCAGAAGACATATTTTGGTATCCTTAGTTTCAACTACAAAGCTAAATCTGATATTGAGGCACATTGAATATCAACAACTTTTCTGTGAATTTCTAATGACTCTCATTAACATCACACCCATTAGAGTGCTTAAACCTCAACCATAACATACACATTTTGACCAGCATATACTGTGCTGTTTTTTTACAACACGGCCTAGGATTTGTTGACATAGACATAAGATACTCTACTGTAAATATTAAGCAAATGAAAATCAAGCTGAAAGCATTTTCCAGAATACTCAGATTCTACTCTATCTACAATAAAAAGCTTTATTTTACCTGTTTTAACTCAATTTTAGGTACCCCCAGGAAAAGCAAATGGTAACTAACTCTTTGATTTCTCATCTAGAAATATTTCTGTAAGCTCACAAGTTCACATAATACTTCCTTTGGGTTGTATTTTGCCTTCTGTCTGCTTAATTGTCTGTGAAAGGATTAAGAATTAATAGATTTTAGATCCAGGTTTTGTTTCAAAGTACCAAATTATACTGGCGTTCTCTTGTCCATTCCTGGCCTGAACAATCTTCACTCTAAGCACACAGGAGAAGGAATAAGACAGAAGAGATGTTATTGCCTTCATTTTACAGCAAGGTCACAGAACTCTCAAACGACTTTCCCAAATTTACATATACTATGTGTACCAGAAAACGGACACCATATCTTCCAAGATTCAGCCCAGTGCCTTAATTGCATGAAGATCTTAAGAACTTTGAAAATATATGGCCTTTCTTCTAGTATCAATTGTCATGCATGCTCAGTAGATTATTTCGCCAGCTTTTAAACTGAAAGACTTGGTTTTCATTATTTTTTCCCATTTTTGTAGAGACCATAATATATATATATATAAAAAAATGATGGAAACCTGCAAAAGAGCTATGCTTTGGAGGACTCAGGGAATGCCTGAATCTATATTTAAGCTTGGTGGTTAAAGTCAGTCCTTCAAACTTTTAAAGTCATGCCAGATTTTCAGAACTGCACAGCGTGCATCTGAAAGAATTACTTGACCCTAAAGATCAGGATGTTGTAAGTATTGTTCAAGAAAAATTCAGTTGAAAAAGATTCTAAAAAAGTATCAGGGGCACTTTTCAAGTCTTTCTTTAAAAATAAAAATCATAAAACTACTTTTGTTGACTCCTGCTGTTAATGTGCTTTTATTCAGTCGTTTGGAAACAATATTACTTTGCAGAGCAGACGGCCACTGCCAAGGGCAGTTTTCTCATCTGTGGTCACTTATTATGTACTGTGACTTAGAGAATTAATAATGTGCATGCTACAAGTTCGTAGAGAAAACATGTCCCTGACTGCACATAGAGGGAGAATAATTCAAAGTTGGTAACTTTGATGCTTTAGAAAATTTTACTGAGGTAATGGTTTAATTAAGGCTTGAAATAAATGTTTAACTTGTCTAACCATATGAAGCTACTTCATAGACATTTATCAGCTCACATATATTTAGCAACTGCCATTCACTATAATATCTATGTCTATCATTGTCTTCTCGAACCTTTTTTCATGCACTTCAAGTGCATTATGGAACTGCATTATTAATGAGCAAACTCTGATCAAGTTACTTAAGAAACAGGCCCACTAATTATTGGAGTAAGAGGTGGACTAGGCAAGGACCCCTGCTCAAAAGCACAACTGAGAAGGACAAGTGAAATTTGCTAGGCTTGACAGAGAAAGCTGGTACTCAATCCCCTTTCCACCAAGAAAGATCCAGTTCACTCTTTTTGCCTACCTCTGATGGATGCATATAGCTTCAAACCAGTGCTATCCTCAGAAATACACATGTGGATAGTGATGAGCCCTCTGAAAAAATGTACTAACTGGGCTTATTCTTAAAATGCAAATAAAAAGTATTATACTAATTAAGGTTTCTAAAAATTTCAGGATGGCTGCAGTTACTAGCAGTCCAAAAAATAATGTACAACATCATTCAACACATGTGACTTACAATTGCTTTGTTGTTTCCACTTGTGGAAGAAATCCTATAGGACATCATTAGCATTATTCCATATATGCCATGGATGTTTTTAAAGGCAAATTTGTTTATAGAAATAATTCCACTGAGGATGAACGATGACACTATTTTGACCCTTCTGACCTTGGTGAGTAGAAATGCACATTTCAAGCATCCAAAGCCCCTCTTCACAATATGTCTAATCCTACATCTCCCCTGCCCTTGCAGGCTATTTGCTGTTAGTGGCCACAATAGACAAGCAATAGTGCCATTACAGGCTTCCCTAACAAAAGACTTTCATGATCACTTGCTAGTGACTTGAAGATTGACAAGATCCCCTCCTGTTACCCAGATGCATTTTCCCCTCCTTCCCAGTGATTTCTTTTCTTGTTTCCAAGGAGGAAAGTGCCTCCCTGAGTAGCGACCTCTCTCTCTGCAGAGAGACCTGCTAGAAACAACAAACATTGCATGTTAAACCTCCTCCTAGAGGGCATTATGAACAAATGGAGTGCTAGTTCTTCTTTGATAAGGTCTACACCCGTGGCACAACTTAAGAATCAATTCAATTATAAAGACACAAAAATGCCTTTTGAAGAATGTTCTCGAGTGACTCTGAGGTAGAGGGAGCAGCATATATATGAGTCTGACTTCACCGAAGTTATTTAAAGGGAAGAAGTTGCACAGAATTGCTCCAGCAGCCTGATTAACTGGCACTCATTTGTTGATGAAATCCTGAGCATGAAAATTAAAGCTATCCCACTGGTTTTACCACATCAGCTGTCCTTCCATGCAGTCAGAATTTCTCTTTTCTGAAGCTTTTGCTTACTTGCTACACAAAACCTGAGCTATCTGAATGAGGTGGGTTTATTTCAGAGATGTAGAACCTCTCACTGGTATGTGAGAGCACATTGGATATCACTTAGGCTGAATACTCAACCAAGATGCCCTGTCTCTGCCCCAGCCAGACTTTGGGACCTTCCCAGTTACTTTGGGAAATTTCACCATCTGCCATCTTTGTGTCTCATTTGTAACACGAACAGGTAATAATACCAGCCTACGCTAGAATATTTTCTGAGAGTTACGAGTATTTTGAGAACCCTCATAAATAATGGTGCAGATTAAAATAGTAATGCAAATATTAAGTCTTATTTGTTGCCTATGATTCATATGTAGAAAAAAAGACAGAGGACCAGTGATGACCTTTTCATATGTGCACTTGACAAGGTAATGTGCTTTTTAAGTGTTTAATATACTTTAATGTACTGTACATTTTACAGAAAAAATCTCTAAATGACACTTTAGTGTTTGCTTTTCATTTACTAAAAATAAACATTTCTCTTGTTGTCATTAGTAGAAGAGGAAGAATAAGAGAACCACAAATAACATTAATTCTAATTCTTGGATTTGAGACACATCTCCTGCTACAGAGTTGAAGATAGCAGAGGGTGGGGATTGCGTGAGTCATCTTCTGTTACAGCTGAAAAGGGAATTAGAAAATGATTTCACAGAAGATAGGATGACTAAAAATGATTTTGTTTAGATTTGAATTAGGCTTAATATGAGATTTTGAAAGACACACAGGAGATCTGCACTCATATTTGGGGCTCTTTGTGTGTGAAGTTGTTTCCTTAAATTCTGCAAATGTTTGAGGACTGTTGTCACAGGACTTTCATTACACTGGTTCAATAATTTTGTTGCATATGAGACAATAAAGTGTTAGGCTGCACCAAGAATCTGTAACACGAAGTTAGATCTAAAGATGAGGATCTAGCTTCTGCTGAAACTGATATTTCTGCAGAGGTCTTCAACTAAAACACTAAGAATTTCTGATTTTAGAGAAAGGGGTTTATAAATATGTTTCCATCGCTAAAGTTTTGGTCCAAAGGAATTTTATGTGCAAAGTCACTGATACTTACAAAATTCCTGAGATGTGCATGAAGACATTTCATAGCTTTTTTCTAGTTATTTCATATGGCCACTCTCATATCTGAAGATATAACAGGACTCCTGGAGTATCTCATAACTGTATCCTTTTGGTTTAAATTTATCTGTGAAGTTATAACTGCATATTGTGATACCTATTCTGTATGTAAATATTTCACATGTACTTTAAGATGCTTTTTCCTGGTCAGAAGGGTGAATGTGTGTGTTTCAGAGCAGGTATGTTATTTTCTTTGTTTCATACTTCCTGGCAAAGCAGAGTGCTTTGAGGTTCCAGTCTTTTTACAAATGATCTGTGACACCATTCCTAGAAACAGATAGGTTTTGATAAAATGTTCGGGAACTGTTGAGGTCAACTGTATTGTTATTATTTGCTTTTATGCTCTCCAAAGTATGTTATTCATTGGAAAATTCTGTTTCCAAATTTAGCTGATAGTCCTTAAATTAAAAAAATTGTAGGGAGCAGAACTCTACTTCTAATGTTATGTGGGAAGAAAAGAGTCACAGCATATTAATACCAATCTGAAAATAATCAAAGCCATACTGGATTCATTTGCTCGTACACCTTTTGCAAAGGATTTTTTTTGCAAGAGTTAGCATAAGAGCAAGAGAACAAAATTTGTCCATAATTTTTTTTCTCTACTCTGCTTATCTTCTCCACTTAAGTGCAATTAGCATTATCCTGAACATCATGTAAGTACCAATGACTGCTCATCTTTATGTTTTTTCATATGACCATTTCAGCCAAAATAACAACAATGTACTCAGCAAATTTATCAACCAGCTATAGGCCGTACTATGCTCTTATAAGGGGGTTTATATAATGCAGATACAAGCTAAAGAGCATCCAATAATATGTGATATTTATGGATATAAATCAGCTATGAGCTTTCATTCATCAGCAATGATTCCTATATCTCCCTGTTAGGATATACTTAGAAAATCCTTTTCTAACACATTAATTGCAAAATATTGCCAAGGACAACCTCAGTTTCTGCACCTTTTTCAGTGCCCTGTTCAGAAGAACCATCCTTGGGTATCTCAAGGAAGAAACTGTACTCTCCAGCAAAACCATGTATTTGCTGCTACCCTCTTGACCAGTACCTTGGTGCCATTTTTCACTCAACTACACATCAAGTTTCCTTTTTTTGTTCAGTGTTGAATACAAGAGAAAGGAGCTGTGCCAGCTGCTGCCTGTTGGCAGCTTTGCTTCCAGATGGGAGAGCAGAGCACTAAGTACCGGGAAAGCCTCTCACTGGCCCCAGCTTCTCTTAGGCTGAGGCGTGTCTTTAGTAGTCTAACTACATGCAGCTACATTGTACCAGTGTGGAATACAAGTAAAGGAAAGTGCCACTGAAATCTTGAAAGGAGGTAGAAAATAATAAATACTCTAGCTGAAATTTGGCCTGAACACTGGTTATGGCATAACCAGTATAACTAAGGGCATGTTTACATTTCTTTGAAATGTTCCTCAACCTGCCTTCTGTCTGAAAGGAAATCTTCAAAATCATGATGAAAAAATCTGGTTCAGATCATGTGTATTGGTTTTAAAACCAGGCATAACATTGCAGCTGGTTCTTTTATTCAGAAAAGGTGCAACTGTCATATCAACTTAGAACTTCAGTCATGTTATTTTAAATCTCCATTAATAAAACCAGTAACAAAACATGTCTCTGTTGTCCACATCTTGCATCTGGAGCAAAGTTATGCTAAAGTCGGATCTCTCAACTCAGTATGGAGATTATATCTGGTATGTTCTGCACTTTGTAACATGGTACATATGGCCTTTTTTACTGTAGTGATAACATGGCTCTATAGCCCACCTGGTAAAAACATTATACACTAAAAATGACAGTCAAAAGAAGCTGGTGTAAATATACCAGAATTAGCTATGAAAACGTTGCAACGTAAGGCTAAAAACAAACACCTACGTTTATGGGAATGATCTGGCACCTTACTTTTAAACAAAGAGCTGTACCTTATAGTGTCATTTTAAAGGCTTAGTACTGGGGTTTCAAGACAGGAAACAGTGCAAGACCACTGTATCAGGGAGCTGAAGTCTTGACGACTTTATGGAAGGTCTTACTAGTTGGTTTCCTACCACTTGATAATATTCTACAGATGCTGTGGAAAACATTATCAAAAGGCAATTCTTACATATATACTCCCTCAAATCAGCCAAACATGACTTCACATAGGTAATAAATTCAGCAATGTATGTTACATATGGCAGAATTATTTATAAGCCAAGAGTACAATATAGAGATTTATCGGGATGAGACCCTCATCTCACCTTGTCCCTCTGCACCAAGTAAAATGAGTGAAAAGTCTCGCACTGGTGGCACAGTAGATGCAGTGATTCCTTGTAATCATAATGTCTGGCATAAGTACCATGCCAGACTGTGTCAGGTTAGGCCAACAGTAGCAGTGAACCTTACCATTTTTACCCTTTACCACTTTATCCTAGGAGATGAGAAAACAAGAGTTCAGCCCACTCTCTCAATGCTTGAAAAAACAGGGACCCAAACTGGTCTCATAGCGTGATGCTGGAAACAGCATCCTTCTATAGAAGAATGTGCTTCTTCCTTAATTTCATCCCTTCTGTCAAAGCAGAGTAAAAGGTCTTGAGAACGAAATACTAGTTAAATCACATCGTATAATGAGCATTTGTATGACAGGGTGTGAGGCTTTAAAGCAGATACTCCTTATGATCATGCTGTTTTCAATAATTTCTGTCGTTTCTGTAGCTGGTGGCACTCCTGGGAGGCTCTGGGCATGAGGGCTTGCCAGAAGCCATGGCTGATCTGCTACCAGGCACAATGATGTGGCACCCAAGCAAGACTGATAGATCTGAATCTCTTCACTCCCCCGGTATTGAGTCCCAAATGATTTGCCTTCAGATGCTTATTGTAGTGCTGTAATTATTCCTGTATTTAAAAATACTTAAACCAAATTCGTTGTTCAAATCAGAGGTGAATGCTCTATTTGACCAATAAAACCTCACTTTGCTTTTTTTAGAAAGCACCCAAAAAAAAACAAGAGAAAATTTTAGAAGTGCACAGCACTGCCTTCAATAACGCAGGTTCATGTCCTTAGCTTCCTTCCATCTGAAGAAGAAATCTTGGTTAAACCTGCAACTGTAGCTATAAATCTATGCTGATATGATATGATATGATATGATATGATATGATATGATATGATATGATATGATATGATATGATATGATATGATATGATATGATATGATATGATATACACACAGAAAATCTCAACTGAAGTACTTTAAAATATTAAAATCACCTGACAGGTGTAATGAACACCAAAGTAAAAAGGATATTTTATAATTTGCTAACAAACTAATTCAGTTTTGCCAGGTGCAACTCCTCAGTTTTTTCACTTAGACTTAGTTTTAGTAATTTTAAAACTTTAAGTCATTGACTCAGTGCCAACTTCTGGGGGTAATGAAATCACCTGTCTTATTTCCAAGCTGACACAACATGTTTTAGGTAGATGAAGGCTTGGCTTCATTACATTACCAGCACCTCTAGCTGCTCTTTAATGCATCATACCAGCGCTTAGTAATTTAGTAACAGGTTGGAAATGAGCAAAGGGGTAAAATGAGACCCTGTTGCCAGAGCAACTATTGCACACCTCTAATTTTTTGAATCAACAGACAGCAAAAGTTGATTCTTGGCCACAGAATGTGAAGAAATCTTCCAAAATAGTCTATGAATGCAAACTTATTTTGTTCAAGAAGTGGCACTTCAAAGAAACACTTTTCTAAAGATAGCCCAGATCTGATATTATTGAGCTAAAATGAAAATAGGAAATGTCTAACCACCTGCTCAAATCGTTGTGGAAATCCTTATTTTAAAAAAAAAAAAAACAACAACAACAACAACAGAAAAACATTTTCTAATGATGTGGCAACTCAAACTATGCACCTGCGTGCAACAGAGAAACCAATAATAATACAAAAACTAACCAACATGGCTTTATATTCCAAAATAGTAGAAAACAGAAAAAATCAGAAAAAAAAGTGAGACAAAAGTATTATTTCTTACTTCTCAGTATTACAGATACTAGGAGGAGCTGGAGCCAGGACACTTCATGACACTCATCTGACCAACTGCTTCCAGGATTATAGGAGACTTTTTGATTTACACTTCCTTTGAGCAGTTATGTTACCGGGAGAGTATGTTCTATTGACCAGAGTGAAAATTGCCTTTGCCCTCAAATTACCAGTGAGGTCTAATGAAGCGAGCACAGATACGCAATGAACTGAGATTGTCATTAATTGTGGACTTGCTGTTTCATGAGTTCTGCTTGATCTTTCTATTCCTTAATTGTCACATCAAGATGTAAAATCTTCCCACCCTGGGAAAGACCTGAAAGCTTCAGGTGGAAATGGGAAGCCGTTGCAGTGGATATGTTCAGTCATCAGAGCATGAACACTGTATCGTCTGTGAAATAGCCTCTTCCCAACATCATCTCACTTAGCACGGTGGTGGAGACCACCTCAGTAATTGCAACACATTGAATTTCCTTCACAATACACAGTTCAGCTTCACATACCAGTTACTTGGAAGTGAAACAGAGCATTTCTGAAAATCTGCTGAATTACAGATTACTTTTAAGTACAGGCACAGTGTTGTGTTTTTTTTCCCTCATCTCCCCATCAGGTCTAAAGGTTTCCAGGACCTACTTCTGTCAACGACAGCAGGAGTGTTGTCATTACCTACCTAGCTATTTAAAGCTATTTAGTATGGGTATAAAATTTTATCCTCCTGAGTATGAAGCTCTTTGCTGCCTCTGTGACCACCTATGCATGAACTCATCTTTCCTCTTATCAGCTATTTGGTCTAAGCTACTCTTCTCCCTTTATAATCTGTAGCTGTACAGAAAAAAACTCAGAAAGGGTGGTTCATTGCAGCTATTTAGACCTGTATCTTAGAATGGGATGCAGTTCCCTTGGGTGGTATCTGTTTCTCTTCATCCATAAAAACAATCTCACTGACTAGTTTAGTCTCTGTGGCCAGCTTTCAGGTGCTAGGGGTCAGTGGGAGGAATCCCACTCAAAATGCAAAGCAAAGGGAGTCAACACCCTGCAGGGTCAATGGAAGCAGATTCAGTCCCCAGTAGATCACCCAGAACATGGCAAGCAACAAGCAAATGCACGACCTCTGTTGGTGGAGAGTTATGTCCTTTTGTACAGCTTATTACAAAGGCATCATCTGTTTTCCTTTCCTGAGGAAAATAACATGTCAGCAGGTATTTAACTATGAGAGTCTGGGAAGAATGGACCAAGTAAACTCCCTAAACTCTATTGTTTCAACCAGAGCATGCTTACAAGACAGCCTTCACAAACTTCCATCTCTCTGTAAATACTTGTGATGCTGACAGTAAAAATGGTGACATGCAGGGACATTTAATGACAGCCTGAAACAGGATGCATCAAGCAGTGATGATTTGAATACTGTGTGGTCCCAGTGACTGAACTAGGACTCTCCCAAGATCTACTGAGCAGCATCAGAGCCACAGATGGTCAAAGTAGGCAAGATTTTAAAAATAAAATCTGACAGCTGATGTAATTTTTTAAAATATCTGAACTGAACACATGAGAATGCCACTCTATTCCCCTGCACTTTCCCAGTTTAAAGCCGGATTACTGTACTTGACAAAATGCAGCTCTCCTGGCATAAGTCTAGAGCGTATGAAATAAAATCCAGCCCCTGAAATTTAAAGTATTCATGAAGAATTTTCAGTTATCACTAGTATCAGTCTGAGTGCTGTAATAACCTGTACAAATCACAGAAAAGAAAACAAAGAATTACTCATATAGATGACCATCTCACCAAACTGAGTCTGTGAATGCATCTGAGAATCTGCCCGTATACCTTTAATACATGGGCTTAGTACCTTAAGAATATAACTCGTTCATATTCCTTAAATTTCAAGGTTTTACCTTCCATGTTGTCTTTTAAGAATGGCATGTATTAATCACTATCTAGGCAGGCAAACTCTTCTTTAAGCAACAAATTCTGTTCCAAAGAGGAATTAAAACATCTTAGAGAGTACATATCAATAGAGGAAGAAAGAAAAAAAAAACAGAGCTGGTATTTTCAAATACTCCCACATATGTGTTTTTATTAACAGAGCAGTCACACTTGCTGCCTTGCTAACCTCAAGAAGCAGATGCAATTGAACTGAACGCAAACATATGGAGGCTAGACAAAAGGGACCCAACCATGCAAAATACTCATTGAAGCTTGTGGCTTTGGCACAGATAAGCAAATCCTAGAACTCTTCAAGTATTTCTCATCCATATTTAAGAGCAATGATAGTATTTAAAAATCTATGAAAGGCAGGCATAACCACTGGGCAGTGAGTTGGCAATGTTCAAAACCACTTTTATTGAGATTAGGGTCATAGAGGAGGTATATGTAAAATGGTTTATAAAGCCAGCTGGATTCCTAATTTGGGATAAGTAAATCATGCTGATTTCTAATATGTTTTGTCATGTATGTAATGTAGTTGCTAATTTGTATTTTCTCAATTGTACTTTTTAATGCTACAACTAACATCATATCAATGACTGCATCACATACATACTCTGACTAGCATCTATGTGCTGAAAGATTTAGTATGGAACAGTATAAATACCCACTAAGCTACACCCTGTCTATTTGTCTTATGGGAAAGCAAACACACAAGAGGATACCTCATTGTCTTTCAGAAAAGCAAATGTGCAGGTATTGGAAAGGCACCATTGACAAGACGTCACACAGATGTAATTTGATGTTTTGGGGGGTATTTTTTTTAGTACTCAATGGATTTATGCTCTACTGTTTTTCACCTACACACAGTGCTGATAACTTCAGCAACAAACAGGTGAGGTGGCAGGCATGAGCAGAACCTGCCTTCCTGCACTTTGACATAGACCCCAACACTGAGGATAACTCCTCAAGAAGAAAAAAAAATTACCTCTCTACAGGATTTACCTCACTAACAGCTTCAGAATTAATGATACACTGCAGCCCTGGGTTAGTGCATTGGAGAGATTTTGGGAGCCAGTTATGATATCTCAGGTGAGTGAAAAAGCATCACAGTCAGGAGCTTTTTCTCACTAAGCTGCTTTGGTGCTATTGCTCAAACTTGGTGATACCTCTGTAAAACTGTCACCTTTTCAACTGAAAAATCTGTTCATTGCCATTAAATCAGTGCAGTGTTGGACAATTAATTAATTTATTTGCTTTTTAGACCTGTTAGACCATGAGAGAAGCCAAGAGAGAAGGAGGTCCAGTCTGCTCCCTCTTGCACAGAGAGAAGAGGACTGTTTATCTGACTGCATTCAGCCACACTTGGGTAGTCTCTCTGAAAGCAAGGGGTGGCACAGATGTCACAGCAAAACCTTAAATACTAGTGATAATGTGCAAGAAGGAAAGAAGCCAGCTGGAGCTAGAAGCAGTGGCAATTAGAAAGAAACATCTTTAGGCCAGCAAAATAAACACATTTTATGTGAGAAATCAGTGAGAGATGAACATTGAAGCCCCTGATGTTACCCTGACAGTCCATTTTTCACGGGAGAATCATACTTAAATGGTAAAAAAAAAATAACTACTTAAAGATATTCTTGCATGAGAATAATGTAAGACTAAAATCAAAGGGGTTGATGCAACCCCTGAACAGCTACAGCCGGAAGACAGAGACTGGGATGAAGAACAGCAGAGCCAGTATGACAGAAGGAAGAAAAGTGGTGAAAGGTTTCTGTTTTAGTCAGAATTGATTTTGGCAAAAATTCTCATCCAATTCTGTTAAATCTTATGCGTGAATAAGTTATTCACTCAGGCCAGTAACATCTGTTCAGGAAAGTTTCCAGCTCTAAAATGTGTTTTACCATCCCACAAAACAAAGCGTAATCTAGGCTATAAATACAAATTTTTACTATGCTCATGAAGAAAAAAAATCATTCATTTAGCACTTTTTTCTTTCTAGAGACATTACTCATCTGATCCTGGATCCTTTACATATCCAGGAGTCCCACACCTTTTTGGTGGGATACTTAGGATTGCAGGGAGTTTTGCCTGAATAAGCATGATGAGATTTCAAAATGTTCTTGCCCCTTTACAAACTCTGAGCTGCCCCAGTCTACTCTCCATGGACGTATTTTTCACATCACGTATGGTAAGAGCCATCCAGTCTCTCTGACACATTATCGCAGACAAAAATCACTCCAAATGTCCCATTGACATGTGAAACCAGTGACAAACTGTGAATAATTCAAAGCAAACAGAAAGCAAGACATTTCCCACTATGGATTTTGTTTGGGGTGCTCCATGAGGTCAGTATATTTTAACAAGACACTTTCAAGCAGACACATACACACATTTAGGAGAAAGACAAGTATACCTCTAAAAAAACATTTTAAGTGATAGATGACTGTCGGCTTTGCAAACGCTGAGCATGCAGTGGCTTGATAGCACAGAATGAAAGCAATCTACAAGTGGAAGTCTGTTTCTTTTGGCAACAGGAGGACTTGCTAATGGATTCATCATTTTCTTTTAAGCATGAGCATCAAACAAAAAAACATTTAGGGCCCTATTCATCTGAGTTTCCTGCCCTACACTTGCCAGCCATGGAGGCTCTGTGGCTCAGTGCTCCAGAGCTCAATTCTGATTCATGCCTCCCAAGTTCAGAAACGAAGGCCCCACAAGACATGGAAATCTGTCTGGCAGTTCTTGTCCTCCATGCTAGTGCCCTCAGTCTGCAACAGTGCAGAGGTCTGAGGTCTTGCTTCCCAAGCACTGACCCAGTTGTCAGTGTAGCCACTGACCCTGTTGACCCACCCTGTAATAAATTCTTACATGGCAGCTGACAAACGACAGCAGACCTTGAAGATGGTCAGCCACAAAGAGCCACAAAAATAGGCCCACCGTTTGAGAGTAAAAGTGCTAGAATATTAATTTCAATGACCAACAGAGAATTGAAAAAACACTTAGCAGGAGACTTCCAGGAAACAGGAAACATGTCGAGCCTGAACCTCCCTTGGCGGAGCTTGAGGCCATTCCCTCTTGTCCTGTCCCCTGTCACTTGGCAGAAGAGGCCAGCGCCCTCCTCTCCACAACCTCCCTGCAGGCAGTTGGAGAGTGCCATAAGGTCTCCCTTAAGCCTCCTCTTCTCCAGGCTAAACAACCCCAGCTCTCTCAATCGCTCTTCATAAGACTTGTTCTCCAGCTCCTTCACCAGCTTTGTCGCTCTTCTCTGGACTCGCTCCAGAGTCTCAAACAGGGTAGCAGGGGAAAGGAATGGGGAAAGGAAGGGGAGAAAGGCTTATTGAAAAGATATGTGGCCTCCATGGAAAAGGCTTATTAGTACAGAGGCAGTTAAATGTGTTTGCATATGTCCAGGAACAAGGTAAAATACTGACACTAATAAACAGATCGTACACTTCATGCACTTCATTCAAGGCAAGAATCACCTTCCATCTTCTGCCTTTTCAGAAACATCTGAAGATAAACAAGACGAAACTACGACAGCTCATCTTTTCTATTTACTATTTGCAGGACACACACATGGTGTCTAATGTGCTTCAGATGAGTATTTTCCTTTTAATACGTTGGAATTGGTGAGATGGGAATTCTGCCAATGGAAGGCTGGAATAAAAGGAAAGGGCCTTACTGGAAATCACTTCACCATTTACTAGCAAAATACTTAACTGTACAACAGCAATAGTTCATGGCAGGGGCTAAAATTACAGCATTACACTGAAATATGTCATTCAGGTTGGCTTGTTGCTGTCATTTTTTCTTTTAAAAAATTGTCTGTCTATAGAACAATTTATAAGAGATTTCAGACACCCAAAATATTACTGTACAGAATCATATTTTAGATGTCTTGTTTCACTGATAGTTTCAACAAGGAATGCACAGAATGATCAAACCACATATAGGTAGCAGCAATTATCGGAACATTTCAGATGAGCACAGCATGAAGGATAAATCTAAAGAAAGATTAAGACCCAAATACTAAGGGAGAAAAAAAATTGAAAAGATGGAGCAAAAAGGCCTGAAAAGCAGGAAAGGACTAGCTGTCTGCAGGAAGCTTGTATTCTTACGTGAGGTGTGAGTGACCCAGTGTAGGCTAGAATGATACCTCTATGTGATCTACAGAATTTCTCTCTTAACTGTAGCAACGGAAGAAGAGTGAATTAAAGTCTTAAAAAGAAAAATCAATAAAGGGGAAAAAAGGGAAATATGGCAGAAGAACCATTTGATGGCTTTATAAAATGTCACTTGAATGATCATGGGGAACAACACAGAATTTCCATGCTTACAAAAGAAAACCTTGTGAAAATAAACAAAAGAGAGGATAATTTCCCCTTTGTTTTGAACTTTATTTTCCGGTGAGTCTCTCTGTTGCATGACTAGAGCTGACTTGTTAGGTAACAGGGTTTTTTTCCTGATGCTTCTGGCCCCGAAGTAAACTTCTACTTGTTCTTCCTTTAGGATCTTGAGTTTTACCCCAGTTTATCTCTTGGGATAGATGATATTTAGCCCTAGACTCTAGTGAAAATGTCCAAAGGATAATATCTGGTTTCTTGCAGCCCTGTCAAACAATAAAGGTCAGTGAAAAGGTTTACTCCAACCACTCTTTCCTGCATTCAGTTTTATCTTTAATAGGCAAGTCCTGCTCTCTGTGCATCTGACAGTCACCCTCCAATAAACCTTTGTAGGTTCCTTTGGTTTGAGCTGCACTGAACCCTGCTGTTCAGGCTCTTGCTATAAGTCTGTAGTCCCTAAATAAAGCACCTCTCTTCTGAGAGACAAGACTTTGTATACCTGCTGTATGCAGCCAGCTGGACTATTTTCCTTCTCCCTCCAGATTTATCTTAACCTTTTCCCCACCAGCTGCATGAAATTTGATATATATCATTACAACATGGAGAATTTTTTTCCTTAATGAGTAGGAATTTGCCATTTGTTTTCTGCTGGGCAGTCAAAGGCCTTTTCCAAACTGAAGGCACGTGAGGAAAACCTAGAAGGTCTGAGGTTCACCTCAGCAGTTACTACCACAGTAATCAAAATAAACAGACAAGCATGTCCAAGTGTTCCCAGCCCTCATCCCTGCTTGCAACTCCAGGAAAGGCAAACCTTTCTATGACTGATCATTTTTAAAGTCCTCAACTGAAATGAGTGTTGCAGTACAACACCTAGTCATAAAAATGACTTCCTCTTCCTCCCGTCTGCCAAAACACTGTTAAAGACCTAGTCTAAGTCTGACCGGACAACTTACTTCAGAAAAGTTAATCACATACATGAGCATTTGAGAATAGCTGCAAAAACAAGACTATGTTTTCTTAAAATTTAGAGAACAGATTTTGAAGTCTACTTTCCAGGCTTGAGAGTTACTTAATATGGTAAAAAGAAGGATTCATTGTCAGAAAGTACCTCTGGACAAAGACCTGACTTTTGGTTGGGGACCATAAATAACAATTAGTTGGCTCAGGGAGGATGGTGGTGGGGAAGAAAGCCAGTGGGGTTGCTTTCTTTCCCGAAGTAGTTTATAGAAGCTTTTAGAAAGTAATCATAAGGAGTGGAAACTGCTCCTGAGTAATAAATATAGAATTTAGATACCAGCTACTCAAGACCTGGAAATGCCTCTGTCATTGATAAGGAAAAAAAAAAAAGTAAGTGCCTGAGAAGTTTAACTGAAACATGTTGTTTTTAAACAGAGCAAAAGAATTCACAACATTGCTTTTTAGCAATAGTCTACCACCTACCACTGTACCTGTTCATAAGGAACTTACTTATAAAATAAGCAGATTTACAATAAGGTCTACTGTGTGTCAATGGAATAATTCCTGCCTATTCACTAACACCAGAATAACGCCACTGATCCACAAACCCTGGCTTATGCCTACAGGCAATTAGCTCATCATGCAGCCTCCATGCTGGGACTTACCTCACTTCTGTGCCCATTTCTGACACAGGTGAAGTAACATTTTACTTACTGCCCAAGGTCATACATCTGGTAAATTATTCAAAAATAGAATATGACTCTTGGTGCTGCTCAATAACCCCTCAGTGTGTGATAACAGAAAATTGCCTGAACAAAAAAAGGAATACACAAGAGACAGAAAAGAGAAGGCTGATTTATAAGAAAGGCAGCCCTAAGTGCATCTCATGTGACTTTTCAAAATTAACTGTTTAAATATGCAAATACTGCTGTTCAAATGTCATCACTTTACAGAGTTCAGGGGTCAAAAGCAGGCCAAATATGAATCACAGGTCCGTGAGTTTTTATCAGATGCTTGTACTACAAGGTGGGTGTTTGGTGATTTTTAGATTCTTTGTTTTAGAGTCTCCAACACATCAGCACCATTAACTGAGTCAGTTGTCATGAAAGAAAGAAAGATTTATTTCTATATTATAAATGGCGGAATATTTAATAGCACATTCTTTTAAGGCTTCACTTGGAAACAGAGGCTTGTTCCAGAAATACAACCAGGGCTTACACATGACATACATACACATGGTCATGGCTAGAAAAATTTACCAAAATTTACCAAAATTGACACTAAGGTATTTGAAGGCCACTTAAAAATAAAGTAAATTATTGCCGGGATATGACTGATCCTTGGACTTCAACTGCATGTGTAGTCATTTCATTTGATGAATTACTGAAGTAAATGTAAGCAGAGGGTTTTTTTTCATTAATCTAACAATTTTACTAGTTTATTTCTTGGAGCTGGGTGTAGGGGAACAGACAACTGACAGGTGCACCAGCTAGATGGAGGCAAAGTCTTTATCCATTTTGCTTTAGGCATTAGGAAGATTAGTTTTCTGGAACAAATAAGTGTTAATAAGGAGCTGTCTCATGACTGTTCGTCATAATTACATGCCTAATGGCTGACTGACTGGGTGACAGCATCTTAACCCAGGAGCAACCAAGCTGAGGGTTTTGTGGGATTGCTGACAGGCCCTTTCTCCTTCCCTCAGATGGTCTGTTAAACAGTTAAGGAATAAGCCCTTCAATTTCAAACCATGGCAAGTGGCAGTCATGGAGCCTATTCAGTATAAAGAAATCATTTCTCCCATGTGAGAGCTAGCAAAGGCAAGAAGTGCAAGTTATCACTGGTAGAGAACAGGTTTACCATATATAAAATTCAAACAAGTTAGGCAGGTTATAACATGATCATTTCATGTATCATGACAACTTAAGAGCAAAACAGTCACCACAGCAACTGTTACATCAGAGAGTTGAGGCAGCTGATAGATACTGGGCACAGAAGAGCTGCGGCAGAGAGAAACTCAGCTACTGCTAGTGATCCAATGTCAGGTATCAGGTTGAGCTGATATCAAGCCATAAGTGAATAAAAATGTCAGGATTTTTAACCTAGCTATGTTTTCCCATGGTGAATATTTAAAATTTTATATTGTTTTTAAAAGGTACAAAGCAGGTAAAATATTAACAACTTTAGACAGGAAATCAGGAGGCTGATTTTGAGATAGTTTCCCAGTGCAAATACTAGGAGGAATAAGCCTAAGTAGATTTACACATTTACTAGTTTTCCATTTAATATTACGAATTTTCCACTAAAAAGCAATTATTCTTTCTATAACATTTTTTTCTTTCTAGATTTCACAGTGAAAGGCAACAGCTGGATACCCTCTTCAGTGTCACTCCTCCTGTGCTTGGGGCAGCTCAGCAAATTCCTGTAAGTCCAGGGAGAGGTCTGTCACCCGGCGAGGAGATCAGAAATTGAGAGAGCCCAGTTGCACAAGAGGAAGTGAGAGCACCCCTGAAAGTCTCTGCTCTGCCCCAGGATGACAGAGCTGACACCTACTGCTGTCTGGCTACTGGGGAGCCACACCAATTTGTACTGGATCCTGGTCTGGTTTGACAAGCACGTCACTGGCAATAAGACCTCTCCATGTTCTGATAAATATGCATGTCCTACTTAAAACACATCCTATCAAAATATTCCCTCCCAACTTCAAGAAAGGCTCTCTAAAACTTTGAAGAGATTGTGGGGTGGAGGAAAAATGGGAGGGTGTAGTAAGACACTAGGGGCTGGCCAGTAAGGCACGTCAGGACAGAGGAAACCTGAAAAGTTGCAAGTATGGAAAGAGAGAGAAGTGAAAGCCAGCTGAAACATGAGAAGGAAGTAGGAGAGCTCTGCCTGGGGAAAGAGTTTGCCCACTGTGGTAATGGGAATCAGGAAGGGAAGTTTTTTTCTCTTATGTGGTGCTTTGATTCTTGAGTGCTCCATCTATCTGAAAGCTGAAGCATGATGGCTTTACATTTGTGGTACACAAAAGCAGTGGAAAGTCCTCCCAAGGGGATAGCCAGAGTGAAATACTCTTACAGTCCTTAGCAGACCCCTTGGTTGGGCCAAACCAAATCTCTCATCTTAAGGGTTTGATTTACCTTGGAGCAGCAACTCTTTACAACCCCAGCATGAGTTCCCTGTCTTCACTCAGCATCCTCATCTCATCTTCGGAGGGAATTGTGCTTCCTAGATCCCATCAGTTGGATAGAAGCAGGAATATGACTTAATAAAAGAAGTGATGCATTCTGGCAAGATCTGCTAAGACTCAACAACAGCCTCCTTCTGTCCCCCAGTAGGAGAAAAATGCTAGCTGCGAAAGAAAGAACTAATAGAGATAAATGACCAGAGTCACATGCAGCCTGCTCAGTTGTCTTCTGAATGGTGAAACACAAACATTAAGCATCGCACCATGAATTGCTCAAACTACAACCAGAGTCTGACTCTGCCCTGCCTGAATGGAGAGCTCTGCCTGAGCAAAGCAAGGTAAAGGCAACTCTTTGAGTAGCCCAGCTGCTCAACATCAGTGAATCCCTTGGTTTCTAAACACCAGGCTGCACTGAATTTGAATGCTCCACTGATGACTGAATTGGTTAGGAACACAACTGAACAGCAGGCTGAATATCCAGTGAGGTATTGTGGGTAATTAGAGATTAATTACAATCCCATAGTTTGTATCATGGTTTAGGGTCAGCACAGGGTCAGTGCACATGGCAAACTTAGAGAGCTGTGGCTAGATGGATGACGCCAGCTCGGAGTGGCTCAGCAAAGTGAAGCGTATAGAAATGAGGAGCCAGCGAGGCTGGGGAGTGGACTTGCAGCCAGGGTGCTGGCGACAGCAGTGACACTGAGTTGTGGAGCCTTGAGGCACTGAGAAAATGTTAACAAGCAGCAGAGAGAATACAGCTGCACTAACTACCCAACTGCAACCCTGACTTTTCCAATTAACCTTTTCCAGACTTTCTAAGGTTTGGGAAATCTGAAGCACTGTCCTGTTGTCAAAGAAAGCTGTTAAAGAAAGAAAAGTGGTGAGGAAAACTACCACGAAAAAAAAAAAGGAAAGAAAAGGAAAAGGAAAGAAAAGGAAAAAGGAAAATAAGCCTCTGTTATTTAATACAGTTATTACATTTTTATTTAAGGCTAAATCCAGAAAAATGTTTTGTCAGGCTGCAACAAGCTTTTCAGGAGATGGCATTCATAAGAAGTGTGGAATATACGCTTGAGGTGCAAAGCCCATTTATCATTAAAACACTTCCCCTCCCATTGCCAAGAACAATTTGTCATATTTTTATCAACAATCAAGATACGCAAATAGCCTAAGACAGCTGAAAAGGCAAATTCATAACCCCAATATGCAAAATAGACAAGTGATAATGCAGCAAGTAGAAGATACAGAACAGGAGCTTTTGGTGGAGAGAGGAATAAATCAATATAAAACTCCCAAATGGTCATTTTTGGCAGTTAATTATTTGCAGGAAGTTTTTCTCTTTTAAATAAACCTTTCTTTTTTAAGATCATTAAACTAAAAAGCTAGCTTGTGACATTCAGAGAAGGGTGAAGAGGAGACTGGTTCTTGCAAGGGACAGCTGGTATGTAGAGGATATACCCGTTCTCTTGTGTGCCCCCAGCCGTATCCGCAGGTGGCTACTGTCGCTGTGCCTTACTGAATGAGGATCTGTGTAAATTCCCAAACATATGAACATCAATTCCTTTCTGTACAACAAGGGAGTATTTTCCCTTCTGCTTGGATTTTGTTTCCAGAGGCATCTGTGCATTTGCCCAATTCCTGCCCAGTGCTAGGAAGTATTTCCAATTAGACTTTATAATATTGAGGATGGCAATAATATTTATGCTATTTCAACAATACATAAAAATGTTCTTAGTTTCCTTTCCCAGAACTTGCTCACTGCACATGGGGTGATTTAGAAGTGTAAAGCTCCTGATTACATTGACAAAATAACACTGTTTGTTTCATAGTTTGTATTCATACGTATTGAAGTTTATGATACAAAAGCAGGTCCCTAGAATTTACCTCTGTTGGCAAGTGTAAACAATGGACAAATGAAGTTAATCGACCTAAGGAATGCATGAGGCCGTAGCAGAGATGAGATCATTACCAGTCCTGACTCCTAGACCATTATCCTTTCCACCTAACTGCACCGATAATAATCCATAATAAGCACCAGTGTCTTTACCCTCAAATACGTGCAGAATAATCTTAAGTTTGTTGTTACTTATTCAAATATTTAAATAAGAGAAATAAGCCTGTAACAGTCTCTGAGTCCTGAACTGGGAGAGGTGGGAATAGCCAGAGCTGCTCTCTGCAGAAGCATGAATGCAGAAGATAGAACAGGACCATTTTGCTTGCCCAGAGGGCTGGGAAAGCCTGAACACCCAAAGTAGAGGTTGGCCAGTTGCAAGGTAGCAGCACAGCTATTGCAGAAGCAGAAATATTGAAACACAGCAGCATGAAGACCAGAAGAAGTAGCGATAGTAACCTCTCTAGCACTTCCCCACTTGCTTCCGAGTCAGCTATCACCTGAGCATTCAGAGGTCTTCTCACCTTTCAAGTCTGAACAGCGTTTTCTCCACACTGTACTCTGCATGAGTACCATATAGTTTACACAAAGGTGTTTCATGCTATAAAGTAACTAGTATTTGAATTTCTCAGCTAAAAGTACCAGTCCATCCTGTCAATTTTATCAGATGAGCACTGCAGCTATTCCATTTTATTTATGAGGCTTTCTCTGATGCTTTCCTCAATAGTAGATGATTTTGCCTTCTGTCATCCCAGGGTTACCTAGCCCCACAGGGCCATTACAGTGTAAAATCAAAGAGCTATTCTTCTGTGTTTATCATTCTAAAAATGAATAAAAAGTACATGAAGTACAATTTGAAATCCTTCTTTCAAAAATGTCTGTTTTCCAGTAATGTCTAAATATATTCACAAATCTATACATGCTGTCCATGGCTCCAGGAATTGGGGGATTTCCTGACACTAAGCACTAATGCTAAGTGCATTAGTACTTAACACAGTGGGTGTGCCTGACCTGCCTGTGCCAAGGGATTAAACCAAATGCCACATTTCTGCTTACGTATGGCTCTGAGGTAGGATGTGAGGGGTGATGGGCTGAAGGGATGGCTAGAGGGACTTGGGCCTCTCCAGTCCCTTCCAGTATATCAGAAATGCATATATGGTTAAAAAGGCTGAAATGGTGATGTTCCCACTCCAAGGATCAGTACAGGTTGTTCTTTTGTATTTTGTTACCACATCATTGCAATCCAAACTCAAGCTAAACAATGTCAGTCACAGAGCCAAACCACCTTGGGCATACACAGACAAATAGCATTTTATATCAGAGTTTATCTTACAAGACTCTGACAGATTAAAAGTAGGGACTGATCATGTCTATAGGCTCAAACCTCCTAGACTTGGAAAGAACAGGTCCATCCTAGTAACTTGGCATAGCCCCAGCCTGCAAAATGTGGTCTTATTTGCCCCAAAACCCCCCAGTATACTGCATTTCCCTGTAAACCTCTCAGCTCCACAGGATAACAAGAAAATCTGACTTGTAACTCTTACTAACTTTAATAGAAAGTAATTATTGTCTGTGAATAACATTTACTTCATATGAAATATGTTATTTGCTGTCTTCAATTTCCCTTTAACATGGCCAGTGACCTACTTACCTGTGCAGAAATCCAACCCTGATTCATTCTTTGTTTCCTGGAGCTACCATGGGAAAGGTATGTTTTTGGCTTGATCCCAATATACAGTTGGAGCTGAATGCCACAGTAGATTTAAACATATTCATAGCATACAAACACGAATTCTTTAATTCTTTTGACTAATCTATTTCCTTGATTTCAGGGATGGTGAGGCAATTTGTTCACAAAAAAAGAGCAATACCTGCCTTTACCCACAGAAAGTGGTTCTCCAAGGGTACAAGAGAACGAAGGCTGCAGAACACTCATGGATATCTGCCATTTCGTCTAGTGCTTTTTGTGAGTTTTTTTCCGCAAACATTTCCAGCTATAATAGAGGAAGTGAAAACATGGGTCAAAATCTTTGTTCCACTGAAATAAGTTGCAAAACCTCAGTGATGCCAGGATTCCTCTCTGGATTTCCAAGAAGAATTTAGAATGACATCAAGCAAAGATTTATCCTGCAGTAGGGGCTGACAATAGATTACCAGAATTGCTTTAAGCCACAGCAGGAGAATGGTGAACAGGAACCAGATATTTAATGCAATTCAAGTATGTAAAGCGTATTTGTAGAGCAATGGATAACTGTGTGTAATTTTCCATTGATTCTCCATAATTTTCCATAGAGCTGTGCAGTTAGAAGCAGTTTACTAAGGGGTTGTGAAGGAATGCAGCCTTTTGCAAGTTGTCTATCTGCTGATACCACTCTAGGCTCTGCAGACGTATCTGTCACAGAAAAATTTAACATCGCAGAAGAACATGATGAAACTGGCCATACATAATAATTTCAGCAAAATTATCATTGATCTATACCTCCATAGAAGCTTTCAAAGAACAGAGCAGATTCCTGTAGAACATAGAACCATAAGAATATGTTCAGAGATGGAAATCTGCTGAGAGAAAACAAAGCCCAAACTCAGAGGAGACTTGAGTGTACATCTGATACAGTAGAACAAAAGTAAAGGAAAGAAGGGACCTTCTACTCTATGCTCGCAGATGCAAGCACAAGGAAAAGATTTCCTCAGCAAAGGAATCATAAGAATGATTTCATTAAAATGCAAAGAGGATTAGCTGTGCCACACCTTGGGAGCTGGAAACAGCCAACAGAGCCAGCATGGCCCTACAGAGCACCTTGCCGCTGCGTCCTGACAATGCTGGGTGGGTCTTACACAGGGAGGCAACAGGACAAACCGATCTCCAGGGACACGTTGCCTAGCCTGTTCCTCTCCCATGGGCATAAGGAGACTCTTTTCTACCTTCTCAACTTTTGTAAAAATTATACTCCCGACACGGTCTCCTCAGATTAGAACAAAAGAGTAATTGTTTTGAAATATGAATTTTTTTATATAATTTGAAATTTCCTAGAGAATGGAAATTCTGAATTTCTTTAGGTTCTACAGGACACTAGCAAAAGGCAGAGGTACAAAAAGCAGAGGTGCAGAAAGAAAGAAGATGCAAGCTGTGGACTGGATAATATAAATTGAGAAAACTCACCAAAATATATGCCTTAGAACTTTTCATAACAGAGACCTCATTATACCTAGAAAATTTGCTTCTGTCATGAAATACAAACTTTATAGAACATGCAATTGCAAAATTCTCTGAGCCCTATTTACTGCCTTTTGCTACAGACTATCTTGTCTGGTTTGAGTTCCTACTCCTAAGCAAAGTGAGACAGTATATTTTTTTTCATGAATACATGATCACATTGATATATTATTAAAACAAGCTAATCACTACTGTAGAAAGAAGTAATATAAAATAATTAATAAATAATTTGAAAGTAAGGAGCATATCCATATTTTACCACCCCTCATTCAACTACAACTAATAAACTTTATTAATCATCACTGTTGACCAGCTAGTGGCTAACCACTGTGTTACTTGAGACATCTCAGACCACATTTCAGAAATTTAAGAAAGACAACTCATGTTTCATGGAAGTAATTAGACAGGTCCAGTGGCTAATTATCTGGGAACATTGCAGGGATGATTGACTATCATTTACTTACTACAAGATGGGGTATATTTTTTCCAGAAATACATCTTGATGATGCATTTATACAAAAGATCAGCAGCACATTAACAGAGAGGTGAGAGCAGAGTGCTCAGCAAAGCAGTACTGAGCAAATGGCAGCCCTGGTGACAGCATCTAAATCTGAGTCTACCAAACACTATCAGTAACATTTGCAATCCCATCATAGCAATCTTGTCATTCAAATGTCCTCTCATCTTTGCACCACCTCAACCTTGCTCATTGGCAATTGTGCCACTAATTTCAACAGGGATAGGATTCTAATACAGTGATGTTAAAAGAGAAAAGATAATGATGGAGTCTTTTGGGAAAAGCCAAAGGGGAGATTTTCCATCCTCCAGAGGTGGGTTAATGCCATAGTGTAGGCCCTTTAGCACTGTGGAAGAGTCACTTCTTCTGAGGTGTGACCTCAGCATGCAGAACAAGATTTGGGTTTAAACTAAAATTTGCCTCAATGTATTTTGGAATTGCAACCACTTGCTCCCTATAATTTAATCTAAAAGCCACTCTCAGCTGAGAGTCAACAAAAATGTAAAGACCTGAAGGTGGTTTTGGCCAACAGTAAAACAGTTACATACTTTTCTTAATCAGCTGTCTGTTTATTACAAACTCCTGAAACTCAATTCAGTAATTTCAGATCCAAACCAATTCCCTTTGGAATTTTTTATACTAATTTCAATGCAACTTAGTTAGAAGCACCAGAGAACAGCTTGTTGTCTGATATTACTTTCTCCATCATTTCTGCAGGTGGCATACCAGCAAAGAAAAAATTTCAGACCAAATCACTCTTCCATCTGCTTCTTTTTTTTTTGTAGACATATAAGAACAACTTACTTATTTTACTCTTTCTACTTGATTGACATGTTCTGAGTGGGAGAAATATATACAGTAGCAGTTCACAATTATTTAATGACCAATTGAGAAATTAAAGAAAATTCATGATCTCTGAAAGAATTCCTGTCCCAAAAGATTAATAGTGCAAATGCTAATTACTTCCTTATTATTATTTTTGTATGTCAGAAGCATCTAGTGTCATTATTTTGCAGGCAAGTATCACTGACTGCTGCCATCCTTAATCCCAGTTCAGCCTTACTCAAGGCAAATCTTACATCCTTATTATTAGAAATTTGATTTAATAAAGGCAAGGTCAGCATTTCCCAGACAACCCATTTTTCACTCATCATTTTATATTTGTGTATGATCTATCTACATTAATAAAAAATTAAAAATGTTTATGAAGAGCAGATACTTGAATGGATCTCCATGTGTATGACACTACTATTTGTCATGGGTAACTTTATTTAATATTGTTATTGACACATTGTTATGTTAACAGACAAATTTATGCAAGCAAGAGAAAGACGTGTGGCTCATCTGCCACATCCAGTTCTCAACAATCCCTCAATGCATTCAGAGAGCCTCAATAAATTGATATCTCTCTATGGGCAAAATATTTCCACTATCAGAGATGCAAGAGTTTGCAGCTCACCAATGAAATGCAACCACCCATGTGGGGACTGCTCTGACTTTTGCCCAGATGTGACCCCAAACTTCTCATAATCACATGTAAAAACCCTGCTTCTGCTCTCAGGATGTGGCAAAAGTGAGTAATTTCAGTTATATGACTTCATGATATTTAGTTTACAATTCAGAGAAGTTAAGAGTACAGGGGGAGAGGGCGTCCTACAGAAACTTACAGACAGAGCAAAAATAGAAACCCAGCAGCAGCAGGGATCAGTTCTCACAGTGGTGATTTTGCCCCCCAAAGTGATTATAAGTCCATGGACTTCAATGCTGCTATTGAAGTTTATACTCTGAAAACAGAGGTGAAGAACATCTTCATGCAAGATTTTAATTAAAAACATAAATATAATTATATATTTTAATTTTGCATGTACAGTTTATCTGTGTACCTGCATGGCCAGAGAAGTACAATTTTCATGTATATTTTTATTCTATACTGATTAAATAAGGTATTGTTAATGAACAAAAAGTAGAAAAGGGTTTGCATTTCTTTTAAGAAATTTGGACATCTAGTTTTCTAAATGGATTTTTCTTTTAAGAATATTGAGTAAATTATTATAAGGTTGAAAAAATTGCCTATTCATTATTCAGGCTTTTACTTCAATGGTCAAATAAATCACTTCTTTCTTCAAACTGTCCTAATTGTCATGCCAGTGCAAGTACAAAATCTACTTACCTACTGGCAAATGCTCATGGCAGTTTTGTAAGGCTGAGTGATTCATTTGCAGTGTGGTATTCATATACCATAGATAGGCTTCATAAAACCTTCAATGATTATAGTTAATAAAAGTGAGCTCCCGTGACAGCAAAATACACTGAAGGTGAAATTACAGACTATGTATTGAGTGAGTAATGAATATGAAGCTAATTAAAATTCTACTATTTCCCACAAAAAATGGATACTGAAGTGTGATTCAGCCTTCCTAATCATAATTTAAAATATTATACACTGTATGTACAAATAAATCCTTAGGCGGCTTATTACCTACTTTATATAATGGGATAAATTTCACTCTTTTGAAACTTATGGACATTTTATCCTATTTCTAAAGATCAGCCATAATTTGGCAGGAAGGACAGAAAAAAGGACTCTAAATATCTATTTCTGAATATTTTCTAACCATTTCTCCTTCTTATATATGTCAATAACCAGCAACGAAGCTGGTGAAGGGGCTGGAGAACAGGCCTTATGAGAAGCGGCTGAGAGAGCTGGGGGTGCTTAGCCTTGGGAAGAGGAGGCTGAGAGGAGATCTCATTGCTCTCTACAGCTACCTGAGGGGAGGTTGTAGAGAGGAGGGAGTTGGCCTCTTCTCCCAAGTGACAGGGGACAGGACAAAAGGGAATGGCCACAAGCTTTGCCAGGGGAGATTTAGACTGGACATTAGGAAAAAAATTTTCACCTTCCCTGGAGGTGTTTAAGGCATGGGTGGACGAGGTGCTAAGGGGCATGGTTTAGTGTTTGATAGGAATGGTTGGACTCGATGATCCGGTGGGTCTCTTCCAACCTGGTTATTCTATGATTCTATGATTCTACGAATAAGACTGAATTAGCTGGGCTTGGCAAAAAGGAAAAAAAATCATGACTGAGCAAGTCATTTTAAGCCAACAATTTATTGGGTAGATTTTGCATCATTTTCTCTTTGAAAGTCTCAAGGTCTGTTAAACCTGGACATACAGGTCATATCATGTAGCTGAAAAATTTCCCAGACAGGTATGAAGATACCTCCTTGCATGGAGCTTTCTACCAAAAACTTCCTTTATGAACTCAGAAGGATGATATGGTAAATTCTTCCATTTCCTATCTGAACTTCATACATAGATACTGAAGAGGTAAATCGTAACAGTATGGAAGTGCTGCAACGCATTTTTGAGTCTTGGAAGCTCATACTTTTTCATTTCAAAATTAACTTCTTTTTACATTTTTCAACATTCAGTGAAATGTTTTCATAAGCATACCTGCCACAATTAAATTAAATTTAATTAACTTAAGAAGCTAAGATAAAATAGCTAAGATAATTTTATAGAAAATCAGCTGCAGCATTTGCACTGATCTAATTATCTGGAATTACTTGCCTTTTCCTGTTCAGGTAAAGCAAGCAACAGATATATGACAGCTTCCATCTTTGTGTAAATTGGACAGACTACCATCAAGCTGCCTGGGTTTTGCCCTGGAAACTGTGCTTATAAATAAAAGTATTCCAAAACATAGCAACGAGAACATTTTTTACACCCTTCATGGCAACATGCTAAGATGCTTAGCAGTGACTCAGAAAAGTGTGCAGAATGTGCACAATTCCTGGCTTAATGAATTACAAAATATTCATCTGTAAATTGTTTTGCTTAATCCTCTCATGCTGATCACATGACTAACATTAAATGCAAGTGTAATAAGCTTCAGCTGCCCACTGAATTAGGCTCTAGACTTAATAGTTATTTCAAAGGTACAACTCATGTTCTCAGCCCAGCTATTAAAAGCATGTGTGTCAGAATGGGAAAGAATAAACGTCTGGCCATAAATTCAGAAAAGCATGCTGTCAAAACCAACCTAAATCTAGAAAGGTGACAGAAGATAAAAACAGAGTTAAGAACATTGTAGCATCTGATTGGTAACAGCTTGGTTGATGTTTCTTTAATGTTGTGACCTTGTGGAGGCTTCAGAACCTGAATACTACTAAAGGGGCGCAGGACAAAATGAACTCAGATAGTTTCCCCTGTTGCTGCACACTGAGTGGTCCTTGTTACCATGACTTTGTCCCTGTTACCAAAGTCTGTTTGGTTACTAATCTGGCAATATACCCTGGAGTGCTCTGGAGGGGCCGATTTTAGGTAAAAAAAGTTAGGTTGCACATCTTGGGGCAAAAGTACCGATATGAACAGATCTGTCATGTTTTAAGCTTACAGTGGCATTGACCTCCATTTCACAGTAGTCACATCTCAGGGTATGGCAAAACAGTCAGTGTCTCTGGAGAGCCCTGGATGTCAGCACAGGTTCTCTTCACAATGCCAAGCTGCACCTTGGGTATAGAAAGAAACACTAAAGAGAAAGGAGTTTGCTAGGAAATACCTGTCTCATTCCAGCTCAGACCTCCTCCTCTCAAGTGACCAGCGGGTAATCCACACACACCCCATCAAATGACCCAGTTCTTTGACACACCTTCTGCTGAAACAACTTAAGGGCAGAGTTTAACAAATTAGGATGTTAGAAAACTTGGATGTCCATTTGCATTTAAACACTCTGACTTCTTAAACTGTTAGACATGGTACCTATCTAATGCAGAATCAGACTCCCACAAAAAATGTCTCCTCCCACAAAATATGTATCTTAGGAGTTACATAACGAAGCAGAACAATGCACAGAGGAAGATCTCCAGACGTCAAGAGGAATGATCACACATCAGCCCTCATTTCATCAAAAGTTAATTCAGGTCCCATTTGACTCTGAGGCGTTTACCCTGGGGCTGGACATTTCATGAAGGCAGAAAGGCTCCTTAGGCCTACATGCACCACCACAGCAGGAGTATGGGCGTCACGTCAGGCACAGTTATGTCTTTCTAATACTCTCCTAACTAATAATATACGTTCTACCTGGGATAGGTACTGGACTGCATTGGAAAATGGGAAACAATGTGAGAAGAATTGCCCAGATATTGCCCATAGTATCTGGAGTGCATTCATGCATGACAGATATTTTCACAAAATTGTTTCCCACACATAACTGAGCTACTGAAAGAATATTTCTAGAGTGATTACAATACTCTTCCCTTTATGGAGATGCACGAGCTGAACATGTATCCACTCTGCTCTTAATGAGTGTGACCCAGCAATCATTCCCAACCCCTCTCAATGATGTCTCTGCAAGGTTGGTGGTCAATTAACTACCATCTTCCTTCAATGCCACCACAGTCTTGTCAGTTAGTCAGTTGTTTTTAACTCTGATACTGGACAGAAAATGAGACAGGTATCAATGCTGAATCATCTGTGGATAATACTCTTTCATTCCTATAGATAACAGATGTCACTGAAATGACACAGTGACATCAGATATCCTTTCAGTGGTTTTCAGATCCCATACTTTAGACTATCTACATTACATTATAACACAACTGAAACTCTTAAGGCAGTTGACTTTTTACTGAAGGCTGAATGGTTACTTCTAATAAATGAGGACTGATCCTTTACTTTCAGATGTGTGGAACAGACATATTTTTGTTATGGTCACTGCTATACCAGGGGCTAGGATGAGGGAGTTCCTAGGTGGAAGATGTGGCTGTGACCACTTGAAAAATGCAGCTGTATCACTGCTGTGGAAGCCTCTACCTGTGACTGGGATCCAAACAGATATGTAAAACAACTTTCCTTTTACTTCCTATGTAATGCATACAGGTGTGTTACACTAAATGCGTTTTCTGTACTAACATCCCATTATGGCGTTTTCTGTACTAACATCCCATTATGGCATTTTCTGTACTAACATCCCTTTATGACATTTTCTTTCCTAACATCCCTTTATGACATTTTCTTTCATGCACATTACACTAATGAGAATTTTCTTGTCTTTAGTTTGTATCATCTAAAAAAGGGACAAAGAATAAACCCAAATGCTGTTCTTTTGCTGAGCTGGTTGTTTTTTACATACTGCAATATTTTGCAGTATCTTCTGAGAAAAAAATAAGCAGAGAAGTTCAATTTCCTAAGCGAGATTGTCTTAATTTTGCCAAACCTGCAAGAATTACATTCTTTGGTCACAGTCCTTATTTTCCCTCTGAATTTACTGTCTCATAATAGTATAAATTTGGCAAGAACAATTTGGTGAAAACCAAACACTTGAATTTCTGCTCACCTTGCCAGTTGCCCTGCCCTTTGCCAATAACAAAAGGTTTTAAGATAGAAACTGGACTATTTAACCTTCATTAATCATTCATACTGTTCAAACACATCATCCAGTAACTGAAGAGGGGTTAATGGTAGCTAAGCTTGAGGCTGTTGTCAAAAGTAGGTTTAACTTTCTATGAACTCACTGGACACAAAGAATGCAGCCTGCTCACTATTCTGAATGTCACCAGCTCGAAGCAAACTGATGACTACTAATGGTAATTAAATACCTCTGCAGCTATTTGTACCAATAACAAAGAGTTACTGTCAGAACTTGAATGAGGTCCATCTGCCCATTTTTAAAGAATGTTAACTTTCTGTAAGTGGTAAAGCAGATGGCAACCCAAAAAGGGGAGACAAAAATCAAAGTTCTGTATCATAGCCCCTCTCTGGACCTGCTCTGGATTCCCTAGTGTTTCTCGACAGACACAGAAGAAGATTTCCACACAGATCTATTGTTTCATGGCAGATGATTTTTCCCACTGTTTCATTTTACCACAGGTTATAAATCCTCAGACCCAGTGAGATGATAGGGAAGGGCCATTCTGTTGCAGCTTTGTCCATCCTCACTTTGCCATGGGCATATAACATGGTGTTGGTTATACTGGAATAGAGGAAGAAGCTTCCCAGGATGAACACTTAGCTACTTGTCTGTCTTTCTTGGTAGGCCGCAAACTGTACAAGGGACACTTGCACGGCAAAGGTTTCTCCAAATTAGTCCTATACACTTTTATTAACATCCTTGACTGTCATGACATTTGTGAGTAGAGATGGAAAAGAGCTTTTTTTCTCTGTAATTTTAAAATTATACTATGCGTTGTTCTAAAATCTACCAGCCTAGCACTTATGTCCAGTTCAGGATAATAATTTAGACTGAATCCTTCTAGGTTTGTCCAGTTCATTGCATTTGCAGACAAATTAAACCTTCCACAATTCAGTGGCTCTTTATATTGTTTCAATAGGCAGTCTTAGAATGGTTTGGGGTGGAAGAAGCCTTAAAGATCGTTTAGTTCCAACATCTTCCACTAGATTAGGTTGCTCAAAGCTTTGATGAGGATAGACTGTTTCCTACTGTAGAACAAACACTTTATCCAAGTAAATCCTTGGTGACAGCAGTTGGGGTATGATAGGGAAAGTCAAAACTTCAGCACCCATTTACTGTTCTTATCAAAACATGTATTACCAGACAAATTCATGCAAATCGGAGAAAACCACTTGTTTGACATGCCACATCTAATAATTCAACAATCGTACAGTGCATTCAGAGGTGCCTCAATAACCATCCATCTCTATGGGTGAAATACTGCCACTCTCTGTGCAACCATTTCCACATCTAGGATCAGGAGTGTCAGCTATGGCTCACCATTTTTCCTTCCTTCTATATGTCTCAAACTCTTTTTTATTGTCTCTGCGGGGTCACCTCAACAAAATTCTGTATAGATCCAGTATTTTCATGAAAACACATACTTCTTACCACCATTTTACAAATATAGCATCTGATTCCTCATTTTTTTTTTTAACTGTAGCAAATAATACTACTGGCTGCAACTACATTTTCTGCTTTCAGCCAGGCTTAGAAACAAAATAACTTCCTTCCTTTCATTTCAGCACCTTTACACTACATCCTTCCAATCCAGAGAAGTAGTAAAAAAAACCCCAAATATGTAAAATCACTGGTTTGGTTGCAAGAGTTTTATTTTCAAAAGGAGCAGAATTCCAATCACTACTTTAGATGGTCTTCACATTTCTTAAAATCCTGCCTTTTATATATATATATAATTATTCATACTTTTCCTTGCTATGTTTGAAGAATGGTTAAGAACTTTTTTCTCCTGAATTAGAAAGAATATATTAGAATAATATACGAAATTAAGTTCTGGAGCAGGGATAGACAGGAAAAACTTACAGCTAAAATTCTCTGATTTTGTAGCATCATTTTCAACATCTGAACCCTTGTTTCAAATGAAAAAAAACCAAAATGTTTTTTGGATCTAAATTCAGGAAGGCTCTGAGCATGACTTCTGTAATAGCCCTGTTGCTCTGGAGAAGTGAATCTCTTTGAGGTCAGTAGAACTATCACTGTACCCATAGTCATCTAGATAAGTATATGTCTTGCTGAATCAGGAACAGATACAGTGTCTTAAACACTGTGTCTACATTCTTACCTACCACTGGTTTTAAAATACATGTTTATGGGATGACAGAGGCTATTACCAAGTTATACCTGCTGAACGCTGCGATACCCTGCAAGTGGCCAGATATCCCCCTGTATCCATAGCTGCCCTTACAGGTGTGTGCTGCCTTCCTTCAAAATATACCAGGACACATATCTGAACTGGAGATGTACTCAACCCTTTTCTAACAGTTCATTTTGTCCACTAGGCTTACTGCAACTTCTTGAAACTGTTACTACATATACTCAATATGTTATCAATTTCATACTGACCAGTATAGTTTAAATTTATTTCTGTAGACAGCAAAGTTTATTTTATAATCAGATCAGAATATCCATGATCGTATATTGCAAATCCTTTTGCCATGTCAAATTTGTTCAAAAGCAGCTTATGGGAGCAACACTTGGATCTACATTAATACTGCCAGATTTTGTACTGTAGGTCCACTACGCCCTTGCAGACTGGCAGAAATCATTGAGCTAACATTAAACTAGGGTGAGACTGTATAAGCACAAAAGCTTCATTATTTCACCTAAATGGACTGGAAGTAAACTGAAGCAATTTCCAAGTGTTGGCTGCTCTGATGAAGAGAAGGAATGTACAAGGTAGATAGGCTACTGACTTCATAAACCATTCATTTTACAACAGACTTTTTTCATCACTGTTTGCATTTGAGTTATCTTACTGACTACTGTGCTGTCTACTTCTAATACAGGCGCAGCAATATAAAACATGCTAAGGTTTTCAGCTCTTCTGGTGAAATAAATACTCATCCATATAGTCACCTGGCTTCTCAGGGTGGAAAGCAGCTGGGGCCTGACTGATTTTCACTGACCTTCAAGTGTGGACTTCATGGATCTCATCCTCAACTATTTTCCAGAGGACGGCTCACTCCTCCCCAGCCAGCTTGCTGTGGCAAAGGTGGTGTCTGAGGCTATAACAGGCCCATAACCTCTGAGCACTTCACAGGCCTCACTACACTGCACGTTGAGACTACTCAGGATTTCAGAGACATAAGCTGGTGAGAGCTCAGACCCTACTACTTCAAAAAGACCCCCCCAGGCAGTAGAACTAAAGGAGACTCACACTTCACATGCACTGAAGCACAGCTGACTTTCCACCCAGGAAAGTGCAAAATAATTTTTTAAAAGTTAACTTTTTGAACATCACCAAAGGTTCATTTTTGAGATCACACTGAGCTCCCTGTGAAGATCTGGGCAGCTTCATATCCTAGCTTGCAGTATCACAGTAAATCGTTACTAAGCAGATAATGATCCAAAAGGAGAAGCACATCCTTCTCCTGCACTGACGTCAGGAAAACATATTGAAATGTCAGACTGCAGGTGTTATATGTCTGATCCTGCAAATAATTGCTCCAGAATTAGCACCATATTCTTATTGAACTTACAGTCATTCTGCAGCAAAAGACATTTTGTGGATCTGTGAATATCACAAGCAACTCACTGCCTTCCATCTGTGGGCCACGGCTGATGTGTGAAAGAGAAACTGAGGACACTCTTGCCTGCATGAATGTTGAGTTGAAAGGAGGAGTCACAGCTCTACAAATTTCAGAAGATGTATTTCTCCTCAGGTCCGTAACCTTTCCCTGTGAGGGGCTGGGAAGGATAAAAACAAACCAACACTCCAGAAAACTAAAGCTGTAGACTTTTCTCTATCACCTCTTCCTTGGGTAACCAATCATATAAAATTTTCACATTGATTTCCTTGATTAACCAACTCAAATACCATCTGGATAGCTGTGAAGCCGTAACGTAACAAAGGCACGTGCCAGCCAGACACAAAGTGGCCAAATGAAGTTACAGAACTACTTCTTTACCTAATGATTTCTCCCTGTGATTAGATGGATTAATGTGTTGATAGGCATTTGTTTCATTAGGAACAAACTGGTGATTTGTCTGCAGGATCTGTACTCATAGTGCTCCTGAATGGCTTTTGAAGCTCATTTGCAAAGCTGTCAGGCTCAATGCAGGTAATATTGTGTTTGATATTGTTTTTGCTGGTAGAGATTTGTAGATTACATTTTTAATCCCTCTTTGAAGGAAAGAAGCATTTGTTGTCTGTTTAAGAAAAGTGAACTTGTTAGACAACATGTTTTATGATGACAGAGAAGAGCAAATACACAATGTTTTTTCCCTCTGGGATCCCAAGTGAATGATGAAACTTTTTCCTCTGGATTGGGAAAAATAAGCAAACACATTCCCTACAGTAACAATGAGAAACTCACCACCACATAGTTTACAAGAGCTCTGCTCATCTTCACACTGCTTTTTATCTCATTATGCTGCAATGTTAGTTGTACTTTAGTCTATAAATTCTCGACAGCATCAAGAGATAAGGAACCATTGCTTAAATTGCACCTGACATTTCAAATAATATACCCATGCTTAACTAGAGATTGACATAACATACTAAACCCAAATATGTAACTTGATCCTCTAATGAAACATCTAAAATTTATAAAACAAGTTGATGTTATTTCCTCTGATTTTTTTATACAGGTCTACTGACCTTCTCAGTGCCAAGGACAGCTTCCTTTTAGTTTGTCCAGCTTTTCAGAATTTAAGGTATCATCATTTGTCACCACTGCTATTGTTATTCTACTGATCACATATTTGAGATCGGAAAGTGACTTAAGGCATTTTGACTTGTATGCAAGTCCTGTGTGCCTGGAATTATTTCCCCTTTTCCCAACTACTTTACCTGGTCTGACCAAAGGTGTCACCTCTCCCTAAATACACTGCTTCTCCAATACCTTTAGACTAACAATGCAACATAGATGCAAATCTACAGGCAATTTCACTTTCAAAATACTCAGATGCCTAAGCTTCTAATGATGTCATAGCATGCACGAAGAATGTTATTTCAAGAACAACTTTTAAGACATTTGCAAAATAGTTCTGCTCTATTTGAAAAAATAAAAATGGGCTTCTGCCATGTTTATTTTATCAACTTGCTTTTTGGAATTTTAACATTTCACTAAAAATAACCACTTCCAAAATCAGAGTTGCAAGGTTATACAATGTGAATAGCCTTCTGATACCAAGTGTCAAGCAATGAGCAGAAAAAAACAGGGAGAGAGTACAAATAAGGAATAGAACTACTTGCCTCAGGAGCAGGACAGGAAATCCAATTGGAAAAACAAACAGAAGAGGAAAATCAACAAAGAATTAAACAAAGGATACATGTGGCTGCCCTACCCAGCCTTTGATAGTTCACCTGGCCCCCACCTGCCTGATCTCTGAACTAGGTTCAGAAGTTTCAGGCATCTGCTCTTCAAAAAGTCATTGTAGGTGTGTGTTTGGGCTCCCTGACTGGTTGCATGCAGCCTAAGAAACATTTCATACAGAAGTACAAAGTCAGACAATGATAATGCAGATAGAAAAAAGTCAAATGAGGTGAGGGAAGTATTCTTGCAATGAAAGAAAAGGCTGGACTAGAAGCATTTACCCTGGTCATAAAAATAATATGCTTCATTTTTGACAGATGAGATGATGTACTTGCAAGACCTATTAGCAAAGGAACATATAAAATGGTGAATCATTTCTTGTGTAGTCCCAGCACAAACTGCATGGACATGTTCTACCCACAGGTGCAAAGTTGCTAATTGATGCCACTACTGAGCTTGCCATGTTCATTTCTGAACAACTCCCCCGACAACAAAATGACATTTTTCCTCAAAACATCCAAGCAACTAATAACAATCATGCAGAAGTCAATGCTGAAGAATGAGTAACACCACACAGATTTGTCAGCTGTGTTTGTATTTCTCACTCTGTATGAAGAGCTGACCTTTTACGTAAAACAAAATAATAGAGATAACCTATGTCACAGACAATAGCAGGACAGGTTTTCCTGCCTGTTTGTCTTCTCTGCCATTGTTAGAGAATGGACCTCAAGAGATGGAGATAGGTAGTACAGTGTCCATTGCCCACTTTGTCCTTTTACCTCCTTTCTCTTTTTATAACACGACACTAAGTAAAAACAATGGCTATAAAGACAACAGGTATTTCAGTAAGAGATGAACAAGTGACCGCAAGACATCTTTCAAATCAAGTCTTCTGAGCTATCACATCATGAGAAAAGGCATTTCACAGAAAGCTTCAAATCCAGGACTCTGCATATACCTATGAAATTTATAGCACATTGAGTTACCTAATGAACTTGCAGAGACCCTGGCAGTAGAGTTAAGTCACCTGACTTTAAGCCCATAATTCAGTTAGAAAATTTCAGTTATCTCTTTATAATCATAGGTTTCTCCGCAGAATAAGTCAAGGCACTGAAGTCCTGCTCCATAGGGTCAGTCAGAAACTGCAGTCAGAGCAGGGAAAAACAACTAACTTAGCTTACTGAGAGAGGTGCCTAAAGTTGGGGTATAAATACCTTCCCTAGGTCAGGAACTTCTAGAAGTGGATTGCTGGAGCCATTAATTCTAATAAAATGACAGCCTTGAGTTCTTATTGTTACTTGCTATTCAGTATATAAGATTATTCACCTTTCACTCCTAGGATTTAGTGGAGGTTGCTTTGTTTTTTCTATGGACAAGAATTTTGTCTTTCCTAAGTCTGCCCCAACTTTTGCTACAAATTAAGATGAAGAGCTCTCTGGCTGCAGAAAATCACTTTGGATGGAGATTGAAAAGACCTTGTACCGTTCCCAAAGTAAGAAATTTACATCTCCTTGCACCAGCCAGCACTGAAGAAAACCTTCTCGAAGAAAGACAAATTTCAAGTGATGCAGACTGCAGAAGAGAGAGATCTCTGTTGTAATGCACAGGTTCAATGACATGCATTGCAGCAGAGATCTCTCAGACAAAATCCATAAGAAAAGAGAATTTCCTCTTCTCCCTGTTTCTACTCACGTCATTAGATTGCAGCTAGCTGGACGTGAAATGGAGGAAATGTCATTATCTCACTTTACAGACACACAGTCAAGTGAAAGGTGCAGGGTTACACAAAAACACAGTACAGGCAGAGCTACACCTTGGAGACTGACAACCATGCTCTAAGTACTGGATTGTTTCTCCTCTTCTGAATTCTCCTGGACCTCTACCTGCCCTTGCACAGCAACACTTAATGGCACACACTAAAACGACCAGTACAATGCAAGTCTCAAAGCCTTTGCTGTCTCTGCAGAACAAAATATCCTGAAAGCAGCAAGAAGAAATCATGTCAGGCTTGCCTCTAAGCTGGCTGAAATGCGATGATAAAACACAACAGTATTTTTATATATACTTTAAGGAGCACAAGGGATTGCCACTCCTTCCAAACAACACTTGCTCCTGGCAATTTCTCAAGCACAGTGAGCATGACCATTAATCAGCACTTTGTGCATAAGATAACACGAAGAAAGCTTTGGTCATGTTACTGTCATGACCAGTGCTTTGGAGGGATCCTTGAATACGGCTATGTCTCTTGTTGGTTAATAAGGGCTTTGGGAAGTTGCTCATTTTGGCTGGTACAAAACCAAACTGACAGAATGGAAAGCTTCCTCCTTTAGCTGAAAAGCTCTGTCTAAGCAAAAGGTTGCTTCATGTTTGACACTGTTTAGCTAAGTGTGGCAATGAGTGAAGTTTTCCTCCCCTTTACAGAGCTTGGTATTTAGATTTGCTCTCTTTTGTACTAAAAATAACAAAGGGAGTATTTTGAAGAAATCAGAATAGATGAATTGATACATTATTGATAGAAGCTTCAAGCAGCCTGCCACTCTATTTTGTAATGTGGTTGAATCTCAATTTTTAATGAAGCAACCTATGAAAATCTGATGGGGTGAAAAACATGACCTTTCAATGATACTGTACACAAATGTTCCCATCACATAGCTGAACTGCCCTCTTTCACATCCCATCAGAGTTTTACCTCAACTTGACCCTGCAGTTTACAAGCAAAAGAAACAATACCCTGACTCAGACAGGAAAGGTGGCATTAGAGAGATGCACAACTCTGAAAGAGGACTAAACAAACTGGCCTTTTCTCCTATTGTGAAGCGTTTCCATCATGCATATACTGACTAATACACCATCCTATTCGAAACACACCCCCAATTCATTGAGAACACAATTTCTAAAACATTATTTCTCAAGAAAAATCCATAGAACTCATACTATTAAGTGCATCAAGAGCAAAATAGCATGTGAAGGAGATACACTGAATACCCAGAAAAGACCAGCAGGAGCAGCTTTTAAAAACATGATTGTGGAATTAAGAAAAGCCAGTTCTGGAGCATTTGTTCTCAATGACACAATAACAGAGAACTTTTGTTCAACTGTCTTGGTGTGTTTTTTTTTTTTTAATGTGGCTAATTCTTTGTCTAAAATAACTATTCATTGTCATTTTGACTGTGATTCCTTATTTCCTATGGCTGTGATAACATCCTCAAGCTGTTGTAAGAGAAACTGCTCTTCCTTCCTCTCTGCCCATTTCTCAAACCTAGAAAGAAAGCACATATAAATAAAACTCTTTCATTCAATCACCTTCTAATTTGAAAATGAACAAATATGTGCTTCTATTTACCAAAATACTGATACTTCCATTAGGAAGATCAGATGATTTATAGTTGATGTCCTGTAAACAAAATGGCATAAAGTAAGATTGATGATAAAAAAGTGACTTTCAGGGGGTTATGTTCAAGGGTTCACGACTCAGAATAAGGAAAAAAATGGAAAATGCTTCCATAAAAATTAATTGCAACAATGCACCAGTTGTAACATATGTTCACATGCCAGGGAGACAAGCATAAATGTTTTAGCAATACAGTATGTAAAAAAAGAAGCTTATTAACACACTTCACGGAGAATGTTAAGTCATGAATACAGTCTTCTATATACTAACAGCCAGATTTTTCCCTGGCATTCATGAATCAAGCCTAATGAAGGCAATGGAGTAACACCTGCAGACTCCAAGGGGAAACATAACATACAGAGCTCTCTACCTGCCCAGACAAACTTCCCTTATTCAGTTCATGTTGTCAGAGGCATCATGGGTTAGTATCACAGGAAAATATTGCTGATCTGTTTTCAGTGTAATTTTTAGCTCTTGAATGAACATTTTTTAATCCCTTGACTTATATCACATTTCTGAATGGAACTGTATGTTTCCATATTGTGCCACTACTTAGAGAAAAATTAGAAATAATATGGAGCTTCATAAGTGAAGTTGTTAAGGTACAATGACAAGATACTATGACCCTCCCATATTATTATTCATGAGTGTGAAAAGATATTCCTAACATATTACTTAAAGAGCATCACTTGTTAGCAGTAACTACTTCACAACAGAGGATAATCACTTTCACAAAGGAAGAACAAGGAAAAGGGGAAAAGATATAAAAGACTGGAACAATACTTGTCACTGGAGAAAAAATAAGAAAGAAAATGTCAAAATTAGAGCCTTTATCTCCTTTGAGTTATACCACTGTAAATCCACCAAGAGCAGAGGGACTTTTGCTAGGTGTTGCATTGAGAAATCACCTGGCTCTCCAAAGTGACCTACATTCAAAGTCATGCTTAATCACAAGACCCCTCTTCTTGCCAGACTTCTGAGCTCAGTCCCAGCAGAGTATCTTTTCTTACTCCAATTTGTTATAACCACTACACTTATTTTCCTCTTTGGTTGGAATTCACACCTATCTCTTTTTAAATATTAAGCACCAAATTAAAACTTGTGTTTTGCTGCCTAGCAGAATGGAAGAATGACCTTGTGATTCAAAACTCTGGGTTTAATTCCTCATTTCAACATAAGATCCTTGCATGACTTGAGACAAATCACTTATCAAATCTCTCTTCAATTACTTTTCATAAACTGAGGATAAATTATTATGTTATCCATATGAATGTGCCATAATGCTTTGCACAACCTCTAGCTGCCCAGTACAATGGTATCTCAAACACAGTGGCAGGATGCAATGAAGACTTGAATACCCTTACAGGAAGTTGTCCCTTGCTAGAAAGCTTATGCCTGCCACAAAATCAGTTTATATTATTCCTGTTAACCAGAAGGCAATAACATTTACAAAGACCCTCAAACCCACTGGAACAGGTGGAGCAAGATGGGCTGTACACATACAACCATTTGGGTACAACTAAGTGCTTTGTTTTTAGCAAGGGGCTCCACCATTTGATATGGCCCATGAGCACTAGAATGTTACAGTAACAAAAGTTGGCTCAAGTTTGAAATAAATCTCACCAGAAATGGCCTCTAAGGGAAAATCTGTATTCTCTAAAAACCTCAGTGCAAACCTTGGGCTGTTCCTACAGCCCATGCCCTCTGTGACTGACATGGGACTACCTCCTGGGATAATGTGCGGTGGCATGGACAACTGAACATGAGCAAGGGCTGTGGGGTGAACAATGACGCTCCGAAAGCCTGAGGTCTGGGATTTCCTCCCCCCTCCAGATGCTTTCAGAGGGTTAACTTTCTCACAATCAGATAAGATATTGGGACAATCTAGCATTTCAAGTCCACAGTCTGCCCAGCAGCTTGAAGTGAGGGAGTTAAGCATGATGCCCCTGATAATTTGTGTGTTTCTCATGCAGTTCTGTTTACCTTGGAGAATAGCTCAGATTCATGTGGTGGCTCATCTGTTTGTTTCCCAGGAGTGTCCTCCTCATCAGGTACAAATGACTTGTTGTTTCCCCGTCCTGTCTGCCTCCTTGGTGACGGATAGATGAGAACCGTTCCCTGTGCTCTGGGACTCTAATGTGATCTGGGTCGTGCTTGTGGCAAGCAGGAGTGGAGTGGGAGGGGGGAGAGGAGTGCAGAGAAGGGGCAGTTAACACTATGAGAACTAAAATCTCTTTGTAGACGAGCGTGTTTGTGTGCATTTCCAGCCTAACTGCAATTCACTGCCAGCTGCTTCACCATCGCTGAGTCAGGGGAACAATGGCTCAGGAGCAACACTGGCAGAAAACAGAGTTCTAAAAATAGATCTTTGGAGGGATAAAATCAGGAGGGGGCAAAATTTTGCGAAAACATTATTTGATTGGTTTTAGTATAGGTTAATTTTCTGCAGAGTAGAAAGTCATCATGTTTATTGCCTTGGACTGTATGAGCCCTCCTTAAGGCCTAATTGTGCCCTCACTCAGAGGTAAATGATGAGTCACCAATCCATTCCTTTTACCTATTTACATTTACAGTTATGCAACATATTAGCTGAGTCACAGTCCACTGGTTTGCTGAATGCCTGCCTAATGACAAAAGAAGCAATCGTATTTATAAAGCTAGCATATATTCCCTTTCACTTTTTCTTTAGAAACTCATTTTTGTAGGCAGTCTTAATTTGGCAGTTACACTACAGCAGGGATCACATGAGCATTTTTTCTTTTGATTCACATAGTTTCAGATGCCCTGAACTCCATTCAGAATCAACTCCATGCACAGAGAAGCCAAGTTTCACCAGGACTATGATGGAAATCACATGTTTCTGGGAACATCAGAGCTTCTACAGAAAACCTTAAACTGACCCCATTTCTGTCAAACCTGGCTAGGGATTCATCATAAAAGTTCACAAATTCCTTAACAAACCTCAGGAAAAACTCAGTCTTGGTTCTTAATGACATCCACATGAGTCACGTTGCTGACAGCAGAGGCAGCAGGATTGGGATCCCAGTTAATTAACCTCCATGTTTTACACTGTGTGCAGAAAATGTTTCACACAATTCCACTTGTCTCAATCAACTGGCTCAATTAATAAAAACAGGTCTGGGAAGATGCTCCCACTGGATTTTTGGCAGCATCTTTGGCTTGCCTGCTTTCTCTACTTGTGTGACTAGAAGGAAATCCTGTTGATTTCATTTTCATTTTTCTCTCTCTCGCAAATTGAGCATAGAATCTATGATTTTCCATCATTTCCACTTAGATAGAAATATGTTGTGAAAGGTAATTTTATTGCAGAGAAATAATCTTCCTAATGTCAGCCATTATTTCACTCTTAGTGTGACAACTAGGGTAAGTGTTGGAAATCACTGTATGTTTCAGCTAAAGTATCTTGACAACACAAACGAAGAAGAAAAAGCTAGTCTTTTTGTTAATGAAAACTGCACTGTTATTTTGGTCTATAATGGAGAGATTCATGTAAATGATTGCCTGTCGTCTATACTAAAGAAAAATAGCAAAAAAAAAAAATCAGCAAGCAGAAGTGGTTTCCTTCCTTCCCCTTTGAATTTGCTCTTAGCATCTTTACTATAATCAGCCCTTTCACAACATTTTACCCCTGATATAATGCTCAGAGTCTCTTTTAGTAAAATAAATTAAACCCCATCACCAGATCAGGGCGACCAGCTTTACAATAACTAGGGAAACTGCTGAAATTTTAGCCTTTAACTGTTATGAGTAAACATTATTCTGTTTGTAGATCTATAAGCATTTGGCATGTAATATTACGCAGTAAAACAATCCTAGCCCATGCCTCTATCATTAACACAACCACCTGTATGTCAATGCAGAGTGGTGGATTCCTTCTTTTGGGGATGCAGGGACAGATCATATCTCCTACTGCTAATACTCCTCAGGGCTCTTCTGCAATGCTACATTTCTCGCCTTCCTTTATGGTGCCTGCAGACAAAAGGGCTGTCCTACTATTACGGCAGTGCAAAATTCAAGTTCAGAGACAGGGAAAAAGAATCATGTTAATAAAGATGCATTATTTGATGAGTTTTGCCCAACTTGAAAGTTGGATAAAGAAGAAATTTTTCAGTTCTTTAGCAGCCTGTTCAACCTACATCCCTAGTGAACAAGGAAAATTTTGCTAACTCCCTAAACCAGTTTTAAATTGGCTTTAGCAATCAGGTCTGCAAAGTCCAAACAGCAGAGAGGGTTGCAAGAAAACTGAAGCCGTAAGTGGGCTGCTGTCAGTGAGTAAAACAGAACATAGCAGTATCTTCAGTAAAGATGCTTCAGTATCTTAGAGCTCTGTCTACTTTCTTTGGCAACTACTGATCTCAGTAATATATTAATTTCTTTAAATTCTAGGTCATCCAATCTGCCCTTTGCAATCATATTACAATCTCTTAAATTTATGCTTTGCATTCAACAGAGAATTTCTGATGAAGATTTCCAGCCTGATTTTCTAGCTATCCAGAAACACCAGACAGTGTTTCAGCAGATGGAATATGTGAAATTTCTGCTTCTCAAATTTATAGATTGAGATGATGAATGCTGGTATTACATTTGGGCAAAGCTTGCTCACACAAGTGAGCTTTTCTGATGGAAATAGCTTCATTTAAGAAGGAGCGAGCAAAGAATTTGCCGAACTGGATGAGAATTCCCTGAATCTATTCCTGGCACAGATCTAGCTTGCTTTTCACTGCCTGATGAAGGAAAAACAGGTAAAAACAAATTAAGGAACACTTCTAGAATTTTAAGAGACTGAGGGACACAGACTGATGGACAGCAGTAACTCACTGCATTGCAGTTCTGTAGAACATTAAGAAGTCCTGAGGTCCTTGATTTCAGCAAAGTGATCCCTAGTTTCCCACTGTGGCAAAGATGGTCCTGAAGGTAAAAGTTTGACTCTACCTCTGCCTGAACACATAAATGGCTCCTGAGCTCAGGAATTTCCCATAGAAATAAGTTATAGCAGAGACTACTAAAGTTTGCCTCAGGCTATTTTCCAGCATCAACAGGCTGTATCTGTAGGGACATCTATCTAAATTGGAGGAGCCTTTTTAGCAAGAACATAACAATGAGGCACAAGAAACTTCCACTGAAGTGGGACATTCGGGGATGGCTGAGGCATCCCAGGGGTGCAGTCACTCATGGCCCATCATTCTGCCCATCCACCACACCCTGGCTTTAGGAGCCTGCCTGTGAACAGAGACCCTCTGCTCGCTGCCTGCCCAGAGTCTGATGCATGGAAATATAACTTACTTGCTCTCCTGCATATAACACAAACACCCCAGTTTGAAGGAAATTACAATCTTTGTTTGCAGTCCCTCAGACTTCCTCCCCTCCTTCTGCTGTAGTCAGCATTCCCATTCCCATGCCAAAGGTGCTCCTTCCCTCTCTCTTCTCTGACCTGCATTTTTCTCTCTCACTAGTTGTTGCAGTCCAAGCAATCAGCCTCAGATGGGGAGTCAATTCAGTCTTCCCACTAACTCTTCCACAGCACCAATTTTAGGGCTCAAGAGCCTCTGAACAGATCTATGAACCAGAAATTATAGCTACAGACAGATCAGCACCGACCCATGCTTGTCCACACATCATAGCCCAGTTCCCCTGCTGGGACAAAGGGGATAAGGATGATCAGCCTGTGAAACAATATTTGTATGTAACACAGAGCAACAGGGTGGAAAATTCTGAATTTGCACTAGAGGTGATTTACCATCAGTTTCCAATTTAATTGTCAGGAAGGCAGAGAGCAGGTGGCGAGTGGGCAATGGCCTGTGCACCAGGAACACAGGCAGCACGTGCCACATCGCTGCTACCTTGTGCAGAACAAGCATTCACTTCATAAAAACCCTCATGTTCTGTCCTCTTTGACATTAGGAATATGGTAGGAAAGTGGACCATTAAAATACGTTCTCATGGAGTTATTCAAAGAAAACACAGATTTAAAGTAAAACATCTTTCTTTCCAGAGACCTGCAAAAGCTGAGGCCTGGCCATGCCGCACTGTTTACTGGTGCAAACAACCCCACTTGTACCAGCAGTGAAAAACACAAAACAAGGATTAATGATTTTTCCTGCACAATTATGGCAAAAATTTAAACATTAATTTGTTCCTTCTTTGAATTAATGGCAAGTTTCCAGGTTTGGGTGAACCAGGCATTCTTTAGAGGTGAATTTAAACCTCATGCTGAGGCACTCCTGTGTGACAAAACCCAGCATGGACAATGGCAGATATATTCTGTACAGGAAAATCCTTGAGTGCTTAAATCAGCACTGAAAAAAAACTTTCCCAGGATATATACATTTCTGAGATTAAGTGGTATTTCATGAGGATTGCGTTTTTGTCGGAACTATAATACCAATAATCAGAACAAGCCTTTATAAACTGACCAGATCTGGAAATATATGGGTAAATCTTAGTTTTCCTATAAAATTAGATAAAGAAGGACAAAGGGAGCAAAGGCCTCAGCTGCCTTTGAAAATCCATGGCAATTAGGCAACCAGCATCATGCTTTGAAATGTCTTAATGTTTTTTCATCTTCTTAAGATTATTTTTTATATATATATTTTGGAAAACAGCCTTATTTACAAACCCTGCTCACAGGGAGGGCTGTGCTTCCTTCATATTAGGAGTACAGCAAATGCTCCAACATCACCCTCCCTGTCTGCCTGAAACTAAACATATTTCTGTTCAAGATCTTTACACTCAGGAGAGTTTACCCTGGAGTGTGTGAGGCAGCAGAGCATATTCACCTGTACAAAGGATTAATTCCATCCTCTGACACCAGCCAGCTCCTGCAACCCCTGTCAACTCAAGGCAATCCTGTTGTTTTAAGCTGCACTTGTAGGCACCCAATCTGCTAGAACTCACAAAAATTCCTATATGTGATGGCCAAAAACCCTAAAAGGGTTTGGGAACCCTTTTTAGGGACAAACAGGGGATTTAGGGACAAAGGATTATTATTAACTACTTGTTTATACAAAATCCAAGCTCATGAGCATACTCATCCATATACAATGGAATGTAATTGCAAGGAGCAATTGTCTTATTTTTTTCATGAGGCATGTCTGTGTGTGGGTGGATAATGAGAAAAGCAATTGGTTGGTTGGGCTTGGTAATAGAATACTTTACAGGTATGGCAAAAGCCCTAAAGCACAGTAGTTACCAAGGTCTGTCTGCTTTCCTTAGAGCAAAGTCTTGATAAGCCACCCAGAGAATTAAGAAGCAACCAACAGTGGTGGGCATCTGTGTGAATATTTAATGGAGGGACTATTTCAGGAAGGATATTTGTTCAGAATTTAACAGGGCAGTGATTTGGGCTGGGGATGTCTGGGTACTGCTGCAGTCTTATCAGCTGAAAATGTTGCAGTCTGCTAAGTGGGACCAGGAAAATAAACTAATTTTCACAGTAAATAATTTACTGCAATTTATTTGCTCAGCGTCATACAGGGGCTTGCCCGTTCAAACTTTACACTTGGGTAGTACTTTGTGGCCTTTGCAGAAACCACTACTGCAATTATGTAAATAAAAAAAGAGTGAGAAAGGGTTTGGGTTTTGTGGGTCTTTGTTTGTTTGTTTGTTTTTTGTTTGTTTGTTGGGGTTTTTTTCCCCCAGTATCAACCATTTTCTTTGCAGGAAAAACAAAGTTAACACGTTTGAAGGAAAGAGTTTGCAGATTCTTTTTAGAAAGTCTATTTATGAAGAAGGAAAACTTATTTTTCAAACCTATACTTAAACTTTATAAAGGACTGTTGCCTAAAACTAGCCATTTGTCTACTTTCTCATGCTAATGTCCTGTTTATAATTGACACCTTTACTGCCTACCACTATATCAATTTCACTTCCCCAGAGAAAGAAAAAACAGATCCTGTGACTAGTTCAGTGGACTGATAATCTAGCCTAATGCTGACAGATAAATGCACTAATTTTCTTCTGTGGTTGGCTCCACATTGCAGAGTAAATCTGCTTCTAACAACTGTCTCAATAGGCTCTGTAACCTGTCCAAAAGATGATGTCAAGTGCTACAAGGGCCTAGGGCTAATATGGCAGGTAAGAGTTACCGCTGGGATAAAGTTACAGGTGAGGTTTTGAATGAGAGGGTTACTTTAAATGAAAGCCTGGCTGGAAGTACAGATTACTTTTTTAAAAGTTGACAGATTAAAGGAATAAAGAGCAATTCATATAATTTGGAGGCCTGTGTCTTCTGTATGAAAATAAGTATCTTCTTACCAAAAATTAGCTAATGTATTGCAACCTCTAGGACACACAAAGATTTTGTATTTATTACACTGTGTAGTGGTGCACAGGAAAACATTATGCCTTGCCCTGCTTTTGCAGTAGCACAGTTTGGGTTCCTGTGGAGCAGCAGGACCATTCCTAACTCAGGAGCAGAGTACAAACCTCAACAGCATTCCTTGAGCATTGCAGGGTACTGGAGGGGACTGGTGCTTGCTTCCTATGTTGCAGGAAGGCTCCAGTGCAGACAGGTACCAGGGCTGAATCAAGATGCTGTGCAGCGCAGACATTGGTGATTATGTCAGTGACTCACAGATGTATAAACTACAGACATTTACGGAGAATCAGAGAACTCACTTTATTTTAGTTCCAATGTGGGAAGAAAAAGAAGTTAAAAACCATTAACTCCTTTTGTTTGTTTGTTTTTAATTACCTTCCAAATATTTGGGTCGTTTCTGAGAATATCAGCAGCATCTGCAGAGCCAGTAAGATGTCAGTGTTCTTTTGCTCTTATTAGTTTTCTTGTTGAATTCTACGATCACTATGCTGGTTGCTACCAAGGTATAGTATTTTAACGTTCATTTATCATTTTAACCAAAAGAGGAACTTTGGTGGACATTTATTGATTCTCTCTTCGGAAAAGATCACAAGCAATAGCTTTTTAAATAAAAAGGGTCTTTGGGTTACATGGATAACCCTGGCACTGAGGGATATGTATCTTACTCTGCTCTCATGTCTAAAATGTTCAATCAGCTCCCACTCCCCTAACCTGAAACAAAAATAAAACCTAATTTTAATCACATCTTTTTCTGCTGATTTTCCCTCCCCACCTCCTGACCTTTCCATGTGAAGAGGATCACGCAGAACGTTTCAGCTTTTCTTAGGCTAACTTTTGCTCACTTTGAATAGCACTTATATAGGTCAATAGCATCACTTCCCCTTTAGCCCCCCTCCCCATCACAGAAGAAATACAAGATCTGACCTCTTTAATACATCAGTTAACAGGACGCTTTTTTGTTTGTTTATGGTGGGGGAAGTTTAATATTTAAATGAAAAAAAATACTTAGGAGAGAAATTGACTTTGTAGTCTCTGCTTTTTTTTTCCTTCATATTTGTACAGCACCAAGCACAGCTGGCTTCAAGTCAGGCTGCTTAGTGCTACTTCAATACAAGTTACACTAACAGCTGGAGCACTCTGACAACAAACTACAAGATTACCGATGGTTGATCTGCTCTCACTAAAGAGCACATGGAAAAAACATGTAATATTATTAGCGTATACTACAGCATGCACAAAACCCCCATCTACATTGTAGATAAACTGTAGTTCAGTGTTTTCAATGCTGCAGAAAAATGCCTAAAGTCAAGTCAATATCTGAAAGCAATGGATCACCAGTCTGGTTATATTCTAATATCTTATTGTTATGGTCACAAGGATACAATAAAACATGTGTAGGAGCACACAAAGAGAAAATAGTCTTTGACTGCCACAAAGGTATACATATTTTGTGCAGTCTCTGAAATTTTATACAAGTGATACACGTTTATCTCTCCACCCACCCCCCTCCCCTCATCTTTTTTTTTCCCTTTTCTGAATGCTCCGCTTTCCTGAGCAGAAGCAGCTAAAATTTTTGGTAACATTTCAGGCTGCCTGCTTATCTTTTAATTCTGTATGACTATTCAGTGAACCCAATCCTGCTCCAGTTGAAGCCTAATGAGAGTTTGGGTATTGCGTTCCCTGGGAACTGGATTGAGCCTCCAACTGCTGACTTTGTAAGGCTTCAGCCATGCAAAACCCTGCTGGCACAAATACTCATAAGAGCAAAAATAAAAATTCTGCCCTTTTGAGGTATTTAACCCCAGCCCATTTGTTAATACAGTAGTTGAAAGGTGAAAAAGCACCCACTGACTCTGAAAAGTATGGAGACAGGTATCATTTTTTGGACTGTAATACCTCCACTAGCTCTTAGCTTTGGAAATATTCAGACATGAATCAATTTTGTCCCAAAAGAGAGTCCAAAAGAAAGAACCAGGAACTGCAACAAAGTCCTGCATTGTACTCTATAAAATACTTGTCAAGATTTTTCACTAGAGGGCACTACCACATCATCACCAAAATGCAGCAAGGACAAAGGACAAGAGTGGCCTGGTTGTTAAACTTGCACACTCTACGCAGGCTGCTTTATGGCTCGAGAAACAAATTCTAATTGCATCACAGAAATGATGTTTTTATATATATATATAGCAGTGGGACTTGGAAAACCGACCATATTATTAAACAGTTATTACATGGAGCCTTTGCACCGTATATTTCTGACTCTTTAAGCTGTAGGGCTCATTAAAAATAGTCCGCACTGAGTTAGCAGTTCTCATCAAAAACAATTCAAGGAGGTTGTATTTGGGAATTACGCTGCTGAATTAGCACAACAAATAAGGAATAATATGGGGCATAAGGCAAAGGAAACTTACACTTGGGCTGCTTCCTTTCTTTGTATTCAGTGCTGCTCACGGACACTCTGTCCAAATGAGGTTAGGGGAAGAGCCAAAAGTGGTAATCGGAAGGGGGAAAAAGGAAAAGAAATATAAGGGAACTATGCTTTTCTCCCAAAGTAGTTCTACTTGAAACAACCTGTGATAATTGCCTAGCTGTGTGTATTAAAATAAATGCACCTTACTGAAAAGAAGGTGAAAAAAGATTGAAACATTTCATGTTTAGGGAATTCTTTTAAAAAATTATTTTCTTTGATGGCTATACAATGCTTGTTCCACTCAGTATTGGAGGATAAATATAAACGACCATTTTCTTTCAATGGTTCTGTCTGAGAGAGAACACAGAGGTTGCTTTTGAGGTGAGTAGTTTTTAGTTTGAAAATGGTAGGTCCCCTGTTTCTCAATAAACTCTCTGCTTTATAGTCCATTCCTATGCACCAGAAAACTTCTCACTGACTTCTAGGGGAAATCTGGCTGCTCAGGAATGCGGGATTGGGCTCTGGAATGGCAATGCATACAGAGAACTTAACAATGCGCAAAAAATTAACCCTTCAATAGATCTAGTCACATGCTTAGAGCTATTCATGCATTACCCTGCTTCACACAGAAAACAGCAAGCAATGTATTTGTTAGATTACAAAATTATAAGCAAAAATGGTGAGGGGTTTTTGTTAGTTTTGGTGGGTTTTTTAAGCCGTATGGTTTGTCAAAACATCTAGCGTCTCAAGGCTTCATCTGATCTAAATCTGATTTCTGAAAGCTCTTGAAACTTGCATTCTTGTTTAGAGCTCAATCCAACTCCCTTTAGCCAGATAAGAATTCAGTCATTCATATTTTTAGTTAGAGGCAAGCCCATAATTATGAAGTCCCACTAAATTCCTGCACTGTGCTCAAAATGCTATCAGTACTTCATTAGTGAAACGTTATTGCTAAATTTAATTTTAAAACCAGTTTATTAAAATTATTTTAAATTACTTGCTTATGTCATCCATTAAATGGAATTGTACCCTACTAAAATAGTCTTATTTCAGCAGGGCTGGGAACAAAGCAGAGGTGTTTCTGACTTGGAGGCCTCCTGTGTCAGACAGCAGTGGACATCAACCAAAGTTTCTTATAAGATGTAGATAATATGGCAGCAAAGCAGGGTTAGAGAGTTGCCAGTGGGGCCACAGAATGTCTGAACTCTACAGAGTATTGCTGAGGAAAAGAACTTCAAGGCCAGATGTGTTAACCAGGAAGGGAGTCAGCAGCTGAGAGGGAATCTTGTGGCCAATGGGAATAAGTATCAGGCTTCACAAAAATCTCACTAAGATTTTCCATTATAGGAGTAGTAGCAGACACTTTGGCTATGGAGAAAGTGCAGCAGGGGTAATATTAAAAAAAAAAAAAAGTAACCAATTCCCAAGGTTTTGGCAATTGTATGTTTTCCTATTATGGGTTGTGGAAACCAAGCCCTGTGCAGACAAGCCTGGGAAGGGATGAGCGAACAGAATGCAATGTCTTTCCTACTATAAACAGATTGTTTTGCATTATGGCAGATTTAGGAACGTAAAATGTTCACTCTGTAGCTAGTTAAAGGCTTACCATAATTGCTTTCTTACTTCTATTGCTACAGAACTCCCTGTCCAACTGGTGGGTGTTGCTTGGTTTCCAGATTTGGTTTGCAGTGGAGTGCTGGAGATGGAAAGGAGGAGATCTGAGGACTGATCCTTAATACATGGTGTCACAGACATTCAGTGTTGTATGACAATTCATAACTTACTTAGTCCAGGGTGAGAACTTGCCTTAGAAATGCACACTTTCCAAAACATGAAAGTGAGTCTTCGCCTCCTCCCTTTCCAGGTAAGCAGCTGTTTGGGCAGCACAAGAAAATGAGACAGGGAAAAAACTAGCAAGACTGAAGCCAACAGCAAAACATCACTGCATGTGAGAGGATTTGGATTTTCACCCAAGACCATACTGGCTGAGTGCTGAAAATTGGGTAAATTCACTTTGTCTAGGCCTGCATCTCAAAAGCCAGAAACTGAGTGTTCTGCTGGGGCAAATATCATTCTGGAATAAGAAACCCAACCATTATCTATTATGTACCAGTGAGATACTTTGCCATCCAAGGTCAAAACTCTAGCTTCAGGCACCCAGGTATTTTGTGTGGAAAGACAGATGTAGGTACAAATTTAGTTACTAACTCACGTGTCAATATGGGATCGTCTCAAAGAGCAGAATCTAAACACTCCCAATATTTGGACAAGAATTCTACTTTGAGCTTGCAAGCAGGTCTGCATGTTCAAATGGATAGTCAAAGACAACCTGGTTTCTTTTGTCAGAGAACCACTTTCTTAACTCTGCTAGCTGCAGCGCTTCAGACTGTCTAACATTTCATGTGGTATCTTTTATTTAAACACTGAATTAAAGGGGAAAAGAAATCCTTAACCCAATATCTTTAAAAGGTTTTTTTTGTTTTTTGCAACTTTTCTGAAAAGACCACCAAATAATCAGTTGATGGGAGAAGGAAAAATATATTTAAGCAAGGAAAAACATGCTGCTACAGTAAAACTGTGTCACATTCTATTAATTCAGTTTTTCATTGTCTGATATTTCCAGGCACAGTGGGCTCTTTGGTAGACCTCTGAGCTCTGTTTTCTAACAGAGGCATAGCACAGGGTCTGTCAGGAAGAGGCAGTGCTCTCATTGTTATATACCTCAAAGAAACAATATAATCCTCATGCCTTCAGGAGGGCCAGGACTGAACCCCAAAACAACAGCCCTCTCTTCCTTTAAAAGGGTGAGCAAAGCTCAGTCAAAGCCTTGTTAGTGCATGCCTATGAATTATTCCTTTATTGTGTGGCTGATCACACTACATTAATATCATGGGCACATTCTGCTTTGTTAGTAATACTAAATTCCACTGTGGCACTAATGAAGAACCAGTCCTCATGTAAGACATGATATCTCCAGCATGTGTCTATTCTGCTAGGAAATAATTTCCTTTTGTCAGGAGTATTATGAGGTTATTAACCAGAAAATATTTAAAAACAAGGAGGAAAAAGTCTTTCTTTTCTGGAAGTTGCATGAACACACAGTAATATAATTCCAATAGAAACAAATGCATCTAGTCAATATTATGTATCCATCCTTGGTGTGTGAGCCAAGGAGGCACCAAGCCTTTTATAAGGCACTGTTTCAGAAGTTGGTTCTTTATCAGCAAAGAATGCAGCAAGGAAGGTTTTGGCTATCCTGGGTTCTATTCACAGCATTTTGCAAAGTTCACCTGTGTTGCATCATAGTTTATTCACTGGTTTAGATGAAATTGGCTCCTTCCTGGCTTGATATCAAATTTCATAGGTAGCAAAACCAAAAATAATAACAGGTTCACCTGTATTATTTTGGAAGCATCCCATGAGGCCAAAGGTAAGCCTGTGTCTCATCAGGTGGAGCAAGTGATTGCTGCACATCTCATTACTTAGCACTTCAAGAAAGCAATTTTTGCCTGGTTTCTCCACCCCCCACCCACATCACAATTGAGCATAATAGAGTCCAAAAGAAGCAGGAAAAAGAAGTCAAATTATAGCCAGATATGTTGAACTGAATTAAAACAGTGACCCACAAAATAAATTTCCTGAAGCTAACTTCTAGTTCAGCTTAAATAATATCTATCTACCTGAAGGAATGTCTCTCTAAGAGTGCACAATCCTCAATAACATCAGCAGTAGTGAAATGAATTATAAAGACTATGCAGGGTGAAAAAATGCCAAGTCTGATCTTTACCTATATCTTAGAAAAACCATTACCATCATTTTATGTTTCAGAGCAATGCAAATTCCACTCTGAATGTCTGAATGTTTTGACAAAGGTCAAAAGTGTAACTGGTACCACCAAACACATCCAGTTCTAATGCTCCTTTCCCCAGTTATTTTTGCACAAAATATCCAAGTTCTTCTGAAACAAAATTAATTCTAAAACTGATCCAAAGCTTTCTGGAGTCATCAGGATTCTCTTCACAGATTACAATCTTCTCAAGGCTCTTCAGTTTAGTCTGTTAAGTGGGTCATTAATATATTTTTTTCAATTAGAAGGGCTGATTTAGCACGCAGTTAAGGATTTGAGAACATGTACACAGAAACAAGTAGGATTTTCTAAAGTCCTCAATGCTGTCGAAGCTCTTCTTTCATTTAGGTCAGCAGAAATGCTAACACTAAGTGTTTTTTAAAATTCCTCCATGACGCTTAAATTTAGTCATGTTAATCCTTCAGTACTAGAAAAAGGCTACACATCTCCATAGAGGGCCTGATCCCTTTCCAGTGTACACATGAGTAATGTCATGTGCTTACCAGTCTTGGTAGGATTATTCCTCGGTGTCCACACTATCAAGAATAATTTATAGGAACCGCATGTCAAGAGGTGTTATTCATGACAGGCTCCTTGCATATATCATTCCTTACCGAGTCTATAATACCCCTTGCCATGTATGACTTGGGTTCATTATATTCCAAGCCATTTCTTTTTCCTTTATTATTATATCACTATGTGAAGTAAAACTCAATAATTTTAAATAAACTTGTGTATTCTACTTCACCAGTGCTGACAGACAAAATATCACACACTGCTTCTTCTGTTCAGATGTTACTATTCTCTCTCAGTTGCATAATCCTAACACAAAGTAGAGTATTTGAGGGTTTGTTTAAAATTATTTAGTTTCATTCTACTGCTACAAGTGGTGCTGACAGCAAAACCATTTGCTTGCCTAAAATAAAACGAAACATAAAGGGTTTCTTTTCTTGTATATGCAAAATTGTGCAGGCTACCTTACTGCATTTGTTAGTTTTACATGAGTAATCTCACTACTTCAAATTTCACTCCATTTCTACCAACTCAACAACAAATTTCTAGTATTATTACATACAAAACTGTAAATATTCAAGTGTTAGTAAACAGTTCCCACTGCTGTTCATTACTGATTTTATCATGGCTCATTTCTACCATCAAAGGCAAATTTGTCTTTCTTTTCCTTGATAACAGTCTACAGCAATCCAACAGGCAGAATTTAATCCCAGCTTGTCCAGGACAAAGATCAGTTTGAGAGGTCTACCATTTCTTAGAGGAAAATCATAGATGAGTGCAATAACTGGATGAAATCTTTCACACTTTCATAGTTATAACTAAAAAAGATGCCCAGCTGTTTATGAATTAGAGAGAAAGTTTAATTCAGCAGTTGCCCTAATCAGCAATGTTAAAATATTTTCTCCTGCAAATGAGAAAAACTCAGCCCTGGCTATTCCCCAAGGATGCTAATCTTTCTTCGACCACCACACCAGTCAAACAGGAAGATATCGACATACTGCAATGAAGAGGACAGTAGGTAAGTAATTTTTAAGATGTCATGCATGCAGACCCAGCTGCTCACCCATTATGGTTTTTAGTATTTGGCCCTCTGCCATCAGTTGACAGCCAAGAATAAAGCACACCATAAGGGTTAAATCACATCTGCTTATAGAGCAAACTTGCAGGCATATTGCAATGGTGGCCAAGAAAAGCAAGGGTGCAGGGAATTAGCCTTTTACTGTAATACTTGCAATAAGAAAATGGCAAGCTGATCATGAGGTAGTTCCTCCTAATCAGATGTCCAATAGTCTGCTTGTGAAACCCAGAATAGTTCTGCAGTACCACATTCTTGTCATATACTTGATTGGGGAAGGGGGTGTGTGTGTAATGTTTTTATTAAAAGTATGTGCTGTTGGGATAAAAATCAATCAGCCAATTCAACAGCTGTCTTTTGCCTAATACCCACTCTCTTTGTCTCAAAAATTAGCTTTTGCAAAGTGAGTACACTTTTGACAAAGACAGAACTTGAACAACTGGTAACATACACATATATATATTATCATAGCTTGATTTGGTTTTCTTATTTAATTTGCTAATCGCTTAATGTTTTATGCGGTGCTAAAAAAATTGAACAAAATACTTCAAGGGGACAAAGATCATCCGGAGAATATTATGGCTCCAGCCTAGATAATTGTGGGCTTTGGTGCCATAGAAAACTCTGTGGAAATATTAGTAGAGATGGAAGAATTTAGCCACTCTGCAACTGATTTTCTATACTCTACACAGGAAGCCCTCTAAACTGAGAAAAACCCAATGGGTGCTTACTTTCTGTCAGAAAGCATCTGATCAGAAAGATCTTATTCTGTGCACATTATTTCGTACAACACCTCAACTGACAGTCTCTGCCTTCCCCTCCTGCAGATTCAGAACAGTTACCCAAAGCACTGCTATGAGTCTTTATACAAAACAAAAATGCAAAACAAATTCAAACCCCTAAATGAACCCCATCAGTTCAGGATTACGTGAGAATGATGTTTCTTGACCAGGCTACTCTACTTTTGCAGATACTCAATTATATAAGACTATTAAATAGATAAAGAACATTCAGTTCACAATCACAGTCCCAGGTTACAATGGAAGGAGTAGTAATACAGACATCTGATATCAAGATAGGTACACACGGGTAACAAGAAGATGTGCTCTTGTGCTTACACATCCCATTCATCACTTATTGAAGAACACTCACAGAAGATCACATTGGCTTCTCATTAACATCAAGAGCCACTGAGCTCTCAGCACCTCACCCTTCCCTTTCCCTCTGCCACACAGCAAGGCAGACAGGCATGGATGCAAACTGATTGTTGATTTTTAAAGCCGAGCAGCAAGTTGCTGCCGTGTGGCTAGGAAATGGGTCTGAATTAACATCGCAATAACTGGAAATCCCATAAATGAGGCAAGCCACTTCTTCCTCTGCACAGCCAGCTCTGCCCTCACACCTGAAGGACTGGTGCTGGCAGTAAAGAAAGGCTATTTCCTTCTTAGCACAATTTGAACAAAGCTGTTTCTTCCAGTGGACTGCAGTCAGTCAGGTGACACCTTCCTTGTAGAAAGAGAAGAGTTCATCTGACTGCAGGAACCAGTGAAACCAGAAAAGCTGCAGAATGGGCAGTGGAAAACACTGCAATACCTCTGCTATGGTAACGGCCAACTACGACCACGTGCAATTAGGATGAAGAGGTCCTATACGACCAAACAGAGAGGCTTTATGGGGGGCTGGTTGAAAGAACACACACGGTAAATCAGTTCAGGAAAACATATTCATTTGTTGTTCAGAAGTAGATTCACAGCACAGTAAATATGAATTACTATTACTGTAACCATAAATTAATGTCCCCATTAAAATAACCTAAACCTTGGTAGTTCCAAAGAATTCAGAGCATTGAATAGCAGCAAATGTTAATTGTTAGATTAGGAATATTTTTGTCACAATAAAGAGGTGGGAGAAATTAGTGAATGAAAGGCTACAATATTCTGACTGTTGCTAACCTGTTCTAAGAATCCACAGGATCCAGAATCACTGAGACATATGAGAAAAATATGCACAAGAAACAGAGCCGTATTTAATCCTCACTTCTGTGACAGGCAGAGATCATGAGAGGAATGCCCTTAAATAAACAGGACCCATGTTGTTAAGATTCTCCCCTCACTCTAGGCCAGGTAAATCTCACAAGAGAAATGTGTGTGTTCTGAAAGCACTTGAGATTATATGAAGAACCAGAGAAAAAGTAAAAACTACACTGATCCAAAAAGACACAGAGGCAGAAAACAGCATTAATGTTTCTGTGGCTGCAGGGCCAAAGGCAACATATTCTGGTGGGAGGTGTCCCTGCCCATGGCAGGAGGGTTGGAACTAGATAATCTTTAAGGTCCCTTCCAATTCAAACCATCCTATGATTCTCTGTCATTAGGATGGAGTGGGATTTGTTCATACAAACTTGGGAAGTTACATACTAAGAGGTTATTGCACAACATCTGATTCATGGCAACTGTCAGTGCATGTGCTCTAAGCTCTCAGCTCAGGTAACTGGAATTACCTAATTCTTCTCTTTCAGTCAAAGCAGAGGGCTAAGCCAACATGAATTACTTCACATTTTTCAGGAGCTAAAAGCATGCATGAAAGTTTGTGGCAGACCAGTAAATGTGCAGGAAATGTTTACACCATATAAAGTTTTACTGGTGTTTATGTTTTGGGTTCCTCTTAAATACTGACTAGGGGATATTTCTTTTACTTACGTCTTTACATATGTTAAAAAGGAGACCTTGGGACTTATACTAGGAAGGAATAATCATGACTGGTTTACACTAGAACATTTTTTCCAGCTATAGCACAGATTCAGGAAAAGTTACCACTTCTCGCTCAAACTTTTTCGCAAAGATGAATGACTAAACATTCAGATTGTGCTCTCATCTGGGGTTCTCATCATCTGGGCTTCTCCCTGGTTGTGCTCAGCTCTGCTTCACTTCGAATCACTGTTTGCATTCTGCACTGACTGCATTGATCAAACTTCAGCTAACCGTGCCAGATTATCTCTCCACTTCCCATCACCTTCTCCTATTCCAGCAAGTAAGACACTTCAATGCTGTCAAATCAGACTGATTTCCACTGCCAATTATATAGCACATTGATGGAAGCCACCTGCCAATGCTGAGTCTTTTGGTTGGTGTCTGACAGGCGCTGGATGTGAGGAACTATGCTGTGTTCCAGCAGGCCTCTGCTACCACTTAAAGTTTCATTGGCTCTGAATCATCAGAATAATATCACTCCACAAAGCAATTTCTAAAAACAGAAGCTCAAAAATTAAGAATGTTCTTCCTAGGCTAACATTATAATTCAAATTTAGCTTCTTTGTGATCTTTATCATTTGTGCCTCTGAATGTACCGTGTAAAACTGGGGAAACAAAGACAAGAAAGAAGGAAGCAGTTTCACCAATGTTGCACAGAAGAAAATCTAGAAATGGAAAGCACTTTCGCATCCAGGGTTACTCTGACATGTCTTCCCTACACTCTAATAAAATTAATATTTAAAATTATTTGTAACTCAGCTGCGTGTAGCTCTAAATTAATAAACTGATCATAGAGAAGTTTAACGACTTTTTAAAATGCATTCACTTTTTTTCCAACTCAGAATAACCTGTGCGTTTGAGTTGCAACTTGCTCTTTCCAAATTTCTAAGCCTAAAGGAACAGTCAAATGGTTCTCTTCTAATGTACATTTCTTATAAAGAAAGTATTTCATGATATCATCACTTAAAATTAAACCTAGAAATATAGAAGTCGGGGGATTCACTTATCTTTCAGTTCTTTATAATTTGTGAGCAAATACACACGGTTATATTACAATGCTTTAGTATAATAGAAAACGTAGCTTGAATATACCTTAAACCAAACTTGACTCTGTTGGTGAGCTATTGTGATAAAAAATTAACATGTTTGGGAAAGCCTGATTTGCATTACACAGCGCCTGTAATCAAATTACCTCTAAATGTTATGCCATGTCACACTGCGTTTGAGATGTTGCTGTCAGAAATGCATACATACACTTTGCAGTTTAACTCAACCTGGCTTCCTTTTAAGCAATCATGTATGCCTCTGAGCCATTTCAGCCAAATGCTGGTAAAATACAGAGGTTGGCAATTCAATTTCATTCAACCTTTCAAGAAGGAAAGAGCAGATAGGCTTTGCTTGTTCATGTCAATGATAATATCCCGCACTGCCTAAATCTAATTCAATAGGTTCACCCCCGCTCTCTTGTCACATTGTCGTTTCCGAACCCGGTCCCCCGCCACCCCCTCCGTGCTCCAGTCGCAGCAAAACTTTCTGAAGTGCTTAACCCATGGCCATAGCCACCTCTCCAGCGGACAGTGCCTTGGTCTAAAACCAGCCCTGGGTTTTGTGCATGGGAGAGGTTAGGCCAGCTCAGATGGTGGCTGCCGGACACCATCTCCACTGACCTCATTGCAGCCACAGATGTTTACTGCACTTTCAGCGATGTGCAGAAAGCAGAGCATTAAAGTAGGCCAGCTTGCAGGAAGGCTGTTACCCACAATTCATGGAAAAATGCTGGATAGTTCCCACTAGGTTGTGGTCGGCTAGGAAACGGCAACTTATTAATCTTGTGTCAGAGGGCCAGCTGCAAGCCTGGCAGTTACCATATTTCACCACCAACTCTGTGTCTGGACAGTCATTGTCTTTTTTATGAAAAACTCCACAAATCAGCTGCTTTTTTCCCCCCTCTACGTGCAGAAATGGAGCTTGGGGCTAAGGAGGCTCTGGCGCATCATCCGCGCGGCGGTCAGGTTTGCTAATTCAGAGCAACTGCTTAGTTTCCAACTTTAATGATATTCCCTCGGCATATCACTATGGTTGCCTGGCGACCGGATTTGAGCTAGGCCTCTCATTTGATTCCCACACATCAGACCCTGAAAAGCACTTTTTTTCCTCCCTCCGCTTTTGATTCCGGCTCCTCTGAAACCCTTCCCCCTGCGGTGTCGGTATGGGTGGGCAGCGCGGTGGCAGAACAAGGCCAGGGGTGACGGGAGGCTTGGAGGCTCCTGGTCACACATCAAGGCGTGAAAACAAAGCCGCCAGGAGCCCTTCCTGACAAACACAAATTCCCTTCAGAAAAAGCAAATTTGGTCTTCCCTTCGTAGCGTGGGTGTCATTTTAAGACTTTCCTTAGACACCTTACTAATTCTGACGCTTTCCATTGTTTTTCGGGCTGTTTCTCAGAAAAGGCTTCCTATTATCAACAAGTTGTTATTGGAGTAAGCAAACAGCTCATGAAGGCCTGAAATAATCTAATAAGCAATGGGCTTGAGTGCTTTATGTACCCACATTTTTATGGAATGCAAAATTTGTTTGGATAAATAATTTTCCAGTTCAGTTTCCATAGTTTCAATTAAAATACCCTTTTAAAAATGAATGGTTTTGCTCAGTTCTGCACCGTGCCCCACCCCAAACTCACTCTACAAAGTATAGAGTGGCCATAAATACATTTTTCATAAGATACTCTAGCACAAACAAAAGAATTTTTAAAACATTCCATTTCCTCGTGCAATTACAGATCTGACCAATAAGATGAGTACATCAGCTAAACTGACTTTCTTATTCCTCTCTTGGCTACGACTGAAAGTCTTCACAAAGTTAAAGGATTGACTTCACTGGAAGCCAGATCAGCTTACACAGCTTAAGGTTTAGTCCTGAATCTTTAATGTGCAGTGGCAAAAAAAAAATTTTGTTAGTGATAACAAATGTTCATTAAAGAGTTCAACAAACAAAGTGCTGAATTATTTCAGTAACTAAAAAAATATCATGCTAAAATAACATAAATCTTATGGGGAAAGAAGAAACTTCACCAAGTATGTACTTAATACACAACATAAAACATTTTCACTGAAGAAAATGCAGTTAGCTCAGTAATTTACTGAAGGTTCGATGAGTGCCACAGAAATAGTTCAAATACAATGTTCTGCTTCTTTTTTTCATTGATTTTAGATCACTCCTTTTGCAGCCTGTTGATGGATATGAAAATTCATAGTTATTTGTTGTAAATCGCTACTTAAATTTCTCCTAGTGCTGAGCACAGTCTCACTGAATTAAATAGCAATGCATCAACAGCAGGAGTAGGTTAAACCTTGTTAGCATACAAAGTATCCAAATTGCCTCAACTTTTCTCCTGATTGCAGTGTTGCGTTGTTTAGACATTCTCAAAAATCCCCAGCTCCTCAAGTTACTTAGTTACAGGAGAACCATAGTTCATTTTTTTTAAAAGAAGTCCATAGCCCGTGTGTTTAAAGAAACTGTGAATTGATGATTTAATAAAGTACCAGACAACTGAGAGTTTGTTACAGTTAGGGGTTTTGGTTTTGAGTTTTCCTGATTTTTCATAAAGCTTCCAGGTAGCAGGGGGTGACACACTATTTTTTTGTTTGTTATCTGGCAGTCCTGACTGTCCCTGATGAAAGGCATTCAGCTTTAACTGGCCACTATCACAACCCTGTGCACTGGGCACCAACTATCCAGACAATGACCACCTTAGAGTGCTCACTTGTGATGTGCCGTACCAGTCAAGGACTGCATGATGAAATTAAAAAAAAACAATGCAATGATAATATGAAACCACTTTAGTTTACAGGGAAAGAATGATGCAGCGAGATTTCAGAGTGTGGGGTTTCTCTCTCTGCTTCTGTCTATAATTGGTCCTCTGCTTGTCAGTAATAAGATCTTACTACAACTTATGGAGGACCTGGACCTTTCAAACGATTGTCTCACAAGGGACTTTCATTCTGTGATCCATGCTGAAAAGCAGAGCAGATTGCTTGGCATAACCTTCTCAGCACCATAGCAGTAGAAGCACCTCATCATTGTTCAACCTGTCCTGGTTTTTTCAATCCTTATGGAATAAAGAGCTCTCTCCTATAGTCCAGCCCATGTCCTAACTAGTAACATTAATGTTACCTTACACCACATAGGTTTTGCACTACCTGTTACAACCATACACTAAGCCATTTATTGCTTCTTATGTCCTCATTTGAGGTTTTCAGCCAAGGAGACGTTCAATTCCAGAAATGGGACTTGCAATTGGAAGTAGTCCCACCTTAGAAAATCTATTGAGAAAACAGTTCGCCAGCTAGGAAATGTAGCATATATGTTGCTAGAGCTCCACAACAATGGAGAAAATTATCAAAAGCTAGTAATTTATTTGCATTCTATGTCTCAAATTAAATTTCTGAGGAATTGTACACATTGAAGCAAGGACTTTATTTTATGTCAGATAATGCTGCTGGTGTGAGTGATCATCTCTGAATGAGAGAAAGTTCTAGTACAAGAGTAAATTGTTTTGCAGTTCTGTGCTGAGACAAATTGTGCTCAGTCACCTCAGTAACAAGAATATCAGAGACATCCTCGTTTTCACACTGGCATGAAGGAGACTTGTCCACAACATAGCGTTTCATGGGAAATGTGATTAAAAATTTGTCAGTGCATTGGAACCGTTCAAAATACATTTAGACTATTCTAGATCTAGTAGCACAAATGCACCTTATGAAATGTATGCTCATATGAACACAGTAAGGAGTTAGCTGTGTGGTCCCCACTACTATATGCAAATTTCCTGGTTGGGAGAACCCATGTCTGATTTTGTGCTAGAGCTCAAAGTAGAACTTGAACCTTTCTCTCTGTCCCTTAACACAGGACAGGCACCAGATCCTTTCCCTTTACTCAGGAACAACTGAATCTTCACAAGTTAAACTAGGTCTTTCTTTAAAAAAATCCAATCATTTGCAATAGCTGTTATCACTAAAGATCCTCTACCTGCTGCAACATTTCTCGCTTACTTATTAAGCTGTTAAGGAAGCTGTTTCATACAGTACACTCCTGACATGTTAAAAAAAGAATGTTTTCAGATTAGTGTTCAAGCTTCATTTTTCTTTTTCCTGAAAGTTTTAATTAATACATTAAACACAATGTAGCTGTGCAGATGGGTAAAGGAGATATCTATTTATACATTCTATTGATTCAGTTATTCCTATGTTTAGTAGCAATACACTATACGTGCAACAAGAACATTGTGTCCTCTGAGAATTGCTTACATATTGTTGAGTCTAAATTGAAACACATACACACACAAAATCCCATCTGCAATAATGGGATGTATACCACACTAAATCACCCTCCCCCACCCTCTGGAAGTATTTTCTAGAAAGAAAGGTAAATGTTCAATACTGCTTTGCGGCTGGAAGGCAGGCTCTTGATGTACTCTGGAAATGCATTGCCCTTAAGTTATCTCAAAATCCTACCAGCAACACCCAAAAAGGTAAATTTGCCAAACAAGTGCTTTATCCAAATCCTTTCTTCTCTTCTATGGCAAGGATTTAAGACATTAGCACCATTTCTTTTTTTTTTTTTTTTGTTCTTTTGCTGTAACACAGCACAGTTTGGGCTTTGGGTTTTCATTACAGGTCAGAAGTTTGGTATGGAAAGACTATTGGGGACAGTGATAACAAGTTAAGGATTTTTCTTATCTGTTAATTAATTGTATGGAGAGGACTGGATTTGATAACCTGGGGAAAGCTCTTTTATTTTCTGTGGTCTTAAATGAAAGGCAGTGAACATCGCTATAGTCAAAGTGGGTAAGAGACTGTAGGAGGATACAGAATCATTACATACATTCACTATCCATGAAATATTTTAATTGCCTAAAAAGCCTCTTAACTACAAAAAAAGGAAATTGTTTATTTTACTTTTAACAAAAATATAATCAGAATTTGAAAACAAAAATGGACATCATCAGCTTCAGAGTTGCTACCTCAAAAATAACTGAGCATACTATCTGCATATAAGTATCTGTCACTATTTAGAGTCCCAGATTTCAGAAAAAAATCTGTGGTTTATTGAGGAGTAGGAAATAAAATTGACTAACTCTAGAACAGAAACAGTATGTCCAGCATCACGCATTCAAAGGGAATGGACTGGAGAAGCACATCTGATTTGTTCCATCAGAATTATTGTGTTTTAGTAAGGAAGACAGGTTAAGAAACTCTTTGCCTAAACTTGACTTCTACTTTGGTATAATTAGGTTTAGGTCACAGAAAGTTTGGCTCAATTCCCACTTATTTAGGATCCAACCAGTAATGAATTAGAAGCAGAACCAGGAATAGATCTAAGGAGTTCTGACTCACAAGCCACGTCTTTCTCAAAACACCCACTCCCTCCCAATGAGACAGACGTCCCTTGTTTCTAAATAAATGCATTTAGTTACAAAATGGATTTGTTTATTTTTAGCAAAAATTGCTCATAGTGACAAAACTGTCCATTCAGTTAATGACAAAATACATTCTATTGCATAAGATTTGCACTCATGCATAAAATTGCCAGTTTTATTAGTGTATGGATTGAAATTATAAGACATCAAGAGATGCTGATGTGTCATTGTCTGAACACCCCCATTTCTCCTCTTCACTTTTCTTTTACCCTTTTAGAACATGATGTGGTATCGAAATACTATGAAAAGTCACACACATCCAAAAAAAATTACATTCATATTACTTCAAAAGGCAAAAAACAGTTGCCCACATCAACCTGGAACAACTCTGACACCCTCCTGTGGTAGAACTGACCATGACAGAGTCAGCTATATCCCTGAACTAGCACAGCTTGACCTTTCAGTTCTGACCATTGAGAGACTTGCACAGTGCTCCCTGGTATCTACTTTGCTGCATTATGCCAGCAAGTGAAGAATAAAACCTGAAATGGTTCCTGTTCCTTACATCATCACAGATACCTCTAGTTAGAAATCTTCCACCTGCATGTGTTGTTAAATTAAGATCAGTGACTGATGCAGAGGAATAAAATGAAGACAAAATTATCTCACTGTGATTTAATTATCTCCATTATCTGAGTGGAATTGTGCACTAGCTGCCCCAATGTAGGACCACCTCTAATGAACAAGCCACATTGGATAAAATAAATGGCAAGTCAAATCACTGCACAAAATTTGAAGAGAAACTAATCCCAAGGATAAAAGAAACTTTAATTTCCTGTCCTCCACTCCTTACTTTTCACTTACATCTTCTAGAGCCAGAAAGGAAAATATCTTGCTTTCGGAAAAAAACCCTAAAATTCTGCCCTAAATAATATATGTCTATTTAAAGCACAACTTTACTGTAATAGAAATCTGATTGAAAAAGTATACCATTCCTAACTGCCAGTTGTGCAAGAGTCTGGAATGCCCAGGAAAAAAATTGAATTGACTTCCAAATATACAGGAAACCTCCTCACCTATTCTGCTCTTTTCTGAAAATAATTTTTATACTGCACACAGTATCTGAAAACATGTACAACACTAACAAAGGACTCTGCTTTCTCTCCCCTTTTTATTTCTGTTGCAAGCTTTAAGTCATGATGAGAGGAAATTACTGGCCTCAAATTTGTGACAGAGGCTGGCCAGTACCAGGCCTCTGACTATTCAGCCTCCAGTGTTTCAGCTGTGAGACTGTCCCTTTCCCTGGCACTCCTTGGCAGACTAGAATGTGCTCATGGTCAAAATCTTCCCTGTCCAGGGCAAATACATGGAAAAAAGAAAGTTATATGCAGAAAGGAGCCCAGTGACACAAGGCAGTCATGTCCAAAGTCAGCATTTCTTCCCAGTCTGCCACCAGCTTGATGCATGTAGAAGGTACGTGTTCAGGAGTATCTTCATCAGAGAAATGTCAAACTGCTCTCTTGTTGAAATTCTGAGGTTTTCAGTTTATGGTTTTGGTTTAGAATGGATTTTTTTGTTTTTTTTTCTTTGGGAGGGAGATGTTAGCAAATAAATGATAAATGAATAGCAGCTCAAGAGAACTTGCTATAGTGCATAAGGACAGTAAGCAGATTTTGAACTACCATGTCCCCCCTTATGGACACAATTCAAGGAAGTGCCTTTGCAGGGAAATAAACTCATTATGAATGTCCTGAATCACATAGGTAAGTGCAGCAACAACACAGATGTTCAGGGCAAACTTAAAGGCAGAGCGGCACACCTCAAGAAACAGAGCACAGATGGTGGATCCAGTCAGAGTAGCACTGAGCCATAGACTTCTTTGGAATATGAGCAGTCCCACTTTAAGCTTACATGCTTTGTAAAAACAAGACCAAAACATTAAGCCTCTTCAATGGATCAAACTTGAAACGCAAAATAGGACATGAATTTAGCTGAGACTACAATGAAAAACTGTAGAAAGTCACTTTTCATAGGAGCTCGGAAGACAAGAATTTGAAGCTGCTATGCTCCAGTGGCTGAAACGAGCAATTACAGTTATAAAAAGGAATTATCTAGCTTATTAAAACTTTGCAAGCTTCTGTTGTCTGTGGGTCATCTGACTGGTACTCAGCAAATAGTACTGAGGTTTTCTTTCTCCCACTTTGTAAATAATGAATGAATAAGAACTTACTATGAAGTGTCAGCTTAATTTTAAGGAGTATTACCAGAGGCCTTATAAATCTGAGGGGGATTTTTAGCTGAAGTCTTTCACACCCATTTCAGCACCAGGCTTGTATTCCTAACTTTTTTGTCTAAATTTAACATTATTCACTGTGTGCTGTGTTAATAGTCTATACTATTTCTGTTACTGATTTAAAGAGAAACAACATTGGGTAGATAAGCATATCTTGGCTACTGTTAAAATGATGATAGAAAATACAAAAACTTTAAAATATTTGATAGCTTAACTAATGATATTTGTGTTTCAAACTATTAGCCTTTAGGAATAAGTAGCGAGAGTGACCTCCAGAAGAAAAAAATCTCGATACATAAGCTCAAAAATTTAGTTTGTCTTTTAAACAATCAAACCACAACTACTCAAAACACATTTTGACTTATGCACTGGAAAACTAAAACCTAACACCTGCATGGGAAGATCCCCTCTCTCTTTTAAAGTAAGCATGTAACCACCAATTTAAAAAATACTATATAAATGCCTTGGACCAGGAGAGCAACAGTTTGCTGCAGCAGAGCTGCTCTGATTTACAATGACTGAAAACACAGTCCACAGCATTATATCTAATCCACATATTTCTACAGCCTCCATCTCAGCGGATTTTGTGTGCACCAAGCATCAGTCCCCCAGTTTGTCTGAGTTACTTCCAAACACTGAGAGAGCAAAAAATGTTGCACTGTCCTGCAGCACAGGTCCTGTGCTGTGAAAATGCGCTCTTGTCACAGAAGCTGCCACAGACCCTTAACTCTGAAGCCCCTTGCTAGCAGGTCTGTCTGTAATGTAGCTTGTTCCCTTTGCCATCCCCAGGCAGCTCTACCTCGACATGCCTATGTACTGATGTAAGCATTGGAAATGAGCTTGCTCAGGAGTGCCTAGATTAGCTGTGTTGCCAGGCTCTAGCCACTCTAACCCCTTTTTCCACTTCAGTTGGCTGAGCTTTTGACACTCGGAAAAGCACCATTTAGAATTAATTAAACCTCCTTATTTTGTATTAAATCTCACCAATACCAACTCTATTTATTATGTTTTATGCAGGGTGAGGGGTTCCAGTCAGCAAGGTGTTCTGGGCTGTGCTACCAAAACTAACGGATAAGGAGGTATTTGCCGGGTAAACAGGATGTGGGTGATGTTTCCATGAACTGCATTTTTACACAGATTACCGTACTCCTCTGTTGGAATCCACAGGTTACACTACAAGGCAAGGCAAACTTCCTGGCAGCAGTTTCTTAAGGAGATTTATTATATTATTTTTACTACTGTGCACAACATCGTAAAGTTTTACTTGTGGCATATGTCAACTGAGTTCTTAAAACAATTTGCTATGAACTGTTATACATCTGATCAAGCCAACTCTTCCAGTCTATTTGCTACAGCTGCTTTATGAATATTTTCTTAACAGTTGGAGGTAAATATTTTCTTTTGGTTTCTTTTTCTGAAAGATCATCTGCTCATCTGACAAAAACAATAAAGGAATCTGAAGATTTTTTTATTGCATGTTTGAACTGTTACCCACAAGATAGCATAATGCAGTCATGTAAATTTTTGCATACAAAATTTTATTAACTGCTCATTGTAAAGGAGATCACTACAGTGAACTAATCCAGCACATGAAGTTCTTCAACACTTCATATCTGGCAAACATCAAATTTCTGAACTATCCACCAAAATGTGAATGGGATACTTGGTATTCAAAGTAACAGAGGGTTGTCCCACACAAAACAGTGTTCTTTAAGTGTTACACGTTGATTGCATTGCACTCAGCAGTTCCATGGTATTTTGAAATATACTGTTGACAAACACTGAACAGCAAAAATGTAACACAATAGGTACAAAGTAAAATAGTAGAAAAGCAAGTTAGAAGCTAACAAGACATCCAGAGTGCAGTGGCATGAAACATAACGTATCCGCAATATTCATGATCCAGTGAGCTCAGAGGATGCCCAGCTAGTCAAAGTAATTAGTCTGACACATCATTACTCACACTGGAACAGCTTCACTTTACATTACTTTAGACAGGGCAGTAGCATAATAGGCTCTTCAGAGTTTTATAGCAAAAGAAATCTCTTGGATTCAAATACAGTTATAATTCTGTGAAATCCTCCTTTCTGAACCAAACTAAAAAGAAGGCAATTTTTAGACAGAATTTGAATTATACACAGATACTACTGTAGAAGTATAAACATTAGCAATTGCTGGGGATTTCTGGAACTTATGCTGGTTTTTGTATCCTACTTTTTCAGTTACTTGCAGAGAAAACAACGATTTATTCTACTGGAGAAAATGTGTCAGAAACTAGCCCTAAATGCAATAAATCTTAACTCTTCCACTGAACAGTTTCAATTTTAATTAAACTATCAGTTCAACTTCCCTGTTGGAAGTATGGACAGGGTAAGGAAAAAAAAACAACAATGTACACAGTTCTTTCTTTTTACATTCAAGTGAGCAAATAAACACTTTCATAGGAAAACTTTCCCTCAAGACTAAGACTGAACGTCTGTAAAAATATTTCTATTTGTAAATATCTACAGTACTTACTTTAACAGAATATGTAAATATACTTCCAGTTAAGACTGTTACAGATTCTTCTCTGCTTCTAAGCATCCCAACTTGTATAAATGCCCTTGCACTTGTTAAACGCACATTTCCATTGCTCTGCCCTTTGTGCAGGCACTTCTACTTGTGCTGAGGTGTTACAAAATGCTTTCAAATCAGAAGAGTGCAATTTTATCATAGAATAACCAGGTTGGAATAGACCCACCGGATCATCGAGTCCAACCATTCCTACCAAACACTAAACCATGCCCCTCAGCACCTCACCCACCCGTCCCTTAAACACCTCCAGGGAAGGTGAATCAACTACCTCAATGGGCAGCCTGTTGCAGTGCCCAATGACCCTTTCTGGGAAAAATTTTTTCCTAATGTCCAGCCTAAATCTCCCCTGGTGGAGCTTGAGGCCATTCCCTCTCGTCTTGTCTCCTGTCACTTGGGAGAAGAGGTCATTACCCTCCTCTCCACAATCTCCTTTCAGGCAGTTATAGAGAGCAATGAGGTCTCCCCTGAGCCTCCTCTTCTCCAGGCTAAACAACCCCAGCTCTCTCAGCCATTCCTCGTAAAGCCTGTTCTCCAGCCTCTTCACCAGCAGCATGAACAAATAGTAACACAGGACATAAGGTAGTAGAGTACCCGACACTGAATGCTACAGTCCCATGAGAAAGAATCTCCAGAACATAAATGCCACTACAAGTTCCCCTTTTAACCAGGAGGAGTCTTCCCATACATCTACAAGAGCTGAATTAGGCCAGTGACAAATACTTTTACACTGGATATTCAAGGGCAGAGAGTCTCAAGAGTTCTCAGTGGAGATTAACAGGAGTTCAAGAGCTCTGGCACAGTAGTCATTTCTGTTGCAAGCCCAAATGATAAAGATAAATAAATTGCAAACAAAATGTCTCTGCATTGTTTATTAAGCTCCCATAGACATTAATGCTGGCATCTCCACCCTACTCTGCACTACCTCTCTGCTAGGATGCCACAACAGTAAAACAAACTAACTCAGTGGTGGATCTCCAGTTAAAATATCTCAGTCTCTCTTTTATCAGGATTATTTTTAATCTGGCAAAGTTTGTGTCCAAGTGTGCTGCCTTCTCCCTCACAACACACTCATAAACTGTCATAAACAGTAGAGTGGCAACCCTGGGACAAGAAAAGTTGGTCAACGGTTTTGTGAGAAGGCATTGCTCCTCTGGAAAAGGGTATGAGCACAAATACCTTTGATTACACAGAAATTCCCAAGGTCCAGCCAACCTTGTATCTTGTCCAAGAGCTATGCTGTTAGATCTATTTTTAATAGAACTCTTATGTAATATCAGGCACATTCTCTGATCCCTAAATTAGCAGTCCAGAATTCTTTTCAGTAGTATGCAAGTGTTGAATCCCAGTATTTGCCCCTGTGGACATTTCTGTTGATAAATTTAATCTACAACAGTGCTTGTGGAGACTGAAAATAAAATGGGAGCCAAATATATTTGCAAAACTGACCTGGAAATGTCACCCTGGGTCTTCAAGTCCAGTTTCCTAGTATTATCACAAAATCTCTAGCATTACTAATCTTAACTAGCATTACTAAGTTAGGCATGATTTATATTAAAGCACAACAAAGAAAAAAATCTCATCCTAATAGTGACTTGTTATTTTTGATCAATACAGTCATCAGTGACTATTATCACTGTATGTTTCTACCTTTTATTATACAAAAGTATAGGAACTGAAGCTGTAAACTAGTCTTTACCTGTAACTGATCTGTTTATAAATCTCCTATTGCTAATTGCATCTTTCCAATATGACAAATTTTCCTTCCCCCACTCACATGGAGTAGCACAAATAAGTATTTAAACAAAAGCAAAACATCATAAGTGCATGTTCTCTTTTCTTGTTAGAATGGAACCAACAAAGGAATAATCCCTTGTTGAGAGTTTTCTCTCTTTCTCACTCTCTTTTTTCTCCTGCTTAAAAGACTATGAACATTCACTTCCCTTGTTTTCCTAAACAAGTCTTTGAAAAACATCAATTCATCCTGCAGGCTTTAGGAAGTTTACTGATCCTATCGGCTTAATAGCACACTGTTACACTCAAAAGAAGGCACTAGTGCACTTGACTATTACATCCTTTTCTAAAGCACGGCAAAGACATCAGGCACTCTAGCATGTCCTTAGTAGTGTACTACCTATTAAATAACAAGATAGTCAGGAATTACTGGGACCAGCTAGTAGTTTTTTTTCTATCCGGTGATACATTTAACTTATTTATTTACGTCATCAGAAGGAAATGCTTGCTCAACATCCAGCTGGGTCTTCAGTTGTGCTGTTCAAAGAGAAATCCTTTCAAATTCCAATAGAAAGATCAAAGGTTAAGGCCCCGGTTCTACTCTACTCACAGACGCCAGAGATTGCTTCTTTCAGGAGATTTTGGCCCTTCAAGAGTAAATATTTCATAACAAAATCTCTCAGTGTCCTAGGAACTTGAAATGCCTAACCTCTACGTTTTGAATTCACTATGAATAACAGAATTTGGTTTTGTCCTGCAAGTAGCAATGAAAGATTTGTCTGTGTTTACTGAAGGAGAGAGCAAAACCAGTAATAGCAAAAGCATGACATTAGTGTTCTTTTTTGTCTCCAAAATTTTAGGGTGGATACTAGAGGCCTTACTGGGTAAGGCTACATGGGACCCGCAGGAAGAAAGGTACCATATTTCAACCTTTCATATTTCCTATTATGTATAGGAAAATTGAAAAGTTAATTGTTTCCAGTAAGAGTGATTCAACAAGTGTGTCTCTCTTCTTACACAAAGGATCATGCATTTGCTAGCCATAAATTTGCAGCAAGACTTTGTGGAGTAGTTTTTCTCAAACAAGACAAAAATTCTTCACCTGCTTCAGTGGAGGATGCTGTTGTTTAGCCTAAAGGAGAAGGTCCTGATATTTTTTTGTCTTACAGTCATAACCAGTCACTGGTGTGAAATGAGATCATTCAGCTGATTAATTAAACAGCCAGCAAGCTAAGGGAAACTACACCCTCACCAAATATGAATGTTCAGTCCAGATGGGCCAAATTCTGATTTCATTTCTATTGGAAGGCTACAGGAAATTAAATATTCTTATTGAGTTTATATAGCTACTGCTATAAATGACCATAGAGATGTAATAATTAAACTAAATGTCATTAATGAAAGTTGAGAACATCAGTGTCTTACACGTTTGAATGTAGAGCTGCCCTTCAACTTCTGAGACAGGTTTTCATTTCAAGCCCTCTCTGCTCTAGAATAATAGAAAATAAGAAATTTGGCTATTAATTTTCTATAGAAAAATACAGAATATTTAATAGAGGCAAACATCTTTGGGAGATCCTGAACTCGTTCTCATTTCTCTTACAATGCTACACTGGTTCCATTATTTCCATACCAGCAGGTATAGAAAGAAGTACATGACTTAATAAGTTCTAGACATAGGACTTCTGTAGCTCACTAACAATTCTATAGCACTGTCCCTTAGAACTGTTTAAAATACCTGCTTAACTTTAAGACTATAACTCAGTAAAATTGACAGCATGTGAAGACTGAGTGAAAGGAGCACTGAGGTTTGCCAGAGATGCTCTTCTCAAGTGAGACTGTAATGCTGTCTGACAAATACCTTTATTTGGTACAAATGGATATAATATTTGTTGCATTCATTAGTATTTAGAATATTTTACATAGTACTAATTTAATAGCTGACAAACTGAAAGGATGGGGAAGAGAAGAAACAAACGGCTTCAAATTAAAATCTTCTGCACCAAACCACAATATTTGACATCAAATTTAGATCAAGGTTAGAGAAAATGTTTTATAACATCAAATACAAAAATCAAAACTAAATCAAAATCCCTTCAACCTCTTTAAATATAATATTGCAAAAATAAAAGTTGACAGTGATTCAATTCTATTAATTTTTTCAATGCAAATAGCAGGGAAAATTCAAGATAAATTTGTAAATAATTTCAATTAAATTGTCTGGTTTTAGCAAATAGAACACATTTCATTTCACTCTAGGGCTTGCGGTACTTAAGCATATTTTGTGAGATTTTCATAAAAGAAAGCAATTAATAAGAGATCCCCCCCAACACTGTCTGCAAGAGGCTTTTGCTACCAGAAAGTATGGTATATATTTTTTCTCTACAACTAAAGGTAAATGGATATACGAAGAGCATTAGTGTGGCATTCTGATAGCAAGATCCAACAGTGCGTCTGTACATCTCATTGCACACTCAGACACACAATTATGACTGGCTGGTTTTAGCCAACTTGTTTTAAAGGGGTTGTTCACACTGTAGTCTGTGGCATTTCTGGGTCAGGGCACACTACCTTTATGGGGAATGAAAAGCAACCTTGCTTTTCTCAGATGAGTGGTATCAAGAATTAAAAATACACCAATCCATGCAAGTAAAGCAAATCTCAAAATAATTACTTTCTAAATTTAAAACCTATATTAGTTGTCTCCATCACTAGTTGTATTTCTGAATAATACTGTGGTATTGAAATAATATAAACAGCTTTAGAAAGTAAAACACGCAACATTTTATAAAGATGTGTGTAGCATAACTCTCTATTCAGTTCTTCTGGATGACCTTTTTATACAAAATTTCAGCTATTTGAAAATTAAGATTCTTCATGAGACAAACTGAAGTGGATACCAAAACTATTTAGTATTAGTGAAATGCAGTTTAGAGTCAATAGGATTGGCCATCTAATGACGATTAAGTATGCTATAAATTTACATCTTTGAACTACTTGTTGAGATTTATTCAGGCAGACAAACAAAGATAACAAAAGTCTTTTGTGTGTTTGTCATTCATTTCCGTTGCTCTGTTGTTGCAGTGTCAAATAATGTCAGTTATTTAAGCACAATTAATGTAATTTTAAATTCTCAACAAATTAAATTATAAAGACTAGCAGTCCAAGGAGGACTCCACCCATTTTTCCTGCATATTTTCTTTTTTCTCGCAGTTTTGTGGCAAGTGTTGATCAAAGAAAGGTTAGTTTCAGCCTTGAGTCTTAGAGAAACAGCCCATTTTGTTAAAAAAAATTAATTTTATTCTCCTTCATTTCACTCTGGTTTTGACAAGAACACCTTGGAGTATAATACACAAAGCTCTAATAATTTTTATGATGTTTGGAAAAGTCAGAGAGGAAAAGGACATATATTCCAAATTACTCTTAGCTATACCAGTATTATTTCTATTAATTTATGATTGTATGTTTTCATTCAGTGCAGAAGCACCTACTTTTTAAAATCCTGTAATTGTGTGGTTACTAACTTCATTTTAGCAGAACTAGAAGAAAGCTTTTTAAAACAATACCACAATATAAACAACCGTTGAAGGAAATTTGGAGTTCTGCTAAGGACATATACAGTCGGTTTTGCCTCCTTAATAAGAAGATGTTATAGAAGTCTAGAAAATAAACTGAAGACATTTCCTATCTCTAATCTTGCTTAATCAGACTAAGATTGGGAAAGTTATTCTATAAAAGCAATTTAAAGCTTGTCATCTCAAAGAAGCAAAGTTACCACCCATTGTGCCTAAATTATGTTGACTATGTTGAGCATTATATAATCTAGGGGGAAGGAGTGGAAATATTTTACATTTTGTAAGATCATACCTCAAGATTTAGTACAGCATCTCGAATTTCCTTGCAAGTAATAAAGACAATGATCCATTGTGTACTTCTATTAGTAATTATTCTGTAAAGATTGTCTGTTCCAAAAGATAATTAGAAAGGGTGAAATTTAATTCCATTAAACAGAACTCAGCTGGGACATAATGAAATTTTGTTGTGAAGTAGTAGACTTGCTTTGAAGCCAAATAAAAAGCTTTTACATTGATGGAATGAATAAGGTTGTAAAAACTCACACTTTTTTTTTCCTTTCCTTTTTTCCTGCACAGGCAACATTTCAAAATAATTAGGCAAAGACTGAATTATACTTGCAACAAGTTTCAGTTCTCAGATATTTCAGGAAGCAGATATGTCATCCTCTGCTTTTTACACAAATCGATCTTAAGTATTTGCTGCGCAGTAGTCAAGAAACCAGGCCCAGAATAGAAGAAACCCAAGCGATCTATACTTGCCCAATTCCATAACTAAGCCTTCCAGGTCTCATAGCAAAAATAACTAAATCCCAGTGCTGCCTGAAGAAGCCCTGTACAAGCTCCCTCCATGTCAACCCTTACTGTAAGGAGACTATCAGGCTGGTTCCAGGTATTAATTCCTTTTCCAAAGCATCTAACTATCACTTGAAAAGTAATAATTTGACAGTGTGGATCCCCTGTCCACCCAAAAATAGTCCAAGAGATCCTGTGCAGAGCTGGAAAACTCAAGCATTTTGCCCAGGACTTCAGAGTGGCCAGTACTGCTGCATGAAAGGTGTGCTTGGAGTAATGACTGGTAACTGCGTCCAGGTCTTTATTGTCTCATTAGAAGGTCATATGGACCTACTTAATGGCATAGGGCTTATTGTAACAAAAAGAATGACACGAATACATTAGTAACCCGTTTCTTTGAGGCTAACCACTAAACACAATGCAGCAGTAGATAATACGCTTGGGAAAACTCCTTGGGAAAATACATGAAGCTGCTTGAAACCAGTTTGCTTCAGTTCACTGGACCAAGTCCAAACATTACAGGCTTGAGTCTAGTTGACCAGAACTGCACTGGGATGAAAACATTTCACACTGCAGTTGTCATGCCTTGTGACAATCCTATACAACAGCCCAAGCCCTAGACACCCACCCTGGGAAGAAACACTGGGAAGGAGGAATAAATGAAGAACTGCCTGGTCAAGAGAAGCATCAATACACAGGAAAGGAACAGAAACAAACTTCTAAAACCAGCCTCCTACACAGCATGCTCAGCTCCAGCACTATTTTTGCCTGCCTTTAGACCACCAAATTAGACTTCTGACTGGTATCGTTAAAGCAGAGACCTTAGGAAATACTGCACAATAGGGCATTTCCATACTTCACTACTGCATATCTAGCTTGTATGGACACTGCCAAATATTTAAACACATCCTAGCACCCCTGTTGAGACAGGAGATGTTACTATCTTATAGCAGGAGAACTGAAATATAGAGAGAATAGGTGACTTGCCCAAAGTCCCATCATTAAGGCTGTGCCTTTCTTGACACCAGATAAGTGTCCTAAGGACAGGGTATCCTTCCTCTCAAGGATCTCACTTTTTCATGAGGCAGCTGCTGATTTTGCCAAAAAGCCCAAGTAGGTCTTTTCCTCCCAGCACACTGAATCAACGTGAATTTATTTTTTTAAGACAAATTCCCATTTTAACAGAAAACACCACTGCTAAATTCTGAAACTGAAAATAATTTCAACATACTCTGACTTAATGACAGTGGATGTTAAGAACCCATGCGGCTTTTTCGAGCTTTGTGGAACATTCCCATGAAGAAATACTTAGCAAATGCAGCTTTGTGTACATTTCACAGAACTCTGCCAGTGTTACCAACTTTCACCCAGGTCTGAGCCTTGCTCTAGACTGAAGTCACAAAAGAAGGGATTAGGAGGGCTACACTGAGGCTGTCTGTCATAGCTAATTAACTCCTGATTGGACCCTGATAAAACCCCATTTCCTTTGCATTTTATCCACCCTCCTCACAAAAAAAACCCTAGTTCTCATATAGCAGAAAAGAATAAAAATTGTAGCCAAGGTAGTAAATGAAAAGCCTCTTGTGAACAAAATGGTTTATATCAATAAGAAAATCCAGCATGTTAATATGTTACACCCTCTTGAAACTGTTATGCCATGCTCAAGTTATCACTTCTATCACATATAGCCCAAAGCCATAAAATAACAACAACTAAAACCCAAGCTGATCTTCATTATAGTGTCTTCCATTGAATTCCTCATAATGTAAATTTGAAGTCTATATGTTACCTGTTACTTCAACTCAGTACCTTTGGTGTAATCGTAGAGTAAGACATAGTAGAGAAGCAAGACTTGGTAGAGAGGGCAGATACAACATAGAAAATAGATTTATTCACAGTTTAATTCACCTGTTTTGCATAAACATATGGTTTATACCAGATTCAAGGCAATTGGAACTACCCTTCCCTTTCACAGAAGCAAGTATACATCAAAACGGGGGAATGGGCATTTCCACTCAACAAGTAAAGTGATAATACAATAATCTTCCTCTGAGACCTTTCCAAGAGTTGCCTTGTCTCAAGGCATGTAAACACTTACTATACAATGTGAATTTAGCTCTTTTCCATTTCCTGAGTATTAGTTTATCAATTTTACTGTATTTGAAAAAAATATTAGATTACATTTTCTGCTTGCTGATTCAAATAAATAAAAAAAAACAGCATTACACTTTTTTTTAAAATATAATTTTCTTGAAGTTCAAAGTATTACAGAAGAAGTGTAAGGCTATAAAAATGAGATAAGAAAAATATTTACTTTAACTTTCTATGCAGGTAAACTTTTCAGCCAGAACTAGACTTTTTGTGTTTTAGAAATACCAATCTATAAATTTATTTAACAGCTACAAGGAGAAATTTCTGATACATAATGTGCCTGATTTTCCAAAGTGCTAGGTAGCTATCTTGAGGTGCTGCACACCATTAAATCCCTCTGTACATAAGACCAAGCCCTTTTCTATATAAACATACATCAAATGTTTACATCATCCAAGTGAAAGGGGATTTAAGAGGTAAGAGTAAGAACGTAACTGTTTTAAGGACACATCACAAGTGGTAGTGTTAATCATCAAGTGAATTGTTATTAGATAAAGAAAAGTTTCTGCTCCTGGCAGAAGCAAATGTATCCCTTGATCTGAATCATAGAGCAAATTGTTTTCACCAGAGTCAAACTTTCTATGGACCTTCTGGTTGTCCAGCCCAAGATTGTTCTTGAATTTTAATACATCATGTTAAGTTACAGGGGAAAAAAAAAAGATAGGCATTAAATACAAATATAAGAACCAAATTATAAAGGAAGTCGAAGTATGTAAAGGTTGGAAACCAACTAAGTGGGAAATTCACTCCCATTTTTCCATTATTTATCTCCCATCCACACTACTGGATATCACAAATGGTTCTCAAAGTCTGAATTACAAAATTATTTTTTTACTACATCAGGAATCTTTCTGAGTTAGGTGTGAAGTATGTACAAAAGGTGATCACAAATCACGGCTTGCATGGCTTAGCCAGTTATCCTAAAGCTAGCAATCATGCTAATGATGCCAGAGACACCAAAACCTACGCAGCACTTTGTCAAGGCAGTTTCTGGATTGCCCCTCTCATACTAGATATCAGATAATGACAAATTCAATTACATGAGTGCCATGCCATGAAGGTGGAGGAGGGAAAGGTGAGGAAGGAAGCAGTGAGAAAAGATCAACTGCCTTCAGAAATTAGGTATTTTGTGAAATAAAAGAGCTTAAGAGAGAAGGTCGAGTATCCTGTATTACTAAGAACAAGTAGAGTTAGTCATGGTTCCAAGCCACTCAATGAAGTGATATTCAATACCCATTATATTAGTAACTCTAATCTTCCCATGGATGCACCAGTCCTACCATGGTCAGCTTGTTGGAATCATGCAGAAGATGCCTACCTCAGATACATAAAAGATGTGATAGAGAATACAGGAGCAGATTGCATTTTCTTTGAGGCTGTTTAACACTTACGTTACAGCTTGGTGTCCAAAGAGCAAACAAGTAAAGCAAAACGTGTTTTCACAGAATCACAGATTAACCAGGTTGGAAGAGACCCACCGGATCATCGAGTCCAAACTATATTCAGCCAGTGAGATGCCAAACATCTGTATGGCACCTTCAATATGACAGTGCTGCATGTCTCAAGATTGTGCACAGAGCTTATTTCTAAGGATCTCAGGATATTTTTGCATAACCTCTTTCTTGTTATGTTTTCCCAAGCTTCACTCCATCAGTACTCTTTGTGTCAGAGGGAGTCCTGAGGAAATGGTTGGAAGAAGCCAACCTCCCTGCTATTACTCATTCTTCTTCAGAAACACCAAAGGTGAAATTCTGACTTTGTTACAATAAATGGAACATGTGCCAAAATATTAAAAGGGCAGAATTTCACCCTGTCAAGCTGTTCTCTGTAATGTTAATACAGCCTCACTGTATACACACCCTTCAGAGGACAGGAGGATTGCAGGTGGATACATAAAAAACAACGCTAAATGAAGGGAATAGTTCTTTCAAAAACGTCTGTCCTCAGGGAATGGGATTCCCCTCTACAGAGACCTCTCATCTCCTCTCTCTCCTACATTGTGCTCAAACTTCATTCCTTACCTAAGGAGATAATCTTGCACAGTGAGAACCTCACAGACCTTCAGATTTCAATTTATTTGGTGCTTCCAAGCTTCTAACTTGTCTCCCAGGGCTGATGTTTGCAAACAAAAGTACAAATTGACCCTTAAGAACAAAGACCACAATGAGACTTGCATTTCTTTTAAGTTTTGAGCATGTGCAAAGCGGTTCTAACATACACTAAAGAACAGAAAGCCCACACCTTGTAATGAGGAGGAGTTAATCACTGCTGAAGAGCAAATTATTCCAGTTAGACAACAGGAACCAAATCATTTTTTGGTGGTTACTTGGTTGTGGTTTTATTGATTCTCCTTTATTTTTAAAGAGCCTTTCCTTAAGCAAACAAGAGCATGTACTGATCAGCACTAGTATCTCTATGCTTTTGGTGTACATTAAGAAAATTAAATGGAATATTCTTAGAAAGACATCTGTGCCTAGAGTGACTCACATTTGATCAATCCCTATGAACTGTTCTTTTCAGAGGATGTGCAATTATTTGCTCAGTTAGGCTTAAACTTTTTATTTATCTAATCACCCCCCTGCGAGCTTTGATCTGAGCTTCCAAAACCTATTTTTCTAACCACTTTAGGTACATATTTTAAGTCTTATTGTCTAATCAACCTCAGCCTGTAAAACATGCAATGTCCTACTTAATGCATCCTATTAGGAAATCAAGCTGCCACATGGATTTTTAGATCTTTCATTTTGCAACCCCGTGAGCCATTTGGAAGCATCATTAATGTCATTATTCCAGGGGAGAAGGAGAGAACTGGCAGCAGAATGAGCCCTCTATATGACTGTCAGCTTTGCCCTGCTAACATTTGCAGAGTGACTCAGAGGTGAATCACAGGTTTCTGCAGGTGTACACCAGGGAAAGCTGGATGATTTCCATGTCACAGTGGTTGCAAATGTTTACTTCATTAGTTCATGGGGTTACTCAGCAGTCCTAGCCAACCCAATTTCTCAATCTTACTGTATGGCAGTTTGAAAAAAAAAATCAGGAGTAGATAGCAGCTTTGAAATTAAAAACACCAAACCAACTGTCAGTTTGTAATTAGAAAATCTGAGCAATATTGGAACATGAATGGATTTATATGCAGCTGTCATTAAACACACGTTATGAAATATTTCAAAGTGTATCTAGTATTAGGTCTATTATCCTCTTTATTATTAGATTAAAGGGTATGCTTACCATACCCCTTTCCACAGCACTATGCCCTCTGCTAGGATTCATCTCTGAAGCTTGCACAGATGGTTATCCCTATCCACTGAAAATGGATTTGCCATAAGAAAACTTAGAGTAATGTCTCTACTTAGGAATTACTTCAACAGCTTCTTTGAAGTCTCCAGATGTTTTACAATAAGCATTCGCATGTGTGGCTCCTTGGAATTTATGATAGTGTTTCCCATCCACTGCTGCTGGTGTGGTCTTAAGAATTCAACTCCTGTGGCCACATCTTCTCTTTACATTTCAAGTTTGCAAGTGCTCCAGCTGACATAGGTAGGAGGAAACTCCTGTGTGGAGGACACCAGATAGCTGTGCGAGCCTCTCTGCCTTAAATTTCCCTAAACTAACTTCCACAAGGCACTTATCTAACCTTTCTTCTAGTCGATTTAAGTTACTTTCAATTTTACAGTTTTTTTATCCTCACAATAACTTGTTCCCTACAAGAGTGTGTCATTGGCAAATGTTATCACTTCACTTCATGTTCTTACTTTGAGGTTATTAACATATAAAGTGAACAGAATCAGGCCTCCCAGGACTGATCCTTGACCAGTGCTGTACTAAAAATCACCTGCAGACAGCATGAAATCCCAAGCACTTCTACTTACATGAGCTGCTTATCTTAGATGTAGAAACTTAGTTTTCCATGGTCAAGGACAAGCCTCTCCTCACTTATCTATTATTTTATCTAGTAGATCATGGATGGTAGCTACCACATCCAAGATTCCGGAAATCCTGGTCAGATTGTGCCTCTGGTACAAAACCAGTAATGGGTTAAAACCAAGTCAGCTCATTCCTATAATTAAAATTGATCAAGCCACCTGATACTCAATGTAAATAAAGGCACTAAGACCTAATTTTCACTCAAACAAGCCTGATCAGCTCTAGGGGGGTAGATACTAGCTAAAGATTGAAAGGCTATGAAGAGAAAATGGAGTTGAGAGCTGTACAAAAGTTGAAAGCTCTGTTTATCCCAGATTTTCTCCACATTTTATTCAAACAGCTGACATATTCAAAAGATCTCATTAGAAGCTTCCCAACCAGAGAGCAGAGTACCATGCCAGCTATGCACCCAGTACATTATTATCCTTAAGGATGCACTTCTAACCCCTGAAACAGTTTCCTACCTAAACTATGAACTTTCGAAAATAATAGAGGATAAAAATGGAAACTTACAAGGAAACAGAGACACTTAAAACATACCTTCTAAGAGCATCCCAGTGACCCAGTATGCTATTCTGTATGTCCACATTGAAACTGCAAATGAAATCCAGGGAACTTGCAATCTCTGCAGTCAGAGTATTTCTGGACAAAAATGGGCATGTAGTGTTTACTAATAAAACTATCTGGATAATTCTGGCCAAGGATCCTACCAGGTGTCATCTACACATGAAATGAACTGCGCAGACACCTGCAGTTACAGCAGTGGAGAGTTGGTAACCCTGACGGTCCTTTCCAATCCTCCATTCCCAAAAGAACAAGCTGTGCCCTAAAGCACTGGGTAACCAGCAAAAAAGCAGAGATGACAGTTGGCACAGACAGATGGAGGCTGCCCGGCAGCAGGATCTCACAGCAGGAGGCTCAGCACCCCTCACCAGGCACCATCGTGCTCTGCAGCAGCAGCCAGATTGTGCCTTGGGTAGCACAAAGTTTCCTGGACTAAAATATGACAGCAGCATTTCAAGTTACCAAGGGAAAACCCAGGGAAGGAAAGTCTCCCATCTTCCTCCTTGGAAGAAAACAGCATTGTTGCAGCTAATCCAGGTGTCTGTGAGCTCCTCTGCCCCAGCAGTAAGGAGACCACAAGGAGAGAGTAGCTCCAGGGATCCTACATTACAGGTGCATAGCAGTGTGACGACATTATGCAACACAGAAACTGTACCTCTTCCTGGTCTTTAATTTTGCATACTATTTTAGCAGTTTATGTTCAAATCCAGATCACAAGAAAAAAATTAGTCAGGCGAGGCAGGTACCAAATATGATGCAGGCTCACAGTCGTGTTTGTCTATTAACCGCTCCCCTTAAACATATCTTGTTTCTGTCTTAGCAGATAACACATCTGACCAAGACAATGACTGCATAATTGCATATTTTCACCCAGCAGCAACTGTCTAAAGACACACTTCAAGACAGATTTTTAGATGCCATTAGAAAAGAATAGTAGCTTAATCAAGTTACCATCCTAAAATCGGAATCAAACTCTTTCAAGGTCTTAATTGCAGATGACAATGACAAGAGAGGGAAGAAATACATTTGAAAGGAGTCAAAGCATGAAGTTGAAATGATGAGAACAACACTATTGAGCTAGAAATCACATGGCACTTTAAACCAATTATTTATATGTGCTTTATTTAAAAACTGTTAGCACGTTATGCTGTACTTACTCAAGTAAAGTATAAAAACTTTGCAGAAACAAGCATTAGCTATTATGAATCCATTTCTCCAATGAACACACTGCCCCCGGGGTAAGTGAGTGCTAAAGCTTACTACAGCTATAAATATCCTGGTTTTCACATGGCCTGATTAAAAACGTCGTAGGTGTGCTTGGCATTTAACTTGGGGAAGTCATGTCAGCTCCCCTCCCTTCCTCCTCCCCGTGCTAACAATGCTGTTTGGCAGCTCTTTCATTTTATCTCACCGCAGATCTTTGCCAAAACTTGAATCTGCTCCTGACAGATTAACTGCCACCATAAAAGAAACTGGCACTTTTTTTCCTGCAGATTCTGATTGAAAGCATAAGCCTGAATAGTAATCTTCTCAAATGGCCTGGTCTTCTCCCATGCCTAGGATTGGGAAATGAGGACCAATACAGTTGGAGAGGTTTTAGTTAGTCAGTAACCACACTTTAAATTCAATTATTTGAACAGTACAACAGGCTGTGAGACCAGATTCCCAGCTGTTTTGTAACTTATGTTGTCACTTGCACCTGTGCAAAGTGGGCACAAAATACTTCTAATTTGGCAGTTGGGAATTAGACCCCATATTTACATTTGCTTCCTAATTCCTGACTTTATTCATTAGCCAGCATGGGGTACACAAGCTGATGAATTATTATTTAGCTTGTTTTGAAAACACATCACTTGCAGACATACTTTAAAGAAATGCACAATAATTAGCTGCATTTTATTTTCTATGTTAACCATGGGAGTTTGTGCCTTTTTATGTATAGGTGCATACACAATTACGTTTATACAGAGTTAAATTTAGTCCCTTATGATTAATTCAGGGTCAAAATCAGACCTGAGTGAACACAACTGTAAACGCAGAGATTTCAATGGAACTCAATATACTCTAACCAGGTCTGAATTCTATCTTTCGCCTCAAAGCACTTTGCAATTTTCCAGCATACAGAGATCATTTAAAATATCATTTTGCATTCACAAAATACAAACTGTATTGCAGCTAACTATTCTTACATCTTGATCAAGCTCAGTTAAGTCATCTTGCATTTTCTACAGATCAAAGGGCACGCATGCAGTTATACTGACATACAGGAGCCTGACTGGGTGCATGAACCTTACCAGTATCAGAAGCTGAAGATCTTGCATAATAAAAAGGGTCCCAGGAGATGTTCTCAGCAGCAAGATGAGTGGGTATCAGAAAAATCCATTTCCTTCCAGGACACACAGCATACCTGCACTCTACCAAAAAGGAAGGATCAACTGAGCTGACACTGCTTTTCATCATGAGAAGTTTCCTCTGTGCAGAGGAATTCTCACTTAATAGTCAGGCCAACACAGCTTAATCAATGGGGTTGAGGATCTGGCCCAACAAAATAAGCTTTATGTAACCAAATGTATCTCGGCACTTCACCCACAAACATAGATCCTCCCCTCAGTTCAGGCTTTCATTTGACATCCCTCCTACACTCCATCAGCAGCAACATGAGGGCTCCTCAAGGTCAGGGACCTGCATTTTTGTTAAGTCTCACAAATATCAATTACATTGTACAAATAATAAATAACAGCAACAATGATAATATAACAAGTAGGCACTGCAGGATCTCAACCTCAACTCTGTTGATGCTGACAATGAATCTAACTGGGCTGGGGAAACCTTGATCAGAATCATTCATCTGCATTAATATCTGCAAGCAAGGGGTCAGATCATCATTTAAATATCAGTCATATCACCTAGGATGTCAGTACCAGAGAAACACAGAGCAGTTAATGATGGCCAGGAGGTAAGAAATGTATGAGGCCACTTTAGACCCAAACCTCTTCTCTAACTAACCTGTCCAGATGGGTTGGGAGAGACTATATGAGCAACTTGGGAGATGAGAGTAGATATCCATTTATCTGCAGAGAGACAGCTGCCACATCAGAATCATGGGCTAAGGAAAAGATTTGCACTCAACTGCATAAATTCTTGTTACATTCTGTTCCAGAAAGCATGTATGCATATGTACACATTTTTGTACATAAGTGTATATACAGACACATCATGTTCAATGAAAATTGTATGCTGTTTCAACCATAGAGTATCAAAATCAGGGGTACAGACAGGAATCTTTTATCATCTTCCAAGACTTCAGCCATTCTCTAAGGCAAAAATCACTTCTAACATTATATAAAAGGTGACATTATTGCAAATCTAGGTACTGTAGGTAACACTTCTAAAAATACTTGAAGGATTTTGCTTGAAATACTTTGAAAAACCCTCTGGGTTTGTTTTGTTTGTTTGTTGCTTTTTTTTTTTCAAGTTGGGATGGACAATTGTCTATTGTGCAAAGGTAGATTGCATCCCCAAGTTGATATTTGTAAAGCAATTTAAAGATTACTTTAATAGTTACAGTAATAGTGACCATTAGTGATTTTTCAAAGAAAACAGGCATTTCAAGATAAACAAAAATTCTCTGAAAGTAGCTGCTATTCATTCTTCTCTCTTAGCTTAGTAAGGGATGTGACTAGCATGCATTGCATCTACTATATTTGTTGCTTTACTTTCTCCCAAACTGCTATTATGCTATGATCTTACTCTACCTAGAGTCAACAAAATCATGGCAGTTTAATGCAATTTAATACTCATACGCAGAGAGCTATCAGTACAGGAAACCTTAAAACTTCTACAGGGACATTTAAAGAATGTGCCTGAACAAGTTAGATGTTTTTGAAAAGTAGAAGTGTTCATGGTTTATGTTGCAGATTTTCTTCCTTCAAAAAGAACAAGCCTGCACTATAGCACTATGAATACATGCTGGAATGATACTATAGACCTTGTTTTAATCCTATACAAAATAAAAGTACCAAAGAATTGCTTATAGTCATTCTCTTAAAATCATTTGGTGTTTCTTCAAGTATAGTTACATAAATATATCTCTAATTACTCAGCTTTTATATAGCCTCTTGTTTCCAGAAAGAATTAGAAATGTGACACAAGACCAGGACTGCAAGTATTTTTTCAAAGTTGGATTAATTAACATTATCTCAAACCCAGAAAGAACAAAGCTACCAGGGATGTGGAACATTAATCACCACACTAGTAATTAGTGCTAAAATATAGAAATAAAAAGACAAAATGAGGACATAAGAAACAAGTCCAATCCAATTTACCAGAAATATTGTAAGAAATAGATTTGAAACTACACAACTGGTTTTTAAATGGATAGGAGGGCAGATAGGGAAAACCCGTCTGCCTGGGCCAGCTTAACAAAGTAAGAAAACTTGTGAAAATCAACAAATATAGCAAAATTACAATATGTGTGGTTCAAAAATGTTATAATAACAACATGTAACTATCAGATGACAGTGTATAAAGTGACAATATACAATATACATACAGAGTAAACACAAATCTAACTCATGCAGTCCTTAGGTTATGGGCCTTTTTAATAACAAGATCAATAACAGAGCAAAGCACTGAACAGACCCACATGGACATAGGACTGCTAATCAGTGAAACGGATGTAAAGCTATCAGTTTCTTGCTCAGAAGATAAAGTCTGAGCACACGCAGAGCATCATTTTGGAGAATTTCCTTCAGATGCAAAGCGATTGCCTGTTCCACTAACAGGCTATCACATCCACTGCTGCAGAATTTTGCTCACAGCAAAGTCCAACTATATCACAGCACATAGATGCCAAGTGAACCACAGGCTCTATACAAAAACCACATTCATAGCTACAACTATCCAAAATGACACCAAAAAAAATAACACAGAGAGCAAAATAAACACAACACACCAAAGCATCATGGACATATCTGCTGTATCCTGATGCTTGCTCCTACCTTTGCCAAACATCCTGTTGCACCTTGTCTTTTTCGCTCTTTTAAACCAACAACCAACAACAAGTCAGGAGAGCATCCTAAGAAAGCTGAACTCTGGCAGGCATTCAAGGAAATTACTTTATCCTGAAGAAGATTATGCATCCTGAGTATTCCTACACAATGATCTTAATTTCAGTATGTCAAATTATATTCAAGTGTGCAAACTGTGAGCAGATTTTTCAAAGTACAAGAGAACCTTTCAGGTTCTCAAATAGTTCACGATCTGATCTCTGCAAATATATTCCTATGAATATTCCTATCTGAACGCATATAAACAGATTTCAACGCAAAGACAGATTGTAAAGCTGACTGCTGCACGTTATTTGTCCATTAGTCACCTAAGCCCTGTGTATCTGATCATAGTTTACAGCTGCTATTGGCTCATACCATTCCCTGGAAAGTGGTGCATATTCTCATCCACACACAGTGAGTACAAGGGGCTTATGATGAGTAACTCAAAAAGGCTACTCTCTGTAGGTCAATGGAAACAGGAATAAAGCCCATTTCTTTTGCTAGTATGAGACCATATTTTCCCTCCATGGGATGCAAAGCTTAACATTCCAATGGAAGCCTGTTTTTTCATCATTTAGACTCTCATTCAATAAAGCGCCAAAGTTTACAGAGCAGCAGTAGAATGAGAAACTTAAACATTTGGCTAAATCAGGGCCTCTGTGATTATATTTTAACACAGCTTTTTAACCAAAAGACCTAAAAAACATCCCCACAAGTAAGAAAGATCTTTTGTTTCCTCATGGCTTACTTGTTTTCAGTAGATAACTGCTTGGTTCCAAGAATAATTTTAAAGAAAAAAGGCTAAGATACCATCAGTGTAAAAGCAATTAGCCCAATTATTTAATGGATTAATATAAATTACACTGTTTAATTACAAGATCAAATGAAATAATACTTGTTTCAATTAGAGCAATTCAAACTAGCAGTAAGGCAATGAAACCAACTGATTTTTTGAACGCTGTCTTATAACTCTCTCCAGAAAAAAGGTTACATTAACTACACGAACACATAAAAATCTGCAGTAATGATGAACCACTATATGGATACTCTTTAATATAAATTTTCAGCTACTTAGCAATTTGTATTTTACTTCTATAACATGTAATAAACACTACGAGGTGCAGAGAGAGGGAGAAATAGAGAAAGATATAATCTCCAATGAGAATCATAGAATAGTTTGGGTTGGAAGGGACCTTAAAGCCCATCCAGCTCCAATCCCCTGCCATGGGCAGGGACACCTCCCACTGGATCAGGTTGCTCAAAGCCCCATCCAACCTGGCCTTGAACCTCTCCAGTGACAGAGCAGCCACATCTTCCCTGGGCAACCTGTGACAAGTGTCTCACCACTCTCATGGTGAAGAAATTCTTCCTAATGTCTAGTTTAAATCTCCCCCTCTCCTGTTTATATCTGTTCCCCCTCAGCCTATTACTACAAGCCTTTATGAATAATCCCTCTCCAGCTTTCCTGTAGGCCCCTTTCAGGTACTGGAAGGTCACTATAAGGTCTCCCTGGAGCCTTCTCTTCTTCAGGCTGAACAAGCCCAACTCTCTCAGCCTGTCCTCATAGGGAAAGTGCTTCAGCCCTCAGATCATCTTTGTAGCCTCCTCTGGACCTGTTTCAGCAGTTCCGTATCCTTCTTATGTTGAGGATTCCAGAACTGGACACAGTACTCCAGATGAGGTCTCACAGGATAGGAATAGAGGGGCAGAATCACCTCCCTCCACCTGCTGGCGATGCTTCTTTTGATGCAGCCCAGGATATGGTTGGCCTTCTGGCTGCGAATGCACATTGCCAGCTCACATCAAGCTTCTCATCAACCAGTACCCCAAAGTCCTTCTCCGCAGGGCAACTCTCAATCACATAATTGACAACCAGATATTGTCTTTTTCCAACCCCAATACAGACCTCTTTATGTATATGCTTCTGCCACTTAGCTTTAAAGTTCTAAATTATTGTTGAATTTTTAACCAAGCCAGCTCACCAAACTTTTCTGCTGTGCTTCTTTTGCCACTTCATTGTCCTCCTTCTGGTTGTTTCACAGAGAATAAGAGTGCTCATTTTAAAATATTGTCCACCAAGTCTGATATTTCAATCTCTAACTCCTTGCCTTATCTATCCTAGTTGTCATTTTTCTCCAGTTTCTATATCAATTAATCTTTCCTTCCCATCAGCCTGCTCCTATCTTCATTTATCTCCATAGCTGTAATTTAGTGTAGCTCTTAGCATGAAAAATGCTACAAAGTGAGGTCTTTTATCAAGGTTATTCTTCATGAGGGGAAAGATAAAGCTTCCTGCAGCCTAGACTAGCCCAGTCCAGAATGAAGCTCCATGACCCCTGTTTCATGTGCCCCACTGGCACTCCAGTGCACCACTTCAGCAAGGGCTCTGGACAACAGTAACCTGTGACAATACCAAAACAGTACAGCTCAGGTGAGCTCTCCTTCCACACACACGTCTATATCCACATGCTCTTCCCTGCTGCTGGTCTGCACATCACAGAATCACAGAATCACAGAATCACAGAATCACAGAATCACAGAATCACAGAATAACCAGGTTGGAAGAGACCCACCGGATCATCACATCTCTTACCTGAATATAATCATTACCAGCCACATACTATACACCTGTATGACACCCCTCTCTTCTCTTGCAGGCCTCCCGGTAGAGCTGCAAGGGTTAGAAGGAGCAAGGCAGACAGCCTGGTTTCGGGACTCTCTCTCTCTGCTCCCCTCACCAAAGGCTGTCTCTGCCCTCTATGCAAAAGGACTGCTAGATCCATCTAGACCTTAACCATAGAAACCTCGTGATGTGCATGACTCTTCCTGGACCCCAGAACAAGGGATTCTGCATTTAGGCTGTGCAGAAAGAAGCACCTGACTGTTTGATTAATATTTTGTGTGCCGCTTTGAAGTACTCTGCAGGTCCTTGGCCCAGCACAGCTTGCTTCCTACCCTTTTAACATTACCGCACTGGTTGTTCCATCACAACCTGTCCTCCCACCTATTAACCAGGGATGCAAAAGAAATGCCATTGCAATCCAGGCTAAAAATGAATGCACCCATCATAAGAAGCTTAAATTATTACCTGCCTAATGCAGTTGCAGAAAGGAAAAGTTACAGCATCTAAGAAATAAAGACACATATATAACAAATAGCATGACCCTTCACTGTGTCCTGCTTGCTGAAATTAAGGATACCACCTCAGAAATCTCATGACATTTTCTACCCCAACAAAATTCCAAAACAAGAGACAAAATAAAACATGGGTAAGGAAAAAGGAGAGTGAAGAGTTGCTGTGGCCAAACTGATGGAGGCCACCAGAACTGGGCCCAGGTCTCTGACAGTCAGTTCCCAAATGCTTGGCACCAGCATCACAAAGCATACAGGCTTAACAAGTTGGATTTGCCTCTACAGATAACAGCAACCCAGATAAGAAAAAATTGAACTAACCCTCTATTAAGGATTTTAATCTAGCAAGATGTAACAAAATGCCAACCAGCACAACACATTTTCCTAATACTTTCCAATATATTTCAAGAACTATCTTCCTTTAAAGCAACTGTCTCTATCAGTACAGCAAAGGGCTGGCATTGCAGCTCAGGGGAACACTGAATTGACTTGTCATTAAAAAGGCATAACAATTTTTTAGTCACAGGCACTATCAGGCATAGCTCATCAGAACTTTGTTTCCTGTAGGAAAGTTCTGGGTTTGTTCATGGGCTTGATGTGAAATGAATTCAAAAATTGTGTAAAATGCAAATGTATCTTTTGACTCCAGGAGTCAGTGGAAATATATTTTTCATTCAGTTTGTAGCTTGAAAGCTTCATGCTAAGTTTGTTAAATACATCTAAAATATAAACAATTACATTTAAAACAAACAACCCTCATATCTAAATATCAATTTCCCCTTTATCAGGTGCCGTCTCACTCATTATGGGCTTCTGTTTCAGAGTGGGGGGTGGTGGGGTGGGTAGAAGAGGAAAAGCAGGAACAGAGCAAGCACATTTCCAACCAGACTAAGCCAACAGGAACTATGCTAACTTGCCGCTGTGAATCTGTATGTTGTATTGGTTTTGCTCCACTGTTTGTATCCACAACAACCTAACAATGTTCCTTTACAGAAATCCCTGCACAGCCACTACCAGCAGAGAGCTGCTGGTTTCAGCTCCTGAGCTCTGCAGGCAAAGAAAAATCTCAAGCTTGAGCTCACTGCAGCTCTAATTAAAAATAAAGCACAGATGACTCATTTCACTGCTTATTATTAATGGTTAAGCTGCTAGAAGAAGCCCTACCAGAGCTCCTCATGACTGAGCAAACTCATGTGCTAGGTCTAGCAAGGACCACATTTTGTTGAGAGCCAGAGTACTGGTCACAGGTTAACAAAGACCTTTTAGGGACCTATAGCCAGAAAAAATATTTGCAGTATATTAAAACAGAAGTCTGCACTGGGGGAGTGAAGGGGAGAATAAGCAAATACATACAGTGTAAGTATAGTAATTTCTTATTGCATAGGAGTATATTTTCCCCCACTGGTTCCAGCCCAAAGGTGAAGAGCTGTTTCCACTGCAGTGAAAATGAAAGCAACAGCAGTGGGATTGCATAGAAGTCTATTTTTGTGCCACGCTGTACTCAAAAAAAGCAGGACTTACTGGATATCTGATACTTACTTTAGCTGTAACCTTTTTATCTCTGCTGTTAAACTGGGAGGAAATTATATTTGATGCAGATCTACATTCCATATATTTTACCAATATATCACTATGGATTCTGCTTTTGCTGGTACTCCTTATTTCGGCTTCCAGTCAAAAGCTGAAAAAGTTATGCCATTATCAAAGCTATAAAAGCATGATCTTCTATTGTATCCACCGTGCAAAGTTACCTGAACCAACAGTAAGTGAGCTACCTCACACATCAGAAACAACACAATGGCATTAGTACAGACAATAGCATTAGTACAGACCTCTAGACATGCTAATCTTCCCTTGAATTCCACCTCTCCGGTAACTCGGGAGTAGCTCTCAGGAAAGGCAACAGTCAAGCCAGCTCATTTATTCCCAGCTACGTCTTCCCTATGCACACCATCTGCAATACAGACCTTTATCATCACACACAAATGCAACCTCCTCATTATGTCTAGGATGGGTATAACCACACTGATTAAATTTTGGGGTGCCCACTTTAAGCTTTCTTTCTGCCATAATGACACTGTTAGATGAATTTACTGTAAATAAAGTTTCCTTCATGGATCTGGTTTCTTCAGGTGTTCATTCCTCTAGAAGGACTCGCATGTTATACATCAAGCTCTCAGTATTTATTTTAAAAAATACCAAGAGCAATAATTCAGTACTTGACAATTTACCACTGTCATACTTCAATGCTATGATCTATTACTAGGGAAGGCATTAGTCCATTTATATTTTATATTCCATTTCTCATAAGTGTTTTGAAGATATTTTGGTAACACTGTCCCTTCATAGATGGTAGTGGTAGAGAGAGAAAACGTTTTCAACATGATCAAGAGTTACAGAGTGGTTTAACTATAGCAGAACCTATTGTATTAACAAGACAAGATTTGTTTTAAGTTCAATGGAGAAAAGATACCTTTGAATTTGAGAAGTTAAGGGTGTTGCATTACTTAGGCACAATAGGATAAGTTAATGGTGAAGTTTCAGTTTTAACTCGGAAACTGCTGGTTTTTGTAGGCTTCAGCCTTTTACTAATAGGTATATTTTAATGAGATACATGGGGATTTAGGGGAACAACTCCCATTAATGTTAATGGGATTCATGGAGCTAAATCCTGTGCTGGAAGCGTTTCTTCTAATGTGTCTATAATATAGCCTCTGAGCGTGCATGTCTACTTAACAGTTAAATGTGTAAATAGAAACATTACAATTCCAAGTGTTACTGTTTTATTGTATGATACTTGACTAAAATGGAAGTAAAACTTTGGTCCTAGAAAAGTAATTTTTTGACACCAGCGAGGAAATCTGCTCTGGTTCAGCAAATATGGGGACATCATATCAGTTGCACACTGTGAGCTCACAGAAGTGAGGCATGCATCCCCTATGCTCTTTGCTGTGTCTTAAGGCAGGGTGGCTTTTGTACGATCACTGCTTTACTTCCAACAGGATCCCTGGCAAAGGACAGCTGTTGGAAATCTGGTCAATGGTACCTGGGAGCAATGCATATTGACCTGGTGAGAAAATCTGGTAAATGGCTGTAATGCCCTGCTGATCTGAAGAGCTGTGAGCTCCTTGGGTAGTGATCTATGTGGAACTTGAATGCTACTGGGAGAAAGCTTGGCCAGTAAACCAGAGAGTTAGAATATGTGCACATGGCTACTAAAGCAGCAGTAAATTAATTGCAGCAGCTCTGTAAAGAGTTTTCAGAATAAAAGAGAGAGTTTAATTTTAGAAACGTGAAGTACTCTTATAATGTTACCCACCAGGTGGTAGGCGATACATGCAGGAAGCAGCCAACCTAAAAGAGACACCACAAGAAAAGAAGCATGATTATCTGAGGGGCCAAGCAGCACCTTGAAACAGAGAAAACAGACTGCATCAAAAGGAGTGACCACCAGGATGCTGAATTTTCAGAAGTAAACCTGAGGGCACAGCAGAACTGAAACTTGAATCAGTACAAAATCTGAACATTAAGGGATGAAAAGGAAAACAAAGTTAAAACTTTTTTTCTTTACAGTTTCATAAGTGAAAAAGAATAGGAGCAAGTAAAACTCAGGTGTCAAAAATAACATCTAAAACACTGGAACACCAGTTAGAGGTATATGATAAAAAGCATCAGCCAAAATAAAATGAGACTGTGGAGAGGGAGTGGGGCTTACCGAGAAAAAAAAAAAAACAACATAAATTTTTGTGTACACACAGAGCTGGAAGCAGTAGTGTGCACATATAATCTTGGAGACCTATATGATCTTCTAGATAGTGAGTGGCTTAAGAGTAGGATATGTCTTTTGAGCTTACAAGAAATATTGACAAGGGAAGCATGTGTTAGCCTAGAGAAACATGCCTCCAGCCAGCAGGAACAGATGAAAAGGCCCCCAAAATGCAAAGCATTAACAAGTACTAGAGCTTAAAAATGACAGAGTTTGTAGCAGAGATAAGGACCTAAAAATACAGGGTCCATGACCCAAGACACAGAATATGAAAAGCAAAAAAAAAAAAAAAAGACAATATCTGCCCATGGTGAATATGAAAAATCAAACTCTGTGTACCAATGACAGAGGCACTCCAGGAAGGTAAAAGAAATGTACCTGCATTGGTTACAGTTACAGAGACTTCCAACTAGTATTAAGACACATACTGAAGACTTTAGCACATTTTTTAAAGGAATAGTAGGGTATGTGATCTCAAGAAAAGGCCATGCTGCTGCCCTGTTTGTGACTGTCACATGATCAGTGACCAACTTGCTTTCATCTGTATGAAGCCAGTGGTAGTTTAATTTCTAGAAGCACTGACAAGTATCAGTTTTGAGACTAAACAGTGGGGGTCAATAGAAGAATATTCGCCTGCAAACAGAGAAGTCAAAGAAAAGAAATAGCATCTCTGTTTTAGAAGGTTTTCTGTCCCACTTTTGAACATGGAACTATCAAACAATGCCCAGGCTGAAAGACACGAAAAGTGTTTTGTCATTCACAGGGAGGTCCATCTCTCTCTCTCAAGCTTTTTGCATGCCTTTATGAAGCAGGCACCCTCTTATTACATCCAGAGATCTTAAAATGTAGACTGAATCCAGACTGAGAGAATGTTTTTATCAGTATCTGTGCAGTGACTAGCAGTGGCATTACTCCCAAGAGATGCCCCTGATAGGTAGTATAATACAAGAGTCAATCATGAATTAAACTTTTAAAATAAATCAAGTACCTAGTGCCCCAAAAATTTACCATTATCTCTCTAATCTGTCCTTTAATGCTTAATATGAGGAGAAAAATAGTCATTGTTTGCAGCTCTAAACCCAGCAGGGAGGGACTCAAGCCCAGGCCTGCATAACACCCACATAATTGACCCAGCTACTGGGATACAATATTCCCCTGATCTGAGTAAGGAAAGAAGTTGCTCTACAGCTCGATGATTAGAGCAATGACACAGAAAGAGAAAGACCCATGTTAAATTCCTGAATTGAAACACAGCTGTTTAACCTGCAGCTCACGCCTGCTAGCTGTGCGTGCTGGCCACCAGCCTGTCCTGTGGGAGCAGTAAATGCTATAGCACCTTGCTAGCATTACCTGCCTCTGATTTTAGCAATATTACTGGAGTAGGAAGTGTTCTCCAGAATCCTAAATTTACCTTGATAATGAATACTTTTAGTACAAAGATTTACAAAATGGATTCAGCTTGTTTAAAACAGTCACCAAAGTGAAGGTATTTTGATCAAAGTAGAAAAGATTCCATTTTGTTTTACCTTGCTGTTTCCTTCTGAAAACTTCAATTTTTACTTGAGTACCGTATTCATTTTGATAACAGATCACTCTTCTACTTCCATATCTCACTGCCAAATGGGACTCACCTGTTATCTTTGATTACAGGCAATTCAAACTTAAAGCAAGCCTGTCTATCAACTACTGTTTTAACAGCTGATTAATTAGGGCTACAGGGATCCTGTGGAAGGCTTTATCTCAAGAGCGGCTCAGCCATTAGTAGAAGAAACTTCCTTGTACACTCCTAGCTCAGATAACAAAGTAAGATAATAGTTCACAATCCTCCTGCAGCTAATACAACCAGGGGCACTCCCTCTTATCCTAACACACAAGTCAAACAAATCCCCGTGATATAGTACTACAGTGCTGAATTCTCTGATGTTTCTGAAAGTGAATATCAGAAAACAGACACCTAAATAACACACTGTTAAAAAATGTTTCTATCAAGGATGAATTGCCTGCCTCTCTTTCTTTTCCCTTCTTCCTGTTTCTCATCCTGCATTTAAGTGTACGCTTGCAGGCTTACCAGTACCTCACCAAAAATGTTGACTTAGAGAGCTGACTTGTGGATCTTGCTTCTACAATTCTGTATGTTCATGACCTATTCAATCCCACCTGGAATCTAGTCGTTGTTGTATGATCTTGGAGTTGGCTTCTGCAGCTCACTGTTCTGTTTACTTATACAGTCTGGCAGATTGGTATTAAATAGATTTATATTAGTAGGTAGGATTGATGATGGTTAGTATATATGGGTACAGAAATAGGGATTGGTTTGTTGAGATATTTTTATGGAAGTTTTCTCTGAAAGTAGGTGTTCTCTGGTCCATGTAGTTAAATTATATACATAATAGAGTTTCAACATGTATGTGCAGTAAACATAGGATTCCAGGATATTCAGTAAGATTAGTGGTGGCAGTAACAGTTGTGTAAGGAATTACAGACCTGAGCTCCTTAGTTGCCAAAGAGAGATGGGTACATACCCTCCTTCCTCAGACACTCCCCAGACGCTGAGTTAGTTTCTACTGGCAACCTCAATAATTTCTTCAGCAGTGTTTTCCCTTTTATTATATAAAAGAAATTGGTTAATGTCAAAGGCAGCTGCCTCCTACTTTGGCTGAAAATACTTTGTTGGTGACAGAATAATGTCCCAAGTGACAGGAGACAGGACGAAAGGGAATGGCCACAAGCTCCACCAGGGGAGATTTAGGCTGGACATTAGGAAAAAAATTTTCATGGAAAGGGCCATTGGGCACTGGAACAGGCTGCCCAGGGAGGTGGTTTTAACGTTCCCTGGAGGTGTTTAAGGTGGGGGTGGACGAGGTGCTAAGGGGTATGGTTTAGTGTTTGATAGGAATGGTTGGACCTGATGATCTGGTGGGTCTCTTCCAACCTGGTTATTCTATGATTCTCTCTCTCTCATTCTCTCTCCCCTTTTTCCTTTTTTTTATTTTTAATTTTCTTAAAAAGTAACATTCAAAATAGCCAGCCGTTAAAGAAATATGAGGATGCATTGTGGTCCTTTATCCATCCTGGGCTACCACTGCCAAATAATGAATTCTGTCTGTGCCTTGCAAATGCTGTAATTCACTCCTTAATATTCTTTCAGGTGATGATTGGTGATCAAGACCATAAGAAATTCACCATTCTTTCAGTGTTTTTAAATCTTACTTAAGTTAAGCCCATCCATGTTTCCACATATGGCCCATGAAGTGCCCTTATACTGTCCTATGGTTTTGGAGCCCATACAGACCTCTGTAAGGTAGTTCTACACATACAATGCATCAATACACAGAACTCAGTTGTGCAAGGCAGCATTATACTACACTCTTCAAGCCAAAACATAAATTGCCTCAAACAGTGGTTAAACAAATTAATGTGAAGTATTAATGACATGCTGAATCAGTGATATCTCAGGAATCCTTTGAATCCTTGGCTTCCAGAATGTGGCTTCCCTAAGAATCCACTACTGGCCATGCTCACAGAAGGCGATATCAGGGAAGATGGGCTTTTTCTTTGGCTCAGAAAAGCCGGTTTTATACTGAGTGCCTGATCAAAAGTCCACTGACATTAATGAGAACTCTTCTAACGATTCTAAACAACCCTAAGACAGACTCATAGAGAGCATTCTAAACAACCCTAAGACATTCAGCTTCCTCCTGCTTCCTGTAGGGGTTTTTCTTCTAGTTAAAAAAAAAAAAACCCACAAAAAACCAAAACCAATAAAAACTAGTCCTCACCTCCTTCCTTCCCTCAACCCCTCAAAAAAAAACCCAACCAAAAAACCCCAAACAAATAAACAAAAACAAACCCTGAAATTGAAACAGCAAGAAAGAAATAGGCTGTAAACTTACAAAAGATTTTTTTTTCCTTTTAATAGAGAGCCTGTATGAAGATCACGACATTTACCCATTTCTGAAATTGTAACCCATCAGCAATAAAAGCAGTATTTCTAGAAAGCTCAACGTAAGATTTCATTTGCCATGGCTTCAAAACCTTCTCTCATTGTCAGTTAAGATTTCAATGCAGTTCTTCATGGTCCCGTCTGGTTTGGATGGGTTTCAAATGGCTGAAACCATGTGATATTGCTTCAGGATGCATCTGCACTTAACTAAACGTATGAAATGTGTTTGAATATGTTACTCATCCTGTAGTTAGGTAGGTAGGATTTTGCAAGCATCTACAGGTAAGAGAACACACAAAAGGACTTGAAAGATACTGCCACCTTCACTCAAAATCTAGACTAGAGATTAACATATCATTAGATCCTTATCAACAGGAAGATATTGCTATGTGAAAGAAAAGTAGTCAAGGGTCATATTTCCTGCAGAAGTCAATTTTGCAGTAGATAACTGAACAGAAAAGAGGAGGAACAAATGCATTCTTATCAGCGATAAGACATCTGCTTTCTTGAAAGTCCTGTGTACTGAACACTGGGACTTTTGATCTGCTTCATGTATATTTTACAAATTAAATAAATTCCGTATTAATCTTCTAAAAACAACCTTGCAATATCAGCCTATTTGAGTGACTTCTCAAGAATATCAGAATTTTTAATACTTGATTCACCTACATTACTGAACATATTACCTGAGCAAGTTAAAGCAAGTGTAGAAATGCCAGAAAGGCTAAAGGCAGGCTGACAGTTCAGACCTCAGCCTCAGATGCCCAGTACACTACCAGTGTGACTCACTCGTTACTTTCACAAGCACAGCAATGAGAATGAAGCACAAGCAGAGCCTCAGATGCACAGTTTAATTTCTGCCTAAGATCCTGTCCTGGTAATCATAGAATCATAGAATAACCAGGCTGGAAGAGACCCACTGGATCATTAAGTCCAACCATTCCTATCAAACACTAAACCATACCCCTTAGCACCTCATCCACTCTCACCTTAAACACCTCCAGGGAAGGTGACTCAACCACCTCCCTGGGCAGCCTGTTCCAGTGCCCAGTAACCCTTTCTGTGAAAAATATTTTCCTAATGTCCAGCCTAAACATCCCCTGGCAGAGCTTGAGGCCATTTCCTCTCATCCTGTCCCCTGTTACTTGGGAGAAGAGGCCAGCTCCCTCCTCTCCACAACCTCCTTTCAGGTAGCTGTAGAGAGTAATAAGGTCTCCCCTCAGCCTCCTCTTCTCCAGGCTAAACAACTCCAGCTCTCTCAGTCCCTCCTCATAAGGCCTGTTCTCCAGCCCCTTCACCAGCTTTGTTGCTCTTCTCTGGACTCGCTCCAGAGCCTCAACATCCTTCTTGTGGTGAGGGGCCCAGAACTGAACACAGTATTCAAGGAGCGGTATCACCAGTGCTGAATATAGAGGGAGAATAACCTCCCTGGACCTGCTGGTCACGCTGTTTCTGATACAAGCCAGGATGCCACTGACCTTCTTGGCCACCTGGGCACACTGCTGGCTCATGTTCAGTCGCTGTCAACCAACACCCCCAGGTCCTTCTCCTCCAGGCAGCTTTCTAGACAAACTTCTCCTAGTCTGTAGCTGCACAGGGTTGTTGTGCCCCAAGTACAGGACCCGGCATTTGGCCTTGTTAAACCTCATGCCATTGGACTGCCCAGCGGTCCAGCCTGTTCAGGTCCCTTTGCAGAGCCTCCTGACCCTCCAGCAGATCGACACTTCCACCCAGCTTAGTATCATCTGCAAACTTGCTAAAGGTGCACTCAATGCCTTCATTCAGGTCATTAATAAAGACATTGAACAGGGCTGGACCCAGCACTGAGCCCTGGGGAACCCCACTTGTAAGTTGTAACCCCACTTATAATCACCAGTTAGGCACCCCCAGTCTAGAGGGTCTCAGCGAGGAACACGGCACTCACAGGATACTGGTAGCATTTGTGTCCCAGTCCCATAAAGCCAAATCCTGCCCTTATAGGTCAGCACAAATGTAACCCAGATCACTCTCCAAAAATGTATGTTGTGGTTGAAATAATATTTTAATTAATGTCTAATCATTATATACTTTAAAAAAAACCCCTGAGGTTCAGCTAGACAAAAATGTATTTCCTTCATGTTTTTTAAGGGAAAAGGCTTCTACATTTTCTATATTTTTTCTATAATTTAGCACTATAGAGAACTATCTTCCTCAGAATCTATGCCAGGGACTAATGACATATGGTATCTCTTGTAGATTTGCAAGCTGAAAAGAGAAGAAGACCCCTTTCATTACAGCATAATAGCATGCTTGCAATAGTTCAATAGCTATAATGAAACATGACAACCCAGATCTGCTTCCAGAGCTGGTGTTTGAATTGTACAGTTCTGAACATGTGTCAAGTCACAACTAAATACAAAATTCCTATACATTTGGGGGAAGGAAATAATCTTAATTTTCATGTTTTGCAGTGATCAGCCATCTCTAAATCACCAGTTTCTACAAAACATTGCAAATTGTTACTTATCTGAAAGAAATGTATTTTTTCCTTATTATCTTGGGATGCTTAAAAATATTTCCCCGAGACTTGTCCCTGCAATCTGTGGCAATGACCATTACATTTAAACAAAGAGCAAAACATACAATCGCACATGAAGGGGAAAAATCAGGAAAAGATAAATATATATATAAGAACAGCATGCATTTGTCTCCTCCAACTGTAGGAAGCCTAAGTTCAAGTATGGCTGCTGAAGCCTGTGCTTACGTGGGCTTCTTAGACATGGAAAACACAAATACATATGGTACATTGCAGTTTAAAAGTATATAAACGTACCAAATACCAAAATGCAAATCTGGATCCTGTTCTCTGTATCCTAAATTTGGATCCTATTCATGCAACTGCCACAGTTACATGGAACTACGAAAATAAAAAATACCTGCCAAGGCTTTTCACGCTCAATTACTAGTTTGTCTTATACAGAACCACTTGCCATGATATTTAACTACAATGATCTAGACCTATCGAAAGTCACAAAATTTTCTTACTGCTCAAAAAATCTACAAAATAACAAGTCCTGCGGCATCCTTATAACCAATTATTTAAGGTTATGTCCACTTGCAAACCGCAAAGGTGAAAAATTTACCACTTTCATTAAACTAAAATTCAGTCATGTAAACACACACAACCAGAAGTTGTGACTTGAAGAGAAAACCTAAGTATTTCTATAAACTCAGAGAGAAAAATATCCAAAGCTGATGATACTGACTTGCGTACCCACTGCAGGCCTCTCACAGGCAAAAATCTGACTCAAGTCTCACGCAGACATATAAGAGAAATCCTGTGGAAAAAGAACAGGGTTGTATGAAAAACAAAGCAAATTCTTTCCAGCTTGGCTCCTAAAACACTGGGCTGAAGCCCAGACTTTGATGCTTCCTGGTTAAGAAGTGAAAATACTGAAACAAACAAACAAACAAAACCTCTATAGATTAGTAGCACTGCTGTTAGTTAACCCATTTCAAATTGCTTGTAAGCACTGGGGTACTTCCATGTTCCAAGCAGACTGTACACACACAGTGGACAGAGGCCAAATTCAACCATTTGCCAGCCTTCATCCTCACTGTTAACTTTAATTAATGAAACAAAGACGTCATCCAGTATTTCTCAAAAACTGACTTTCCTTTAAAAAAATTCCCTTTGCCCTCATTTTTTCCTGTCTCCAATAAAACACTCAAACCTTCGTAATGCTCCTAAGGCAGCACTAATAGGAGTCCCCTATCTGACATTAGTGAATCATCACGAAGAAACAGAAAATCTTGCCTTCCTATGTGGGAGTCAAGTATTTGCTCCTTTGTAAGGTCTGAGCAAAAAGGTCTCTGTTTCACGTAATTCTTCTCTTTATTGCCATGTTATAAAAACTTGAAAATAAGTAAATAAATTGAGGTTACACAAAAAGTCAGCAAAATTCACATAAACAGAAAATGTATAGCCAGTTGCAATTTTTATTGCAAACTCAACACCCTTTGGCCAAAGGTCCAAGGACTGAAGCATATTTTTCAATCATACCAGCATATACTTTGATATTGTCCTAGGCCTTGGTCTGTGATTTGAGTGTAAAATGGAGAGGGCCTTGGACAATTTGGCTTTGCACTTATGCTTTAAAATCTACTTAAAGTTGAATATGACAATTGAAATTAGAGAACTATTCAATGTAGAAATAGTTGCACAAAACCATTGAAATGCAGCTCTGGAAAACACAAACAAAGTACATGTACTTTTAATCATTATTGCACTAATAGGGTCAAACTCTAATTTCAAATATTTGGTCCATCTGCTTTAATGTCTCCAAGGGTTGCATATATCTACTTAAGAACGCTCTCAATAATTATATGTTAACTGTGAGCAAAATGAGTCACAGTGAAAATAAACACCTGCACCATTCTCAATTGATGGCTTACATATTCAAGTGTATTTTATGTCTTTTAGTTCAGATTCTAACCTTCCTTCAAATTTGGAGTGATACTGCTGAAGACAATGATAACTTCTATTATTGTAATGAAGGACAGAGTCTGTCCATAGAGATTTTTTTTTTCAATAAAATCTTCAAACAGCCATTTTAAGTGAATTTCTCAATGTCTTTACTCAAAAAAATGAGCTGTTCACTAACTGAAAGTAACAACCAAAAAGAAAAGTTAAGGGATAAAAAAAAAAAGGTTAAAACTGTAGGGACTGGGATATTTAATCATTGATAACACTGACTGAATTGTAAAGAGGCTCAAAAGAAAATGTATGTGAATGGAGATGTCAGATTAGCTTTCCTACGGGTTGGGATTTCAATAACCGACAGTAGATAAGATACAATTAGTATTCACGTATTGAGGCCAGAGATTTGGAACCAGTTTTCAAAGTATTGTCTAGCCTTGAAAAAGTTTGAGCTGCTTTATTAAATTTTTACAAAACATATATTTTAATAGAATGCACTTCAGAAAATGTTGGATGACTGTCTTAATGTTTCAACCACCAGAAAACCAGCTCAGAAGCAAATAATGTTTGAGAGTCCTGGAAACTACATTACTGATCTATGAAGACTTCCACTGCACTTGAAAGGTCCATGGGTCACAACTGCAGGAAGTCACATTTTGAGACCCAGCTATGAAGCTATTTGAATGGCCTGAAGATATATTCCACATCAAATGGCTGACCTCCTGCACTTGCATACTGCAGGTCAGCTTACACTTTTTAGCCAGAGGCCCTTGCTGATTCCCTTTCGTAATACCCCGGAACAAAGAAACACACACTCAACTTTCTGGGAAGTCTCCCTGGGTTACCTAGAACTCAACTTAGCAGAACTGAGCACAGAAGGTCTCTTACAAACAAGTTCATCTCTTTCAAATTGAGGCAATAGCACAATGCATGCAAACGTTGCCTCCCATCTAAGATTTTAGAGCCCACTGAAAAATATTTCTCCAAATTGAGCTTCTGACCACCTTTAATAATTCTTGTCCTGAACTTTGCATCATAAAAGCCTTTGAGATTATTTGGCTTTGTAGAAGCAAAATCATGACTGGCATAAATAAATGTTTCTTAAAAACTATCAGGTCATTCTCTAGTTCTCTGCTATTAAAACGGACTTAGCACCAGAACTAGCAGTAACACAGTCAGCTTTCTACAGATAAACAATCTGGTATGTAAAAAATTCTGATAAGACAGAAAACTCTGTCACTATATGTCATGTACCCCACACAGTTAATCAAGTAGATGTAATTATCTTTATTCAAAAGTTAGAGCTTCACTTTTCAGATTTCTTTGGTCTCTTGTCTTCTTGATAGTGTGAAAAAGCATGGTTTTCTATAACAGCAAAACAAAGCACTGCACAGGACTCTCAGGATCACAGTAAGAAAACACACTTGTCAAACAGAGAGTAGGAAGTTAGAGAAATCCTGCAACTGAGTCCAAGCATGGGGAAGATTTTCCAATTCAAGTTACCAATCCATGCATATCATTTGCTTGGAAAGTGTTTGATTTCCAAATACTGCTAGAAAAGATCAGGGGTTTACCATCTAAGGCAGAAACCCTGTGAAAACAATTAACTGGGAGGGGGGAATAAATCTACAAATGTGCAGGATTTGTGAAAATAAAGTTGGTGGCACTATGTTGCCACTTGAAACACCTTATCCCTGATGAGAGACAGCACCAGGCAGCTGCAGCTCAACACCCAGCAAAAGCCACACACTGCCTTCCACAGGGAGATCCCCACAGTCAGCAACCAGGCAACCACTTCTCTGAAAACTGCCTGCATATATCAAGAGGGAGGGAGAAAATCTTGGTCTGGTTATTTCAAACTGGGGAAAAAAAAAAAATCAGCCTGCACTCACACCCAAGAAAAAGAAGAAATGAAAAGAACTCTGTATACATGTACACACATAACACACATACACATGTTGGCTATTAAAAATAAAGGTATGCTTAGCAGTTGAATGGCCTTCTACTTGGAGCGTTTTTTAAATACGGTTCTCAAAGCTTAGTTGACATCATTAAGGCCAAGAAAAGTGAGACTACTGTGTGGCTTCGAAGCATAATCTTTTTGCAGAAGAGTAGACATCCGCTGCATTCATTTTACTGCAGAGATTTTTATAGGAAGAAATTAGATAAAGAGAGAGACATGTAGGGGGAAGGTTGTTTGTTTTTTTTTCTAACGTACAGGAAAATGCCCTCACATTAATATAATAGCAGTCAGTAACAGAACACTGGGACAGTCAAGCTGGGATTTGCTCTCCACTTTGGTGGGTAAGATTAGCTTATTCAGGAGAGCAGTTTTGGTGCTGCGGCCAGCCTGCAGCCCTGGGAAACAGCACTCTGCTCTTCTCTGACAGTTCCTCTGTGCATGACTGGTGAAAAAGTCTGGTTTAGAGAAAGCTATTAACTAAAAACATTTTTATGAACTAGTTTTGTACAAGCAGAAGTGGACCTGGGAGCAATCACACACATAGGGACACTGATGATCTGACTAGGTCACTACACATCAGCTAACTGGTTGCAAAGAGCAGTAACATTTTTGTCTGCTTCCCCAACAACTGGACAAGGCAAACAACTTCAGCCCCACTCTTCCTCCCTTCCTCCTCTACACTGTGGTCTGTCACCCCTCCCTAAGTCATAATTCCTTCCTGGCAGGCTGTTCACCACCCTGTACTTGCACAGGGCCTGGAGAGGGTTCAGCTGGAGTGACTCATTGCTCCATACAATACAACAGCTCCATAATAGTAACTCTAGCATTAGGACCTCACCCCTCTACTTTGCTGCCATTGAAGTCCCATCCTGTCGATTTCATTAGTATTTTAAAGCTGAGGATGTAGCTATTACTCACCCAAGGCAGATATATACTTATCAAAGTATCTGAGCTACCACGCTTAGAACCACTGAAAGAATTCTATTGTTCTGCTGCTGCTTACAAACTGAAAAGCAGGAGGGAAGTCACTGCAGCTGCCCATGCATAAAAGGGGATTTTCTCAGCAACACATGGATGGGACATTCTTCTGTTGCTTTTCCCCTCAGATAATTTGTCACTCAGCTCTATTACACAACTCCGCAGAAGCTGTGGTTTCCAAGAAAACAACATTCCAGGAGACTGCATCACAATGGACAAGAAAGCAAAAATGAGTATGTGGTTTTCCTTAGCTCTGAAATAAAATGCATGAACACAAGAAGGTGATGATTATTGATTTTTGAGTCATATAATATAATCAGAGGCCCATAAAACATGTGGGAAGGTTGCTTTTCAAGAAACACATGGATACAGATCACCTTTAATGCATTTGAAGTTGCTACAGACCAGGAAAGGACAGTCTATTTTCCATGCCAGCTCAGACAGACCAGGTAGTAATGGCAGCAGTTGCAGTGAGGAGAAAGCCTAGTTAAAACTTAGGAAACAAACCCTGCTAGTGAGACCAGCAAAGTACTGATTCAGGTCACCTGGTTGTTGCAGAGTCTCCCCTACATCAAGGCTTCAAGAAGAGTATGAATAAACAGCGGCTAAGAATCATGTATATGCAGTTGCCTCCTTCAAGAGCAACGGATAGACCAGATATATTCAACTCACTAATGCTACTACACAAAATCATCACTCCTTGCTTGCTTTCCATTCCCTGACTTCTTTTGCTTACCCCAGGAACATCAATGAACAAGCATCGTATCCAAGACTCATCAAATACACAAAGAAAATCTACTAACCTAGAGAAAGTTAACCTGTTATAACCACTTGGGTCTTGGGGAAAGCAAAATACAAAACTCTGAATTGCTCTGCATGTTTTGATGTTAGCAAGATACTTATTAAAATAACTTCTTCCAAGGAAAAGATATTTGCTGGCATGCTGCGACTACAATTTCTATACAACAATCAGTCCCCTGGACTATTTTGCCTCCTTGAGAACAACTGCAGCTCAATCACTTATCAGACAATAGATGAGGTGATTTCTTTTAAATCGACAAGATGGTGAGATTCAGAGTCAGCTTCAACCTGACTGTGAATGCTTTAAAGGAACAAATCTGATGGTACAAATACTCTAGGTTCAGAAAGTTTAGGTGGAGACCAAATGAATGAAAAAAAATCAAACTGCACAAGTCACTCCTCCTTACCATACCACCACCACTTCTCCAGCTATAAGGCAAATGAAGAGCTAAAGTATAACACTACCTGGAAAACATTACCCCAAAGTTAAGAATAGTTCTTGAATTAACCAATATTGCCTCAGAAGAAAGAAAAATGTACTGGGTATAAAAATAACAGTATAAGTATTGAATTTATTCACCATCCTGCCTCTATAAATAAGAGTCAGATTTGCAGATATTTTTTTTTTCTGTGACTTTGACAGATAAATTTTCAAAGCAGCTGTGTGCTAGCTGGGTAGGATGAGGGATATTGCAAAGCTAGTGCTTGTTATGCAACATTTAAATAAACTTTTGAATTAGAAAGAAAGGAGATGTGCTCTTGGAGTGCTCTCAGAGAGACACAAGGGAGCAATAACATCCATTGCTTGTTTCACTATCACTTTCTGTGTTAAAGTCTCTAGTGCCTGCTCTAAAATAAGATGCAACCCAGATTTTTAGTCTTCAAGCAACATCGCTTTAATTTTCATTTTAATCTTTTGCACCAAAACAAAAACTGCATCTTATTGTAAGTAATATAATTTATTTATACTTGATATCATCTGAAAAAGTGATGACAAACCAACAGCTCAAGCATGAAGATTTTTAATTCTTCAGATGAACTGACAGATTATTATCAAATAACATTTACTTAATATTTAAATATTGTCAAAAAAAATCTGTTCCTTTTAAAATGCATATGAAAAATAAAAGGAAATTCTTTATTCTGTTATCTATGGCTTTCCTGGTTTTGGAGGGTACCTGAGATGACAGGTCACATTGTCACAGAAACTTGAGCAATCAGTCTATCCCATTGCATGAAATTGTTTTCTGCAATATATTGCTTGGTTCTTGCCAAGAATCTTACCAGTCACTCTTTTCATCACTCACCTTGTGTTTATCCATCTCCTAACTCACTACTCTCTCAACAAGTCCTTTCTTGCCCAATTTTCCTTCCCCTTCTCCCTTCCCCCCCATCTGGTACCACCTACAAGTGATAACTTTCTAAACATCCAATAAGTTGGGCTTTAATTACCCAATCTGCTTTTTAAACATTTACAGTTTGCTCAGGTGTGCCAATATTAAAAAAAAAAATCAAACACCTAGTTCAGTAATTCTGAAATTAGGAACCACAATCCAAGTGGGGCCACAGAATTTACAAACGGGGTCACCCACAGGATGAAAATTTAATTGAAAAATAAAGAATAAAAAATTAGGGTTAAGCCTAGAATGACATCAAAAGTAGGAAATACTGGAAACTGCCTCTGTACCATAATCCCCATGTTCAAACATAATCCATATGGCCAAACTAAAAGACCCATATCCCCATTTTAATGTTGTGTATTGGGTTTTTAAATCCTAAATTCTGACATAGGTTTGATAAATGAAGCATTTTCACCAGGAAAATCCTAATCTCATGATGACAGAATCCAAAATGTTCTTCTGAGTCCTTTAGAGTCTACCAAACTTCTGGCATATTCCCCAGTTCTGTCAGGTCTCTCACATATCCACAAAGATTTTTTAAAGTTCACTTGTTCCTTAGAGAATTTAGCAATCATGCTGCTTCTTCAGTGGTGTCACAGTAAGAACAGATTGTGAGGTTTTATTTTGACAGAGAGGGACTAGACGGGGAATTGTTTTTTAGTAGATGGTTTTGCCTCAAAGCCTTTTGTTTGGGGAGTTTTCCACAACAAGGATTTCACCAATTTGGCTCCTCCCACAAGCAACTATAAACCATAATTGGTTTACTTCCATATAAGTTGCAAAGAACATTACTCCACCAATGAGCTAGAGATGTGAATCTCTTCAACAAGTGTGAATGTAGGGAATTCAGACTACTGGAGATGGTTTGTTTCAGTTTGTAGCTGAAAACCAAATTAATATGTAGATACTAAGGCATTTTTAAATGCAAATATTCATCCTCTAAGAAAAAGGAGATATTTAATACCTGTCAGTCTTTTTTGTATGCTAACTAAATTATCTGTGGTACATTTCTCACTTTAAAGTAAAAAAAAAATTAAATAAAAGAATAAAGACCAGCCATAGTAGGGTCCAAGGAATTCTCAAGACCATTAGTTAGTTGTATTGCTTAGTCTATAAGCCTGAAAATATATCACACAAACTAAGTTAAAAGTTCTATTGATCACAGTCAGCAGCAGAAGCCAATTCCTATAACAGACCATTAATTTATGCATTGCACTCCAATTTTTTCAGTAACACAGGATTTAATGACACTAGACATAAAAAAATTACTAATTCAAGACCTGAGTTTTGTGCTGTACTCCTTTAAAATCTTACTGTTCACTACTAGCAATATAACCCATAAAACAGAAATGCCAATAGTCTTTAGTTTGGCAATGTCCACCTCTTTTCTAGGTCTTATCAAACAGCATTACAATGAGTTGAACTCTTGGCAACTTCTTTGGATCTCTTGGGAATTTTAGCACTTCCCAATCAAAAGGTCCAGATAACTGACACGCTATAATGCTTCAGGGCTATTTCTTGAACTGTGATACCTCACAGAACATGATACTGGTATTTGGTCACAATGTCTTTTTTCATATTTAAGATTGACACTTGCTGCAATTACTCTTTCCGCAAGGTTCTGCTGCAGAGATGCACAGCCTCTCAAATTACTGACAGCGCTGCCACAAATCTGACTTTGTTCTCTTAACCAACTACACCCCATGGCATTTCATTAAAGGGATATTTTGACTGAAAGCAGTCCTGCCAAATACCTTTCTGCTCATCAATTGGTTTGTCATTCCACTTTTGGCTGTCTTTGCTGAATGACATGCAGATCAAGAGGTAATCCAATTAACAAGTGGAGCAATTAATACCACAAACTATCTCCATGATAACTTTCTGAGACAAAGGGTTAAACATTTTCCAGTGACATGAGATCTAAACAGTACATTAACAATTCTTATGTTCATGTAGACTCTTCCACTGCCAACACTCTCTTAGCATATTAAAAAGCTGTGAATTGTAGCCAGTCACTGTTTCTCATTGAGAAGCTCTGGGAACTCAAGAGGATTTCTGCATGTATACTCAGGTCAAAACATATTTGTATGGAAGACAGGGATACTACATTCAGATGTAATACCAGGATGTATACCAGTTTAACAAGTTACAGTAATAGGAAAGGCCAAGCTTAAGTCAATGGAACCAAAATTTTTTGTTCTTTCTATTGAGGTGGTCAGTTCTAAAATACCAGTTTGAGCAAGCTTCTGCCACTTTTTGAAATATTACTACTTCATCTCTTGAGAAGAGTTGAGGGTATTATGCAGACATCTTGCATGAGTTCACTGTCAGTGCAATGTGTTTAATACTACCATTCCTCTGTATTCTGAGATAAAGCAAGTTTCCTCCCACTGACTTCTGAACGCTGAAGTTCAGTAAAATATTCATTGTGATAATTTTGCAAAAGAGAGATTTTTGATTATTGAAATGTCTTCCCAGGGCAATTTTGTGCTTGTCTTGCTGCTGTGATAAGCATCAGGGGAGAAAAAAAACATCACCTTCTTATAGAGGAGAAACTGTGTCATACCTTCTAAAAGTGAGTCTTACAGGATCAAAGCAGAACCTAGTACAAGCTTTAGAAAAACTGTGCTGTTTTACATCAGGGCTGAATTTAGCTCCAAATCTTTGGCTGAGACTTTCAAAGGTAGCAAAAGAGACTGAAAAACAAGGACAACACAAGGTCAAAAGTAACTGATAAAAGTGTGCTTCTCCCCTTCCCTCTCCACCCCCTCCAATGTTCAAAAGTTGTTGTTTGATTAGTCAAAATGTAATTTTAACTATATGGCAAGAAACAAGGAGCAAGAGGCTGCAGTGGCTCAACACAATGGTATGTTTGAGCAGAGATGAATGACAAACTCAAGAAAATTAGCTAAACAAAAAGGAATTATTAAACCAGTGGTCTGCCTTAACTGTCTCCACTCACTTCTGCCCTTGGAGAAAACCCAACATTCCTAGATAAGGTTTTTTCCTATTCCATCCCATTTGGCATTCAAGGATTTTGGAAGGTTAATTTCTTGGCAAATATATGAAAGATACTTTGGGGGACTGCTTATTTCTGTCAGAAATTCCAGCCTCTACAGTATCAGCACCACACCAAACAAATTACTGCATCCCAGGATATGGACTTACACTTGACACCAGTTGACACACTTGTTAAAGTACTCAGTAGGTATCCAATGACCTATTGTATGTCCTGAAAGGCACTCCTGCTGACAATCAGTTTGCATTTCATCCTATTGCCAAAAGGGATGGGCAGAGCATGGCTTATTGACTGTAGAGATGTTCTCTCACTTTCACATGTTTCTAGAACAAATAGCATATCTGTACTTCTTAACATTAAATATTTGGACTCAACTAGTTACTTCTGTACCATCTGGATTTCCATTCAAAATGGAAATGCCAAACTTTAGCTTGATCTCATGGACAGGTGCGAGTGGGATCAGGTGTGACACTGCTTGAAATCTCACAAAGGCAGAAAAGCAGTTTTCTGAGATTCACAGTTCAATACTTTTATACTATAGAAATTTGGAAAAGCATCTCTGAGCATAAGCTCTGATACAGCTGAGAAAAACATCACAATTCCCCACCAAAACTCTTACTGAAACATTTGCTTGTAGAGCTGAAGAGAAGTTGGGGGTAGTTTCCCCCGATTTCCTTGCACTGCTTTCCTCTGTTTCCCCTAAACATCATGCTTTTTTATAACCTTTTGAACACTCACAAGAATACTGAGAAAACCAAAAATGAGAAAGAACTGTTGTTCTTGGATTACTTGGATAGTATATACTAGTCATTCTGGACTGTTCCCTACAACTTGCTATGTGCAGTCAGGGTTATGTTGATTTGTCCAGACTATTCTTACAGATTCCTGCCAATGCAATATCCTTCACTTCAGGATGTCATTACAAGTCAAAGAGTTACGCTCATCCTAAAACATCCAGAGGTCCTCAATCTTTTTCCAGTCACCATCTTCTTCCTATTACAATACAAGGTCTAAAAGACGTATAATACTCTTCCTCGGCTATAGATTATATAAACCGCATAAGTACTTGAAAGCTGTTTCCAAGACTTCTGTGGGATCTTCATCATTGTAAAACATTATAAGACTCCTGTAACATGAGGGAGTAGCAAAGCCAAAGTAGAGGCATTTATGTGCCTTTGGCCATATCACAACATTCTTCTATATTTCAGTGTGTGATCTTTGTCTAATCCGCATGTTCTAGATATAACTGCATAACTGTATTATGTCTCCTGTGTAAAGATAAAGTCAAAACCAAAGCTAAGAATAGTCCTATTCTGAAAAAAACAGTACAGGTATCAGACAAATACATCTTCAGCTGTAGAACACTTAGCACCAATATATGCAATGGGAAAATGTACTCCAGTTCACTTGCAGACATATTCTACTGCCTTGGTGCAGTTAGTCTAACAGCTAGAGCAGTACTATGACAGAGCATAAATCAGCTCTTAATCATTTCATCCCTTTTTTTTGGAGAAGTACACCTGGTAGGATCAGAGCACACCAACCGGGACACGTCATTTGATCACTTCTATTTCCTAAAGCTTGCGGCTTAAAGGGAACCTTAGACCACTGGCTATGTCTGTAAATTCTTTAACATTGAGGCCAACTGAGAAAGAGCAGCCCATAACTACAATATTAATTAGCTTACCTGCTAAAACAGTAGGGCCATATCGAAACCACTTATTGGAAATTGTTCCCAGCCTACACCACCTTCAGTCCTGTGACTGGGAACCAGCTGGATAAGCACTATTTATTATGAGCCCGAGGCATGTTATTTTAATATAGTATAGAACATCTCAGACCAGTACTCAAATGCAAATAGCCTCCAACAATAGCTTAGAATTATCATTTTTTTAAAATCTAATTGGTTCTCCTTTTACCTTACAGATGGAAGTCTTTAAGGTAATCACAGCATGGCATTTCTTTCAGCCTTAAATACCATGGATTCTTTATCCAGTTTCAATGCCTTTTAGGGATTCAGAACCCTGAACTGTAAGTTCCAGTCTATCATCAGCCCAACCAATACTCAGAACCTAGGGGAAAACTCATCTTCTATTCATTATATATTTTTTATAAATTATACATTCCCATTTCTACCACATTGCGTTGGAACATACATTTAATTACTTGTGCTCTCCGACCATGCTGTAGGATTCACAGCTAGGAGGGAATAGAAGAACAGTTTTAATGATGAAGAAACATCAGAATTGATGCCTCATAATTTTTGTTCTGTCTTCAGAAAGAAACAGAACAATGCAACCTATTAGTTATATCACCAATCTTCCATTATTTTGCCCAGGATGAATAACAGATGCCTCAGTTTGTTATTATCTCTCTAATCCTGAGCACTAGCAAAACATTAGCTCTGTTCCTGGCTTCTGGAACTCCATCAGTATTCCATTATATAGGCACATCCCAATTTTGGAGTCTTTTTTGTGTTGAGGACAGAACACAAAATTCATTGTTTTTGTGTGTACCAAAGAACAGATGTTTTTCTTGACTCTGTCCAGTAACAGAGCTATGCCAATGCATCGTTCTTCATTAAAAAAAAACCAAAACCACAAACATCTTGAACTTTCTTATAGTCCTTTCACATGGCTTTATCCTGGATGCTTTAGTGGCTGTTACCAAACTTCTACACTTCATAATTTCTGAACTATATCAGCTGCTGCTTATATCCCTTTTCCTATTCATTATAAATTGTTATTTTATTTCTAATATCTGCTTTCACTTCAACACTGAGCCAGAAATGGCTTTTGGGCTTTTTTCTTGGCCATAAAGCCACAGATTTTGGACTACCTAATGTACACCTTTACTTACAAGGACCCTCAGTTTTCAGCCAGACTTGTCATGCACTTATATCTTTGTGGAGAATGCATCATATTCTTCCTCCTTTGCTGTAAATAACGTTTGCCCTAGATTTTAGTGGTTTTCCTTACAGGATCCTTTCTTATGGATAAATAGCTTCAGCCTTAAAGTTGTTGCTCTGGAGATGTTTTTTACATCCTCAGAATAACCTGACTCATACCACTAGGTACGGCTACTTATCTTGAGTGCTAGCAGGGCCACCAGCTGTGTATATGCATCACCCTTTCACCATGTGAACTACCTGATGTGCTGCCAAGCTGCTGATTACCTCTGACCAGACTAACATAGGACTGTCTGTGGGCATATTTGTATGTGGCAACATCTTGTCAATGTTCCATCTTTAAAGTAATTGTCATGCTAATGCAGAGCTTGAATCACTGATAGAGTAGGCTCTTTCTGCACCATTAGTATTTGTGAGATAGCCAGCAATAGTATCTCTAAATTCAAGCTAGAGAAAAGTTCAAAAGAAAAAAAAACCTGTTTTCTGGAGCTCAAGTTGGGTTATATTTCCAAACAGCTCCTCTCTCTGTGAGAATAGAGATTCTGGGTTTGAGCACCTTTCAGCACCTTGAAATCCGGATCTGAATTTTGTATCCTAAGACCTTCAATTTTTCCAGTCACTTTGAGGGAAATGGACAATTATCGATTTTATGAGGCCCTTGGAAAAAGTTCAGAAAGTGTGAGGTTATATTTGAAAATTGTTTGCAAACAGAAGAGGTGCCTTAAATTGCCTCTTCAGTTCACAGAAATAATAGGTTTCAGCAGAGTTAAGATGCTAGGAGTTTTAGAAATGTCACTGGAAAAAAAAAATATCAGAAAGTGCTCAAAATGTTGGTACATCCTTGTAGATCAGAGTGCCATATATGCCTGTTGTCACTTCTGTGCACTAATTACAGAAAATGGAAAAGGGCAACAATAAATAAAAACCAGATGGGTAAATGTCATCCAGTTAATCCAACCCTATATCCTTCTAATTCACAGGAAACATTTTATTTCTGGATCACAATGACTAGTGCTATGGCACATTTTGTGTGCTGGGAGTTTTTACAGCAGAGGGAGTTCTTACATTACATCTTTTCCTGACATTTTCTGACACTGATATTTTTTTCCCTATAGAACAGTATACATAACATACACACATGCAAGAGCACCGAGAAAAGCAGGATATCACTTACTTTTCAACTTAGAAAGTACCAAGTTTATAGATACCCTTTCCTGATTCATGTCATTCTTACTATATCCATTCCTGAGCATCCAATAAGGGAGAAGAAAAAGAAATTTAGTACAGAATCTCATCACTAAAGTCTGCTCAAGAGGACAATTCAGAAGTTGTCAGCAGCCAAGTGCTTCTGACTGTTGGACTTAGCAACTAAATTTGATTGACAGAGACTGAGCATGAGCCAGCAGTGGCCCAGGTGGCCAAAAAGGCCAATGGCATCTTGGCTCGTGTCAGAAACGGTGTGACCAGCAAGTCTGGAGAGGTTATTTTCCCCCTCTACTCTGCACTGGTGAGACCGCACCTCGAGTACTGTGTTCAGTTCTGGGTCCCTCACCACAAGAAGGATGTTGAGGCCCTGGACTGAGTCCAGAGGAGAGCAACAAAGCTGGTGAGAGGCCTGGAGAACAAGTCTTACGAGGAGAAGCTGAGGGAACTGGGGTTGTTTAGCCTTAGAGAAGGCTGCAGGGAGACTTCATAGCTCTCTACAACTACCTGAAAGGAGGTTGTAGAGAGGAGGGTGCTGGCCTCTTCTCCCAAGCGACAGGGGACAGGACAAGGGGGAATGGCCTCAAGCTTCACCAGGAGAGCTACAGACTAGATATAAGAAAAATTTTTCTGGGAAAGGGTCACTGGGCACTGGAAAAGGCTGCCCAGGGAGATGGTTGAGTGACCATCCCTGGAGGTAATTAAAAGATGGGGAGATGAGGTGCTCAGGGACATGGTTTAGCTGCAGATAGGAATGGTTGGACTCGGTGATCCAAGAGGTCTTTTCCAGACTGGTGATTCAATGATTCTAAATACCTTCATCTTATTATCTTGTTTGGATGACAAACTCACAGCTTTGTAAATAAAAGACATTTAAAACAACAAGCATTCCGTACCTTCTGTATAGTACACCCAAACACATCATAATTTCTCAGCTCCAAATATCACATCTGATTGCCAGAACTAAAAGCTGTTGTGACACTGAGTAGGAAGATACATGCAGGAGGAGCACAATCACTCCTTCCTCACTTAACCTAAAGCATTGATCTCCCCAGGCTCCTTCCACTTGCTCTTCCACCAATAAATCTGCCTTATTTTACCACCATTTCAACAAGATTATGTACTAAAAAAAGGCATGGGAGAGTTGAAAATTCCAACCCATATTTCATCCTGCTCAGTGGTACTGTTGTTCTCTCTGAAGGACAAACAGACTTCCACAACAATATACCAAATCTCAGGTAGGATGAGAAAGGGGACCCAAGTTCCAGCACTTCCCCTGTACCTCACACAGCCCCCCATATACCTTGCCCTGCTCTAGGGCTATGGCTTTTTGGACCACTAGCATTTACACATTGCTCTGGCAGGCTTCTAAGGGCTTCCTGAGGGTGCAAGCCAGAAAATGTAAGCAAGAATGCCCAGAAGTCAGGAAATCAGCCTAAATTGAACAGAATTTCACAGATAAGTAGAAGGCTGTAGTTTAGCCTGGTAGTTTTATCCAAGGTTAATCTCAAGCATATGTTGCAAAAAATGGACACACATAAATAATGGATTTTTAAGTTTTTTCAAGAAAGTATTCCACATCACACATGCATACATTTTAATGCAGTCAAAGGTATGTTAAAAATGCAGATATAGAGTTCCAAGCAGTTCAGAAGATGCATCTAGTTGCCTATAGAGAATTAACTCAATATCCGCATTTTCAGTTTACTAAAAGTAGAAAGAGCAGCAAGGATCGTTGGTGTGTCAGGAACTCTGTTTTACATTCATACACAAGGAAAACAGTACAAAAATGTACCTAAATCAACATCACTTATCATAATATCGACAACAGTCATTTTTGAACACTGTTCCAGCAATTGAGAATTCACAGTCAATTTACAAACATTAAGGAGTGGAAGGTAATAACACACCGGCTGGAGTTAAGTACGAGGAGAGGATATGCACCTTGACCAGGACAGACAGCAGCTCCATGGAAGCAGCAAAAGCAGATAACTTTTCAGTTAAAGTCACATACTCTAACCAGCACAACCCACTTTCCTTTCAAACCTGTACCAAAGGGCCTGAGTTCTGCTAGACTATATGCAGTGAATATTGTATCTTCTATGCCTACCTCTGGAAAAAATGGAAAACAAAACACACTTTGGGACTTGTGTAGGGTGGTTTTAATTTCATACCTTCCTTAGAAATAATTAAGATTTATGTGACAAAGGAACAAGGTACCAAGTTTAATAGACTCCAGGGCACAACTGTTGTTAAGAGCAACTACCAAACATAGAAACATCCATGAAATGATTTTGAGCACAGTAGCTTTCCTATTTCATTTCTCCAAAGAATCTCAATTATTCTGTCCTCAAGCCTCCTAAATCCTGGTCTTGAATCAAGCACAGTAGAACTGCAGATCTTCTTGCTTATGTACCTATAAAAGAATCAGCCTCCAAGACCCCTCCAAAATGACTTGCTCAGTCTCCAAATTCCCTTTTCAATGGAAAGGGTAGATTATATTTAGCTCATGTTCCATTAAAAATTCCCTCTCTTTAAACAAGGTTTCTGTTTTTTATTCTTTCTGTCTTCAGTTATATAAGACTTTACTGCTGTCTTTGCTATAACACTCCAATAGTCTAAAAAATACATTTCGGGTGTTCAACATGAAGGAGGTTGTGTGAGTTTAACCTTCCTTGGGATCCCTGTGAGCTTTTTGTATTTAATAGTTGTTTTATCTGAAGCCTGTGGAGGTTCTAAAATATTAGAAGACAGACTTTCTGAGAACTACCTTTCTAGTAGCCTGAAGATATAGCCTTGATGTTGGGCAACAAAGTTATTCTCTGTTATCCCCTTGATGTTGTAAATGAAAAAGAGGATGGAGCTAACATCATCTGAACTTTGGGCAAACCATTTGCTCAAAAGCACCATCAAAGAACCAAGCCCTGCCAAAAAAGAAAAAAAAAAACACTTAATAAAAATCCCAAAAGCATACACAAAATGAAATTGGTGCAAATTAACTTCATTGTATTTGGAAACCCATACAAAACAAAACCCACCGCAGCCTATAAAGGGAAGTCAGAAAACACAAGAATTGAAGTTGTAGCTTCACAGTAGCCATCTCTTAACAGCTTTCTTTTTCAACACTTTAAACTAAAAAAAAAAAAACTTCCCATTGTTATGTCCCTATTCAACCTTCATTCGAAGTCATTCACTATGCATTAATTACCACTTTCTTCAATGCACCGGGAAGCTCCCAAACATGCTCCTGTTTTCAAAGAGGCACACTTCCATGGCTCAGCTTTTTATATGCAGAGCCTGCTGAATTTTTTTCCTCTGCACACTTTGAGATTCCCCTAAATTTTGCATACTGTAACTGTTCAGAAAAGGAGGGGTGAAAAGACAAAAGGCTGATTTCATGCTTCCAGAACAGTTGTTTGCATCTCTTTCATTTTTCTTTCCAGCTGTGAGAGGCAGCAGAAGGTTCTTTAGCAGGTGTCCTGCCTGCCCTATGGTAATGTTTAACTTTCCTTCACTTTCTTTCATGTCTGTTACATTCGTAGAGACATTTTCTCTCTTCTCAGTGCTTTATTGCTGTTTTTCCTTTCTTTTTTTGCCTTTAAATAAAATATCTGAATTTCCTCTATTATGTCATTCTGTTCAGCTGTGAATTCAGATTATAAAAGTGAGCAAGCAAGAAATGTTCAGAAGTCCCAACATATATATAAAGCCTCAGCTGTTTTGTATTCATTCCGCAGACTTTCATCACTGCTAAACTGCACAAGTGCCACACAGACACAACTGACAACATGACAGATAAAACCATCCCTCGTATCAGAAGCCAGCATCCATACCCTAATCTTAAATCATATAACCTCTCTCCTGTTAGCCAGTGTCTCAGTCTCTCTATGTCAATAGTTGTAAGACTCCCATGGCTTAAATGAGTAAATGAAATTTAGCATTCACTTAAGTCTTACAAGGTTACACAAAAAGAAACTGTTGCAATTAAAATGAACAAAATTATGTTTCCCTGTAAAGAAAAAGAAGTATTTTCCAGGGCAAAACTGATTTTGATTCCCTGTGCCGATTTTGGTTTCATTTGCAAAGCCTCTACACATAAGATAACAACATGAAAACAACTGTAAGATAAAGTAAACAGGAGAAGACAAAGTGAAGCACAGAGAACTATGAATCTTTTGAATAAATTTAAACACCTCAATCAGAGGGAGTACAGTTTAGATCTTACAGAAGAATCTCACTGCAAAGCACAGGCCTACATTATTTCAGCGCAATATGCTCTATTCTTAGATTGTAAACTTACAGATAGATAATGTTAATTAAAGCCCATTTTGATAAAAAACTACATAATTTTTGTAGACTTATTCTGTACATTTTATTCTAACATTTAGAGGCTAAACAACAACAGATATTGGAAGCTAAGAAGGATGACTGTTATTGATGTTATTGAGGTTAAAAGGTCACTGCTACATCCATAGTGTTATGGTCATGGTAATTTGAATAATCACATCACAGTGTAAACACTCCTGTCCTCATCCCTTACAAAAAGCTTTATTCACTGAAAATCATATAAGTGATTTTTAATGGATACCAGTGCATTTTAATATTTCTCAGTATTGTGCAAACCTTGTATTACTACTCTTGCTGCTACAACCAGTAAGTATTGTGAGGACATAACTTCTATTTAAAGGATTGCAAGGTGAGTAATACCAAATATTTTCTTATTTTACTACTTTTCCTTTAAGTTAAAATAAAAAGAAATGTTGAATGTAGAATAGTTTCTCTGCAGTAGAAGTACTTTCTTTTGAAACGTAAGATTCATGAAAATCCATTCCCTCCCATTTGAAGGCTAAAATAAAACAAAAATTTGATACAGAAGGAAGTAAAATGGTCAATCTTTTTGACAGTAGGCCTTTGGAATTATTAATTGAAAAACCACATCAAGGTTCTAGTTTATTTTTCGTGACATTTTACAATGGCAACCTGCTGCTTAAAAAAATATTTCCTACCTTTTTCCTACAGTGAAAGCTGCATCCAAGAAAGAATAAATCAGGAAGGAGGTGGCAAGAGAATGATGTCTCTTAAGATAAAAATTGTCTTTCTGTTAAAGGGAAAGGAAGAAAAAAAAAAAGAACAACAAAAGCAAGTTCAATCAACACAGTTCAAGTACAAGGAAGCATACATTTAAGAATATATTTCTATAACAGAAGTATTTACAACTTTTGAAATGTAAACCCTAGTCCTTCAACAGAAACATACTGGGGAATGCCTTCTCCTTATCTTCTTCTTCAAATATGCCTGAAAGATTTCACTTGAATTTGTTTCCCATGCTTGAAATGTGTACCTGAATCGAGCTACTGGTTTTGAATTTAGAATTAGTGAAGCTGAGAGGATGCACTGCCAATGGTCCTCAAGCTCATCCTGCAGGATCAGATCACTAGATGAACCCACATGATTCCAGGAACATCTCTTCTGAGCATAGTGGTCTGCAAGCAACTGTGAAAGCTGCAGCTGTGATCCGTTGAAAACAGTTAAATGTATAGGTCATGGCTTGTAAAATCACGATCTAGTTCTGTATCTGCTTCTATCAGACTATGCAAATTATATTTTATGGTAAGATCAGCAGATTTAAAGTAACAATAAGGACAGCCTCTTTGTTTCACAATTACACAGTGCTCAACACAATACTATTCCGGTTGACAACTAGGATTTTTAGGTGTTACAGTTACATAAACAATTTGCATTATTTCTCAATTCTAGGATGTCTTCCATGTATAAGGGAACTCATCAGCTCATGAGTGCACACAGCAAGACACTGTACCAGGGGAGGATCCTCTGTGTGATATGTTTTCTCACATCTAGTCTCTTAGCATTATAAAGTGACAAATAAGATGCACTGACTTAGATGGATTCATTGAGTTTGATACATGTCTATTCTGATGCCCTTGTGAGCCCGTTGCTGCTTACAGACTGTGTCTTAAAGTATTCTATAGCCTCAAGAACACCACTGCCATTGGGTGAACAAACTGCTCAGCATAGGATAGAAGAAACCCACACAGTTATATCATAAGACGTTTTCTCTCATTTATTTCTATATCTTCCCATAGTAGCTCAACCTCAAATAAAAATTTGTTTACAAGAAACTCTGATCAAAACAGCTGAGTTTCAGTAAGCCATTCAATTTTCTGAATGATTGACAGTCTCCTACAACCTCTACTTGTGAAAACAACAACTTCAACCTTCACTTTAAAAGCAGGTCTAGCTATCCCGTTTTCCAGGCAAAACTTGAAAAGCCAGAGGATTCCAAAGACTATAAAGAAAGTAGACTAAATAAAAGGCCTAAACAAACTACATACTGTTTTACACCATTATGGAGATGCAGAATCCCACTAAAGGGTATTTTAGCATGCGGACTTGGCAGTCCCAAAGGCAGGTATGACCTACAGTCAGGAGGCATGACCGGGGGGATTTCTGAATGCAGGGTAGGCGCACACAGAAGCTGACTACTGTCTGTAAGTCATGGACTAAAAGAGATCTCCACTAATTTCTTACGGTTCTAGAGCACCACCAGATTTCTGCATAGGCAGTGCTAGGTGCACATATTCAAAGGGTTCAGGATTGAGTATTTAAAGGGATAACAAAGAACATATAAATTAAAAAATAAAAATCAATCACACAAGCTACCTAGAAACCCAAACTCCTTTCTTCTTTCCCCACCTCACTGTAACTTCAGTGTTTTCAATACAGTTTGCAGTAGGTTGGTTCTGAAGTGCTTTCTAAGTCAAGCAAACGGTCAAGTAACCAGAAACAATTTATACTATTTAATTTCTTGAACTAAACAAAACAAGAATGCATTCCCATTACAAATACAAAGAGTGCATTCAGAAAATAAATGTGGGGGGAACGCTTCTTATGTGAAACAAGGCAATACGTACAGACAAAAGGTCTTCTGGAAGTCTTTTGCTATTATATTCCACTAATGTATACTTTCACAAATTATAGAGCACTGTAGAATACACTCCAGGCTGCGTGGAGCAAGAGCCTTTCATGAAGAAGTACCAAAGGGCCTATTAAAACTGAACATTTAACTAATTCAAAAAATAGATCTATATTTGGGTTATGTTTTGGTATGGAAGGTAAAACAGCTTCTGCTGTTTTCATTACGCTGTTGACTTTAAATAGAGGGGTAATTAGGGAACATCGTGAATCTGCTTGTGCATTTTACTACAAGTAAATTAAAAACAATAAAAAGGAAATTGAAAAATCTGATATTTTATACAAAGCTAGCACAAAAGCCCTGTACTACAGATGTTCTGGAGGACAGAATAGTTGCAGTTTCTGACTAATGACAGCAGGATTACTTGGGTTAGAGTTCTTCAATGTGCACAGAGAAGAAAAACTGATGTGAAAAACTGATATAAAAAAATGCAGTCTAATCATCACCATCTAGAGAGGCATTTTTTTCCCCTCTAGATAGATCGTGACCATTTCCTTTCTCTGTATAGGCTCTTCAGTCCTTTTAATCCATCTGTTTCTGGAGGACACAAGGTCTGATTTTCTGCTGAAGTGAAATTCCAGATTCTCACCTATGTTTTAAGGACATAGATCATCTTTGCAGTATTGAGAAAAGATCCCATTTTAAATTATCAAGCAGAATTTTTTCATGGAAGGATCAAGAAAAGCTTGAAGCTTCCTCTTCAGATAATAAGTTGGCAACTTCCACCTGAACCTCCACAGTCACTGGTCACCCTACGAACAGTATGCACAAACAGGAGTTGGCTTCTGACCCCCAGGCCTCCCATGCAGCACTTAACTAACAACATTACACTTGGCAATTCTTAGATTTAGCATTTGTTTGCTACTTCCCCTCTGAATTGCTGCTGTTTGCTTTGCTGAAGCCTTTAGAAATACCATTGTAGCACATGCAGATGGTAATGTAGGTGTTTACACACACACAAAGCGACAAGATTCAAAATACAATCATTTCTTGCTAATGATCACACCAAGCATTAAAAACATTGATGAACACCATTTTTATGCATATATTTATAGGTATAAAATAAAAATCTAGAGGCTAAGAAAGTAACTATAGAGCACAAAGGCAGGAAAAAAGCAAATAAATCTGTTGACTGCAGTGGTGCAGCTAGTTCATAATGCTAGAAGCTCAGAGACTTGGCAGCAGAGGTCTGCTGCTGAACTTTTATTCATGGTTTCATTTAACCTCACTAGAATTGACCTGAACTAAAAGTACCAGAGCTTCAGGTATGGTAATCTGCAAGGCTAGGAATTGTAAATGCTTACATTATTGTACTAAATCAGCCTCTCCAACTTAAAATGGAAAGTCTTTGGGGCAGGCACTCTCCAGCTACTTTTCTAGTGTCCAGCACAAAGTGTTCTGAGATTTTCAGAGCGTTTCTTGGTGCTATCGTTGCGTAATTAAATATGCTGTTTTCAGTGTTCATATTGAAAAAAAAAATCTTTGCAGAATTGCCTCAACTGTGAGTTTATTACCTCTTTTTTCCAGCTTACTTCTATGACAGAGTCTACATTAATATTTAATGTCAAGAGTGTGCTTTTGAAGCAGAAATCCTGATGTCCTCGTTTACTGTGCTATAGTTCCCAACACATTGATCTTAGAGCACAGAAACCGTATCTCTTTCACATGAAACAACTGGAAGATGTGGTCCATGATCATACCTAATTCCATTTCTAATTCCTTATTTTAATTTACCACAGTGGTAGTGGGCATTTAGGTCCATAGGGCCAGGCTAGAGGCAGCTTTGAAATAAGATCATCCAAAATACACAGTGTGAATGTTAGGTCACCGGCAGCAACCACCCTCATGTTGCTATGATAGATACAACCTACAGCATCTAGATTTCACTATCTCAAAAGCTCTTCCCCAGCACTAGTGAATCCTCTAAGTAATAATAAGCTACTATTGCCCCTTAATATACAGAAAGGAAAGAAATCAAACATGCTGAAGATTTGTTCATCATTATGAAGGAAATAATGAACTACTTTTTCATCTTCTTTCCAAATTCTCCCTTTACAATGATGCCTACAAAGTTTTCTTTTAGTCAATTAACTCAATTAAAAACATTGCAAGGAAACCACTACATTTAAACTGAGGTAGGGAGGAATATGAATGCCATGTCTGTATCTTCAATCCATCTTTTCATCTCATTCTACCTGTCTTCAGTAATACTGTGGCCCCATCAGCACAGAGTCTCAATTTTCTGCTGTATTTAGTACACAGCTCTTTTCACGTGGAACAGGATAGTAAATTATTCCCCCAACTCAAGTTCACATGACATTTGGTGACAAAGCAGGAAGTCAGTCCAAATACTTGCAATTAACAACCACTCTCTTCTAGGTAATATGTAGTTTTCAGGCTTAATTTCTGCCACAGCCCTCAGATATTTAACTCTCAAACTAAATGCATTGATTTTTAAATGCCTATTTTCTTAACATATGGAAGTTATTGCCTTTTATTTAATGCTTTCTCATATGAAAAATCTGCACAACACACAAAATGTTTTATGACTCTCAGTGCAGTTGTGAAGAGCAGAAAAACCTCAACACATACAGAGATGTAAATTTGTTATTGTGGTCAATTACACAAGTATTAAGAGAATTGAGAGGAAACACTCATCTAGTGTTAATTGCAACTGATTAAGGAGTAGTCAGCACCAACAAACCCCACGAATCTGGCTGGGTTAATTGTGTGCTTGTTTTCACCTGTAATCCATTACTACTTTTCCCGTCATTAAAGAGGAAAACTTCCTGAATAAATGAGAACAAATTCTATGCTGTAAATTAGAAAAGACAATAAGGCAAACACTATATGCCACAAGCACAGCCAAATACTAAGAAAGCTTTAAAAATGTGTTATGGGAAAATGCACCACGAATAAGTGATCATCAAGAATGGCAACAAAGACTGCTCCAAGCGATGGCCAGTATATATTATCTGGATCACATATCATCCTCAGATGGAAAATCCAGACTTTCTCTTGGGAACTTATGCCAGTGGTTAATCGTCCATGCCACTGAAAACATAAACCTTGTTTCTGACATATGTATTTGACATACAACCACTTTTCTCTGTTGTTTCCTGGCTAGCTAAGTAGTTGAAACGTGAAGCATTCCCAGAATATTAACCAATACCTGGAGCACAATGAGTCTACCGCTTTTTAGCTATCTTGAGACACTTATTGTGTGATATGCACATAAACTGCTACATGCCAAGAGGATGTTCACGGGGAGATTCTTTAAGTCTAGCTCTAACACCCAGTGTTCTTCCTCCTAAAAGGTACCTTCACATCCAATTGCAACTTAATCTTCTTCCTAATAAACTAAATAGACTGTATCCTGGGGACTTGGAACATTTCAGTAGCTCTGAATGTTTTCTGCTCTCTCCCCCATTTTCAAGAACCCAGACTCTAAAACTGTTGGTCACATTAGAATATCTCCTTAGCATAACGTAATGTAACATTTCTCACAGCTAGTCTGGTGATTCATCTTCCATGTTGTGGTATCTAATATTGCTTCCTGAGCCTGTCTCTGCAAAACAGTTTTATCACTTTAATTATAAATCACTGGGGGTAACATGTATGCCCTCTTGCAGTTCCACATTTTTTCCAGCTTTAGATCTGTTCTGTTTGTTTTGAAACCTCTGTATTGAAAAGATTAAGGTATTTGGCATTCTAGCATCAGCAAAAGTTCTTTTCATTTGTTAATAAATAGACACCTTTGTATTCCCTGCCATCAAACACAGCTTAGAAGATTTTTGTCCAAATATGACTGAAATCCATGAATGTGCATTCAAAAACACATACTTAAATAAGGCTTTTTTTTTTTCTCCACACCTTTTTGTTGACTCATTGAAGAAATCTCTTGAGTATTTTCTAGTCACCCTTGGATGATTTTTTTTTCTTTGCAGGTTATTTGACATGAAGGTTTCTTCACAACCCAGTCTGCTTTGTACTGCTTTCAAGACATGATGACTGGGATTGTCTGTTCAGAAAACCAATTGGTTTACTGAAACAAAAGGCTGTAATTTCCACATTTTCCAGTACAGCAGTTTAACTCCTCCTTTCTCTGTTAAGCTATATGACTCCAATCAAATTAAATGAAACAACTAGTCAGACCTACTGTGACATAAAACGTAAAACAAGTCATTTATGTCACCACCACTGAACCTCGGAGACACTAGCAGAAGAGATACTGTGCTGACCAGTACTTTAAACATAAATTTCCCTTTGTTGAGGCTTTTACTCAAAATTAGGTCACCCAAAGATTTCAAGTTCCAAGGACCCCGCATTCAGTGCCTCTTTCCCCTTAGTGCCTCAGTATCATAATATTCACCTGCTATTTCCAGTCTCTTATCCAGAACTGGAGATGTGGCATATTTGTGTTAGTTGTTTCAACAAAACTTGAAAAATCACACCAAAAAAAAAGGTGTCCTTATCAAGTTACCTAAAGAAAAGGAACAAGCAACACAATGACGCAGTTGGAGACACAAAGACTCACCTCACAATTCTCAAAGGACTTCACCCAGTAGTAACACACTGGTTCTTGTACTGAAAGGCTATATTTTAATTCATGACAAAATACAACTGCCAGCAGACATCAAATAAACAAGAAAAATCCCGATCAAAAACCAGATCATCAACATGGAACTCCACTCATACCATTGCTGGACAAGCCCATGCCCTCTTTGCAACAGCCCACAGAAAGCCACCAAACTGTCTCAGGTACTTTTTGTTAATTTTAGTGAGAATGTAAAGGTCAGAAATGTAAAAAAAATCCAGCTTTTAAAACCAAAGAAAATAGATTTGTCATGAAAGTTACTTTTTTTTATCCTCAGCTCTCCCACAAATACAATTCTAGCTCTTTTCAGCCAAGACAATCATTTTATCAGGTCTATAATGTAACCCATTAGCACCACTTCTTACATCGTTGCAGCAGCCAACAAAGAGCTTGAGAACCACCAAGAACTGCAACTATCTAAAATCCCTTGAGCTTCACTAATTCAGGGCACCCATTCTCTGCAGGGCCCTGCTGTCTGTCTTAGTCAGAGGAAGAAGCCCGAGTTGGACTGTACCCTTTCCATCATAAACTGAACTTTGCCATTGAAAGTTGTATATAAACTATATATTTCCAAATATGCAAAGTAGCTCACTACATGATTTACATAAAGACCTAACACACAAATATTCTGGTGTTCCCAATTGCCTGTGAAAGATTATGTATCTCAAATTGTATTTCTGCAGGAGAAAAAGGAAAAAGAGGTAGAAAGGTACAAGTCTAAAACTGTACATCCTTATGCTAATCCTTGCCTCCTCTCTTCAGTCTTCTCCCAAGTCAGCTTCCAGGGAAATTCCATAAGACCCTGTAAGGTAAAGACCATTCCAGGGGTGTGGAGCCAAGGATGCCAGATGCAGATGGCTGCTTGCTTTGCTACTGCATATTATCTGTCCAGGAGTATACTGAGGCTTTTGCAAAAAGGTCATCATTCCTCTTTGGAAATACCATCAAATAATTGTATATAAATGTTACAATTGGGTGAGAAGTAGGCACAGATCTAAAAGAATGCAAATGGACTTGAAAGTCTAAATGTATGCTTACATTGAAACGCTGCCATATGATGGGACCAAACTTTCGATACTTGGACCTGGGCTAGAATTTGTTCAGAAAACCATGAACAAAGTTGTGGTTTCTAATGAATTCTGGATGGATCAGTGTTCTGCCAAGGTTGCTACACTGAATCCCTCTTAACACGTGACTCTTTTGTGACCCTGAACTGGCCCAACATCAGCAGGATTTAGAGGCCAAAGAAAACATCAATTCTTAGTCCTCTCCTGGTAGAGATTCCTGTACCTGCCATTCCAGTCACTTAACTGCCCTAGTTACAAGTCTCTAATAATAACTACTTAAATTGATTTGTTATTAGCATTTGATATTTTTATTTAGCTGAGAGGCAGAAGAGGAAAAAATGGGTGAAAGAGAGTGTAAAATTAACTCTTCCCCAACCCTAGTATGTATCTCAACCCTCAGTAATGCCTGAAAGGTAAAAATATACCAGGGCTCACACAAACACACACACAATGCCTGGGAAACTTGAACAATGTCCCTTTCTGAACAGTGACATCCCTGCACAAGTAGTCAAGCTCCACTTCTCATGTCAGAAAATGCTGATATTCCCCTCACACAGTGCTTACATGAAACAAGTCAATTATCTGTGTGAACCCCACAGAATCATCTCCATAACCCTCCCCAGGACCCTCAGGCCAACCCTTGACACAGAGGTGTAATCGTACAGCACCGGAATCAATTACACTTTTGGAGAGAGGGGTGGAAAAAATGGCTTTGCAGGCCCACCACAAATTGCTAAAGCTGTCCTCTGGCTCTTGTACAGCTTGAATCCAGGAAGTGCCTCTCAGCTCAATTTTCAATTATATTCTCATCACAATTTACAACAGACAGTGTGTAATTTATAGCAATTACCTCTTCTGACGTCCCCCTTTTAAAATTTCAGATAAAGAGACAGACAAAACCTGAAAGTGAGCCAAGCTCACCTGGCCTGCCTGCTGTACTAAGTTGACATTATGGGGAGAAAAAGGTATGCCTGACAAGGCTGTGAAGGAGATACTTTACAGAGTCATGAATGCATACTGACAAGTAAATCAAGCAGAAGAGGAACATAATTGTTGTGGATGCATTCCTTTATTTGTTAATGCATATATACAATATCATAACAACTGAATATTGTGTAAAGGGGTAATAGGGAACACAGACTGTCATTCTGGGTAAAAGACCTGTGAAGAAATGACTTCATATTAAAGTCACCCAAACTCAATTGTTTTGTACTTACCTCTCTGCTGCAAATAAAATCTAGGGTTGCTTCCCCCTCACTTCAAGATATGTATGTCATAACAAAATAAAAACTCACCACTAAAACAGTGTAGGGATTTTTAGAAGAAAAAATGAGCATTTTAAAGAAATACATGCAATTTTTTCACTTTCTGTAGGCTCAAATATTTTAATATTATGTAGCCGTCCTTATATTAACAAAGACATATTGTAGTATTTTTCATTTTCCAAGATCTGAAAGTAAAACTGAAAAATTTTATAAAGAGAAACTAACATAATTCTGGAGTGAAATCTAGAACTGGTAACAAATATTTTGACAGACCTACATCATCTTTTTTAAAAGAATGTGTAAAAAAATTGGGCCAATTTCACAGAAACTTCAATGTGAATAGAGTTTTCCAACAGCTTCAGAACTTCCCTGTTTCATATTTTTTTTAAAAAATTAATATATATTTTCTTAAATCTGTTTTTTTACTTTAAATGTTAAACAAAAAGATGAAATTGAAAAATGTTTTTTCTACAAAATTCGTTCATCAAGAGTTTTAAACTGGGCAGTTCAGTCCAAGCTTGTCTCAAAAGTCAAACTATGAAATCTCAAAATCCCCTGTGTAAAAGGGACATCAGGAAAGGAAGGCTCTGCTCTACTAAAACCCATGGGATATTTGCCACCAAGTTCAGCAGAGTAAAGATTATACATATGTCATATTTTTATGTATAAAAAGATGAAATTCATTTGAACACTAGGATGACACCTATTTAAACTGAAAATTGTTCTACACTGTAATACACATCCAAATGTGTAGGCAAAACCTTGAACTACATTTGGTGCTACAGAATTCCTCCCCAATTTCCTGGTAGAAATAAACGCAAAGTCTTCTCGGATATTCACAGATATTCAAGGGCTGCTAAGATTATGTTTCCTTGTAAAAGCTGTCTTATAGCATTTTCTGAGCTTGTGCTACTATGTAAACGTGACTGAAGCATCCTCATTAGTCTACTGATGAATTTTAACCATCATTTATTTTAGACCTCAATGTTCTAACTTCTTTACTGTGAAGGTGATGGAACACTGAAATAGGCTGCCCAGAGAGGTTGTGGTGTTTCCTTCTCTGGAGATAGTCAAAACCTGCTTGGAAGAAATCCTGTGCAACCTGCAACTAAAGCCATGATCCTCAGGCCATCATCAAACCAAACACTTCAGAGTCTCTTCTCTGCTTCCATCTATGAGGTTAGGAGTAGAAACCATAATCTTAAAAACTCACGACTTTTTGAGTCATCAGTTTGAGATCTGAAGAAATAAGCTCACTTCTGCTAAAAGGTGCAAGGAAGGGAACAGACCACAGGAACATTTTAATATATCTCCCTGGAGAATGGTCTATTAAAACCAAGTGTTTTAAAAAATCCCCACAGATCAGGGCAAATACAACTGCAATTTCACACAAATTGCATTCCCCTTAGAAAAGGAAAGAAATCCTGAGTACACTGCAACAGAAAGTAAAGGACTACATTATACATAAACTCCTTCCTGAAGCTTGAGGAATAAAACCACCTAACTACATATCTAGGTTTTGCATACTGACAACAGCACCAGGGCTTGTAACACCGAACCATGGTAGGCACAGACACAAGCAGCCACTCATGTATCATCTTGTGAATTAAATTACTGTTTCTAGAAACAGACTGTTTTATGAAACAGCTATTCTGTTTAGACCAAAAGAGCTTTAAGAGCAATATTAGCTGCATGATTCAATAATGATACAGCACAACAAATCCCAGAGATCTGGACTGGAACCTTGAGGCACGATGGCAACATAAATAATCAATGACAACAATATATTTTGGATATAGACACATGGGACCCAGGTCACAGGTTGGAAAAATCCCCATTGTGCTGGGCAATTTATGGGAACAAGAGATAAGTATCAGCCCTTGTTTGAGTTCTACCTTACTGATTGTTATTTGCTACACAATACATTTTCCGTGTCTTCTCACCATTAAATATTAAGAGTGTATGCTCTAGTACACAGTCTGTGGAGCACAGGCTGCCAAAATAAACACCTGTAAGATTTTTGTTTCATTTTTTAAAATCAATAAAGATAATATGCAATAAAAATATTATTTTAACACTGAAATAAGACCTTAAAATGTATGAACAACAAAAGTGCATACGTTTAATTAATATGAACCAGAAATTTCTTCTCCAAAATGGCTACCAAGAATTTTCTAACAGTTAATGGAGGGGACTGGACAAAAGCAGTATAAGGAACACTCCAGTACCTTGCAGCATCTAGACCAGCAGCTCCCAAAGATTCACCACAAACTTCATGAGGAATCATCAAGCCAACAGAAATTAATTCTCTCCCTTTTTAATGTGAATTGAGTTTGTATTCCTAGTTTGCAGGAAAATATCTGCTCTAAGTGGGATGACAATCAAAAGTATAGCAATTGCTGATGTAGATATATCTACAGGTGTATAGAGAAGGTGTATAATCTAATACCTTCAGGTATATGAGACTTCAGGTAAATACAAACAAACATTCTTCACAGAGACTATTCAAATCTAGATTTGTCAGCTCTGGTTCTGTTGGCAAGTTGGTGAAATCCTGATGTTAACAGAGAAAAGCTCAATAAAGCCAGATGTAGTGCAACAAACCAGAATCTCCAGGTCTGAGACTCCATTTGCAGTAAAGAAAAGCTTAGATCTGGAAGGAGGTTTTACCATTCCATCCATCTTTTCTTTCATTATTGCCTAGCTTGCATTTCACTTGCAACAGAACAGGAAAAGGAAGTAGATGCCAAACAAGAACTTTGAAACCTATCATTGAACAAAATAATTGAAAATTTGGTAGATATTTATGGTTCAATTACTAGTAAGAAACGTTGGGGGGGGGAAAGTTACTATTAGGAATTTTATTTATCCTGAGGAGGTGAAAAAAAAGATAAAAGAAAAAACAAAGTCACCAGGCCTTTACCTTAGAAGCTCACAGACATTGCTATAGCTAACTCAATAATTACATTGTACTGCCAGCAACAATTCAATTTTTTTTTCTCGCCTGAGGGTTCCAACACATTTGCACCATAGGGAAGCTTTTTCTCTTTACATCTCAAAACTCTACCACAAACTCTTCCTTTATTCATAACAGCCAGACCTCCAGCTGAGATAGGCACTTTCTTATTGCTCTAGATGACAGTTTTCTGTGTTCTTTCCAAGCTCAGGGGGTTTAATAAACATATCTGGCAATCTTTCGATAGCTGGAAGGCCTGGGATGACACTGTGTGCAAACAATATGCTCTCACTGCTAGGGAAACAAGTTTATTCAATTCAATTAATAGATTACAGTCAAGATACTTGTTATCCTGCAACGAAAAATAGGAAAAGAACTCTGAGAATTAGGGTAGGTCACAAGATTAGCACCTGGCAACAGAGCAAACCAGGCAAAATAAAACAAAAACCCCATTTAGTGCTGGTAGAGCACTACTAATAAACAGTGGCACAGTCCAGTGACTTTAACACAGAACTGACTTTTAACTCATTTAAAGCTGAGCTTAGCCCTCTGAACCTGCAGCGTGTTGCATGCAGCATTTTAAAAATATATTTCTGTTTCCGCCTACAAAATGGGAATACTCATTCTCAATTACGTAACTACAAGTGGTGTTTTCCTCTAGAGATAAGCAGTAACTTTTCCTTGGTGAAACTCCACTGTTTTCAAGCCAACTACAGCTGCTAAGATTTGGTTCCACACTTTAAAAACATTGAAGTAAAATTCTATGTTTAATTTAAACTCTATTCAAACCACAACACTTTCTCAACACAAACAGTTCATGAGATACAGAATTTGTTTCTGTAATAAGTATTTCCAGTGCAGTCACTTTGGTCTAAATAAAGGAAATACACATGCTTTCTTGATGAGAAATTCTTTGGAAGCTGGTGGTCTTGGTACCCTCTGCTTAAAGCACAGATCTGCAATGGCTTGTCCTTTCTGAAAAGTACTCAGAACAAGTTCAAACTTGCAGAAGTTACCACAGAAGAAAATTTCATTTAACTACTAGAGTGACAGGTAAATTTGCCTGAAGGTTGTTTTGTGGTTATTGCACATAGAAGAACACAAGAGATATGAACTTATTTCATACCATAGACTTGCATAGGTAACCCAATCCCTGAGTGCCTCAATTCCTGTATGTAAAAATAGGGATAAAACCCATTCTTCTGCCTGGTTTGCCTGTTCTCTTTGGCAACAGGGGCTATATCTGACTGCGTGTCTTCTCTGTGCAATGGCTACCCATATGGTGATGGGGTCCTCGGCTACCAGTAAAACCCCAGCTCAGTTCCAGGGCACAAATAACAACTATTTAAGAAATACTATTCCTATTTCAGTAAGCAGAGGCATCACTGGTTTCTCAGAGCATAATATAGCACTATTTAAGAAACATAAGAAACATTAAATCTTAAAATAAACAAAAAATTACATACTGAAACAAATATAAATCAAGCACCAGTGCTGGCGGTCCCCCAGCCTGCATAAAATGGCACAAGGGACAAGAAGATAGGAAAATGATGAAAAAAGGAGTTGTGTTTAGAGATAAGAAGACTGACCAGACCTCCTAGAGATGTTTGTGTAAGCATGACATTTGAGCAAAAAGTCACCTTTAGGACCTGGCTGAGGCCACCCACTAACCCCTTCAGCTTCTGAATACCAAGACGGGGTTCTCTCTGAAATCAAATGTGCCTTATTGCTGCCATGCAAGTGAGGAAAGTAGGGCAGAGCTTGCAGGTTCTGGCAATGCTGAAGAACTTTGCCATTGAACGACTTATGCTCTGCAGCACCTCTCCATGTACACAGAGTAACAGAGCCAGTGGCTTTGCACTCTGAGGCTACTCCAGCCCATCATTGTTTCTAATAATTCTACCTCTCTCATGGCCTTGAAATAAAAGGCCCTATGATTCAAGGAAGAAGAAAAGCTAGTGCAAATCCTCTGCTTACTGTCACACTTCATGACCTGGGATACGCAGTAGTTGCTGTCCTAATTATACATGCTCAGCATCTGTCAAGGAGTCAGTCAACTGTCTCTGTAACTCCTACTATAACCCATGTGATCTCTACGATCTAACTACTGAAGTTTTCATTTGAACACTGACTTCCTTCATTTGAAGCCCGACTTTCATACAGTATTTCACTAGGACCTCTGACTGAATAAGAGCTGGGTCACAGTAATTAGTACAGTCGAGCCAAATATCAAAAAATTCAAAAATATTTATGTATCTAACTTAGCTGGCCCTTTGTTCTTAGATTAGCTAGGAGCTCACAATGAATTTCCTCTGACTTCAAGCATGTTCAGCAAATGTGTCTATGTTCTGTGGCCTGCTCAGGAATTTGAAAATTTTCAGCTGAGTTTCAGAGTGTGCAACTATCTCATGTCACTGCTTACCTACAACTGAAAAATACTAGAGTGTAATTATAAAATCATGCCAATTTTAAACTTGATTACTAAAAAATTCCAAGTCAAGATTATTTTACTGTATATAGTCCAATTGTCTGAGGATGTGCAAAAGAAAAACATGCATCACTGCTAAATTATGAATCAAATACAATGCTTTTATATTACTGATTTACCTGTTATAATTGTGCTTTGAACACACTGGGAACTGGCCTGCATCAAAAGCAGTAACATGTCCCCTCAGTTTAGGTTCTTTCCACTAATGGAGAAAAGCCCTATGTGAAATCAGTCAGGAGGAAACTTTTAGTTTTTCCTTTGAACTCCAGCAAAGATTACTCTGAAGATCCACAGAATCTGTCTGTCACATCATTCCCACCAAATATTGCTTATTAGGTTACTAGTTTTGCAGAAGACACCTGTGGGGAGGGGAAAACATCAGAACTACCCTGGATATCACTGGTTTTGTTCCAATTGCCTTAGTAGGAATCTGATCCTGAAGTAAAATGCAAAATCAAAAATGCTATGAACCACTGTTCTTCTCTGATGTTTTTAAGTACATGCTTATATTTTCTGCACTAGATCCTGCTGGCTTTGCAGGGATAGTTAGGACATTTTATCAAGATTAGAGTTGATATCTCACAAGGGTAAGGAAATGGCACTTGTTATTTGCTATACCTCACATAGCAAATGTATGACCAAATCTGTATTCTTTAATTCCTTGATAAAACTCAAATCCTGGTTTCACTTCAGTCACTAATAAACACTAATAACACTAGGGAGGTGGTTGACTCACCTTCCCTGGAGGTGTTTAAGGTAAGGGTGGATGAGGTACTTAGGGGCATGGTTTAGGGATTGGTGGGAATGGTTGGACTCAACGATCCGGTGTGTCTCTTCCAACCTGGTTATTCTGTGATTTTGTAATTCCGTGATTAACTTTTAGCAGGCAGGATCAGCATTTAAATGTTATAGTACATGTTACAGCACCAGAAAGCTGAGAAATATTATACATTACAGAGCAAGAAAACTAGGCAGAGAAATAACAGAAAGACAATTCATATTCTCATTTGCCCTTTACTTTCTAGTGGGCATATTTTTGCTTTATAAGAATTTGCTGGCTCTAAAATAGTTCTGTTGAAAACCTTGATATTTTAATACATTAAGGAAAAAGAAAGCTTTATTTCCTAAAAAAAAAAAAAAAACCTAAACAATCAAACAACTGTGTATATCAATTAACTTTACTGTATTCCAGAAAACAAACATCAGACTTAAATGTTAGGACTTTTAAGGGATACTAAACAGTATGTTGCTTGAATGAACTAAATCTATGCTACTTACCTATTTGAGGGGGTGTCTGTTCTCAGAACAAACACTCCCTGAACTGAATGTACACATGCTTGAGGAACCACTCTGCAACTTGGAACAGTATATTTGAAAACAGTTTGTATCTGTAGCTGCTATTAAATGAAAAGCAGAACATCGCTGGTTGGGCAGCTGCTAAGATTATGTAATCTCACAATAGAGAGGATTAAATACATGTAAAGAGTGCATTAGACTAAATTCTGTGCTCAGTTGCAATTGTGCGACCTTAGGAAATCAATGGGGTTCCACATTTGCAAATGATGAGGGGTTGGTCCATTCCTTCAAAAAAAGAAACCACCTCGAGAAAGTTCATTTTGAGAGAAAATGATTGTGCTTCTCCCTCTACTGTTCCATATCTCATAGCTTACATCTGGTGAAAATTAAGAAGCAGTTTTCCCCCTTCCCCCTCCACCTCCCAATCGAACAAAAAAACCCCAAACCACAATACAAAACCTCGCATATATATCTGATGTATTTTATACATATTCATCCTCATAACTTGACAGATGGGAGGAATCTTGCAGTCATTTCTGAAAGCAGACAAAAGGCCGTTGGTTCTGCTCCACATGATGATTTGTGAAGACAGAATATCACCCGCTTCCGTTGATGATTATATAGTTCTATCCATCTGTCTGCCACTGGAGGTAGTGAGAGTGAGATACAGCTCACACCATCTTCATAAACAAAAGTAGACTGTGCTGTCAGTAGTCAGACACGCCAACTAATTGGAGCTGTCGACAGACACAATATTCTGTGTCAACAGCTCTGGTAACAGTTTGAAACAGCAATGATATGTTGGGTGATGGTGAGGATGACACATATGTCTCTAATAGCATGCTAGAAATCTGACATAACTCGAAAAGAATTACTAAAATGTAATTCTCAGCCTCTAGTTCTGCTGTTAAGACTTACCAGTCAGCACAGAGAGGAGAGCGATGCATGTGTGTGTTCATGTGAGTGTACTTGTACACATCTTTCTCTGTATCACTTCACATGCTGACAGCTTAATTCGATACTCATAATGCCTAACTTAAAAACTAAGCTTTCTGATGAATTTCAAGAAATTCACCAAAATTCCTACACAAATTTAAAACTTAATGGAGAAATGCTTTCCACTGCTTTCTCATTAACTGGAAACAAACTAAAACAGGTCAAACAGCAGCCACGTTAAATGGACACTCCTTATTGTACAGGAAAAACAACTGCTATCTTACTGAAAAGTGATTTGGTAGACTCATCTGAAAGGTAAATTGTCCTCTCTTCTTGCCAAGATTAATGAACATGCTTAATTTCAAAGTTAAGACCAGGAATAAATGTTTGGTAGATTAGGGCCTCAGTTTCTCTTTAGCAGCAGATAACAAAATCCTGCTCCATCACCAGTCCATTTGGATTTGAAAGCAGAAAGATATTGATGTAAAAGGTTGCTAAAAAAAGTACTGAGGAAGAAAGAAAAACTAGCATTTGCATTGCTCTACTTGCTCATCTACCTGCTCAGTTTACACATTTATCCAGCTCATCCTTTGCAAATGTAAAGCGTCATTGGGCAGACGTATAGTATATAATATGCTAGTTTTAAAAGATGCAGTATTTTTATCCTCCAAGGGAATAAAGAAATGCTGTACAAACACTACAGCAGCCATCTCTACAGCTTTAAGGCCACTAAGTCCTTACACAGGGACCTGCAACAGCAGATCTGGCATCTGATCTTGAGGCCCAGAGCACAGTAAAGTCTAGCGCATACTTCACATCAGTTCTGTACAGCGGAAGAACCAAGCTGGCGCCCTACTCAATTTCAATACTGTTCTTGGTATCTGCTAATGACAAACAAATGCAATCATGAATTCATCACTCCTTCCTTAGGACAGAGTAAAATACAAATGCTGACTCCTTGATTCAGTGCAGCCATATATTAATTAAAGCAAGCTAACTGCAGGGCAAGCGTCAAACCTGCCCAACCAGGTACTATAGCATCAAGCTCTGAGGGAAGGACCAGCCTTCTTGTTCTGTGTTTCTACTATATACAAAACCCTGAGCCCTGACACCCCTCACAATACAAATAATAAATCAGAGTGACAGCCTTTTTGCTGATGCATGGGACCATGCTGCAGCCAGGATTTGAATAACAAGGCCTAAAAGACTTTGCACCCCAGAGAAGAAGGAAAGAGGAGGCAAGCTGGAAAAGCCACATAAGGACTTCGATGAAGTTCCTCAGGAAAGCCACTGGGAATGAGGTTTGTGGAGCAGGTGGCAAGTCCACAACTTAGCATACTACAGTAATCTTAACTTGGAAGGGACAAGCTGGATCCCACAGCCTCCTTTTCCAGACCTTCAGAACCAACTGCAATGACTCAGCTCTGTTCTGAAGGGAGGATGTCAGTACCCACATGGAGGCGTTATCTCATTAACCAACAGCCTCATGCTGAAGGGGACCAGCATATCCCATAAGCTTCCTAGCATCTCCCTGCCAAACTCAGAGGGAGAGAGCTGAAGGAAGCAGGCTGGAAAATATGTGTCTGCAGGGCAGAGTCTCTGGAGAATAACCAAGGAACACGCAGTGACAATAGCTGAGGTTACAGAGGAGGAGTCTAGTCTTCTACATAGATCCTTACATTATCTCACACTACTCGATTTGCTAGAGCTGCCAGCGACACCGGGAGCTGGCTGTTTCCAGCCAGGAGAGGGCACACAAGTCAGTTCAGTGCCAGACTGTTTGCTTTGCAGCCAGTTACCCTTCCCCAACTCCATGGCTGTTGCTTTGCACTGATGTCTCCTGTTAGACACCCAGACTGACTGTGTTCGAAATCATCATGAAAAAAGCCTAACTAAAGAGATAAGCCAATATCTGCTGTTGCCAAAGCTGCAAAACTAGCTAAGTCTGTCAAAATATTTTAAAATTCTTCCCCTTAAAAAAGACAAGAGTGTGAAAAATAAAGTCAACAAATATTATTTTCTTCACCTGGACAAGAAGCAAGTTGCTACGCAAAGAAGTGTGTGTAAATAGTGTGTCAGCCACTTACAGAGAGTGTGACTCCAGCAGCTGGGCTGTTAGCATGAGATGCAAATTTGGAGCCATTCAGGGAAGGAAGAATGAAAGCGTTGGCACTCACCAGGCAAACACTAACGGGTATGGGAAAAGGGCCAGCAAAAGACAAATCACACAAAATAGTGGGTGGGCAGAGTTAGGACAAGGAACAGTTGGACAAAATATTTCAGATGATCTGGCTCAAGGCAAACACTGGACACTTCAAAAGTTTTACTTGTCAGTTCCAAAACATAAGCAAAAGACTTCACTGCAATCACAACACTACTGGAGATACAGGAATGTTCAGAACACACAGATATTTACTGACATTCATTTTGCATTACACTTATCCATGCCTACTGTGTCTGGCTCCAAGTGATCTCTAGTCACAAGGACAACTCTATTAGTTGCCATGTTAAAAAAGTTAGTGAAAAAATAACTATAAGTCAATTAGGTGGGCTCCAACACTGAAATGGTGCTTACAACAGACCCTGCATCTTACAAGTAAAGTATGAGTGTATTTCAGGCCTCCATCTTCTAGCTACTTCTGTGAGACACCAAGACTTTTTATGAAGTCTGGTTTCTGCCTACAGATACCGGTGACATAATTGCACCAGACCTGTTTTGGTTTTTTTCTTAATGAAGTGAATCTAAGTACAGCATCAACAGTCTCTGTGTCTTAAATTACCCACATTTATTCCACCGAAACAAGCCAGGGCATTTGAAGATGAGTTCATTATTCAATCTTATGATGCCTTTTCACGTTGCTTAGACTTGCTGCCTTACACTACATTGGTATTTAATAATTATTCTAGCAGTCTCCAAAGCCCTTTCGCCACACCTTGTGTGGCACATTACAGACAGCTTGGATTTTTCAGGTACAAATTGCTAAACAATTACTGATGAGAGAAAGGTCATAATAATAGGTTACAGAAGCCTTTGCAGCCTGCCTTTACTTCATGGCCATTTATAAAGAACCATTTCATCCCATTGTTATAATGATGAGAAGGAAGTAGTTTAAGGTAGTTACAGACAAGCAAACAAAAGGCAGGAGAACAGTGCTGTATAACTTCTACTTTCACTTCCTGCCTACTCCATTACTTCTGGCATTATGGGAGAAATAACATGATTGGAATGACCTAAAGGTTATAACGGGTGGGCAAGGTTTACCTTGTCGAATGCAGTGTGAGCACTGTTGGCTAAACCTTTTTGAAAGCTGAAAGTGGTGCCGTTTAACAAAAACACTAAGCTGTCATTGAAAAAAGCACATTACTTAGAAACAGTATTTCTTCACAAGCTTCGTATGTCTATTCCCTCCTCCTTAAATGTTTCTCTATTTTTCTTCTTTTAAAAAAAAGAAAAGAGAGAGAGAAAAGGCATAAGATGAAATCTCTCTGAAAAGTTGAAAGAGTAGAGGACAGATTTTTTTTGCACTGGTAGACAATCCATTAATTTCATACAACTACCACTGGCTTTAAAATGACAAAATCAAAGTCAAAATGGTCCAATCTACAGGATTATGAATCAGACAGCTAAACTTCTTTCAGGTTCCTAGGAACAGTGTTGATTCATTTTTATCACTCCTAATTTTTGCAAGAATGTCTGTGCTAGCTGGTTTCCTCACTATTTGTGATATGGAATTTGATCCAAATGAAACAAGGAATTTCAAGTCCAGTCACAATTCACAGAAACATCCAGGTTATTGAATAAAAATCTGCCTTAGAGAAGAGAAAATCCAGGACAAGTTGATTGACTGGGAAAAGGTGACTTTGAGCACCTTCAACAAGAGTGATGGATGCAACAAGAGAGTGGTTTGGCACTTTCAACAAATGGATACGACTCCCTGAGCCTGGTCTAAAAATTTCTAAAAATTACACACGTTAAAAGGACCATAGTACTGATGGCAATGGACCAGTAATACTTTCCAAAGATCCCACCCATATTCAAACATTAAGAAACATTTGTTCAAGAGCAGCCCAGTAAACAGAAGGCAAATCCACCTGACAGATAAGTGATACAATAAGTAAAGCACAAGGCAAGGCTTGGATCTTCATCAAGAGGTCTCACGGGCTTCCTTTTTCAGAGAAATTTATGTTTCACTGGGGAAATAACTGGAAGCAGATCTTCCAAAATATTATCTTCCGTTTATTTCCCATTTATTTTCATGACACTAGGCCTTAATTTCTCTAAATTTCATTTTTCCTTCCTGCAAAATGGAAATTAAGATATGGGTTTAGTCTTTGGAAGAAAACTGACCCTTGGACCACCCCCATGCCCTTCCTATATTCACATGTACAAACCTACCCTAGGTATAAAGTGGACAAGGTGACCAGCCTGGCAGATTCCTGTATCCCACATTCTAAAATACCTTGAGGTTGCTTCACATATTAAGAATAATAAGAGAAGACTGGCCAAGATTTTTTTATTGAAGGGTAGACACTCACTCACTCCAAGGGACTGCAAGAGAGACAGAGCCAGACTGCAGCTTACATAGCTGCAATGCACACACCTTACTCTCAGCTCCAGACCACAAAGATGGAGCTAGAGTTGTACCTCCTCCTCCGCCAAAAAAAAGAGAAGAGATTTTTCTACTTCTACAGTTTTAGCTTCAGAATGAGAAGAATTTTATTCTTCATTTCATCAGACTGAATGCAGGCAAAATGATTACATCATAGATCAATTTTATATTGTAGTTTAAAAGACAAGCAAGCCCTGACTTTTAGCAAATTTCCATTTATTGCTGTGAAAAAAGTTAATCAGTTTAATTCATGGTCAACTGTTTATTTTTAGTCAAGGGTTATTTAAAAAAGTAAAAGCAAACAAGTCTGTAAGACAGTTTAAAAGCATCAAAGTTTATATCCGACATTGTGTAGTAAATCGTGCTCTCCTTCAGGAATCCAGCCAGCCAAACTTGTGTTCCCTTGGCCAGTTGCTCTTCTTTTGTTTCATTGTGACTTGACTACTACAATTATTTGCTCTCTAGACTTCCAGCTACTGTTCTGATTGTGAGGAGTACGGAATACAACTGCTAGACTACACGCTGCATCTAAGTCTTTCCATCACATTACCCCTATATCCCCATATTAAGAGAGCTCCATTGCTTCCCAATGCAGCGGCGGCCTGATTTTTTAGATCTTCCTACTAATTTACAAGGCTTTACATTGGAAGCCTCAGATAAATCTTTTGCTGCTCCATGTCTGAAGAGTCTTAGGGCTGTACTTGTATATGCTTTTGTCTCCCCCATAGTGTTTTAGACCCTGAACTTGTTTAGCCTTACTCACATGAGCAGGTTTACAGACTTCAATGGGACTACTTACATGAGTAAGAAGTACTCATATGAGTAGATATTTGCAGGCTCAGACCCTAAGTGACTTGGAGAGCTTACTATTATTCACTTCTTGAAAAGCACTTGCAAAGAAACAAGAGAGGACTTACCGTATTTATTCAGAGTTATTATATATTCACCATGTCTTCGTCTTAAGCCCTCTTTGTTCTTGAGTACATGTACTCTATCTACAGTAGCGATACACAATATTTCTCTCAGGGGATTTTCACATGTGAAAATAGCGAGGGTTTGACATGTTAGACTGTTGGGGTTTTTGTGTTGTTCTGTTTTGTTTCTCCCTGTGAGAATTTGTAGATACCAACTTGAGACAAAGAGGATTTTGTTATTACTTCTATCATAACAGCATTAACAAGCTTGTGCCAGGGACTATGGCTTCAATGCAAAAAGGTATAGTTCACACAGCTCACTACAAACCATCTTCTGCACCCAAAGGGTTAAAGCTGCAATTTCTCTATAGATCAAATTGAACACTGTAATTTTCCCCTTAAAACACTTGTTTCCTTCATGTATTTTCAGCTATGAGACCAATCAATTTTGTCATCAGACTTAGAGCACCCAGGTCCAGAATGGCTCATTTTTATTAAAGCTCATATTTCCCACCTATATGATACACATAACCAAGCACACACATTTTTTATATAATAAGAGATGCTCTCTTCTCGAAGACTTATATTCCTTACGAGAAAGAGGGGCAAAGAAAAAAAGCTGCATTGTTCTGTAGCCTGCCATGCTAAGAAGTTGCCCTTACTTGGAACGCTGGATATGTCACAAGAAATGTGCAAACTGGGTTCACAGAACACCCCAGATCTTTTAAAATAAATTAAATGTCTTTTCTAGCAGAACACAATGGAAAGGTACAGATAGATCATTAAAAACTAGAGGCTTTTGGAGACTCTCAATTGTGATTTTTTTTCTTTCTGAAAACACCAGAAGAGATGACAGACTTGATCCTTTGCAGTGCAGAGTGCTCCTGAGCACTCTATTGCTGTGGGTAGGATGGAGGAAGTGGGGGCATTCAACACTATGAGGACTGCTCCTTACCCTTAATGCTGTAAGCCGTTAGAAAAGTCATTCCACACACAGCAAAGTCTGTCCCTGAATTCAGAGTACCCACTGCCTCTAGGAGAGACAGCTGTAAATGTTTCCACTGAAGATTTCTGTTCTTAGCTAGCAAAACCAGACTAGCAAACCCTCAATATGGATTTGCACAGCTGTGTGCTGACAGAAGTACAGCCTGTGTCGCTTTCCATCCAGGACAAGGCACTCCCAGCCAGCATTAAGTCTCAAGAGCACATTCATATTTTGGGTCTGCCCAAATGCCTTTGCAGTAACTTATGCACAAAACAACCTGGAGAGACAAGGTGAGAGCCCCAGAAAAGAAGGGTGGTGTATGGGTGTGGTGGAAACCTGTTACTGTTTTCTTCTGCCTGTCCCTATTTCCCACCAGCCAGAAGGTTAAAGACTTTCAGTTCCATAAAAAAAAAAAAAAAAAAAAAAGATTTAAATGAAGTAAAACAAGTCTGACATGAGGAGGGCACGACAATGACCCAGAACTGGCATGGGGAGGAAGGGAGGTGAGGCTGTTTGGTTTCAAACAGCTCTGGTTGTGGGCTGGTTTGCATGCTCTCAACTGTGTACTTAAACATTAGTAATCTACCAAAAAACAGCCCAGCTGTACAATACTGCCTGTCTACCATCACATACTGCTTGTTTTACTTTGAGTAGGTAAACCTACAGGAGAGACTACAACAGGTAAGGGGAAAAAAATAAGTACAGACTTTACAAATGCAATTTATTTCTACTCACTTAGGCTGGCCAGAGCGCGAACTAGCTCAAAACAGGGCAGCGAAGGCAGTGAATCCAGCCATTTTTCAGTGCATTCTGCACTGCACAGACCTTTCTCCACTTGAAACTAGATCACAAACCTGGGAAACATTCTGCTGGATGAAAGGGAGAAATAAAGCTAATTACTTTTTTTTTTTTCAAACTTCTCAAGTCTTTAGTAATAAACTGATTATCCTTCAAGAAGCATTGGCATACCCCTGTCTTGTGTCAATTTTCATGGGCCATCCATGAAAACAAGATAGGTGCCATGAAATTAAGAGTTTCTGTTAACTTTGCAGCCTGTTAAATTCTTTAGGTCTGAGAGATGGCAGACATTGTAATTTCCCCAGCTCTCATTTCTGAGCTACAATATATTGCTGCAGCAACAACACTCCCTTCATCTCGCCATTCTCAAAGGAGAAAATGTCTTACAAAACAACCACTTTGCAAGTGGAGCTTGGGAAGAACGAGGTACCAAGAAGCAAAATTAACACTTAATAGCAAACTTATTTTAATTATCTCTAATCAAAGTATTTACTGTTTAAGATTCTTACCGCTACATTCAAATGATGTGTCCCACCACTTTTAAGCTTAAACAAAAAACGTAAATGGAGATACCAGTACAGTAGTAACAAAAAAAGATGAAATATTTTATTCAACAAAAGGTCTCATTCTACTAATTAAGTCTTTCATTAAACATTTTCTGACAGCAGTTTTCAGTTTATATTCTCCGCTCACACTGAAATTCCAGTTACAAAACTCATTAACAACAAGAAAAAACTGATGCTGTATGATTAGTATTCTGAGGCAGTAAAATATAATCTACTGTGATAATACCTAATAATCTCTTAGATGCACTAAATCAGCCTGACAATAACAATATCAAACAACAGTATATTAATTCCAAAATTACTTCCTCAAAATCTCTCAGAGGTCTGATTTTTTACCTTGTGTCTAACACTGGAGCAATGAAATGCCTCTGTATGATATTACCCTAACTTGTAAATCAGTATTAGTATTTCTTAGACTGTATATTTTTATCCGGTACTTTTTTTTAATGTTCAGAAATTTTAGCTTTTCATTGGAAATGAAAGCATATTTGGTGCAATAATTCTATCCAACTGAACATACTTTTCTACTGCTCAAAATCCTTAGCCAAAACAACTCCAAGAAAAAGACCTAATCATACAAAAAATGACCATAATGGCCACATGAGTCACTGTGAACTACACTGAATTCATTGGTGAATAATCAAAACAGAGCTGAGAAATTATCTCCCATGATAATTTTCTAATCAGAATTGCTGTGCTTGCACATTTGAAAAACTGTGTGGGAAACATTTAACAGGAAAATATAAATTCCAAAATTATTTTCCTAGATACAACACTTCTGTTAATCATTCTCTTTATTAAAATGACAGAAGTCTTCCAGAAGAGAAGAGAGACGGGATGAACCAAAGGGAAGAGCAGTGTGCTAGAAAAAAGTTCCCCAGGTTTTCAGTCCTCCTTATCTTTCTGCTTCCTTGCCTCTCTCCCCACTCAAGTTTGCAAAATTCAAAATGGGACAAGTGCTTCCACAAAGCCAGCTAAGATGCCAGAAACATGTTCTCTTGTTCGGTCTCCTAAAAATGAGATTCTCCAAGAATCCTTCCCCACTCACTCATATACACGAGTATATTGTTATATATAAGGCTTTTTTTATATATATTTCATTCTGATTCATCATGTAAATTTTTTTTAAAACTTGGATATTTTTCCATAGGAAAAGATATATAACTCCCAGCCAGTTTAAGGTAGAAAACCTCCTGCTTTTCTAATGTTGGATGCCAGATTTAGGAAATGCAGACAGTGAATAAAATTCACCAGAGTGCTGGAGGCATTTCAGAGCATCTCTTGCTCTGTAAGACAGTGGGAGACTCAAAGCAACAGAGCTCCCTGATCCCCTTTGCTGCCCAGCTCATCAGCAGCTGGCACCAGACTGTGCATCACGGAGCAAACAAGCAGGATGAGAGCAAGGAGCCAGCCAAGGAGGAGCTGGTAGGATCTAGTAGACATAAAATGAAATAATTAGCTTTCAGTGGCTGAAGTTAGCCTGTGTATCAGTACATCCCAGTGGACCTAGATACATAATATAGACCCACTATATTCCATAGGCAGCTTTCAAAAGAGGCACTTCAGTTATCCAAAGGAGCTCTGTGTCTCATGCACAACTTTGCCTATATGTAATTGCATTTTGAATATTTTATTCATCACTTACAAATACATAAAAGATAGGTATGATGTGGCACATTCTTCTTCTTAATTACTTGGAAATGAGAACTTTGGGCTAGGACTAAGTTGTCCTTTAAACACATCCAAGTGTTGGATTAGTCAGTAAAATGAGAATCGGGCTTTCAGTAACTATGGAGCATGTGTGAACAAGCGGATGCATTCCCATGGCTTTGAGTGATGGAAGTTTTACCACTTCCTTTTACTCTGTAATTTCATATTTTAAACACAAGAAAAGGTAAACCTTAAATACAAAGCATTTGCTTTTAAGCAAATCCTGCCTTATTTTGATGGCTTATAGTCAACATTATCACATAACACACTGCTATTTATGGTGGGAGGTTGAAAAGAACAACTCCCCCTAGAACTCCATTAAATGCCCAGGTTATCAGTGATTATTCTCCTATTTAACATCACTTCTGTTACTAACCAACTGCTCTAACAACAGAATAATTCATTTCAAAAATCAGACACAGTTTGTTTCTATTAAGATACTTGTAAATCTCTGTGGGATTACGTGGAATGAAAGAGACCATATGAATGAAAAATGCCATTATGTATCACAAATTTAGTATCTTGCACTCATTACATTTTTCTACTGAAGCACAGGAATACCCTTGTCCTCATAAGATCTAAAGAGCTTGTTCTTTGCTTGTTTTTTCCAACTACACACCCATATACATCCACTGTAATAAAGTGAATGACAGCAAAGTACCACTGAAGTTTAAAAAATAAAATATGTTGAGAATGAAAATTTGAGAGCCTTAAGGAAACTGCAAATCAACTCCCACATGGTATATGTTGGCCTAACTCCACTGTGATTAGGGCAGACAATTCACACCTGCTGCCAATCTGCTCCTTGAAAATTAAGGACAGAAATCTAAACATATTCTAGAAATCTTGGCATTGTCAGGCTAAATATGTACACATGCCTGATTCTTTTCTCTCATCCAGTAGAGGATGCAGCTTGTTAAGAGTTTTTCCAGCAAAATATATATGTTTAATTTATGTGATTAACTTTTTATTAATGAAGGTTGAAGTTCCAAGAAGGCTGAATGCATCTATTTATCCAGGGGCCAGATAAAAATTGCTGCTCAACTAGCCAGCCCAACTCTAATATGGAAAGCCCCAGCCTTATTCAGGGTGAGAGGACAATTAAATTTTTATGCTCATTTAATCCCGTGCCCTTTCAGAGCACAGGCTGACAACTGTGCCAAATTTTTCCAAATGTCTGCCGTTACATAACCTTGACAAACCCACCAAACTCAATTTTCACAGGGCCTGTTGACAAAAATCTAATCCCAACAACATTCTGACACCCTCCGGGGTTAAATCCTGGATTTAGAAGTTACAGGAAAAGATAAGCCCAGCACTCTAAATCAGCTCTTTATTGGTTCCTACTTGCAGCAACAAATTCATATTGCATGTATATCTAGTCAACAAGTTGTTTCTATACAAGACAAAATGCTTTAAAAAGCCTTTCTCTGTCTGAAGAGCTATTTGTAAAACCGGTAACGTTTTGCTCTGATACTCAGAAAGATTGATTCTTGCAACAACTTGAATATTTTTTTTTCCATTTTCATGCTCTGGTCTGTCACCTGGTCACTTCCTCTAAGAAAGATTCACTTAAGAGAGCTGTATTTTATTGTCTGTGCTTTTGCAGTTGAGCATAGACTCAGTTTATCTTATTACTGTTATGTTCTTCAAATGAGATTCATTTAAGTGTGACCTAGTCTATTATTCTAGGTGCCTCTTTCATCTCTATTGGGCATTTAAGAGTTGTAGAACTCTCTAATTTATTTAAGCAGGCCACTTTAAAGCAATATCTCAGTAATTTTCATTGAGCTTAAGGAGCCCTTTTGTGTTTTCAAAATGCTTGAATTTCTTCTGCTCTTCTAAGGACTGCAAATATTTGAACAACAAATAAAAATGTTTAAGAAAAGAAAGTTTGAAACAGACACAGAGGCAGTGAGAAGCACAGGAAGACAAGAGAAATGAGTGCAAATGGAATTTTTTTTCTCCGTGGTAAACTCTACCAAGAAAAGCCACACTAACGCTTTGATCAGCAAATGAAAACTGCTCATTCCCCCAGAATACTGGTTCATAATGTTTTTCTCTTAAATCTAGAATTTTCAAATTGCCCACACGAGTTCTTTGTAATAAGTTAGAACAACTAAATTGGCACAGGAAATATTTGCAAATAACTTTGACAAACACTGCAACAAACGTTTTCTCTATGAAGTGCCGCTAAGCATGACAGGGATGTTACCAGCTAGAAAGGGGACTCAAAGGAGGCAGAAGTCACAGCTCTGCACAGGAAAAATAGGAAAAATAAGACACATGAGTCTGATCTCAAGTACAGGGATGTCAGGGAGAGATTTACAATTATCAGGCTTAGTGAGAGCACTATGGTTCCACAGTCTGTCCTTTCTTATGCGAACCTCTCCCTTCAGAGCTTGTACATAGCAAAGGATGGGACTGTGAAAACCAAAGCTAGAAAGATATTTAGTCAAGATAAAAAAAAGATATGAGCAAATACAGAGCAGATTCTTCTGAAATGAGCAAATATAGAGCAGATTCTTCAAGTAAATAAATAGATAAACAAATAGCATTCAGAGAAAAGCTGACAAGTGTCACAGCCTGGGGTAGTGAACCAGAAAAGCCAGATAAGGAACAGTGCCTTCCCAGGCAGGGAAGGGAAGGTAAGTCCATGTTGCAGAGGACAACACACACAGTTTAGTCAAAATCCTTGTATTACTCTCCTCCTCAGGATCAGTTAGTGCAGCTGGAGTGCCAGGCCAGTTTCCGGTACTTACAGATTTAGTATTTATTTCTGATACTGCTGCATGCCACATAGCTTGCCCTTAGGCTAATATAGTGCTCCTGAAAGGTTGTTGTATGCTTCTCAGTGCAGGGGCTAAGATCTGCCTATGCAAACTAAGGACAAGTGCCTATAATGTACAGTACTAAACTTAATGAAGATTGTCCAACCACTCTCTTTCCCATATGCCAGGACTGTACTTAGCCAGTGGGTATTTGCCAAATTCCAATAGATTTTCTTCAGGATTTGGCTTCGCATTTTTCTCAGCTTCTTACAATTTATTATGCATGATGAGAGAAACAAATACATAGTTTGATTTTACTTTTGGAGGAGGAATCCCAAGAGTGACAGCTCCTGGGACACCAAACACACCAGCTGTTCACTTGTTTAGGTTTTTTTCCCAGCTCTTCACAGTAATGAGTCTCAGATCTTGTTGCCAAGCATCTTTGGAAAATATTTTTAAAATAAACATAGCACACATGAAAACACACCACAACAGACTCCTTCTCAACAAATATTTGCCAAGAACAGAAGACACAAGAGCTGGTGGGTAGCTGGGCATCATTCTAGCAAACCAGAAGACTTACTAAAAATTACAGTGTTTGGCAAGCCGAGAAAAAAATATCCCCCCAATCCCAACTAATAGCTCCTGATTAATTCCCTGGAAGTCAAAACCAAACAAATCTGAATTAGACTAAAGATGCAGTTCTTGCCAGCGGAGATTATTAAGTGTGGTCAGAGTAGCCAACCACAAGAGCTATACTAAGATGTATAAGCATTGGAACGTGTCAGCATGGGAAGCAGTAGACTCAGCTCTGGTTTTACTGGTTAAAACATCATGCACAATGTTTTGACTAAAACAGAAGTTATTGGCCCCGGATTAGATTTTCTGCAAGCATTTATAAAGGACATTGAATTAGGTGAACTCTTGATCTCTTCTTTGAAAGCCATGCTTCTGTACATATGTGAGTAAAAGACTTTGGAACATAATTTTTAATGTTCTCCATTTCAGCCAGTTCCTGGGAATAAATCTATAATAAATCTAAATAGGCAATCTATTATATCCATTTACTGTTTAAATATTCAAATGCTTTAAAAGTCCTTTTTGGCCAGACTTCACCTACTCAGAGTTTTTGAGTTCTTTCCTCATAAATAAACCCCTTCAGATCCTGGCAATCTTTCAAGGTAGTGCTCCAAATTTGCTTGAATATATTGCCATCCTCCTGTATAGTCATCTGTTTCTTCAGAACAGAATACATCAGGCAAGTTCTATGCAGCTGTCTCAAAGACAGCAGCATTTCTACCTACTGATAATTCAACAGACACACAATTCCACTCAACATTTAGCAAGTTTAAATTTGTCTCCCTTACTCATTATTTCTTTGTCGGTATTCCCAACTCTGTATATAACTATCTAGTAAACATTTTTTCCCACAGGTCTTCTGTATTTTTCAAAGGCTTCTTCTCATTTTACTGCTTTACTTACAGTAGATGGAATCACTAATACCCATAAGTAGTAAAAGAAAAGGGCTGGTTGTTCTGTTTGCTAGTTTGTAATGGTGTGAACTGATGTGAGAATGCAGAGCCTCAAAGCCCTCTTGCCAGGTAAATGAAGGAGCATGTGATCTTACCTGAGAGTTTTCAATTGCACTGGAAAAGCCATGACTTGGCCTAGTATAACACTGTGGTTGGTCTCAGGAGACATGAATGGGTTAAGTTTATAAAGCACTTCATTTTTCAGCCACAGCTATGGTACCTTGGGTAATTACTGCAGCTTAAGCTAGACCACACCTTAGATAAACCTGTAATGCTGGCATTTTCTGCAAACATTTTCTTTACTGCAAGCTATGGCTTGCCTCTCACATATATTTGCTCTCCATTTCCAACCTGGTTTTTCCTTAGTTTGTACTCAGTTGAACCAACAAATCAGAATTTGTTGATTTAGTTCCATGCCTCCTCAGTCTTCGCATGACACAACCATACCAGTTATGCTACCTACTACTCTGGGGGCGTGATGACTCCCTTTTTGTGCTACCCTGGAAAAGACTAAGGATGAAAGAGGAGGAGGAAATAATTCCACAGAAGAACATTTTGTTTTTCTTGAAGGTGAAAGAGGCCAACTCAACTACAGCTAGCACAAAGAAAGTTAAATCAGTTCTGGTGATGAACAAACATACTCCTAGCTCTCTAGTGAACATTGTCAGCATACTCCAGAAATGCTGTTCTTAAAATTTCGTTAGATTTCATGGAAAGAAAATTTCTCTGGATATAGATAGCTAAGGGCTCTGCAAACAGCAGTAACTCTGAAGAACACTTTCAGTGACTAGTTTGTCTCCAGGTCTTTGCCACCCCTGCAGACCAACCAGTCCTGCAGCCCACAGGAGCACTTCCACTCAGGGCAATCTTCAGATAAGCAGACATTTGCTTGACTTGTCTCCTCCACCCCAACTAAGTGTGGAGGAGGTGTCATAGGGATGATGTACAGAATCACCCCACGACTTCTACCAGAGGGAGGAGCAGTTGCAGATGAAAAACTCTTTTCCTCACAAGGCCACTTGGGAAAAGATCTCTGCCCACAGCATCAGACTTTCTACAGGCTGATGATACATGTACTACACAATATTAATTGCAGCAATGATTACTAATCTGATAACTCCAGCTTTCTGAGTACATTCCAGCAAAGCAAAACAAGGTAATCCTCATGCTACCTGACATTTGCCCTTTGAAACAAGCCAAAAGTGTATATTAAAACCTAAGGAAAGAACAAGATTAAAGGATAAGATTTTTGAAAACATCTAGTTGTTAGCCTAATATTTCACCCCAAGAAAGCAATCACTGACTTCAATTAGAGCAGAATTTGATCATTGCTGTCCACACTGGGTCATCACAGCTTAGACAGAGATGACTAAAAGATCAATTCTTTTTTTATGTATAATAATCTTGTCACTTAATTTTAGTAAACCTCACACTTAAAAGAAGAAAAGAAATCAGTAACTTAACATTATCTAGTGTAAAAATCACACCAGGTCTTCACCCAGTAAGGAAATAGATTAGTTCTAAAGAGAGAAAACAAGATCAGTGTAGTGAAGTTCTAAATGTTTTTATGAAGAGTCAAACGATTCCTGACCATTTAATCTTTGAGCTTGAGTTTAGATATCTGGACCAAAAAGGCTAAACAACACTATTTTCCAAAATTTTGAACCTTCAAAGAAAAAATTGACATGGAAGCAGTTAGCCAAATCTCAGTGGGCTTGTGGAAGAACATTGATCATACAGAATCACAGAATCACACAAAAATCAGGTTGGAAGAGACCCTCCAGATCGTCGAGTCCAACCATTCCCACCAATCCCTAAATCATGCTCCGAAGCACCTCATCTGCCCTAACCTTAAACACCTCCAGGGACGGTGACTCAACCACCTCCCTGGGCAGACAGTTCCAATGCCTAACCACCCTCTCCATGAAGAACTTTTTCCTAATCTCAAGCCTAAATCTCCCCTGGTGGAGCTTGAGGCCATCCCCATTCGTCCTGTCCCCTGTCACTTGGGAGAAGAGGCCAGCTCCCTCCTCTCCACAACCTCCCTTCAGGTAGTTGGAGAGAGTAATAAGGTCTCCCCTCAGCCTCCTCTTCTCCAGGCTGAACAACCCCAGCTCTCTCAGCTGCTCCTCATAAGATTTGTTCTCCAGCCCCTTCACCAGCTTCGTTGCTCTTCTCTGGACTCGCTCCAGAGCCACAACATCCCTCTTGTGGTGAGGGGCCCAGAACTGAACACGGTACTCGAGGTGCGGTCTCACCAGTGCCGAGTATAGAGGGAGAATAACCTCCCTGGACCTGCTGGTTACGCCGTTCCTGATACAAGCCAAGATGCCATTGGCCTTCTTGGCCACCTGGGCACACTGCTGGCTCATGTTCAGTTGGCTGTCAACCAGCACCCCCAGGTCCTTCTCCTCCTGGCAGCTTTCCAGCCAGGTTTCTCCTAGTCTGTACTTCTGCTTAGGGTTGTTGTGCCCCAAGTGCAGGACCCGGCATGTGGCCTTGTTAAACCTCATGCTGTTGGTCTCAGCCCAGCAGTCCAGCCTGTTCAGGTCCCTTTGCAGAGCCTCCCGACCCTCCAGCAGATCGACACTTCCACCCAGCTTGGTGTCATCTGCAAACTTGCTAAGGGTGCACTCGATGCCTTCATCCAGGTCGTTGATAAAGACATTAAACAGGACTGGACCCAGGACTGAGCCCTGGGGAACCCCACTTGTCACTGGCCTCCAGCTGGATTTAACTCCATTTATCATCACCCTCTGGGCCCGGTCATTCAACCAGTTTTTCATCCAGGAGAGTGTGCACCCGTCCAGGCCAGAGGCCGACAGTTTCTGAAGCAGAATGCTGTGAGAAACTGTATCAAAGGCTTTACTGAAGTCCAGGAAGATACATCCACAGCCTTTCCCTCGTCCAAGAGTTTAGTCACTTGGTCATAGAAGATGATCAGATTACTTTGGCAAGACCTGCCTTTCATGAACCTGTGTTGACTGGGCCTGATCACTCGGTTCTCTTGCAAGTGCTTCATGATCGCACTCAGGATCACTCGCTCCATGACTTTCCCCGGTACTGAGGTCAGGCTGACAGGCCTGTAGTTCCCCGGATCCTCCCTGCTCCCCTTCTTATAGATGGGCACGACATTAGCCAGCCTCCAGTCCAGCGAAACCTCCCCAGTCATCCAGGACTGTTGGAAGATGATGGAAAGGGGTTTGGACAGCACATCCGCCAGTTCCCTCAAAACTCTTGGGTGGGCTCCATCCATGTTGATAAGAGTCATTACAGAGATTTTTTCATAAAATCAGGTGCAGACACACGGCAAGATGCATTCCTTTAGCACTGCAGATAGATACGTAAAAAGGAGGTATGCAAGTATCTGTTCTTTCAGTTAAAATAACTTGGCATGGGTTCAGATCCTATGTCCAACATTGTTTAAAGACATCTCATAAGCAATAACAGGCACAACAGTGGAGTCTTTCTGGGGCTAAACAAAAACAGTTGTAATTCATTGGCAGCAATGGAAAATAATTTTGTAATAGAATGAATACAGCAACATGGGGTGCTAAATTGCGTTTTGAGTTACAGCAGTGGCAACTGCAATGAAGCTTAATCTCATTGATAAAATAATTCCTTTTACTAGCAACCTGAATTCCAATACACCATTAACTCATACTCACCAAGTTGTAAATGTTTTCCAGAGACATGCTATTACAATATACAAAACCATCTACAGATTCTTATAACTGTACTCAAACCAAGGATTAGAATAAGGCAAACTTAATTTATTGATACTCAAATATACCTAACTAAAAACCTTTCTTAAACAAATTTTACAAGGCCCTGTATATTTTCTTCTGTAAGTTCTGCACTTTTTCAGAACTAAAATGTAGACAAAAAAATCTGCCTATGATGACTAAATGCACATATTTGTTACTGCAAAACTTTAGTGTGCACTGAAAGATTAACCTTGACTACATTGTGCAAGAAGATGACATCATAACTTGGCAAGTAAAGAACAAAAAAACAAAAAATAAGAAAAAAAGTCATCACTGCACTTAAAGCTGACATTTCCCTACCTTATGTCCCTTAGCACAGCTTTATTTTCTTAAAGTTCATAAAGACCATTAGAGGAAGTAAATTAATACCTTCAAATGTCCACTGGTTCAAAGTAGTATCTACTTGTGCCCTCACTAATGTATGTGGGTTTGTTCCTACAGTACAAACAACTCGCTTCTCCCAGCCAACAACAGCACAAAAGTAGCAAGAACAACAACTGGAAGCTCTCATTGTTTTGTATATACAAGTACAGCAGTCCACAACAGAAAATGTGCATGATAATCTGGCTGTATATTTCTTCCCAAACGCAAATTTCAGCATGTAATGTTCTCAATGGCCAAAACGTTTCACAACACAGTAGAGCAGCTCTTCAGTTGTGGATGCCCTTTTCACAATAAACATACACCTTCATCAGATCTAATCTCCTGCTAGTGGTTTTAGTAGAAAGTTCATATGCTTCTGCACAACCAACGGTTCAGTTTGTAGCAGATGTACCATGGAGAAATCTTTCCCCTCACAAAAGTAAAATGGTGAAAGTTAGCACCATTTTATCAAGAGAAAGAATGTGCAGGAACATAATCTCTTCCTCTCTTGATGATGCCTATGCCACTCCACCTTGAGGAAAAAAATGAATGGTGTGCTCAGTTGTTGGTTCTCCAGAACCTGAAGGAAGCCAGGTATTGTCAATTCCTGTTGACATTTTAGTGATGCAATCCTTTTCCCCTGGATCAGCAGGGCTAAATTTGAAGCCCAGACAGAAGGTACTGGCCAGCTCAAATTTCAAGATAGCAAGTAAGGAACACTGAAGGATTCAAAGGACTCATAGCATGGATCCAGCGTGCCTGCCAAAGAACTGAAGCTCTAAAAAAGACTTTCTACTCAAGTATACAATCTGCTCTTTAATGAAAAAAAGCTTACGCTGAATAGCTGTTCACTTCCAACAACTCCCAGAACATGAATTGAATAGACCAGCCCTTTGCAGGGAAGGGAGAAAGAGAAAACCAGCTTCCTTAAAATCTTCATTTTGAGTCTGCATTTTGGCCTTTGTCTGGATGCATTTCTTGGAAGCCTCCAAAATGCACGACCACATTCGCAGATCCCATAAGGGCCCCAACAGGAAACTATTGACACACTGTTACATCTAAAACTGTGTGAGCTCCCCATTTCTTTAGTCCTCAGATAAAATTCTCTGGTTAAAAATATGACCAGTCACTGCAAGGAGCATCATCAGCATTTTTCAATAGCATATAGCATACTGTACTCTGGTCACATTCACAACACAGTCTAAGGATATTAACTTCATCAGTCTGCTCCTGCTGATGCCTTTGCATTCTCTAAGGCTGCAGATGCAGTCATTGTTGATGAATCAAGGAGCTTGCTTTGAATTTGAGATTGATTTTCCTCCTTTTAGCATGTGGAAATTCAATGCACTCTCCCCTGCCTCCTTCCAAACGGAAAAAACTGCTCCTGAAGGTCACGACAGCACTACCCTCCGAATCTTACAAGAAAGACATTAGAGCAGAACATGATCCTGCACTCCATCATTACTAGGGGATATTGGAAAGAGGACAAAGGAACGTGCGCACATAAGTGGAGAGTGGGCTCTTTTCTTGTATTGGTCACATTCAACTTGTTTGTACAAGAGAAAAAGAGAAAGAGTGGAACAAGACATGCATGCCTGATGCTGTTAGTGCTTAATACACTGGAAAAATTGTTTGGGAACACTTCATCCCTAAATTATGCTGTAAAAGCATCAGTCATTAAGATCTTACGTTTTTTGTTGTGTGTATGTTTCTTGTGGTTCACCATATTTAAATGCACATATTTTTCTTGTGTTTATACCTTGAATTTCATGCTTTTGACCTGCATGATTCACTGAAATTTTCCTCCGTTTACTGCCACTGCTGGGCCAGTGATATTGCATATATCAAGTGCTACTGTTATCTTGAGATTAGCAACAGTGTGAGACCCTTCCATGAGGAACAGAGGCAGCCTGCCTGTGAGGGCAGCTCATGGTCCAGTCCTGGTCACCAGTATGTAATCTGTCCACCTAATATGTCAGTTATCAAACAGCATTGAACTGAATGAGACAGAGGCATTAGAAAACTGTTTGCCCAATGACAGCAGGCCACAGATGCTTTGCTAGATCTGCCATGGGCACTACATGAATAAGTACATTATGTATTCTTTCAGTTGAGACTGCAGAGAAAATTTGCAGTCTAATTAGTTAATGAGTCATATATCTTGTGTCTTTCAGTTGGACAGCATTGGGGAGTATCCCAATTCCTCCTCTTTTTATTTTTTTTTTTGTGGTGAAAATATCACTTACATTATCTTAGATTAAAAATCACCTTTTTTATGCATTCTAATGATTCCAGAATGAAAGTGGTAGATGAAGAAGCCAAAAACACTTGGTGTTGACATTTGTTTTAAATAACCCATCCTTGAATACCAAAGAACATTATCTTGGAGCGGAACTGGATCATGAACTTCAGCCTACTGTGGGTAGCCGAAGTACAGTGCCATCACAGCAACATAATCATATATTTCCCATTTTGATACTAAGAAATCTTCTAATTTCCAGTCTAAATTTATTCATGGACAATGTTTCAAAACGAAATGCAATAAAGTATTGTGTTGTGACTTACGCCTTTTGTGTTACTTAGATTACAGAAACAATGAAATATGTCATAAATGTCAGCCGGATTTATTTTGGTGTGCCGCTGAACTGCATTCAATGGTTGACTCGTCTAATTTAAGTTTGAAGCGCCTGTTAATTCATGTCTAGATTGCAGCTGAACAGGAGCCAAAGTTCATTCCACTTTGCTTTCCTGCAAAATTTAAATCAAGCAAAATGCCCAGCATTTTTCTATTATTCTTATTCTGTGAGCAATTTAGACAATACCAGAGCTGAGAAATCTGTGTCAGCATATGTGGGCTTGTATATAAAAAGCCAGGAAGTTCAGAGAATCTCTAGGCCTACAGCAGCCAACCTTTGCTGTATATGAGGTAAATTTACCTTCAAGATGCTTCTTCCTACTTTGCAAACAGAAGAGGTCTACAGCGCTATGGAAACTGCATAGGGATTTCTGTTACAAGGAGGAAAGAGGAAATTACTTTATATAGCTTTTAGTGGGGCCAGTATATAGTTATTGCGTAGCCTCAAACACAGGGAAAACCCTCCCTGCAAGAAATGGGAGGAAGTTGTCTTAAGGTAGGAAAATCTTTGGTATGTGATCCATAGCCACTGCAAGTTTTGCAACTGCTCTGACTGATTCTGTAGTCAGATTGGTAAAATATAGCATCTTGTAAGCTCCCTTCAGCAGCCTGAGCACCAATGCTAGTGTACCTTGAAGGTCAGAGAGTCAGCTGGTAGAGCCTGGAGAGTTGGCCAGGTTTGGATCAAGTAAGAGGAGAACAAACACCTCCATAGCCACCAGCTGCTGCATTGAAGTGGCTGGCAGGGGTTGTACTAGCTCTAGCAGACAGAAACTCCAGAAACACACACATATCGTCTTAGGTATGTCACAATATCTTACAATATACATGCTAGGATTAACAAGTTAAACGGCAATCCCTTTAAAGCAATACTGGCACACTTGTGTCTCACTTCAAGAACAGCAACACATGGATAAGCATATACTACAATAATGTAGTGAAAAAAACAGCATAGACGTGAGAAGGGGAGACTACAAGTAGAACAATAGGTTGAGTTCCCTTAGTTAAAAAACAATGCAGAAAAACGGGTGCAGGGAAAGTCCTGCAGGGCTTAAAGGAGAGAAATCAGGAACATGTCAGAAGCATTAAGAAGCATCAATGAATATAGAAGAACACATAGCAGAGTGGCAAGTCACTTCTGCAGCACTCTAACAAGCAAAATTCAGGCAAATTTTTTTCATTTATTTCAGAATTTACAATTTCAGAACACCCAACTTCTGTCATGCAGTACCTCAGAAATTTTAATGAAAACATGCCTCCAAACCTCAGATAAATCTCAGTTCTGCTGAGTGTGCTGAACCTATGGTGTAAACTGTGAACTGAGATAAATTTGCTCAGTAAATTCTGAAATTTGCACTTCAGAATCTCCTAAAGTGTATCTTGACAACTATGATTGCCAGCAGTGTCCTCCTAGCCCTTACCTATCTTCTAAAGACTTAAGAGAACACACCTGAAGTTATGTGTCTCTTTCATGCTTTATGCTATCATTTATACAATGTTTATGAAAGGGGAATTGTCAACAGGTCTCAAGCATCTGTCAGCTCTCACCAGAGGTAAAATCTCCAGGACAGTTCTGTGATCACTAAGCATATTCAGAAATAATTTGTGCAATAGATAGCAGTATGAGACCTCAGCTTGGTCAGGTAAAGTAGTGATACTACAGCATGGAAAAGTTGCCAGCTGTTTGCTATGGTCATAATCTCAAGTTAATTTAAATAGTATAGGGATTAGTGACTTTTCTGAGAAATTCTGTATTGCCACACACTGAAGGTCATCAGGTCGTCTATGTGACAGCTTCAAGGATAGCCCTCATCCCAAGACAATCATAGAATCATAGAATAACCAGGTTGGAAGAGACCCACCAGATCATCAAGTCCAACCATTCCTATCAAACACTAACCCATGCCCCTTAGCACCTCTTCCACCCCTGCCTTAAACACCTCCAGGGAAGGTGACTCAACCACCTCCCTGGGCAGCCTGTTCCAGTGCCCAATGACCTTTTCCGTGAACAGTGTGCTCCTTTTCATATATCAATTAAACTAAATCAGAATTTACAGTCATGACTCCAAATTATGTGTCCTTTCAGTCAAGCTACAGGAATGGATGCATGTAAGGATGGTGTAAATGACATAATACCATGTTTCTCCAAAACTGCATCTGCCTTGTTTAACTCAGAAATATAAAATTGAACCAATTCACACAAAAGAGAAAATTCCCTGAGAATAAACAAGGAGGTAAGCACTCAGCTGTATTGTATCCCATACTTCTTTCCCCAAATATTCCTCATGTAAGAAACTGCACTGTGTGGGAAAAGTAGTTTTTCCCACCAATTCTCCTGCAATTTTGTGGTGGCTAGTTATTTCGTCTTTATCCTGCTTGTGCATGTGAGCTCAGAATTGTATCCAAAGCCAGCACAGAGGAGCTGCAAACAGAACTTTTTTCTCCTCTCACAGGTACAAGACTCTTGTCATTTGTTACCCTCTAAATTATCTACAATTATTTTGTTTAACAGGCTAATATGGGAACTCTATTTAATATGACAGAAAGAACAATTTAACAGAGTTGTGCTTTGTATCGCGCATTAGCAATCAGCACATTAATAAGTCTGGAAGATTGATATCAGTTTGAAAGGCAAAACCTACACAAAACAATTAATTAAGAAAGTTAAAACAAATGAACTGCTCAGGATGGAGTCGGATCCATGAGATGAGATGGTAAAAGCCCAGAAGGAAATACTCTAATTGAAAATGGCAGTAGAAGGCACAGACTACAGTTAAACATTATCTTATCAGAAAATTAGCAAAACGTAATTTTTTTATTGGATTTTTACAGATGTTATTTTTAACCACATCAAAAAAACCCCACCTCATGGCTATTGGCACAAATTGTCATAATTACTATAATTTGAAGTCTGAGCTGTGGAGTGACTGCTCAGATAGTTATCTCATCCTCCTTATGTTGTATTAGGAAAGCAGCCGGGAGACATATCTTCTCATGTTTTTTTGTACTAGGTTTGGACTTCATTTGTGTCTATTATCCAATCTCATTCTTGAGAATACTAAAGAATAAATTCTTTTCCCCTACCTGAAACACTGGAGAAAATCAGGAGGTTAACATTAAGAAAGGTAAAGTCAACTTTAATTAACATACCAATTACCTCCTATTTGCAAGCAAATTGTTTTATTCCCTTCCATATGTTCGCTGGGGAAGTGGTTTGGTTTTTTGTTGTTTTTTTTTTCCTTTTTTTATAAAAAAAATAATACATGGTCAATGACTTTGGGAAGAAGAGTCAAGCTCTATGCTACCAAACTGAAAGAGAACCAGAAGAAAAATGGTTAGCATTGTAGCTCATGTCTCAGAAACCCCATGCTGTTGGGTTAGTAACACTTTCTTAACCTAGCAGATTGGTGTGAAAGTGCTTTACAGACTGTGAATTGCACAGTAGTAGGAAATTAGCTATCTATTTTGATTGATCTTTCCAATATCCCAAATCTCTAAAACACACACACGTTAAAGACCGTTTCCTTCCTTGAAAGGAATATTTGAGGAAGTTAAAATGAATTAATCTGGAACTGGGGAAGGAAGAAAAGAAGGAGGGGAGGTGGAACTCACAGAACCCCACCATAAAAATGGGAAATTATTTTTTATGCAACATAACTTTACAGCATTTGTATAGTGTGCAGCCAAAACATCCTTTGGACTGTGGTTCCACCAGCTCCCATGAAAGATAAGAAAGATTAGAAGTTATCAGATTTTGGATGAAAGAGTTCCCTTGGGAAGTCCTTTAAGAAATTGTGCTAGTAAATCAGTAAGTGACCTTCTTCCTGTATGTTAGGAACAGAGCAAACTCTGCCTTATAGTATCACAGTGACATTCTGTAGAGCTACCATTCTTATGAATCACAAAACACGAGTCCTACGTCTTACATAACTGGTAGCCTTTAAAAGTTTCTATAATATTTTTTTTCTGGTTCTCCCTCTGAAAATTAGAAATGGGCATTAAGTGAGAAATACTTTTATACCTACAAGGTAACATGCAGGAAAAGGAGATGTTTTTAGTTGGGGATGACAAAGAAAAGGCCACACTGAGAACTGCTGCAAGTGAATATTGTCATTCCCTGCATCCAGCCTAAGTTTCACCCTCAGTAATTTAATTCACCAGTAATTTCAGGTATCTACATCACTCCTGTTTCCTTTCTGCCCTAAATTTTTGGTCAAGGCACAATAGTCCTCTCCATTCTTTTGAATAATTGTTACTCCTATTCTTATCACTGATGTCATCAACTTTTCTGAAATAACGAGGAAGAGCATGAATATGTTCTCTAGTATAAAACTTACTTCAGTATTTGTGCCACTTGTTAGAGAAATAGGGACAACTCCTCTCAGAAACTCATGTTGAAAACTAAAGAACTCTACATTAATTTATGATGAAGCATTCAAATAATTAAACTTGACTGAAACAAGCAGAGTATGATTTTGCAGTATTCCTCATGGATGACATCACCTACAATATTTTACATGCATGGTGCTTTTCTAAGAGAATAAGTTTCACAAACATATGCACAAAAAGATTCAAAGCTACAATGCAGAGTATAAATTTTTACCTCACAGCAACATTACGTCCTTCTGCTACACTGTTAATTTATCCTAAAAGCAACAGCAATTTAAAAAATAACGGATCAAGAGGCAAGAGTTCATACCACCCATATGTGCCAAGAAAATATGTTTTCAGTAAAAAATAATTACATTCACCAACAGAAGTGTGATTGCCATGATTTAGTTAATGACACAAGCTCTTAACCAGACCGATCATTGCACCAAGTGGCAGGCTTGCATGGTGGATTCAAGGCTAAAATAGCCATCCTTCCATGACGTAACACTGGAGCAACCTTGTACTTGAAGGTGTTTCCAGAATTCATCCCACCTGCACTGCCTTGACATCCCCTGTATCATCCCACCTAACATGAGGCTTTGTAAAATATCAATCCACAAAGAGTACAGATGGGAAAAGCAGTAATGGTAAACATGTTATGTAGGAGGAAGAAATACAGCTACTTGAGAGCATATCTGGTCAAAAGCTTAAAAGTAAGCGAATACATGCTAGAGAGGTGGAAACATTAAACTAAAAAATGGCTATCATCTCTCGCTATTTAAAGCTTGGTTCCATTGTCTAATGCCATTCTACAGTGTGCAGCCTGAGACGCCTTGTTCCACCCTGCCTGGCCTCCACTTTCTCCAGAACAATGGAATTCTCCACAGTGCCCTGCAGGAGACCCTCTGACCCTATCCTACAGCCTCTCAACTGTACTTGATCTTCACAGGAAAATGAGCAAGTAGATGCGCATTATCTTTAATTTCTTTATAGGCATGCTTAGTGGCAGAGAGAATAAACAACATCCCAGACCTCCCTGTAAAAATAAGTGAATATCAACAACAGGAATAACCTAATCAGTCATGAAGCTTAAAATATGAATAAAGAAAAATATAAAATTGTATATTAGAAGGGCACACTAGTCGTGATACCCATCATACACTTGTAACATAAAAGGATACAGAAGATGAAACCAGAAATGCAATAAATCATCCATCAAGGCTACCCAAGTGTAAATCTGTAACTTTACCATACTATGAGAGCCATATGGGTCATGTGTTTAGTACATCTTATGTCCAGGAAGTCTTGCCAACAACCCACAGGTGTGCACGGGAGTGCAGTATGTGAAAGGAAAGCAATTATGTGGGTGGGTACACATACAAAATGGTATTTCTAAGCCTTGGATGAATTCATCCCACACATTTGCATCCATCTCACATGGAGGAATTAGATAAAGTGGAAGAGAGGGGGGAAAAAATCTCTTTTAAAAGATACCTGAGCATTAATGCTGCTCTTTGACCATCTCTGTCCTCAAGAACTTCACACCTCCCAAGGGCTTACTTCAGCAGACCCCTCTATAAACCAGCATCAATAGGTCCAACCCAGGACACAAGCTACTGTTGACTTCAGCAACATTTTGTATGCGAACTGTGCTTCTAGACTGGAGGGAGGAGGCTGCAAGTAGAACGAAAGCGAGAGCTCTCCACATCCCCTTTCTAGTTTAATTGATAGGAGGGATTTTCTTGGGGATTTTAACTTGAAAACTAAACAACAAGCTACAATCCAGCCATTGTTCTGCTCACTTTACACGTGTTACAGGCCTTTATTATAGTCTGTGTCTGGTTTTGTCTTCTCAGTTTACACTCATAGAGGTAGGGACTTGTGTATGCATCTCCTGTGTTTTTGGAGTGTTTCCACAATGCAAAGGAGAGGTTATACTACAAGCAGACGAAGTGTGACAAAGTGACATTTTACCAGGCCAACAAGGAGTGGAATAAAGTTGAAGTAGAGTCTCAGAGAACACAAACCATAGACTTTGTTTGTGGAGATGTAGGGGAAGAACAAAAGTCATACCACTGTATCACTCTACCCACTGTAAAATTTATGCTTAGAGATAAATACCAAGCAAACACAGGTGATTGTTGCATTAAACTAGCTCATACCTGATGGATCAGGAATGCAAAATACAATCTCCTCTTAAGTGCAGCAAAATTGGTGCTGAGAAATTGGATTAACTGCCATTGCCGAGGAACACTTTAATCTTCTCTGTACCTCTCCAATTTCTTGTTAGTTTTTTAAGGCATACTTTGCTTAGTGTAAGTGCCCTTCCCTGTTTGCAAATAAAGGGTGATATCCTGCAGTCCTTTCTCTGCATTACGGAATTTGGAACATAGTGTAGAAATGATTGCAGCTTAAATTTGTCTTTGCTATAAGAAAGCTTAACATTTTTAGCAAAAATCACTGAAGATTAAATTTACTGGCTGTTAATATTAAAGGTCAGGAAATAAATTTTATGGATATAGTAGATGCTTTTGTGATATTAGAGTCTAGCTATATTATCTATTATTTTTTCTGTACCTTAGTATCTAGAATGTTTTTATTATTATTTTGATTATACAGAAAACAATATAGAAATTAAAAAATGTGAACTTGTAACTCACAAAATTTCAGGACAGCCCTGAAGATAAAACAAAGCCTAAGAGGAACTTAAAAACTCATAAAGCAAAGCAATATTTACTCAGCAGATCAAAGGCATACAGTTCAGATGGGGTATATCACCTCCACATTTTTCTACTGCCCTCTCTCTACCCACTCCAGTAACCCCATATTTTTCTTCTTCAGCAACATGTCCCTTTTGACCCTATTAGACTTTCCTAAACCTTTCTCATGTTCCCTTCCTACTGTAATGCTCTCTTCTGCACACCCCTGTCCTCTAGCATTTCCCTCTGCATTTGGCCTGCACAAAGCTTTAGACGCCCAAAGTAGACAGTCTCTCAGTGGATCCATTCCCCTATGTTCCCATGACTGTCTAATGTGTTTGGCATCCAAAAAAGCTCATGTACCGTGTATGATAAAGCCCAAAATTCAACCATGCCTTCAGCTAATTGGTCTCCATAATTACTGAGGAAGACAAAGCATAAGTGAGCTTCGTTTTTGCTTCAAACCCAAAATTCTTAAAGTAGGCAGGATTTTTCACTGACTTGCCAATAAAGCTAGTAATAGAAATACATATAGATATATATTTAAACAAATTCCCAGCCATACTCCAAAACTCCACCCTCACTTGTTGCTGAAAAACAAGAACTCCTCACTTTACAATCCTTAAATAACTCAAGCCACCTGGGAGAAGGCATCCACAGCACTTAACTTTGTCTTTCTTTCCCTTTTGCACCTCATTTAGCCCTTCCTGACTGTGTCTGCTTCAGCCTAGGGTGCTCCACTATCCCCAGGATTAGCAGAGATCTCTGCCGATTGCTCACACCTGCAATTCAGACTAACTCTATTCCGCTGTGTTCAATCAGCCGTACCTCCATAAGGCCATCAGCTCCCAAGCTGACAGGCAAACAGAGACCCACCTGATGGGTCAGACTAGACACCTGCAAAAGAGATCACGTAGGAAAGAGAGAGGAGAGTGAGGAAGGGAATAGGTGGAATTACACAATTCAAATCATCAACCTGGTCTTTAAAGAGGAGGAGTATTACCTGCTACTCATAGGTGCATTACAAACATCTGACTGTGAAACAAGCACTCCTATAAAACTACCAGTGAAGTTGTTTGACTCTTTAATACCGTGTGGAATGAGTCCCATTGGTAGAAATCAATCTACTGGTTTCAAAAGAAGAGGTCAGAGCACCTAATAGCTACTGCTTAGGGAATCTAAATTTAATTTGCCACCAAATATCTGTTACCAAAATGTATGTAGATTGGTGAAATGCCATACTTTTTCACAAATGCACCCTGAATAAATTAAGGCAATTTCTTTTATACGTGTGAAATCAGAACATGAAACACTGTTGTTCTACTATAGCTGGATTATGCCTCTCCCAGGCAACTGCCTGTCACTAAACATGGAAAGAAAGCATCCTAATATATCCATGCCTATGATCAGTAGTATGCATGTATGCTTAAATTATTAATGCTAACAAAAGATCACACAAACCTCAGATTATGCATGATTATTGTTTAACAGCACTATTCCCAAGAGGGTATTCATGACTTTTACACAAGTGTCAGCACACAGGGCCTGTCACCAATTCATCATGTGAGATGAAAGAACAAAACTGTGTAACACACGTGTGCAAGAGAAGGGTTTTTTGCTAGAAGCCATCATTTGCCCCTGCCTGTTTCCTGTCTTAAAATTAATTTTGAATTAACTTGCTGCAAGTAGGGGGTCTGACCTCATTATTTTAAATCTTCTTCTGGAAAGTGACAAAATCCAGGTCTCTACTGATGTTATTTAGTCCTGGGCCATCCATTCAAAGCTAAGGATGCGACCTTAAACCAGTTTTAGCTCTAACCTACCAACAGAGGTTTAAAGCCAGCTCTGACAAAGGGGACGGCAGTAACCGGTGTTTCTTCGGGCAACACTGACCTCCAACATCAGTTCTTCTCTAATGTCACCTGTTGTTTTTAACTCCTGCATAAAGTATAGAAACCTCATGTTGATACAGTGGAGAGAAGACTTCATCTCCTTACTTTGTTAAGGGGCAGGCCACAAAGAGCTGTCATCTTTAGCCACCATGTGGCAGGTCATGGACATACTCCTTCACAGCACTCTACTTCATGACTTCCCAGCCTTATAGAGTGTCAGGCACAGCATGTACCCTTGCAGCAATATCAACATGGCCAGAGCACCTGAAATCTTTGCTAGAAGTACCTCAAATTTATTTACCAGAGTGGCAGACAGGATGTGTAGAGGTAAGACATGCATAGAAAGGGAATGAAGAGGCAACAGGCCAAGTCTGTGCGTATTCAGCGCCTACACAAGACCTCTCGCAGTTTGGGTAGTGTACCCACATGCGTACAACAGCAATAACTAAGGAGGTCAAAGATAACCAGAACACCATGGTTCCTTTGGCCAGAATGCATCACAAAATCCTAACACACAAAGGGCTCCTTCCCCTCTTATCCAGAGCATCGCATTACCAGTGATGCCACATTGGCATGGCTTACATCCAAGTACAGACTTGTTGACACGTCCCCACCTCTGAGCACCCTGCTCCATCCAACATTTCCTGTGTTCAGCAACTGTTCTTTCTATGACCAGTGAGAAGCAGAAATTGTCAAATTCTTTGGATGTAGCTGGTTCAAAATTACACGTAAAATCTCTGAATACTCAATAGCATATTGACAGTTGTTGCTGAATCTTGGATATTATTTTGCAGCTAAAATTAAAGTAAGAAACAATTAGCATCATCCCACTTTGTTATAGAGCATTATATCAGTTGAGTAGAATGCAGAACATAATTATATGTCTATATCCAGAGATTACACACTGCATCAAATGTCAGATCGTATCATGTTGACCACCAAGTTATCCTGAAATTGTTCAGCTATAAGTGAAAAAGATTTTGGTCTCTCTGTGTGGTCGCTCTGCTGGGTGCCTGTTTTCCAGCTGTTATCCCCCTGACCTGCATACCTGCCACACACTCCTTCAAACTTATCAATCAAACTAGAGATCAGAAAAGCCTAGCCTGACATCTGACTTCAGCTAACAGGAAGCAAGCAGTAGCTCTGTGCTATCTAGTCCCTTTCTACTTATCACAGTGATGTAGGAAATGAATCAACATCTTGCAGAACAATAATGAATAGAGATGCATCATGGTCAAAGAGGCCCAACAGGTCCTTTAAAAAGGACACACACCAACAAAACCTCCTTATTTACTCTTAAAACAAGTCACTCTAACACAGTCAACATTCACTAACAAACAATTAGTGTAGAAATAATTTACAATTATTTCTCTAGTCTGAGAGCCAGGAATAAACAGTGAACTTTATGAAGGTTTTCATTGCTTGTACCTTTGAAAGATCATTTCTATTGGGCACACAGCCTCCGTTGTTAAGCACTGGTTTTTCTTAGGGGAGCATAACATTTTAAAGAATAAAAAGGACACAAAGCAATAGGAGTCCAAGCTCTTCTGCCTTACAAGTATTAAGTCCATTTGCATAAGTGGAAAATTACACAAATTGTTGTTAGGTGACTGGAAGGACAGGCAAGAGAATTGAGGCCAGGCCCACAGCAATTGCAATAATCACGTATGAGATATTTCATCCTAAACTTATGCAGAGGGACCAGTCCATACCACTTAATATGATCTCTCTCTGGAAACTCAGTTTAAGATTTCTTTGACTGAATTTTCCTTTGTGAATAACAAATAGCTGTAAACAGCCTTGGATTGCATTTTAGTCTGTTTAGCGCTGTCAAATTTTGCAAGTCTTTTCTGGTCAATTGGCATTTTTTTAGTTTACCAAATCAGTGGAATACAAAACATCAGGAATTAATCTTCTTTCATGATTCCCAGTCTTTAAAGTGTCATACCCAAAGGTATGATAAACAAGATGAATATCACCTTCAAACAAGGACATTCTGAGTAGGACATTTCTTTTAATCCAACAAGAAGAAGATATTGAATTGGGAAGGAAATTCAGGACTGGGCATGTTGTTTCTGAAACCATTATATAAAATTGTACCTGTATCCCTTGGAAAAAAAAAAAAAGAGACTTGCTTAATGCTTATATTTTTCTTCAACCCATATCCTCTCTTTTAGTGCAGCTGTTTGTTATCATCTCTTGGAATTTGAGAATAAGCATTAAACAGAAATGCTTTGTCCAATTTTAATACAAATTTACAATAACCACCAGACATTTATAAAAAAAAAAAGAACAGAGAAGAAAAAAATTAGGAGGCTTAATTACACCTATGCAACATCAGGTGCTTAAGCAGTGACAGCAAAGAGATTCCTTTTCTCAGAAAGGATCAGATATGAGAAAGTACTGAAGCATTAGCAGAGGCCACCTGTGTGTTAGGTTTAGACCACACTAATGTAAGTTGGGGGGGGTTATTATTTATTTATTTTGCACAGAGTAAGGAATGGTGAGAATGTACAGGATAACTCTAGGCACCCTCTTATAACATCCCAGTATAAAAATTAATTAACATTCCACAAATAACAAACCTTTTAAGCCAAATTGAATGCATTGGTCGTGTTAGGTTTTCTGAGATTTCTGGCTTCTCCTCTCCTCCATCCAGTGCATCAAAGGAATGCCTCCCTTTTCTATTAAAAGTCTCTCTTGTAAAAATTCACCACACCCTAGGAATATCCTCACTTGGAATACACTATTCAGACTTGTGATTCAGGCATCTTATTTTTAGAAAAAATGTTTCCAGAACAACCCCAGCTGGTATGCGATTGATCAGAGAAGGAAGAAGATGGTGTTTTAGGAATTGTACTTTCTCCCACTCCAAGAATCACAGAAATTCACTCAAAACAATTTTTCCACTGAAGTCTTTCCACACACACAAGTCTTCCACAAAAAGACTGAAGTCTTTCCACACACAGAAATCTGGTGACTGCTTTCTAGCCCAGCAAGATACAGATCTGGGGTGAAGAAACATGTAAGTAAGTAAACAAGAACTAGCATCAGAGCATAGCTGTGTAACACGAAGCAAACAAAGAGGGCAACTGGCCTTTGAAAGATCAGAATTAGAGAAGTTTTGGGGAAGTCTTCCAGTATAAATAGCAGAGGCAAAACCCAAACTGACTGAAAGGTGGAATCAGACAGAATTACAAATGGGACTTGCATCCAAATATTGCTTGAAACAGCAAAAAACAGCACAATGCTACAATGAGCAGTGCTGTCATTACTTTATGCCCTCAATGTGAAAAGGCTCAAGGAAACGGTTGCCATGTTTTGTACATGCAAATGAAACTCAAATATGTTTCTAGGGCAAAGGCCTCCAAATCTCCCCTAATCCGATAAATTACACAGTCTAGGCCAAAATAAAAAAGGGTAGGAAGAACCTTAGTAAGTTTTCCAAATATCATTTTTCATGTTTTATTTCAACACAACATAATTCTCTAGAATCACTGTTAAGGAAACACAAAAGGAAAACAAATATATAATTGCTGCTTTTTTTCCTCTTTTTAAGCAGAGAGATTTGAGGGGTTCTTTTAGTCAAATTTTAAGATACAATTTTCTTTTAATCAAACATTAGGAAAGAACTATATATTTTTTAAAAAGATAGGAAAGATAAGTACTGGCTTTTACTTCTCATTGAGGTTTTACAGAACAGATAGACTGGACAGATAAAGGAATATGAAGTAATCACAAGTAGGTTATTTTTGTTCCCACTGCTCTATACAGTCTTACAGTCCAGAGTTATAATACTAGTGTTCTGCAGTCATTTCAACTGGTGCAAGTACCAAAGTGTGGGTTGAGCTGAGCAACCTATGTCCTTTAGTCTCCCAGACACTGTAATAGTCAACAATGCATCTGACAGAATTAGAAAGGTACCAAAGCAACAGTGATCAGTAAATTGGGACTCAAAGACTTTGAAGCAGAGATAGACCATAAGTATGGCCTTCTGTTCCATGCAGGACAAAAGAATAGTACAATACTTTCTGCAAATCTTAGACCTGAACTCTGTAACACTCATCAAGTCATACAAATACAATATATTTCCCTCCTAGGGTCAGACATGACAGCACAGCAAAACTTATGCCATGGCCACCTTTCCAGATCAAGCCCAGATAGTCACTGTCAATTTTCAGTCAATTAAGCCACCATAACTTTAATTTAGCAATTACCTCTTAAAGGTTTTAGAGTTTTTTTGCAGAAACAGGAGAGTATATTGTAAATAAAATACTGCCCTTTTTCTTTCCTTATGCAGATAGGTGTTGGAGGGGATTGATATTCAAGCAAAAAAAAAAAAAAGAGACTTAGAGTGGAATTTACCTCCCTTGATAGCCACTAGCATTAAATCTGTTTCTTATTAATAGACAAATAATGCATATACAAGCTTATACAGCCATGGTTGGAATGTACTGAACAGGAGCTTAAATATTAGGGAATTAATAGGTTCATTACATAATATATGAGCATTATTCAACAGATGCTGGCATGGACTGAATATTTGTGATACTTAATGCCATATGTGAATGATCTGGCAGTTTCACTCCCAGTTCCTACTCTGCTGCTATAATAACAAATGCCACACAATGAAATCTAAATTAGCTTCTCAATGGCCTTTCCTCTTGGGCATTTTAGAGGACAATTGAGTGCTAAGACACCTGATGACCTCAGGTTTGCTGATAAAAAAACCCCTGAAACCTGTTAATGAAGATAAATTTGTGATACTATTAGGTATGAAAAATTGCAAGCAGGTAATCAATGCTCTTCAGGGACACAGAGTAAAATCTTCTGCCTTCCAAATTCTGCATCTTCACATTCAAAGCAAAAGGAGCCCCACCCAACTCAATTCTGCAGCTATTCAGATGCAGGTGGGTTTGGGTTTTTTTTCCTCTGAAATCCCTAGGTTGATAAAAAGGGAAAGAGCATGGTAGCATCCTGTCCAGCCTGTTCCTGGATAGGGGTATGATGAAAACAAAGCTGCCTAGCACAATCAACTCTCATTAAAGCCTGACTGTCCAAAGTGCCACGTATCTATGAAAACATCTGGCCAAGACATAAGCAACAAATAAGGATATCCTCTGCCATGTACTATGTGGGCTTTGCAGTGCTTATCTCTATATGCCTATTGCACGTTCATCATCGTGATATCTGAACATCTGTACTTAGTGAAATGCTGCCTTTTTGTCAATCAAGGGTGCATTCATTGGTGTGACTGCATAGCCATAGCACACATTGAACCCTCGTATATAGCACAAACTCCTGTTCACTTGTCTCCTTTCACACAAACAACTCTATAATTAGTGACCAAGATACTAGTTGTTAGTCATCTGCATCATAGAGAGAGCCTAGATACGAGGCTTCAGATTTACTGCACTGATTCAGAGTATAACGATATGTGCAGTGCCTGTTCATGCTATCTCCTCAGATAAAAGGAAAAGGCTTCCATCTACAGTTCATTAAACACAATTTTACCTTTGCATCTTCCACATCAGAAATACATAGCAGCTTGGATTATGTTTGTTTATTTCTAAAGGATCATGTTTGTCATCAAAGGACAGATAAAGCCTCCAAATGAAAAGTGCACTCAACAATTAGTTTTAAATGTTTGCCTCCGAGTCACACTACATAAAACAGAGAAAGGATACAACTCCATACACACACACACCAGAGAGAAAAAAAGTTACACCCCATTTTTATTCCTAGTGCCAACTGCATGCAGTACTAAGGGTATTCCAGTAAAAAAAAATAATATTTCTTGCATTGCTGCTGTTTGAGTTCACTCTAACTTTCAGTCACATCACCTGCACTGTTCCAAAATATATTCAAGGGAATAGAAGAGCAGCTTGATAAATAAATATATGCCCCCCTCTGTTATTTATTAAAAGCGTATTTTTCCCAGACTTTAACTAAACCTCATCCACTCTTGTCACTCTGGGCAGACAGTTGAAAGCAATATTAGAGGAGGTAATTGCATAGATCAGTCAACAGCCTTTGTCCCCTTGCCACTGAGACTTACAGTAAAATGGGCACAAGAAAACATTGTCCTGGATTAAAGGCAGGTCTTTTTCTCCAGTTGCTTGCTGCTTACCAGCTGTTGTGTTCAACTGCAGGGACAGAGGCTCTAGCAGTATCTATAGGGGAAATCTAGCCTGACCCTGACATTTTTTTTTTATCCTCCCTTCTCTCTAGTCTTGAAACAGTTTACCCTTTGTTTCTAAAGTGAAACTTTTCTAAAAAGTATTCTATCTTGTCATCTACCATTAAGTCATTAATTATGTGTGCAGAGAGCTTTACTAGCTATGAATTTTTAGGAATCTGAGTTTACAAGTACACCATCACTGTAACTTCTCAGACTGATAAACATTTTTCTCAACCCTTTGATCTTATTTGAAGCAACTCATGAAAAGACTCAGTAGGTGCTTAAACAAACACAGTACAAGGAACAGACAAATTTTATTAACATTTGATTGTAAATCACTGGCAGCAGCCCACACGCTGATAAAAACAGATACTGGGCAAAGTGGATTTGTACCTGTATGTGAGAATGGTTGCAAGAAAACTCCAAGTAGGTGACAGAATTACAGCTGCCAAAGTATAGTGAGACGGAATACAAGTTGAAGAGTGCTGAACAGAAATGCAACGATAGAATTAAAGAGTCAAAAGTAGAAATTGTTTGGTGTCAGAAAATACATTGTCAACACCATCTGTTGGAGCACCATTACTCATGTTTTGACAGCACAGGCTGCAAATGGGTTGTGTACAACAGCTTGTTTTATCTTCACGTTCTGACCTAATTCAAAAAACACTGAAAAGCACACTGTTGAGACTGGTGCTGGATTTTTTTAAGACAATTCCTACTGGTTCAGTGATGCACTAGTTTAATAGGACCAGTACAAACAGCAGAACAATATCAACACCAGTGCAGCCTTTGCATCAAATTAATGCATTTCATGAGCAGACATTCAAAGCCAGATCATTTACAGGTATACATTTAAATACTTTTTCCACTTAGAATTTACATAGATCATAGTTCTGGAAAGTTCAGACATATAAAATTCTGTAATCAATGAGCACATTACAAGTTGTTGATTATCTCAGAAATTAAGGTTTTAAAATTCCAGGTAGAAGAATGCTCATTCTTAAATTACTGTAATTTTGATAGAGAATTCTGTTTATCTGATTTTTAAGGAGGGATTACTTTAAATTCCAGCTGAGAATTAGAGAACAGGTTAGTGGAAAAACTTGTTTAAACCAGAAAAACTTTCTGCTCTGTTTTTGTCTAAGAAAAGAAATCATCCCACTTCCTCTGTCAATGAAAATGGAATTAAAATACAATATCAGTGTGGAAAAGTACAGTCCAAAAAAGCCTAGCTTTGAGGTGTTTTTTTTTTACTGAAACTTCTGAAAATACTAATCAAAGGTGTATAAGAAGTTCTATGGCTATTTTAAATAACTAAATAAATTTTAACCAGCGCTGTATCAAGCCAAATCAAATATATAAAATATTTGTTACCCCCGTAGAAATTTTGATCCAAGCTTCCAATCCACACTTTGTGGTTAGGTACTGATTTCATGGACTGAACCAAAACCTCAGTCCCAAAGGACTGCAAAATTCTGAAACCACTTACAATAATATTTGTGTGTGAACTGCCATAGAGACTACCATTATCTTTATTTTCCTTTTACTCCACTTTCATGAAAAGTGAGGGTTTGCTCTCTTACTATTGAACAGATACCTAATCTCCAAAATTCTCAAAAGAAGTGGCTCCAAGTCAGCTTCTTGCTGGAAAAGGGAGAAGCAGCACATAAACATGTGACCACAGCCCCAGAAAGTTTAAGCAAGGAAACCCCCTCCCCTCTCTTTTCCCACCCATTCTCACTCCTGCCTCTCTGCCATGGTTTGTCGCCTTGTTTGTAATGTTACATGGTATCATACAAGGTAGAAATTTAATCTGGCTTCCCCACCAAAACCTGTATCATATGCCAGGGATCTGTTTCAGCCTTTCTTCCACTCTGCACACCAGTCCTTCCTAAAGAAACACCCCACTGGGGCCTCTTTTGGGAAGGACTGGAATTCCTGAGCATCCACCATTTCCATTAGAGTGGAAACAAGTGATTAACTCTCTTACTGCTAATGGAAGTTAAGGGTAATAGTTAAAATTTGCCGCTTTCAGCAAGGTTTAACACACCTGAGAATGTCACCTTTTACAGAAGAAAACAAGAAAACATGTCAATTATAAAGCAGTAGTTGGCTTTGATTTAATAGCCCTCTTCGCAAGGTGAACTGCGCTGAACTCTGTGGAGAGGCAGGGCTAGATTCACAAAACTGCTTGCAAGAGACATTAACTCACCTGGCTTATTAATTAGGGTGCTCCCAGCAAAATTCCCTTTCTAGAAGCCTACAGCACAAGGACCTAAAAATCCATGTTTATGTTCCAGGATGCCATTGAGTAGCTATCTTCACATTAGCTTTAAAAATGGTTCTTGGAAATATGTAGCTCCATTAACTCCTTGAGAGACATCTTTGATATTTTTACACTGTCATTATCCCACCCTCAGTTTCAAGGCAGATCAATATTCAAGACAGATATCAAGACTTACATCCCAGTGGATGAAGGCTTAATCTAGGAGAGGCTGCACATACCTTTTATGATTCCCTTTTTGGGCTGTTAACTATGGCCATGTCAGGGCACCCAAGCTGTTGCTTACATGCCTCACATGAACTTGCAATTAAGATTAGATATCTCAAATGAAGACATTTAATGTTGAGTCTGAAGCTTGTCCTCCTGTCAACAGCTAAACATACACAGTACAGGACAGAGTTCAACTGCTAGAAGAGCTGGTCTTATTACATTACTGCTTAGAGATTGGGTGAACTAGCTTCACTACATCAACCTGAGAAGCAAAACAAAGAACAGGATTCCCAGAAGCTTGCAGATGCAAAAAGGCAGGTTACAGTGGTATAGCCCATTTGCACACCAAGTTACTACAGCTGCACATGATGAAGGCAAATAATCTGTCAGGTGTGGATTTGCATATGTAATTAGCAGGGTTAAATGGAAAGACAGATGTAAGTTTTGTCTGCAAGTGGTTTTGCATGTATACACACATACAGTGCAGAAAACTGAGTCTTGAAAGTGTCCTGGTATTACAGAATAACATGTAAACTAAGACCTTTGTGATACTGAGAGAGCCTGGGCAAAGGGCCAGCAGCTACTGAGTTGTAATCTCATCTGACCAACTGAATCACTGTGGTTTTAAGCAAGTAATTAAACTTTCCACTGTCTTGATTTTCTCCTTATGTTAGATACAGCCCAGTGCTTACCCCTTTACATACAAGAAGGGTAAATACAGCAGATGTGTAAGAACTAATCCTTTATTGCATGACCTTTGCATTCTAAAGCACCAAGAGTAGTAATTTTATTACATTATTCTAGATTTATTCTCTCATCTAACAGCTGTAAAATGACAATTGCAGAGCATACTACAGATTTGTGAAACCTTCACGATAGACACTGTACAAAACCAACTCAAATCAGTAATTTTAAGATGCTTTATACTAAAAATAAGTGTCTCAGGGCACAGTTTTCCCATTACCTTATCTTGATATGATAGAGATTTTGCTATCTTCTATGGTAGTACATGTTTTATAAACACCTAGTAACAACCAAGAAAGAGGCTATAATCTACGACATAGTGGACTGAATTACTTCATTTTACATAATTTTTCCTAAAACATGAACATATGGAACACATAAACCAACATCAATAAGTTTTTTTATTATTAAACCCCTCAAACAACCTTAAAAATAAGCTGTAAAGCAACTGTAAACAGAAGCCTCGTTTCAGAGAGTGGAAGTCTTCTCTGAGATACCACATGCTTTCCTTGGCCCTTGCAAAACAAAGTCTCATAGTTAAACTTAACCTCCCTTGACAAATGTCAGTTAAAAGCAATTAGTGTGAAAAAGAAAAAGAGATCTTCTAAAGCACATAAAACAGCTCAGCTTATATCGTGTTCTACAGTGACTTATACATAATCAGTAGTAAGTAATTTACAACTCTTAATATGACTCTTTCCACATCTTTTTTGACCCGTGATGTCTTACGTGCTGCAAACAGCACAGAAGTTACAAGTCCAGCCTCTTCACGGGAAGTCCTGCCTGAAAGTCCCGGTGAGATGGCCACAGCTGAAAGCTCACAGGAGGAGAGATCTCAAGCAAGCTGGTCTAAGTCCTTTCTTTGTTACTCTAATGCCTCATTACTATCCCTTCCTTTCACCTGTGAACTGACATGGAACCTCTGCCCTTGAATCTGACCCAAATAAAAATCATCTCCGCTGAGAAAGTGAGAAATACAATGTGAATTACCACCATAAACCAAAGGGAAACATTCCTATTTATAGTTTATTGCGTCCATTATTTCCACAGTGTGAGTGTTTCCAGCAAATACCTGTAAGAATGCCAGCCCTTTTGTATTGCCTACAATTAGCTTATCTCCAATTATATAAACAGGAACCTGATGACAGTCTTCAGTAACAGAGGTATTATGGGGAAAATAAGGGTTGCTTTACTTTGAGTGTAGGTCTTAGCAGAAAACAGATTGAAGCTTATGTGGATACAGAAAATAATAGATAGGCTAATTCTATTGTCTGCCTCTCCTAAATTATTTTATTAGATGGAACATATTAATTATAATGAAAGAGAACCCCTGACTCTGCTGGCTTCTAATGAAAATTCCTTTGTATGATCACGGCAGGATTTCCCACCATTTTCTCTTTCTGATGAAATTAACTCCCTATGGTTGGTCACCAGGATAAGCTCATTTTAGCCAATCAGCTTGGGAGCTGCCATTTACCTCACAAAGGGAGGAAAAGGTATCTGCTGTCATAGCAACGAGTGGCTTTGCTCTGATCATCTTTGGATCCTTTAGCATAATGAAAGACACCGGCTTGCTTTTTAGATGATTAATCTTTTCCCCTGTGAACCTACTTGAATACATTAGCAAAACAAGTATGAAAAATTTGTTTATCCCAAGACAATCATTAGAAAATTACCTGCAAGAGTAATTCTCATTAGGGCAGAGTTTGTGAATAGCAGACCATATGGTGACTGAAAGCAGAAAGAAGCAATAAAATCTCAAAGCTGCAACAGGTTGCAAAGCTTATCAGGTTTCAAGCTGAAAGTTTAAATCAGTTAAGTACCACAAGTTGTGGAAAATTGTTTTCTTACTAAAATTCCAGATAGATTACAACAGAAAGACTCAACAGATTAAACAGCCAGGCCTGCAAATCCTTACTTACTCAAAGTCTTTCTGTGTATGCCCAGTAGTTATAATTCCAGAGGACCTGGATCCTAATCACATCCTGTAACTCCGGAGAATCTTATTAACTTCAATGGTGCTAAGCTTAAAGCTGAATTTAGAGAACTAGATTGTTATCTTATGCTAGTATGAATATAGATATTATTATGTTGATATTTAAATGACATTATGAAATTAAAATAACAGAGTATTACGTACAACTTTTGAGAACCAACTCCAGAAGAAAATGTAAGCAAAATGACAATTCCACAATACATTCTCCAACTTCATCAGTATTCAGAAACTCCTTATTTTAGCTATGGAAATTATGAGTAGTTAATACTATACTGGGGCAAGCTGAAAGAAAATTGAGATCATTTGCAGTATTGAAATAGTCTAATTATCATCTTATACCTACAAGGAGTCCCAGTAGATTTGGAATTCATGCTATGTAAAACTAAAATTACTCCTCCAGTTTGAACAAACCATTAGGGAAAAAAATAGAAAAAGAGGAGGAAGAGGTAAAGATTTCCATGAGGTACTATCAGCTTGGTTCTGGGAGCAAAAACTAATGCGATTCTGTGGAGCCTGCCTGAGTGCACTGGTGCTAGCCTGTTCATACTTGCTAAAAATGCTCCCATGTAAGCACATGGGTTTCCATCTTTAACAAGAATTTTTCTTCCAAATAGGGTTCCATTTGGATCTCTCTCTAGTCACAAATCTACGGTAAATCCAATGGTCTGCCTTCTTTTTTTAGAAATTGAATTCCTATTAACAGCAGTCAATCAGTATTGTCCTCTGTTATCTCACACTCTATGCCACAAAGGAGTAAAATATTTTTATTGTCTTTCTAAAAATCCCTGTAGCTTTTAAACAGTCTGGGATAGAAGTGATTCTAATCAGAGGCAAGCCAGCCGAATCATTTAATCATACAACCATTACAACTGTCCTCAAGGCCCAAAGTTCCAGGATAATGACGGAAGGATAGAGAGGCCATTTCCCTGTGCAGCACATTCATGTGAATTCAATGAAAAAGGGTTTCACAATGGTGCCTCAAAACTAGCCTAGTTGTATATCAAGTACTGTGAAGTTCTACCAGGAGCTCTTAATGGTTGTGTTGATGGTTTGCTAGCTACAAGAGTTTTAGAGGATTATGATATTGAGTTTGTGATTTATTTATTTATTTGTGTATTACCTTGACTGGTGAACTATTCAGACTAGATCTCCTCTCCTCAAATGGACTTCTGAGAGCTAGCAGAGGCACTAAGTAAAATAGTGCAGACTGTTGGTGTTCTAGAAAGGTTCATCCATTTGGAAAACGGTGATGGTTCTAACAATTCGCAGCTCTAGAGACCAGATTTGCAGTTCACAGATCAAGCACATATTCACTGTCCCAAGAGGAAACCTTTCTGCCATAGCACAGGAGTTTCTGCAACATTTCTGTTACCCAACAGGAACACTTCACTATGGCTACAGATATATCACAGGTTCCTCTTGAAGAAAATTAAATGGATCTGACTTCAAAAGGCTGGGAGGAAAAAATGCAGTTTCTACACTTTAATTCTCTACCCAGAATTGCATATCACAGAATCATTTAGATTGGAAAAAAAACTTTAATGTCATCAAGTCCAACTGTAAACCTAACACTGCCAAGCACACTAAACCATGTCCTATGCACCATATCAACACATCTTATAAATACCTTCACAGATGGTTATTCCATCACATCCCTGAGCAGCCTGTTCCAGTGCTTGACGACTCTTTTGGTGAAGTAATATTTCCTAATATCTGATCTAAACCTCCTTGGCACAACTTGAGGTCATTTCTTTTGTCCTACTGCTTGTTACTTGGGAGAAGAGACCAACATCCTCCTCATTACCACTACTCTTCAGGTAGCTGTAAAGTGGTAAAGTCTCCCCTCAGCCTCCTCCAGACTAAACAATCACAGTTCCATCAGTCACTCTTCATAAGGCTTGCGCTCCAGACCCTTCACCAGCTTCACCCTTGGGTGAATCTTAACCAAGTCCATCACTTTTGCAAAAGCCTACTTCTTAATAGAAAGCTGTCCCTTAAAGATTAAACTGATTGGATTTTCCATATTGTGTGCTTGCTCACTTTATTTATTGGTAGCCCCCTGTGGTTGAGGGGCACAGAAAGGTACAGGGATGGTATTTCCCACTCTGAGTGACTCTAAGAAAGACAGAAAACTCCCAAGCTATTTACAGTATTGCTTATTACAGATATAGGTTTTGGTTTTAAGAAAGTCATACAAAGCTCACTCATTTCCATCTCTCTTCTGGCTGTTTCATGGAAGTATGCACAGATTGATCAGAAAAATAATAGTGTCCAAATGTTGTTGAGGAAAAACAGCTGACAATCTTCTCTATGTTTCTAGATTGGGGGTGAGGGTGTTGGGATGTGACATGCATAAAACTTGAAATATAAGTACTTTTTTCTGCTGAAATTTGAAGATCTCTTTGTAACCACCTTTTTCTACACATGATCTTAAAGTTCTAGTGGAAAATCTCTGGGGAATGGTCTCCAGACTGAACTTCCTTGATCCAAGATATAGGGGGCAAGTGGGCTCAATCAGCTGCTGGTTACAGCAAAATCAAAATAAGCATGATCAGGATATTTCAAAATCCATTTTACTAAGCCAAGTTTCAATTATTTAGCATATAAATTTTTTCCAGGGCTCTTGATGAAACATTACCATCAGCCCCAACCTCTGAAAGAAAAGCAATAACAGATGCAATAGCATCTCCGGAGTGACTTCAGATTTTCATCCATATGAAGTAATTAATCCTCAATTTGTGTGTGTGTTCTGTTTTATTATTTTTCCTATAATATCTACAGTTAGCAGATAAAATAATTGGAAACTTTACCCTCCCCCCCAGTATTATTAACATTGCAGAAATGCACAGATTAAAAACCATACATTCTTTAAAATGTTTATTCATGGTCATTTCGTACATTCATATTCTATTAATTTATCACTCAAAAGAAGATTCAGTGGGTTTGATGAAGAACTATTTCTATATCCTTAATCTACTTTACACCAATGAGGAGAAGTGAAAAATATTCTTTAACAATTAGAACTCCTTAGATTCATGTTGTGCATTAAATGGTAACTATGTAATTAAAATGAACATATTTAAAATCTGACAACAATTGGTGCATCTCCAGCATTTAAAATGATTTAATTATTAATAATTCATGCTCAAAACTCCATATGTGGGCAATGAAGCAGAAGGAGAGATGAAAACGAAGTCTGATCCATGACTAACGTTACATCTGTACAGAGCCTGAGTAAACAGACTAACAGCATTATGTTTTCTACAACATTTACCCAAATACAGTAGGAAACTGTCACACCATAATATGTATTTGCAGTGATGCTCAACTGTTAGTTAGTAGTGTGGGGGTGGGGGAAAAGCCATGATAAGTATACAAGAATAAAGATACACATACAGTTCCATACCAAGTCCAATTGAATCAGAGTGGGATGGATGCTTGAGAGATTTTAACTACACTAGTTAAAGCTAAATTTGCTTTAAAAAAATCAGAAGTCTAACCTTTACAATTTCAGTGTTGGTTTCAATGAAAATCAGGAAGTTTATCTCTAGCATTGTATGGTCAGACTTTTAAATGAGAAGTCATGCTGCAAGGGAAAAATTCTTCACTATCAGGGTAAAGAGGCACTGGCACAAGTTGCCCATAGAAGTTGTGGATGTCCCATTCCTGGCAGATTAATCACATTATGTCTTAGCTCACTTATCCTATCCAACAATATATTTTGAATGTTATTAGATGAAATCAGTCTGAACTAAAAATTTACACAAGCAACTCACCATATCATATGTCTCTGTATCATTTCAGCTAGAAATTCAAACCTCACATATCAGAAATGGCGTGACCAGCAGGTCCAGGGAGATGATTCTCCCTCTGTACGCGACACTGGTGAGACCGCACCTCGAGTACTGTGTTCAGTTCTGGGCCCCTCACCACAAGAAGGATGTTGTGGTTCTGGAGCGAGTTCAGAGAAGAGCAACGAAGCTGGTGAAGGGGCTGGAGAACAAATCTTATGAGGAGCGACTGGGGGAGCTGGGGTTGTTTAGCCTGGAGAAGAGGAGGCTGAGGGGAGACCTTATTACTCTCTCCAACTACCTGAAGGGAGGTTGTGGAGAGGAGGGAGCTGGCCTCTTCTCCCAAGTGACAGGGGACAGGATGAGAGGGAATGGCCTCAAGCTCCACCAGGGGAGATTTAGTCTTGAGGTAAGGAAAAAATTCTTCACGGAAAGGGTGGTTAGGCATTGGAACAGTCTGCCCAGGGAGGTGGTTGAGTCACCATCCCTGGAGGTGTTTAAGGTGAGGGTAGATGAGGTACTTAGGGGCATGATTTAGGGATTGGTGGGAATGGTTGGACTCAATGATCTGGTGGGTCTCTTCCAACCTGGTTATTCTGTGATTCTGTGATTCTCTATTTCATCCAATACCCTACAAACTTAATTCCTTAATTCTAGATCTAGGTTTGCACTTTTCCTCTCTTTTTTTTTTTCAATAGTCTTTCCTTTTCTACCTTTCTTGGCAAATTTGATGCTGCAATAAGCTGCATATGAAAACAATGGTGGTGACGTGTCTGAGTTAGTTGCAAAGCCAATTTTCAAGCCCAAGCCAATGAAGTTGCATGTCGTGTAAAAGTCCTGATTCAAGAAGCTGCAAGAGAAGACTGAAGGGCACAGAAAAAGTAGAGCTGCTCACTCATTGCATTAATAAGTAGTAGTAACAGTAACACTACCATAATCCTGGATGCAACTGTCAGAAGAGTCTGGTCTGGGAAGACTTCCCAGGACAGGAATACACACACAATATCCTTAGAAATACAACATCCTAAGAGGTATACACAGTGCTATACCTTTCGTTAAGGGCCACAGTTACTAAAGTAATAGCCCAAAATACATTTGTAAATAGCAAGGCTGGACTGTACTCATATTTTTACCATTAAATCATATACTTGATTTACATGTGTTAAGAGAAGTTACAAAGTTAGTCTTTTAAAGATGATAAAAAAAATTTTTTTAATAAATAGATTTGTTTACTCCTGTGACTCTTTTGTTGTCCTGGTTCTAATCATCATTCCATATGAGGAGGGGAGTGGGTGAGGATGGGGAGGTGTGAGAGAAGAGGCAAGCTTATTCTGTGGCTGATTTGTTAGAAAATCAAGACCATTCAGATTCAAATTCCACCCCTCCTTAAATACGTTGCTGATGTTCTCTTTTCACACAATTTACTACTTGTAAAGGTCAAGTCCATTGGTAAAGTAATTCATATGCTTATCCGGATCCTATCCAAGCTATAAATTAATGTGACAAACTGCCTACGACATTTTTTCTATTTCTAATGTTATACACTGGCAAGTCTAACCCATTGTATGGCAAATTAGAGTAAAAACTGCATACACCTCCCCCAAGAACACACACACCCAACAGGAAGTCAATTAGTTCCAAGACAGGACCTGCTGAGAGAGACACAGCAATGATCTCCATCAAATACTAACTTTGGGCTTTCAGTGGAAAAAAAAGTGCACACTTTACTTCACATTTGCCACCTGTATCACCATCACAGAGAGAGAAATGCCAAAGGATGAAAAAAAGCTACAAAATTTCATCAGAATCCTGATATTCTTGATTTTACATAAAGCAACTAGAAGAGCTGCCGGCTGGTCTCCTAATGCTTTGAAAATTAAGGCCTATGGGAATCACCTGCAAACATATTGTTTTCCAGAACTTGCTGTTTCCTTAAAAATCTTAAGCCCATGGTGTAACATGATGCATACTCTGCAAGCAGGTTTTACATTTTGTAGGCAGAATGAACTTACTCATTTTGAAGCCACAGACTGATCATCAGTGTTGCCCTCAAGAACAGTCAAAGGAGATTAAACCACAGTGTATTTTTTTTCATTTCTGATAGAGCTGGAAGATTGATTGGTGAACTTAATACCATAAACAAACTAGAACAATTCACCCTGCAGACTTCACTGGAAATGAGCTAATATGCACCTGCTGAAAATTCAACCCACAAGGAGGTAGTCTCCTTGGAAACTGCTCCTGATGGTATGAAATACAATGGGAACAGTCACTGAGAACAAACTTAGATTTGTAGAAGTTCTGGGAAAGGTGGTGAAAGATCAGGATTTTGCCCCAAAAATTAACTGTCTGAAGAAGAAATTATCAAGTGTGTTACGTAGTATTTGTATAAGGAGCCCAGGATAGACCTAGAAAGAAGAATCTATATTAAAGAAGTCAAGAGATACTCCAGAGCTTGGGAGGCGTCATCCATCCCAAATTACAATTTCCTTCACTGAAACTATTCAGCTGAACCACAGCATCTTCAGTTTAGTTTAACCTATGAGAAAGCAGTTTAACAAGTGTGGCTCAACCTCTGCTCTAAGCCTGAACATTTACAACACCTGCTAACATTCGCTTGTTCCCACATGCTTTTAGAACATCTTTCATTTTTGATTAGCATTACAGCTCCTTTTTGCTGTCCTCTCTCTTCCCAAGTCTTTCATAAAACTTGTCGAATGATTTATTCATGCACTTATCTTTTAACTTGCTGTCACTAGACAGGTGCACACCTGCAACACCTCTTGTAGCTGAGCCCATTTAACAGCTCTGTTAGAGGCCCATCCTTGCAAGACATTGAGCCGCACAGAACTTAGCACCCTTAAATACACATTGAAAGCAATGATTTAGGGCTCTCTATCTCACAGGCAATGCTCAGTGCCTTAGGCATGAGTTTATTCCTTGTTAAAAAGATTGTAAAAGGACCATCCCTTCTAACTATCTAATGTTATTTTAATAGGCTACATTACATGAACTTGATACAGTAGTGGTTATCTGAGTCAGAAGCTCCATTTACTCCAAAGATTTCAAGGTAAAAGTAAATCCATGTGACAGAGGCAGATAAGAGAGTTTGAACAGTGTCAGCATCCAGGCTTGGGTGATCTTGTTTGTGTATTCCAAACTCACTTGACCACACCTGCACTCAGATTTTTTTTGTTGACTTTTTACAGTCAGAGACTAGAGATGAAGGGAGAGAGCAAATGAAGAGTAAATTCAGAAGGAGATTTCTTAATTTTTTAAAGTCAACAAGACAGTAAAGAAAAACCAAAAGAGGTAATTCACATAAAGGAAGCAGGTTGCAGAGTCCCTACACTATTCTGAATCCTATGCTGACTGTATGTAGGACAAAACCAAAAAGTATGGAGCTACATACAAACTGCAATACTTAGGAGCTGAAGCGGAAGCTAATACATACCGATACATCTACATATACTCCCTCTTCTGTGCAAAAAGCAAGATCGCTGCAAAGAAGAAAACACCTTAATAGAGTGTGAAAGGAAATTTTAAACAGTTTCAGTCCATCTCCAGGATGTTTTCTACTAGTTCTCCCACAGAAAATTATCCAGATCTCTGCATCTGAACTTCAGACAAATACTTTTTTTGAGACAACAGAGGTCTTTATAAGAAGGAAACTGAGTGCAGTCTCAGTCATTTCAAAGAGAGAAGATTCTGTTGTGAGCTCTATAATGCTTATATCCAATTCCAGCCCAGTATCGTACAGGTAAATGCATGTCCTACAGCTACAGTCCAACACCTTGGCCAAAACATCCAGTCCTCATTTGAAATATTTATATAGTGAAACATTTATTATAATATTCAGAAGTTACAAGATCACTCCCAAACACACACACAGTGTTCCACACAGCATAAACATCATAAGTAAAATTAACCATCAGCTCCTGTAATTTAAATTCCTTTGGATTTTAACAGTATGAGTGTCTGCACAAAACCTAAAGTATTAGGAAACCTTTATAAAGAGTCCAAGTATAATTTTTTAAACCTTAAAACATTAGGTCAATTCATATGAAAACAAAACAAAGAATTCAAGTAACTAGAGTGGGAAGAAATTCAAACCAGCAATAAGTTCAAGTCTATTTTCTTTCATTCATGTGGGAACATGACTTTTTCACGTTTTTAATTTCTTTACTGATATATCAGAAAAAAAAGGTCCTTGGCAAACATCTGCTTGTTCATCCAGATTCCTGTTAAATACCTAATACCCTTGATAACATGTGTTTAATTATCTTGTTTTCAAGTAATCTCCTTCCCAGAACCGTATTAGATATTTCACTTTTGAATCTTACTCAGCAGGTTATCCTCATAGCTCAGATGAGGATACTTTTTTTAAAAACAAAATCCACATGCAATAAAGTCTCCCTCTTGGTATGAGCCTTGAAGCGTAGAGCAAATGATTTTTATCTAGAACTGACAAAGACACCTGTCTGGGGAAGACCATGAAATATCATAGTATTATGACTAGGAGTGTTTACATTTTAGCCATGGTTATACCAGTTCGAGGTTGCCAGCAGGCTGGAGAAGGGGCACAGCTTTGTGCTTACAACCAGCTGCTCTCCAAAGCTCAGGTTCAGAAGGTGCTGTCAGGCTTTGTCAGAGATTGTACTGTTACACTCACTACAGGCAGCTTTGCGAAAAAAGCTGTACACGTGGTAGAAGGTAGTTTTTCAGGCATTCTAAGGAACAGCACTTTTGAATGGAGGGGATCATGAGATCTGACATTTTCGTTGCTTGCTTCAGGGCTGAAAGGTTCCCAACCCTGTCATTTCATTTATGGGTAATGACACCCAGCATTTAGGACCAGATGTTTTTAAACATATCCTATGCTGAAGAGATGAAGGCTATTAATTTAATGAGACTCATACCTCACATAAATCTTGTAAGGACAAGTATGATGACAGTGAACTTCCTCCAAGTGACCAGATATATCAGTGCCATGTCACAGCAGGTTAGCTGTATCAGAGGCAGGAACATGTAGGAATAACAACTACCTGGACTATTCAGAAAGAAATCCATAGAAGAGTGCAAGGTGTGGGGATTTCATTTCATCATCCTGAGGATTTAGTAAGGATTGATCTCTCAACATGACCTGACGCCTTCAGGCAGAGCAGTTTCCTGCCACAGCCTGCAGGGAGGTACAGGCCACAGCAGAGTGGCCAGGCTCAGGGAGAATTTTTGCCCTGGTCCAGAAGAAGCTTTCTCACAACAAACCCCTTATTGCAAAACTATTCAGGATTGACCCAAAACCTGGAAGCTTCCTGTCAGAGAGAGGGGCTGCTCTGGCCCAGAGCAGGGAGTTGGGGGCTGCTTCTACCTTGGGTCCACCCCACACCATCATCCAGGACTGCCCCTCCCTGCCAGACCCTGCCCCGCTGGTGCCTTTCCCAGATCTTCTTATTATTCTCTTCACAGCATTGCCATGAAACCAGATTCACTTCAGCTTGCTATCCAAGCAGCAGAGATTCAGAAAGAGGGGCTCTTGTTCAGTCATTTCTTCAGAGCAGAGCTTTGCCCCCTTCCTAGATTTTATTGGCATTGGATAAATTTCAGACTATAAAGAATGAGTGAAACCTAGGAGTCTCAAGCCTCAGGGCCAGATTTATAGGCAGAAAGAGAATTCTGTGATCTTTTCCCATGTATTTGTTGTTACAGGTGAAATAGGCCTCATTCTAAATCTGGAAATGCTTTTATTGTTCACTTTTTCTTGTATGTCCTTAGGCACGTGGAGTCACAGCAGAAGTAAACTGGGCCCACGACTCAGTGCTAAGAATCACTCAGACTGAAAGCTTTCTGCTCTCTGGATTCCCACAGTAAGGACAAACCTCCACATATTTGCTGTTGTAAATGAGTCTGGTACCAGCAGCTGGAGAGCTGGATTGGTTCTCTGGCTTAACAACCCACAGTTAACCATTTCAGAAAAATACGTGTTTGAAAAGTTTCCCTCGTCAAACAAGAGATAAAACACAGGCATACAACAAATCCTCTAGAAAGAGTCACAAATTCAACAGCTCCTACCCATTATAGAATTTCCCTTCATTTTAAGTGCGTTTTGAGTGAACAAGACACATAGTAAACTTGTCATTGGTAAGCTGTTCCCTTTAGTTTATTTCCTTTACCACCTTGATGAGATTTTATTGTTCTCCAACTACCATTTCCAGAAATCTGATCTTGCTGTGGCCAGCCACTAAACAAGACACTTTTTCATATACGATATATAGGTGCATATTTACTAGTTAAACAGCTACCACAGTCAGGACATACTAACAGTAACTTGGCTGATACACAATGACACAGACAAGTCCTTTTTACTTTGCACTGAAAAGGATTAAGGATATTCAAATACACAGCTACATCTCTGCTCAGAGATACTAGCAGCTTAACTGCAATGGCATGTGGCTGTTTCATAGCTGAATATTTACTACTTCCAAATTCTCTCTTTGAAAGTAGTTGTGTGATAAATGTGCTTTTTATCCAACAAAGTTATTTTGAGATATGGAAGAACAGGGTTCATTCCATTTCAGGCCTTCTGAAAACAAATATCATAAGGTTAAAGATGTGGGAGTGAGTTTCCTTGACTACTTAGTGTTCTTTTAACCTCAGCTCGATTATGTCAAATGAAAAAATTAATCACCTTCACAACAAAAGCATGTACTGTTCACAAGACAAACCTCTGCTTAGAGCTATGAGAGATGTTGAAACCAGAGTTCTACTGAATGGAAAAAAAATCAAAACAAAAATCATCTTTAGAAAGGGTGTAGGAGGGAGTAAATTGAGAAAGTTTCACAAAAAAAAATGAAACAGACAGGCAGAAATAACCCCTCCATGGATCTTCCCCACCATCAAGAGTTAGTTTTGTTCTGAGTGAAGCCTCTGTTGAAATCAATAGAAAAATTCCAGTCACCACCAGCGAGGATGGACTCAGTCCTGCAGAACTTCTTTACCTTCTGCTAAGTGAGAAGTACAGTCTAGATCCTACTCACCCAGTAACACTTCTGCCTTCTGCTCCTGCACACAAACAGGTTCCTGGTTTCAACTGTCATTGACTTTTTCCCTGCTGTGGCCTCCTCAGTAATTTTTGCTTTGAGACCATGAAGAACATGAATACATTCAATTTTTTTTTAGAAGAAGGAACAAAGTAGCCTTTATAAAACAGGAAAAAGAAAAAGAAAAAAAAAGGCAAGTAAATTCTTCATCTTGCTAAAGAACATGGCCTTTCTCTACCTGGCAAAGGACGGTAAAGAGCTGTCTGTCCAAAGTGATTGGAGATCCTCCAATGGCTTTTTCTAACACAACAAGTGTTATTACTGCATTATGTTGCTCTGCTTCATTAAGCAGACTTTATGACAAGATTATCAGGGAGCTCCTGCAAAGTGCAGAAAGACAACTTTAACTGAGCTGAGAGTCTGACATTAACCTTTCCAACCAGGCTTTGCTTCATGCTCAGGGCAGGGGTTTATTAATTGGTCGAATGTATCAGCCAGCACACCAAAGTATTACAAATATAATCACTTATCTCTTTACATTCAGTCTGGACATTTAAATGCTTGAACTGCTATGCTTTTACCTCCAGCAGCTTTAAAGAGGGCTAGTGTCTGCATTGCTGGGCTTGTTTCTCTCCTTGAAGTCTGCAAGCTGCATCATGCCAGAACATGGAACCCCTCTTAGATAGCAAAACTTTCAGACAGCTAAGTTCCTAAAGCAAACACCACCAAAGAACATGATGGCCCACGCACCTTTAGGGCACTTACATTACAGACATCAGTACCTGTCAGAAAGGTTTAAGATGGGATAAAATAAACAGATATACAGTTATTGTACTTAATTATCCTGTGGATTTTCCCTCCTTTCCATCCCCCATGGCTTAAAAAAAAACAAAACAAAACAAAAAAACCAACCAACCATGCAACAAACCACCACCACAGAACTGGAGAAACATGAACTATCATTAAGTCTAGGATCATGGGGGAAGTCCATGCACTTGGGCAAAATCATCACAGCAAGCTTCATGTCACAGCCAGCTGGGGCTTTTAGAGAGACCACCCACCACAAGTGTTTGTAGACCTCAGCAGTGCAAACTAGACCAGAGAGCCTAACTTAGGGAGATTGCCTTGTACAGACATTTCTATCATCTTCCTGCATTAGTCATTTAGGGAGCCATGTACAGCCTGAATACTGCCCACAATGATTCTGAAAGTATCACCCAGGCCTCCCAAACACAGACAAAAATTGAGGTATCAAGCGTATTCCTGCTTCTAGAAAAAAGAACATTTAATTTCAAACTTCACTGTTCTGCACAGCAAGTACCAGAACCCTCTTTTTCCTTATGGATTTCTCAGGAAGACATCCGTGGGTTTTGTACACAAGGGCTATCTTATTACCTGCCCTTTTTTTTTTACTCTCAGTTCCATTTAATTATTTCATGTCAGTGCCCAATATGGTATATAGGATAAGGAGAATGTAATAACAGTTAAAAAATACTGTATGTATTAATTGCTAAATAAACTTCAGAAAGCCACTATCTCCAATTGCCACTGTTGCAAATACTAGCTGCATGTGTAAGTTGGATAGTTGCACCTGAGAACTTAATAAATCCTTTCAGAATGATTCAACATAATGTTTGGATCATTCATTCTCAGCAGAGCCTTTAATCACTGCACAACTTTCTCTTTATTATTGATTAATAGGAATATTGATAGGACTGGTTGGACTCGATGATCCAGTGGGTCTTTTCCAACGTGGTGATTCTATGATTCTAATGTGTGACAGGTATGTGCAAAACAAATATCATGCAGGATTTGGTTTTATGTATTGGATACAATTAAAAGAAAAGAAAAAAGTGTGAGTTGTTCCACTGTTCAATTTTAATTCCTTGAGATACTAATGAGTGAGAATGATTTCAGAATTTGGGAGTACTTTCTGATGAGTCTTACAGTGGATTTGCCTGGTTGCAGCTCACTCAGAGAATCAATACACACAGAAAAGAGTATCAGAAAAAAGTTTATATAGTATAGTATTTTTATTATACAATAGACTCCTGGTGATTTTCACATCTATATTGTTCTTGTATATGTGCAATGCATGCATCACACTCTTAGGATATGTAATATATATTGACAGTTGTCTTAGTCAAAGATACTGGATACATCAAAAAGCAAGAAAGAAGAAACATGTTAGATAAAATCAAGGAATATATGTATCAGATATTTCTCCTTCTAACAGCATCACATGCCATGTAGATGTATGATAAATTAGGTTAAATAGTTCTAAAAGTGCTCCAAGTTACTGGTTGCATTTGCCTTACCACAATGGCCTTAAATACTCTCTGGGCAATCATAACCTGTCTTTTCAGTAAACAAAATTGTCCTTTGAACCTGGGAGTGACTCACTCTGGTTAATTGATATCAAATATAGCCAATTTGTTTAAATTATTTGAATTGTTTGACTGTAAATGTTCTTTTCTCTAAGGAGAGTTGTCAATGTATTAATGGAAAGACTTATCCAATAATGTTCTAGTATCTGTTGGGAATTAAATAGAAAGCTTCAATATTTCAGAATTTTCATCAGGTTCTTCCTATAAGTTCATAGCCATGTTACCAAGCATTTGTGCTAGAGATTCCTCACTTTCAGAATGGCACCTCTGGCCACCCACCGTATCTAGTCCATTATCATGCAACTATACCAAAACCATCAAAAAACCCCAAAAGTCTCCTGCACTGTAATTCAACAATGTTGAAGTTTCATCCCAGATATCCACTCCTAAGTTCTCATTAGTATAATTGAAATACTTGTCTCTCTCTCACTTCTTTTGCTACATCACAATATCTGATCACAACTGAACAGTTCTCAGGAAAAGAAGAGGTTTAAAATTTGTAAAATAGACGCAACTTTCAATCTACAGCTGTTGTCCAGAGCAAAATATTATCATAAATGTTAATGTCCTGAAATATGACATTGAAGTGGTAGCATCTAAGATATGTAACTTTACTGTGACACTGGCATGGAGCGTGAGGGTATAGATTTCCTCACAATTCTTCAGCAGCAATTGATGCGGTCAAGTAAGTAATATGAATACTTTACTCAGGAAAGGACAATTTTAAAAGCAGTATATATGATGCACACCACTACACGCAGGAGGTTATGCTAGAGAATTCCATTTAAATGAATCAATTAAGACAGCATCAAGTTCAGGGAACAACAAAAAGAAATTGCTTAACAAAGATTTTCTCCCCGATTCAATCAACACTGGAATTTTGGGCAGCTAATCAGTTTTCTGCATTTGAAAACAAAGCAACATTTTACAAAATATTGACATCTGGAATTATTCATGCAGAGATTTCTTTGAAATTTAAGTGGAGTTTCCTAAAACATACAGGTGTGAGGAGCCCAATCACTTCAGGATTAGCTGTTCCTCAGAAACCTTAGCAATGATATGAAATTTGAAGCTCTTCTTGAACTTTTCTACTAATTCAGTAATTACTGCTGTGCCTCAAATTGGCCTCTTTCCTGTAATTACTCAGCATGTATTTTCAAAGAGGTTTACACCTGAATTTAAATTCCAATTAACACCCAAGGTGGACATTTTGTTTAAAGCTTAATAAATCAGGGAATTTTTTTCCCAGCATAATATTTCACTAGCTCACATAGGCAAACACAAAGTACATCATGCGCTGGACATCAGAAGATCTGCAGCAGAGTACAGTCAAACCATGATCAACTCAGACCTGTGGAATATTAGGATAATGCATGTCACCCAGGGTCAAGCATCTTGCATTCAGGCACACAGGCACATCTCCTGCTTTCTCCCCAGCTAAAATGAAGGGTTTGCACTGACACAGTTTAGCATGCACAGAGGTAGTACTCTTTCAACTTTAGCACTGAGAAATGTGTATATATAAAAAAATATTTTTTACACACTTCCACAACTGGAAACCACATTTCTATCAACTCTGCCTTCAGACTCAAATGAGAGTGTGGAATCCTCTTTACAAAAAAGACAGGAAGCACATTGTTTTAACTACCTGCTTTAAAAGGGATATCCTGATAGAGATGGACAAGGGCATGGACTAAGGGCAGGTGAAGCGAACAAGGTCATGTTAGATATGTGATATTAAGAAAAATTGAACAAATTATTAGCTTTTAGGATAAAAGAGTGTAATAATATACAGAGGATTGCTCTCTTCCAACTGTCATTCTGAATGAAACCCTATGACCCCAGTTCTTTCCCTAAAGCATCTCTCTGATGGATTCTAGACAGTTAATATTGAAACATTCAAGGAAGCAAAGCTAGCAGGCATTTTGCTTGAGGAAGAACTGAAGTAACAACTAAAGACAGTCAAATTTCCCCTGTGGCCTCTATGGAACGATACTGATGCAAGACCCTGATGGCAACGCTATGTCATTGTGCTGTATGAGGCTTTTCAAGGTAGGAAAAACATTTTTAAGTTGCTCGTAAGGCTGCCACATTTGGCTTAGGAAATCCTTGAGTCTAAACTGCTAAAGCTAAAAGAATTTCTAAAGCACCATTGCCATATGCTTGCATTGTTCTGACATACCACGCCAAGCACCTTCTGTTGACCACTATTGGATACAGGACACAAATCTTAGTAGACCTTTGCTCTAACCTGCTATGTCCGTTTTTATGTTCTTCTATGTCCTCTGCTTTTTTTTTTTTATTATTTTCCTTTAAAAGTATGTTTGTTTCCATGGAAACAATTATGCCACTGACATGTACAAGTTAAGCAACGTCTTCAGGAAATATTTACAGTCAGATCACAAAGGGCAATATGTCTTTATGAATATCAGTGTTTAAGCAAAGGTACTCTTAAAGAAAAGAAATAAGCTCAGAGATTTTCCAAAGCGGTAGGTAATGACCACATTTTCATTACAGTCCCTTATTTCAAGCTCTGCATCAAAATATCTCCCTTTTGAAAATTTGGCCCCAGCTGTGAGCACTGAGCCTTTGAAAAAAGGGATGCAGAATGCTCTAAAACGTATAACCTGCTATGGGAAATATTGTCATACACACTAAGCTCTCGGTCACGACTCTTGAGTGTCTCTACACAGACTATTCCAGAGGCCTTGGTATAAATACCACTCTTATAATCTAGTGCTAGGAGAATTACTGCATAACAGAAGCAAAAGCCAGGGAGGTGAGGGTGGAATGAAGACATTCATGTAATTATTTCTTTGACTGCAGAATGAATTACAAGACAATGTGACATTATACTCACTGTTTACCAGCCCACATTTAGACATACACACAAAAAAATAAATCTTCTCACAGTATAAAAATATTTCCATTTTTAACCCAGTAATGAAGATAGCACTTTTCAGATAAAGAGGAGCCTTGAGAGCCAACCTGTGAATGCTTCTTCCTTACATAAAAAAGAAAAGGATGCTAAGAGAGTTCTTCCTTTTATAGCCCTCACTGTAGCCACAAGAACATCTCTGTATGCTGGTTTGTGGATGCTTGCAGTACACACAACTGCACAAGAGTGGGATGAAGTGATGGGGTTTCAGCTCTGCAGAGCACTATGTAGAAAGCAGAAGGGAGGACAAGGCCATGCCGAGTTTCACCCAGCATACACAAGAGCTGCACTATCCCCTGCCCTGGGCTGCATCTTAATACAGCTGAAGCATAAGCTAAAGGGTGCCTTCAAGGGCTTATGGCACTGCTAAGCTGATATCCTGATCTCAATGTGCAGCGCCCAGCACCCAGTTACCCTGCCTCCTCTGTCGTCCTTTACAGCTCCACAAAGCAGATATGCGATTAAATCCACATGTGAGGGGGGACTGGTTGATAGCTTGATGGCCGGTAGAGCTCTAAAGGATGTCAGGATTTTTAGAAGCAATTTGAAAAGGTACAGAGAGAATTAATGTGAGAGACCAAGGTAGGCAAACTGTTCCAGGCTCTAGGAGATCCAATCTAAACTTGCTTTAGTATTAATTGTCAGAAAAGGATGGGATCAGTTTATGAACTAGGAGCACTGTGCAGTCAAAAGTTACAAGTCTGAGTTGTTGCCACAAAGTAGCTGAAAAGCTTTTCCTTTGAAAAGATTAAACTTCAAAGAATTGGAGAATAAGATACACAAGAAATGGCATGTGCTTCTGCTTGATAATGTTTGATTTTCAGCCACCCCCTCCCCAGCTGTATCACACTGTAAATTCTTAACACTGAAGTTGCAACTAAGTAGCTGGTTTATAAGATAAATGACTTGGAGTATGAAAGACTTTGACCAAAAAAAATAGGGCTGCATAAAATGGATTGAAAGCAGTGCGAATAGCAGAAAACATTAGCCAGTGTAGAAGACCAAGGTTTTGCGTACTTCTTGACCAAAGGAAGTGAATACAAAGTAAGAGATCAATCTGTGTCCAACAGGTTAACGCAATGGGATGACATTTGCCTTGCAGAAAATACATGATACAACATCAGACTATGGTGCTGTGTAGCACCATTCCCTGTAATAGTAAGGATTTCAGTTCTCACTGAAGACAAAAGGAAAACGGGTCACTGAGACATGTTTTGTAACTGGGATTTAAGTGCTTAGGGATAAGTAAAACCCTGTGCATGTTGTTCCCTAGAGCAAAGAAAAAGAAACTGAGGTTGAGCCACTAGTGACCAAACTGCAAGAGAGAAGGCAATGGGAATATTCCCTCTTGAGGCACAAGAGGCCTTCCTAGGACTTGCTTTTGTTTAAACACATTTCTTTGACAGCGAAAGCAGTTCTCTGCCCAGCTCAGTGGGCTGTGGGGCCAAAGAAAACCAAAGGAAAGAAAACTACACAAGGAGTTCAGTCTGTTTGGAAACTGGGGCAGGTCTTTCCCAAGACATGGTTAGCTTAAGAACTAAAAGTGTATTTTCCCTTTTTTTTGTCCATATCTAATGAACTAAAGGATTTCTGTGACTTAACTCTGTAAAAACTCTGTAAAAAGAGAAAGACAGATTCAAGGGAGTTGGAAATAGGACAGTGAGCTAGAAAATGGAATTGTATCTTCTTTTAGGGTAAATGCCATGAAAAAACTCTCCATGATCAAGCCATATATTCATGCAATAGAAGTTAGAGCCCTGAAAATTTGCTGGATTTTTTTGTTATTGTTGTTCAGTCAGAATGCTCCTAGAGTTTCTGTTTTGGGAGGAAAGGTAGGCTTTTTTTTCCCATGGATCAAGAGGCAGTAATGTTGCCAAACACAGCAAACAAGCCCCAGATACTTAAAATATTTAAGTAGTGCAAAACAACATGGATTATAGAGGGAGAGAAAATTAAAAAGTATCATCCTTGTACTTATCACTAAGCTCAGTTACAGCACCTTTATGGGAGTCAACAGTGCTGCAAGCCTAAAACCCCTCATGGACCAAGACTGAGCTAGCTGAGCAATCTTTTCTCCTTTAACAGCTAAGTTCCTTGGGAACAATGAAATTCCCACAACAGCCAAGGAGTAACCACATGCCAGGTATTTTGTCAATAAACACAGCATGGAATATCTCTCCAGAAAAAGGAAAGTCAGTCTTGAGACTATTGTGACATGCCTCTGAACATTTAGCTTTTCCCTGAGGGAAAGTACACCAATTCCAAAATTAATAGCAACAATTTGCTCAGCAACTTTGGGACAGTGAGGAAGAGAGCTACCTATATAGCAAGAATGAGCTTCTTATTTTATTTTTTGAGAAGGATTCATCTGCCTCAATCCATGAGGGTATGGCATAAAGCCCTGAGTAAGCAAATGACTTCAAATTATCCAGTGGCAATTATGAATGAGGGAATGCACGCTGGAGGTTGGATGAAAGAAAATTAAGAGAGATTAATGTGAAATATAAGGTTATAATTAGACATACCTATCTGTTTTTTACCTGCTTTTGCCCATGGGGAATCTAGTAAAATAAATACTCTTATTTAATAAAATTCTCAACGCCAACAGAAAAGCAGGGCAACTTTTTTAAAGCTGTGACAACATATGCCAGTCAGGCTGTGTTGCAATGGGCTTACATTTCAACATGGAATGGGTTGTAAGAGAACACAGCCTGCTATAGCATGTTATGGTAACACCAGAAAAAAGATATCTAAAAAAATTCATACCAAGTGGAACAAAAACAAATAATGCAATGCTCTTGTACTGGGGTAACCAGCAGAAGCTCCCATGCTTGAAGGAACTAAGGTTGCTAAAAGATGATCCAAATATTTAAACACCAGGGGAAAAAAAATGAAGAAAGGGGAGAGATGGGTGGGAAGAAAAGAGAGAAAAGCCCCAGATTCTTCCTTTGAAGAAGTCCCAGTTTGAACACAGCTACTTTACTCTGTCAGAGGGGAAAACAGATTCAGATGGCTGAACCGATTACTTTCTCACTTTGGCAACTATCTGGAGTATGGGAAGCAGATAATAAGGTCTAAATGCCAGAACAGAAAAACTCATTCTGTTAGGCAAGATTGAATACTGATTTTCCAAATGGCCCTGTTGTCCTCTTATTTCATTTACAGTGTCACCAACTACATTAGATACTGCAACCTCCAGACACCCATGGACAGATGAAATACAGTTGTAAGCATGCTTCTCAGAACTGTATTTCACTCCCCTGAAACTTCCAATCCTTACTCTCTGTTACACACTTTTCTACTTCTAAATGCATTCTTTGTTCAACTCTGAAGAAGTTGGATATTCTTTGCAAGTAACAACTGAGACTTTTTATAATATTCAGATACATGTACGAATATCCTCAGTCACAACTCCCATGAGTATCGTTCAGCCCTGAGCTCTGTTTTCAGGTTCAATAGATCTCAAGATCCTAAAGCAAATTCCCTTCATTAATCTTCTAGAAATCTACCATGAGAGTCCACTGATCAAACTCTCCAAGAGTAAAACATGGATTCACATAAGCCAAATCAAGAGTTGATACTAGGCTACCAAATGCAGCAGGGGTTTTGGTGTAACATAGCTGGGATCACACAGCGCTACTAGAACAAGATATTCATTGGGTTTCGTATTTCAGTCCCATTCCATCTGGACTCATGTGCTTTGAATTTCTTTTTACTTCAGTAGGTTGTTGCACTTGCTGTTCCTGGCAATATAATTTGTGCACAGGTTGTCAATTGCCTCTTTGAAAGAACATAAGTTTCAAAAGCTTTATCTGCAAATATGTCAAAGCTTCTGGAAAATTCCTGGTCTTCATGTACTTTTCACGTTTCTTCTGCCATATCAGAGATGCACATGCATTTCCACTGTCATCTCTGCTTCTACTCCTCTGCCTGCCCTTTTCTTCCTGAACAACTTTCTTCAATATTGCTGGTCCAGCAGCTGGAAACAACATTATGTGCTATGAGTGTGAGGTCATTCCCTCTTGCCCAAGCTTTCCACATCTTAGCAAGTTCATCCCCCTCCAACAGAAAAGCCATCTTAAGAAGTTTCAGTTCCCACCTATTCCTTCCTGCCCCTTTCTACCAGCTACACCGATAGAAATACTTGTGGGGCAGCAGCACTCATGTCTACAGTGCAGCATTCGCAGTCACGATATTCTGGCATTTCAGATGCTGGCAACTAGGCAGAAGTGGTGGGGCCGGAACTTCTCAAGCAAGCGTTGCCATTAAAGACAGCATGATGTGAAACTGTGCACTAATTACCTGCCAGCAGGCGTTTCACTGGGTAAAGAGATAAGTAGGAATGTCAGGATCTGGCCAGCTGTCAGGACTCAAATAGTAAAGAGTTTTTCTTTAATGGTATTATTGCTGAAAAATAAACAATTTTCTGTCACTCATTACTGCATGCAGGTCCTCGCATCTCTGAAACGCTGAAAAACAGCATCTTACAAACAAGGAAAATGAGTTATTAAGCAATTGAAAAATGATTATACAATTATGTTCTGTTCATGTACCATTAGTCACAGGGAAGATGGAATATATCCAAGCTTTAAAAGTGAATTACTCATACAAAATTATGTCTGCTAAGAGTCACTTCTCCTTTAGGGTTCAATATCTACTGTGCAAGATTTTCAGAGGAGGAGATGAAGAAGGGTATTATGATAAAACATAAGTACAGGAGCTGTGTTTGGGTTCTATTGCAGCCAGAAGCAGTGAGCAAGTTGCAACTAGCATTAAGTCTGAACTGGTATAGAACATCACAAACAGACTGATGACAGCAAAGCTAAGCAAATTTGCAGCAATGCAGAAAACAGCTTCTGCCTCCTGCAACAGTAAGTACAAAACAACAAGTCAGTCTGTTGTATAATTTTACTAGTTCCAAATCCAGCAGTCTCACCATGATAATAGTCTGTCCTGCTTATAAATTATGTTCACTTTACACTAAAACCAAGCCTTCTTCTTTCATATGCCAAGACTACTCGTAATGGGTCTTTTTCATGCCAAGCTCTGTAAACTCAATGCACTCCATATGCTCAATAAGATGACAGTGGCCTTTCTACATGTTCTCTGTTGGATGTTTTCAGACTCTCCATCCTGTAGCAGATTCTTTTATTTATTATTTTCAATGCAGTTTAAATTCCATTTTAAATTCTCTGGTTATCTTTGCTGCTTGTATGTTCCAAACATGTTTCAAGTTCATTCTTGTGTCAGCATTAAACATTTCCCATAGGTGTGGCCTCAGCAAAACCAATAATAATCACGCACTTTCCCTGACCTTTCGCCCAACCTTCCTGTAAACTGGCACAATATCTCCCCCTTTCCCACTCCTAAAGAGAGTCATTTTGTAATACAATACACAGTCCTAAACTGCATTGAGGCTGCTCCATTGTCTCTCTCAGAACGCTTTTTACTGCTACTTTAATGTATTAAATGAAAGAGTGTAATACAGGACAAGTAATAGATAAGATTACAGATTGTGTCTTCTTTTCATTAGCTGAAACCAAGTGCTGTAACATCAAATATCATCTGTTCTCTGTCAAAAAAAAAAAAAAAAAAACCACCCAAAAAAGGGAAGTTTCAGTTGTAAGTAGCTTAGGAATGGAGACAGTTAACAAACAAAACCAAACCCCTACACCTGATCCAGTACAAGTTTAATCATTGCACCCATACAGAGCTTTTTCTAATTTATTTCTTGCACTTCCTCATCAAGCAAGCTTCAACTTATAGCAAGTACCTTCTTTTCTCAGCTACTGTCATTTTATTTCACAAAACACTTCAGGACATGAATTCCATCTTCAGAACTACCTTGTTGTGCTTGTAATATGCAACTACTACTATGCAACTACATTATTTCTAGTCACAGAGAAACCTAGATTGAATCTAAGCTCCTTGGCTAGTGAAGAAAGATGAGATCTCGATCTGTCATGATATTTTGCAATCCTTCTCACTGAAGGCATACTGAGAAGGGCTCCAGCACAGACTCTGAATCATGGGCTGTACCAGGAGTGGAAATTCATCTCCCTGCCTGGGCAAACTATTGTTTGAACAAACTCAGCCAAAGCCCGGGGCACATCCCTTCATCTTGCTAAGCCAATCACTCTTTGCCTCTGGTGCCAGTGCAGATGCATGGATGGGTGCAGCCAGTGCACCTCCTCTACCCCTCCCACTGCAGACTTCCAGTGTGGGAGGTAACACTATCCGAGCTTGCTCCGATTTGTTTTTGAGAAGGACAGCAATGAAATCTGTAGCCAGTACCTTAATTATGTTAGCAAAGTTAAGTGAATAGCTTCTTGTTCCTTGCCTAACTTTGATACATCCTCAAAGCAGCACACTAGCATTTAGTAAATAGTATTCCTTTATAAACTGCATATAATGAAAGTATTTTATTAAAGTTCAGGGCTGCCTTTTATGAACTGCATGCTTTGGGCCAGTGCAGATCCGCAGAGCTCCATCAGCACTTCAGTCAGGCAATGCCTGTTCAACATATCAGTCCTTGCCCAGTATCAATCCACAAAACAGTGCCATGAACTTCCATGGCATTCTGCCAGATCCCATCAGCTGAGAAACTATCCTGATGAGCACGATGTTCTCAGTGATGATTCACCCTTGTCATCATCACCATTAGTCAGAATACTTTCAGAAGCAACTTTAACATGATTTAGGAGCACTTTAATAAACATGTACTTAGATAAGCTATCTTAGGGGAAAGAGATAAATGAAGGAGGCCCACTTTAAAGTTAGAACTGAAGTGTGGCAAGACAATTCTGCAAAATGTTTTATACCTTATATAATCTCTCCCCACAGAACCTCAGGGGTTCACATTAAACACCATAAATCAGACCACCTGGGGCTCCCCTATGGTTATTGCAGCTGCATGCTGCAAGCTCTAGTAGAAGAAACATTCTCTTTTATCGTAAGAAAGTAATAGGGCATAGCCTAAGTCTGCCAGAAAAATGCACAAATCAAAAGCAGGCCTGGGACAAAATCAGCTTCTGATGTGTTCATTTGCTCTGGATGTATGTGGTGAGCTGACAGTCAGAATCACTTTGTCCTCATTGATCACTGATGCTTTTTCTAGTAAGGTGAGTAGCATGTGGAACAGCCAATTTCTAAAGAACCATCAGTTTAATGGAAAATAAATGAGACATTTCATTTTTGTATCTTCTTCTTAGTAAATTTCAGCAACTGGGAATGGTATTGGACCCCAGCACTGAAGGCTGAAGCTCACCCCCAAGAGCAGGCATAGCACAGATAGTGCCACAGCCACCACAGCCATGCCTTCTCCTGAAAAGAGTCCCCATGGGACGGTAGTGAGTGACTGCCAGACCCAGACAGTCTATGGCTTCTGCAACATTCCTAAACCCTATTTTCACTCCCAAAGAAAGGTGTCAACTGGCTGCCAGGTGGCAAATAGATGTGCAAAACCTCAGAATATTTACCCAAGAAGAGCAATAGAAAGAAAAAAAGAATGTAGCTGTCTTCTCCCAGTAACGTAATGGTAACTCCACTTCAAATGCAGTCCTAAACTTGATTGTAATTACTGATTAGGGGAAAGTAGTGTTGCAAATCTGTCATGTAAGAACTTGTGAGAACTTTTGCTAAGAGAGGCATTATGAACAGGTTGCTTCAAACATTTCCTTTGACATCTGCATTACCCAGAAAATCAGAAGTTACTGAAGCCTTGACGTGTCCCTATGAAATCATCAGTAACCAATCTGATGAGGAACATATAACCTACAGCTGGCTGGAAGGAGGATAGTGATGACACAAGAACAGCCCCTCTGGTGCCCCTCGAGATTTTTGGTACAATTGAAATTTCTGTGGAAACTTCCTGCCTTGCTATAAGACCACTAAGGCAGTGTTTGAAACATGCAACCACTTGGATCGTTCTTCCAGAATCACTTTCTCTTAGTGCAGTGATGACGTCTCCCTTCTCAGACATTATGTCCCAGCCAGGCAATAAACCAAGGAGTAGATCTTCTGGTTGGGCTAAATTTGGTATTTTATTTGTAGGCTTTAACAGTATGCATAAAATATGGCAGAACACAAGCAGGAAGAGAAGTTATTGAGGGAAAGAAAGAGGGGTTTGCCAGATAGAGGACTAGGAGAAAACTAAATGCTGTTTCAGTCCACGACTGCAGCAGAAAAAAAAACACTTGATATGTTAAACTACTGCCTGAAGGGAAGTGTTTCCTAACACATTGAGACTTTCTGGTGTTGATTTTGGTTTAGGGTTTTTTTTATTTATATATATATACACACACACACACAAAATCAGCACAGAACAAATGAGCTGGCAGCAATAAATTTATTTCACTCTAAGATTATTATTTTAAAATTTTATAATATTTTCCAAAGAAGCTAAGAGTTTGGTGAGAAAAGTCATATTTGAGGGCCAAGAAAAATAAACTGCCTGGTAGGAGTCTCCATCTGTTGTTGCTCTTCTATAATAGTCAGGCAGTGGCAAAGTAGAAGCAAACCTGCAGATAATGTTCCAAGTCAGTAGTTTCTTTCATCAACTCTAAATCTGGCAAAATAGCCTTTTGCTTCACCTGACATGAAGTATATCTGGAAGCAGCCTACCAAGGGAGAAAAGATTATGGTTTGAGCATGCTGCGTTCTGCTATTCTCATGGCAAAGAATGGATGTCTGGGACTACCACAGTTGAGTAAAATAAAATCATGTGTAAGGCAACTTTTTTCTTATTTACAGCAGGAGCCAGGTATGTTCTTTGCAGAGTTGGAACCCAAAAGGTGACCTCAAGCTACCTTCAAACATGTTTTCTTGTTCTCAGGCTGCAAATAGTACAGTCAGAGCAGAAAGTCTGATTTTAACCACGCTTCATCAGGAAGCATGCAGGAATTGCTGCTATCCTAGAGCAGGAGAAGCAGGACTTGAGAATCATCTCAGAATTCAAGTCATCTTAAAAAAAATCATCATTTTTCTCCCCAAGCAAATCAATTGCCAGAAAAAACATCCTGCCTTCCAGCCAATCACTTTGTTTGACAGTGCCTGTCAAAGACAAAATCTTTCAATGAATTAAAGGAGGGGAGAGGCCATTCCCTCCTAGCTATGGTGTTTCGATTTACATCAGTATAATTACATGTTCATTACTGTGGGAGACGCTACAAGCACATAAGAACTTTTATTTTTAACTGCAATAAATCTCCTACTGTATGTCTAAACCTATTAAAACACATTGGAACAAACCAAGATTAACAGAAATACAGTGCTAGGCTATAGTTCAGTTTAGTTAAACGTTGAAATAATTGCATTACATTCTTTCTAGTCTTTAAGTGATAGTAGACTGGAACTGGGTCATGACATTACAAGGGTCGTATATAGATCATCTTTTTTTACTAGCAGTACTCTCTTCCAGATTGGTCTCTCCTTAATGACTAAGTATTGGGAATTTATATTATGATTCTTGCCTATAATTCAAATACTGATAACAGTTTAACTTGGAATTTACTGCAATCACTTTCCATCTGAAAAGTGCTCTCACTTCATGAAAACTGCCATTCTGAGTGTCTGGTCATCAAACAGTAAAATCAATCCCTCTCATCACTAGCAGGCTCCTCAGTTGGAGGAACACCCAGCACTTGAAGAAACTGGTGTGAAAATGCAGAACTCATGCTGCCTGCTGCTCCTGATTGTCACTCAAGTCAGCACAACTTTAACACTCAGCAGTAACACATCTCTCTTTACAACCAGATGATACACAATTTAACTTTAAGACTGGCCTACAATATACCTTTTTTAATGTTTCCAAATTCTCCTTACAAGCCCCCCTTTGCCTGGTGGACATTGCAGAAATAGTTCTCATCTGGAGCAATTCTCACACTCAGCATTTCATATAACACTATACCTTGCACAAACAACCATGAATAAAAATGAAAATGGAGGAAAACAAGTGAAAATTTAAATTGGTTAAAAAAGACCCTTGTTAATGCAGTTTGTGACGTGTTCTAGAATTTTAAATACTAAGTTTTCCCTATGTTATTATTCTCTCATTGACATAGTTGATATCAGCAGCATGATCGTTAAAACATATTTCTATTTGCTTCAACTGTATTATAAGTCTGCATATATATTTGAAGCATTAGATTCTTTATAGGCCTATTGTTAGGACAAACACAATTTAATATGCATATGTGAGTATATATTAAACCTTGATTAATTTCTTAAAAATTAATTCTTAGAAACATCTTACATCCTCACGATGTAGTGTTTCCAGTCTTCACCAGGCTTAAAATACAATGCAAAAGACAAAAATCATGTTTCTTCTAGATTAAAACCTGTACACTGTTAGCTTAGCTGAAGTTGGTACAGACACTGCAACAAGGTCTTGCATGTCACTTGCACTCAAGGGATCCATTCATTTCAGCAGTTGTCCTTTTAGGTTCAAACCGTCCCTATCATTTCCTAAGACCTGTTTTGCACAGCAGGCAGAAAGGATGGTTCCTCACATATGCAAATTCATCCATATCTTCGAGGTTCCTCTAGTAACCACCCATTCACAACAAGTAAATCACAGAGAGAGAAGCAGGATTTAACTCTGAATAGCTTTGCTTTTGCTGATATAACTTTGACCCTCGATGATAGTTAATGTCAGGGTTTTTTTGCATTCAATTAATTTAACGGTCCAGATTTTTAATTTGCATTTCATTTAACATTTCAGATTTTTAATTTGCCAGATATTGTTTATCAAGTATTCATTTCAGCGCCTTTCACTGTATGTACTGTGCATACTCCTCAGTAATTAGTGTGCAGTAAATTAATTCTCTCCTCCTTCCTTCATCAGATATTGGACTAAGAAACTTCCACCATACCAACATAGTGAGCTAGATTAGGAATTTCCCATCCATAATACCTTTGTTTAATATTTGTCTTGTGTATGTTATGCTGCCTTAATGCTTTACATGATAAGAAATGTTATAGTTAGACACAGGAACCTCCAATTAATCGATGTTGAGTCACATATTTTTTTGAAATTATTAGACTCAAATTAAATGTGTTCACAAGGTTCTACAGTCTCTGCTCCTTTAGGCAGCCTTACATGTTCCTTAAGAAAAAAAAATGTGGTTGTATTTATATAAAAGGGCATTTAAATAATCTGATGAATTTTCACTAACTGCAATGAGCATCAAATCCAAAGTAAACACCTTATTATAGATCTGCTTTCTGCATTATGTCAATATGGGCCAATGACCAGCAAAGATGTCTTCTTACAAATCCATGGAAAGTGACACGCAAACTCATAGAAGGGCACTGTCACCACAGTCCACTGAAATTATGCATGTTTTGCAACCATTTTCACAGATCATTTCACATTTTTGACATCCTCTAAGACACAAAACATACAAACACGGTTGTTCACAGATCAGTCCAAACTAGATGAACACTTTTGCTCAGAGGCTATGGCTACTCTTTGCAAACTATAGTTATCTTTATCTGAAATAATTCTGCAAAACTCACCAACCTGCACAGTTTTCAGTCCAACTATCAAAAATATCAGAAGTTATTTTACAGTGGACATTTTTACCTACACGGATCAATGGAAAATTTAGTAAATTGTTAGTTTGGGTTTTATGCTTTAAAGGTCTCTAAGTCTATGAATACTGTGTTTTCCTTCAGTAACAGGAACAGGTAACATTAAGTGATGTATGACAGGTACGAGGAAACATTGCTCCCTCCTGAAGCTGTGCCTAAAATGTGTTAGGTCACGTCAAGCACCAGTGCAGGCACACAGGCTGCCCAACTCTAGTTTGGAGAAGTCCCTGCTTTAGCTACAGAGAGTGCAGAAGAGGTGGAGAGATAATCTGGGGCAGAAAAGCTTCCAGGAGCATGCACTCCTGGGAGTATGAACCACAGGACACCTAGTATTGAAATTGTCCAGCACCATGTGGATAGCTCACATATTTCCCCATTGCTTATCTACTTGAACAAGCAAGACATACAGAGTTACACTTGGGAAATGGTAGCAGAAGACAGTTGCTGCTTTTCCTCCCCACCAACAAACACAAGACATACAATCACAGTGAAAAGAAAGAGGTTGCAACAAAGCACAGGAAAACGATCATTGAAAATTTGGGGAAAGCTGACAATGGAGATAGAACTGTGTCTTTCTTCCCATATAAGTTTCCATCTACAATGTCCACATTTTATTTAAAGGCTACAAAACTGCCAATACTTGGGTGTAATCATGGGCGACTCCCAAGTTTAGAGCAGAACTGGTGCTCCATCAGCCAGAGCAGATGATGTCCACCCAGTCTCAGCCCCCTGTCCTCTTACATAATGATGCACTGTAGTTGTAAGGGAAAGAAACAAACATAATAAAAAGAAAAACAAGCCTGAAGAGGTCACACATTCCCAAAGGTCACTGTAACACCTCAGGATGGGTTTATAAGAATTCAGAAAGCTTTGAATTTTGAAAACAAATCATTCTAACCACTCTAGCTTTCTGTCCCCACTATTTCTATGAGAAAGCTGTCTTACAAACTCATTTCACTAATGAATAGAAACTGTCTTCTCATTCGCTGGTTAAGTTTGTTTAGGGTCATATACCCTAATCTGGTTTTATCATTCCTTCATTTATCTAGAACATGACTCTACACAGTTTATCCCAGTCTACCCAGGTATCCATTTCATCCCCTTTAGTATAGAATCATAGAATAACCAGGTTGGAAGAGACCCACCGGATCATTGAGTCCAACCATTCCTATCACACACTAAACCATGCCCCTTACCACCTCGTCCACCTGTGCCTTAAACACCTCCAGGGAAGGTGAGTCAACCACCCCTCTGGGCAGCCTGTTAGTATGGGCACACTTTACTCTTACTATGGTGAGTGTTCTTACTTCAACTTTCTGATTACACAGGAATAATTTTCAATGCTCTCTTTAAGCGACTTGGCAAACACATCCCGAGTTCCTTGGGAGCAGAAATATTGGGATGTCTTGGGAAAAGCATTCACACATAAGGGATTTTACATAATTTATGGGGCCAAAGATTACCCAACAGCCTCAAAAACATTCCAATATTCTTTCCTAGCCTGTACCAGCCACCATTTCACATACTAAGGGTTCTCTTTCAGCACAGCAAACTCTCCTTGAGCATACTAGGCCTGAGAAGCTGGAGAAGATTCATGCAAAAATCTTCAAAATAGTTTAAACTGAGGCTCATGACAGACTTGAACATGAGCACCTGGAATTCTAAAGCAAAGATCCGTTTGACTCCCAAGGCATGAAAAGAAGAACAATCTGACACTGATCTTGTGGGATTTTAAAGACAAGAGGCCAGTGAAACACACCTTCAGTCATAAGCAGATTCTAAAGGGCAAGTGCCATCTTTGTATCAGCTTGTATGTGACAGGTAGGGGGTGGGGGACAAAACCTGCAGTTTCTTTCTTAATAGTATAACCAGATATTCCTAAACATCAGGTTGCAGTAGTAGCTCGCTGCACTTAATGCTTATAGTCACAAGGGTTGCATTGATGGGTAGCAACAGCACATAGAGCCCATGCCAGCTCCATGCTCCAGCTCACCATGTGTGTTTGGAGTAGGAGGGGAGAACATAGATGAGCCACAGTGCCCATCAGCGCTGCCCAAAATTTTAATGTACCCCTAAGAACAGGGCAAAGCATGAATGCGCTAACCAGCTCCCTCTATGACAACTATTCGCCAATGGACACAGAAATGGCACAATTTGGCCAAAGTGTTCTATTAATTACAGCAAATGAAAGCTATTCATCAGCATGGAAAAGGGCTTCCTAAGTATAAGACACTGAACAAAAGCAGATCTCTAAGGCTGTGACAAATTGATAGTAATATTCCTTTTCCCACTTAGAGCAACACACAAAAATCAATGATCTTACAAAAGTGCAAAGTGACATGAGGAACTTACACGTCATATTTCCCCTCTGATTGCAACATATTTTGTCTTATAATTAGAAATAATGTTTTATTTTATTTAGAAAGGTTATGCTTTTAAGTCCAAAATATTTGGTTTATTAAGTAAATAGCTTATCAAGATAAAGAGTCACTGAGTATGCCAAGGGAAAGTATATCTTTTGAATTAAAGGATCGAAAACTCAGTCAGGCAGAATACTGGTCACTCTCAAGAACATTATGGGAACTAATGAAAGAACCAGATATCCTGCCTTATACAATTAAGTAATCAGCTGCCTTTGGTTACCCCTAACAACTTACACGGACAGGGGGATTACTAAGCAAACAGACTGCAGCATTTCAGAATACAGAGTCAATGGGAATGCTGAAATGACATGCATTCCCAGGGGAGTCACTATCTTTTCAATTTTGAGAGAAGGAAGTGGGATTATTGAAAATTTAGGATTTGGTAAACTATTACAGCAGTAATAGCAGGTCTAGCTGATATCATATGCACTATCAAGGCTAAGTACAAAAATAACACTTGTGATCTGAAAAATATTTCCATTTCTAGATATTCTCCAAGATGCAGTGAACTCCTGATCTGGTTCAAATGAAGGGATGCTTAGGTACAATACAAAACTTATCTTGTTCAGACCAGAACAGGTTCTCATGATCATGCATTCAGCACGGATCACTGCATTGTGGCATACTGCAGTGAAAAAGAATCATGTTAAACAAATGCCCTAGCTTCAGCTACAGGTAAGTTTTATTTCTGAAAAGTAAAGAGAATATATCTCAGTCTCTTCAGAGTGACTTGGCTTGCACAAGCACAAAATCAGCAATGAACAGCCTCCTCCATTCCCTCCACAAATGCCTGTTTGGGAGGTGGTATTTAGTGGTTGCTATAAGTTTATTAGAGATTTATGACTTCAGCTGAAGCAGTGCTAAGAAGTTTTGGGATCCACCTCTAAATTAACACCATGATGAGTGGTGGAATAAACACAGCTTAGTTTTCTTGCAGCAGGGAAGTAGTAGTTGGGGTTTCTTTCTATTTATAGAATCATAGAATAGTTAGGATTGTAAGGGACCTCAAAGATCATCTAGTTCCAACCCCTCTGCCATGGGCAGGGACATCCCACTAGATCAAGTTACCCAAGGCCCCATCCAATCTGGCCTTAAGCATCTCCAGTGATGGAGCAGCCACAACTTCCATTGGCAATCTGTTCCAGTGTCTCTCCACTCTCATGGTGAAGAAATTCTTCCTAAAGCCTGGCCTAAATCTGCCCTTCTCCAGTTTATACCTGTTCCTTCTCATCCTATCACCACAAGCCTTTATGAATAATCCCTCTCCAGCTTTCCTGTAGCCCCCTTTCTGACACTGGAAGGTCACTATAAGATCTCCTCAGTGCCTTCTCTTCTCTAGGCTGAACAAGCCCAACTCTCTCAGCCTGTCCTCATAGGGAAAGTGCTTCAGCCCTCAGATCATCTTTGAAGCTCTCCTCTGAACCCCTTCCAACAGTTCCATATCCTCCTTCTGCTGAGGATTCCAGAACTGGACACAGTACTTCAGATGAGGTTTCACAGGAGGGGAATAGAGGGGCAGAATCACTTCCCTCACTTCTTTTGGTGCAGCCCAGGATATGGTTGGCCTTCTGGGCTGCGAGCATACGCTGCCAGCTAACATTGAGCTTCTCATCAACCAGAACCCCCAAGTCCTTCTCTACAAGGCTGCTCTCAATCACATCATCTCCCGTGGTGTACTGAAAACAGGGATTACCCCAGCCCAGGTGCAGGTATGTTCTCATTGACCTTCCTCTTTTGACTGACATTCCTGTAGAAGCCCTTCTTATTAGTCCTTACTTCCCTTGCCAAGTTTAGCTCCAGCTACACCTTGGCCTTCCTGACCTCATCCCTACATGACTGAGCAGCGTCCCCATATATGCCCCAGGTTACCCATCCCTGCTTGCACTGCCTGTGCAGTTCTCTTCCTCTTCAGTTTAACCAGCAGGTCTCGACTCATCCATGCCAGTCTCTCCCCTTCCCTGCCCTATTTTCCACATAAGGGGACTGTGTGCTCTTGCACTTTATGGAAAGCACCCTTGAAGATTTTCCAGCTCTGTTCCACTCCCTTGTCTCAGAGGACCATGTCCCAGGGGATCCTACTGAGTAATTACTTGAAGAACTGCAAGTCTGCTTTCCTGAAATTTAGTGTCCTGACTATACTCCTCACCTGTTCTATATCCCTCTGGACCTTGAACTCCACCAGTGCATTTATGTCAATAGACTTTGCTGTCTGCTTTTCAGCTGATTCATACTGATAGTAGCAAGACAGAGAGTGTCCTAACAACACCCCAAGGTACTTTCCTGAGCACTCTGCAGTCAGGGGAAGGTGAGGGGAACTGCTCTTTTCTATGAGGTCACTCAAACCTGTCAAATAGAAATTTGAAAGTCTGCCAGAAAAAGAGGTGAGAAAGTTATTTACAATTTGATGAGAAGGAAAAGATAATGGGAGAAAGAACATGAGCTCTAGTCTTGTCCTAGAGTGACTGAATGCCCAAAGTAAAGAAAAATTAAAACACTATGCTGCTCACTTGAGACTGTCAAACAGAGCGCTAGGAGTGCTGAATGGAATAGCCCTTCAGAAATAAGGTAAATATTCACTGACTTGCTATTATCTGCTGAGGCACTAGAGACATATTAAATAAACAGCTGTGCAATGTTGAGAATACTTCCAAAAGAATAAGAGAAAATAGTCAGCATTGCCAAAAGATAACATAGAAAAAGGAGAAAAAAAATCTTGTAGTTAAGAGACATGGAAAGTGAAATTTACTGTAGAAGTGCATTACCTTTTGATTTTTAATAATGTGAACTTGTCTGCACCATCTGGTTCCACCACAGGCTGATCTAATTATTGGGAAAATATTTGCTAACAACAGCACCTGGCTGTTGTTTGGTGTTTAATTTTCCCTTCCTTCTCCCAGAGCTTCAGATTTACAAGGATCAGGCATATCTGCAGAGTTTCTCATGGATACAGCAATAACCTTACTAGGCCAATGGTTTCAAATTCAATTAATTACTTGATCATGATTATTAAACTGGCAAACTTTGAGCTATTATAAAATACAACAATTTACCATCTCATTTTGGACTGATCCATAAACAGCTCCAAAATTTAACTTGTCCTCCTTCCCCAGGTGTAATTTATAAAGAGGATTAGGCATTCTGACATGAGAGATGGGATTAACCACTGAAATACAACTGTAGATCTTCGGATTGTGCTGATGGGTTGGATTTAGTTGCAAAACGATCCTTTTCTAATTCCAGTCAAAGGTACTAAAAATGCCAGTTAAAAAAAAAATCCTTCCTTGCAATCCACCATTTAAGATCAGCTACATTTTTGTAAACTGAAGAAAAGCAGAAGACCAAGATTCATGAGTTGTGACACTGCTGCTTCCCAACTCGGACCCAAATTCCACAGCAGCATCAACCCTGGGAACATGCCAGGAGATCATCTACTCACTGAACTAGCCACAGCTACCACCTGCTTGGCCTGGACTACAACAAGGTTATTGGTACAACAAACCTGTTCCTTGACCTTTATCAAGTGCAATTTGGGATATAACATCACATGGCCCTAACATTGCTTTTAGTACACACTGCTGACTTCTTTTCCTGTATGACACCAGAGAGCCAACACTTGGCAACCCGTGGCTCCTTCCCTTCCTGGACAAGTTTTTGTCCTGTCAGTCAGAATCTCCCTATCACATGCTGCCTCCTCTCAAACCTCTTAAATGAGAAGCTGTGGAGCCAGCAACTGGTATTCGCACAACCAGATTTTCATTTCTGGACATAATTTTAAAAGCAATATTGTTCTCCTTTTTAGATTCACACAGAACAGTTTTTCACTTCATCATAAAAATAAAGAGATTTTAAATGCTTTTTTTGTTGTTCTCATTATCTTTTCCTACACTCAGTGTTATTTACTTTCCCAAAGCTGGAGGCAGGCTTAGCACAAAAAGGCAGTAAGACCCAGAATAGCAGACTGAATTCACAATCCAGAGACAGGCTAACTCAGCAGAGAGGCCACTAAATAAACTGAGATGCCTTAAAGCGGATAAGTTTTTTATTTGTATTGCTCTGCTCTTCTTGCAAGTGGAGTAACAGCTCAAGGCAAAGGCAAGAGACTTTCTGTTACATCACTTCTGCCACAGTGAGCCAGATACCTGCTAACGTGCCATGCATCACTCCAACCACTGTTATTCAGCAGAGCAGGTCAGCTCACACCTGAGGCTGCACTTGCTGAAGATGCTGTGCCAGATTTAAAAAGATAAAAATCGGACCACTTCCAAAGTAGATATATTAAATTCTCTTCCTTCCCAGTTTTGTGTTTCACTGTTGACAATACCACCATCTTCCCCACCAGTCATTTCCACTCTGTCACCTGAAGTATGGAGACCACACCATTATCAAAGAGGTACCTTCAAGCCAGAGCTTCCTCTACAGTCCTGTATAGATGATTTCCACAGCCGTTCTGCAAATCATTAAAGCACATGAGACAATTCTTATCTAGGCCATCTCATATCAGTTCCTGCCACAGTCTTCTAGCCACAATTACACACCATACTGTTTTGCTCTTGTCTCATCACAAGGGAAAAATCATTTCTTAGTTCCTCTCTTTGACTATATGTTCCATTTCTCAGCTGGTTCACCTTTACTATTGCAACATAAGCTATCTTCCTGGCAGATTCTTTCACAGCTTACACCTGACCCCATCTTCTGCATCATCATTCCAATATACCAATCTGAAAGATGTTTGCTTACAATTACAGAAAAACACCCTCATAATTTCAACCACACTACCTTTGCATTCAGTGAGAATACCCTGCAAGCCTATTAGCTCATTCACATCCTTTCCCAACAACCTTGCCAAAAATCAGATGGCACTTTGACAACGCAGCTTCTGTGGCCACTGCTCTTCAGATTGGTGAATAGCCTCATAGCACTCTTTCACATCTTGCCATCTATCTCTAGTTCTTCTCCAAGGCTGCATGCTCTTTGAGGCAGCAATTAACCTTTTGTTCTGTATTTGCTTACCACAAAGAGGTCCAGCTTTTGGACAAATAGTGAGCACCTACAGTATTAATTATAACAAGATACTACTGGTAAAAAGGACTTTCATAGTTCCAGGTAATAGAACAAATCATGCGTCAGCACATAAATAGGACTTTTCTCTTTCTTTCTTTTTTTGAGTCAAGAGAGCCCATATTTTCCCACTACAAGTTTTATTGTATTCCCTCTTGAAAAACTTATTATTGGCCCTTGTCAGGCTACTGACTATGGTAGCCAGGAAATTTGTTTTTCTGTGCAGGCTGATAAATGATTCAATAAATTCTCATTGTCATGGACGCTTCAGTTATTGCTACTATATATTGTCATCTGTTATGTGTTAACTATCTCCTTGGGACTGGACCAGTTGGCAGTACTCAGCAGGGTGAAAAGTCTTCTGTTACATTAAAAAAAGAACATAGGTACTGTAGAACTTAATAGGCAGCATGAGAGGAATAATGAAGTAGGAACATCTTCAATGGGAGTAAGAACTCTCCTTCACATTGCTTGCCCATTGTTTCCATCTGCTGCATTGCTGATTAGAAGCTTTACCACAGAATACATAGCAATAGAGAATCTGTATATTTCAGAATGGATGTTTAGCCAGAAAACCGAGGAAAGACAACTGATCCAGACTAATGGCTGCATAGGCAGAAAAAAAAATGCAAAATACATGAGATTCTACAAAAAAGAAGAGCATGTCTTCCAAAGGAAGGCAAATTCTGAGATGCAAATATCAGTTAAATACTTGTTAGGATGTTCTACAAAATAATTAAACCAATGATAAACTGATTAAACTTAAAACCACCTCACCACATCTATGCAGAATTCTGGAATGGAAGCAGATGTAAATGGATGAGTGAACAGCATCAAGTGCATAGTGCACAATGCATAATGTTACCAGGGGATTAGAAACACTTTAGATCTTGCACAGTACAAAAATTGTAGCAAAGTCTGTATGCCTTCTAAATGGGAAACACTGTGAATTTTGGATATAAGAGGCCATGGCCTTTTTTTTTTTTTTTTAATGAGAAGAAGCTAAATTTTAAGTTGAATTCTGTTACAGAAGTGTCAAATACAAAATCTACTCAAATCAGACTCTCCCAGCCAGCATTACCACACGCACCTACTGTCAATCTGCTGTTAGATTTACAGAACTGTACTGGGCTATTGCTCAGCTCAAAGCACATCTCTGGTACAAACAAAGTTGAAAGTGATGAATTAGTTCTATGCAATTCATTTGACAAGCATCAGAAAGTGGAGAGCAGGGAGAGAAAAAAAAAAAAACACAAAACACTTTACCAAAGCCATGTAACCTGAGTTAATGAAATTATATTTAACTAAGGGTGTGTATTTAGACTTGATCTTACCTTGGTGACTTAGCCATTAGTAGGAATTCATTGTTTACCTCCATGATTCTTATCAGTACTTAGGTAGTGTTTGCACGTGATTTTCAACTGATTGCTCAACATGCTCTATGTTAGACTGTTTTGAAATAAATGAAAACACAGCAAGATCACAGAGAGCTAATCTCAATTATCTAATCTGCTTAAAACTGCTGTGGTTTCTTTTCTTGTTGAGGCCACATTACAGCTTCTTCTATGAGCAGAGCTGTACATACTGATGCCAAAACAGACATCCGTTTCTTCTTTTGCAAGACTAAAATTTTTCTGTCAGTGAAATGGAAACAATTATTATTCCAAATTACTTTTCTTAGGTCATTTGGGGATTTCTCCTCATGAGGTAATACCTCCTTAATGATTATGGGCTCCTATTGATATCCTGATAGCTGTGGTGTTTTATTTATGTAACAGAAACTCTCAAAAAAAAAAAGCACCAAAAAAAAACAACCACACCCCAAACAACCAAGCAACCATAGACCTCTGAGAATCTGATCGTGTGATAGTGACCATTGAGTCTAAGCATTTCCAAGAAAGCTGGGTAGTTCCTAAAAGGCTTTAACAATACAGGCTGAAGGTGGAAGCAAAATCTGAATCATTCTAGCTTAAAGTCTATGCTCCTGCTGACTATGAAGCATAGACCATACCCAGCAATTCATGGCAAGAACAAAAAAACAGAGAGTTCCTGGAAAACCATTAAGCCAATGGGCAACTTACAAAAACAACACATGAAAGAAAAGAAGTTGCAAACAGCTTTTACAGTTTGCGTGTTTGCACTGGCTGGAGAACATAACAGCCAAAACTCACTCACCCAGAAGGAATATGCTTTAGCCTTATGAAATCAATTCTAAGATTTCACCAGTGCAGCCGAGCTTCACAACCGAACTTTCAGAGTAATTTCAATTTCTAAGTCAGTTTCTTCTGAAGATATTAACAACAACCTTTAAGAAGAAAAAAAAATAGCCTAGCAGCTAAGGAGTTAATTCACATATTAAAGAGCTTGCACCTTAGTTTGCCAGGATCTGATGTCTGTCTTGTCTTCTTAAAGAATAAGTTTGCCCTTGAGACATGTCTTTCAAGCAGCTGGAGCCCTTGGGGCAACTTAGGCAAAAAAGACTTCTAGGAATATTTCCATGCAGCTTTTCTCTTTCTACGCCAGCCAGCCGTTGTTATGCATCCTGTATTGCAGGGTACAGTATGAGAGTACTACTCTTCTACCCCACTGTCTCCATAACAGGCTCCCAACAGCTAGGTAAATAAATTGGAAGTACCAGAATATGCTATTTTAAATGTGAGAAATATTCATACCAAAAGCTATCAAACGCATATTTTTGAAGTATGTGACTAAGCTTAGCTGGGTTTTTTTATCCTATTTTTTCATCTTCTGAACATACTATTTACCATCCAGTATCCAATTGCCTCTATGATTAGACTCAGCCACACTTTCCTTCAGGCATCATGACTAACCATTACTTCTCCAGGACATGATGTACTGCGTGCGCAGGGCACCACCACAGAGGGAATAATTAGCATTCAGCGCAAAGGCTGGGGAGAAGCACATTAGAGCAGCAGGAGTTAGAGCAGCACTGGTATTTTCATTACAGTACACACCGGTAAGGAAGGGCCTGGCTCAAGATGGAGCAATTGAATGGCAAAATGACTCTGTAGGTTTACTTGAGACTTCCTGAAGTCTCAGCACTTGCCTGATGACCTTCTTTTTGAGACAGATGGTTATTATAGCTTTTTAGCCTGGAGTTCAAAGGAGTAGCACTGACAAAATAAGAGAGATGATTCCCTCCACACCTCAGATCACAGCTTGCCAGAGTGGTAAGGAGTTATCTTGCAACCTTTTCTTCTTCCATACAACAACATGAATACTCAATCAAGAAGCAGCAATGAACATAAAGGTTCAGAGACAATCTCTGGTTAAGCACTGACATTTGCATCCTGTCAGAATTATTTGAACTTCTTGAGTCTGCAAAATGAGGTTAAGCTTTTCCCCCATGAACCACCACTGTCTGATTACGTTCTTCATGTGACATATTCTCAGTAAAAGGGAAAAAAAACCTTAAACATTGGTTTTCCAAAATATGACAAGATACAAGTAAGAACATCATATTCAACTAATAAATCAGGAGAAAGGGAAAGTAAGACTGAAAAGAATGTACATTTTCCTATACTCCAAGAGCAACTATATTTATGACTAACTTCAGTTTCAGCAAAGTTCTGACTTAAATCACAGAAATCAACCACCCCTAGAAAACAAATATGCAAGTGCAAAGTCTGCCCACTTGCCTACCATAATGCTTCATAGAAGCCATAGCTTTTTTAGCTTAATTTTACAAATATGTGTAAAAGAAAGTACGATAGTTTTACTTTGGTGTTGTGTCCAGAGCAGTCCACTGAGTAACTTGACCGTATACTGTTAGACTAACGCTTAACTGTTGACTCCCTCATGAGGCCAACAATTCATAAAGATTTTCCTTAACACGACTGGCAAGTGTACAGCTTGCTTGCATATGGCAGATTTGAGCGTTGTTTTCACCATGACACTAAAAATTATAAGTGCCTTTACTGAATATGAAGCTTTAATTCATACAGATCAATAGCAGCACATTATATCCAGACTGGCAACAAAACCAAAAATTATTTGCTTTTATAAAAACCCACAAAGTTAAAAGACAATCTGAAAACTTATTTTTAGGTAGTCACGATATTATTGCAAAAACTTAATATTACAAGACCTGCAATAGCCTGGTGGGAAATAGCAGGATTTTCACAAACAGATCACTAGGCTCTTGTGATTTAAGAATCTATTTTATTTACAAGAGATGTATTTCCAGCCCTCACTAATGTGAGCAAAATAATATTTTTAATCCATTTTATGATAATTATTTTGAAAGATCTGGCTCATTGAATAGTAAACATTTGAGGTTGGCCATATGTATTTCATTATTTTTCTGTCCGAGCACAGGCTCAAAGGATATTTCTCTCTTGCCAGAAACCCTTTCTGGCTAATGATTTCTGGGATTACTTGATCATTATTTCACAGGGGACTGGGATGGATTCTTTGCATGAGGCCAGCAAAGGAGTCTGTAGGAAAGTAACAAGAATTTTGCCATACCGCTACCCAGAAAGGAAAGCTCTTTTTACGTACAGCTTTAGAGTTACCTGTGAAGGAGGGTGGTGCCTCTGCTCCACCTGAAAGCAATGTTCCTGCTACCTTTGATAAGCCAGGCAATACTGAGCTTACTTCAGCAAAATCCAGATTTAATTTTGACATGCTGATCTTTCAGTTTCCCTTTTGCGACTGAATGTGTGCCTGTTCACACCCGTTTACATGCAGTCTTTCACTCAAAGTGATTCCTGGTACTATCAAATCAACCAGACGAAGACCAAAGATCGACTTTTTCTCACTCAAAATATTATGCAGCACAGTTCTTCAGTTATTGCCTTGCGAACAATCTGACAAGTGCTGTATAACGTGCAAACCAAGTTATACAAACAAAAGCATGAGGGTGAACAGAAATAAAATTATAAATAACAAACTTTGAACAGTTGTGAGGATGCACGGCCAGCAATTATTTGACTGGCAATTCAATAGAAAAGATAAATTCACAATTCAAAAAAACCCTGAACAGTACATATAACACGTACTCCAAATGAAGCAGAGACTATAGAAGAGCTGTTTTGGCACCAATATGAATACACCTCTTTTTTTTCTCCCCTTCCTCTATGGCAAAAATATATTTCCTAAGGACCGGTCTCAGGTGGTGATGTGAAGATTCCTGAATTCTATCACCAAGTCATTATGTGACCTTGAGGAAAAAGATTCACTTAAATGCACAGGGTCTCCATTTACCTATTGTAGAATAGGTATACAATCATAACAACACTTATCAATAACGCAGAAGGGTTGTGAGGCTTAATTAATTGTTAAGCACTTCAAGGTCCTCAGCTGCATAATGGCAATCTTTATTAATTAAGTTCTGTTTACTGGCTATCACATCCCTTACTTATGTAAATATACCAATTATCTTCAGAGCAGTTCAAGGCATTTTTTAATCATTTAGGGGTTTTGTATGAACTTCTAGAACTAACTGATGAGGTAGAGAGACCACATTTTATCAAATCTCCAAGTTTGTTCACCCATCGTAGCCCCTTAGGCCAGAGGAGTGTAGGGCGGCTGCCACTTATGAAATACTGGCCAATTAAATCCAGCTGGAATCTATGCAAAGAGAACAAACAGATTTTTTTTTCATAAAGATTTTTTTTCTCTTCCAATTCAATAATAATGGCACATTTTACCATTTCCCCCTCACAAATAAATAAGATATCACTAGTCTGCCTAAACATTCCCAAAACAGTAAGTATCATTAACAATCACTGGTGCTGTTTAATGCCTTTTAAAAATCAAGGTTTAAACACAGACTTTCTCACGCAAAACTCAAAATTAATTGTTGTGCATGATTTGGCCATTGCACCAATGGAAGCAGTGTAAGAATATGCAGGCTCCTACTCAACTCTTTCTGCGAGTTTCCTAATTAATCCACTGACCACTTCTAGTCCATACAGCACCACAGGAACACACCCATTGTCTCAGAGCAAGGTTTTATGCACAATTTTTAAAAATTAAACAACATGTACAGCAGTCCTTTTGCATTAAGTATCCTAGCTGCAAAAAACTGTGAGTGAATACACAGACTGTGATTCCACATTCTGTAGTATTACTTGGAATAGGATGGGGAAGGAAATCAATGAATGAAACATATCAGGTAGAAGAAGAACATATTATTTAGCTTTCCATTTTTGAATATACACTCAGTTCTTTGGGGAGCTTGGGATAAAAAATGCACAAATTACTTCCAATCTGACAGTTGAGAGTGATCACAAAAGTAATACTCTGTATGCAATAAAACTCAAACTCTCTTATCTGTCAAAAATAAGAGTCAGCATTATCTTAGGCAGTAATACCTGATCTATTATTAATCCATACTTCAGAACAGACTTAAAATGTATTGACAGCTTCAAGCAGAAAATGCCAACATACAGGCTCTTTTAAATTCCTAAGGGAAATCCAGAACTATAGGTAAAGGTAGAAAAAAAAATAGTCTAAATTCTATTTCTCTACAAATGCCCTAAATTAGTTATCATTAGATAGCTATTACATGTGTTTGTATAAACAAATTATCGGTCATTGATGAGCTCAACTTGGTGAAGCATCTGAAAACTTGTGTTTGGAAAGGGATACCACAACTCAGGAACATTTTGAAGCAACTTATAAATCAGCTAACTCAGTCAAAAGATATCTCACTTGAGAATGATATAATTACTTTCAGTTTGCTTAAAGCCAAGGAAAAGTTGACACAGTGATTAAAAGGAGGGGGGGAGGGTGAGCAAAGAAGAAGAAAAAAAAAAAAGAGTTACATTATACTACTTGAAATTGGGCTATTCTGAGGCCTAAGACCTGAGCTTATTTGAAGAAAGATTATCTTGACAAATTGGATAAACATTTTGTGCATGACAGGATGCTGATGGAGAGTCTGTTCTGCAAGCACACCTGGGGGATAGTTTGCTTAGTGTGTGACCAAGGTGTTCAACTAACCCCAAGTCCTCCCAGGGCGCTTTGTTTACCCTGTGACAGGTATAGGCAGATCCGAAGCCGAGGCCTCCATAACAGTTCCTGCATGCTTTGCAGTTGCATTTCACTGCCTCCCCCTCGGGACAAAATACCTTTTGGCTAGACTAGTGCACAAAATAAGACTTCCACAAATAAGCTTGCATTTAAGGAAGCCTGCAGGCTGGCATGCCCCAGGCAATAAGTGACCAACTAAAATAACCCATTGTACATCCAACCCTTATCGTCCTTACCCCAGCACTGAGTTAGAAGGGACCGCTCCAACAACTTGATAGAGTCAAGTAGTGAAAGAAAAATGTATCCATAAACACAGCCTATTTGTCGATTAGCAAGGTATTCAGTAGTAACTGTGTAGACTCTTCACTTTCCTACACCACAAAACAGGGGTGCAAAAAACAGCATAGCCATTTTGTTCTGACTTCACTTTTATATTGGAGGCTGAGTAACACAGGATGCTAGACCAAGGTGGCTGATCACTGCACAGGTTGTTGATGACACCTGCTAGCATCACCTGAAGGATTCCTTTGTCCAGGCAAGCAGCAAGTAAATTTTTGCCTCTTACAACAGAAGCAGTTGTGCTAGCAACTAAACCTTTGCAGATCCAAACGATCCACCCTCAGGGCTTTTTTAATGTGTTTGAAGTCAGGCAGACAAGGATCCTGTTCTCAAACCACCACAACATTCGCAAAGCCGCCACACAACCCTCACTGCACCTTTTTGGGGTGGGCTGGTTTCCAGACGGATGAGCTCTGACCCTATGGCAAACAGGTTCAAAGACAGGCACTAATAGTAGAGCAAAGGGGCAGAAGGATGTGGACAGAGGAAAAGGCCACAGTAAAAGAGAAACAATTTAGAGAAACTGAAGCATCTATGGGAACGCTTTATATCACTAAAGATGTTTACATGACCAGATGATAAAAGCTCAAGTCAGAACTTGTTTTTTCATATGCCAAAAATTTTGGCCTAAAATTGTTCTCACAATAATAAAGAAATAACTAATTCCCTAGATAAACTCTCCCCCTCAGCTCAGGCTTTTTCCTGCTTTTAGTTCACAAGCATGCCCTTGGTTATTTCCTACCTCTAAAACAACAAGCAGAGCCCAGGGGGCAGTAATGGAGGAAATAAACTTTCAGGAGAAAAGAATAGAGTAGTATTCACCTCACCTTAGCTGCTGCAGGGTAGGAAGAGGCAACCTCTAGAGGAGGTCAGCCCTGACCACCAGCTGCCAGGGGAGAACGCCCAACTCCCTGTAACTGGATGCCTAATTTCTGGGTGGCTACACTGACAGGGTCTGTACACCATCTCCAGTTACCCAAATCAAACACAACAGTCATGGTCTCAGGGAAAGAAGAACACTGAACTGGAAAACTTCAAGCCAAACCTATTAAGTGTTCTGCAAAGATGCCATCAAGCAGTGTGAGGAGTGAGGTGCATGGTTTACATGCTCACAGCACATTATCCCAAATCCTAATCCTCTACTTTGCCCTAATATGCTTTGTTTGAGGACAACTGGCTACCTCTCCATATTCATAAGTCATTTTAAGAAGGGAAATTATTAGGCATCCAAAATGGGTAGCTTGGATTGGCTGATGTACTGGACCAAGGCAGAACTATAGACATGTTCATGGTGTTTATTCTGAGTGCTAAGAAAGGGCCAGTTCCCAAAAGCAGCAACCAACCACTTCTGTACTACATCAATAAATTATTATTATTCCTTTCTGACTAGCAGTGACAAGCAAATTAAACACAGCCATATCTGCTCTGCAGCGAGGCTGTATCACCTAACATAGATTTGATTTAGAATTCACAGAAGAAACAAGGAAGCACTATCAAATATCTCAGAAATATTTGAAAGAGAAACTATTTTTAACTCAGGAAGGGGGAGTACCTTCATTGATTTTGTCTTTCAAACCTAATTTTCCAGAATAGCTGCCATCACTGTATTCAAAAAGAAGCAATCAAAGCAGTAAAAGGTGTAGTAAAATTGCTTTTCTTGAGAAAGCATTTTTGTCCAGGAGATTTACATTCCCACATGTGCTCAGGCAGTACACCCCAAAGCTAACATGCATTTCTCTTGCAAGTTATGACAATAACTCATAATAACTTTGGATAGCACTGCCTGTGTGAGTAATAATTAGATGGATAGAGATAAATCACCTCCATCCAGTGGAAGTAGCGTGAACCTTTACAGGTAGACTTGGACTCAGCAAACACATACCATCATTAGAAAGTAATCTGAAAACAAAGAAGTTGACTTATAGGAAACAAATATTTTTCCAGGATGTAACAGCCTAAAGGATACAATCAGTAAGTTAATAGGCTCCTAAAAGTAGCTATGTATGTCTAGCTTTCCCCAAAGTATGTTTAGCTAGTGAGAAATGTTCTTGCAATGTAACCCTTGCATCTTGTATTTCATTAGCTGAGTGTGTTTTCAATATCCTGACAGAAGGGATTTTCTTTTCAGGTTGACCGAAACAGAATTAGGATACTACTCCATTCCAGGTCATACAGTTATTAATAAAAAGCAATTCTTCCTTATTTGCTTGCGATACTATACTGCACACACAAAAAGAACAATTGTTGTTCAAACCAGAGTCAGCCAAGAAGGAATGTTCTAGCTTTTAACACAAGTGATGATGTGAACTATTGTCTCTCAGCTTACACAGCCATGGCTGTGTGAGTGCTCTGCAGTCAGAGCATCTCTATTTACAGGAAAGAATCCAAGCTATAGAGGAAAAAATGACTTTGCAGTTTATTAGAAATCCTCAGACACAAATGAAACAAAAAGAAGCAGCAAAAACTTAGCACAAGAGAGGAGATAAAGCAATCTAACATCAGGCAACAAAACTTCATACAAACCTGCCTGGTACCAGGCACAAGTCTCAGTCGTAAATGTCTCTTCTGATAGAACATGCACAAGACACCCTCCTTATTAAAGCCTTTTCTCAAATTGTAGAAGATTCTTCTTGCCTTGCCAATTTTATTCACTCATTTTCTTTCCTCAGATCTAACTTTATTCAGCTTCAGCCAAAAAATATTCATTTCCAGATGGAAAAAGTGCAAAAAATTAATTTTCTCTGCAAAGTTAATCTTTGCACACAAAATTCCCCACAAATTCCCTTTTTGCAAAATTCCAGGTATGGGAACAAAACTTCCAGAAGTAATTAAAAAACAAGCCAAAGACACTTTTACCTTTAAATTAGTTTTGAATTTCCTCATGAAGTCATCCCCACATTTCTGAAAGTCACACTTTTGTGCTCAAGAGGTGGAAGTCAGCAGTAATATGTGTCACTGAGCAGTGATCAGATGGGTATGTTTAGAACAGAACTTTTCAACAGCACAATCTTTCAGCCTCCAGCAATAAAGAATAAGATTTTCAAAAGTAGGTTTCCTTTTTGGAAATAGGACTTGCGTGATTTCTGAAATGGAGCAGAGGAGGTGGTTGACTTGCCTTCCCTGGAGGTGTTTAAGGTGCGGGTGGATGAGGTACTGACGGTCATGGTTTAAAGACTGGTGGGAATGGTTGGACTCGATGATCCAGTGGGTTTCTTCCAACCTGGTGATTCTATGATTCTATGACTTTGCCAGCAGGCTGTCTACAAACAAGCTGCCTCTATGTATCCCAAGTGCAAAGAGCTACAGCATCCCTGCCTGTTCTCAGAATTTTAAAGCTGTACATTTCAAGACCACCTAGAACCACTGACTCCATGTAAGTAGTCAATCCATTTTTCAAAAACTATGTTCTTCAATGCTTTTTCTACCTAGTCCAGCTAAAGTTGGCTCAATAAACACTACACAGTCATACCTGCACATCATCTTTGGGTGATTTAAAAAACATAGTCTGTCTCATTACTGTCACAATATATTAATAGTTCAATATTATTTCATTGTTTCTTTTGAAATACCGTGTCTCATAAACAAAACATTCAAGGATACAATTGGTACCTTCTTTCCTTACTCTGTATATTAGGCTGTACCCACCCAGAATAGCTATCAAAGGCCCTTACGCAAAAGACAACTAGTCCTTTATAGTAGAAACAGTCTAAGCCCCATTAGCTGGGCAGACAGACGCATTTCAAGCACAGATCCCAGAATATAGGGAAGCTATTGTTTTGCTTTGGAACAGCTAAGGGAGCCTCTATCACATGGGGGAAAACCTTTGATGTCCCTTGGATTTAGAGGGTGAGTCCAAATGAAAGCAAGGGGCAGAGCAGCTTCTTCTAGCCAGGGCAAATGTTTCCTCTCTCTGATGAGGGAGACCTTCTGTAGGAACAAAACAGACTCTTGCAGTTGTTGCCAGAGAGAACACTTGTTGACTGGCAGGACAGAAAATAAGGCTGTACAGGCACAGCATCTGAGAAAATGAGTACCAGCTCCAAGTACAAAGACAGACACCTGGTCTTCTGATTAAAGACAAGAAACAGAGCTCTGTGGGTAAACGTAAACATCTGTATATAAATGCATTGATATTTTGCAGCTGTAAACTGCTTTGATACTGAGTTGACTCCACATTAAAGCCATGACCATGACCTTCCTCACCACATTAATTCAGTAGAAGAATGGCAAACCTGACTATACAAGGATCTTTAAGACCAATCAGCTAAAACTATCTGGAGCTTCTGGCACAGAATAGCAATTGGGCTAGCCCAAGGATTTTGTTGAGTTCTGCACAAAAATCAAGATGTGAGCCACAATGTACAGGACCACAACCAGAAGCAAAGTCTGTAAGCTCACAACAAGAAACAAGATCTGAAATCCCTTCTACTTCTCAACTTGCTTCCAGACTTCTGAGATTAGTGGCAATGGTCCTTTCTGTTACTTCAGATCTAGTTTTGAAAAATGAAGTAAAGGCACATTTCCGATTCTACAGCTAAACAAACACAAAGATTCTCTACACTGTATGGTGAAAAGCAACAAAATCTGCTGAGTCTCCTGGATGGCACATTTCCCAACCACCCTTCTGGTCACTAGTCAGACCTAGGATCCACAGAGCACTTAGGAGCCATCAGGCTCAAAATATCTGCCAGAGACTAGACTGCATTTGGCCTTATGAGGGTACACCCTGTGCAGCCCCATTGTGAGGGGCCAGAGAAGGATGAGGGTGACAAAGAAACCCAGAGTTTAACAATTCACTTTTCGGGCAAAACGTGCATAGGCTTCTCTACTCCAGGCTTGAGTCTAAACTCTGACCCAAATGCATGTCTTCATGTAAACAATGTGGGCAAGCCTGAATTTGTGAACTACATCTTCACAATGCAGAGTATTTTCTAACCAAAAAAAAAAAAAAGATGCAGCTGTCAAATTCTGAGGCAAATAAAGTAAAACCCATGTAAACAGTCTGTAAAAAACTTTAAATCTGGGAGACAAAAACCTACTATTAAAAGTGATAAGTTATGAGGGAAACATTTAAAATAAAGTGGAGGCAGAATGTACACTATAAATTTTTAAATTTTTTTGTGCCTTTGCAAGCCATTCTGACTCAGTCAAAGAAGTCACGTACATGCCCATGTAAACAGTACCTTTCAGTTTTTTCCCCAAGTGCAGTTATGGACTTAGATGCTTTATGCACTGTTTCTGCAAGGTGAATGCTTCTTTATGTTGAATCATGTTCTTGTTGGAATGCTGGCTTAATATACGAGTAGGAAAGGCATCTAGATGGCTTGGGCAGACCTCTTACTTCCAGATTAACACAACTATTCATGAAACTATCAAGTTAACTTTTTTGTGATATAAGAAAATTAATCCTGCATAATCTGCTGACAACATAAATAGTAATCTATAATTAGACAGTACTTACTTTTGTAACAGGAAGTAGAAACCCTGATCTGCAAACTTAACCCCTATTCAGGCCAGAATACCTTAAACCGGAAGCAAGAATATTTTTCTCAATACAAGCTTTGCCATACAGAAGTTTTTTAATGCCTCCAAATACAATCCAACAAGCACCAAGGTGTCTCAAGACACTTCATTAATACTTACTAAATCAAACAAGAAGTTCTCTTTAATTTTTAGAGATTTCATTGCAAAACAAGATATCAGAAGACATTATTTGGGACAGGGGTCTGTTCATTTTTGTTAGAGAGCAAAACTCCATCCCCATACCCATTTACCTCTCACTGGCATATCACACACAATTGTCTTTTTGTTTGGTGGGGTTTTTCTGTTCCAACAGTGCATTTGCACAACTAGAAGAGCAGTTTCTTGGGAAGCCAAAGTCAGGAGCACACCACTCTCCACTGCAGTACTATTATTCTGGCATTACTATTCACACACACACCAACAGAAGTATCCTAATAAGGGGCTTGATGAAAAACAAACAAAACTATGCTGCTAGAACTCCATGTGAAATGTTGACCCAAGAAAAATAAAGTGTGCCTCTTCAATATACTTCTGTCCACTTTGCACAGCAGATAGCAGGGGGCCTGCTGCAGGTGCTAAGGAGAGGAGTTTAAGCCAGCTTCCAAAGTTCATATTGATAAATACTAGGTGTATCACACCAGCCATCTGCACACACCTAATCACATCTGCAAGTTATACGGAGGCCTTGCAAGGAGCTGAAGGAGGTTTTACATACAGCTGAGCAAACCCTTCCCTTCTACATCCATGCTGGAATTTCAGATCCCTCTTAATAGTTTGGCTCTTAACTTTGCAAAGAACCACCTCCCTCATTTTCACCAGTTCTAATCTCAAAGTCTTTTTTCAATCTTGAGACCCACAAGAAACTATACTGCTCACTGGCACTATTTTCATCTTATTTCACCGCTTCCTTCTTTTATATATATCTATACATATTCACACGTTCTACCAAAATTCAATAGATACTTTCTTCCTGCTTAAACCTGCAAACCCACATTTACCCCAGACAGTGTGAGGACTAATATAAACAAATCTCACAGCTCACATTATGTCCCAATACTGATATCAAGGTTCCTTCTTTCTGCAAGGACTCAGCACCCATGTCAGCAATCAACATAAAAAAAAGCATCAGGATAAGTACATGTAATTCTTATTAACAATAAAGGAGAGAGTAAATGTAATAAGCTTCTTTTTAGTATTTAGAATGTACAAGCACCAAATCAACAATGGACTTCAGCACACATTTAACACCATTCCTATTCACCAAAACACATAAAACCAACCTTTGATTTTAAACATTGTCTTAAAAATATTTTGCTGAATAGGGACAAGTAGTTTAAATCACATGCGTGGGGGCACTGGTGAATTAATGCCTTAAGGCTGAAATCTTAAAGACTGTCAAAAGTTTTGGGGTTTTTTCCTTCACACCTCTAGATTAAACTCCTCTTTAGATAAAAACCATCTAACTGAAGTTTAACTTTTGCCAACAGAGTCCACTTTCAGATTATTTTGTTTTTCTTTTGCATAAGCCTGCGACTTTCACATAATCCATGAGCAAATAGCTCTATTCTGTAGATTAGAAATTATAAAAGACCATGTAATCAGCTGACAAAAGAACTGAAAACAACCCCAGAGGAAACACAGAGCTGCTCACAATGTGCTGCTCTGTCAGCCTCGCACTCTTTCAGCAGATACTCCTGACATTTCTTGTGTCATTACTGGACTTTTTGAATGGGACCATAGGATGTTTTCTGATGAATAATCAGAAAGGGAAGGAACATAGTATCACAGAAAACAGAGATGCATCATTGCCTGCTGACCAGATGCAAGCAATTAGTTCATTGCTTTCTCCTACCACTAACTATGAATCACAGCTAAACATTGTATTAAAGGCTGAATTGTTGCTCACTTTTTAACAAGGATGCTGAAGAAATTAAGCTATTGTAACCTCAAATAAACTGTACATGGTTTGGTGGTTATATTTAATTCATATGTATCTAAATGTATAGGTACTTATACAAAGTCACATCAACTCTTTTTGATCCAGAAAAGTCAGCTGAAAGTCTCAAAGAAAGTTATCCCACAGAGGCTACAGCTCTTCCCTTTTTCTTGTGGACAGAAATATCGCTACCAAAGTTCTTGGCAGTGGATTTCCCTGCTCCTGCTTCACTTTCCCAGCCACGCACATGTAAGCTGCAAATTACACACAAGGGAAGGGAAAGCCCATGTTGAGAGACTTTATTTGTAAGTCTGAGTAGTAATAACACTGCTAGTTCTTCAAGATATCACAAATAAGCATGAGGAACCCAGTCTAAGTGTTCCTGTTTTCAGCTGCTCTTTTTAAGCTTATGAGGAGCAGTTTCACATAAATTTGAAAAAGGCCTTTGGAAACAGCAGCCATAGAGGCTTCCAAGGAACAGGCAGTTCTGATAACAAGGAATGCCACAGCAGATAAAGTATGAAGCATGAATACGAACCATAGCACTTGCACAGGAGAGAAACCTCTCAGCTCACTTTGCCTGCAGGAAACATTTCAGCAGAGCTCAGAGCTCAGAGCCCCGCAGGAGTCTCACCAGGACAGATAGGTTCATACAAGAAGCTTCCTTCTGCTTGTGGGGCAGCTTCTTTTGCTTCATCTTTTTCCTGGGTTGATCTTGCCAAATCATGATGCATCCAGGGCAATATCTGGCTAGTCAATAAATACATTTGGATGTTATTAGGATCTTAGCACCACTGTGGCTTGGCAGGGTGTCATAGAACAAGTCCTGCAGGATCACAGCCAAGGAAATTCCCCCATCTTGATGATAAATAATATAGACATCAGGGATCACAGGGCCAAGATGTTCATATTCATTATGTAGGGTAAGGACATTTTTTGAGAACTTTGAAATGAGGGGGCTTTCCAAGATGATTCAGTATTGGGTATTTTGAAGAAGTAACATAAAAAGGTTGATAGAGGTAAGTGTGCTCTGTCGACATCAAACCTGTTAGTCCAGCAGACATAATCACCACTGGTGTTGGCAAAAGTAGAGTCCTGACTATGAGTGATCATTAAAAACTTCATAGCAACTTACAAAGGGAAGGACTGTCATTGAACTGCAGTTGCGCTATTCTCACAAGATTTCTCTGTGAGGGACATACAAGATGCTCACCTCGGAGATCAGCAAATACAGAAAAATTATTCAAAAGTTATTCAAAAGTACTTTCTTGGATACAAAACAAACCAAGCTTAATCTCTTTATAACTTTTTTGCACTAATTTTTGTTAAGATTTAGAGTCTTATTATTACTAGGGAACACATTTATAAGTGAATTTCTGTTTAAATACTAGAACATTCAATGAATGTATGAGTAGGATATTATAAAACTAATTCATGACATCTTGTGGAGTTACATAAGCTAGAAAGACTTTGCCATGTAACTTCTCAGCATCAGCAAACGATGGATTTTGGTCAGACCAGGAATAATTTTAGTATGGACACATGATCATTACAGAACATTAAAAAAACAAACCATACACTGTTTGACAAATTCAGTATTATCTCCGTACTAAGTCAATATATTTATTTTTTGTAAAAACATGCATATCCCATATGCATTCTTAATTACAGAATATAATTGCCCAGTTCGCAAAAGCATAGTTATATTAACAAGTCCATGGAAACAACTGATCATGCCTTAAGGAAAGAAAATGACAAAGAAAAACAGATAAAACAAAAGATGCAATATCAAAGAAGATTTAGACAATCCACAGATAAATCCAGTTTGGTCTCTGTGCTAGCAGTCTGGCCTGTTTATTCTCTATTCTAGTTGTTCAGTCTTTGCTGTTTAAGGGTTTTTTCAACATCTTTTGATATCTATTTAATCAGAAAATATTTTTGTTTTCCTATATGCTCAAGACCTAAAGAGATGTGCCCTCAAACGCCAAGATTTGTACAGTAAGGGGATCTGAAAATTGAGCTGATCCCATCACAAGCAAATCATTAGTTTTCTCACTGTGGCAGCAAAACTTCACTTAATCTGATGGCAAATAACATGCATTTTTCCTCCCTTAACACTCAGTCTGGCTGATGGATGTTCAGCACTTACCTTAATGCAGATTTTTGCTTTAGCTAACATTTGTAGAAACAGAATCAATTACAAGCTAGAGATTACTGGGCTGATGGGCTTTCATACTATTGCAGTTGGCCGTGCAATTGGGTTTCTTCGTGACAGACACCTCAGGACAGTCTCAGCTTGGCAAAATCCTCCTTACTTTTTCACTTATCTATCTTAACTCTTCATTCAGCACTTACATTTCCCACCCTTTGCCTCATTTTCCAAGTTATCTGAGTAGAGTACATGTACATGCATGGGTTTTGCTCTTTCCTAATGAAGAAATGCCTGTGTCTGGGTGCCTTCAGCACAGCAGGCCATCATCTGCTGCAACAACCATTGAGACAATTACAATATAATCTTCATGACTAGTGAATGTTCAAACGTGGAAGCCCTGCACGAGGGAAGACTTCAAATGTGGAAGCAGCACAGAAGGCTGTTGGTCAACACAAAACAAAGCCTAGCAACAATCAAGAACATACGAGTAATCTTTACAATTAATGCTTTTAATCAGTATGATCCAGAGCAAAAGAACAATGTTGCAGTAAAATACTTCTAAAGGCACAAATGGTTTCTGCTTCAATAGGTTGACATTATTCCCCTTACAGCACTCAATCTCTACTATGCAGTATGTATTTACTAGCAACTATCATAGCCCTGTTTATGCTTGTTCCTTTCTTAGAAAAACAGTTGTACAGTTTGGAGCCTTTCTTATCTTCATTAGAAACACTGGAACTTAATATCAAACCCATAACTCCTGTTCCCTAGCAGAGGTGGGGAAGATCCAGCACTACGCAGAATCAAGCCCAGCAATAAAAGGTAATATGAATTTAACTGGTTCCAAAAGGTCTCCTCCATAGACTAAATTAGTATCTTCAGGGGAGAAATCCTATTAAAATTTAAGCAGGTAGATGGCATATGAAAGTAGGAGTGTTTTTTTTTTTCAATTAGCTAACTGTCTCTAGCCTGGAGCTAGAGTCTCAAATGTTTTTACAACACAGCAATACTCCAGTTCACATCTGTCAGCTGGAATATTTACAGCTTTGTAATTATTAAAATTACCTGAACTCCAGAGCTGTAAGCTGGATGGCTTGAATGGTGCAGTCTGGTGTAAGGCATAGAAATAAGACTTGCATCCAGCCAGGGTCTAAGTTAGATTTGGAAAACTAAAGAGCTACATAAGTCAGGTTTCCCATGATTTGTGTCATCTATAGCCATTGCTGGAGCTGAGTCACAGTTTTTTCCCCCCATCACCACCTAGTTTCATTACTATTATAAATTGGCTTACTTTACAGATTTTTTTTTTCACCATCTCCAATCAGCAGACTTCCAGAGTCTCCCTGCCCTACTTGTAGTCTGCCATCACAAATCTTGTAGAAACTTCTAGCTCTTTACCATTTGGTGAGCTTTGGTGAAGTCAGCCAAAGCTCATCAAATGGTAAAGAGCTAGAACTTGTGGAAAGCAAAGACAGACAGACAGACACAACCCTCACCTGAGCCTTAACTGCATAGTGTTGTGCTAGAATATCAACCTATGCGTCAAAGCAGCATTGATGAAGCTAATCCAGCATCAACAGAAATTAATTCCCTCCATCTAAACCTAAAAGTAGTGGGATGTATCATGCCCAGGAGGGGAGAACAGATAAGATTCCAGAGGTTTAGACAGGTGAATTTTTAAGATATGATGATGCCAAGGTCTCACCGACTACACTGGGGTGAGCTTTTCTGAAGACTTGCATAAAAACAGAATAGTAGGGATGGAAAATTTTGGACAATCCCCACCATCCTCCCAAGAGAGAATTATCTAACTCACTGTCAAATTCTGTTTTAATACCATCAGTAGCTCCTTTTGGAGTAGGTCTCCTACTGAAATGATGTGTGGCAGCAGAGTTGAGAGAAAAAAAATACAACTGTTTTCCATCAGTTCCTTTCATGGCAGACTTTCCCAGTGCATCAAAAGTTCTTTGATATGCACCTGCTGGCAGGTCTGGGGTTACAATGAGTCACAGTAGTGGGAAGGACTTGCACACAGGGGCCATGCCATGATGGGAGAAGCCATTCTTCATGCAGGGGATTCTCTAGGTGATATCTGCATTGAAAAGTGTTTACACTTTGTGCGTCCCTCCCTAGGAACAACAGAGATATGGGTTTGGGTTTTTTAAGACACACTTGGGTAAGTGCAAACACATCTCTTTTGTAATCAGCCTAGGTTGACCCTGTTTAGACTGAGGTCAACAACCAGTGGCATCTGACCTGCTGAAGTTAATGCAGCAGAACAATAGGAGAGGGTTGGCAAGGCTTTATCCTATTACCTTTTTGATACCAAATTAATTGTTTTTCTCCCTCTCAATGATTCTCTGACCTTTCAGCTATATGTGTTGCTGGCACAAAGCGATGGATTAAATTCAAGAAAGTACATTTTTTGACATTGTCTCACAGATTTAAAAGTTATTTAGGTCTTCCTTTCAGTACTAGGAGGTTTAATAATGTGCTTATGACTGCAAACCCATTTGATAGTTGAAGATGACTTCAATTAGCTCGAGAGTACCAGAGACAAGAAAACCAAAGGAAAGATCACTACACTTCTTTCAAAAAAATCCCAACAAGTAATGTAAAGAAAGACATGCCCTATAGACCACAAGTAGGCAAGTCTAGATGTCTGGTATGACCATAATTGATAGTGGTTTATTAACTGGCAAACTCAAAAAACATTACTTGAATAAATTAGCCAGATCAGTATTTTTCAAATGGAGAAGTTACCCGCAATATATCACTGGATGAGGACAGTTTGCATGGAACAGTTATCAATCCTATCACAGCTTTAATTTGATTAATTTTTTATTTCCTTCTTGTTAGACCATTTCACCAGACAGAATAAACTGAGATAACAAGGGGGAGACTAACCCCATATTAAAACAAGTGAAAGAAATCAGTTCAGGTTTCAGTCCTTCCCTCATCACACATCAGTTCAAGAAGGGAATGATGGAAACCTGAATTATGAATCTCAAGCTCAAAACATTAAGATTTTCCTACAGGTGATGGTAAAACATCAAGGCACTAGGCCCAGGTGTATGTTCTTTTCTTGGTTCAGCTTCCTGTAGGCAGAGCAGCCTTCTCTGCTTCACACGGCTGGCAGTACACAACAGTGAAATGCAAGTGTCATGTTCTGTCAGGTCATAACACCCACAAAAGTATAGAGTTTTCTTTCAAGGCTATATTTTTCCCCTCTGTTAGCTGCCAAGGGCCAAATCATCAGCCAGCTACAATCCCAATCAGTTTTTTTAGCTTCATCTGAACCAAACAAATGGATGTGAATCTTGGGCTACCTCAGTAATGGGCTTTATGTGTTCGGGAAAATAACCTAACCTGATTCCTACCCTCCTTTGTCCTCCCTCCTTAAAAACAGAAAGAATTGGGAAGTTGAGTTCCCATTAAGAAATGGGAATTTAGTTCCCAGCTCCCTTGATTCTTTGATCCGTCCAGCCACGACCTAGCTGAAGTAGCACTATAATGTTAACTATATGCTTGCCTATTTGCAAGATCACAGCAAAAACTTATTTATTGAAGATATTTTTCAAATAAACATGCAAGACATTCCTTTAATTAGTGGAGCATGCAACCTGATAGGTACTCTCTCAATATAAAACTGGGTATGTCACCAGGACCCGGGAAAATTATGTATTTAGTCACTCATATCTCTGAAAGAGTGGCTTAATTAATATCTAAAAAAATGCAGTTATTCTGGTTTAAGCAATATTGAATCACAAGAAGAGAACAGGATCAATAGTGTTACAACAGCAGTACCACTGCGTAACTTCACATCTTCAAATTCAGTTTAAATATTCTCTTTATTTTATATGCCAAACTTCAAATATGAATGATTAAGCATACACATTAGTAAGATGAAGAGCAAAGGATTTCCCATGACAGTTCTGCCCAGAAGTGACAAAAAAATCTACCTTAGGGAGAAATTCAGAGAGAGGTAATAAAAAGCTAATCTTGTTATTGTGATTCATGGTTTATGAAAAAAAAAATCACAGTCTAAGCTTTCTTCAGTTTTTCCAAACATCCTTACCTGCATTTAAATACTTCACTATGATATGTTTCCAGAGTAACATTATATTTGATATAAGCTAAAGCAGAATTTCACAGGAATATAATCAGAAAGTTAAGAATCAGACTAATTTCACCTTCAGAACTGATAATGGCAAGCAGAGTTTCACAAAGATAAGCATATAAGCACGATCATCTTCACATTCAGATACCTTTCTAGCTATTCAGTAACTTTGTGGACATGCTTAAGACTTCCACTAACTTTAGTGCAAGAGACATCCTATGACATTATCCTGAAGTGTTATAACTGTGAATCATTTGAGCTGCGTGGAAAACAGATAAAACCAAATCTAGAACTTCTAGAACAAAAAAATATACAAAACCACATATCGTGATCTTCCCAGGGAAAAGTTATTAGAGTACCTAGATCAATAACAGGCAAGTCAGAATACCCATTTCAGCTGCATTATTCATTTTGGAAAGTGATAACGCTAGCTTAAGCTTAAAAAAAAAAAAAGTATTGTTGTCAGAAGCTTCTAAAAAAGGGGCCGTTTCCATTACTTATGTAATGCAATTGCTTTTACTGTTGAATTAGAATGTCAAGCCTTTGTTTCATATTTTTAATAGAGAAGTAACGTGCAGAGGAAAAGAAACAAACAGAACAAAATAATTCCTCCTAGAGTTTTAATACAGGCAGTATGATTAAGTCAAAATAAATCAAAAAATAATTACAAGCCAAGAAGATGCCAAAAGTTGTAGGAGTTATGATAGAAGAGATGACACCACTATCCCTTCTCATTAATATTTGGGAGCATCCATCACAAAAATCTTTGAGGTCAGTGCAATTTCATTTCTGGTGTAAAAATATGTGTTTTAAAAGCCTGATGTATTCTAACCAGTTCCTCATGAGCTCTCATTTTGGTTCTAGACATGGCACAAGCGGTTGACACATGACTAACAACCCATGCAAGTCTTTACTTATGTAGACTAAGGAATTAATACAGGTGGAAGGACTAATTTTATTTTCCATAACAATGAGGTAAACAAGAGCAAAGTGGATGTGGGAAGTGATTTTCAGAAACTTTAGAGGAGATCACTGCAGCTTGCTTTTACTAAGACCTGGTATGAATTGGGAGGGGTGATGGTTGCTGTTGAAGCGGAGTATTTCTGAAATAAAAAAGTAAAGGCCGTACTCAAATGAAGAGTAATTACATATGTGATGCACAGATTGAAAATACCTATCTTGCAACTTAGAAAACATTCTGTATGAATTCTATATTTATTTCTTATTTTTAAAAAGCAAAGAGAACAGGAAAGTTGCTCATAAAATTACAGTAAAAACACTGCCATCACTATAGCCACTGTCCTGAGTATGTGATTTCTTGGACCTTCAAGCAACTTAATAAATTTAACAGCTATTGGCTAAAAATATCAGCAGCTTAAGGAGACAGCTGTGTACTGTAAGATATATTTCTCCTCAGGGTCTAGCACCACACCCAGTAGATTTCTATATAATTTCTGTTTCAGACTGCAGAAGAGCAAGACTTCACATTACCATTGCCGTCAACTGATCAGCCACAAATCAGGCCAGCGAGGCAGTAGAAGCAACTACAAATTCATGCAGAAAAGACCATAACAATCACTCTTCTTTCTATGGCAAACTGATGCAGATTTTTGACAGCCATCAAAGCCACCACTGCTAGTATTACTCTTTCAATAAGAACAGTAACGTTAAGGGGGAACAAACACAGTTCTAGAGAAAAGGAAAACTCGTGCTAATTATACCTCCTCCTTGAGGGTGGTACTGCATGAGTGTGGGGCAGAGGAGCTCCCACATCACATCTTGTTGGAGAATGCTTTGGGAGATTGGTCTGGGTGCACCTGACTGGAAGGTGCACACAAGCATCTGTCTGAGCATTTCCTTCAGCAACATGGAGTAAGCTTCACAAAGAGGTTATTGTTCTGGTACAAAACAAGTAGCAAACCAAAGGAAAATTTTGCCAATATCACCAAGAGCAGTTATTCCCTTATTGGGTGCACTTCTATCAGATCAGCATCAGTAATTATCGCTAAAGCAAAATCAGACCCTCAAAGTCCTGTCAGGCTGTTCTTGACTGCTGCGTGGCACAGGACAAAGTACTCTGTCCCACTACATCTCAGAGTTTCCATGCATAGAGAAGGAAAAACAGCATCACCTTCATTTCCAGAGGATCTGCTGAACACCTCCAAAATGCAGAGAGAAGTTTCATTACCCAAACTAAATCCAAGTTCAGTGAAATGTTTGCCTTTTCAAACAGCCGTATCTGGTCTTTTACATTTTTCCATCACTTCATCAATGCAATGAAATCTTCTATGGGAGATTTTGGTTAAATATGCAGTTTCGTCACCATCATTCACATATTCTCATGCTGCCATCAACTCGAGAACACCAGAGTCAGCGGAGAGGCTGCACAGATGGGCACCCCCATGCACCACCCCAGACCTCATCCTTGGTCTCACCCAGTCCCTCTTCCTGGCAACTCACCCAGCACCATTTTAAGATCACAGCTCAGGGCTTTCAGCAGCGCAGCTCCTCACACACTTCAAATTAACTCAGTACATCAGTGCTACTTTGCCTCACTTGCCCTCAAGTTTCAATTAAATTTAGAAGTTACATTAAAGGTACAACCTGAATGTATGTGGATCAAAATGACCTTGTTACACTTTCCCTTACCTTTCCAAGTAGGACTCTTGTACTCCAGCTCAGGGTTTAAAACCTAGAAACACGAATTTGCTCTAAGCTTCTGTGGCAAACTATAAGCCTCAAGCTGTTTGAAGTCTTTAAATGTTCATCTAAAGCTAAAGTGTGCTCTGCAGAGAGAGATCTGGGAGCCTAGGTCCAGTAGCTTTCAGCGAGACATTTAAAACCTTCTTGTGAGTTAGATGTTTTTTCTAATTCATTTCCAGAACTCTTAGGACAGTAATAACTACATCGTGTTATAGCCTGTGAGTCATTATTAAAGTCATTACTGAAATTAATAAGGATAATTTCCATACAGATGAACAGCCAAAAGCTGTTGGTACACAGCACTTATGCTGACTCCTTTTCTTTAGTTTCTTTCTTGTTTCTAGAAACGAAAGACAGCAATAACGCATTTGATATGATCCTGAACTTAAAAAAAATAAAAAGGATGAGTAGGCCAGAAGGTGATTAGATTAAATTAATGACAGATTTTAAGCATCCACAAACACAACTCTAAAACAGAGGTGGCATGAATTTTGTACTCATGAAAATCACAGCTGGGACCTATTGACTTAGATTAAGTATGGTCTTCACTGTAAGAAAGGTTTCCTATTTGTAGCCTTAGCTGATGTACTGAACAGTGAGGCCCAACATTTAACACCATAAGAACAAAATTCTACTGCTTGTGCTCAAGATGTTACCACCCGTAATTAGAGGTTGTAAGAGGACTATGCCCCACACTGGTGAATTGCAGTAATCCTAAATTCATTTTATATATGAGCAATCACAGTACTACGACAGATACTGCTTGAGTGGCTCCAGCTGTGATAATGTCAGAGGTTATGTCCCCTGCCAGATGACGTTTCACTTTTGTTGGGAGCTGCCACCACTTGAGAACTAAGGGTAGCCCCAAATACTGCAGTTCAAATGCCCCATATTTGGTAAAAGCAGGTTTACAAGAAGAAATACAGACAAGAGTTTTCAGAGCGCTCATCCATAAAAGCAGTAGGCTGAAGAAAGCAGCCAAGACTGCAAATGTTGGTCCATGGGGTCAGTAGCATTATTTAGATATTGAGAACCTGAGGCCACTCATCAATGTCTTTTGCCTCAGGACATCTCTGCCTTTGTATAAAGTTAAAAATTAAAAGCCAGTAGACAGGGTTTGCTAAAAACAGAGTTGTGAGGCACAACACTCCTTCTGTGTAAATGGCTCTGCCAGGCACCCTCTGTTCCTGTATTTCACCTGAAACAGCTGAAATGCTCAGACTCCAGGATAGCTGCACTGAACTGAAAGAGCTGAAACCAACACTGGAGATATGGCAAATTTCCTCAGCTAATAACTAGTAACACAGGATGTGTGGTGTTTCCATGCCCACAGAGGATGTGCTGGGCACAGGTGATCCAGTTGGTGGTCAAGGCTAAAAGTTTCTCCAGATAGCCACAGACATGCTGTGCATTTCTAAGACTTACACAAAAAAAAAAAAAAAAGTGTTGCTTGCTTTTTTTTACCCCAACAGCATCAAATGTTAATATAAACTTTTGATTAAAAATTCAGGACTTACTGGGACACATTAAATGCACCTTACCCAGGACTTCTGGCTGTATTTTTATTCCTACAATACCACCAGTGTAATATGTTTAAACTTGTAGAGCGTGGCATAATAAAGCAGCTTGGACCTGAAAGGTCTGCCAAGCTTAACATCAAATCTTCCAAAGAGTGACATTAGATAAAGCACCAGATACACTGCATATTCTTGATTGAAATAAAACACCGAACATTTCTCCTTGGCTGGCAACAGGTGAATTCACAGGAAGGGTGCCCTTATTCATAGAAGTTTCTTTAATAGCAGATTCATGGGTTTCCATGCCTCCCAAGAAAACTTGGTCTTGTAATATGTTTAAAATGTTATCAGCTTAGAAAAGAATAACACTTTTTTAAACTGATGGGAAAGGAGCCCATTGGCTCTAGAATTACCATCCCTAAGTCGGGCGCTCAGAGCTGTTTGGGACCTTTGTTCAGGGTAAATCAGCCGTCAAAAATCAGCCCTCCAGCTCACTGTGTGTGCTGCGGAGGTATGACCAGGATGGTTTCCTGCAGCCTGGTTTGGGCACTAATTACCTGTTCAAACACCTTGTGGAACCTGTCAGAGGAGGGAGAACTCTCCTCCCAGCTGCTCCCCTCTCTTCTCCCCTTTGTCCCCTTTCCTCCCTTTCCACACACAGAGGATGATTTCATGTACATAGCAGATAACGTACAAAAAGTGATTTACAGACCTTGAAGCTGAAGGTGGGGGAACTACCACCAAATCCGAGTCCATATAAGCACCTCTCTCAAATCGCAAAAGTCTACGAGGTGTTTTCACTGAGGACACATATTCACCACAAGTGCTAAAATCTAGCAGTCCTGAGCTTCACCTGCCTGGGCAGGATGGGGAAGATGAGCGTAGCTCCACAGCACTGCAGAGACTCTGAAAGGGGAATTTATTTCCCAAAGAAACATACCAGAAATGAATGTGAGGTTCCAAAGGCCTTTGTTCCTCTTTCTTACACCCTAAAAAAATAATATGAAGATCATTTGATTAAAAGAAGAAATGAAAAAAGTTTTCTGATAGCCTTAGGGAGTTTTTAGTGGCAGTGCAGGAAAGGTCGGGGTTGTGTGAATGCCTCTGCCTTCGCATCAGCCATCACCCAGATGCTCCTCACCCAGACTTCAAATAAGCCATCCAAAGGGCTCTTTTCCTGGGAAAAAGGTTTATTTTTTTCATCCAAAGAGCAGCCAGGGCGGTGGGTGGGGATTGTGGCAGCATCCCCTCCGTGGCAGGGCTGTGTCTGCTGGGAGCGGAGGTGAGTTCTGTCTGTATGTGGCACTGTGGTATAAGTGACCACTGTTGTGAAGCAAGGAGGGGGAAAGAAAAAAAAAAAAAAAAAGGGGAAGGTTAAAAAAAAAAAGCTTAAAATTTTGCAAGAGAAAACAATCCTCCTGCGGACAGCGGTAAATAAAATAACAGCAGTGGGGTGATTTGCAACCATGTAACGGGCTTTTGTCTGGGCCTATTTCTCTCTGCCTTGAGGGTTTCTGTGTTCCCTCTCTGCAGGATCCCAATGTTTCGCCCTCCGGCTACAAAGGCTGAGGGCTGCAGCCCCTCCCCCGGCTGCTCACCCCCAATCTGCCCATGCTGCGCCTCCCCTCCAGCAGCCTGAAGGGCTCCGGGGGGTGCAGGGCACTGCAATTTAGGATTTCTGTAATACTGGTTGAATTTTCAAGAGTGTTGGTCTAGGACTTGCCAAGCTTAGAAACAGCTTTTACTCATCTTTTTAACTCTTTTTTTTCTCCCCCCCTGAGTTTACAATAAGCCTGTTGGGCATTTTGTTCCCTGTAGGAAAGTTAGTGGTATTTATAAGTCTAATTAGAGGCATTCATAAGAGTGATTAGTGTGAAGCATCAGCTGCTGACGGCTTTCTCCGTGTGGCTGCGTGTGTGTGTTTGTGTGTGTGTGTGTGTGTTCACACATGGATGCAACACTACAGTTTACAATTTGTTCCTGTGCCTGAAAGCTGTGAAATGCCCTTAATTCTTCCAGTGCTGATGGCAGCAGCGGGCAGTCCATGCAGGGGCTCAGCACCGTTCAGGATGGCAGCCCTGGGCATTGGCTGCGGTTTTGCACTGGTTTTTGCCTCAGTCTTCATGCACTTATGTAGGAACAAGTGGCTAAACAAACAAACAAAAACAAAGCCAAAAATAAATGGGGGGGTGGGGGGGGGGAGGAGAAGGGGATGAATGTATGTGCTGAAAGCTGCTTTTTGACTCCTGAAGACAGAGATTACCACAGCCCCCATTCCTGCCTACTTATAGGCTGCCTTGCAGCCCCTTTCCACAGGTGCAAAGTTGTATTTCTCTCTCTTCTTTTGCTGCTGTGCATTAATCTGCATCCTCACCCTCCATGGACTTGGTTTTGTAACACAGCTCTTCTTTCCAGGAGAGACTCCCACCAGATCCGCTTTGGAGAGCAAAACCACCTCAAAGTGAACTCAGACAACGATGTGAATTGTGGGGCTGGGTGAGTGGCCGTCCCAGAGCAAGGGAAGCTCAGGACCAGCCGTACTGCAGCCAAAGCATTGAACATCACCCAGTCCTTTTGTGGAGCTGTGCTCAGCCCTGAAGTTACTGATTCATACTCCTGCTGGTGGTGCAACATCTGCTCTGTGTGCTTGGCTTCTTCTCTGAGATCCTCTTTGCCCACACGGCACAGCAGGGAGACAGCTGGCAGTGGAGAGGGTGGCAGGTGCTTCCAAACCAGCCTGGAGTCCCGCTGCTGGGTAGGACCCGCTGTGAGCATGGGCAGCCCCACAGGTTGCTCTGGATCCAGTGGGTGCCCAGCCAAGCACCTCAGCCCCCTGCAATGTGCAACCCAGGAGCCACAGCCCAACCACCAGCCTCGGCACTGGGCTCCAGTGTTGGTACAAGCAAAACGGCGTCCCAGAAGATGTTGAGCCATGTGTAAATGCTCACAAGCACGGGACCTCAGCACTGTCCATCTCTCAGGCCTGCTGTGACAAGTGCTTGTGCCCTCTGTCTCCTTCAGACCAGTGACAAATCTGCAGGTGCCAGCTGCCAGCTGGAAGCACTGGAGCAGACCTTGCTGACTGCAGAAACCCCCTCAAGTCCTCGTTGCTTAAAACTCCTGGGGCAACTCCTGCAAGTTCAGGTCCTCCTTGACCAGGGATTTATTTTTTCTAGTCATTGTATAAACAGAATCAAAAGGTCAGTGCTGCCCCCACACGCTTACAAATGCTTTTGGCTGGAATGCCTTGAGAAAGATAGGGAGATATGTGGAGAATATTTTAATAATATGTCTGTTTTGCCTTACCATGGTCTGCTCCCTGTCACAAAACAAACAAACAAACAAAAGAAAACTTCCTTGATCTCTGCTTAGATAAACTTAAGAGAAAAGTATTCACAGATTGGCCAACATTGATTTTACAGCTGTGTTTAAAGCAGTTTCTGCAAAACGAATTTGTAGTACAGTTACACTTGCACATTAGGGATGGTTTTGCTCGTTTTGTTTTTTTTTCAGGGAGACATTGTTAAATGGATGGTCCCCAAAATAGTCTACAAAACAATTATCTTTTCACAAAGCTCATCTGTGTCCAGCCCATGTAGCCTATATAACTCACATGGTGATTTTTCTGAGGGCAAACTAAAAGGTGAAACAAAAAGCAGAGTACCAAGTGACCATGTGAAGTGATGTGCAGAAAACCAAGATATTTTTTTCTCTCTAGTCTTTTCAGCAATAGGGAGGTTAAAGTATCCCTAGTGAGAGGGTGAGACTCAGGCTGAAGAATGATGTTGCGTATGTCCCTTTAAAAACTTTGAATAGAAACTAGTTTAAATTTTAATCTAAAAAGAAAAAGTGATCTGGTTTCAATCTAGAACTAAAAGGTTTTGTGTAGCATCTCCACCAGGAAAAACACAGTTTCTTTCAAATCTAAATGTTGCTTTTGATAATTTTCAGTGGCAAAAATGTTAAAACACTGCTTTATTTTCTTACCACAGACTATTCATTTCACTCCAGAATTACACCAGTGGGAGCAGACCCTGGAGCAGACCCTGCAGCAGACATGACTGAAATGCCCCATATTTCTGAATCAGTTTGGCGCTGTGCACAAAAAACAGGCACCATAGCAAATAAAGCTGTTTCAAGAAAGCAATATTTGCCCAAGACCATCTCACACATGCAGGCAGGACAGTTCAGGTGGGACTTGGGCTATTGTAAGTCCCTACCACCTGCTGGATCTCAGCGACAAGGAGGGGTTTCACCAGTTTCAATCTGCCCAACAGCCCTGGGGGTGCCCCTGTGGTCCCCATGGTTCTTTGGCAAGTGGCAAAGCTGAGCTGGCAGAAAGTCATTCCCTTCTTCTCTTGGACTGAGGGAGGGATGGGAAGTTGGAGCAAGCGATAATGGAGAGATGGAAAGGCATCCTGAGGCATGAGGGGGTGGTGAGGCGCAGGCAGGAGCATTGGAACTGCAGAATGCCCCCCATTCCATAGAACTGGGCTTCCGTGAAAGCTCAGCCTAGGAAAAGGGGCAATACAAAGCTTTACCTTGGACTCCAACACTGCTTGTGTTATTTTCCAGGCCTGAATTTTCTCTGTGTACAAAATCCCGTTACCAGGTCACACTACAGCAGTTTATCAAGTACCAGCTGGGTATCCTCTTTGCAGACAAAACTAAGTCTTATTTTTCAGGAGGACTTTTTAAATTGTTTTTTTTTCCATGCAAGAGAGTTCAGCTTTGAAATGAAGCTTGCAAAACTTTCTTTGTTCATTTCCCTGTATGTATTTTTTTGCAGCCCATAAAGAAAATTTCACCACAATAAACTTCATTCAGTCTTCATTTTAGTCTTTGCTGGAGATTCATTTGAATGCATCCACTAAACAAACTACTCTTCTTGACCAGGATTCTTTCAGCTTTAGATGTCCCAAATATACAGTCTACCAACAGGAACACAGGTATCTCAGGGTTTTAGCAGAAAAAATATGAAATCCAAATCATTGAATTCAGAGGACAATGAGACCAGCATCAGGGCTGTAGAACATACTGACTTGCAGGAGCAATAAAACTTTTGATTCTGTTTTTCTTAGTTAGCCTGCTAACATAGGAGTACATACCAAAATGATAATACGAAAACACACGAAAACTGATAAAAAATATTTTAATGTTATCTGATCAGAAATCCCATTTTTCAATTATAACAGATGGCACCAATACTTTGTAAATGTCTTCCCTCAGACTCTTTGAAATGCCAATGCAGATTTGAAATAACACTTTCACAAAGAAAACTATATAGAAAAACAACAAATAGTTACAATGCATTTGAGAAAGGTCCTGAAATTAATTCATAAAGGACGTGACTTTATGAAAAAAAATCTGTAAGAACACAATTATTGGTTTATTTAATAATCCTCAAATTTTCCTATCAGGAAAGCCAGATGGGCACTCTCTGTACTGTCTCTCATTATTTTCAATATTAGTTTGTTTGCCATTAGCTAACAAGTGTGAAGTTACTTTCACTTTGTTATAAACAGCCAGTGGGAGCTCTGAAAAAGGTGTATTAAACACTAGAACAAAAATAAGCAAGAAGATATAAAATGGAGCCTGATCCTGCTAACTCCTGCTCCTCTGAGCAACCCCCTTTCTTTTTTACTTAGGGTACCGTGTAGGAGCTTCAGGATTAAGTCAGATCTTGGAACCATAATTCCATTTATTTGGAGATGCAAACATGTCTTTTGCTGAACATAAATGCTTTCATTTGAAAGGAGATTGTCAAGTCTGAAACTGTATTAAAGTGTATTCAGAAGAAACTTTGTGCAGCGTTTCACACAGAGCAGTGCTGTGCAGAGCTGTAGGGTTGGGGTAGAATCCCACAACCCACAGCTGCCCCACAGCTGCCCTCCCCAGCCCCAGTCACCACATGTCCAGCAGCTGGATGACCAAACACCCACTGTGCTTATGCTCCCAGATGCACAGGACACTTGGATGCAACACTGCCAGAGACCCATCGGCTGTTCAAGCACCCACAGTAACTTCAGGGGCATTGATGCCTCCCACCACCATGCAGCACCCCAAGAGCCCGGTTGGCCCCAACACAGCCCCTTCAACACCAAAGCCACTTCTCCAAGTCAGCAGTGGGAAAAGAGCTCCTGGAATTTCAATATTGAATCCCCATCATGAGACCGATGGGGCGCTGACAGGGCTGCAATGCGTTACGCTTGCTTGGAATGGGAAAGAGCGGCTCATGAAATAAGCAGCAGGCACCACACAAAGTCTGCCATACACCTAAAGTTTGTGTTAAGTCATCCATCACTGAAAACCTTCACCCGAAAATAAGCGTGCCAGCAACAGTACATGCATAGATACATATAAGTGCACACAGATACACAGAATTTGCTGTTTAATTTTATACAGGCTTTTTTCCTCTTAAATTACCTTCTGTAGACAGACAAGACAGCACAGAATGTCATTTACTGTTCACAATATTTTTTACACAGTATTATACAAGTTACCAACTCAAAAATCATAGTAACCTGTAACCTTTTTTTTACCTGTTACTAGTAAAGAGCTAATTCTGAACAAAGTTTTTTTTGCTTAGAAGCCTCCTGTCTGTGATTTGTTACATTTTTTAAATTGTATTAGAAACTGAATTTCTGTGCAAGAAAGTGTGTTGGACATGATGGTCTGGTGGGTCTCTTCCAACCTGGTTATTCTATGATTCTATATATAGTTTTCTGCAAAGGATTAAAAATATTCTGCTCTAGTTAGCATCTTTGTCTTTATGTTTCATCCAGTTCAGGAGTACTGCAAAATAAGTCATCATTTATCACAAATAACATGTTTTCTAAAAGGAGAGTTTTTATAATAGTTTGGATTCAGCTAATGGATTAATAGCATTGATTCATGCATCCTTTTTTAAAGAAAACCATACTAAGTCATTAAATAATCCAAAATAAGACAATTTTTACTCCCAAATTGTTAGATTTCTTTTCCTAAAAGAGCATGAAGATATATTTTGTCTCAGTTCAACGTGAACCAATTTATTTCTCCCAATTTTAGTTGGTTTGATATGAAAACCTCAAGACTTACTCAGCTTTTTTCAATGTCTCAGGTGTAAGAAGAGTTTATTCATGTTTACCCCTGTCAAACAACAGCTAGAATATAGTCCTTCTAGCAGAACTTGATGAAAATATAAAAGCAGTAACTGATTCCCAGGAAATGAATAAAATGTTCTTTTCTAATTATTCAAGGGGTTTTTTTGAGGAGGCATATTATTTGTTGCTTTTAGCTTTTCCCACTGCCTAGCTTGTCTAATTGCTCCTTGCGTGAGTGCTCCAGCCCAGGGGTCATTTTGCAGCTCTAATTGCAAAGGAAAGGATTACATGGCTTTGCTTGTGCTGGAGATGAGGCTCAAACCCTCAGAAAAAATTCTTCACCTGATTTCATACCCACCCAGGACATTCACTCAACTTGGTCTCATCTACGACTTCAAACCTTCTGCTGACAACGTAAACACAGACAGGTAACTGTTGGGTGCTACCAACTATCAGGGCAGCAGGTCTGTCTGATCAGTCTGGGATTTTTCCAGTCGATGGTTCTACTTATACAGTGAAAACAAGCAGCAACTATCAGAGATATTACCTCTGCAATTTTCTTCAAAAAGTCATGAGAGATTCACATAAAATCCTCCTCATTGCAAATATAGCTGGAAATTCAGGAAACAGCATAGTGAAATTGGGCTCCATGCTGGAAATGGACATTGACCTGAGAATTTCAGTTCTAAAGGGATCTACTTATGTACCTACCTGGCTATCTAAGTCTGGGGAAGGAAAATCAAAACAACAAATCACTTTGACCTTGTCAAAAACACCAAAATGCCACAACTGGCAATCACAGTAGCAGGTTACCTAAACTTCACTTAAAAATTCCAAAGATGAGAAAATCATTTTGTACCCAGATTTAGTTAACATCATTTTGTGGATGTACACAAGCACTCTTTGGGATGTTTTTATATCTGCCTACTGGGTAACTTTACCAAACATCAGTCTGGGAGAAGCACCTCTCATTTCAGACCTCAAAACCCTGGCAACTCCACAACATGGCTCCTTACAGAGAGAAGAAAGAAAAATACATCTCCTGCAGAAAAGTGGAAAACCTTAAATCTACAATTTTGCCTTGTCTATGTAAAGAATACTCACAGTTTGGCCCAAGCCTGAATTTGCCATTAAAGTAGCCCTTGTCTATGCAAATGTTAGGAGATAGTCCAAGCACCGTCACAGCCTGGCACATCCCTCTAAAAAAGCAGTCACTGTCATCTCCTGCAAGGAAACAGCATCTGTCTGAAAATAATCCATTTTCCTGTGACAGTACAAATGTTAGCACAAAGGTCTAGCCTATAAGAGCAGTTCTGCAACACATAATGATTTCAGTTCCTAGTCTGAAATATTCTACAGGCAGCTGTAGTTTCCAAGGCTGAGATCCTAAAGTACCGACATGTTCATATCTATGCAAGTATTAGGATCTGCTGACATTTCAACACATGCAACATCTTAGATTTTACTTAGCAAATTCTAGTTGAATTCACATGCCTATAAGCAGTTTCAATGGGAAAATATTAAAGTCACACAAATATTTACAGGATGTTTTTGAAAAACAATAGAAATTAAGACAATAATTTTTCATCTAACATTGTTTTGAGATTTGTTTGAGGGATTTTGCCTCTTGGGAGAAACAAGTTTCCAAATTTTGCACCAGGCTGTAAATCAATAACAACATTGGAAATACTCTGTTTCTCGTGCATGGGTTTGCTCTGAGTCTCGTGCTTGCTCTGCAGCCCATGTGATGCTTTGTTTACTCACTGCACAAGCAGATACGTGCAACAGCCATTCCCCAGCAGAACAACTTGTCTCTGAGTCCACCACTTTCTTACGTTGGAGACTGCAAATACTGGGCAGCCAATGTGTTCCCCTCCTCCCCGTTCAACCACTCTCTGTATTTTGGGTTCAACATGAAACTAGCCCAGATTCGGGGACCTCTAGCGAGCGAGACTAGGGTAACACAGGGAGAGACACTGAGGGCACGAGTCTATTATCGGAAAGAATTTGAGTGCTCCCAGCAGTCCAGCAGCAAATTAGAAAGTTTTGGCTCCCAAGAATGAGTTGTGTTGTTTGTTCCTGCATACTGCAGCTGCTCGTCCCTCTCTCTCCCCACCCCCCTCCTTTGGGTGGTTTATTACACACAAGCTACTAATGAATGGGAGCCGCTGTTTTACAGTACACCACACTTACAGGACTTATCTCTAGGCCTACCACAGATTTGACTGATCAACAGCAGGGCACCACCATCATAATTCTTCCTAGAAACAGGAGGATAAAAAGGGGTTTGTTGGAGGTTGGCTGTGTCTGCAGAGAATCCTGCCTGCAGGGCCTGCTGATGCCATCACTAACTGCTATGGTCTTTGGCCTAATAAGGTACAGAAACAAAGATTGTTCACTTGTTCAAGAATACTAAAGTACCCAAGTGATGGAAAGTGGAGGCAGCAGGGCACACATCCAAGTGGGATTAAGGCCACAAGTGCAACGTTACAGGGCTGACTGGGTGGCAGAGAGAATATCTGCCTCTGAAAAAAAATCCAGTTCAAACATAATTTATAATATGTCACTCACAGTCAGAGGGTGGCTGTCATTAAGAGTTAAATGTTGCATTGTGTTCAACTTCTTCTGATAAGAATTCTCTAAGCTGCTTATGTGTTATCATAACTCATGAGTAACCAGAGTATGGGCATGAGGAGGGGGGAGAGGCTGTCTCAGGCAGGATGGGAAACAGAAACACTGGAGCAGAGCTGGACCACTGGTACCTCAGCATAGTATGCCGATGATCTGCACCTTCCAAGGACTCTAGTGAGTCTTCAAGCCTGCCAAGCCCAGAACATTTTTCAAGGTCCAGACTCTACTTGGAATGATGCACCTTGTTTTGGTTTTTGTGCTTCTCCCAGCTAGGGAGCCAGGCAGTAACATGATATAAAATGGTGCAGATAACCTCTAGCTGCATCCAAGGGAACAGCCAGAAAAGGTCTGGGTACGGTAAAGGTGTCTAGGGAGGCTTAGGCACTGGCACTGAAGGAGAAAAAGATGACAAGTAAGAAGCCCTCCTGTTACTATTAATGGAGATGGGACTGGGAACACGGAAGAGCAGCAAAGCAGCTTCCTTGGGGCAACATTGAATGGCTCTTGACTTCTTTGGCAATTTTGAAGCAGCAGGATTGTTAGCTCTGGTTTAGGGAAAGCCAGCAACAGACCCCACTGGAGTTCAAGAAGCCAGGTCAGGCTAAATCCCACTAAACTTTACAGGCTTATTAGGGAATATTTTCCCTTATTTTGGATGTAGAGGGGAAAAGCCTGTGTGCAATAACGAAAATTAACAGTCACGGGTGCCTGCCCATTTTCACAGTTCTTTCAATAGCAGCACAGCTCACTTAGCATAAATATCCACTGCAGTTCCCAGTCAGGAGTGTTTCTCTGGTGCAACTTGTTCAGAAAGCAGCAGTTTGTTTACTCCCTGGCTTGGGCTGCTGGATCACATTACACCTGCTTGGGCTGCCGGTAATGTGGCAGGTTGGTTTTAAACTGGCACTGCTGCTTTTATAAAGCCTTTAATGTCATAGACTTTGTCTGTGTTCAAAATCTCACCCATCAAGCCAAGGCTTAAGCATGTTTGGGCTGAGACATCCCACTGTCATCCTCCTGTCACTAAAGTCAATGACCACAACTTTGGTATGGTAGATGTGGAAGAAAAGTTTCAATACCTGTTCTCCACACCACACAGCTTTCTCTGCCTTTACACAGTTATTGATGCAACATTTTCTTGGCCTTTCCAACTGGATAGCTTAGTTACACTCTCACACTGGGGTCTTGCAGTGTACCTGGCCCTGATTACTCTCCCAGCTGCCAGAGAATGATCTACAATCATAAGGGTACAGAGAGCAATAAAGGAAATATCATTCACTAGCAGCCCTGGAGGTCACTGAGCAGCTCTTATCTATGCCTGGTCTGGCTAAGGACCAATAGTCTCCAGTTTGTCCATGCGTCTTTGGAAACACTCTAGAAAGTACCCAGTGTTCTGGGTACCAAGCTGAAATATAAACATCTTACTGGCAGTGCTGTGTTCAGACAGATTTGAAAGTTGATGGATAAATCACAGAGAGCTTCATGTATAACCATGGGATGCTGCAGGGCACTGAAGGCAGAAGTGTGGAGACAAAAGGGGCTGCACGTGGTTTGTGCAGTCACAACACGATGCCAAAAAGCATTTATGTCTCCAGGCTCTATGTTCCTGTCTGAGGTATTCTAGGCTTTCCAGCAGCCAATAACTGCAAACCTCTGTGTTTGGAGAATGCAGACAGTTCATCATAGCCACCTCTGTCCATAGTGAACCAGTGGATGAGACAGGAGCTGCATGCACCAATTCTTCCCACCTAGCTATGTTGCCATCCTCCTACATGTGAGAGACAAACACATGAAAACGCAGTTGCATGGGCATGTGTATGTCTCCCATAGAGGCAAGCATTTGCCTCTTGTGTACCCTTAAAATTGTGTTTGCTTAGATACATTTGCCTGGATGCAAGCTACAGTAAACAATCACATTTCAGCAAAATAAAAATTAAAAAGAAACATAACTAATTTATAGATCTCTAATGACTTGGTTTACCCATCTCTGACTTCTGTTGGATATCTAAGTAGAGGCAGGTAGTAGGTTCACTATGTAGCTACAGAAACCATAAACTCTTTTTGAGCAACAATCAGTCCAGAATTTGCATTTTATAAAACTGAGCCTTTTATAAAACTTATGGTAGAGCTAATGACGAAGATTTCTTCAAATAAGTATTTCCCTCTGATCTTTGCCACATGAGGGTTGTAGCACCTTGACAGTATGTGAAAATATAAAAGACAATTATTCAGTAAAAATGAAACTCACTGGTTTATCTTCATCATCTGTATGGAGTGTGAACAGAGAGAATAAATAAATATATACTGAAAAATACAGTCATTTTAAACATAAGTGAACAAAGAGTTTGACACATTTGAAATCTGTAATACTGTTTTTAAAACATTATTTTAACCACATTCAATTAAATACAGAAAACTCTTCAGGTTGTATTTGCATTCTGGAAGAGTGGTTACAAAAGAAAGTGTAGGTGCAGCAAATCATTCTGAAAATAAACTGATTTAAACAGAGAATGAGTTCTCCTGAAAGGCTGCAGCACAATTGACTTTGTAGTATTACTTGAAAAAAGCTGCAAGTATCTTACTTTTCCCCATAAATCACACCCACTTTGGGAAGGACAGACTGACAATTTGGTCTGTGCTGCAAGAAATCATGAGGGGAAAAAAATCACTTTTAAGAGAACAACATATTCAGTTAGGCCGGTTTTTTTCTCCAATATTAGTGAAATTCCTAAAGCAGTTCACAGACTTTATTAAAAAAAGAAAAGCAACAATAAATGATGGAAGAAAACCAAGCCCGTTTTCCAGGCAGTGGCACTGCCACTTTAACGGTTTCCCACTGTACTTGGGGTTAGCTGCCAGAGAAGCCTTGTTCAGCCTATTTGGGGGCCCCACGAAATGCTGCAAGCATTACTGAAATGAGCACTTGTCTTTTGTTGTGCTGCATGCTAGCACCATACAGTGCTGAGCTGATAAATCCACTTTTTCTAACACAAGCATTTTTCAAACAAAACTACCATGAGACTGATGAGTAATGCCAGCTTGCCAAAAAAAAAAAAAGTCCCCCCCCAGCCTCTGCTGACACTGACAGCTGTTAAATTCACATATTCACAAAACGAGATGGGTTACATAACTGGAAACTACAAGAGCAACTCACCAGCAAGGGGAACTGCTAAGCAAGGAGTAGCTGGGGCTCAGGAAGGAATAGATCACACATTTCGATGTGCGCTGGCTCACTAATGACCATGGTGAAGCTGGGCGCTGCCTGGAGAATGCAAATGTTACTGGGCACTCGAGACCGTGCACCATCGAGCTGTATGTAGTTTGTTCAGGAGTGTGTTGTTTCCGCAAAATCAGCATGCGTGTGGGGAAAAAAAAAAAAAAATCAGCACAGCTATTTCTGTAATGAACACAAGGGTAACTGAAAAGCCCAAATGGCACTATATTAAGGCATGAAGCAGAAGCCTGACGTTAAAAGGCTTATCAGTTAATCTTCAGCAGCTAAAAGGCAGCAGTGGAGAAGGTGGAGTGTATTAGGTCGAGTTAGGATTGACAAAATCTAGGTGGCTTTTCATTTGCATCAAATCTTTCAGACACATAAAAGCACTTTGCAAAGTTCTTATTGTTCTTGTTTTGTAGACAAAGAACTGAGCTCTGGAGAAGGTTTGTAATCTGTCCAAAGCATGGCAGGAAGGCAGCTGCAGAACTTCACCTGACCACCAGATCACCTGCCTCTGTTTTGCTATCTATTACTAGATTGATTTGAAAAAGTTTGACAAAAGCTTCTGGTTCTGGAAGAGTGGTGGGGCAGATGATAGAGGGAAAGCATTGTTAAGGGCTTCTGAGAAATGACAGGCTGTGGAGCTGGCATAACAGCGCAGAAGAAGGAGCAGTGCAGGGAAGATGGCAAAGGCTGCAGAAGCTGCCAAATCCCCACGTGTTGCTGAGATTGCCAGAAATGGGGTTCTGAAGGGGGCTGACCTGGAGATAAATCAAAGCTGGAAACAATGGATGTCTGTATGGAAAGCAATAAAAAATACTGTAGTTAAACCAACAACAACCTCAAACTAAATTTTATGCATCCAAAATCATCTACACTTCCATTTTGCCTGCTCACATCTGAATTCATTCTTGTTATGTAGCAAAAGATTATTTTTTTTTAGAAAAAGGATTTAACCTGGTGAAAAAAACAACATAAAAGCATTTTTATAAGCAAGTGTGCCTGCTCATCAAAAAGGAACTAAACATGTAATGATCAATTAACTGCATAAAGTTGCACATGCTTTATCGTGTTTCCTGTTCTGAACTGATCTAATGCAAAATCAAGATTTACAGACAAATTGGGGGGAAAAAGAAGAAATACATAAATTAATATTTTGGGAATGATGTCACCTAAGCCAGTGTGTAGGTATAATCTCCGTAGGAGATCAGTGAAAGCATAAACAGAATATTAGATCATAGAATCATGGAATAACCAGGTTGGAAGAGACCCACCGGATCATCGAGTCCAACCATTCCTATCAAACACTAAACCATGCCCCTTAGCACCTCGTCCTCCCGTGCCTTAAACACCTCCAGGGAAGGTGACTCAACCACCTCTCTGGGCAGCCTGTTCAGTGCCCAATTGCATTAACCTCACATATAATGCACATAAATGTGCATTAACCCACAAACTGAAATAGCTGTGAACAACAGCAAAGTCCAGTTGCAATTGGAACCTTAAAGTAAGGAAGCATCCTTACAAAAGATGAGACAATAGCAGGTCTATACATGACCATCCCACAGGCAAGAAAGGATTAAGAACTTCCTATAGCTCATAAAGTATCAACCTATATTATAACCCTTCCACAAAGGGTTATATAAGTGCTTTCTATGACTTTGTCCGCTAAGAACAGGGAAAAGCATCAGAATGAGTTTGACTTCCCCTGCACACCAGCCACACACACCTCAAAGCAGACAGGAGATGTAAAAGGAGAATGAAATGTGGCACTTGTTCAGGACCTCTTGCCAGCACACCTGTAAGTCCCAGTGCCCATTTGCCCTGCTGATCCAGGCTGTGGCAACATACTGCTCCTTAGAGCAGTGCTTCTTGGTCTCTGCAGAGCACTGGGAAAGAGAGGTTTAGATACAAGCAAACACTAACTAGGCTGAAGCTTCAGTGTTCATTTACTTTTATTTTCTTCATTTTACTTTGAGGTGGGATTTTTTTGTTGTTTTTCTTTCGTTTGCTTGCATGAGTAATAAAGGGCATTCATTTAACTGGGCTTGTATTGAATTTGAAAACATTTTCAAAATACCTTCTGATGCCGCATGGACCACAGGCTGAGATGCATTCCTGTAAAGCAGACATCCTCAGAGCTTTCAGGCTAGTAGATCACTCTCATCCCTCAGATTTTCTTGCAGACTTCCACACGCTCTTCCCATCAAAATTTTAATTGAAGACTATGAACATTATTATTTAATACAGTTACACAGACCACCTGCAGCAAACTCACCAAGTTCTCATGGATTATCAGTGATCCATATAGTAGAGGCTGGAAACCACCAGTCCAGAGCCTTTGGTGATTCTGACCGTTCATCTCTAGCACTGTATTAAGCTCATTCATATGTTAAGCCAATCACTCTCTTAAAAGAGCCTGCACTTCAGAAAATATTTCAAGGAATCAAATGAATCTGAGTGAGCTTCACTGAGCTGAAGGGGATAAGGAAGATGAATAGCACCACTGCAGCTACTGCTAACATGCACCTCTAGGCACTCCACATCCAGTAGTACTAGGGATGAACAACTGAACAAGGTGAAGAGGTACAAAAGATGCAAGCCCCGTACCTGTTTCAAATGACATTTGTAGATTTGCAGTTGATAATAAATTCAACAAACTCGCAGCAAGTCCAAGCTCTTGAGACCCATTTGTCTACCAGCGATTCTTCATTTCAAGCCTGAGGCTTTGGGGAAAGTATGGGGCACTTTTGGTCCCAAAATTCAAGTAGAATAGTTGTATCATCTTTTGATGCTTTTGAAAATACTGAGGATTTGCTTTCCAGCTACTCACAATTCCTATTTTTAAATGTTTTCTGAAAACCAAGCTAATATGCTGGTCCTCACTGAGGGCTATGAGCCCTGTTAAAAAACAATGACAATAAAAAAAAATTAGTATTCAGGGTAAAATTAAACAGAATATCACTATTTATATCTGCATGTGCAGGTCTGCTCCCTAAATTATTTTAGGGCACAGTTCTGCCTCCCTTCTTATTCTTAGTAACTAATCTCCTGCTTTTCAAATAATCCCACCAGAGCAGTTTACACCAACCCTAGAAAAGGTAGGAGCCTGGTCAATAAGCACTCATGGATTTGGGAGGACTTTCTGCAGAGCAAGGTGTCACTGCAAGTAAAAGCTAGAGACTTGCTGTTGTAGCCTATGGGACCTCTCAGCCTCTCAGTGCAGTGATATTTAGTGAGTAGAGAGGCTTAGATACTCCTGAGCCATATTTAGTATCCCGATGCAGCCCCTCCAGCCTCAGGGGAATGGATCAACAGATGAGTGTTGGGAAGAAGGACAACAGACCCAGGCCTGCTTCTCCGAGGGCAGGATTTCTGCTGGGGTAAGTTTGCATCATTTTTCTATGACTGGGAGCAAGTATTAATGCAATTTTCTTCCTTCAGAGAAGTTTTGAAGTCACTTAAAGTCTGAGAGCATTTTCCACACGGGAGACTGGACTTTGCTCCTCAGCATACTTCCACTTACTCACCTGATGACCACTAGTTACTCGTGGGAACAATATATGCAGACCTGAGGTTTTGTAGGAGTGGAAATAAAATACAAGAGCAAATCCACTTGCTCAGAAGGGCAAGTTTCTCAGTTTGAGAACAAAATCAGACCTCTGCAGCAGCCTCTCCCTCCCCCACATAATTTGTTGCTTAAAATTTTAAAGAACATATTCTCTGGAAATATGATCAATTTTCTTCTACAAAAATACATAACCAAATTTGTGGCTTTTCTATTTGTATTACAAATCAGCAAAGGAACTATCCTGTGAAACTCTCAAATTTTCATTCCATGCTATTCTGAATGTTACTTGATTTCCTTCTTTAAAAATAAAATAACACAGATTAAGAGCCCTTTGAATCTACACAGAATGCACATATTAGAGAAGTTACTACCTAAAATAAACAACCCGCTTTAATAAGCAGCCTCCTGGGTTTTATGATATTATGGGGAAAAAAAGATATGCTTCACAGACATCTTGTTTAACATGTCAGTCAGCTTCATTTACAAGTTCAAAATCCAGAGTGCCAATTTTTCATATGTTAATGCACTGAAACGTTTGATACAATGTTGTTAGGGTAGAAAGAAATAGTTGCCAGAAGAGTTTATTTAAAGAAGGGTTACTGCTAATAAAAACTTTCCACTGAAAAGGATTTTTAAATTGTTTTTTAATATGCTTTTAATGACCCCTACTCCTCATACCTACCTCCTTGCCTCCAAAACTGTTTGTACTGTCCCCAATAACACTCAGTGGAAAGCTGTCGTTCCTGGCTAAATCCTTACTTAGGTTGGATGCTATGCCTCCGTTAGACAGGGTCACAAGGTCACAATCGATTTTGGAGGCCACCTGGAGAGTCCAGGCCGTGAACTGACTCAAAAAATTTATATCAGAGCTGGAATGGTCCACCTCCCAGGGCTCAGCCTGTGCTAACACCCCAACTGCAGGATGGAGCCTGCCAGGCCCAGCTCAGAGAGAGGCCAGAGTTGTTGACCCCGTTAGCTGACCTCTTCAAACTTCAGGAGAATTTTTCTGGCAGTTACCACGGTGACTGGGCACTCCAAGCTTATCCTTCTTACTGAAAAAAAAAAAAAAAAGGGAAAAAAATAAGAAGAAAAAAATGTTAAAGCCTACCTTGTAGAGATGTCTATCAAGAATCAAATACGTAAATGTTTTAATTGTTTGCTTCTCTACTTAGGCTGCTCTGGCTCTGTTACCTCTGAAGCGACTATCAAGAAAGCAGTTTGGTTAAGGACATACCACCTTCTGAAAAAGTAATGCTCAGTGGATTTAACAAGTAGCATTTCTAGTATCTGCCTGCCATCACAAATGACACAATGAGAGGTTTAATGTGAAATATTTATTATTCTTTCTGTATTTGTCTCCAAATTATTACCATCCCTTATCAAATGCAGAACTGGGAAAAGGCTCAGGGAGGGATTCCAGACTGGAACTCAGGAGGGATTCCTTTAGCTTTTTTTCCTTTTAAAAACTAGCTGCTGGATGAAAACATTAAGTATGCAGCAATATGTCGCTTTGGTCTCTTAAGAAAAGACTGTGGAACCCATTTAACATACCATGAAATATTATTTAAGAAGAGGAAAGAAAAAAAAAGTTGTCAGACACAGTTACTGTTGTTTTTTTCAGACACTTTGAACACTAATCATTTCACACATAAAATTTACCAGGTAAGCAAGATCTCGTGATGCTGACAGAAAATGCTTGAAATGCATGAAGGGATCAGAGAGAGCACCAAGTAAACAAGAAAACAAAGTGTACTCTTTATTTCTAAAACAATAAGAGGAAAACTGGTGCTTCTTCATTTCATAGCAATCACATGTTGTGTACAAAGCTTTTATGTAAATTTTTCTCATGCGCCTATACTTGAAATAGTATCTTGCGAAAGGAAGCACAGAAGAGTACACTGCATTGTAGCTGGAAAAAATCCTTCTTAAGGACTCCTGATGGCAAACTGTCAGAATTCCCCATTTGTTATGAACTGCTCATATCTGGAGTACAGCTAAACAGAGGTTTAATGATTGAAAGGGTAATGTCATTTTGTCTCATATATGGTTTTGAAGTATCTTCTGTTGTTTGAAGAGTTAAATATGAATATTCAAATTGCTGCTCAGCCACTGCTCTGCTCCTCCTGGGCTTCTCCACTGGCAGTACTGAGATGGCAGACAGGACAAAGCTGCTGAGATGCCTCTCACAGGGAGAGATCCTGCAGATCCTATGGGTGAAACAAAATAAAACAAGAGATTTGGGTGTGAAAAGCAAAAAGTATATAAGCAGTCTTTTGTCCCATATTTATTTTTCATTTCTGTTGGAAGTATGAGAAAAAAAGCAGACCAGTGTATGTGTTTTAACCAACATTACAAAAAGTAAGCACGGACATGGTAAAGGACTCTCTCCTTTCAAAACTGGTTCAATTGCTTTGAAATATCATATGTCTTAACGCTAAATAGATACATAGACACATAATAATATTATTTAGCCATTTTGAATTAAACACTAAAAAATTTAAAACTCTTAAAGATTGTTTTCCTGTTATTAGGGACATGTTAGAAAAAGGCTAAGCTTCCTATTAAGTGATGACTTCTTTCATTTGTGTTTTTATTGTGGTTATACAAGATGGTTTATGCTTTCCCTTTTTTTTCTGCATGAAATAATGTAAAGGAAACAATCGGGCGACTGCTTAATAGGCTAGTGGGAAGAAAAGAAGTGTTTGTTGCAGTTTATTTTATTTTTTTGCATCCTTTTTGAATAGCACGGTATATACAAGCATGTGCTTTTCAATTAGATAGCATGATTTATGAAGTCATGCTCAGGGCTAGCCAGGTTGTTGACTCAGATTAGAGCTATGATGCCAGCTCATTCCCTGGTGACAAACACTGACTGTCCTTCCCGCAGCCAGGCACCCCTGGCAGCTTTATGAAAAGACCTTGTGGCTGGCAGAGCGCTAAGCAGGAAATGAGGTCCTCTCCGGTTTGGGACAGAGATGACTGGAGTTACAGAAAGCTATAAAGCAAAATCAGCATCTCCTGAGTCACAGACTTTAAGCTTTATTGGACCCCGCGGTTCCCAGCACGACCTGGCCCACCGGCGCTGCATCCATCGCCTGTGTGCTCTCCAGCCTCCCACTGACTTCTCAGGGGAGCACCCCGCAAACTGTGAGTTCATTAGGAGAAGTAGGGAGCAATTTCACGTGGGAGAGGGGAAGTGATGCCCCCATGCTCCCAAAGCATCCCAACCCAGTCCCCATGCTCAGCACCCTCCCAAGAGAATGCCTTTCTTCCTCATCCCTATCAGAGAAATTTTGGCACATCACATGGTGTTTTTCTAATGATATTACAACAAGGCGTTTATCTTGGCTTATGGCTTGGGGATCTTTTGTGTGACCTCCCCCTCTTCTAGGAATTTCACACGTGAATCACTGGAAAGCAGGAAATATTTAAAAGCAGGTAGGAAGCTGTATGCTATGCTTGCTTCTCAGCAGAAACAGCTGTGGAGCACAGACCATCTTGCCTTGTAGGTACTACAGCAACTCAGCCCCCTCTTTCAAAGATCTCTGAGCCATCAGGTGAGCCCCTGGAAAGAGGTTAGAAACGTACTGAATTCACAAAGAAGGAATCCCCGATGTGTAACACTTTCAGGCAGAATTCCCTCCACGCAATTGAAACAATAACATTTAGACCATTTGGGGCTGAGATTATTGCTCTAATAAATTGTTTTTTTATTGGCCCATTGTGGCAAATAAGCCCCCGATTGATTTTTTTTCTCCTAATCAGCATGGAGAATGCATTCCGCTGTAATTAAATCCCGCGTAACCGGGCACTCCGCATTCTCTTGTCTCTCAGCTCGCAGGGGTGTGAGATGCAGCACATCAAACGCTGTGCGGTACGCGATAGGCGCCCCGCCAGCCCCCTCGCCGGCACCGAGCGCACAAACGAGCGCGGCCGCAGCGCGTAGGGAGCGGCGCGCATCCTCGGGGGACACGGGGGACTTATTAGAGGGGGAAGGCGCCCAGAGGCACGGTCTTTTCCTCTCGGGGAAGGTTTGACACCCTCCTCTGAGAAGGCTGCGGGAGACTCGGGGCGCGGGTGGGTCCCACCGGGGCTCGCGGGGTCCCCACCGCCGGCGGCAACGCTGCCGGGCTGCCCGGCGGCCAGTTTTGAAGAGTCGATCTTCATCATACAAATCCCCGGGCTTCGCCTCCCCGCCAGCGGCGCGAGCCAGCTTTTTAATTGAATCTCAGGGATTTGGCCGCTGCCGAAAGCCCCGGCTCGGGCCCCAGCACCCCGGGATCCTCCCCACCCCTCCCACCCCCAACCCCGGGAGCAGGACCGGCTCTCGGAGGCTGCGCTCTCGCCTCTGAAGCCGGGGCAGGAGGAACGGGGGGGGTCTGGGGACCCGGGGGAGCTCCCCGCCGCCCCGGCACCCGCGGAGGTCTTCGCACTCCGCGGAGGGAAGAGGCGGGGATGCGGCTGCTCCAGGCTGCTCCCGGGCTGCCCGCGGCTCCTCGGGGCTGTTCCCAACTCCCCCCGGCTCCTCCGGCCTGTTCCCGACTCCCCCCGGCTCCCCCGGGCTGCTCCCGGGCTCTAGCTGGGGCTGAGGCCAGATCCTGCCCGTTCTATACGTTAACGCTCTTTTTTGTCCGGGTGCAGGGAAGCAGGCCAGCGGATAATTACCCCTCACTGCAATCCGCAGAGCTGGCCTAATCCGAAAGCTCAAGTGCCCGTAAGTAAAACTTCAGGAAAAGTTATTGAAACTGACAAATACAGGGTGACAAATAATCAATAAAAGCCCAGTCACATATCCTTTATTGTTTCCAGGCACTAACAGCAAGTAATGAAACCTCGACGAGGACTAGGCGGGGGAGCAGCAGAGCCGAGGAGCTGGGCTGGCTCCTGGAAAAGTCCCCCCCTTAAAGAAACCTCGGGAAGAACCCGGCAGCATAAGTGGGCCGGTCTCGTCCCTGTGTGAGAGAGGAAAACGCTCCCATCCACCTCCCTTCCCCAATCCTTCCCCTGCTCGGTTGCCACCTCCTAGCCTGGCTGCCCCACCTCCAGCCCGGCCACCGCCCCCTAGCACTGCTAGACCCCCCCCACTTTCAGCACTGCTGACCTCTCCTAACACTGCTGCACCCCCAACGCTGCTGGCCCCCCCAACACTGCTGCACCTTTCCCCCAGCACTTGCTGCCCCCTCTAGCACTGCTGCCCCCCGCCAGCACTGCTGACCTCCTCCCAGCGTTGCTGACACCCCCCAGCACTGCTGCCCCCCATCAGCACTGCTGTCCCACCCAGCACTGCTGCCTCCCCATCACCGCTGAGCCCCCCTCAGCACTGTTGACTCCCCCTAGCATTGCTGACCCCCCTGCCCGGCTGCCCCCTCCCTATCACCTATTTCGTGCACCCCTACAACACCCCAAGGGCCGTCATCTGCTTTCTAAAATATATAACATATCCGGACACCAAACGCGCTGCTGCTAATTAGCATTTCGGCCCTGGATTTTCCACGCCGCAGTTTCTAAAGTTTCAGCGACGGACGCTGGGCAAGATAAATCCGTGCTGTCGTTTTTCTCCCTTTCTGTCTCTCCGAATTAAGTTCTGATCTATCAGTTTAAACACCGGCCAGAAAGTTGATTCACTTTCTGTTAGGATCCCGGGCTAAACCGGGGGCTCCTCCGGTGTCTTTAAGCTTTTGAGCCGTGTAAATGAACTGCAGTGTCACATAATCGATAGGGAAAACTCAGCTGTCACGGATCCGAAAGCAGCCTCCCGCCGCAGCTATAACGTGATTTGGCATTTCAAAGTTTGGAAACGTGCTGTCTGCGTGGCCGGGGCTCGGCGGGGACGAGTGGGATGGGGATGAGGGGCTGCGGGGGGGTCCCCGGCCCCGCACCGCGGCTCCCTCCCTCCCCTACACACGCTGCCAAAGTTGTTTCCCAACTTTGGCGTTTGGGGAGGGTTGACCCCGAACAAATCCCAGCGTCTCGGTGGCCTTCCCGAAGCGGCTGTGCCCCCCGGCCCCGAGCCTGCGGGACGTGCCCATCTGGAGCACGCACCGTGAGAGCAACTGTGCCGCCTACAGCCACCGCGGCCATCAGTCACTGAAAGCCACACGCTTCAGTGGGCCGGGAATAAAACGAGGTCCTGGTGACGCCTGGTTAAACCACTGACCCTCTTGCGAGGGCTGGAAAGGGGTGGGGGAGGCGACCCCCTCCCGGCAAACCCAGCTTTGCGGGAGCAGCGGCAGCGCGGAGGCGCAGATTTCCCACGGAAAGGGTTATTTTTATATCAACTCGGGTGGAAAAATCAACCTGTGGGCAGGGCGCGCTCTGAGTTGCGGGGTGACGACTGCCCCCGGTCCCCTGTCCCTTTGCACACCCCGGGTTATCCGCACACGCGGGCACACGCGCGAGAAAACAACTTACACAGCGCGGTCAGATGCTTTCTGGAAGCGGAGAGCGTTCGCTTCAAATTAGGAAGCTCTCTCAGATGAGCGATAAATTTCTCTTTGGTCAGGCTACAGCGTTTGATCCTATCTTTGTGGTTTTGTCCCCACCACAAAGGGACTCGTAGACTGAATCAAGAAACAGGATTTCAGATCGTTTGATTTGACATAAGGAAACTGTTGCGTTTGTAATATTATAACACTCCAAAGGGGGAAAATGAAACCTCTGTAGCTGAGACAAGGACTGTGTTTAAGTACCACTACGTTTCAATCCCCATTTGGATATAATTTAAGTCTCCTCTGGCTTACAGTAACACACTCTCCAACCTTGAGGATGTCCAAAAGGGGGGATTTAATGAGGCCGAGTTTATACACTTATATAATTTAGAGGTTTCACTGTAGCTGTAAAATGACAATTGGTACATGTGTAGTGCAAAAGAGCTGAAATCCCATCCAAGGACCAAGTTGGTTATTTCTGAAGGAGCTGTCATTTCCAGCAGGGGGGACACAATGAGAAGGCCAGGAGCGATGGAGCTCTGATCTCCACCAAGGAGAGATAACCACCTGATTAAAATGGGCCTCTTGTTCCCTCGTTATTCGATCGTCGTGTGAACTTACCCTATTTACAATTATAGGCAATGAGTGACTCGCCCAGATTGCAATACACCTATAGCTTTTGGTTTACCCCTCCCTTTGTTATCACGACCATCTCTGGGACAGATTTCTGGACCTTTCATAACACGGGAGCACAGAAAACGCTCTTAAGGATGGAGGGATTTGAACATTCAGAGTCACAATGTGAGTGCAGTGTGTATATTCCCCCCGCTGGGAACCAAGCAAGGGGCCAGGCCCAGCAGAACCGGGTGTTAGAATCAGGAATCAGGATAGTTACCGTACTCAGACACGTGTTAGCACCACCAGAAAGCAAAGGAGCACTGCATTGCATAGAATATTTTGCACTCGACTTCTGGCACCTGCGTGTCTTCCAGGTGACCCCAGGCACAGCAGCTGTTGCAGGACACCCTCCTTTTGAGTCACTCTGGAGGCCAGGTCTGGACCAATGGCACTGGACAATGATGTACATCTCCGCTGAGATTTAACACACTTTTTTCTCCATTTTCATATTAAGTAGCACAGTGTTTGCGAGATTATTATCCCACTATTGCTTATGCATTTGTCTCTTACATCTAGTGTCTGTCATTACACAAAGCATTCTGAAGAGCTAATTTCAAAAGACAGAAAGTCTACACTTACTATAAAAGTCATTAAATTAGCATGACAAGCACAAAGTTCCTAGGTTATAATTTGGTTATAGATCTGAAATCTTCCCTGCTTTCTCTCTCCACTTGAAGGATGAAGGCTGCAGCGAGGCAGTGACTCGAAGTTAGGACAATTCAATTGCAGAGTACACAGTGGAGGAACAGGGAAGAGACCCAAGCTTCCTCACCACTTTTTTGGCAGTGCAGTGGGTGACAAGAAAGATCTCTGATTTCCCCTCACATCTCCCATCAGCCAGAGAAAGGTGTGATCAGATGGTCTCCTACTACAACAGGTGGGAACAAAAAAACAAATGCATCTCGACGCACTTCTTGTCTATTAAAACGTTGCTTGAATAGCAGGAAGCGTTCCTGCCTTTTAGATGCCACTAAGTGCTAAGATAGGAAGACGTGTTTTAGAAGCAGCCACTGGCTGTTATCGCCGAAGCTGCGACGCATCCCGTTTATTTTAATCGCTTCTTCCTTTCGGAAGAAGGCTGAGGGGAGAAGGGAAAGAGCTGCTTCTCCTAGTTCCGTGTGTCTCTGCATTGTCATGGGGACAGCAGGACCCCCCTCCCCGGCTGTGCCAGGGCAGCGAGCCCCAGGACGTGGGAGCCCCGGCTCTGCCCGGGCATCCTCTCCCTAACACGTTGCATTTCGACAACGAGAAAATTAGAGAAGAGACGGGGGCGTTCAAACGCAGTGCTCGCAGAAGAGGCTGCCCTGGTAGCTATTGAGGCTAAAAATCTGCTGTCAACTTTTAGTTTTTTTCCGCCAGGATCAGCAAGATGCGTTGCTCTGGGCTGATTCGCCTGCTTTTAACCAGGCACACTGTGGATTGTGGAAGCTTTCCATTTACCTTTTCTTCTTTAAGCGTTTTAATTATCATCACTGACCTGTTGGGCATACCTACAGTATCAATGTCCCTCTTACATCGCTGCCTTCCCTTTCCCTGCATGTTTCTGCTATTTAACACTTGCTACCTTTGCCATTAGAGTCCTAGAGTGACCCCCATGGGTACCTTTGAAAGAAAGACCCTCTGCATTCCAGCACTGCCTCCTTACCCAAGTAATAGCAAAGGGACCATTCAGACACATGGACCACACTGAAGCATTAATTAGGCTGATGAAATCCATAGAAATGTATGGATTCAGCATAATCGAGTTTCTTCTACTGACTATAGTTAAGGAATACGTGAGCAGCTGGGAGAATAGAAAGTACTGTTAGGGTGAAGTCATGCATGTAATTGAGTATATTTAACATAACCATTTTAATGATCGGTGATTAAAAGTGCATCTACTTAAATTGTATACCTCTGCAATTTGTCCATATCAACTTTAGAGCGCACACAAAGAAAAGGTCGTCATATAAATTTATAAACAAGATCCTTTCCTGGCTGCACATGACTCGAGCCGGAATGATAACTCCGCAACGGCGATGGGGGGAAGGCCTTTCGCGAGAAAACAGCTACGCCACTGCGATATTAATTAATCACTGGTTTGGCCTCCTTTCTCTCATATGCAGTCGCAGTATTAGAAGTGCATAATAAGTGAGTTTTCTTTTCATCCGTAATTATTTCTAACAATTAGATCACCCGAGGGAAAAAAAAAATCCCATGGTTTCTTTCCCATATTAAAGGAATATCTTCTCCCTTGCTTGTCAATATTGTGCGTACGTGTGTGTGCATATGCATATATTCAAATAAAATGTGAGTTTGGTTTTCCGCAGAAACGTTGCCGGACACCCAGCAAAGGAACGATAAGGGTTTAAACTTCTCCCCTCGCTAAACTTCTCCGCGGGGAGGTTAAGGACTGGGAACACGGGAGTGTTTGGGGGAGACGGAGCTGATGGGGACAGCCCTGTCCCCTCGCAGGAGAGCCCTGCAGAATGGGAAATTAGCAGTCGAAATCTGCTAGTGGGGACTAGATCCCACAAAGCCCACGCGTTGGGAAGGCTGAGCGTCTCTCCCTCGCCTATTCAATCTGCCTAGGCTGGTTGCAGAGAATAAATAGAGTCATTGTGGAGCCCGTACACAAACGGACCCAACTCCCTCCCCCACCTCTTCTCGCCCTCCCCCCCCCCCCCCCGCCCCCCCGTCCCTTTATGCTTAAACGCACACAAATCTGCAACCGCTTTGCACTAAGAGGAACCCAAACTTTTCTTCCCTTTACTGCGCGACGCCTATGGGAAAGGTTTATTCACATGTATGGAACATGTACTTATGGCAGAGAGAAGGGGGTTCACGCTGGGTAAGGGAAAACAGGAGCTTGCCAGGGGCAGGACCCAACCTGCGGGCGGGCATCCCTCTCCCCGCCGAAGATAACGGTTCATAGTAGCCAGATGCATTAAACAGCTACAAAAGGGACACGAGGAGCGGAGGGGGGGAAGCTTCATTTAAGTTTCTGGTGGAAAATTTAAATCCTTTCTCCCAGCATCGCTGCAAGGTGAAATCCATTTGGAGCCGTCCCTGCCAGGCGGGGCGGGCGGCAGCTCCGCGCCCGGCGAAGTTACCCGGTGCAAGAGAATTTGCAGCCTTGAAAGCATATTTTTCTTCCAGCTATGGTAGCACTTAAATGATAATGTAGGCAATGAAACTGGGGAGATTTATATCTTTTGGAAAGTAGGACGAGCCAGATGGTAATAGCGTCATTAACAAACAAACTTAGGATCTGCAAGTGAAGCTTGAAATTGGGAAAGAGATCTGGAGAACAAAAGGAGCTGCTGTTGAGGAGGGGAAAAAAAAAGTCCCTCTTCTGCCGGCCAAATCTAAGAGCGCATTCTGGAGGGGCTGCTCCTGCCCAGCGCTAGATAATAAACGACGGCTTTTTCCTCCCCTGTTGTGACTGAGAAAGGACAGAGAAAACTTTTGCAATAGGCAAATGTGGCATTTATTTATGTGTAACCCTTTGTAGTCTCAAGTGTCCCAAATGGGCCTTTAATTCAAATCCCTGGTTCGATAAGGAGGGATCGCTTCTCCCAAGTTTATTTTAGAGAAACAAAGCGCCGCTTGTAGAAGTTGAAGGGCCAAAAGTTCAGTAATTATTTTTTTAATTAATAGTAACGAATAAATATTAAAGGTTAAACGTTATTTGCGGAAAGAGTGGAAACATCTGCAGGATTTATTGCGTCCTCTCGTCTTGCCTTCCCCCGTGCCATCTCCCCCCCCAACAAAATGCTCAGTTTGCCAGGTGCAACGGACCCAGCAGCGGGCGAGGGTCCCAGGGCAGGACCCTCCCCATCCCCTGCCGACCCTCCTGACCTCCAATCGCTCTTCTCCCCTGCATAACCTTCGGGTTTGCTCCCTAAACCCACGCTGGGTGTTTCTTGACGGCCAGAGGAAAGGCCTTCAGCACAGATTTATCCATCAGACAGAGTCCATCAACACCGGAGACCCACCAGCCCCAGGGCTCCAGCAGGAAGGATGGGGGTTTGCTTGCTTAATTTTAGCCAGGATGATCCCCAAAGCAATAGAGATATTTGGAGGTCTTTAGAAGATCCCCGTATCTCTCTTCTAGAGTAAAGTCGGTGGTTATTAGATGATTAATGATTTAAAAGATGCCTGTTAACAGCCCCAAGTTGAGAGACGTGGACCCACGCTCTAAAGTAAAAATCTAAAGCGATTTTTTTTCAAAATGTGCTGGAGATCTTTAAAAGCCCCGAGGACTTACCCTTAAGGCATTATTCAAAGAAAAAAAAAAACTGAGACTGACGGTTCGTCACAGGCAATTGTAAAGGGTTTCAAAGGACCGATCAAACGAGTTGGAGAGTAATCTACATTAAAGTCCGGATGGCAGTGTTACAACATGCACCTGCAGGGTATTTGCTATCCGTGCCCCTTACAGAGCTACAAATCACCATTAAAGAAAGCTGCTTAAGCTTCCTCCTCGCTTCTAGAAAGACTTACTCGGGCTCCTTCACTTTGATATTTATAAATCTTGTTATTGATAAGTGTGAGGCTGTTCGGCGCCCCACCCCCCACCCCGGGCACTCGCGGGGCTCCAGGCGGCTCTTCAGGGAGCGCTGCCCCACCGAGGACACGCGCGGCCGTGGGGTGCCCCCCATCTGCGGGAACCTGCGAGAGGCCAGGCCAGGGAGAAGGTTTATTTTGTTTTATTTATCCCCTTCCCCCGCACCGCCCCCCGGCTCTCCCGGGCGGGCGCTGTCACCGGGGAGACAGGGGCGGCTCGGGCCGCATCGGCACGCTGGATGCTGAATGTCCCGGCGGATTTTCTCACAGTTGCGGGAGGCGCAGACATGGAAATGAGCTCATTGCGGGGGAGTGGCAGCCGCCCAAGCCTCCCCCGCCCCCGGCCCGGCCCGGCCCGGCCCGCAACTCCGGGAAATCTTCTCTCCCTTAGGATGGATCTGGGGAGAGGTGGCCGCGGTTTCATCCGTGACTGCGCGGGGCGCGGTTAACCCTTGGAGCACCGCGGGGCCGCGACCCCCCTCCTGCCCCCTGCTCTCCCCACACCCCGCGTGCGCAGAGCTCTGCCCCCGCCAGGTGATGGCAGAGGGTGAAAGAGAAGTTGTAAAGCAAACAAGTTGGGAAAGGTAGAACTAACATTCAGAAAGTAAAAAAAAATAAAATAAAAAAAGGAAGAAAAAAACCCCCACCAATAATTTCCACCCACTCGAGGAGAAAAAAAGCTCAAAGATCAACAGGAATTCATCAACCTTCCCACTGCTGCAGGCAGGGCTGGCAACTCGAGTCACCGAACCTGGTTTTCTGTTTCGGAGAATTTCAACTATCTCTGTGTTTTTAATACTTTTCTCCAATGGATTGTTGCAAAAGAACAAAAAACCACCGCGGTCTATCGCAGACTTTAGGCTGGTGACCCGTGGAGGGGGGATCCCGAGAACCCACCGGGACCCGCACAGCTGATACACCCCGGGAGGGAGCAGAAAGGAGCTTCTCCCCGCTTGGTGCGGAAGAGGATTCAGCTAATTTGTGGCTTAAAAAAAAAAAAATCCCTATTTCGCTGTGCCTGCCTCATCTCTTGACACCCTGGTAGCGATCTGCTAATCTCCCGCTGGCTGAGCCCTCGGTGCGCATCAAAGCGCGCATTGTTGGGCAGGGGCTCGGCAACGCCGCCTGCTCCCTACGCCCGAGTTTGCCAAAGCGGCTCGGAGGGGCCGGTGGGGCGGGAGGGGAGCGGGATCCTTCCCCCCGACAGGCTGAGGTCTCCTCGAGGGCGGGGGCAGGTCCCTGGCAGCGCAAGCGGCGGGGCGCTCCGCGGAGAGGCGCGCAGCCCGGCGCGGGGGGCAGAGCAGCTGCTGCTGCTGCGATGCGCGCCCCGCCCCTCCCCGGCTCCCTCCACAAGTTGCACAACTTCTGCCTCGGAGCCACCCCGGGGAGATCCCAGTGCCCGCAGTCGAATCCCGCAGGGGCATCGCTGATGCCGCGGGGGAGCCGGGAGGGTTTGGGTCAGCCGGGTCGGATAAGCAGGAGCCCCCGGGGTAGCGGGTGACACGGGGGGGATTAAGGGGGGTGGTCCGAAGCGGACAGGCCCTGGCACTTTTCCTGCGTGCGCAACATGCAGTGGCCTCCAAACTGTTGCAAAACCAACCCCAGAGCCTTTACAGGGCTGGCTAGGAGGTGGCGAACGGCAGCGCCCACGGAGCGAACTCGCCGCCCCCCCGGCCCCCCCCCCGGCCCGCAGCTGATGGGGCGAGGGGCGCCCCGGGCCAGGCACCGATTCAGCGTGCGCGCTGCCGTCTGAAGCGCTGGGTAGCAACGGGGGGAAAGGGGTGTATGTGCGGCTGGAAGATTTAGGTTGTTGCTAGGATGTGAGAACAAAAAATCTCCAATAAGTCGGGGAGGGGGAGGATGGGGCAGAGGGGGAAGGAGGGGGGTTACAAGGTTTGTCACAGGGAAAAGTGCAGACATCTGCTGGAACTTCCATATCTAAGCTGTTCATTTACAGGAGCCAACTTCTGAAATCTCCACAATTAGATCTGCATTGTTCTTTCTCAACAACACTGCCTAGAAAGAAAAGGTCTTCTCTGTCGGGGCCAATCCAACGAAGCGTTTGACGTTATTAAATAATAAAGCGATTGTGATTTACATTGTTGTTCAGAAAAAGGGCCAATTATCCACTGTTGTGTTGCCATAAAGATCATATTAACTCGAATTAGTAATCAAACAATATGCTAGCGTTAAAAGTATAGAGAGGACAACGCGACTGGTCTTGTCGCATCCTCACTTCTCCTTGTAAAACCAGAAGCATAAATAGACTTGAAAGAGGCGCAGAAACTTCATCCTTAACAGGAAAAAAGTGAGAGAGGTACCAGCATTTGTGATTAATGGTCCCCCGTGTTGATTGTTTTCAATTAACACAAAACTACTCGAACCTCATATTGATCTTTCTGTTTACAAATTAATTCTTCTTCCGTTCTACGACGCTCCGAGAATCGGGGCGACTTTTTGTTGTTGTTGTAAGGCTGGAGTTAGGACTGAGACCTTGGGGCGGTTTTTTTGGTTTGTTTTGTTTCCAGAGTAATGTTTTTAAAAGGCGTTTGAGTTCAATCCAAAGACGAGCCCCACCGCCACCGAAACACAAACTCAGGCGCAACCTTGCACTCCAGCAAATTTCCTCTGCCATAATCAAATAATTATTTTTATTAAAGCAGTTATTAGGTTTATAACTCATTTGCCACTTAAATTTGTGCAACCAACCAAGGCGATCTAAATAGGTTTGAGTTGCCCCTTGGGTCCGGGATGTAAGCGGTAAGAAGGAGGATTAATTATGGGTGTGAGCAGCAATAGGACACAAAGACCATCAAGTGGCGCGGGGGAAAGAGAGTGGGAAGCGCGGAGCAGCGGCGCTCGCACCTCCTTCTCCCGGGCGGTGCTGGACACCCCGTACCCCCCCGGGGGGGACCGGGCAACCCCGGCAAAGCCCCAGATCCCCTGCGCTTCTTATTGAGCCGCAACGGGGCGAAGATTGGGGCTGGGAGAGTTCCAACTTGTTGGCAGTAAATGAGGCGCTGTCAGGCGGTGATGCTCCGGCGCGTTCGAAACATCCCGAAAACAAAGTGTAAACGATCCGTATTTCTGCATATAGGCGCACCGATATGATCTCCTCTCTGTTATATAGACAAGATCCGTTCTTCTGTGCGCAGGATAACAGATCTGACCCCTGGAAACGTCCTCCTGGCACCCACCGGCATCTGACTGCTATTTCTAATGTCATTTATTGCCAACACGGTTTTTTATCAGCTGGGGGGGGGGGGCAGGGGGGAGTTTTCTCGGAGCTCAGGTAATAGCTGGTTAGCTGTCAGCTTCTCCAGTTCAGCAGTATTCAGGCAAAGAATGGCTTTGCCAGACTGTTCCAGGAGCTGATGCTATTTGTTAACCACGCTTAAAGGAAAAAAAGAATTTTTCACAGTAACATGGGTTTTTATAGGCAAACGCCGAGCAATTTTCCTCAGAGCAATGCATCAGCAAGTATATCCAAAAGAGCTTAATCTACTTCTCGCAGGATAGGTGCAAGAGGAATCAGCAAGCACTGCGCCGGGATGCCATGAAAATCCCGGCTCATTGGCTCGGCCACGATAGGACGAGGCACATTAAATGCGAGGCGGAGAGGGACAGAAGCAATCAGCCCCCTTGGCTGAGGAGTGAGCCCTCGCTCTGGAAATAATTTCGAATAAAACTTGAGTAACCAAGTGTAAACACCTAACTTCCTCTGAGCAGATTGCCCAGAAGCAAAAAAAAAGAAAGAAAGAAAGAAAAGAAAAGAAAAAAAAAGTGTCGGGAATAAGCCAAGAAAACCAATCTGGACGGAATTAATAGGAGCGCAATGTTTTTATCCGCGTATGAGGATAATATATTAAGCCAAAAAAGGAGACAGGTTATCTCTAAACAGGATTAATATGCATTCATGTATAGGATTAGACCATCTCATCCATTTAAAAACAGTGTCTCTCCTCCTCCTCACATAATTTTATTATATGTATATATATTAAAAAAAAAAAAAAAAAAGATAAAACTTTCCCCGTTAGGAGCACTTGGAAAACGCGGTTTATTAATGGAGATACTTTTTGGTTTTTTAATCAAATTCAAGTGATGGCCCTGAATGAGCTGCCTTGTGAGGAAGCGGGCCATTTTTTAAAACTTGTGATCAAAACAGACCTGTCTTCAGAGAGAGCACAGCAGATTTAAATGTTGGTCAAAAGGAGTCACAACTGTTCATTAAAAGCAAACCCTAGCTAGTGCTAATGTATAGCCATTTTGTGAGCTCAGGACTGTGGAAAGAGGCGAAAAAAGTCTGAGAGTGTGAGCTGATGCCGTGCTGGCTGGCAGTGTGTGGTCTATTGTAGGGAATGTGCTTTTTCCACTGAACAGAGAGCCCCCCTCTTTTATTCCCCAGCTCTACTGCACCTGCACTGGATCAGGGAGCTACTGCCATTCACCACATCAACAGAGAAGACGTCTCTGACAGCACTCAATTCATTACATTTCTTCCTGCTTTTCAAACCAACACACACACACACACACACACACAAAAAAGAGTATTGCCAATCAGTGCCGGGGGGGCTGGGAAAGAATCTTACAATACTTCATATTCGCCACTCATTTTGGATTTCATTAGTCAGAAAACTCACTTCTCAGCCAGTTACAACTTTTTATTTCTTCCTTTCTTTCTTCCTTTCTTTGCTAAGGGGCTGCTGGAAGAAGGACCTGGGGCGAGTGCTATCTCCCTCCCCGCGCCGGGGCGACGTCGGGTGTCCCCGGGAGAAAGAGCTACAAGTTTATTCATAATTCATGGTAGCAGAGAAGCCTAAGCTCGGGAGAGAGGGAGAAAAGCGGCTAAAGAAACCAAAATGTCCTCAAGCATTTGGGGGAGGTGGGGGGGTGTCACGGTGGGTGCCCGGGCAGGGGCGGGGGGCACTGTGGGAAGGGGACGAGCCGCCCCTCCGCCAAGTCTGGGAGAAAGTTGTCATCGGCAAAACTCTTCGAAAGGGACTCCGGGAAATTTAGGGTTAGTTTGGTTTCTTCAAGAACCACTTTTTTTTTTCAGAAGCATTTGCAAGCGAAAGAAACCGAGCCGAGGGGTTTAGATTCAGGTATTTGATCTCGCCGGATCCAGACATCTAATTAGAGTGGCCTCAGAGACTGAAACGGTGTTAATTCCCATTGTTCCCCGCTCAGATCCCTTGGCCCTCCACCGCTGAGCTACTCTCCTTTTCAAAATCCAAACTAAAAATCTTTCTCTTGGAAGCAACGAAAAGAATTTCTGTATTTCTCCCCTTTCTGGCCCATTTTCTTCTATCGCCAGTAAAAGCAAACACTCCTGGGTAATTTTTCTTAGACACTGGCAAAGAATCGCATCCCCTGAGCGGGATCTTTGAAGAAATAAATCACAAAGAGCTCTTGCCTACCTGAAAAGTAGGAGAAAATCCGATTGTCTGCTTTCGGGTGTAATGTGTGTATCGATAAGGAAGACACAGCCGTCTCAGAAACGGCACTCGATTAATCTATGGGTTTCTTTACACCGAGCCCTGTTCGAATGAACGTGTGCTTTGGAAGTATCGATTCGTGTGACGGGAAAGTCGCAACTACAGTGTGTGCACAACACGGGGCCGACGAGGAGCGGGAGCCCGCAGCAGCGCGAACCCCACTCGCGGGAGAGCCAGATTGCTTTTTAAGCTAAAACTAATAATTTCATAACTGATTCACATTCAATCTGGCGCCGCTGACGTCACGGGGCATTAGCATACGAGGAGGGATGAAGCCAGTGTGGCTGGAGTTGATAAGGTGCCTCCTGAGGAATTCGCTGCTTGTTTTAATACATTAATTATTTCTCTCTATTCCGCGAGTTTCGCAGTTTTTAAGAGCTTAAAGGAACCCTCGTTGCAAGAAAAGCCAGGAGGACACGGCGCGGAGCTTCCCCCGCGGCCCCGGCAGGAGCCCCGCAGCCGAGATCCCGCACGGCGCTGGGGGTTTCACCTGCATCGAGCAGGACCGGGCGTCAGCCCCGGCTCGAGTGAGCCCCGCGGGGCCGCCCAGAGCCGGGGAACGGCCTGCAGGACGGGTGCAAGCGGGCAGGATCGGGCCCCCAGGGCGGTGCGAGCGCAGCCCTCCCGAGGCGACCCTCCCGCCGGAGAAGCTCCGCCGAGGCCCGTTTCCCTCCGGGATTTCTCCCCTTCGCCCTCTCCCGCCTCGCTCTCCCCCCGAGTTAAGCGCGACCCGCCGCGGAAAAGCGCCCTCGTTACGTCAGCGGCCCGACCCGCCGCCAGGCGCTGGGGTCACGGCGGCCCCGGGGCGGGGGCGCCCGCAGGGGGCCGGGCCGCCCCTCCCGCTCCCCCGGGGCAGCGGCTGCGGGGCGGGGGGCAGGGAGCCCTGTGCCCTCCGCGGGGCTCCGCGGGGAGGGATGCGGCTGGTGGGGCCGGGAGGAGACTGCCCAGTCCCTCATCCTGGGGCTTGCGGGGGGCCCAGCTGCCCCCACAGCCTGTAGGGACAGGCAGCGTTGTCGCTCTGCCCCGCCTCGAGCTCCCCCGTGGGGGCGGCCCGGCAGCCCCCCAGCTCCGTGGGGTGCCCCTCGGGGACCCCCCTGGAGCCTTCTCTCTTCTCTGAAGAAGTCAACCCCCTTGGAACAACCGCTCTGTGACTTGGGGCTGGAACGCCAAAGAGCAAGAGGTTCCCTCGGTAGGAGGGAGACGTTCTTTTATCGGGGGAGGGAGGGAAATGAATGCAAACAAACCATATAAGAACCCCAAAAGATTTTTTTTTAAAAAAAAAGAAAAGGGACATAAAACCCCGCTGTAAAAGCTCTCGTCCGCCCGGCAGAGGTGCTGCGAGGCACCGGGCAGGGTCTCCGGGAGAAACTTCCCCGGCCCCGCTCGCCGCCGGCCGGGACCCCCGCGTTGGACCCCGCGCTGCTGCCAGCGGGTCTTCTGCTCCCCCGGGAGAGCCGGGCCGGCAGGAGCAGACCTTCCCCCGCAATAAGCGGCCGAGCCCCGGCTCTCGATCAACCCTGCTAAATTATAATGAAAAATTACAGCACTTTTCGACGCTCCCCCTCCCCCTTTCGCACAGGCGCACACGGTGCGAGTGCGCGCACACACGCGCGAGGGCTCAGCCGCAGCAAATCCTCTGCCTAGTTCAGAAGTAAAGCTCAAAAATCGTCACGGTAAGGTTTGGGGGTCTGCTGTGTTCCCCCCTCCGCTCTCCCCGCGGTCCCCGCGCAGGGACGGACTCGCCCTCCCGCTCTCGCTCAGCCAAACGTGCAGCTCCGAGAATTTCCATCTCCGGGTTCCTTTTCTTTTCAGCTCGCAAGTGAAAAAGCCCCCGCACTCACTTCAGCGCTGCACGTCCTCGGCAAGTGAATTGATTCCTCAAAAGCAAAACAGAACCAAACTTCTCGCAATTCCCCGATCCAGCGTCAGAAAAAACGGTTTTAATTACCAAAACCGAAATAGCGGTAGTGCTAACTAGCGGGCGATCAAACCGCAATCAAACTTCAATCTCTGAGCAGTTAGCTATAAACTGTCAGCAATTGAAAAGTAAACCTGGTGCACACAAAGGCTCTGTTTAATTTTCTTGTTGTAATGGCTCTAAATGAGGACCCCATCACTATGCAGTTAAGCGGTGTTGCTTGTCCCCCTGAGGCGCTGATCAGTTCTTTTTAATGTGAGAAAACTGGCAGCTCGAAGCCCGTCAATGGAGCTCCCACAACAAAAGTCCTGAAAAGCTGAATGAATTGGGTTTGTAATTACTGCTTCCCTCTCCCCCCTTGCAGCTTATCTCTTATTCATTCAACATATATTATTGTCACCTAATCGCACACTCCCAACATTTTTTTTTTTTTTAGTATCTACTACTGCGGACATGTTTGTTGTAGAAATTAAACAAAATAATCCTCCCTTCTCTCTCCCACCCCAACAAAACTGTTAAAACGACAGTGTCAGGCGAGGCTGGCTGACATTAAAAACCGCCAAGACGAAGCTCTCCTGCCATCTGAATGTCAGCATTTTGCATATATCCTCGAAAATCTCACACGCACCGCAACAGGCTTTAGGTTTTAATATTTGAGCTAGATCACGATTTAAATAACTGAAGTGTATCTAATCACACCTATCATCAACCTGCTTTTTTCTTTCCTTGGGACCTGTGTAATGTACAACTTAAACTGCTGAGCTACCTCCCTCCTGCTCGGAGACAGATCCTCGGGTCTGCTGCCCGTTGGAGGCGAAGAGGAATTAATCTGGAGAAAGAACACTCTGCTGCGGGGACCGGCGCCACCCCCGATGTCCCACACGGCACCAGCAGGCACCTCAAGTAATAAAAATACGTTTTCAGGCAGGGCAGGTCCGGGGGCAGCCGGCAGAGCCTCTCCCGGGCCCCGCCGCGAGAAGCTGTCGGTTGCAGAAATAAGTACAGCCATTACAACCAAATCTACTAACAGTCTAAATAATTAATTGAACCATTGCTCTTTGACCCTTGGAAAGTCCAGTAGGGACCCGTTTGTAGTAATAATACCCCCGAATGAGCCCTTGTCAAATATTCATTTAGTGGTTAATGTGAGCGATTTCCCCCTGGGACAGTCTGTAATACCAGCTTCCCAGCTTTGGCAAGAAACCCTGCTAATCTACCTCTCCAGTTCCGCAAAATATTTTAACACCCCGGTCCTTAAAAAGCCGTAAAAAAATCACAGGGGAAATCATATTCTTATTCTTGGGTTCGTTTCGGCTCTGTGGAAGGTTAGCGAAACATTACACTGATGTTCTTGGACCGAACACCCTCCAGGATATAAAACACACAACAATTCACCAGAGGGAAAACACAGAGAATCGAGAAAGTATTAAATAACCAAAATAAAAGCACATCCACGAGCTCTGCCGCGCATTTCAGCCGCCTCAAACGAAAGCCCAGGATAATGGTTTAGGTGTAAATGGGGCTATTGAAGGTGTTGAATTTAAAATTACCAGTGGTCAATGGCATTCCTCCAAGTAACACTTTAAAAATAAAATCGTCCAGCTGTACGTGTAAAATGCTTTGCCTTATCCTCTCTAAACGGATAAATGGATGTTTGGATGGATGGATGGATGGATGGATGGATGGATGGATGGATGGATGGATGGATGGATGGATGGATGTAAGGAATCTGTCCAAAGGAGATCAGGTTTCAACAACACATATTCCACATCGTACTCCGAAATCTAAGCTTAAACAAATTGCCCATATAAAAAGTTGCTGAATTCACTAAGCCTGAATATGTGGCTTAGTGCCTTTTGTTTAATGGTATTAGCTCACCTTCTCTATGCGAATTGTAAAAGGACCAACGTTTCCAGCTACCCCCCTCGAATATTTTAGTTAGCACTTCAAAAAGAGGCCAGGTTTTATTGCTGTTAATTGGCTAAGATTCGCTTTTAAAAAATGGAATCGAGATATCGATTGGGCTTTTATTCCCAGTTCTCTTCTCAGCGAGGAGAGCGGGAGCGGGGATGGGGGTTCGTTACCACGTGAATAATTCCCAGACGCATTGCAAATGCTCACAGCTCTGAAAAAGAATATTTTACTCATTGTATTAACGTAAAAGAATTAGAAAAGGTTTGGAATCTGCAAGAATTGCTGTGCTCCCCGAGTACTGCGACGGTGCAGAAATGAAAGGGACAAAGGGAGGTGAACTACAAAACAAGGCAGGGAGCAAAACTCCACATCTCCTAGTCTGGCAGTTTTAGTTTTCATCTGGACACCAGGTTTCACGGACGGAGGCCAGAGCTGAGCCTAGGAAAGAGCATTACCAAGTAAAAGCCACAACCAGCCAGGTAACTTTTTATGTGTGGGGTTGTTTTTTTTTTTCTGCCTTCTTCCTCCCTGAGGTAAAGCGAAATCCAGTGACCGACGGGAAGGAGCAGAGAGAAAGCTGAGCGACACTTGCCCCCGTGCCGGAGTCCCCACCTGTGCTCTGCAACAACCATCACATCCTTCCCTTGCCACCTGCAACACGCCCCGAGCAGCGGACACGAGCACTTTGTCATCACAGGGCCCCCAATTTCGCAGTTTTCTTTATAAACGGCTGCGATTATGACCCTCATCTCCTCCACGCGAGTTTCCCCTGGGGAACCGCAGCGGCGTTGGCAGCACCGACCCGACGCTGGGGCTCCTCGGGGGGCAGCGGGGGCTGCCGGGGCCCCCCCGGCCCCGCCGCCCGGCCCTGTCCTGCCCCGGGCTCGGAGCGCGGCCGCCTGCTCGCAGCATCGCGGAGCCGTCGCCTCGGCGATTGCGGTTACGGCCGCACGAAGTCAAACTCTACCTGGCACGGATGGCGAATCTCTCCTCCTATTTGGCGAACGCCATCGCTTCTCTCTGGGGTTCGTGACCGGCTGCAGGGAGCGTCCGAAACGGGGTTTAAGCCGCGCTGGCGATTTAAGAAATAGGGTTCAAGAAAGAGCCTTGATAAAGCGTGATAGTCGCTAGCGTTCGATCGTTCGTGTTTGTTTGTTCCCTTTTTTGTCGCTTCTTACCTTTGCCCTGCCAAACCCACCCCCGCCCCCACCACTCGCCTCCTCCTGCGCTGCCCAGGAGCCGGGAGAGGAAAGTTTGGCGAGTCCCGAACAAAGGGAGCGGGGAGCGCTCGGCCCCGGCGAGCAGAGCCGGCTCCGGGCCCCCCGCCCCGGGGAAGGAGGCTCCGTCGGGAAGAGAGAAACGCGTTATCCGGAGAAGCGGCCGCGGCCCCCGCCCCGCCAGCCCCCGGCTCGGCCCCGCCGGGGGCAACAAGTGCCCCCCCCCCGGCCCTCAGCCCATCCTGCTCCCCTGGAAAAGAAGGGAACTCCGAAACGAGCGTCTCGCTCGCCGTTCCCGTCCCCACGGAAGAGGCACCGGCGCTTATTCCAGTAAAGCCGTCGTACTTTCTCCCTCTGTACGCACATACATATAAAAATATTCAAGCCTTATAGATATTGCTGCATTATTTATCGTACTCTGTTGGCTACGATGATACCTTCTAGGCCATGAATTATTTAAAAAACATCTTGCGTTACAAAAATAAATCCAAGACTCACGCGGAACTCCAGTGTCCATATGTCAAAAATTTATTTATCTCAAACTGTGCATAATGGAGTAAAAACTTAACTTGAATATGTACCTGTTATAAGGATGGTATTAGTTCAAATATATACATGGACTGTCGGCAGACTGATTTCAAATAATACAGAGCCGAATTTTTAAAATACAACTACGGAAAATGAGGAAAAAAAAAGAACTTAAAATATCATCACAATAAATTTACAGAAATATTACAAACCATAAGAAAATATTTCAAACACAGTAATTTCAGGTAGGTTTTTTTTCTGGTTTTTTTTTTTCTTTTCTTTGAACAGGATGAAGTCTGGAAACAAAAAGTTATTATAAATTAACAAACGGCTTGTGAACCTGCATGGCAATTTTTGCTTTTTAACAAGAAGTAAAAAAAAAAAAAAAAAGTAGTACAATCTAAACGTTTGCCCTTTTACAGCAAACCAAGCCCATGGTTTGCAAGTACTCATCCTACCTTTTTCGTCTTTTGTACAATTTCTAAAACAATTGAAATGTCCAAATGTTGTAAAATAATTTCCTCTCCTCTCGCAGCTGCTATAAATTCAGCTGCCAATGCCACGATGCTCCAAGTAGACTCTGTTTTTAAAAAATAATTGGCAAATTCGCGAGTTTGTTCTTTTTTTCCCCTCTCTCTGTTACCAGTGGACATTCTGATTGCCATGTGTCTTTTGATAAATACTGTACAAAAGTTGCCTGCAAATATTAAAACATTTTCCTCTTCGCTCTTTGAGTCTAGCTCTAAATATTATTGGTAAAGACTTTTGCAAACTTTCTGCAAAGTTCCTACCGTTTTCACTAGAACTTTTTAAAAGTTTTGTGTAGTTGCTTCCCCTCCGAGATCTATACAAGTTCCTTGTCGGTTTAATTTCTGACCCCCCCACCCCCCCACCTCCGCCCCGAGTTTTCTCTGTACAAAAATAGTCCAAAAAAAAAAAAAAGTCCAGAATTTCTAATAAAAGTTTTTTTGTTTGTTTGTTTTGTTTAGTTTTTCTCCCCCCCCACCCCTCCCCGGCCCCTTTGTCTTACATATGCGATAGAGGGAGTGTGCCATTAATGGCTGTGCCAGGAACAGGTGCACTCTGGTAGTGTTGGGACATATGAAGTCTGCTTGGGGCAGCTGGTTCTGGTACTTCAGCACCTGGTAGATACATGCTGATCATGTCCCGAAGGTCCCCAGCTTGGCAAGGAGCCCTCGAATGAGACGAAGAAGTGACTACGGGGGGACTGGAGCTGGATTCCGTCTTGACCACCGAGCCCATGGAGCCCAGGGCCATGCCCGGGGTCCCTTGCTGGGAGTAAGACATGCTGTAGGTAGGCGATCCGTTCATGTAAGTCTGCGAGCTGGTCATGGAGTTGTACTGCAGGGCGCTCACGTCGTAGCGGTGCATGGGCTGCATCTGCGCCGCGTTGTGCGCGTTCAAGCCCGGGTGCTGCGGGTAGCCGAGCTGCTCTTGCATCATCCCGTAGCCTCCGTTGGTCCAGCCGTTCATGTGCGCGTAACTGTCCATCCTCTGGTTCACCCCAGCTCCCAAGGTGGCCCCAACCCCTACCCCGGTCGTCATGGTATTGGTGCCCGGTGCCAGTAAGCCCCCCGGCAAAGTGTACTTATCCTTCTTCATGAGGGTCTTGGTTTTCCTCCGGGGTCGGTATTTATAATCCGGGTGCTCCTTCATGTGCAGAGCTCTTAGCCGCTTGGCTTCGTCAATGAAGGGTCTCTTTTCCGCCTCGGATAAAAGTTTCCACTCGGCCCCGAGCCGCTTGCTGATCTCGGAGTTGTGCATCTTCGGATTCTCCTGGGCCATTTTCCGCCGCTGCCCGCGGGACCAAACCATGAACGCGTTCATCGGGCGCTTGACCCGGTCCGGGCTGTTCTTCTGGTTGTTGGCGGCCGAGTTGGCGTTGCCTGTGCCTCCCCCCGAAGTTTGCTGGGGGGCGGGAGGTTTCAGCTCGGTTTCCATCATGTTGTACATTCAAACTACTTTCGCCTGGAACCAGCCTCGAGCAGAGAAAGCGAGGAGCAGCCGCAGCGAAGTCCCAAGCCGGACTTTTTTTTTTCTCCTCTTCCTAGGGAGGGGTAGGAAAGGGGGGAGGGGGACTCCCCAAAACCACACTTGGATCAAGATCAGGATCTTCCTCTTCGCTGATGGATTAATAATGCTAATAACTGCTATTATTGCCGCCGGAGCCTGGATTTTAAAAAACTTCTTCCTGCTTTTTCCCTTTTCTCTGCCTGCCGCTCTCTCTCTCCCTCTCTCTCTCCACCTCAGTCTTAAAGAGCCAGCAAACTACTTTACCCCCTTTTGCAAACACACACACTCTCTCTCTCTGCCTTGACAACTCCTGATACTTTTTTGAACAAGTTAATAGACAACCATCCATGTGATGGGGGCTTGTCAGGGAATAAATGCGTTCTCCCCGGCCAATCAGCGCTCGGCGGCTCCGCCACTGAGGACAAGTCTCTACCCCTGGTTTTGCATGAAACGGGGCGGGGGCTCGGAGCGCCGGGACGGCTCGGCGGGGGGGGCGGGCCCGGGGGCGGCCCGGGCAGCCACTGGGAAGCCTTTGTATCTCCCCTTCCAGCAACAGGTCACACACGCCTTTTGGAGGAAGTGGGTAAACAGCATTGTTGCTACGTGGGTTTTGTTGTTTTTCTTTTTTTTTTTTTTCTTCTTCTTTAAGTTGGTGTTGGCTTAAGGCTGGGAGAAGCTTCCCCCCGGCCTCCCCCCAACGCCCCCCCCGGGCCGCCTCCCCCGCGCTAGCAGCGCTCGCCCCGTCCAGCCCGGGAGAGCGAAGCCCGTCCCGGAACCGACTCCGAGCCCTGCTCCCGGCCTCCCCGCGCCCTGCTCCGTCCCCGCCGAGCCCTCCCCTCGCGCCCCGAAGGACTCGGGGGTGTCCGCCGGGCGCGGTGCCGTTACCCGCGCGGCGCTGCCGAGAGGTAGTTTTGTTCCTCTCGTCGACGCCGCGCGGGCCGCGCGGAGCCCCGGCTAAGTTTACTTCCACCCTCTCGCCGCTACAAACACGCTCGGCGACAAAGGAAGGAGGGGAGAGAGGGCGCGGAGCGGGCGGGAGCCGCTCGCTCGCCCTCCCGGTGCGGGGCGGCGCGGGGACCCCCGAGCAGGGGCCGCGCCCGGGCGCCCCGCGAGGGCTCAGCCGCGGCGCTGCGGCGCCCCCTGGCGGCCCGGGCTGGAGCGGCCCGGGGAGCGGGGCCGGGGGAAGGGGCCGCGCGGTGACACCCGCCTGAGCAGTAACAGCAAAACCCGACACGGAGGCGTCTTCCTCCGCGTGTGGATTGTGCAAATAAATCCCACCGGCTGTAATGCGTCTAATTCGAAAATGTATATATAACCCCTCGATAAACCGTCGAAAAATAGGTGCAAATTATGAGATGTGGGGTAAAAACGGGTTCTGATTGTCCAGATACTGGCGAGGGCACGGCGGCTCTTCACTTTCTTATTGTTCTCCCTTTGGTCTGCAGCTGATAACGTGATTCCAGAAAAAAAAAAATCTTAGAGGATAATTAAGTTAGGGAAAAAAAAAAGGATGTGGATGGGTGTCAGTGGTGTTTGTTCATGGTAATAAACTAAGTAAGGGGTGGTGGTGCCCAGGCAAGGTGGTGGTTTCGCTCCAGCTGTGGCTGCAGGACCAGGGCGTGTGGGCTCCTGGAGGCCTTGAGGGGCCTGACCCTTTCCCAATCCCATTTATCATAGGAATAAAGGATGAGAAATGCCTAACGATTGTGTTATCAGGAGTATTTACAGCTCTATTTTAATTAACTGTTTTAATTATCGATGCAATAAACTATCTGGCATATATACATAATAATGCGGTACAGAAAATAAGATGAGGGTGATGGCTCTTGTGGGGCACTTTCTGCCGTTCCTGTGGGTACGGAGTTGTGCTTGGTTGGCAATAAGTACACACAGAGGAGGAAGCAGAAGCAGACAGGGATGCTGGCTATAAACACCACTCTCTGGAGGAATACAGCCACGTTGGAAGGAAGGCCTGCGGAGGGACATTTAATATGCGTGGATTTAAAAAATCGTTGCTTTTAGTATGATTTATGGAAATGAAAAGCGCTTACATTAAACAAACAGTCTGCAAATGTTCTCAGTGATGGGCCAGGCGGCACACTCGCTCTTATTTCCAGGTTATGAGTGTCTTAAAAAGAAAATGAATGTTAACTACTTGGATTTCATGTATTTATTGTTCTAATAGTCGCCGATTTCTCTAAAAGCCCCAAGGATACGACCTATCGCGTTAACTGTATTGGAAAGAAAATACACATTTTCATATTATTTTTTTCCCTGAACCTACTGGTAACCAATCTAAAGCAAACTATTAAGCAGTCTTGTGGAGATGGGAGATTGCAGCTCCATTTTTTGTCCTTAGCTGCAAATAGAGGTTTAACTTGCAGTAATTAGGTGAGAACTAGCCAAGCATCTTACTATTATGATGCTTGTTAAAAACGCTTCTTTTCTGCATCTGCATTTGAGTGTGTTCCCCTCCACTCTTAATCTTCTTATGGAAATGAAGGCGAACGGCAGGGAACCTGCAGAGACTTAGAGAATGTCCTTGTTAACTGGAATTTCTCAGCATTGCTAATTAGCAGAGTTTGACGACCACCAGTATTGGGGAAAGCTCTGTTTAGCCACTCACAAACCCTTCCGAGGAAGAGCAGACTAATTTTATTTTGTAATTAAAATCTGAAAAGGGCCCTATTTGACAGTTAGGGCTATGAGAGTTTTATCTCCCTGTGAAATAATTACTGCCTTGATAACTCAATTTTCTGCAAAATGTCAACTGTGAGCTCCAAAACTTTTAATTTCATTACGTTAAAAAAAAAGGGGGGGGGGGGGGGGGGGGGAGGAATGTACAGAGAAATTTCCTCTTCCCGCTCTGATGCCGTAACAGCCTCAGGAGCCGGAGTTAGCCAGGGAAGTTTCCCCGCACTGACTACATCTCACTCGAGGGATTTTAAGATACCACGAGGTGAGTTTGCCCTAGTGTCCCGAGAAAAATCCAGATCGAGTGGGTGAGGACCTAGGGAAGGGGCAGCAGGAGCATCCTGCAGCCCGAGGGGAGGAAAATGCGAGATGTCCTCGCATGGCGAAGGACGGAAATCCAGAGACAGCTGCCAGGCACTAAAAAAAAAAAAAGGAGCTCAACTGAACTTAGAAAGTTTGTGGCAGCTAGGGCGGGGGTGGCCCAGCCCGGCCACCCTCCCTGCAGGGCCCGGGGGCGGCTGTCAGGGGAATCGGGGGGGGGACCGAGGCGCTGGAGCAAGTGTAATCCCCTCTGCTTACGTTTGGGATATTTTTTTATTATTATTTAAAACGGTTTAATCTCCTTTTTGTCCCTGCCTGTCCAGCAAGTAGCCCGATTGTCGCTCTCAGAAGTGGCATTACACGTACAAACCGACGAGGGGGGCGAGTCGCAGCCGCTCCCGCCAGGCCCCCGCTCGCCCAATAATTTCATTCAAGGGCTCTAAGGACCCTTGAAAGCCGGGGAGCTCAGAGGCAGCTCCGCGTTCCTCCCGGCCTCCCCTTTCATCCCTCCTTCTCCCGAACAAAACCGCGGGGAGAGCGCACGTGCGGCCCGGGATCCCGGGGGTCCCGGGGGACGGAGCGAAGGCGGCTCCCCGGGGCGCCGGTCCCTGCGCAGCCACCGCCGCTCCCACCGGCGCTGCTGCGGGGGCCGGGGGCGGTAGGGAACAAAACGAGGGGAAAAGAGAGGGGGGGAAAGGAAAAGGACCGGCTCCACCTTTATTTTCAGTGCTACTAGAAGCGAAATTTAAAAAAAAAAAAAAAAAAAAAAAGTATGTATGTATGTATATAGTTCAGATCCTGGACGAGCTTAAGGTACACAATAAATAGCAGAAAAGCCGACTCGCACACACCACACACCTCGCCAAGTCGCTTTCAAAAGGCCGCTCAATATATGGAGAAGCCGATTGTCCAAAACACGCTTCCAGGACTCTTCATAAATAGCAAACGGCCTCCACAAACTCTCTGCGATTTCTTCCCTGCGTCTAAAATAACACTCTCCTGGCCTCCTTCCCAGAGGAGAGTATAATTGAAGCCCATACTTTTTCTTACATGACCTTAAAAATAAATCAGAAAATCAAGCACCAGTGGCGAGGATAAACTCAGGAATTACCGCACACCATAACGGGGTGAAATTACGGTTGAATGCAGGCCTTTTAGCGGGAAGGTAACCCCCTCGAGCAGGATCCTTTCTGGCAGTCTATTTAAAGTTATCTTTCCTTCCTAGTTTTATAAGAACAAATGAGTTTTCTTTTCCCATTGTAGTTGAATGAACTCATGTATATTAAACACAAAACCCCTCCTGAAGAACGCTAACTGCTTTGCTTAAACCCACAAAGGCACAAAAATCCAGAATTGAAGGTTTCCAATTCCTGAATAAGTCCCCTTAACTCTCTCAGGCTCGCAGGGGAGAGAGACTGGGGACATTTTCTGAAGGTCTTAATGCCTGGAAGGGGCTATCTCAAATAGAGATGTATTGTCTTTTGCTACAGTTGAGGCTTCTATTTTATTTCCCTCTTTCCCCTTCACCATCTTTGTGTTGACCTAGGAAAATAATGGTGTAAAAAAGTGTCTGTTCATGGGATCACACGTGTCGCCCAAATCAAATGAAGTCCTCTTTGGCCCCAGCGCAGTTTTGATGGAATTATTCCGGCTCCTCCATTGAATTCACACCGTTTCCCAAAGAAGCTCTGGCGGTTTCAATGGGAACGCCTCAGGCACAGCCTGGGGTTCTTCAAGGTTGCTTCATCCTCAGGGCACCTCAAACCCTGGCATCCCGAAGCAAGGTTTGAAAAGTACATTAAAAAAAAAATATCTTAAAAAAGGAGAGGAAAAATAAAAGCTCTTTCCAATAATTCTCAGATCGCTGACACGATCGTCCATAATGGAGCCAAGACGGTGACTTTTATCTCACTGTTCTTCATAGTCCTTAATTTGGAGCTCATTGACAGGATAGACGGTAATGACACTTTCAGAACTGTTATGGTCTGGAGTGACAATCTCTCCATCTCACCCATGGCTTATTGACACCATGGGCTCATTGTGTCAACTTAGGCTGGTGATTGCTGAATTCTCCAGCGACGGGCTCGTCGGGGGGATTTTAATTAAAATTATAGCCTCGCTGTCTATACCGTAAATTCATATTTAGACGACGCTTAATCGGGGCAGAGAGACGTCGCTATAAATAATAACAACATCACTTCCCGTGTCCATCCACCGTCCTCCACCCAGAGACCTGACGGAGCCTCTGCTGGCCGCAGCCCGGCTGCGGGAGGGAGGCGAGGGACCCTCGGGAGAGGGAGCCGGCTCTCCCGAGGCAGGAAAGGGACCTCAGCTCTCCCGAGGCAGGAGAGGGACCCCGGCTGCCTCCTCGGCTTCGTCCAGCCGGGCTTAGGCCGTGGAAACGTGTGCAGGGGAAGCGGTTTAGGATCAGGGGGGTCTGGAGCATCCCCGGGCTGGGGGCTGTACGGGCTCGATGCGGGTGTCGCGGCCCTTTCCCCGTGGAGGTGACGAGGGACCCCGGCTTCCCCAAACCCCCGGAGGAGCGGGATGGACGTGAGGCGAAAGGAAGGTCCCCGGGGGTGCCAGCCGGGCCCAGCTGGGAAGGGCAGGGGTGCTGCAGAGGGCAGCGTGTGCCAGGGAGAGCCCGAGGGAGGGGAAAGAAAAGGGACAGTGGGAAAAGCTGCCCCCGAGAACTGGCATTCGAGGTCGCTTTTTCTTCAGGTCTCCCCCTCCGCCCCACGAGAGCTGTAGGAATCGCCGGCGTGCAAAAAAAACCTCCTTCCAAAAACTATAAATAAACAAAGAATGCGCTTTTCCTCCAAGTGGAGGTGAACGCGAAGGAGCACAGAGCTAACCCCGCTGGCTGCCAGCTGCCTGCCAAGCCCGGGATCCCATCCCCGCTTTACAGATATTTGCTCCCTTGAGTAACGTCCGCAGAACAAACCACGGCAGCTGAGCCCAGGAAAACCGCGCTTCGGTTCAAGCAATCACACAGGACCCTTGATTTGACGTGCCAACTTCTGCCCTTAGGAGGGGGAAGTTTACGGCCCCTTTACAGCCCCCCAACAACTGCTGTTCCCAAGGGGAGCACTAACAGCCCCTCTCCTGGAACCGGGTTAATCATTCACCTTTCAGCAGGAGTCACTAAATTTTTTGTCAAGTGCCTCCTGACATTAAGCCGTGTGTACCAACCGCCCTGTATTTTTTTCCCCGTTTCCTGTGGTAATTGATATATAATATCTCTGTTTATAGCTAGCTTGGCAGATCTATGCAGATGTATATTTTTGCTTAATTTCGGAGTTCTATATGCTGGACGCATGCTAACTAAAGAATCAGTAAAGGAAATCTGGGAATTCCGTTGTGCAGGAAATCTGTTCAAGGCTCTTGCTATTATTTATAGAAAATGCTATGTCTTTATTTTGGGAGCTCTTACTACAGAATTGCCTTATTAGGAGTCTCAAGCGGAGATCAAACTGAGAGAATGGAGAAAGTATACTCAGCGCGACAAACAATAATCTTTTTTAAAAAAAAAAGCTGTTCGTGTATAATTTCTAAAGTGAAAAGTTTATTGTGAGACCAACAGCCATAGGATTCATTTAATAGAAAAACTGCGGCGTTATGACTTTCATCCAGGCTGTCAACAGGAGATACAAAATAACCCCAATTTAGCAGAAATAATTTGGTTTCCATTAGTGCTTCTCTTCTCACTCAAGACGCATAAACCGTGCTGGGTATTACCACAATTCGCAAATACGGCCGTTAAATGCACTACACAGCGCCTATAAAATAAGTAGCTAATTCATCCAAAAAGTTGGTGACAATACAGCACTTCACATATTTTGGCTAATCGTTTTATATCACCCAGGTTTCTTTTAAATCTGTCATCTCCACAGTGAAGAAGAAAAAACCACTCCAGGTATTCACTTAAGATAACGTGTCTTCTTTTTCTAGGCACTGGGGAGGGGGTTATTTTTCTCAGGTTATTTTTTTGGGGTGTGTGTGAGACGACTGTATTTGCTTCGGGTTTAAACACACATCATTTTAGACAATACTTCCTTAATGAAAAGGAAACGTTGAACCCTGCTTACAAGCATCACCTGTCAATGCTGACTTATTCAAGACACCTCGGGAGGAAAACACCAGCAGAAGGCTCTGAAAGGCTGGTGTTTCCTGACAGCTCTGGAATATCGAAACTGTGAGCACGGGAAAATTGAGCCCTATTTTTGTGCCTAATGCTACCAGTAAAGAAGTTGGTTTTTAGAGGATGACCCGCTGCTGGGCGCCAGAGCATCCCTGCTCTTCCTAGGAGGGGGAAAGCAACATATAGCGATATTTCTATAGGCTTCGGGCTTCTCGGAAAGCCCCTCTTGGAAAGAGATCGGTGGCATTTTAAACTATTTCTAAATGTTTGTACATCCGCAGAGCCAGCATCCCAAGCCGGAGGCAGCTCCCCCTTCCGTGATGTCCAGGCTGGACTCCTCACCTCGCCGGTCCCCGCTCCCCCGGGGTGACTTTAACCCGCTCCCTGCGACTTCCAGCCTGCCGGCGGTTCCCGTAGAGGGGGCTGCGGTGTCGGGGCGCGGCCGACAGGGGGCGCCACTCCCGCGCTTGGCGCCGCCTCCCGCCCCGCGCGGCCCCGCAAGAGGGGGAGAGCCCGGAGCTTAGCGGGGTCGAGTACAGATCTTTAGTCTTCGTGGATAAAAAGAGATTAAAGGCTAAATTCTCTCTCTCTCTCTCTCTCTCTCTCTTTTTTTTTTTTTGTATCAATTTTAACCAACTAGGAAAATGTAGAGCTTTTATCCTTTGATGTTTCCCAGAAAGAAACTGTTATAACGGTTGTGAAATTACATCGTTTCAGAGCCAGCGAACCAGCCGCGGAGTGGTAAAATAATTTAATTAAAAAAAATAATAATATGAGGACCCGATCTTCCGCGGAGGCACTTAAAAGCTGACACATGCCCCTCCGTCTCCCCTCTCCCTAGCTCTCCCGATGTTTCCCGACTGCCGCTTGATGGGAATAATTAAAAATAAAATAAACCCACGCTGGAAGGGGGCTCGCTGTCCTCGCCCTGCTCGGCACAGGCAGGAGATCGCACAAAAGCAAATCGCTAAAATCATAAACCGAATGTTGGTCTTTTGCCGTATTAAGCATAAATAAAATCGTAACCGGCTACCCACTTTCCCCCTACTACAAAAACTCTTCACCTGTATTTAAATAGCACGTCTTTAATTACGGCAGTTGGGGATGTATGAGGCTGAAATGAAATTAGCAGTCATTACCAGTCCTTTAACTCTGTGGTGCTTTTGATCAGCACTAAATTAGCTTTCCAGTCCTAACAAAGGCTCTATGGCAAGCAGTGGGCTGTAAATAAGACAGCTCGACCTGCCCTCAACACCTTTTCTCTTGTCAATCACAGCTCTATCATTCAGCTCAAGATTAACCTTTATCTACCAAATTCTTACCAAAAAAAAAAGGGGGGGGGGAGAAAAAAAGAAGGGGAAAAAAATCCAACCTCAACTTTTCTACCCGCAACTGAAAAGAGCTTCCCTTTTAAAGGAATTATAATGAGCCAAACTGTCAGAATCGATCTTTCCCCGGCCCGAACCGCACCCGGAGGCAGCGTTAGAGCGGGGCGGTTAAACGCTGCGATTTATTGCCCAGCCCGGCCGGGCCCGGGGCCGCGCGGCGCCTCCCCCCGGGGCAGCCGCTCCTCGAACCCGCCCTGCCCCGGGGCCAGGGCCGGAGCGCCGCCGCCGCGCCGCCGACAGGGGGCGCTCGAGAGCAGCGGCCGCCGCGCCAGCGCCGCGCGCCCAGGTAGCGGCCGCCCGGGCGCCGCTCCGCGCCCCGCGCAGCATCGCGGCCGAGCGCCCCGGTCTCGGGCTTCTCCCGGCCGAGCGCCCCGGTCCCGGGCTCCTCCCGGCCGAGGGCGCGGGCAGCGCGCCGCTCGCAGCGGCCGGACGGCTCCGCGCTGCGCGCTGCGCGGCTGGGACCCTCCAGCCGTTCGCCCCGGAGCGGCCGCCCCGGGGGCAGCAGGGGAGCCCCGCGGCTCCCACCGGGCAAGGGGACGGGGGGCGATCGGCTGCCCAGCCACTTCGGCCGAGCCCGAGCCCCGGGGTTAACGCGGCGGCCCGCGGTGGGAGCTCCGTTTCCAGATCGTTTTTTAAGGTCGCGGGGGAGGAGAAGGGGGAAAACTGTGAATGTCAAAGTTGTGCTGCGGCTACTTACGCGTCGGTGCCGGAGCAGGGTGGTGGCTCGTTAGCGGTTTGATTGGCAGCTGGAAGCGAAAGTCCGCGCGGACTGCGGAGCCCCCGCTCAGCCCCAGGGGTCTGAGCACTTTCCACCGGACAGAGGCAGCCGGAGGAAGATCACACGTCCCCTTCTCTTCTCCTCTCCTCCTCCATCCAGGACAGAGAATGAATCCATTTCGGTTTTTCTTCCCCCGGCTCTCCTTCCGTTTGCCTACACATCCTCCGAGTCCTAGCCCTAGCTTTTAACTGCAGTCCCTGGAACAAGAGGGGAGAAAAATCGTTTATGGCTTAAAAAATCCAAACGGCTGATTTTGTGTGTGTGTGTGTGTTATAAGAATGCACCCACAACAACAAAAAAGTCACTTCTCTGTCCCCCACCGTACAGCAGAAGAATAATAAAAAAGCTTTATATTTTTGCAGTGGGTATTCAAAGATAATTTGATGCCATTGTTTCTGCTACAGATGGTTCTTTTTAATACAATAACACTGCTCTTTGTGCATACTACACACAATAAAAATCGAAAGCTTTCTCCTGAATAACCATTTTGTTCTCGCTTGTATACAGGCCAACAAAAGCTGCCGTGAGGTAATGGGTTCTGTTTATTGAAGCCATAGAATAGAGGTTTGATAAAGATTTTTGTATATGGGGGGGAGGTAAAATAAAGACCTCGCAAGGTCGAGCTGATCTCTGCGTATTTATTACCACTGAAATATTTTATCAATATATTTCTTTGAGTTGCAGCTGCAGGGATCCCCCCTCCCCTCCCCCCGCGCCCCATCTCTAATCAGACCAAACATCTGTTTCTTTGAATTTGGGGAGATCTGGAGTCGTAGCCAGACCTAAAAATCCAGACTGCGAGAGGGAGCGGGGCAAAGCAGCGCGGAGGAGAAGGCTGCGGACGATAGAGCGGGGAGGGAGGCTGAGCGGCCCCGGCTGCGTGGATCTTTGTGTGCGGGGTTTTGCCATCCGCTGGCAGCGCACACGCACACAAAAGACACAAAATCGGTGCTACCAGCCCCTCCGCAGCCTCGCGGAGCGCACCGGGCAGCGGCACCGGGGAGCTGGAGGGCACCCGGGGCTCCAGAGGAGTTCTCGTGCCTTGCGAACTTTATGCTAAGTTATGAATAAATTAGCACCGCTGAGAGGGGAAATAAATAGTAGACGGAAACGCCAAGACCCGCAGCTATTTTTGTCTGGGAAATTGCTTCGCAGGTCAAGAATCCTGCGGCCGAAAGTCTCCCCGTTACCTAGTGCTGGGTCTGGTTGCGACTGTAGCAACTCGGAGAGAGCCCCGAAGCAAAAGAAAGTGCTTAGACAATAGGGCTCTGCGGGAAAGTTGTTAGTCAGTGACTGTGTTTGTCTACCTTTCTATAGGAATTAATGCCACAGTTCTCCGAGCCTTTGTAGCCGGGACTGACAGTAATCCACCTCTGTGACTTCTGCCCTTTGTGTTTTCAGAAAACTCGGCTCACTTGTAGCACGACAACAGCACCGAATAATGACTTTAACCTTCAAACATTCTTTAATTAGCTTTTTCAGCAAACTAGAAGATGCTCAAATGAGCCCTTTGACAAAAACTGACCTGCGCCTTCAAATTCTACTTTCACTTTTGGGACTAAGACGTTATTGGTTCGCAACTCGTCTGAAGTCATCTAATAAGGGATTATTTAGGAACTATTACCCACACGCCAATTAAAGCCTCTCCGATGAAATTCGGGAGACAAAGATAAGCATCAAAACGGAAAATTAAACTATTTGCACATGGCTTGTTTTTCAACAACCCATTTTCCATCTCAGGATAAACATCTTCACGCCAGCCTGCTCCGCCGGAGCGGGGAGGGTGCGGGGAGCCTCTCCGGGGCGGCCCGAGCTTCCAGGGACACAGGGACATAGGGACACAGGGACACAGCTCCTCTTTCCAGGCTTAACGCCAAGAGAAGGCTGCAGGGAGGGCGGCGGAGCTCACCCCGCGCATGGAACTCAAGCCACCTCCTGTGATTTTGCAATAGCCTTTACATGCAAAGGTGTGAGGGGGGGTGGAGGTGGCATAAAAGATCCAAACGTGCTAAAGTTAAGGAACTTTCCTAAACTGGTAAGATTGGGGAAGAAAGTACCGCTTCTCCTGAAGAGGAATTTCATTCCTCAAAACTGTGAAGGAAAGGGATTAATAGGAAACGCGCATTTTTCTACCTACAGTGCAGTGGGTTAAATGTGAACCAGACTTTGAACAGTTTAATACCGACTTATAAAGGGAAGATGATTTTTCTCTTTCCAGGCAAAACATACCGATGGCTCAGAAATTTTAAGGCATTCTTAACTGCTGCATATAAATCTTGGAGAGAGTTTCTAGGTAAAGCTGACAAAGAGATTTCGGGAATCCCATGCATCTAGGAGGGAAATACGAATCCCTCTCTATGGCCTGAAGCACGAAATTGGCTTAAAGCTCATTTTGCAGATAACCAGAAACGAAATCATCCGTGCGTGGACCGGGTGCCTGCAACTTTCTAATGCTCTACAGCAATTTCTGAGACTTTCCGTGGCGCTGGAAGAGAGTGAACCACAGGTTGGAAGGGCTGTCAGAGAAACTCGCATCTCAACCTGCATTTTTCGCCCTGGTCTGCGGAAGGCTCAGTTCCCACAACGGGCATCGGTGTCCGAGACCGAACCGACGGGCAGGAAAAATTAATGTCCTAGATTTTTTGGCTTTCACAATTCATCTTAGACTCGGAAGCAAACCCACCGCACACAGGTGCATAGGTACAACAACGGAGCACTCCAGATTTGCGAAATATACCTATAATTCTGTGTCGCGCGGCCAAAGATGAAAGATCAGTAAGGTGTTTGCCGGACACACTCTCCCGCAGAGGGGGTGAGTGCTGATGTCTGTCTCACAACTGCAGTCAGACAGTAATTTTAGAGTTTCGGGGTTCCTACGCAGGGCAAACGGCTTGCTCTAATCTGAAGGAGTGAGGAAGAGCCAGGCTGCTGCTGGCGTTTCTCGCCCTCAGCCAATATTTCTGCACTTGCTGCTGTGGCTCTGCCCGGCTCAGCCGCACGCGGACCCGCTCCCAGGTTAATCTCCCCCGGAGGAATCACAGTTAACACGGGAAGGGACGAGCCCTGGTTTCGCAGTCTGGCCAGCTGACAAGGAGGTTAAAGTTTAACACCGGCGGGCTGCCCCGAATCCCCGCGGGGGGAGCGGGCAGAGCCGAGCGGGACCCGCAGCCCTGCGGCTCCGGGAGAAGCTGCTGCTCCCAGAACCCCGGGCGCCCACTCGCATCCCCGTGCATCCTCTGGGCCCTTCGTCCGGGGGAGAGGGAAAACCAAATTACCATTGCCAAAAGTTCTCATCCTCCCGTTTTCATTTAAGCAACTTTCAGGCTTTTTTACAAAAAAAAAAAAAAGCTGCGTGTGAGAACTGCGGTGTCCTGCCTTGGCACCGGGGTGCACACGGACACACAGCCCTGGAAGGGTCCGACAAGCAGCCTGGAAAAGAACATTTGTGACACACCGGTAGCCGGTTTTTTTTTGCATCGTTCCCCCTGCCCCTTTGAGATAAGACGGTTAAAAATCCAGTTAGTTAAAAGCGGTTCTCGAGGAGCTGCAGGGTTGCAGAACGCGGGCCTTTCAGCGTATAGAAATGTACGGAGAAACTGCAGATGTGCCTCCTAAAACTGGAGATTTTTCAACTGCTTGTTGTATCCCCCTCCCCCTCCCCGAGTTCTGTGAGACACCCGAGACCTGTTCGTCTATTATCTCAACATTTGCTGCAATATTTTTGCTATGGGCAGCTGTGGTTCCAAATACGCCTTTACTGAAAGACGCCTTGCCACTTTCATATATTCAATTTTTTAGATGGCAACTTTCTTTGGAACTTTTTTACATACTAAAGATGAATTTATTACATAAATGAAACTTGTTTGCAATACTATTAAATTCTTGTGTTATGTCTGCATTACAAATACATATAGATTCTGAAAAACGTTTTGGCAAATAACAACAGTAATTAAAAGAACAGATAATATGCCTACCTGTGCCCACAGTATAGATATACTTTACACTGTACATCTGCACTATACGCCAGTTATTATACACGTGATAGCACACCATGGTATATTTGTAGCACATAACACTGCACATTCATGGGAGTCAGAGATTCCCTTCATACATATTTCCACACATGCACATGGAGTTCGCAGGTGTTCTTACATCTTAAATTACATGAGAAATGTTTTTGAGTGTTAAATTCTAAGTCTGTTACCACAGATAATCCACAACCTACATGCAGCTCGTTTCTCAAAACTTATGTTTTCATTACACGTTTATTGTTGCTGTTAACAGACTGGAACTGGAAGGGAGAGAGCCAATCTTGGCAGGAGGCTCCCAGTGAATTCCATGGTGCTCTTCACTGGCAATATCCTTCTTGGCACTTTTCTTTATCACCACTGAGTTAAGATATGTGGTGAATTTGAGGAGCTTACTTTTTTCTCTGTGTTTTCTCTATGGATTTGACTAGTCTACCAGCACCACCTCGGCACAGAAACATCCGTGGATCCCCATAACCTGCACTGACTTAGTGACTTTGTGAGGTAAGCCTCAACATTTTAGATAGACTCTCCTACTTATTTTCCTTTTTTTCCTTCAATACACTCTAGCCATTACACAATCAAGACAACAACCAGGGTCCATAGTGGGCCACAATACTTCTTCCTCTGAGCAACATAGGCCATAAGTAGGAATCCATTCCCATAATTTGAAACTCTCCATGAGTATCAAAGTAGTGATACCAAGGTTCCTGACAGGTCAAGAAATCCAGGTTATTTGAAAGTACACTAATAAATGAGAATATACAGAAATGAGGAATAGCTATTTACAGCAAGAAAAAGACAAAAACTTCCTAACACTGCTGGCATGGAATTAAAAAGTATACAATGGATTAGATATCAACCACTTCGATTAAATCCAAGGCCCAGGAATCTAGGAGGAGGGAAGTGTGTAAGAGCAGATGCTTAGAAGGTAAACCACCCCAATTAACCTCATTATCTGTTACAAAACTGTACTATTAATATTCTGGGGTTTTCAAATTACTGCTGCTGTTGTTGTTGTTGAAGAGAATCTGTTGACTATAGCATGTGTTTTGCTGCAGCCTCCCAAATCAGCATGGCCTTTCTTAAGGTCAGGGGAATGTATCTTAAAACATTCATATATTTAAAAAATATGTATTGTTATTTTAATAGGCACTGTGGATGGTTTAATTTGTATCTGTTTAAAATTAAACATATGGTGAACAGGGTATAATAGATTTTCTATAATTTAGCTGCCAATGTGGCAACAGAAGCCAGTTACTCTCACCAGCAGACTTGTCAGTGGTTTGTTTACTAGCTTATTTGAATTAAAATAAAGCTTCGCTTCTGCTGACTGCACATCATTATCTATGAGACCATAATCCTGCTAGCAAATCCTATATCTTCCAGAACTGGCTCTTTTGTTTGGGATTACCGAGAGCTTAGCCTATAACAAAGAGGAATAAGGCATCCCTCTCATCCTCGTAATTAAGTGTGGGGAGTAATTTAGAAACAAACCCAGAAAGATGTACAATTTGGAGTTCTGCTTCTATACAGGATTGGGGAACAGAAGAGGCCAAACACTGATTATGTTAGCACAATGTTTAAACTATTAAACTACTGTACAACAGGAATCCAGCTTTTTAAAAGAAATGGCAACTATCAATAAAGTATTAAGTTGCTTTACACTATAGACATTTTTTGCTTATCTAAAGGTATGCTAGAAAATTTGGGTGGAGCCTAAAGAGTGAAGGCTATTTTAAATCTCAGTTTTTCTATGTATAAATGCTACATACATGTCACTTTTGTAACATTTCAATTTTGAAATTAGTGAGCATAATTTAATATATGAAACTTGATTTGTATTTTAAAGCATCCCTTAAATGATTTTAATATTTTTGAATACAAATATTCTCTAATAATAGGAATATCCCTGGCAGCTAAACAAGTTTGTTTAAGAGCTCTGTTTTAATAACCAAGATTTATATTTTCCTCTGGGAAAACAAGTAGTTTGAAGTTGTTAGCATTTTACAGCCACCTTAGAAATGACCACAGCATTCAGGATGAGAATAAAGAATATTTTAACATAACTATTCCGAGGTCAGTCAAAAGTACATCAGCAATATCTTGACTCTTGTCGCTCTAGCTGTGTTCATGTCATCCAATTATCTTTCTGCTTAGAACAAGAGTTATGTTATACACAAGTTGTAGAAATTAATAACTAGGTCACAAAAAATAGAAATCTCAGGAGTATACAGTTACACAATATCTATTTGCAGAGGGCTAATAAGGACAGGGGTGGATTTATAAAAATCTTCGACACTAATTGTCACAGATGGGAATTCTGAGGACCTCTGTGAAACCAAACAAGGCCCTAGTGAATTATAAAGCAGATCCTTAGACTTTAAAAACATTTAGGCTAAGCGACAGTTCAGAACATCTGTTAGCCTTCTGTCTGAGTATAAACTGGATGTCATGGAGTGCACAGCTGTAGGCATTTTCTGCCTCTTTTTGCCAACATCTGTCACAGCATTACAGTAATATAGGTAATTATCAACACCTCATATAAACTGTTTGCTATTTTAATTTCTGAATAAGTAAAATTAGCATTATATCCTTCTGAAAAAAAAGAAAAAGAAAAGGAAAGAAAAGAAGAAAAAAGAAAAGAAAAAATCCAGAAAGGGAAGAATACATGTTCCCTTTTAAAGCTGAGTGACAGATCTGATCATTTTAGGAGAGCTGAAATTCAGAAAAAATCTCTACTACAAATAAGGTCCTTAGGATAACATAAAAGACTTAGGTGAGAACAAGTTTAAATATTCTCTCTTTCTCTCTCTGCCTCTTAAAAAAAGACATCTGAGTCTCATCTGTCATAAGCAAAGAAGATCAGTAGCAAGAAAAGATAGGAAACCGTTAATCATCTACGTTTTTTTCCATGCACAAGCAGCTGTCAAATGATGTATGTTTTACAACAGTAACAAAGCCAAGGGCTCATCAGTACCAAGCAATTTTACTGTCAGCTGGTCATCCTTCTTCTCAACACCTGCAGTAAGAAAGAGAGATCACCTTGCAGCGATGCACAGAAGCATGACCCCACCAGCTCATGATGAAGTGAGCTGGGTAGTAACTGGCAGGACTTTCAGAAATAAAGGCATGTTCTAGGGCCCCCCCCAGATCTGAACAGAAAGGGGTACATGGGAAGAGATTCTTTAAAAAAACAGGCCTTCAAGCCAACTTTTTAGGATCACATTTGGTCCTTTTGCACATCACAAGACAGAAGCTACTGCCCACCCCTAAAGATCATCTACCCTAGAGATCATCTACCCTTCTGTGGACAGCACAGAAAAGATTTCAAAAAGTAACCAGGTATTTTGGGTTCCTCAGTTTTGGAGGGCTGGCAAATACACTCTGTAAAAGTATGATTTGTGGAAGGCAGCTGCTTATCATTTGTGATAATCAGGTGAGATGTTGCTAGCTGAAAACCAAAATCATAAGCCACTTTTGGTAATAGTGGCCCACTTGGTGGTTGTCTTAATGAGAGAGATTTTGTCAGTGCCTTACACAGTCTTTTAGAGCATAGGATAAAGAATGGCAGAGCAACAAAGCAATGCTGTCAAACAGCAGCTGTGGAGACCATCTCAGTCTGAACTTGCAAGTATGAGCCTGGTGATAGAAAATAATCGTGTGGCAATGAGTTTTACAACATTACATGGAAACAACGATCATATCCAGCTCATACTTATTTTGCTTTTACCACAAAAAGAATAGCACCTGTGCTAGAAGTTAATGTTCCAACATGGAAAACCTGAAAAAGTGCCGTTATCTCCTTTTATAAAGGAGGCATATGGAACAAAGTGGTCACTAATACGCTATTTTTAGTGCCTGAACTACAGTCCAGAAGATAATACCCAATTACTTGATATAGTGCTCTATATACTGTCTGAACAACAATAGTGGACTGAGAAGCAAGAGAAAGCACCAGAATATGGTTTTGAAGTCATTCAGATTTCATGTATTTTATTTTCTTCTAAAAATAAAGGCTTTGAAAAGAGGTGCAGTGTTGTCCAGGTTGAAGGAGGGGGGTGAGTGAAGAGTTGAAAGGGAGATGATAGCAGATGGAAGTTGAGAAAGAAGAGAAAGACACTGACTACAGGAAAAGATACCTAGGGCACAGATAGCCAGAAATCTAGAGAAAAGAAAGAGAAAAGGCATCTGGGGTGCACAGTTAAAGAAAGGCATCCACATAGCTGTAAGCCTGTCATAGCTGTACCTGTAAGAAAGAACACGTACAGGACAATCTACATACAGTTAGGGCCAATATTGGGTTTTACGAATTCTACCATCTCCCCTAGTTTCTACTCTGCTGGATAATGAACTGTGTGGGCTGAGCTGCAGATGTATATTTTTCCCATAGCCTCTGCTAGCAATTCAGTAATTTTGCTAAGGACATAGAGGACAATTCTGTTTCAGACTGATGCAGCAATTCTGGGAAGAGATGCACAGAAACCTTGCTGTCTTGCTTTCTTATTTTCCTCTTTTTTGTTTCTTACTGCCTCTTCAGCACTTATTACATGCCCCCTGTTATTTCCTCCTCATGCACAGTCAAAATCAGCTGAAATTGTGTACCTACTGTATGCAGTCCGAGGTCCACCACTCTAACAAAGACAATTCAGTGACAAGGACAAGGGCTGTTTCTACTGTGGTTCTAAGCCACTTGTGAGATGTTTGTACCTTGGGACTATTTCTTTCAAGAGCTCCATCCCTCCACTGTACAATTACCACTCTGGCTTTTCTTGACTACCACAACTCTATATCCAGGTGAATGCTAAGTAGATTTTACCAAATTACAAGCTGCAGGATAAATATTTTCCTCCTACTTTTGGTTTCAATGGTAAGATTCTTAAACATTTACTTTAACACTTGCAAATAAAACTATCCTATGTATTCCCATCACCCTACCACCTAAATGCATTGTTTGAATGCCAAAGAGTACATGAGCTATTGCAGATCATATAATAGATGCCTACACGTTCACCATAGTAGTAATATTTATTATTGAAACAGGCTGTTTTGTAAAGAGCTCTGAGATACCTAGCCCACAAAAAGTGTGATATAAAACAAAATGCCATTCAGTTCAATAGATGTCTGATAAGAAAAGAACCCTAAAATTTGAACAGTTCCTCCTCCCCTTAATCAGCCCTAACAATGGTACCCCAGTCTTGGTGCTCCTGCACACAGCAATATCTGTCTTTTAAAGAGTGGAATAGGAACGTGTCGCTAACAGAGAGCGCTCATTGGTAGAACATTGTTAGGTGTTTTATAATTGATAGTTTTCAGCACCAGCACAAAGGTAAGGGCTTTAGCCTTGAATACTACCTACTAACACTATACCTCCATAAAGAAAACTAGTGCTAAATGTATTTATTAAAATAAATGCTTTTAAATAGTCTGCTTTTTATACGAAGTAATTATCTTACACTATGTGTAAAAGGTACTTTTGTAATCAATGGTATACAACTAGCTTCAGATGCAAGCCCCCCCCCCCCCTTACACACAGTGATGCATCAGATTGCATGGGACTGAATCATTTCATTGTGTTCTGTAGCTTAATTTTTCAATTCCTGTAGCTTCAGCTGGAATTCGTCCAGATCAACTCTGTTTTCTAAGATGAAATCAAAATACTTCAAGGCCACTACCACCAAATAATACAATCAACTCTCAACATAGAGTAAGGTATTTCATACTACTTAGAGGCTCATAATTCCTGTTCTAATAGTGCCAGGGCAAGAACCATTTTTCTTTTCTATTTTTTTTGGCATCTCTAGCCTATTAATTACCAAAGGACAAGAGAAATATGTTGTGGGTATGAGTGAATTTTATAGCAGTCAAAAGAGACAGTAACAGCCAGCTGGAGAATTTTAAATGCTCTAAATTTTCCTGCCTAGGAAGCTAATCACTAACAAGCTAATGCATTATATTTTTTTATACATTGGATAGACCAGTACAATCAAGAGATGAAAAAGAAAATAAAAAGCAGAAAAAGATACAGTATAGTAACTGGTCATGATTTTTCTACTGAACTAGACAAAAATATTCTCCCTAGTAGATTTAGGTGAGCAATCGTAAGGGTAAAATGTTTTAATTACTAAAAATTATTAGTTTCATTTGGTTATCTGTAGAATCCTATTATCTCTTTTAATTAATTAATTTGCAAGTGTTTGGATGACCATCAACTTATTCATAAAAAAATGTTTGAGAGTTTCAGGCTATGCAAATACTGTTGCTAATTAGTTAATGGCTACACTTACTCTGTCAGTGGCTGATGATCAGATTCTTGTGCTTATAATTCTTATGCCTACAAATATTTTTTCATACAATACACCAGAATGTTTCTGTACTTTCACAGAGTGGACAGCACTGATCTTGAGTGCCTTTTTCTCCTCAGGATCAGTGTTTCCATGGTGAGTCCTGTGTGGATCTATCTTGTCTTTTCTTCTCCACAGTAGGCATTTAGGGATAACAAAATAGTTAGTGAAGAGGTATGTTCTACACTATGTTCAAGAAGCTATGATAGTCAACATTACCATTTAGACCCACAAAGTCACCAGGAAATCAAAGAGCCTCAGGATCCTCGATACATTTGTCCATATGAGCCTAAATCTCTGAAGTATCTGATTTATCCTTTTAAATGTTACACCTCATGGGGACAGGGACACAAAATGGAGTTAAATGACCAAAGATCTCTGGATAAGATTGAATGATACCAGCTGATCATCAAATGACAGTGATACAACTTCTCTACCTTTGATTTTATCTGTCATTTGTAATGCACAAGGACAATGTGGACAATGTGGGGCTGTTGTTGGCTCTCACTGCTGTTGGGTGCATGGTGACAGTGTCTAGGACACTTTTTACCATTCAGAGAAGCAAAGGGGAACTGTACCATTAATTCTATTTTTTAAGTAATTGAAATTCCCTTAAAAACCTGTTGTAGCACTACGCAGGCAGTGACCAAAGCTAAGTGAGAAAACCAGAATTATGTATAAGACTAATTTAGTACTACTATAACATCCTAGAATCCTGTCCAGCCTAACACTTACAAATAGTTCCCCAGGAAAAAAAATCACTTATGTGATCTTAAGCACATTGGTATCTGCTGCATTGAGCCTATGTTCTGTTAGTACTGCTACTCCAGTGCCAAATGCTTGAAATTTGTCTTTTTTTTTTTTTTTTGTCCTTTTTCTGCATTTGCTCATGCTAATAATCTAATTTCACATACTAAATATCATAATATCACTAAAGATGTTCCAATTATGGAAAAAATTATAATCCAAGGGAAAAGTCCTTTGCAACATACGTCTCCTCCCCATCCTATCACCATTAAAAAGCTCAATTTCAGAGGACCGAGCATAATTTTCTTTTCCTTACACTCATTTTTTTTGCCATTCACTATATTTTTATTACAATTCTGGAAAAAAGAAGTACTTCAGTGGATGATAACCGAGACCATACTGTTTAATAAATGAAGTAGCTAGTCTACATTTCAGAAAGACTATATTAAGTTCCACTAAGAAACTAAAAGTTTTACATTTCTTTCTTTTAATCAGAACACTTTTTGCAGATTAACTAACTGATATTACTTTCCTGGAAGGAAAGTAAGAAAGAGTGTTTTTTTGATTCTTAACATTCCATATCTTGAAAGAGCCAAATTACAAACACAGTAACATATGCACATACATAGCAGATTGCAAAAGGTTTGCCCCTTAAACAGTCAAATCACACAAGCCCTCATTTCAGCTAAATTACTCTTCATCCCCTCTATGAAATAACACAAAAATGGAAGTGCTCTGTTTGGGAGAGTAGCAACTTATTTCCAGTCCGTAAAAGCCAGGTTCATGCTTTCAGGATTGTAACCAGATTTTTCATGTACCTTCCACAGACTTCAGAAAAAGCTAAGAACTTTATAAGTTTTGGTATGTCTAGTGTGCTATCACAGCTGATAGCACACTTACAAGACATGGTTGCACTACAGCTGCCCTGTACCCTCCCCCAATGGTAAAGGTCAGTGTAAGTAGAGAGAAGAGTGTCAGAAGTGTAAGCCTAAAATGTTATTTCCCTGTCACATTCACCCATTGTTCAGCAACTTGAAGTTCAAGAACTTCCCGAGTCTAAAATAGTTTTAAATAGGATTTAGATAATTTTTTCATCCCTTTATTTGGCCCTCCCGCATCCCCCCCTCCTTTTTTTTTTTGCTAATCACAAAGTGTCACTAAAAATCTACAGCAATGAATTTCACAGGTGAATTATGGGCAACATGAAGTACCACCTTTCTGGGTTTTTTATAATTCCCTGCCTAATAATTTTCTTTGCTGCCCTCATTCCTCACTCTTGCTGCTGCTGATTTGGCTTAGGAGGTTAATGTCACCACCTTTTCTTAGCTACTTACCATCAGAAGTTCCTGTTCTAACACACTGCACATATACTCAGTCTGTGAACAGGTTCTGTTAAAATGATCTGGTTTATTTTGAAAATGTTTACAAGTAATTTTTCTTTGTTTTAAGTTTTCTTTTCGTTTGTTTTAAACTAAATCACATTGACAGAACACATACAGTTAGTCTAGTAAGTGTGAATCTGCCATAAATATTGATAGACAAAGAAAAGATTGGACAAGTAATAGGGACAAGGAGTGGCTGGCAACTTTTCACTCAGATCAGTAGCGTAGTCCTAGCACAAGGAGCTGCTTGTTCACGTGACTGTAGGAGTACTATGTCAATCTGTCCGTAGGTCTGCCATGCCAACAAGTGGAAATTTGCATGGAAACCTGCTGGGATGGAAAAAGTAATCTATGAGTGGTTCTCTGCAGCTTCATGGCTGGAAAGAGCATGTAAAACAAAAGGCAACCATCCCTCCACAGATGATCTTTAGTCTTTCCTTACAAGTAAATTAAAATGGCTCAACTGTCCTGGCCTCTGCTTTTGCTCCAAAAAAAGGGTATTCTGACTTTCTGACTTACCTGGTTTGGTTTTTATTTTTCTTCTTTTTTTTTTTTTATTTTTCAGTAGGAGGATCCAATTTGCAGGATTGGCTTCACGGGATACAGTTACTTGCTAAATGAAAATGCTAAAAACATTTAGTTTACTTGTCAGTGGAAAGAAAAGATTTGTTTACCCATAATAAACAAGAATATAGAAAAATAAAATCAAAGCCTCAGTTCTTGTCTGCAATTATGTTGCAGGTAACCATATCATCCAGCTACGTCCTCCTTCCTTTTTTTTTTCTAAAAAAGTTTAAACAGAAGAATTGCAAAATTTATTTTACCAGTTAAATAGAACAGTTTCCACTGGACTTGACAGAGAACCTAATGTTCCCATCAGTGGATTGAATGGCCTTAACTCTGAGAACATCACTAAAAGCTCTTTGTCTGGGGCACAGGATATTGCAGGAGCTGCTGTGCAGATTCTCAGATACTCACTCCAAATTTGAGTGTATCATAATATCCATGTTTGGTTCATCATCTATTCAAATCTTTGGGAACAGAGGAGGAGAATGGCTTTCATTTCTGGGTAACGGAGTATCTGGCTTGGATTTCACTTTTATTTATGGTTGATCATTCCTCTTTTCATTTGAGTTTTGAGATGAGATGTTGCAGGATTTATACTATTTTATAAAGCTTGGGATAGACATTTGATAGATATTGATAAAAAAAACTCTAAACTTCTATGTGATTGGGATGGAAAAAGCACTTGCTGATATAATAAAATTTTCTAAGTCTTTCCTCAGAAAGCACTTGGTCTTTTTCCTCTTACTATTATGTTTTAGCCTGTGAGCCAGTCTTCTTCCTGCCAACACCTGCTGGAAAGGATTCTGAAACAAGACAATCTATCAGTTAAAAACAATGGCAGGACACTTTTTTAGTTAGCCATGTCTACCTTGAGACATTTATCAAGTCAAATTAAGCAAAGAGGTAAACTCAAATATAGAGCATTAATTAAAGTAAAATAAATCCCTGTGAAATTACTTTTATTAAGAATAAACTAGACTTACTCTGTATCCCTGCCCTACTGAGTTAGCTATTTTTTCTAATTAATCTTGACTTTGTTAAGTTTTAAGTTTCATAGAATCATAGAATCACCAGGTTGGAAGAGACCCACTGGATCATCAAGTCCAACCATTCCTATCAAACACTAAACCATGCCCCTCAGCACCTCGTCCACTCGTCCCTTAAACACCTCCAGGGAAGGTGAATCAACCACCTCCCTGGGCAGCCTGTTCCAGTGCCCAATGATCCTGCCTGTGAAATATTTTTTCCTAATGCTCAGCCTAAACCTCTCCCGGTGGAGCTTGAGGCCATTCCCTCTTGTCCTGTCCCTTGTCACTTGGGAGAAGAGGCCAGTGCTCTCCTCTCTACAACCTCCTTTCAGGTAGTTGTAGAGAGCAATGAGGTCTCCCCTCAGCCTCCTCCAGGCTAAACGACCCCAGCTCTCTCAGCTGTTCCTCATAAGGCCTGTTCTCCAGCCCCTTCACCAGCTTTGTTGCTCTTCTTTTATTGCTGTGCAGATCATGCCATAGAAATATTCCCCCTTAAAAGGAGAGTTCTCTTCTCTCTGAGAAGGCATCCTGGATGAAGCAGTGCTTGGAGGTCTGTATTTATTCAATAGTGTTCTGTAAAAAGGATGACAGCTAAACTATTTCTTTGCTAAGACAATGTTCTTATTTCACACTTACATCACCCTCTAGGCATTTAAACAGGAGGCAGAGATCCATAGTGAAGTACTCTCATTAGTTTGGTGCATTTGCTACGCTAATGCGAACTAACTGCTGACAGCTCAACTTGCGTGAGGCTGCATCTGTATCCTCATAGAACTACTGTACCCCTCTGTATCTACTGCATACCAAGGAGCTGGCCCACTTAGGGCAGAGAGGCTGATGTCCAGAGAGAGATGGAGCAATTTACAATGAGTTCTGCAAATCTCACCAGCCAGTACGTATTTAATGATCTAGTTAATTGTTTCCAGCTGTAATCCTTTTCTCTTTCAGTTCACAACATGTACTTTTTTTGAGTTTGTTGGGAAATACAATGCTATTCCTTTCCTTTCTTCATCAAACTTAGGCTACTTTGAACTCACCCATGAATTGTTTGGTCTATCTGGCCAGTTCATATGACCATAAGCACTACACTGCCAAATGTGAGAATAAAGTCCCCGTACAGAGTGTACATCTCCAAGTATGAGCCAGGTGTCCGGTGGAAGGAGATGAGCACACACAAAAGTGTTTCAGTAATTTCCCGATTCCTCAGCTTTGAGTTGCAGCCATATCTTTCAGAATACTTCAATTTGGCTAGATTTGGTTTAATTAGATTAAAACAACAAAGTATCCAGCTACTAAACTACTTCATGTTCACTGCAATGTGAAGTGATATATTGGTCTGGTGAATTACCGGAATGTATGGTGATTATCAACTACATCTTGGAAAAACTATAAGTTGTTGACCATGGTATCGTGCCTTTTACATATGGGTCTCAAATGATGTAAAAAAATCTCCAGTACCAAGAGGTGCCATCTGCTCACATGAGAGTAATTCATGCCGAAAGCAGGGATCTCGCAGTTGTCCCGAATTTCTAACCAGTAAGTTATATCAGGACCTGACCTACACACATCCTAGTGTGAGCACAGAACATACCTGCCAGCTGAGTCAAGGAAGAGTGAGGGAAAGTCTAGCCCTGATGGGAAATAAATTGGACCCTGCAGGCAGCAAGCTAAAGAAACCTGCCAGATTCACAGTCTTGCCTTTCCCAGAGCCATTTCTTTCCTCATGGGAAAGAAAAAGGACTGGCAGCGACAGGGGAATAGCAATCTGTCTCCTAGAATACATTCAACCAATGCTGCCAACAAAGAGGAAAAGGTTCCTAGTTTTCTGTTTGCGATTACACTGTTTTGTCATTGCTGTCAGGATGTGCCTATGCAATATGTGCCTCTCTGATGTCTCGTGCCTGTATGTTTCATTTTTAGCTGAGTGGGACGTACAGTAATTAGCCACTCATTCTCCTTGTCTATTCTCTGTGTTTTGTTTCATTTCCTTCACTCAGAGGATTTTGGCAAGCCTTCGGCCTTATTGGCAGCTCTTTCCCTTCTCCCCCATCTGAACATCCTCTATCAATTTTCTTCTCAGTGCTTGGGAGATGACAGTTTATATATTTGTACACACAAGTGAATATGCTAATATGCTCCAAATATGGACTGTGCAATTACCATGAGTTTGGTGGAATGCCTTTCTGGATTATTTCCTCTAAAAATATAGCATTCCAATTGCAAACAATTTACAGCCAACAAAATATTGTTTGAATCAAACATATGTGGTGAAGTTGAGAGATTTTCAGATGGAAAATTTTTTGTTCCTAAGCTTTTTTTATTTTTTCCTCCTTTCTCTTCTCCCCCCACTCCTCTCCTTCATTATGAATTGTTGCCTTTGGGTGGATTTTTACTTTGAGAGTGCAAGTTGCTCTCATTGACATTACTGGGACTTACATGAGAATAAGGAGTGGAAAATGAATAGCTTTCAGGGTCTTCAGGTTGACAGAACAATTTCATTTCTTCTCAGTTAATGCTGTACAGCACTCTGTGTGTTTTTATGTCATATCTGAAGTTTTACAGCTGTAGGGAAAATTTGAAGATCCCTTTTTTGAGTTCTTTTACTTTGCAGGAATCATTAGCAAATTAGTATAAATAAAGGATACAGAATCAGGTCCACAAATAGCTAAAAATTATTTCTTTTTTTTTAATTGCTATTTTGGTTTTTTGAATGATTTGTACCTTTCCCATATGTATACTCATATTTAATAAATATAAAATTTTGCTTGGGCTAAATGAAGAAATAACTTTTTTTAGTCCTGCAAGAAAAGTCATAATATGATACCTCAGACATGTTTGAAAAATCAAAACCACCCAATGATTTTCCTCCTTTTTAAAAAAATAAAAATTAACTGAGGTGTGGAAATTAAGAAAGGGTCTTCACCTAGATGATTCCTTTTCTCAAAATTATTGAATACCAAATAAATTGATACCAGAACCAGTTCAGCTGGTTCAGCTGAAAACCAATGTATAAAATATGTTTTTCAATGTATATATGTGAATATATACTAATATATAGTATTTATTTATTTTGTTCAAATCAGATCTGAGACCACTAAGATGCTGAAATGCTCGCTGGCAGTGGCTTGCCTGTATCTTAAGAATAAAGCAAATGTGTATAAATTCGCAAAATATCAGACCTAAGTTTCCTTGCTATACTGACAGTGTCTCACATAAGGATATAAAGAGGAAATGAAAACTGAAGAACTTGTCTCAGAAACCGAGAGTTAGCAATTTTTTTAGCCAAGCTATTCCAAGCCACAAGAAATGTGTCAGACATGGAATTGATCAGTAGAAATCCTGCTTCTCTTAAGAGACCCAGGGCAAAGACCCTGCCCTGTGCCCCAGCAAGTGAGACCCAGTGAGCAGAAACCAACGACAATCGACTGGTATCTACCTGGACTGCAGCAACAACAAAAGATATGACAGACCTGCCAGTGTATAAACCACTAATTACACTCATTACAAATAAAATCCCACCAAACTAGCACAAAGATATAAAATAGTAACTCACACCTATAATAGCTAAAATTTAGTTTGAGTCAGATAAAGAAAAGTAATTGATCTCAGTAACCTGTCTTTGTAGCAAGCCACTAGAGAGATGTTACAACTTGTCACCCCAGCTGTAGACTGCAGAGGAGGATTAACGTCACTGTAAGCTCAGCAGAATCGTACAGTTGTACAACAGCCATATCTGTGCAGTACAACTTTACATGTAGCAATCATGCAACAGCACCGTGCTGATCATTCCACTCTGGGACATATGTCAAGCTAACAAGAAGTACTGCATGCATCGTTTTCTGTAGCTTGACATCATTTATTCCTTAAGATGCAGGCGAGGTTGTCTTGGATACACTAGCATTTTGAACTGCTTGTCCTTAGGGTCCTATTTAGCAGCTCTTACATTTTGCACTAATCTCTTTTTTCCCCTAGCACTATACATTTTAAAGAGATGCCATATGGCACTTAAACTGACAAATCATATGGTGTTTTGCCCTTTCTTTTTAATTCCGTTGGCTTTACATTTCTCAAGTTGCATTCTGAGTTGATGAACAATGTCCTTAACCTTTTGAGTGGTCCTGGACGTCCACTAGACATAGACCAACATGACACTTGTGCTGACTTCTACTATATACTGGATGTCAACAACATTACTGTCATTCACTTCAGCAGTTGATTTGTATCTAAGCATACTACCAGGGACTCTATTGTAGCACCTAAGAGTAAACTGAAAATATAGCACAGCTGCTGCCAAGGTACAAAAGAGCGTTCCTTCACTGGCATCAAGTTCTCAGACAGCACTCAGAAATCATGGTGTTAAATGGCTAAGACTACATAAGTAGGATTGAACTTTGGAACTTAAAGTGCACTTTTTGTTGTTGACACCCTATTTGCATGCATTTTTCTTTCAAAAACCAATAATCACTGCTTCTATAAGCCTTTTTTTATTGCCTAAGAAACAGACCCACACTGGTTTTATGGAAGTTAAAGTTCCTTTTCATACGAGTAATTTATGTTTCATAAAAAGGAGGGATCGGTACCACTAGGGAGTATGGAAGATAGTGTTAGGATATAGAGTAGCAATTAATTTGTAGGGAATTTCACATAGGATCATATATCCTTCACAGCTCCTTGTCTACATGAGACAGAGCACAAAAAGAAGGCAAAAGGGAAACATTTGTTCCCTTTTCTTTGTTATTTTTTTCCTCAGTGTACAAAACAAGCTACTGGTGTTACTATCCTGCCCACTTAATACTTAGCATTGCAAAATGCCATAAAAAAGTATGATCCCCACTTGTGCATGTATATAATTATCTAAAGATACAAGAGAGAAGAATATATGCACAAGCATGACTTGCATAGCAAAATAATGGTAACCCCTCATCGGTAGAAGCGATTGGATACAAAAGCAATTGCAAGTGTTTCTGCACTACAAACATGGAGGTGAAGTTAAAACACCTTTGAAAATCTGACCCATATTATCACTAGTAATAAGTAAATCCTCCCTCTAAAGATAAAAGAGAAAGTGCCCTCATTATTCAGTCAGAACTTCACACCATGAAGACCCAAACACAGAGGGGTTATCAAAATGCCCTTAGAATAATAAAATCAAGCTTTGGCAGACCAAGAGGCAAAGTTTTAAAGTGGAGGCCCCCGACAAGGCTCTTCTTCACTCTTAGAGGCTAGCTGGTCTGATTACCACATCTGAATGCTGGCAGAGATACAATGCTGGATATTCATTAGTGGAAACTGCTGTCCTAACAAGAAGATTACAGGAATTACGTCAATTAGCACTGAGGACATATCCTGCAGTTTTTAAGTACAGCAAAATCATAAAAAGATTTATAAAGTTTAAAAGTCTGATTCTAAATTGCAGGCTTTTCATGCTGGATGTTTGTAAGGGTGCCTCTAACCCGAGGACTGCCTGCTGCCTGTCCTCAAAGCCATAAGTAGGCAGAGAAGCCAAAGTGTTGCAGCGATCTTGCAGTTTCAACCCATGCAGATCACATGCCAGTAAGTGGTCAGACAGAGGTGAAGAACAACTAGCAGTGCTGATTATGTGAAAGCATTCCCCTGAAGATCTATTTTCTCTCTTTCCTTTAAACACATTTCAGCATTCCAGCAGCAGAAGTCACCAGAATTCCTTCAGTACAGGACCCACACTCCCTTTGTTTTTCCTTTAACTGTTACAAGCAATACTGGTAGGTGCAGGCAAGGTTTCAGAGGCCCTAACAGTTGGATGGATGTGAAGCCAGAAGGATCCATTTTTAAAGTGATCATAACCGTGCTTCTTTATGGACTCCAGCTACTCTTGTCTGGTCATGAATAATCCAGAGACCAGTATTTAAAAATGTAATTGCTTTGAATACGTATTACAAGTAATATACTGTTAAAAAATATGGTGAAGTCAAACTAACGTTTGCCATCTTAATTTGCTTTTTAAAGTTACAAATATCTTTGTTTTCCCCGAGAAAATCATAGAATGGTTTAGGTTGGAAGGGACTGTATAGATCACTCAGTTCTAGCCCCCCTGCCATGGGCAGGGACACCTCCCACTAGATCAGGCTGCTCAAGGTCCCATCCAACCTGGCCTTGAACACCTCCAGGGATGGGGCAGACACTGCTTCCCTGGGCAACCCCTGCCAGGGCCTCACTACCCACATCGTGAAGAATTTCTTCCTAATGTCCAGAACTGGACATAGTACTGTAGGTGGGGTCTCACGAAAGAGGAGTACGGGCGAGAATCACCTCCCTCGACCTGCTGGCCACGCTTCTTTTAATGCAGCCCAGGATATGCTTGGCCTTTTTAGGTTTATTAGGGAGTGTTATTAATGACGTCACACTAGCTTATGATCTAAAATTTAGCGAAGAGTTTATACTTGATTACCTCAAATTTGATAACTAATATAGAGATTTTCAAGGGCAGCCAAATTTTCCATATTTCATATTTAGACATTTGAATTAATGTTCACTTTTGTTTTCTTTAATAAGAAGTTATACACAACTTGAAATGAAGCCACGTATTCATATGTTTGAATGTAAACTTATGTGTCCCACATCTGAAAGTCATGGTCTTTATTGCTTGCATTGAAATTCAACTACAACAATTTGCTCATGGTACATGCAAAGGCCCAAAAGTTTTTGATTAATTAGTGCTGATTTTGCCCATAAAAAAATTAAAACTGGGCCAGGAGATTCCCAGACACAAGAATTCAGTAGTATTTCTATGCTTACATATTCATCCCAATTCTGAGAAGCCGCACTTCTTAAGTTTTTTCCTTGCTTACTATAGAGTTCAGTTCAAGCTCTGTTAAATCTATAAAAATCAATATTGTGTATATGTATTACGTGACAGTTCCATCTAAAAGTATCTAGTATAGTATATGGGCCAGATACAATAGAGCAGCCAAGCACATGTAATTTACCCAACAAATCTAAAGCACTCCCACATTGATTTTTGCAGTTTCGTAGCCCCTAGTCACAGAGCAAAGAAAAAATGGCTTACTCATAGTGTGCGCTAGTACTTGGGGCTACATTGTGTTTATGTTAGAGCCTCTGATTTGGGTTGTTTTTTTGTTACCTTTGTTGATGGATTTTTTTAGGTCATTTAATGCAGTTCTCTATCGTAAAATGTATACTTCTGTGGCAAGAAAATAAAAAGCACTTTCTAAATTGTTCTGATCCGATCTGTTCATTACTTTTCCCAAATTTGCAGCGCACAGATGGAATACAACAATATTTTAACATTCCCTAAATGCACTTACCTTAAGCAAGTATGAATAGAAAATTGTATTTAAGTAAAGGGATAAGCTTTCAATAATATATTAATGTTCAACATACAATAACTTGTATAAAGGGATACCAAACCATAGTCGAGTAGACAATTATAATTTAAAAGGACATTTTTGAAATGACACACATGCATATTTGCATTGCATAAAATGTTTATGAATATGTACTATAGTTATATATTTAAAATATTTTCAGATCCTAAAAAAACAATTATTACATATACATATATCTATATCTCTTTATGGTTACTCAGAAATAATAAATGGGCAGATTTCTCAACATGTATTAAAATAATATTCTATTCATCAATATCTGATATAGTAATCAATTTAATTTAGAAAAGAAGATAAATTCAATCATAATTCTATCAGCATTTGGACCTACGTGGCAGGCTATAATATATGTCCTGATTAAAAACTTGAAACCTCAACTTAATAAAAAAACCTTACAGGATTCAAGCATGTTGCATGTCTAGAACTTTTTTCTATTTTATTTACTCATACGTATCATTACTACCCAAGATCAACAACCCCTAGTGCCGTGCATGTCACTCTCTCTCTTCAAGTCTTTAGCAGTTGCATGCTTATCTATTTCAGTCAAATGTATTTCTTATCAAAAAAAAAAGAGTAAGCAACCTGACAATACAGTGTTATCGAATTTTTTCAGCTGAGACCCACATGTCATTCAGCATTCAGACATGCTTGTGCTTGATTGATGGATGGGTTTGTGACAAATAAAACTAGGATCAAGAGCTTTGCACCTTTTCCCCCATCAGGAACCAGAGTAAAGCGTAACTCTATAACAATGGTGGGATTAGGGATGCATTAGCTCTCCATCGACCAAAACCATCCATTCCCATCAATACTTTGCACTTAATAACCTGAAGCTATGATAAGAAAACAAAAGAAGGAGAAAGGGACAGGAGAAAACAAATCAATAGAAGAAGGGAATGTCTGAAAGATGCACTGTCCAAATGAAGAAAAATTTTTGCTGAATTGCTAGGATAATGCCCCTTGACAAGAGAACAATGTACTGTCAAGGTTTATCAGGGAGGAGGCCAATTGGCACAATGTTAAGCACAGGTTTGGCATTTGAGTGGTGGCGCTTACTGTAGATTTAAAAGACATAATGCCAACATGCAGATAAAACAACTACTCATATTTCTCTTACATTTTGCAGTCTGGGTATCCATAAGGAACACAATTACATTTCTAGCTGTCCTGAAACCGATGCTACAAACACAAGGACTGATCCTACCCTCCTGAAGTGCCTGTGATTGGTACTGGGCTGAACTATTTGACTAAAACTTTGTGTTAAAAATAATATTATTCTTCATTTCCAATTATACATTTTCTTTCCTTATTATTAATTAATATCTCATCTGCTCTTACAAACTAACCTGAAAGACCAGGCTTTTAAAGGACAATAGATTTTATGTTGCTCCCTGCCTAGTTTGAAACTCTGAAATCTAGGAATTGGTACTAAGACTGGAAGTAAAAGAAAACCATTCATTAATCTCTCCCCCTCTTCAGGACTAAAGTAAGAGAAAATATATTTCTTAAAACACTTATAGCTTACTCAGCAAGATAATGAAGTATTAGTTAAGAAACAGCTTAGCAAATACATCTTAATATGGAAATTGATCCTTTTTTTTTGCAAGGCTTAAAGCCTGAACTTGCTGCTGTGGTGGGCGAAACTAGAAAGTAAGTTTATACAACACCATGCTTCAAGCACTGAAGGAGGGAAGATCTAATGATTTTCCTCCTTCAAGATCCAGAAAGAAAAGTCAACTTGAGCACACAACTCTAAGTGCCCAGTTGGCCTGCTTTGGCCCATGGCCAGTACTGCATGCTGAACTCCCTACCTGAGCCATGTGCAAAGCATCTGTTTATCAAGAAAGTATTTGAACACAGTTTAGTACTTCTTCCCTCTGACACATCACAGTTTTATTTTATATAGTCTACTTATTCTAATTAAATAGTTAGACTGAAAGTTGATGAAGAGTTCACAGTCAGAAGAAATGTTATTGATCAGCATGCTGATATTCACAGTTTTACTCAATCAGATAACTCGTTTTCAGGTAAGTCTGTGATGTACAGGAAAAACGTTCTAATATCCAAGATATCGAACAATGTTACTTAAGCTCTACTTTCATGAAAAGTAACAGGAAATATTTTCAAATGTTTCCTCTATAACAAGTTTTTCAAATCCACTGACAATTAAAAGATTCTACTCACTATTACAACATATATATATGTTTTAATTTCTCTGTATTTGCCATCTAATCATCACACTGAGTACCAGAAAGGACTGAAAAAACCAGCCCAACAGTAAAACCCCAGCATGATGAAACAGGCAATAGTTGCTGTGTTACTGGCTCTGCCACAATCCTCCCTGATCACATATGGAAAGTCAAGAAATCTCAGCATCTCCGATTCCTTGTATGTAAATGATAATTATGATTTACAACTTCAGCTCAGCCTATTCACTTGCTGTGGTCACAGGATATTCTGTGAAGTAGAACCAAATATGAACTAAAAGAAACGTCACAAGAAACAAGCACATTCCTAGAAGTCAATACACTTGTTACAAGCTCCTTGATGACTACATGAAGTTACCAAAAGGATATGGAATTAAGTAAAGAGCACTACAGTGGCTTGTGCAGAAGCTGAAATGCATTCACATGAAGAGAGATAAGAAAGGCAGGCAGAGGAATATTTTCAAGACATGCTAGAGGGTACTCTGACTAAAGAATAACTATGAAAGGAAATTTCTAACTGATTTTTTTTCAATTCAGTATATATGACAGAAGAAGAGTCAAATGCAGCACAACAGGTACATAAGTAAAGGATAGCAAGAAATTCATAAAACATGCAAGAACCTCAGAAGACATGATAAACTAGGAACTTTTCAGACATCAAATCCTTAATTTGTTTAATTGCTGCTCTTACAGTTTTGGAGATATGTTGCATTATCGTGTAAGAAAAGAATATGGTGTTTTTATCCTGTCCACGGTTGTTTTCCATAGAGCAACAACCACAAATTCTCTGTTATTTTGGTTTGATAATATTGTCACTATCAATGCATGCTATCAAAAATCCCAAAGCAGACTTCAATGAACAGATTGAATTTCAACATGTCCAGGTTAGCCTGGTTCTGATATCACAACTGATGACAGATAAATGCATCTCTCATTTGCTTAAAATGCCACTGAATTTAATTATTAAAGAGTATGTCCATATGGAGCTATTGCAAGTCCTTATTTCTGCCAAAACTGCAAAAAATATTAACATGATGGGGAGGTAAGTGATCCAGTCTTCATAACATAGATTTCAGAGTGGAATAAATTATTTCAATACTATTACATAAAATAGGACTTATTCTGACAACAGTTCATTAGTAGAAAAGTGTTAAGGGAACCTCTTTTACTTAATTTCAGTACAATTCTGAACAGTCAAAATGCACCACTCTACTCAAAACCTTATAAATACCTGTTTGCATTGTTACTACTGAAAGGATCCAAATATCTGAAGTCCCTCACTCATACGTAGTCTTAAAAATAACTGCTAATAACTGAAATAAATCAAGGAAAGTGCTTGAAAAGTTTTCAAATGCAGTAACTTTTCATTCCACAAAAACTCCAATATAAACTTGGCAAGCCCATCTCATATAATTCACACACAATGAAGAAGTGAACATCTGTTTCAAGTGCAAGTCTCAAAGCTATTTTAACTAGAGAGCAGCCCAAGCACTTCCACAATTAATTACTTATTTGTTTTATACTAGAAATAATAATGAACTGATCGAGATATCATCAGTTTCAATAAGACGGTTATTTCCTAAATAATTTTGGGAAGAGAATGAATGAGCAAGATTGAATAAAAAAAGACCCTAATTCTGCAGTGAGTTTTATGGCCTTCAAGGGGGGCAGAAAAATCTGTATAAGTGTTCCAGGTAGTATGTAGAAGAAAGTAAGCGTTTTGGCACAGCATGGTAATTATATCTAGACCTTATATTAGTGACCAGGCACAGGTGAGGAGCACGTGTTTTCAGATGCTGTGTTAGTTCCTTCTGTTTCTTCCCATGATCTCTCAAATTTGAAATAACTGTGGAGCAGAGAGTAATTCCTGCAGTGCTAGTTGAAGATTTTAATCTAAAGGGACTTGTAGCACAGGGACTTGTACTACAGACTTCCAGATAAGTTAGTAGCTGCCCTTCCTGTACCATTTTAAATCTAGATCTATGGACCAGATTTTCTTCAAAATGTAAGTGACTGTGCTAGACCAAGCTTTCTGTTCCCCAGTGATTCCAACACATTTTTTCTTCCAGTTTAAATTTATTTGAATTGTAATTTTGCAAGGACTACGTGGAAGATATTTCTAAATCGATGCTTTGTCTCTTTTTTTATAATGTTCATGTAACATTCCTCAATCTTACCATAATTTTCCTCCAAATCTAGATATCAACCCAGATTTTCAAGACAGTTGACGAAGAATTGTTATTCAGACTTTCTAATTCTAAGAATCTCTGGTTAAGCAATTCAATTAATTAATTGAATTATCAGAGAACAAATATCAAAGACATGCTTCATTTTTTTTCCTCAATACATTATCTGTAACCTTTTTAAAAGCAACAATCTTACTGCAGGCTGAGTTGCATCCTTATGAATTCAATGAGAGAGAACAGTGTTTTGTTAGGCTTTAGCCTCAAGAAACAGAAGGTCAGGTGTAGAATACAATGCTTAAAGTAAGTGCTGATTTTATTAATATAAACATCTGACCTTGATCACTGACCTTCTAGACACCTTCTGTATTTTATTTATAAGACTGTAGCTTCTGAATGACTTCAGCTGTCATGTAAGATTCATAACATGCAGAGTATTTACCAAAAATTAATTTTTCTCCAGCCTCATATCGCCTTGGATTTATCAATACAAGAAAATTGTGTGAAATCACAATCAGCAACTCATGTCTTAATTGCATAGATATGCATGGGTAATTCCTCTTGTTCAACTACTTCCAAACATCCCAAGAAATAATTCTAGGGAATCTGATAAGTCAATATATTGATTTTCAAATGTTATGTGTTCACTTTGTAAGGCTCGTCATTACAATCTATTCCTTGTGATCAAAGGACAAAATCCAAAATAATGTATAGACGGCCACAAGAAGATCCATCAGGTTGTGAAGTATTTGCCAGCTAGATCTTCAAGTCTTCATTTTGGAATCAATTATTTTTCTTTGGTGGAACTAAACACATATGCTCCAGAGGGTTTGCCCAACTTCTGAAGGACATGTGCCTATAATAGGCCTTTCTCATCTCTGTCTTGTTAACAAGTATATAAATAAGAGAAGGCTTCAGTAATTGGCTCAGAGTTACTAATGAATTAATTAACTTCAGTCTATTTTACCTAACCTTTAATAATAAGAATCTTTTTTTGGTCTAGCAATAGGTCTGACAGGCTGAAAAAACAGACATGCAGCAAAGCTCTTGAAAATTAATGAGAAACGAGGAAAGAATCAATGTACATTCTGCTTGCAGAGAACTGACACAAAAAAGACACAATAAACCATGAACAAACACAGTCAGTTTAAAAAATAGGTTAGAAAAAGTGGGCAAATTCAATTATAGAAGTAATTAGAAGATATAGGGCAAGGCTGCCTTTTGGGACTGTGCCAGAAAACATGAATTAATAAGAGTGAATAGAAAGCACCCATGTAGTAATTAAGAGGCAATCACCTATGGCAATGAATACCTGAAAACAGGCTGCAAACTATTAATTCAGTGATCAAAAATATTTTTAGATGATTAATATGGCAAATTTGTTTTAAAAGACTAATTTCTGGAAAGATATCAAGACAATAGCACATTATTTGTTCCTCTGGCATTTATATAGCTAATTAAATTTTATAATTTGCAACAACATTAAGCATTATCTGAAAACAGTAAAAGCAATATTTCCTCCAGTAATTCTTTATTATAGTGTCTTCAAAATCAGTAAGTTAAGACTACTCAACTTTCTTAAAGAAAATTCAAGCACCCAGAGCCAATTGTTTAATTTATTTAAATGATTTTTGTTGTTGTTTATTAAAAGGACACCATACACAATTTTACATAATAATTCTCAGTTATATTAAATTATTTCAGTACCTGTTTTACTAATAATTCAGAGGATTAATAAAAAATTCTTTCATACTCAAATAAGCCATCACAGATGCTAATGCCTAGCCAAGAGATTTTTCTTCATTAGACCATGCTCTTCTCCTTCAGATACAAAAAAATAGCAAGTTACAGTAAAGGAGTGTAACACTAGACAGCAAAAAAAATGATCTCCTAAAAATCTTCTAGCAACATTTATTGAAGTTATTTACTCTTTCAATAGATCATGCAAGAGAGAATTTATTATCTCAAAGCTGCTTCCTCGATCATTTCAAAAGCTAAAATAAAACATATGCAATCTGCAAAAATTCATTGTCAGTAGTGAAAACTTACAAAAAACCCCGCAAAGTAAGTCTAAGTGGAAAGTTTATGTGTAAGAAGTTAAACAAACCACAGAAGAATCTTTGCAATACTAATAACTTCAGTATAGCCATATTAAAAACACAGACTAATTTATACAAAGTCAACATTTTTTACTACTATTTCTGAGGATTCGAAAAAAGGCCTAGAAGCCTCCAAACAGTGACCAAGAAATAGATGCTGATGGTAAGTTTCTATACTAATATCGACCATGAACGATTACTACACTGTATTTGTATTGCATCAGCCTCAGTGTTCTTGGCAACTAATGCAGGAGTGCAGAACAGGCTGGGATCTACCTGGCTGGAAAGCAGCTCTGTGTAAAGGGGTCCTTGTGGACAACAAACTCAATATATAATAACTAACAGTGTGTTGCTGTGGCAAGGAAAGCCAACAGCATGCTGAGTCGCATCAACAAGGGCATCATCAGCAGAGATGAAGTCATTACTCAGCACTTGTCAGGTCACATCTGGAATACTGTGCTCAGTTTTGCTCCCACTATGCCAAAACCGAGATGTGGACAGGCTGCTGAGGGCCCAGAAGAGAGTCTCAAAGGGGAGGTCATCTGCATGAGGAAAAGCCAAGAGAACTGGATTTGTTCAGCTTTGAGAAAAGAAGACCTTGTCATCATATTCCCGTATTTGAGGTGTGGCTAAAAAGAAGTCAGAGACTTCCTGTTTACAAGTAGTCTCCTGGAAAAGATGCAAGATAATGGGTACAAATTACTCCTGGGGAGATTCCAGTTGGACACAAGTGGAAAAATTTCCACCATGAGAACAATCAATGACTGGAATAATCTCACCAGGGAAGTAGTGGATTCCCAGTGTTAGCCAATTGTAAAATTCAGCTGAACAGGGTGCTGTGTCATCTTGTCTAGACCATGATTTTGCCAAGAAGGATTAGAACAGATTGTCCTTGAGGTCCTTTCTAAATTGATATTCTATGATTCTATGACTGTTTGTGATATGACAGTTTTGCAAAACTATTCATTTAACTTCAGGATCTTATTTCTGAGAAATGGTTAGTTCCCAGCCCATCACTTTATATGTAAAGATAGATTTTTCCTGCATGCATGTCTGCACTGAATTTCATGTGATTTTTTTTGCCTGTTATTGACAATACACCATAGCTGATCCTTCTCTTAACTTCCTGAGTCAGCAAATTTTGTTCTTTCACCGTTCACCTCTTGATTTTTCAGATCACTTATGAATATGTTGAATAGCACAGATCTCCATGGGGTTTTCGATGCTCACCTGCCTCCACTGTGAGAACTGACCATTTATTCCTACACTCAGTTTCCTACTGTCAACCAGTTATTTACTGATGTGAGGATCTTCCTTTTTATTCCAGCATATTTTATTTTCCTAAGAGCTTTTGGGGATGGACGTTGTTAAACATCTCTTGAACATCCAAAGAGATGATATCAGCTGGGTCTCCTGTGTTCTCCTACTCGTAGATTCTATCAGGGTATTTCAGCATATTTTTAAGCCAGGAATTCTCTTTTGAAACTTGTTGACTCTTCACAATGTGCCATAATTATTCAGGTTACACTACTTCTATTACTTGTTATAGTTTCTACTCCTTTTCCCAGCAGAGACTTCATATTTACTGGACTGCCATTTTCTGAATCTGCCTGAATCCCTTTTTAAAATCTGTTGTTTCATTAGTCAGATTTCAGTCCTATGGCTCAAAATTATTTGAACTGAGAAGCTGTACACCACAATCACCTGTTTCTTCCCTGACTTTCTTTAGAATTACCAAGTGAGTATCTCTGTTCTTGATGAGCTATTCTAACTTGTTTTAGATAATTTATTCTATTAACTATTTATGGACACTTAAATTTGAAATATATCCTAAAATGCATTTTATAAATTAAGATTCTGAGGTGGGAATCTCTCCAACCTCTCCAATGGTAAGCACAGGTGCAAAAAAATCACAGCTTTTCTGCTATGGCTTTGAATGCTCATTTCATGCCTTGAGCATCTTACAGATTTTCTGGCAATAATCATCATGCTCCTGATATGTTTGAGAAAAAAAGCTATTATTACTTACTATTCTTTGTGTAAGTCGTGTCTCAACTTCTTTTAAAGATTGTTTGTCATGTTACTTGTTACCTTGATTGGCTTAAGAATCTTGCTTATTATGCAGCTGTAAATGCAATAACCACAAGAGGTACAGCTTCATAGCAGGTTTACACTTTCCCAGCTCTGGGTTACCACCTAAGAAAAAGGCCACCTTTCCATTCCCAAGCCAGGTGTTCCCTTCAGCTGTCACACGCTGGCACTAGTGCTCAGTTACACTGATGAGCTGACTGAGTTGAAAAACTAACCCTTGTAAGAAACTGATTAATTTTCTTTAACCACACTGTCACATGGCACTTCTGCTGTCACAGGAAGAACAGAAGACAGGGATAAAGCTCACTATGTAATTGGTGCTTTTAACAGTAGCGAACATTTAGATTACCTTGATTTTGAAACTGTATTTAGGGCTGGGGGGGCAAACCAGGAGCATGGGCCAGAAATGAGTGGGTGGGTGGGAGTGGCGAGGTGAGGACACCTAAAGCTGCTGCCAATCCAGCATCTCATCAAACTTCATGCTGAGTGTAATGCAGAATTCTGACACTCAGGGGCTTAGGATAATCAATTACAATAACCAAACTTAAACTTTTCCCAAAGGAAAAACTTGCAGGATGTGTTTTCCCTGCCCAGTGAAGTTATGTTTAGGAGTTAATTTATTGGAAGAGTAGGAAGGAAATAAAATTGGGGATTGGGGAACTTTCAATACCATTACTGAAATACAGAGAGCTTAAGGGGTACTTAATCCCCATCTTACACTTCTGTCATCAGCTAAACATTGTTCCCCATTGTGCACAAGAAGAAGTGCAAAGCTGACCTAGCAGATTGAGATGAAAATATTAGAAGCAGAAATTAAAGTCTCCTGGACAGACTGTTCAGCTATTATATACTGATAAATTTTTCATGGCTTTCCCCATGTTTTAAAAAATCATATTAATCTGAACTCAGGAGTTTTAAATACATGCCTCTGATTGTCAGTATTTCTCTTTGCCAACTAGGTGGGCCGTGGAAGACAGATCCTTTCTTAGCTTAGCTGAAGAGGAAAATATATGAAAAAGAGTATAGAGATTCCAGTATTCAAACTATTTGCCCTGGCTATTTCTAGAGTTTCTGTTCTGTCCTTCATTTGGCTATGAAGAGGAAGTGTGAGCTCAGGACATAAATGAATGGTGTTATAAGTGGCTGTAATGGAAGAGACCAAACTTCCATCTAGTCAAACACAGTCTCAAACAGTAGCCAGACACAAGTGCCTAGAGAAGAACAGAGCAGGCACGTAATGGCATTTCCTCAAGTACTCTTCCAGCTTCCACCAATCTGAGCCTTGAAGACTTTATAAGCTAGATAAGATTCATGTGTGTTTTTAACCTGTACAGATTTCTCTTTTGGGAACTTGTTCAAGCTCCCCTTGAACTCATATAAACTTTAACCTCTGACAGTACCTGTGGTTGCTTAATTATGTTATGTTTAAAGATATTTTGTTTCTTCTCTGGATGACACAGTTGTCATCTGCCCTAATTTCTTGTCCTGACAAAGACTGTGCACAAACCATGTATGGAGATCCTCTTCAAGATATTTCAGACTAGATACCTTTATCATCTCTCCCAACTGTCTCCTTTTACAGGCATACAAAGAGACTGCTTTGCTTAGTCTCTTTTTAATGGAAATCTCTCTGTTCCTGTGATCATCCTTCGTTGTCCTTTTCTGAACCTTTTGAAAAGTTAGGGGCAGGCAATATGCAGGATGTGAGTGCGCTACTTATTTATGTACTAGCATAAGTATTCTGTACTAATCTTCTATCCCCTTCCTATGTATTCCTAACATTCACTGACTGCCACTATCCACTAAGGAGATTCTTTCATGGACTGGTCTTTTATAATCCGAAGATCTCATTCTTCGGTGTCAAGACAGCTGAAAGCCCACCATTTCATTTGTGAAGTTTTGATTATTCCCAGATACATCACTTTAACTCGTATCAAAACTGAATTTCATGGGATATTTAAGGACTGCTCACCGAGATTCATAAGATCCTCCAGCCAGTCCTGCTAAATGCCCTCATCTTTATTGTCCTGAAAAAACTAGTTTCAACAGGTTGCTTCCTCACTAGTTGCTCTTTCCACTTTACTCATGAATCAAAGGAGGAAGTTTCTACATCTCCAGCTATAACCTCATCTTTCAAGCTGAGATGCCAAGATTTCTTTCTCTAAAGTGCTGCCTTCTTCATTTGATTTTGTCAACTCCTTGCTAGAGAGACAATAGCCAGTTTTGAATCTCTGTGTCATTTGTCAACACCCAAATATTTTTGGCTCTAATGGATCTAATGTGTGAGGCAATAAGGTTTTCAAATCACCTCTCTTAGAAGGATGCCAGTCAGAACTCTCCAGTTTTCTTGGCATTGCACACCCAGAACAGTGCTTAGAAACTAATTCTTTTCTCTCTTCAACATCCGAGGTCAGTGACAAACACAGCTTTGAAAGAAGGGTACATTTGAATCCACTTTTCTTGTCAGATGAATAACAACAGTAAAGTGATGCGTCTTTAACAAAACCCCCTAATAAAGGTTTTAAAGCATGGTGATCACAGGAATTAGCCTGGGAGAACATGCAAAGTACAGATCCAACTTAATCTAATTACGGCTCTAACACACAGAAGTTAATACTTCTCCTGGAAGAAGTATTTGACAAATTAAATATTCTTCCAAAGAAAGAAAAAGGAAATCTTAAAGTGCTTTGGAACGTTTGGTACTGGAGTTTTTTTAATTCTAGCATAGCGTGTCTGAATTTTTAAAAATAACTTCTGTAACATTTTTAGACAAGAAATTATAGAAACGGCTGTCTCAAAATGACATTTTAATGACAAATTGTTAGTATATCTGCTCTTGTTTTCCCATTTAAAAAAAGTACAAAGGACAAAATGATAATATAAGAAGTGCTGTTTTGGTGAAGTATCTTTGTCTGTCTTGGAGATATCTGGCAAAATAGCTACATGGAATGGGAATGAAATATTCCTTTAGCCCTCATCAACATATTTATGTTTACAGATATACAGAACCTCACAGAAGCCAAGAGTTACTGTATCTTTCCTCCAGTCAGTGCCAACATAACACAGTCAGCACACATTTTAACTTTCTCCTCAACTGAGAAACTGAAATGAGAAAATTCCTGGATGACAGCAAGGAATCTTGTACTGACTAAGCTGAAGAGCTAAACAGTTTGGAAGAGGAAGAATCCATAGGACTGAATTGAAAAGATAATTACAAGTACAGAAAGAAATAACAATTATGTGTGCATCTAAGACACAGAAAGTAAACAAAAAATTTAAGAGTTACGATAGGAAGGGGTGAAATGGTAGTGAGGGAGAGTCCTTCTCTAGAATTCATATACTCATAATGTTGCCAATGAATCACAGAAAAAAAGGGTCTGCATGGGACTTCGGGTGCTCATGTCACTTACTGTTTCTCAGCCTGTGATCAGTGGATTAGCTGAGGGTCCATGCAACATGTAAGACATAAGAAGATGACACATGAAATATTGCAAATCATTCATATTGTCTTGTAATTTATCTTATATGTACTAGCCATCTACTTATAGCTGATTTTTTTTTTTAAATAAAGATATTATATACTGCCTGTATTAGATAACTTCAGTTTTGGTCTCATTTGTCAATGACATCTCCTCCTCCTGCTGACTAGCGAGTCTATACCTTGGTTTCCCTATTGCTTTGAATACTCAACAGTGCAGTTTCATGCATCTTGCTGGTCTCATCTCACTTTTGTGTATTAATTACTCAAATTCTATCTCTGTAGGCTCACGATAGTTCTTTAGCCTTGCCATTAATATTCTGATTCCCATAAAATTCCTTTTTGAGTCTCTGGTTAAGGCTCACGTGTTAACAAAAGATGTGTCTCAGTACACAGCCTGTCATCCCCTGCAATGGCATAGTTTGTGCTTGCACCTTTGGTATCTGTTCTTTGAGAAACAGCTGTCACCATGTCTTTCTAGTCAATTTTCCCTTCTCCTTTATATGAAACCAGTCATTTTGTATGAAATGCCAGTCCCTTAGATTTGTATGAAGTCCCATGAAAAACCCTGATCAAATCTCTTATTTCTTAATGCCTGCAACATCTCACTAACGGCCATTGCTCACTCATTCCATAGTCTACTATAAGACCCAGGACAGGAGCTTCTCAAAGGCATAAAGGAATTGGGTACTTTATTCCTATTGAATTTCATGTAAGTGATAATTGAATTGAAAGGCAATGGGAACTGGGAGCATGAAGTCCTGATACGTGTCTAAAAAAATCTTACAGTGTGAGGTGTTCAGCTGCTTTTCCCACTCTGAGGAGCAGATATGAGTAGAAGGGCTGAGGAGGACCTGTCATGCAAAGGAAATATTTCCAGAAGCAGGAAAGCTGGTAGATCACAGCTCAGGCAATGGTCTTCACCTCTCATTCTCTCCTGTATTACAATTCCATGATTTTCTACCAGTACATTTAGGCCAATTAATTTCCCAAATGAACAGAACCAGCACTCAGCTGTGAGATACTTTTATCCATAGAGTGAGGACAAAAGCAGCATGCACAAAGAGTGCAGCTGACAAACTGGAGACCAGCTTGTTGAGTAACTGGCTCTCTGAGGACACAAGTTCCTATGAAGGTCTTCACCATGTCAGGGCTGAGACCTGCTCCTGGCTGCAAAGAAAAGCTGACATGAACCAAATTGCACCACAGCTACATATACTCATGGCCTTTGTGATGATGGTGGGTCTGTTGTTCTGTTTTTCTGGTTTGGGTTTTTTTTTGGTTTTTTTTTTTTGTTTGTTTGGTTTTGTTCCCTTCATGCCAGGTAGCGATCTCATAAGCTCAGAAAACAAGATAATAGAAAATGAGAAGCCAAGAACAGATGTTTCCTAATGTTACAGATGCTATTGCACATATGTGTGTGTATATATATATGTATGTATGTGAAATATAGTATTTACATGTTATCTCCATGACTTCATTTATGGCACAGAACTACCTCCCAGCTGTACTCTACTTTAACTCTGCCTTATTTTCTAGAACATCAGTGAAAGAAATAGCTGAGTCAAACTTCTTCAGTTGGGTTACAGGCCATCAGCCTACAGGGCTCAAGAGCTGATCTGTTGTGGAGGCTCAGCATTAAGGTCTAATCATCAGTCCTACTGAAATCAGAGAATTGCAATATTGACCATAGTAGGAATAGATCCTGCAGCTTGTGAGGATGTTGAGAATTCATTTTGTGGAGTCAGTTATTAAGAGGTGAAAGACAACCTAAAAAGAGTGTGAAATCCACAGAGCTGTTATGAACTAGTCACCACTGAAAGAAGTTGTTGCAATGTATTGAGAGGGGAGAGCTTAAATATATTCCAAACACACTGCCAAAGCACTAACCCACATCAAGATGCAATGTTGTCACTTAGCTCTTCCATGACTCAGGTTTCTCATATGAAAAATGGCACTTTGAAACATTAAGTGTCAGTAAATACTTAATAGACATAGCAATGTTTGGAAAACACATTTGGAGGGAAAGAGGAAAACACCTGTACAAAACTAAAATTATTCTGTAGTAGAGGGGGGAATGAAAGCTAGGAACAGATCTTTATCTTCTTGAAAATAACTTCACGATTAAACAATCTGACCCAGTGATTCACTGACAAAGTTCATAACTCAGCAATGTTTGTGTAAGTACTTAACCTGAAGGCCGTAACATAATGATTGAAGAGTTACAAAATAAGATGGGGTAGTCCCCGTTTGATGTAAAATTTTCTTGTTCACTTAAGACAAATGGAACTAAACACAATGGGAAAAAAATCCAACTAAAGTGCATTTAGAGTGCATATTGTTCAGTGCCATTACTGGTTACCAGTTATGCTGCAAGTGGTGAAAAATGTCATTTGCTCTTGTGCCTTTTTTAACCAATTCTTTAGGCCAAGACACAGCTATCATTTTCTTTACCTCTGCACTTGCATGTAAGTTACCATTTTGATTGTTTCTCTGGTAAACAAACAAGACTTTGGCAAATATTAACGTATAGATAGATAATCTGTGTCATTTCCATCTAAACCATCATCTGTGCATCCTTGGGGAAAGCATTTCTGGGTAACGATCAGATTGTAACCTATCCTATGCTATCATCTTCCTCAAGGAATAAACAACACTATTGCATCATTTCCCATGTGTGCAATCAAAAGATCTACAAGAGAAGCTACTAATTTGTTCCTCTATGTGGACTTCCACTGCAAGAGACCTTTTGTGGAACTCAACAGGACTGCTGACATCTTTTTAAAAAAGTTCTTTCTCTTTCTAGCCAAAGAAGCTACTGAGTGACAGCCATCAGTCAACTGAGAAACATGAGGGATAAATACAAAACCAAGAGGTACCTGATTGAAATGGGCAATGTGCTAACTTTGTCATCACATTTACAGCTACAGCTCCTGCTACTATATTTCTTGCCATTAACACAGCCAAAGAGTATTTAACTGCTGAATGGAATATTCTGCTACCCTGTGCCTAAAGCCACCTTCAGGGATTCTCATAGTAGCACTGTGTGGAGACAGAAAGAACGAAGAAAAAACTGCAATATAAACTCTAAATGAGTGTTTGTAATATTTCATGTATACATATGAAGATTAGGTTGCACATTTACTTTTTACAACTACAAAAGACAACATCCCAAATACGCAGTTATCCAAGCATGAACCAGAAACTGCTTACTCGTATGAAAACAAAAACTCTCACAAACAAAACACTATGGTTATGGTTGAATGCCCGATGTTCCTATTACTTTGGCAACTGCTTGCAGTGCTATCTAATTATACTGTATTTTAGTTTCGAACAAGATCTGACTGAGTACTGTCTTCATATATTCAGCAAATCTACCAACTTTACTAGAAATAATAGTCTAAAATCTTTATTTGGCATAACTAGTTCTTCTTATAAACAAACTTCAATTAAACTTGTACTAGATTTTTTCTCCCTTAGGATAGCAGGAAATATCAGATACAGACTCAGTGATAACTCTTGAAAGTACCGGTTACATATGAAAAGCCCTGACTTCTGTATATTATTTTTAAATCACAATTTTTGTTTCATTATTATTTCTTATCTTACGATACCTGATATTTAACAAGTTTACATATCTGAAATCATTCATTAAATCTAGTAATATCAAAAGAGATTATTTTTATGATTAATGTGTTATAGAACTTAACTAATTACATTTTACTATAAGTAAAACATAAGCAGAATTTGTCTTGCAAATTATTTTGGAAAATGAAGATAGATAAAAACAAAGGTCAAAAGTCATAGTGGATAATAGTTGATGGTTTTGATAATGCTAATTATATATTACTGAAGAATAAAGGTAGAAAGGGAAATATGAGCATTAAAAGAAAGATAAATATCCCAATGCTGAATTTAAAAATTAAAAAAAGAAAAAAAAAAAACTTTAAATGTCTTTATAGCTCACTGTCATAAACCGAAGACATAATGAAGTCTGAATTAAAAATGTCAGTTTCTGTGAATGTTGATAACTTGGTTCTTTGTTATACAAGTCAAAATGTGTCTGTTTGATGGGTTAAAATGACAGTCTGCAAACGGGAGAAGCTAGAGCTAAAAAAAGAAGACCCCCCCCCCACTTCCCAAAACACTTATAAAAAGTAGGCCTGTAATGCAGTACTTTTAGGAGAAGACCTGTAGGGTAGAAGAGCCAGTATCTTTAGGAAGTAACCAAGCAGCACTAAAAGGCAATGTCCGTGGCCAATCACAACTATTTCTCTAGCTGCTGGGGCTCTTGCATCTCTGTCTTCACACTAGACTGGAAACCCTTTGTACTAATTGCCAGACTGTACCAGATTTTCTGGTTCAGTTCCATCCCATAATTGATCAACAATGATGGGCAAGGAAGGGGAAAAATTCAGGCTCACCACTGCAAGCAGAGGGTCAGAAATGGTTTCATAGGGAGCACATCACTGCTTGGCACTAAATGCAGGGTTAAGCAAGCATCCTCTGTACTTTCTTCTAATTCCTAGGTTAAAAGAGGGGATGGGAAAACATTCACACTGTAGCAGGGCAAAGAGAAGATTTTGAAAGCTGGCATATCTTCTGCAAGTCTTCTACAGAGACAAAAAAACACCTGGAGGTTTTTTGGAAGTTGGTCTCTAATCGCAATATCAGTATACCACTTACATTAAAATAAATAAAGCAGTTGTGAAATGTTACTCCATTAAGAAACACTCATATTTATAGTGAGAGTATTTGTCTACAGTTACTTGTCCAAGGAATTAAAATAATTCACAATCTTATGTACAGAAAAGATACAAATAGAAATATAGATATATAGAAAATAATTTGTAATTAAAAAGGTAGAAATATTTTAACATAAAAAGCATATACTAAACTTTATCATTTAGGAATACACTTTTAAATTCAGAAATATTTACTGTGCATCTGTTTCACTGCAGCTTGTACATATATGCATTCTTATTGCTGTGGAGTCTTTTGCTTATTGCTGGATTGCTTTAATAAACCTAGGAAAAAGTTAACTGAAGAAAAATGCAGAAATTCTTTCAGAAATTGGACTAATGACAGAATTGTTCTGATCAAGAATCTTATTTACCCTCAATTGTTTTCCACCCACTTCATTTCAAGCAAACAGCACCCCCAATAGCATTTCCATGAGACATTAAGACAGTTCTGAGATGAAAGTAAAAAAGGAACGAGAAAAGGAAAGAAAGAAAAAGAAAAAAAGAGAAACCAATCCAGCGCTTATGGCAAGGCAGTTCAAAACCATACGATTGTCTGTGCCACCTATGTCCTGGAGATACTATACCCACAGGTCAAACAGTTTCCCTTTTACTCTTAGCCTATCTTTGGAGCATACTTCTTTGCAGAATACCTGCTCTCACACCTCATTGTGCAGGTAAAGCACTCCTTACTCACTAGTTAGTTACAATTCTATTCCTAAAAGAGGAAAGGCACATTTCATTCAAATCCATCCCCTCTCTAACCCCACCACCTCTCCCTCCAAGAATGGTTATTTTTCCTGTTAAGCTGAAACCTGTTCCCCTCCCTCGCCCTCTGCAAAAGCTCCAAATGAGTGATAAGCTGCAAAGTTGCAGAACTAGGCCAATAAAGTTAGCATCTTAAAGCACAGGCAGCAGAGGACTTAGGCAAAAGCTTACCTTTCAAACCCTGAACAGAGCTGGCTTTTATGAGGCCTATACAGCTGACAAGTCCTGGGACTTTCTCAGACACAGGACCCATACAGGTGAAATTCTAATAGGTGGTAAACACCTGAGATCTGGACAAGACGACTACAAGAAAAAAAGAAATCAAATGAGTAAAATGTCTTCCCAGAGCCACAGTCAGCTCTTGTGCATGGGGAGTTAGGAATGCTCTGGCTATAGACTTTTGTCCAAAGCTGTAGGGTTTTTTTTTTTTTTGGTGTTTTTTTTTTTTAGTGAAGCTAGATTAGTTCATACAAAACTCAACAATACAGCACTGAAACCCATTGTTGATATTCAACATTTTTCACATAGCGGAACAGAATAGACAATACGGTATCTAGGAAACCACGGGCTGGATTACAAACTGATGATATCTCATCCTTCTGGAGGGCCTGTAATCCTTTTTGTTACCTACCACAGAAGTGGGGAAGAAAACCCAAAACAAAACACCGCAGCGTAAACCACCCTGTATTGATAATGTTTGAACTCTTTTCATAAATAAATGAATTTAATCTTTTTCCTGCTTCTGTCCTAAGCTTACCCCCCTCCCTGCAATATGCATGTATAATGAAGTATGGGCCTTTCACACTACTTAAAGAACCATTAAACGCACAGCATTCAGCTATCCTGTACCATGAGGCTCATTTTGACAACAACTGCCACATCATGTATTAAGAAACAGTATTATACCTGGTCTCATGCTATTTCTCACAACACCGCAACTTGAACATACTAATATCTCTCTTATTCTGAAACCACACAAATCATATTTTTCCTCACACACAGTTTGAACTGCAGTTACTGCTGGGTATACAACATTTTGAAACAAATCAGTTGTTTGCTCATTTTTTACGAAAAATTCTTCCATTTTCAAACCTCCATTTAAATAGTCCATATACTCGCCCTATATCACATCTCCAGTTCTCAATACATTCAGTTCAAAGGTCCTTCAGTGCAAACCCTATTTGGCTATTTTTGCAGCACTTATACTCCACACACACAAAAAAATAAATACAGTATTTATAGGGGATGCATTTACAGATTATTTTTTTACATTCTAACTTCACTCCATTTCTACAGGCTCCAGTTCCCATATTTTCCATAAAACCCCAAATAGTCTAGGTAGCCACAGAAGTGATTGTTCCTACCAGTTTCTTTTCATCACTTCTGCAATTGACCAATTGACAACTGATTGATGGTTATCTTTTCACTTCCACAATGAAAGAAATTACCATCACTATAGCTATGTACAGTAAATGCCTCCAGAGTAAATTACATGATTCTAAAATTCTCCTTAGCTCACTTAGTAAAACATCAACACAAAAAGTTTCTTTTTTGCCTCTCTTCCTGTACTGCAGATTTGGCCTTTCCTGTCAGCTTCAGAAAAGAACTTGACAGCTTCTTTAAAAAGAGGAGTATAAAAGAACTTGAATAAGGGATGGCACAGGGCCGGGCTAAGGCTTCCATTCTCTGCAAGTGGCTATTCTTTGCTCTGAAAAAAAAAATTAGGCATGTGAGCACAGATAAGCCACATAAGAATACCCCAAAGAATATTCCCAGTGACCTTGAGATTTTGCTGCAATTCCATATCCATTCTCTGCTGGAACAGCTTCATGAATTCTGAACTTCAGAATGACTAACTTATTTCCAGAATGCGCAATTTATTCCTTCTCTGGGGAAAAACACTCCCACCAAATTAGGAAGGAAAAGCATTTTTCAACACAAAATAAAATAAATTTGTGCTTGTATTTTTGCATTAGTTGAAGTGTATCAATAAGAATTTGGCTCCAATCCCATAGGTGGTTTTACTGATATTGAGATGGAAAAGACAAGCAGTTCTATCTAAAACCAAGCATTTCTTACTTTTATCAGAATTTTTATCTCCTGCATGGAAAGCTGATGAAAAATTTTATAATTGTACAATTAAAGGCATCCGTCAGAGCATTAAATATGCTACTGAGAAAGGCAGAGAATGATTTATTGGATTTTGTTCCTTCTTGGAGAGCACTTTAAAATAATAATAATAATAATAAAACACAAAATAATCACCTCATTATTTCTTACTATTTAGCTAAAGACTACTGGAGAATTCTGATTTTGTTTTGGTATGGCCAAAGATTTTGTAATGCTATAAAAGGTTGTTTTCTTTACAGTTCAAGACACAACTGCTAGCAGATCCTCTCTAGTTCAAATCATGCCCTTTAAAACTTGCATTACTTTCTGCAGGCTGTTAAGCTCAAATGATCTTTTGGCACTTCAGGTCACCAGTATCACAAGCTTTTAAACATAAGCTTTCCTGTATTTTGGTTATAAGTGAACATCAGAATCATCTAGAACTCAAGTCCTCTTCACTAATGCATTCAGAAGCTTTCTTGTAATTTATGTTATGCTGCCTTGGAGGAATCCTTCCTAAAGAGGCAGATACTTTCTTCCATATCAGACATCAGTCATGCTGGATATAAACAAGAAGTTATACAGCAGAGCAATTGCTTTCCAAACATAATTTTCAGTTATTTTTCCCCTCTTAATCTATCAGCAAGATTACTTCTGAATATCCCTACCCTGTGTTAGTATCCAAAAGAGATGGGCAAAATAGAACGAGAAGAGGTTTGCTCTGAAAAACCTACCCTCCAACAAAAGACTAAAGCTCATCTAAATGAAGACTGATCACGGTCTGCAATTACCAAGTACTGAAAAATCTTCTGAGTGTAAAGAACGCTTTATTTTGAGGAGAAAAAAAAAGTATGAGAAGATAGAGAAGATAATGCATCTCAGTTTTTTTACAACAACTGTTAGAGAAGTATTAAGGAAATTATTGATGTAAAATTCATATTGTTCATCTCTTTCATAGTTGTAACACATCCTGTTATCCTGTGAGAAATAGCTGGTATTAAATCAGTAAATTACAGAGTTAGCATACTGCTGTGCTAACTTGATGAAAAGAGGATGGCTGCTAATAATGTATATAAATATGATTTGAAAAGGGACAACAGAGAATAAAAAGGAAATACAGTGAGGGTCATTGTTAGTTGATTTAAAATTGCATTTCAAACAATTAACCACAACTGTAGTACAAATTTGTGCCGGGAAGAATGGTAACTAGAACAGTTACAACTATCTTCAAATACACTTTGTCAGATTAATAGATTTCTTCCTAGGAAACATCTTTGTTCACATACAGATTTATTCTTGAATATTTCTAACAGGAATACTTCCTGGACCAATTATCTTTTCAGAGGCTGAAAAAAGGCTCCAGTAATCATTTAAAGGTCAATATTCCCAAATATTTACTTGTAATATTTATCGAGTGATTTAAAACATGAGATGAAATATTAATAGCTTTGAAATAATATAGTATTCTTGCTTCCCAGCAGGAAAACAGTTTAATGATGCAACGAGTGAAAGATACAACTAATTTTCACACAAGAAAACTTTAAACTGGAGGCTTCCAAAGCTGTTAAGTGCTGTTATGCATATGTAATTTTAAATTTTGCTTTTCCTTATCCTCAATACGAGTTTGAAAATTTAAACAAGAAAAAATAGAACAGAATTTAGTTTTAACTTTCTCAAGTCTGATTTCCAATTCTTTCTAACAAAAAACCTTATTTCAAGCCACCTTTGCATCACTAGATGTCAAGATGGCAGCTTTTTGCAATGCATGACATGGGTTACTCACTTGAAGTCAAAAGGAAATTTGAAGAGTAACCTTCAAACCCTATTATGTCATAACTACTTCCCAAGAGGTATAAGGGAGACAGCAGGGACTAAGTATATAAAACCACCTTGTTTTATTCTTTTGTCTCTGGGTGTGGGCTTTTAAGTATTTGTATAATGTAGGATGTGTGCTTTTTTGTTGCCAAGCGTTCATAGTAAGTTCTCCACAATGTAACAAGAGTTTTGAATAGAAGCCAGAAAACCATCTATCACCTCTGTTTTCTTTCAGGATGCTTCACTGGATTTCATGATTCATATAAAATGTATACATGTCTTATAAAACACCTAATCCATGTACATAAACTAAATACATAATGTGTTAAATTTGAAAAAAAGAAAGAGGAAAAAAAGGCTTTATTAGGCCAAAATATATGTTGGGGTTTATTTAGACAGCTCAAGGGTCTGGTCATTTCCAAGACAAGAACTTCTTGTGAAGAGAAGTGCTGCAAGAATAGCAAACATTTGAACCATGTCTTTTGGGAGTAGATAAGTAACTTGTAACAATGACTGTTCCTAGAACTGTATCAGCCAACTATTTCATGTCGAATGGATAACTAAACAATAACAGAGCTTTCCATAAAGAATCTAAACCCAAAAGAAGCTTTGAGAAGCCAAGATATTGCTCTCTGCAAATGCTAAGGATTTTGTTATAAACATTATTATAAAAGAATCTATCAACCTAAATAAACCCCTTTACTAACATCCATCAATATGATTTTTGAATATTTTATAGGCATCAACTCAACTTTTATGACATGATATAGGCTAATGGAGGGATTTTCAATATAATCTTCTATAAAGTCTATAAAGTTCAGAGAGTAGTCATAACAATTATTTTAATATGAACTGATTTTTAATCATACTAATGTACTTGAAAATGAATATACCCTTAAATTCTCTTCTCCATGTCACCATGTCTGTCAAAGTAAGTGCATTTATTCTGCTCCTGCTCTGTATGGTGTTTGGGAGCATGGACAAGGAGAGCATTTGTAGCAAAGACTTACCCATGACAATGGTCAATAAAGAAGAGAGGGAGTGTCTTCAGGACTGCAGCAGCTTGTTTGAATATTTAACAGCCTACTGGGTTTGCAGCTTTCACAGGAGGTAGTGCTGTTGCTGTTTAACATAATAGTCTCTGTTGGGTTTCTTGAGTTAATACAGGTTCTTAAAGACTGACATGGTCTTTGCTACACAGATGATGAAGTTAAGGACTGCTTAAACAGCAGAAAGATGAGTTCAGTGTATTATTCAAAGGCATTGATACTTAAGATGTTGAACACGGGTTAAAGGAGGAGACAGATATTTACAACTGCCACTCATTCAAAATTACTTCTGAATGCGAGGTCAGAAACTGCTAGTACTCTCCTATAGAAGAATGACAGTTTTTGGGACCAGAAGCCCTGAACACTTAATTTTATGAATGTGATATATTAGAAAAAAACAGCAAAAAAGACAGATGTGAGTGATAAATCTGACACTGCAGCCTACAAAAGACACCATGACATACCAATCACTGAACAGCAACAATCTGAACAGTGAACCTGACCTGATGACTTTAGCATTTTATTTTTGGGAATAACCTATTTAAAACAAACAAAACCATCAAGGACAGAGCAATGTGTGTTCAGAGTCCTGGAATGATGTTTTAAATAAAGAACATTACTTCTCTAATATACCAAAGGAGGAGAAACATAATGTATAGAAGCAGAAAACCTGAGCACATTTTCCCTACCCTCTGAAACTCAAATCAAGGTCATGTGAGTTTTGAATCAAGGATAAACATGGAACTTGGAACATAACTGTGGTAACGTATCAAGACAGAACAATGTAGGTAAACAGAACAATTGAACTTTTTGCCTGTTGAAGTAACCTATGAAATAAAACAGTGAGGATGCAACCAGGGGAGAGTTCTGAGTTGGAGGAAACACTTTTCAAAATGAATAACAACTAGAAGGACACATCTCATGAACTCTGAATTTCTGAATTAAAAAAGAGTTTTTGAGTAGGTGCCAAATGCAGAGGCATCACCCTGTGGACATCATCACACTCTGTGAACCTTGAGAAGAACAGAGAAAGGTACCATCTATGAAAAAATGGAGACTAAAAGGACAGAGGCACTTGTGAATTTAAAAATGAAATAAGAATTATGCTGAAATACAAAGTATTTGAAAAATCATATAAGCGTGGTGCTGAGTGGATAAAAGTAAAATAAACTGCAACCAATAATTCCACCATGTTATCATAGAATATTTTGGGTTGGAAGGGACCTTTAAAGGTGGCCTAGCCCAACCTCCTGGCAACATGCAAGGGCATCTTTAGCTACAGCAGGTTGCTCAGAGCCATGTCCAATCTGACATTGAATGATTTCAAAGATGGGGCATCTACCGCCTCTCTGGGCAACCTGTTCCAGTGTTTCACTACCTTGATCACGAAAAATTTCTTCCTTATATCTAGTCTAGACCTATCCTCTTTTTGTTTACAACCACTACCCCTTGTCTGATTTGCATCAGGCCCATTCTGCTTTCGATGCAGCCCAGGATACAGTTTGCCTTCTGGGCTGCAAGTGTACATTGACAGCTCACGTCCAGATTTTTATCCACCGGTACCCCCAAGTCCTTCTTTGCAGGGCTGCTCTCAGTCTCTTCATCCCTGAGCTGATATCGATATCAGGAGTTGCCATGACCCAGATGCGTATTATACCATGTGGATCTATTATTTCCTTGAGCAGTAAGACCCAGTATTAATAAATCCATACCACAGGCTTTAGGGGGGGATATGTTTCTGCTCTGGATAATTGATATGGCTTGACTGAAATGAAGTGCACAAAAAAGTGATCTGATTTTACTGAGCAACTGTGAATCCCATTTCTCTCAATTGAAAGTGCATCTGCATTTTAAAACCTAAAATTTCACAACTTGATCCACATTAAAGAATCAAAATAAACTGCATAGGGTCTGAGGAAAGCAAGCTCTAAAATCAGTCAGTCAATATTATTTATAAACATTTTACAAGGATGCAGAGAAGAAGCAATATGCTAACATTGATGAAAACTGAAGTGGAGACCTGAGGCTTGATCCAGCACTTGAAAAATCAGAGGCTTTGTCATATACAAATACACAGAGAAGAAGATCTACTGTGCACTCTTTGCCCTTTGCTTTAGAGTGAAAAAATGCCAAAAGGACAGCAGGATACAGGTATTTTCCCTGTTTGTGATATTTTATGAAATGGGTGAAGCATTTCCCTGTAAGGTGTCCTGTGGTAACTAAGAATGCACAGATCTACACACTGCATGCTCTCTGTGGGACAGTTACATAAATCTGTGTTCTGTAAAACAAAATGATAAAAAATGTTTTTGTTGTGTATTTTTAAAATTGTTTCATACTGTTAATGCCACTTAAGATATAGATAGAATTTGATAGAATAGATAGAAGATATAGATAGTTTGATAGAATATGACCCCAGACACCTGACAGATGGTAAAAATGATGTAAAGAATAGGGGATGTGGTTTATAAAAAATATTTGTCATAAAACTACCACAACTTTTTGTCTCCTAACCACATATATTTCTAAATGAATTATTGGATATTCTAATGCACAGTTTCCTTTATACAGCTAAAGTAATTCACAAAGCCTATTCTGGGAAAAAAAAAAAAAAGAGCATAATCTTATATTTTCACATGCTTGGTACTGAATGCAAGCTCATTTGATTTTTGGGGGGAATATTTTGCTTTCTTGGAGTACACCAGCAACGGCTATAATTTATGATGTAAGTGTATCACATAATGTGTTTATTATAGCCATTTCTGTAGCTGCTACCAGAGAATCCCTCTGAAGCAAGATAAAAGTTTGCCAAAAATAATATCCAAATATCCTCTTAATCAAAACAAGATAAAGAGGAGATTAGTGCCACCAGTGTCAACAACGCTACTTCCAAAACATATGCTCAAATAAAACATGAAAGCTTTAGGGGATTGGTTTTGCAAGCTCCAGTAGCTTACACTTACTCTCTCTTCCAGTGCTAAATATTAAAATGCATCAACTGATGATGTGTGCTAATGACAAGTTCCAGCCTCAAAGGACTCTAATTCATTAAAGGGGACTATCAACCTGTAACTCTCAGATTTTAAAATAAAATGTTTATTTAGATTATTAATTTTGAATTTTATTTCAATATAGAAGCCTAGATTCTTTTAATGTCACTTAGAATAACATGATGAAAGAAGTATATCACAAGGAAAAAAACCCAAATAAATATTCAGCAAAATTTAATTCCCTATTAGACCTCATAGCACGAGGGCTTTTTCTCCATAAAATGTCCCTTTTTCATGACTACTCTACCTGGTGAAAACTGAATTTTGTCTTTAGACTTAAATCTTGCTGTTACTCCCCAACTGAATAACAATTATAAATTATGGTTTTTTAGTTTTGCTTACAATATACTTAACTTTCACAGTCTTGAAGTGAATGCAGAAAATTCATTTGTAATCAAAATTATGCCCAATTAATTTTTATTTAAAAGACAGGAAATTCCATTCGTCCTCTGCTTTGGCAAAATTTCATCTGTACAAAATCTAAGGATTGGATCCAAAAGATCCTAATAAAAACCCCCTTAGTTTCTGATTTAATGTGGGAAAGCAAACCAACAAGAATAACAGTTATTACACTTGGTGAAGGCACTGGGAACTGATTTATGGAACATACCTTGCCTGTCTATTGCCAACAGAACATTTTCACAAATATGCTCATTCAGTTCCAAATACGCACTTTGCTATCCAATGGTTTTATCGTATGGGTTTGGCCATGAAAGTCTGCAGATAAAAATGAAAGAAATACTTCAATATGGATAGTGTTTGGGCCTGTAAGCATTCTTAAAATTAATAATTAACCGCTTAGACCACGAGTCCATGGTCGTGAGTATTGTGCCTTTAGCAGCCATGAAATCCTACAGAATCATAGAATCATCAGGTTGGAAAAGACCCACTGGATCATCAAGTCCAACCATTTCCATCAATCACTAAACTATGTCCCTGAGCACCTCCTCCACCCATCCTTTAAACATCTCCAGGGAAGGTGACTCAACCACCTCCCTGGGCAGCCTGTTCCAGTGCCCAACGACCCTTTACATGAAAAATTTTTTCCTTATGTCCAGCCTAAACCTATTGCAGTTTCCTTGGGAAACTCAACCAAGATGTGAGGAGGCTCTTGCAGCCAGGCAGCAGCCAGGGACTGCACAGAGCTATTCGCTTAGAAAGGGAAGAAGTTATTGTCCCCACCAAAGCAAGCAAATAAATATAAAATGCAGGTATAACTTAACCTCAGGGGTCTTCTCTGAACGTCTTCCCTGGGACAGACCTACCAGTTCCTTCCATTATAGCCAGTGGAGCACCTGGTCACACCATCACACTGCCCTTAGTCACCGTTCCATATCTGTCACTCTTTTTTACTATGCAGATCCATACTGCAGTGTTTCACACACACAATGTGATTGCAGTGGCACTGTGAGAGGCCACAGTTGGGGCTCTGCCAGGCTGCAGACTGAGAGCCTCTCCTAGGGACAGTCCCCAGCTAACAGCACCCAGTAACATGAAGCTGAAACTATGAGCATCAGCCACATCTATTCCTTTGATGCCTCTGACAAACGCAGCATCAAAACCAGCTTATTGAAAAACACAATCACACAAAAGCAAAACTAGAACATTACAGAAACTTTAAAATACAAAAATTTTGTTGCTACAGTGCTCTGAACTTCCATGTGAACACAGATTTTGGCTACACTTGTTGCGTCTGTCACTTCAATAGCATCTAAATGGACACTTCTGTTATTTGAAACAGAGATGTTCATTAGCAAAGTGGTTTCATGATGGAATTTGAAGAAGAGGTTGCACACTATAGTACAGATACCTAACACTGAAAATATTTAAGAGGTATATTAAACCATGAGTAGTAAAAAGAAATAGTCCTCAAAGAAATTTATAGCCTTTACGGAAATCTGCAGAACTCATAGACATTTAGTGAATAAGCAGAACATTTTAAGCCACTTTATTCTCTCACATGACTGCTACTGATTTGCCACTACAGTCTTCTAAGGTGATAATACAAAAAATATAATTCCTGTACTATATATATTCTGAAGTTCTGAAAAAAAGTAATTATTACTTATTTAAGTAATGAAATGCATAGGGAAAAGCACAGTATTTCAACACAGCTTCTAATTTTCACTGAATCTTAAAAAAAAAATTAACTAGTTTATCCATATTCTTGCATACAAGAGAGATCAATTCCAATAGCTTTTATTTGCACAAACACTGGTATGGGATAGGATTCTTTCTTAAAGGTTTTGAAATATAATCTTTTCACTGTTTGGTAGCTAAGCCCATAAAACACTATCAAAATATGAAACTCTCCCAGCCAGGAATTAGGTAATGATTAAGGGGGAAAACTAAGTTCATACTAAACTCCCTGACATATTACATTGAGAAAGCCACTGAAAAACTCTTAATTATGTATATTCTATTCTTTTCAAGCTTGTTCTTCATATCACCAACACTAGTATAAAATACAATCATTAGGAAAAGCTCAAAGCACAAAACTGTCTTTTGAAGGGCACAATTAAAATAAAACAGATGTACCTCTGGAGCTGCTGATACCAGACCAGAATCAAATTACAGAGTTAGTGGGAAAAGGTGGAAAAGGTACTTGTTGCAAAGCAGTGCAACAACAAAACTGTGTATCAATGGCAACAAATTACTTAATCTCATAGCATACCTGACAATTTATTTTGAGATCCATGATTTATTGTGCAATATCCCTGAGTTCTAGTTCATCTTCCCATGATTAAATAACAGTTTCCTTCCTGTAGTGAACACATAGACCTCAAACTTGCTTGCTTGTAGGCTAAGATATTTACATATTTACAAAATCATAGCAGATCATTCATTACTAAAATATCTGTGAAAATACTTGTAAAATCTAGTAAGACTGGCTAAACAGCAGAAGAAGCTAAACCCCACATTTTATCAGGAGAACCTACCACTTGTGTACATAAGGGGACAGACTTAAATAGTTTCTAAATGCTATGCTCCATGATTTTTTTTTCAGCCCATATTTACCACACAGAAGATAGCATCTTAAACGTAAGTGGTATCTACTGCCTGGGTTTGGGGCTCAGTTGATGTTTATTATTTGCACAGGACAAATAGTCTCATTCTTATATGATGCTTCCAATGGAAGACTGAAGAGCCTTGATTTTCCTCTAAAGTACTAAGAAACCTGATGGAAACCAGACCAATAACCTTCATCAGGGATTTTGATCTAATCATGCTTTATACATTTTAGAGTTTTAGCATATATTCATGAAGCACACAAAATACTGTCAACTTCTCAGCCCTTATGCAAGGTACGTTATCAACTTGTTCCAGAGAAGCAAATTTTTGCCCTCATGGTGGCAGAGAGAAACTAGAAAATACAATCCACTAAATGTTATTGGTTCAGAATTTAAAAGGCAAATAAAAAGAAATGTTTTTGTGAAAAAAATGGTATTGTTATTAAGTGAAGTTATAATTTTAAGAAGCAGAAGGAACTTTTTAAAGTTTTTCACCTTGTTCTGTCAGTACCACAAACTTTTATAAACAAAAGACATACACAGTATGATGACTAAAGCAGATATTTCCCCTACCGTGAAAATCTAAGATTAGAATACATAAATTTTCCTGAGGAAAGTTAAAATCTTGCAAAAAATGGTTTAAATTTAAATATAGATTTTTTTAAGAAATCCAATATTTATCATGAAATACATTTAGAAAAATATTTTTTATTAATAATATTTTTATATAACTGTAATTAAGCAATCTTATCCAGAATTTAGTTTTATAGTGTGTGCCAGTACGGCAAAACCCAATTATTTTTCTGTACTTTACCATACTTTCAATGCTAGCAGTTTTCAATCACAAAATTTGTAAAAACCCATTCATCAACAGCTTCACAACAGATGCACAATAAATTTAATTCATAAAAGTTACTACTTGGCTAAGTAGTGTGTTGGTGTTTTTAACATTTTTATTAGTTATCTATGACCTGAATTATGTTATGCTGGTGTGTACAGTTTGGAGGAGAAAAACTGAATAGATACACGACAGACTTGAGAAACCATACAATCAATCACTTGCTTATATCTTATTTTATAATAAATTTACTTAGTGTACAATATAAAAGGACTTTGCTTTTTTATTTATACTTATGCTGTTATCAAATGTCAAAAGCTACAGTTGAATAATAAGTTTTTTCTTCAGTTACGAGAAATATAAAAAAGAGTGTTTAGATATTTAAACATTAAAGAACAGAGTTTACCTTAGAAGTGATAGAATTTTGTTGCTCGACTACAATGCTGATCATTGGAAAAATCATAACAAATCTAATACTAAAAGTATGGCTACTACAGTTATAGGCATCTTTCATACCCCTCATGTAGTAGTTTCAAAGCACTTTTCAAAAAATTATGGACCCAACTGACGTATCGCTGGCTATAGGAAAGTTCCATTTTAAGAGTCTCAAAATGAAGCAAAAGAAGTTTGTCCCATGTCAGGCACCACCAGAGAATGTAATCCAGGAATCTTAACTCTCCATCTTTTGCTTTTATTTATGAGTCTATGCTATTTTCTTGGGAAAAAATATTTAAAAACAATGGCACAATGGCATTGAGATTGCAAAGTTCAAGAGGTAAGATATGGCCCTGAATTGCACATACCATCTCCAAAACTCCCTTCATTCCCAAACTAAAGTCTTGCTTAGCTCAGGATATTGCAAGATAAAACCGAGATGCAATCCTCTACATCCCTGTGGCAAAAATTAAGAGATCTACCAGTGGAAAGAAGTGTTCTAGCTGCTTGGACAAGACGTCTCATCTTTATCCTGTGTTCAGAAATCAGTATTTCTCAGTCTGAGCCATTAAAAACTTATGAAAACTGAAAGAACCCAAACATTTCCTTCATGCCAAAAGGCAATAAGGCGGCTTCTATGCCTACTAAATAAAAAAATGGAAGTGTATGTCCTAGTATAAGTTTTAATTACTGTGTGTGGGGCAATCAACCTCTTTCCAGGCAGTTGAGGGCAACTGTATGAAGGAACCATTTCTCATGAAACCAGCCTCCAAAGATTTCATCAGACAAAATGGTAATGAGTTATTCCAGTTGAAATGAGCTGATTAGTTTTTCCCCCCAGCTGCTGTTCAATTAATGAACCACTTTTAAAAAATTTGAAATGAAGTTCATGAATCATCTATTTTTATTTTCTTAAATTGAAAACTGATAAATGAATTCAGCCTTTTGGTGACACAAACAAAAATAGTTTGAATTTCAGATCTTGAAGAAGTGTTAGCAATTTGAAAAAAAAAAAAAACGGAATTTTAAATGCAGTGTGAATATTTAGCAGCAAATATTCCTAAAGAACTGTTAAAATACAGATGATTGAAGTAGGAGCCAAAAAAAGGATACAAATGACTCTCAAATGAAAGGTTATAGAGCATGAGAGGTGTTTAATCCAAATAGCAAACTGTTGTTGTCAATGAAAGATCTGATACAAACCGATTTAGATAATACAGAAAAATGAACACACAATTTGACAGCTACCCTGGATTTAGAGAATCATGGGATTAAATGCTTTCCACTTATTCAAAGAGGATTAGTCAGGATACATTTATTTATTTAAAGTAGATCTTTTAAAGAACTAAAGAGTTTACAAATGATACGGAGTGATGGAAAATAGAAAATCCATATCAGCTTTAGCTTCTATCATTCAGTCACAGATGTGAAACTGCTTACTGTCAAATAGGCAATATAGTGCATTAGCAAAATAATAACAATATTAATAAACTTGGTGTAACCTTAAACTATTTAGTCAATGAAAGAGAACATTAAAATACTTGCTTGGGCCATTTGTGGCAAAAGCTAATGAAATATGAACATACTAATGAAACATCCACAACTAGAGCTGATCCTTGAAAAACAGGTACAAGCCAGGGATAACACCAGTGGAACTGCCATAGCTACAGCCAGTATGAGAAGGTTGGTATTAAGCAGATGGTACAGGAAAGCAGGATTCCTGAAGTCCAAGAACTGCTGAAGACTCACTACAGAGTACTGATTATGTCACTTCATTTTACAGGTCCTGTCTCTGCTAAGCAGAGAAGATTTCTACCTTTTAAAGCATGATAGCTTAAATTAAATGTCTGATAAGTGATTTTGTCTTATAGTAAAATCTTTTCCTCATAAGCAAAATAACAAAAGCAACAAATTTTTTGAAAGTTTCTGCTTGTGCCAGAACTGTGTCAGAGCCTAATTTTCATCTCTGTATAAGGGTATTTATCACACTCTGGTAATGCTTTGCACTGGATCTGGGATTCCTTTTAATCATCAAGGTGATGAGAGACAGGCATAACGGAGCAAAAAGCCCCAAAATCTTATGTTTGGTTATCTCACGTTTGAGGTTTTTTTAGTAAGAAAATCTAATACCAAAATTTAGAGGCCAGGCAAGTGAGAAATGCCCCTAAATATGAAAACAAATGGAAAATATATATGAAAATAATCATTAAAGTGTAACTGGATCATTGAAGTGTTTGCAGATTCACAGTCAAAATTTGTGCAGTAACTGTCAGCTCCTGAATTCAATATATTTAACATCAACTTATTGTCTTCCCTATATTACTGTGCTTCTAGCACTCCCATTTCAAGAATTAAATCATCTTCCTGTACATCAATTCCAGTTATGGCTGCAAAGAGGTTGCATTATTGCAGATTTTAGCAATATGTGGCCAGGTGGGTAACATTTCTTCCCTTCAGAACATCCATGATCCATTTGCCTGTTTCCCAACCAAACCCCAAATCTGCAAGAACTGCTGAAGAGACAAAAGAAAGTAACTACCACACTTACTATCTACTCTTTGCACATGACTAGTACCTGCGACACTGCCTTGAAGACAACAATACAGGCCTTTTGAACTAAAATTAAAACTGAAAAATGCAAGAGCCTTCACTAAATGAACTATACGCAGTATGAGCTGCAGTGATGTACCTGAGTTAATTTGCATCACATGAAATGAGTCAGATAATGACAGTGACCCCTGTGCCTGTTCATTTAATTCCCCCAAACTGCTGGGCCTATCATTAATGAAGGCAATATATGATAAGAGATGGCTATGAATTAATCTTCTCTTCAACTATCAAATCCAAGAAAGGTGTCTCAATTAAGAAAAATTAATTTAAATTCAGCATTCTAGCAATAAGCTAATACAGATATTGTGTCCACTTCAGGGTACAATAATGAGTTCATAAATGAACTCACCAAGACTTTTTTAGTGATGGGGATGCTGATAAGGCAAAAGCTGTAAAACTCCCCCAAATACGTTGCTTCGATCTTTTTCATCAGATTTGAAAAGCAAATGTGGATAAGCCTGTAGATTCACTTAATTTTTGACCCCGACTTCGTGGTTACATGTGAACGAATAAGACTTGACAAAGTAGCTACTGTCCTAGGGAAATGACTACATCATTACATCACTCTGATTTTCTTATCACTGAAACCAAACTGTGAACTCAATCCAATCTAAAGTAGTCCTATAAATCCTAGAGAATTTTTATGTAACTCTTTAGGAGATCTGTATATCTATTTTTATAAAAAATACATATACACACGCATTACTTTCACATAATGTATGCCAGATGAAGAGAGAGAAGCAGAAGCATCGACAGCAACAATAGGAAACAAAGACTGAGATGGTGAGGAAGTCATCTGCTTTAACATGCCTAACCAAACTCTTGCCAGAACTATGCATTCAAGTCCTGTGAGCTGTCTGCAGTAAACAATGCTTCATGTTAGAGCTAAGTGCCTACGGGTCACCAGCAAAACACCAAACACTGAAAAGCAGCAGTGAAGTACTCCAAAAAAGAACAGGTAGATATGTACACTCACAAAGCTCCTCTTGTGAGGATGCAACTTATGCTAGCAAACAAATGCTGCTTTCTATTCTTTCTAAAGCTCAGTACACTCACAAAGTGCCAAATATTCTAAGTAATACACACCCAAGATGCATGAATCCTACTTACACTCTTCTTGACTGGTAAAAATGTTAAATGCAATTGTCATCATTTATGACTAAGTGGTCAAATGCTTCATTTGGTGAAGAGGTCTCCCCTTTCTTCTCCAAATATTCCTAAGTGTGACCAGTACTGTAGACATCCTGGCTGCATGGATTACAACTAAGAATCCACCCTCTGATTACAGGGAAAGTTCAGAATAAAACAAGCCACCATCACCCTTTGAACATAAGCATATCTAATTCTGCCAACGTATTACAAATTCACAATCTGAAAATTGTTACTTGTGACACAATGATGTAACACAGAAACCCCTTATAGTCGTCTACTGCCTGAATAAACTCCTGCTGGTATTGCAGCCATTATTCTCACAGTCTTCTTTGAAGACACTAATTCTTTTGGATATGAGATGCTGGTACCAATTTGAGAGGACCGCTGGAGTCTCTCTCCATGTCTCCATAATACATGGAAGTAATGAAGTCAATATAACTAGAATACTGCACAAAATTCCAGGATGAAGAGTGTGAGATACAAGCATGTTTTTCTGCCCCAGTAAAACTTCCAGATTTCGCCTGGGAATTTTTGTTTTTATTACTTGCAAGACAGCTGTTCTTCTCTGAAGCCATGCTAATCTGCTGTTTCATTCTCCTTGACCACTTCTTGTTTCCCCTGTGTCTGTTTTATTGACTACTCACAGCTTATCCTGTATTCCTGTCCAAATCATTCACTCTGATTTTATAATTCACCACTTCTCTCTAGCCAGATGATTCAAGTCTTAATATTTTTATTACTGAATTCCTTTAATGGCTACTCACAGAATTCTGTAACCAGTTATGAGACAATATTGATTTCAGCTGAGCTCAATATCAGTGTTCTTATCAATATCTATCTTGTTTAATACAAGATCAATTTTCCACCTCAAGGGGAAATCAGATCTAAATGTTCACCCAACCATGCAAATATTGTGTGAATTTCATTAGAATTATCTGGAAGTCCCATCACATTATGGCACTATGTATTACAGACTTAAATTATAAAAGCAGACACAATAAAATACTTAATATTAAAATGACATGTGAATTAAACATACAGGAAATAAACTGTCACCCATAACCAGATGAGGGTTCTCCTCTTTCCCACAAGGTGTGCATCAGAGTTCTTCCAGATGGATGTTGTATGAAAGCCCTGTGAGCAAGTCTTATTTCTCATCAGCAATTATCAGATCACAATTGTCACGCAAGATGTAGTTTTGAAACTAAAGAACTCAGTACATACAGTTACTGAAAGCAGTATTAAGTTGGCTAATAGGCTGATTTCTCTCTTCTCACATCAAAAAGAAAATAAAAATACCTCTTTACTTGTTCAATGGTGAAAGTACAAAAAGCCTTCAAAACTTTTTAAAAACGAAGACATCTTCAAATCTTTAAGACAATGGAGCAGCTGCTACTGAGTTTCCTTGATGGGTATATTCTGTCATTAGGGAAATCAGAGGCCCTACTAAATACCTTTTTTGTTTGGTTGTTTGTCAGCTCAAATACTGATTAGGTTCTCTGACAACCACATTGTTTGTTTGCAAAAATGCAGAGGGAAAACCCTTCAATTGCAACTTGTATTCTGTTGAAGCTGTGGATACACTCAGATATTTTGTTAAACCCATTTACTGTAGGAGATTTTACTGTTATTTAAAAAAATCAATGTAGAAAAGCCCAACTTAGATGATTCTTTCAGTATCAATATGCAAAATATACATTAAATCTACTTAAAATGCAAAATCTAAAGCAAACACTAAGTCTGCAGTTTTTACCGAGGAAATACTAACTTTGCAGTTAAAGAACGTTTTGAGTACAGCAGTACTGAGTTCTGAAACTAAAGACAGTATTGAAAAAAGATGAGTCAGAATATGAGCTGTTTGACAAAAGAAACTTCAACAAAGAGGAGTTTGTGACAGAAGGGTAAGGGCTCTTTTTTATCTTACCATAGCCTTGGATATAAATCAGAGCTGACCGGAACAATAGTATTTACATGGCAAGCTGTGAAATCCTAAAGAGAGATTTCTCTACCTTCATCTGGAAAACCCCACATCCAAACACACCATCTGCCATGGCCTGCTGAAAGCCAGTGTATCATTGAGTGCTGTGGACATCCACAGGCACAACCAGCATGCAATTATCTTGTACCTTGCTATACAGCTACTCAGTCAGTGCAGAGAGAGATGTGTGTGTAGATATATTATGCATGCTTGTACACAGCCACATCCTAAACTATTATTTTTTAAATATAATCCCAATAATAAATTGGCTTCAGATTATGAAATACACAAATTTTATTGAACAAATCCCAGTTATAGTTTATGATTATAATAGGAAATATGTTAAATTATCTGGACAACACTACTTTTAATTATAATTTAACTAAGAATAGATTAGATAGCATTATAAATACTAAATATACTCTGAATGAAATTTTGAAATTTCTAATGGCAGAACTCCACCAGTATTTGTAGCTTGCTACAACTTTTGACAATATATTAAAATCTGCATCTGGAAAGACAAGAAAGAGAGAATAAGTATTTAATGCTGAAAAAAACTTTTATGTACTAATTTATGTGTTATTCTGTGTCAGTCAATGATCGTAATCACTGATCTACACAGTCCTTCCCTCGGCAGGGGAGAGAGGGTGAATAACAGTATTGCTATTCTAACTTCTTGTGGAAGAAATAAAAAGTTAACAAACTTTTACAAGAAAAAGCATTCTAGCATGTTTTAAAACATGGAAAGATGGCAGAGTACTAGTTGGAAGTTGCACAGAACAAGGCTCTGCAGTCAGAAGGATCTGCAAATGTCATCTTTCATGCAACAGAGAGCATAGGGGTAAGGGAACAGAAAACAAAAAGAAACAAGCAGCAAGAAGAGCTCAGTTGTTCAGGAACATGAAACTAAAGACTTATTGACAGAAAGTAAGTGGAAGACTGCAAACATGGTTGAAAGCAGTGTGGGCATCATTAATACAAAAAGAAGAATGAAGGAATATGATGGCATATTGGTTAGATTGATAGAGGGAGAATGAGACAGAAACAGCATGGAACGTGTAATAAAATACAACAATAATAAAAAAAAGAAAGGTGAGTGACTTTCATAACTTGCTTAAACTAGCCCCATAGCTTTAAAATAAGTATAGGAAAGGATTCCAGAGCATTTCATCCTGATCATACCAATCAGTTGAGTCACATAGACTTCTCCCAAGTGGAGTACATCCACCAAATCAACCTCCTCTGCTCCTCTTGGAGGACAATGGTGATGATACCTCTGCATTGATTTAATGTATCACAAATGCAACATGTATCAAGGTTTCAAAGATTTAAAAAAAAACCCCAAACTTAACCATTTTTGCCATCAATTTTCTTCTTCAAAACTTACAACTGTGATCTTATTTTTCAACATTATTTAAATTTTCAATATTTCAGGGAAGTACCAGAACTATACTGCCTAGAAAACAGTGCCTTGTGTTTAACCACAGCAGTAAATCCAGGGTGGCAGCAATGGCAACATTTACACATTTTCTTTTCAAAGGGCTCAGTCTTGACCTAAGAGTAGGATATTGTCTTTGTCAGGTTACTGTTTGACCTGTTTGTTAAGCTCAGCAGGAGTCTGCAGCAGTGGTCATTGTGAGGATGATTTCAGATGCAAACATCTGTCTAGTTTATACTAAATTAGTGCCAGGAAAAGGGATTCATTTCACAGTGAGCAAGGATTGATTTTTTTGGGTAGTCAGAACAACAATGTACAAAGCAAAATTTTTTATGAGTTTGTTTTTCTAATTCAATTCAGCAGACAATATAGTGTGTGGAGAGTTTGACAAAACATTACCTCTGTTTGAAGAATTACATGTTCAGTAAAAGTGTTGAAAAGCAGCTAAAGATGTCAAAAACACTTACAGGCTAAACAGATCCCAGCTCAGATAACTCCATTTCAAGTCATCTAAATTCATCCCTATTATCGCTTAAGTGAGCATTATGGCTGTTAGCAAACCCTACACAAATATTCAGATTTTTGTTTTTGCTGTCATGCTGAAGGTTATCTCCTCAGTTGCCTGAAAAATCAGGTGACAACCATTTCCCATGATGCTTTAAGGGCTGTCAAACTGTCCATCAAACTGTCACCTGACCAATCGTTCCCATGGTTCCTTTAGACTTCTAGTATGATAAATTGAAAGGCACTATTATCTGCCTGTTGTGAAGAGGAACTGCTTAGGCTTTGATAAGATATCACTAGTCCCAGGTGAGAGGAGGCTGACAGTACATCAAGACAAGAAAACACATGGAAACAGTGAACACAGGAGCAAAAGGTTTACAAACATCTGTTGTCATTATTTATTACGCCTTTCCTTGGTTTTAACTCTATCCTTGTTCTATGTCAGCTTAAAAAGAATTACTTTCCTTTCTTCCCAGCCAGTCTTAACTGCTGCTATTTTTAAACCAGTTCATTGTAGAATGAGGAATATTTAAAATATGAAAGATATCTTTAATAAAAGGTTGTGTTACCCACTTTTTCTGGTATGTGTTGCTTTTACCATCATTATATTTGAAGATTAATACAATTCTCATGGTGCAATTATGTCATAAGAAAATGAGAAGCCCTGAAAGAGATGAAGACTTTTTAAGATCTACAGTTATATTTCATTGATACTTTGAGACCAATTCACATTTTGGTTGTGGCTGATACTTCAGATCTGTTCTTATACATCTACCTAAAGTTAGCTTAAGATAACTCAGATCCAAAACAATATGTTGTTATTTACTGTGGGTTGTTAATAAAGAGAAGATGGTTGCTAACATCACCACCTTGTGTACAAATATTTGTTTGCATGCAGTTTTTAATGATTTTAGGCAGTGCTTTAATTTCATCAGACAGCACTACAGAGCCTCAGTTGCTTAAAAGAACATTTAGATAATTTTGTCATTGAAAATGTTTTTAATTTGAGACCTTTATGTTTGTTTAACTATATTCTTATTTATTCTCATCTGAGTTAAGATTAACAGCAAGCTTCCATACTCTGTGGACAAACCTTACTCACTGGAGTAAACAGTAAAAATTAACAGAACAGGATTTCAGTGGCACTATATATATACTTCCAAAAGTAATAATGAAGGCAAGATTCATAATTTAAGTATGTTCAGCCAATTTCTAAAGCCTCTTTTCCAATTAAAGGTTCTTCTGAGAAACCATAGACTGTTACATTAAGGAGATCTTCCAACTTCCTCACACTTTAAGCACACAACTGATTTTAAAAGCATAAACTCAGTTTATATCATTATATTATATCCAGGTCAATATAATGGAAAGACATGGGAGTATCCGCACAGCTCAGAGGGATTGCGCATTCAGTTCCAGGCCACTGCAATAAAGTGAATATCACAATAAAGCAAATCATATGAATTTCCTGTTTTCCCAGTGCATATAAAAGTTACATTTACAGTATAATGTAGTCTATTAATTATGCAATAGCATTAAGTCTAAAAACCTAATGTACATACCTTAATTTAAAGTACTTATTGCTAAAAAATGGCACAATAAAAATCACAGTATCTGCAAAGTGCAATAAAGAAGTGAAGGGCCTGGATGATTAAAAAAATAAAAAAGAAAAAAGTAAGATTTCTAAGTACTTTGATTGGGCAGAGTGAGAGGGGACTCAAGTCTCAGATTAGGAACTTGGACAACAACAAAAGCTCTAGCAGTCTTTCACTCTGGAGCTACCTTTTCTAATTAGGTTTAACACACTCTTTACTGCAGAACTTTGGTTCTACGCTAAGTGACGCTTTTAGTATTGTTCTGCAGTTACAGAATGCTCTGACAGAAGCAGAAAGTCTTCTGTGAATGGCCATTTTAAATTACTCAAAGTTAGTCAGCCTTAAATCATGGCATTGTAGAATACCATGGCCACTGGAGCTCTATGCTTTTCTCCACTGAAAGCAAACATACAGAATACTCAACTACTACAAATACTCAATACAGTCCTTTATATTAATAAATTACTTATTGTTTACATTGAAGTATTATTCAAGGAAATACTGCAGGGTTCTTTCTTAATAGTTTGGTTAGACTTTTATAGAATCACAGAATCATTTAGGTTGGAAAAAATCATCATGGGTCACGGAGTCCAACCATTAACCTAACACTGCCAACTCCAATACTAAACCATGTCCCTAAGTGTCATGTCTACATGTCTCTTAAATACCTCCAGGGACCCTGACTCAAGTTTTTCCTAATATCCAATCTAATCCCCCGGTGAAACTTGAGGCCATTTTCTCTTGTCTTATTGCTTGTTACTTGGAAGAAGAGATCAATACCCACCCTCACTACAAGCTCCTTTCAGGCAGTCGGAAAGAACCATATGGTCTCCCCTCAGCTTCCTTTTCTTCAGAAAGCTCTGCTGACCTTCTCCAGACACGCTCTAGCAGTTCAATCTCTAGTGAGGAGCCCAAAACTGAAAACAGTATTCCTGTGGCCTCACCAGTGCTAAATACATGGGAATGATCACTTTCCTACTAGTGCTGGCCACATCATTTCTGATACAAGCCAGAATGCTGTTGGCCTTCTTGGCCACACAGGCACACTGCTGGCTTACATTCAGCTGGCTGTCAACCAACAGCCCTAGGTCCTTTTCCACTGTGCAGATTTCCAGCCACTCTTCTCCAAGCCTGTAACATTGCATAGGGTTGTTGTGATATGAGTGCAGGACCTTAGTCTTAGCCTTGTTGAATCTCATACAACTAGTCTTGGCCTGTCAATCCAGCCTGTCCAGATGGCTCTGCAGAGCCTTCTTCCTCTTAAGCATATCAACGCTCTGAGTCAACTTAGTGACATCTGCAAACTTACCAAGGGTTCACTCAATCCCCTTGTCCAGATCATTGATAAAGATATTAAACAAGACTGTCCCCAACATTGAGTTCTGGGGAACTCCATTTGTGACCATCTGTCAATGGATTTAACTCCATTCACCACAGCTCTGCAGGCCCAGTAATTCAGCCAGTTTTTTATCCAGTGAAGAGTACAACCATCCAAATCATAAGCACCTTGTGAGCACCCTGTTTCTCCAGGAGCATGCTGTGGGAAATGGTGTTAAAGGCTTTATTAGAGTCTATCTAGACAACATCCACAGCCTTTCCCTCATCCACTAAGCAGGCACCTTGTCACAGAAGATCAGATTAGTTAAGCAAGACCTGCCTTTCCTGAACATATGTTGGACTGGGCCTGGTCACTTGGCTATCCTGTATGTGCCACACAATGATACTCAAGATGATCTACTCCATAAACTTCCCCAGCACCAAGGTCGTACTGATTGGTCTGTAGTTCCTTGGATCCTCCTTCTGTCCGTTCTTGTTGATGCGTGTCACATCTACTAACCTCCAGTTAAATGGGACCTCCCTGGTTAGCCAGGATGGTTGATAAATGATTTTAAGTGGCTTCGTGGCCACTTCTGCTCCATCTCCCTCAGTACCCTTGAGTGGATCCTGCCCAGACCCATTTGCATACAGTTTGCTGCTTTTACCTCCTGACAGGGAGTTTTGCCTGCACAGATGGTTAATGAAGAACAGAGTAGTGGAAAAGCATCCGATCCTGAGCAGCTCCATGCTAACTGTGTCACCCACTCTGCTAGAGTATTCCAGTTTTCCATCTATTAAAACAGACAGCCCTTTGCAGTAGCCAACATATGCCTGGCAAACCATGTAAAAAACATTATGTATCCTCTGTTCTGTATTTTTTCTCGCTTTTACCAGTTCTGTTAACAAATATAGAAAAAGTGTCACAAACATGATTACAAATGAAAGTGATCTGTTGTTCCAATAATAACTGCATTTGCCAGCACTGTTGGCATAGCACAAGTTGCCACCTGGTAGATGCCAGAATAAAGAAAAAGGAAGAGGGAAGTTAAAAGTGATGAGCACAGAGAGGAAGAAGAATAAAGAAATCAGTGACTGAAATGGTTGAGAAAGTGTTGGCTGAGGTCAGCCTGAGAGACAGAAAGTGACATAGAAGAGACAAACTGACTACAGAAGTTGAGTCTTCTTCAGTTATCACAGAATCACAGAATCACAGAATCACCAGGTTGGAAGAGACTCACTGATCGTCGAGTCCAACCATTCCCACCATTCCCTAAATCATGCTCCTAAGTACCTCATCCACCCTAACCTTAAACAACTCCAGGGACGGTGACTCAACCATCTCCCTTGCCAGACCGTTCCAATGCCTAACCACCCTCTCCGTGAAGAATTTTTTCCTAATCTCAAGCCTAAATCTCCCCTGGCGGAGCTTGAGGCCATTCCCTCTCGTCCTGCCCCCTGTCACTTGGGAGAAGAGGCCAGCACCGTCCTCTCCACAACCTCCCTTCAGGTAGTTGTAGAGAGTAATAAGGTCTCCCCTCAGCCTCCTCTTCTCAAGGCTGAACAACCCCAGCTCTCCCAGTCGCTCCTCATAAGATTTGTTCTCCAGCCCCTTCACCAGCTTTGTTGCTCTTCTCTGGACTCGCTCCAGAGCCACAACATCCCTCTTGTGGTGAGGGGCCCAGAACTGAACACAGTACTCGAGGTGCGGTCTCACCAGTGCTGAGTACAGGGGGAGAATAACCTCCCTGGACCTGCTGGTCACGCCGTTTCTGATCCAAGCCAAGATGCCATTGGCCTTCTTGGCCACCTGGGCACACTGCTGGCTCATGTTCAGTTATGAGAAAAGTTAATGGGAAACTTTCTTAGGATTATGTCCTTGTCTACTGTAAGCAGTTATATGATGTTTCCACTGCTGAGACCCTCATAATCTTTGTGTATTTACATTTAGTAGATGCAGGTACAGACAGGGCATATTATCACCTGTTAAAGAGGAGATCCAGAGAGACAAAGGCTGAAAGTCCAAATCTACGGATGTTAAGCTCTATAGTCTAACACGTGGTTCAGAAGGTCAACCTAACAGATTTGGATGCAGTCAGAAAGGAACCCTGCCAAATAACTAAATTTCACCAAGAGCTTTCCTAGTCCTAATCTCTGGGTCATTCTGCTTCTATTGAAGGAAGAGGTTGTTTGGGAGTAGAAATATAGAGTGCTTTCATTGCATTGGATATGCTGTGGCTATCACATGTATCAGACAGGACCCTGTTTCAATGTTGAGCAGTCTAAGGCAGCTGAATATGCTTCTTTTTGGAAGAGCCCTGCAGCTCACTGTGACCCACAGAATCTTTAGATAAACCTCCCACACTGCAGTCCACCACACCTGCTAGGAGGAGGCTAATCATCTCTGTCAGAAGGTTTTTCACAATGGTTTAAGAAGACAATGCATTATCTATAACCAAGGGTATAGATAAAAGAAAATTATGTCATTAAGTAACCTAGGGTGTAAACTTCTAAGATATTACCCAGTCCTTAGTCACTACTTACACTTTCTACTTTTATTTTCCAGTAAATGCAAGGTAGATTGCTTATATGTCCTTGGACAGCAGACTACCTTGAGCGTCCTCATATGTACCATAGACAGTAAGAGAATGTAACATGGTGAAGTATCTCAGAGCAGCTGATGCACCTTAATTTGGTATTTTACACTAACTTCTTCAATAACTTATCATGTGAACATGTTTTTGCTTTGATAGACCCTTCTGGGTTTGCAAAACCTGCTGGAAACCCATATGTATTAGTGTTTTGAACTAATATAATACAATACGAGGCCAGCCATACCACACAGGGAAGCCAAAACCTTGTAAGAGAAATGCTAACATCACTGAAAATACATGAGAACAAGAACTGCCATCCAAAGTAACCTAGAAAACTCAATGTTACTACTTTTGAAAGAGTCTCTTCTTTTGGACCTTGGCCCTGCCTATGTGTACAAGTGAATGCAGGCAAATGTAATAGGACTACTCATGCATAAAGCTAGTCACATGCATTAACACTGGCAGGAACAAGGACTTTCTTTTCATACTTACACTAGAGGGTAGTAAAAGAAATGCTGCTCAAAGAAATCCATCAACTAATTCAAACTCTGAGCTAGCTACTTCAGAGCCTTGTACAATGGCAACACTCAATGAGTCCATTGAAGACCTGAAGACGAAGTAAAAACAGGTTTCTTTTTGAAGAACATTATGAGATCAATACAGCACCGTGGATATTAGGAAAAGTCACTTTAATAAAAAGGAAATTGCAGATAATGTAACAAAACAATTGCTATTTGGAAGGCCCTGAAAAATTTGAACAATGTAATATGATCTTTCTTAACTTCATTTCCCATCCATTGCAGAAATCATAACAATAAACTTTTATACATAAGCAACTTTATGAGCTGAAAGAAGAGAATGTACAATTCCTTTCCATGGACTAAGCCAAAAGAAATGAAGAGAAAAAAATGATTCTTCTCTGTTAGCCTCTTGTGTAAAATTTTTCTCCTTATCATCTCATCTAGTCATATCTTTCTGCAGTTTGAATTACCCTCTTTTCCTCAATCTGGTAAGGCAGTGAAAGGATGTTTGTTCTGCTAATTAACTTTATTACCCTGATAACTCCCTGCAGCCTTTGACGAAAACAATTACCGTTCCTCCTTTTTTTTTTCCCATTGGTAAAAAAAAAAAAAAAGAAAAAAAAAAAGATGACTATTAATTAGAAACGAGGCTCCGGTCCCTGCCATGTTAGCCTGCCACGTTCTCAGACCCTCGAGCGGGATAGCATTACATTGTCAGTAGTAATTTAGCTCTCATCTGTCTCTGCTAATTATTGTCACATTCATCAAATTCATCAACAAAAGTGCTCTCAGAAGGATTGCATATTTGCAGTTAATACAGCATAAACTGGTATTACCCATCACCACATTTGTGATGATGAGAGGGACACAACTTATTCATCCCTAATTAGAGCAAGCTGGGTAATTAATTATACATTCCGCCTTATTACTTCTGAGTTCCCAGATATTGTTTGTCTAAAAAGGGGGAGAGAGAGGAAGAGAGAGAAGCCTGAAAATGAAAAAAAAAAAGAAAAAAAAAAGAAGGGGGGAGAGAGAGGGGAGAGAGAGAAATGTGTGATGTGTTTTGTCACATGTGCTATGCCATAATTCCCACCTGACAAACTAGCTGAATCAGTAGAAAATTGCAAGTTGTCAGCAGCAGAATAAACTGCTGTAATAGCTGATTAATGATCAACACCTGTGACAGGTGCTATACGGGACTGTAAACTTGGTGTGATTAACAGTCACTGGACGAATAAATATTAGTGACAGTCAGTGGAGAGCGAGTTTGTGTGTTTTAACAAATCTCACACATTACAGTTACTGATATTTCCAGTGTAGGCACTTTCTTTTTGGTAATTATCTGACAACACTGAAAAAGTGTTTTAATCCAGTATGTTTGTTTCTTTTTTGTTCATTTATTTCAAAGCCCAAAATTGTGTTTTGACAAGAAGATCTAGCAGAGTTCAAAACTGCAGACAAATTCAGCATAGTCACAAATAGTTTGTTCCATGTCCAGCTCACAGCAACACACCCAAATACTTTTGAAGGAAATTAAATATATGCATATATAAGTCTACACAGACAAACCCATAAATATTGTATGAATATACATATATATATTTATATAGATACATTTCCAATCCTGTAATTCTAAGAGTCAATTCAATTTTATGTCTTATGTCAGTGGTTATGACATATATCTGATTGCTATGAGAAATCAGTATTTCTTTTATTTCACCAACAAAGATGCACAGATTTCTTCTGAAGGACAATTTTGTTCTCATTAATTTAGACCTTAAAAATTCCTATACTACATAATAATAGGGCATGAAAGTTATCCATATGTGGGACTGCTCTATGCTCAGGACAATAGGTTCTAGTCAATTCCCAGATAGAACAAGAGCTATATCAGGATTCTCTTTGGATAGCATAAATCATTTTTTTTTCCTCATGCACATTTACAGATTAGGTAAAATGTATATTCTTATGCAAAAAGACATACACTAGAAAGCCTACACCTGGCAAGTGAAAAGACATGAACACAGACTCACAAAAGCCAGGAAAAGCAGATTTTATCACCAATCCAATGTCATTCTCAAACCCTAAACAAGAAGTGATGTCACTGTCTTGTTCCAACAAGTCCTTTACTGGGCCAAATAAAAATTAAACAAATTAGAATTCATGACTTCACGACTTCACACTTTCACATGTGCACGTGAAAGAATCCAATACTTTGATCAGTTATACATAATATATCACTGTTCATGAGAGCTCCTCCCAGTCAGCTAATTAAAAAAAAATTTAAAAGGGAAGCTGCAGGCTGAAAAACTGTGACTCTACTGAAGAGTTTTCAACGTATTCACCTACAACCTTCTTATCTCAAAACATCAGATATGTTACGCATTAAGACTGGTCTGTTACAAAAATGAAGCTCAATATTTTCCTTAGAACAACTTCTGGATATAAATGTAATTAAATATGTTGCATGTGCAGAGATCTACGTATATCAGGCAGCACATCAGAAGACATGGTAAGGGAAAAAACTCCAAAGAAATTACTGCTTGTATAGTTTGCAGAGAGAAATGACAACATATATCAATGCCTACAGCATGCAGAATTCCAGCCATCTGAACCTTTTGTGGAAAACTCTGAACACATAGAACTGGCCCATTGCTTCTGTTACCAGACTCACAGCTGTACATCTATATTGACCAACTGGTTGTTTTTTCTATTTTAGTGTTTTCTAAAAACAAGATTTCATTTCTTGGTCCTGATTGATTACAAACTCGCTATTAAGGATAAACTGTTGCATGAGATCTTTTACATGTAGAAAATTGTGGGAAAGATCTCAATTAATGGATGGCAGTTAGGTCACCTGGTGACTTTGCAGTAAGAAACAACTTTCCATGAACTTCCTAGTTGTTCTTTTACTGTTGAAATGTAGACAGTGGAGGAACTCAGAGAGAAAACAGCATGAGTTCTAGCTCCATAAGCCCCATCACTTGAATAACAGCTGAAGTATATCTAATATTTGCCCTTTAATAATGAGAACGAGGAGGAAACATCCTCCAGACTGCACTTTCTGAAAACAGCATGTCTGAATTTTTTTTACCATGTATTACTTCATTCCCCATTTACATTTATTCCTGCATCAAAATTCTAAAATTCCTGAGATCAATTTTTGAGAAATGCACAAAGATTAAAATATGTTGTGAATAATACTTTCATAGGTATAATGCTTTTTTTTCTGATTAATCTTTAGTGTAACAGTCTGCATTGAAGTACTAGACTGAAAGCTTTATGCAAAACGTATGTAAATTTGTTATGCTTTAGTACAGATACATCTGAAGAGGCAGCAGTGTAGCTAGCCAACAACCTAGGAAGCAAGCCAAGCTCGCATCCAGATGCCACTGATAGAGAGACACTGTGTGGCATCAACGCTCCCAGCTGTCAGGCTCACCATGCATTTCTACATTTGACTGTAGTAGAATGGGACCTTGTAGAGCTCTCTACTGATAAATAATAATAACACACAGAAACAATTCCAGTGAGTATAAAAATCTAAAAATAAAATAAAAAATCCTAAAAGAAACATTCTCCTACAAGGATTCAGAAGCTGTCTGGAAATTCCATTATTACTGTGTTGAACCAAAAAGAAAGCCAATAAAATTCTCTAAATTTATGTTGAATTAGTTAACTTTTTTGAGGTGATTTTGCATCCTTCAATACCATGCTTTCATGTAATTGTATGAAACTGAATCCATTCCCAGTTACATAGGCAGAAACCTAAATTTATTCTTTAAAATGAAGATTGGATATACAATCCAAGTGAAGGGATCAATTGGCTTTAATTTACTGTGCTTTGGAACAATTTGTAATTTGAAAAATGCTTAAAAAAGAAAGAAAAATGGAAACTATCAACAGGCAATAGTATAACAAATTAATCAGGCCTCTGAGACCAGGAGATGAGGAATTACTCATTCCTCTGTAAATTACAAACCTTGCTATTACTCTTCACCTCATATGCTGCAAATATGATTTGGCAAGTAATGCTCATTCATTCCTTAAAGTAGCATAAGATAAAAACCCTAAGCAAATTTCATGAGGAAAGCAGCCATTCAAGAAGTATCTCACTTAATTTAAGTAAAATGAATTTGGGATGACAATTTAGTAACACTGTAACTCATTCTGTTCAGCCTGTTAATCAGTCATAGGTAGGCTTCAAGACAGACATTTGTTCATTCTGCAACAGTTCATCAAAATTTTTAGAGTAGCAAATTTAGTAGGAGAATTGAAGATTATTCACTGATCTGAAGAATACACATTATCAAATTTCATATGTAAATGAATGTGTATATGAAGCAAAAATACTGAATTAAAAAGCAAATCCTTTCTTATCTTGTAAATCACACAAGAGCAACAAAGAATTAACCAAAAGAACTACAGGGAACTGAGTATGATCTTGACCCAAATCAGAACACTAGTCCACAGTATATGCAAACTGTTTTCCTTCCATTCATCCCCAAATACGAGGAAAAACATTTGTCAGAGAAGACGGTTGGTGTCACAAATCTTAAAAATCTGTTAGAAATCTTTCGTGCTTCCCATATGTATTTCTAGGACAACAAAGCAAGGACAACTTGCATAAAATCAAAAGAGGGGAAACAAGCATAGCTCTTTTTCTCTTTTGTTCATGTCATTGTCCTTACTACTCTGAAGAAGAAATAAAAATTACCGATATCGAACTGTTTTCTGGGACATCTTGGCTTTTCGTGCTTTTTCCCCCACTGTTAACCATGTAAATTTACCACCATACCATCACCACATACATATAAGACTTCTAAGGTATTAATTTGATTCCTTTGTACAGTTCTTGTTCAGAAATAACTTCCAAAGCATCTGCATCTCTAAAAGAAAAAGAATTTGCAATTCACCTGTTGAAGATAGAAAATTATAATTATAGATCATCCAACTATTTTGATAATTTCAGCAAGACTGCTTGCTGAAAACTGTCTCTTTCAGTCTACAGAGCCACTCTATCTGTGCTTGTGGCACAGAATGGCACAGTGAGGAATTATGAAGAAGAAAGAGTAGCTTTAGCACATGCTTGCTGGTTCTCAAGATCTTGCTGATACTCTGTATAGACTGAAACCTTTAGGTGGTGGGAACACACTGGTCTGCTTAATTACCAACAGCCACTTTTCAAGTATATGTGCATGAAGTTAATAATTTTTGCATCTCAAATCTTAAAGGAGTATGGCTAGGGCAGAAATTTTGACAAACTATTTGTCAGAGGACTGCCTAGTTCATCTGCAAAACTTTTGATCATCTTAGACTTCTTATCAATCTACTAGGTTCCATCTTAAAAGTAATATTCTTTCTACAAAAGAATAAAATTTAGGAATCAAAATGCATTTTTTGTGATTTTTCTAGAAGAAAGAATGGTTCTGTGCACATTAATGTCCAGTTTAAGGACTTCTACTAATTTAAGTAGAGCAACAAAACCAAATATATTATCTAATTTTGAATCACTGGTCTCTGCTAAAGTAAAATAAGATTTTGGCACATTTCAGCCTTTTCCTGTATATTTTCCATCTGCAGATACAGGAATGTTGTCTGTAACCCTTCGAAGTTGAACATTCAAAGACAGATTTTTTAAACAGAAGGATCAGCATTTTCCCCCAGATGTCTTCATTAAAGAGATGTGAATAAATTTTCTTTAACAGCATCAACATTAATTGCTCTACAAGCTTCAGTATAAGTGTCATCATTGATGCATCATTTAAAAAAAGACATGAACAAACATATAAACACATGAGAAGCTCATTGATGGAATCAGCAGTTAAACACGCTAGAGCAAGAAACAGTACAGCAGACAGACTGCTTACATGACATGGCACTGGTTAAATTCCTGGTGACTGTATGTAACTACATTACTAACACTGTAACTGCATATCTCACATTGTGAAAAATACAGGAAACAGTAAGTGACCAAAATCTAATCTGAGTGGCAGCAACACACACTGGAATAATGCCACTGACCTTAGTGTATTCTGGATTTTCATCCAGACATATAGAGCTCTTCTCCTAAGCAGTAAACAGTCTAAGGAGACAAAGATCAACTTCCAAATGATACTTTATAATTCTTTACATAATTTTATTTTTTCAACACCAGGATGAGAAAAGCATAGAAAAAAGGTCTTCCAGAAGTGAGTTCTGCTGGACACTGCAGTAAAAACTTATCTGGGAAACTGACCAACACTTTGCAAAACTACCTTAATCATAAAAAATACTGATTATGCTACCATTGTTAGGAAGCAATATTGTCATGAAATGCAATACATTCATCAATGGAAGCTGAGAAAACCAAAATAAAATAGTACTTATCTGCATTTACGGTTAGGAGATGACACACCAGACAAAATTAAATTGCAAATAAAAAATGACCTTTAACAAATCTTTCCATCACCTTCCAACAGTCCTGGAAGACTGGGGAAGTTCCACTGGACCGGAGGCTGGCTGATGTTGTGCCCATCTACAAGAAGGGTCGCAGGGAGGATCCAGGGAACTACAGGCCTGTCAGTCTGGCCTCAGTGCCAAGTAAAGTCATGGAACAGGTGATCTTGAGTGCTATCGTGAAGCACATGCAAGAGAACCAGGTGATCAGGCCCAGTCAACATGGGTTCACAAAAGGCAGGTCTTGCCAAACTAACCTGATCGCCTTCTATGACCAAGTGACTCGGATGGTGGATAACGGAAAGGCTGTGGATGCATCTTCCTGGACTTCAGTAAAGACTTTGACACAGTTTCTCACAGCATTCTGCTACAGAAACTGTCAGCCTCTGGACTGGACGGGTGCACACTTTCCTGGGTGGAAAACTGGTTGGATGGCCGGGCCCAGAGAGTGGTGGGAAATGGTGTTAAATCCAGCTGGAGGCCAGTTACAAGTGGGGTTCCCCAGGGCTCAGTGCTGGGTCCAGTCCTGTTCAATGTCTTTATCAATGACCTGGATGAAGGCATTGAGTGCACCCTTAGCAAGTTTGCAGACGACACTAAACTAGGTGGAAGTGTCGATCTGCTGGAGGGTTGGGAGGCTCTGCAAAGGGACCTGAACAGGCTGGACCGCTGGGCAGAGTCCAATGGCATGAGGTCAAATGCCGGGTCCTGCACTTGGGGCACAACAACCCCATGCAGTGCTACAGACTAGGAGAAGTCTGTCTAGAAAGCTGCCTGGAGGAGAAGGACCTGGGGGTGTTGGTTGACAGCCGACTGTACATGAGCCAGCAGTGGCCCAGGTGGCCAAGAAGGCCAACAGCATCCTAGCTTGTATCAGAAACGGCGTGACCAGCAGGTCCAGGGAGGTTATTCTCCCTCTGTACTCGGCACTGGTGAGACTGCTCCTTGAATACTGTGTTCATTCCTGGGCCCCTCACCACAAGAAGGATGTTGAGGCTCTGGAGTGAGTCCAGAGAAGAGCAACAAAGCTGGTGAAGGGGCTGGAGAACAGGCCTTATGAGGAGCGGCTGAGAGAGCTGGGGTTGTTTAGCCTGGAGAAGAGGAGGCTGAGGGGAGACCTCTTTGCTTTCTAGAACTACCTGAGGGAAGGTTGTGGAGAGGAGGGTGCTGGGCTCTTCTCCCTAGTGACAGGGGACAGGACCAGAGGAAATGGCCTCAAGCTCCACCAGGGGAGATTTAGGCTTGACACTAGGAAAAAATTTTTCACAGAAAGGGTCATTGGGCACTGGAACAGGCTGCCCAGGGAGGTGGTTGATTCACCTTCCCTGGAGGTGTTTAAGGGACGGGTGGACGAGGTGCTGAGGGGCATGGTTTAGTGTTTGATAGGAATGGTTGGACTCGATGATCCAGTGGGTCTCTTCCAACCTGGTTATTCTGGGATTCTGTGAAATCAGTAAGATAGATCAGGCAAAAACACGATCTTTCCCTATTTCAAAGCATATTCTTCGCCTATTCTCCTGATCATAGCACTTTCTTAGAACGACAACATTAATATATACGGAAATGTATATATGTATGTTATATGTGTTCCTACACATTCACATGCCTGTTTCTCCTCTCCACCAAAACTTTGCCACTCCTTGTTATTTTTTTCTGCTTAGTTAAACTTTAAGCAGAGCTGGACAAATATTCTATTCTTTCTCATCACACATTTCTTGAGTAAGTCACACTGGGGAACTTGGTCTTCATTTGACTAAAGACTCCTCAAAACTTTGTCGTATAATAAAATAAGGATATGAGTGAAGAATTTAAATTGTTCATAATGATGCATAAAAGCAAAAAAAAATAATGAAGAGCAGCAGCAGTACCAGCTCCTTTACTCTAGGGCTATTAGAAGAAAAGTCAGTCTCCTGGGACACTATGAATAGACACAACAGTAGAGCTCCCAGGGTAAGCCACAAACACCAATGAAATGAAAGCACCCTCCAGCCCACCAATTAGGCTGGTCCTTGCATTTTTTCTTTCATAGCAATCTCCAGCCAATTTTGCTTGCCTATTTCATAGGCAGCTGCTTTCATGGGAATGTTATTTTTTAAAAAATCTTAATGTAATATAGTTTGAATCAATGCCACGATTATAAATAAGTATACATTTAAAAGACAGATGCTTCAGCTTTGTTGACATTTCATGAAAATTCCTTATTTGTGACTGGAAAACTACAAAGGGTTTAAAAAACTAAAAAGCAATTATATTAACTTTAGTTTTAGCTTTAATCTAATGAAGAACACATCTCAATGTCTGTGCATATTCCAGATTAACCTTTAAAACAGTGGGTTTGTATCTTATCATTCACTGCTGAGACTGCTAACGATTATATAGAAGCAAATATACTTTTCTATCTTTTAATACCTTTAGAAAAATTAGCAAGATTGGAGATATTTTAAAGAACAGTACTTAGATTTTACCAATGTTAACATCAAATTTCTTAGGAATGTTTCTTCCTATCACAGAAATTAAGCTTAATCTCTTTATTTATTAAGATAAGCCACTGAATATTTATTCACATTCTAGCTAAAGGAATCAGTAAAAATGTTAAATATAAAACATATGTAATTTTAGGATGGCATTATGCTTTTGAAACATTTTGGTGAGAACATTAGGAATATCTTTTCCAATGAAGACCTAACAGTAATGTTTTGAAGAATGACAGTGTGATCAGTCAAGGAATCTGATTTTTGAATTCTTGTCCAAACAAGTCCAATCTACATATCATTATTGCCTTCTAAAAACAGAATTCAATGGGAGCTATGCCGCTGTAAAAACTGAAGAACTAAGCAGTAGAAACTAACTAAAACTTTGAAATTGCAATGACATGCATTATTTTTCCAAGGTAAGAGAGTCCAGAGTTTCATTCTTTACCTTGTTAAATTAGGTAGGAAAAAACCCAATAGGTGATGCGTCACATACATTGACATTAGGTTGGTTAAACAGGTCATTCTGAACTAGGTTTCAGCACTTCAGCTCACAATCAACTTCTGGAGGTGCTGAATGCACTTGTTCTTCAGGAAGTCAGAGGCAGAGGGAGGGGCTGTGCACACTCAGAGGCCTCTGAAGGCAAAATTCATCTCCATTCTAGTTTAAAAAACTGTACTTATTACATTAATTTAGTTTGGAAAGCTTAATTAAGTGATTAATTTTCCACTGTGCATAGTTTGAAAGTGGCTACATCCAACCAGTTTTCTCTAACAAGAAAAAGCTTCACACCAACATGCAGCTCTGGTTTTGTAATTCATGTAGCCCATAAGACAGGGATACAAGGTTAGGGCCACCTGGGCCCAGCTATGGCAGACATTTTATGAATATCAGTGGCTCATGAATATAAACAGTTACAGGAAAATAAAATTTATAAAACCTAGACCTGGGAACAAAAATCTCAGAGAGATCAACAACTCCAAAAGAATCTAGTGTCGCATTCCAAAGAATGTCAGATTAAACTAACATGTGCCAGTCAATATTGGTACACTGTGACCCTTAATGCCTCCTAAGCAAAACTATTAAGTCCAACATTTTCTCCTGTAAGCACTTATCTGTAAGGATGGCTAACATGTCCTCTGAAGCAGATATTGAAACTGATTGGACAATAGGTAGATACCAGACAGGGGCCTGGGGGCCGACCTCTAGAAATAGGGGGAGAAAATCTTAATCTGCAACACAATGCAGCTCTCTTGAAACCCTATCATTTTCACTTCCCATGTGTCTGCTGCCTGACTGTGAATGGATTTGAAAAGGAATGGTTAGTGCTGAAAATTGGATCAGAGCTAACATTCTCTCATTTTTATCAGCAGCTGCCAAAGGTCATCTGACATAATAGCTGATGAATTCAAGCCCAGTGGATTTCATTTGCAATTTTCAATTTACTGAGGCCTCCAAACCCCACAGTGATAAAAGCTTCCCCTATCGTGGCCTGTCACAAACATCAAGAAACTGCACAAACCCACAAGAAAGAAATACGAGAAAGCTGTGCATCATCACAGTTACAGATAAGGAGAACAGGAAGAAACAGTATCATGTAGAAAGGTGTGGAGCAGCATGTGTGGTTGAGTTTCTAAATGCCAATTGTAATGAAAAGACTATGAAGAGCAATCAAATAACTTCTACGGAATAACATCATGGTTCCCCTCCCCCCACCGCCTCTAGTTTGAAAATTGCCTTCTAATCTCTTGCTTGACATCCTGAAGATAAAAGTGAAAGCAAAAACCCTTGTTTATTTAGACATGGAAAGTATTGTACAGTTGATATATTTACTGTAGTTTTGATTTACAAATTCATGCTATTAGGAGGCCTATTATCAGAGAAACAGTATGTCATGGTAAAATAAAAAAGTATTTGTTCACTGGCAGACGGACTGTAGATCTTTACTTCTGATCCACAGGGAACACAAATGAACATCAGACCATGGGTGCTGGAGGTTTCAGAATCTACTCATCCACATACATACATTCAGTGACTTTTCCGTATGATTTCATTATGCAGAAGCCAATCACTTGCCCCAGATCTTTGCCACATCAACACTCTACAAAAAAGAAATTTGCATAGGATCCAATTCCAAGTGATTAAAGAAGATAACTAAACCCCAAAGCCCTTCATACTGGAAGAAACATACTTTGCTAAAAGGCCAAGTAGTTCTTATTCTCTGCCTGTCAATGACTACTACATCATGAAAGAAAATGTTCACAAAGCAAGCTACAGTTTCACAAGTAAATGCTGAAAAAAACATTCCCAGATTCTAGCATTCTATCCCAAAGAACCAGTTTAATCCCAATCGCGTCAGTATTTGAGGCTACTATCTACCATACTTAGGACTACTTTCCACTCTACTACACTGCAGCAGAATAAACTGTATTTCACTAATCTAAACAATAACTGTGAGTCAAATAGACAGGATACACAAATACTGCTGACTGCATTCTACTTGGACTCAAAGCTAGGTATGAAAATAACTTAAAGATGGTTTCACCAGTGAAAAGCCCTTGGTACAGTGCAAAACAAAAAACCAGAGAAACACCAGGTACAGAAGTGTTATACAGTGAATAATGTCATGTTAGTCTGTGCTTAGAGTAGTTCATTTTGTCTTTTGAAAAGTTATGAATGTCTGAAGACCTCCAAAAATGAACTAACTTCCTTCCTTCCTCTATCTTTTTATTCCATATTATCTCTAATGACCATATAATATCTAAGCATCCTCCACATAAAAAAAAAAAATAAAAATCAAGTTTCCAAAGAACTTGATGGACTTTAGAAATTTCTGTGCTCTTATTATATGTCTAGGTCACAGTTACAATTACATGGATAACACATGGGACAGGACTGTTTTTTTTCGCTTGGGTATTTTACTTTATTTTGGTTTTCTGTTGGAATAGACCACTTGTTTGGGAAATATAGAAGGAGAAGATAGTGGAACCCACTCACAAAAGAAAGAGTGGGTCTACTTTCACAAAGAAAATGTAAGCAACTTTGGCTTATGATAGGATAAAAAACCCCTGATATGTATTATCAGCTGGGGACCAGATCACATCTTCACCACCAAAGTGATATGGAGAAAAGAATACAGATATTCAGAGTACATAGTTAATCATAACACTTAGGATCATATGAGTAGATAATATGTTGTCGTCTGAGTTATCTGGGGATATCTTAATGCCAAGTCATGTCTGGCAGAATGCTAAAAGATGGGGACTGCCTCAACATCTTGTTCTGCGGGCTTAGAACTTCAGCTAACATTCCTCCACTGCCTCTATGCTCCAATACTGATGGCATTGGTTTGGAGCCTGAAAGGGAGGGAGGAAAGAGGAGGCTGTCTAATTGCTGGAAAAGTCAGTAAGTCATCATTGGCTCCAATCGTATAGATTAATATCTAAATGATATTCCTAGTTCGCATATAATGATAGTTATGATTCATTATTTACAATCTTGTGATTTTCTCGCACAGAATAATGTGATCTTCCTTTTTTTATTATTTCCTGTATTGAAACTTTACATTCAATTTACCACATTTTCTGGGGAGAAAAAAAAATCCCAAAATAAACAAACAACCCCCAGAAGTCTCCAAACTCTCCCATTTATCAGGAAATAGACAGTCCTGGGCCCCCAAGGAAAAACATAGCAATATGCTTTCAAGGTGAGACTGACTTTTCTTTACAAGATTTACCATGCTTGGCACCAGCAGAGAAATTAATACCAGTGCCAACATCATTTATAGTGCCAGCATGGAAAAAGATCTTCTCATACAGCTATTCCATTCAATATTGACTCAAAATGGTCAGTATTGCCTTTTATTCAGCTAACTCACCTAAAGAGCTACAACTCTTCAACATGCCTGCTCAGTCAGTACTCCTTATTTCTAGTATGATAAAGATCTGACTACAAAAATCAAGAACTCCTGGGATCTAACGCTAGCTCTGGCATAGTCTCATATACAGCCCTGACTAAATCACTCAACTAAGGGCTTCAACACACTTTTTGCAAAGTGTGAATAAAAACATCAATGCACTAGTAGCATTAATGCTCGAACGATTGTTGAAGTCATATAGAGGGTTAAGTATCTCTAGGCATTCATTCATGAGTGACTTGTAATGATCACAGCAGAGAGAGTTCCTGGTTTCTTCTCCTCGGATACACTCGTGTCTTGAGTTCTAGTGTGGCTTCACATCTCTTTTGACAGCAGGTTGCAGCTGGCAGGAAGATGTTAATTCTTGAAGAGCCCTGTATTGGTGGCATGAAGTAAAATAAGTCTTACCTGCTGAGTCTTGGTTAGAGAGAAAAGACAATAAGGAAGAAGACTGAAAATATGAAACTTCATTCATCATCACCAGGTTCTCAGTTGCTAACTGCCAAGTTCATACTTGAAAGACTATGCAAGAACATTTGAGATTGAAAAATCAGATGCTTCTACCATGTAGAATTAACAAAGATTACATGTTACAAGAAAAAAAAGTTGTTAACAGCATTGATGTGTCTTATATAGAGGATGAAAATGCAAACTGGTAAGCTAAAATGTACTTGTCATAGTCAGCCCTTGTGCTATGTCCACAAGCTATGGTTCAGCTGATTAGAAAATTTACTGACATTAAAACAATATAGATTAATACATAGCTGAAGAGTTACTAGTCTAGCATAATGGAATCCATTACTCAACAATACAACCACAGTCTATTTATAGTAATTCTTTTTGTATTAAAAAGATCATGTTTAAAATTCTGTGATTTAATTCACTCTTACATCAACCTTTTCATTTTAACCAGCAAATTGTTATTTCAAAGCATTTACCATCCATATATTTTAAATAGAACTGCAAAAAAAATGGGGCAATATTTTCCTTAAATTTTGCTTCTTTTAAAATGTATGTTAAAATTTATTTATGAATAATAACACCAAATCCTAAATAGTCTATAGTGTCATTTCTCTTCATTACTCATCATCTGAAGATGATCTGTGATCTTCACAAGAAACAATACCTGCTTCAATAGATTTGGAGAGAAATATGAGATAAGAAACAATGAAGTACAATAAAAAAAAGTCCAATCTAGAGACAGGTTGAGGGCCCTTGGTTCCTAATGAGACCAATGGGAACCACAAATATTCAGTATCATCTTGTAGGATCTGGCCCTGGGCACTTATGAACATGCTGTGCAGTCTTTCTAACTGCAGCAGAAAAAAAATGGAAAGAAAACAATTTTCTTTTACCAGTGTCTTGCCTGATTCAATTATCAATGTCTGATCTTGCAAGGCATCAAGCACCCTCCTGTGAGGTCCTCCAGCTTCCACTGAAATCATCAAAGGGAGCTGAGGGTACTCACTGCCAGGCAAGACTGGACCCTGAGAGAGCAGAAAGCCACACAGAAGCATGGGCTGGCTCTAGCCAGCCATCAGTCTGAACAATAAGGCACTTACTGACACCAGAGAGATTCATTGGTCTGAGACATAAGAAAAATGCTCCACAAGAAGCGAATATTTGCTGCAGTAACAGAGCTAACTTAAATGTTACTCTATCTCCTCTGGGGTTATGGCAGCAGACTGGGCTCTGGCCTTTTAAAGCAGAGCTCTCCTCTTTCAATCCCCAGGTCTAAAATGTCTTTAGAAAAATGAATCTACTTCCATTTAGTTTGACTATCACAGTATGCAAGAGAAAAATGTGCACAATTCATAGATGCATTTCATAATCTATTACTCTTCCTTGGCAAATGGGATGGATGATACCATGACACAGCCTGCGCTACAGCTGACTGCCTTCCACTGTACTTTGATATTATATTTCAGTAAAAACACACAATACTAAAATTAAACATATTTTGGACCATACTTTCAGTCTTGGAAAGAAATCCTGTTAAAGGCATGGTAAATAAGAGAGTGACCTGAGAGGTGAGACTGAAAGTATGTATGCAAACACAGCTCAATGTAGGATACTGAAAGATGTTGCCTAATTTTGCTCTGTAATACTCTGAATACATTTCACATTTACATTGTCTGGAGAAGAGAAGGCTCCGAAGAGATCTTATAGTGACCTTCCAGTACCTGAAAGGAACCCACAAGAAAGCTGGAGAGTGACTATTCATAAAGGCTTGTGGTGACAGGACAAGGGGGAACAGACAAACTGGAGAAGGGCAGATTTAGGCTAGACATTAGGAAGAATTTATTCACCATGAGAGTGGTGAGACACTGGAACAGATTGCCAACGGAAGTTGTGGCTGCCCCATCCCTGGAGGTGTTCAAGGCCAGGTTGGATAGGGCATTGGGTAATCTGATCTAATGGGATTCCCTGCCCCTGGCAGGGGAGTTGAAACTACATGATCTTCAAGGTCCCTTCCAATTATACCTATCCTAGGATTCTGTGATAGTGAATAAGTTTTTGAACATACAGAGTTGTTATTTCCTAGTGCTATAAAGTGAGATTTAGCATCACAGACAAGAGTATGTCAAAACATAAAAATTAAAAGTTACATACTGTAACATATTAAAGAACTCCTTGATATTGTTGTTCTTCTTCACTATCTCCATTTTACTTTGTAAAAGTTTACTACATACTGTTTTCTACTGTGTTAAACACCAAAGCAAATAAGCAATAATCTCTCAAAAAGTATTTTTCCCTCACTACTTCAGTATCCTTTTAGTATCATTTACAGTTGCCTAATTTCCATACAGGTTATGTCAATAAAAGTGTAGTACTTTGTCAAAGTTATGTGGTTCATTATTATACTAATTAGAAACAGTGCATAACACTTCACACGAGTGGAGAATACAATCACTTCATCTTACAGATGAAGAAACAGGCTGTAAGGAAAACCAAGTACTCAACATTACTTTAAAAATCCTTATCTGTAAAGCCTGAAGAGTAACAGTTCAGTATATTATTAAGATGTCCTCTCCAAAATGACAACTGTGGCTGTAAATTTTAATAAGAAGACCAAATTATGTGTTTTTCCATCAATACAATTTATTTCTAGATCCGGGGAACTACAGGCCTGTCAGCCTGACCTCGGTACCGGGGAAAGTCATGGAGCGGGTGATCTTGAGTGCGATCATGAAGCACTTGCAAGAGAACCGGGTGATCAGGCCCAGTCAACATGGGTTCATGAAAGGCAGGTCTTGCCAGACTAATCTGATCACCTTCTATGACCAAGTGACTAAACTCTTGGACGAGGGAAAGGCTGTGGTTGTGGTTTTCCTGGACTTTAGTAAAGCCTTTGATACAGTTTCTCATAGCATTCTGCTTCGGAAACTGTCGGCCTCTGGCCTGGACGGGCGCACACTCTCCTGGGTGAAAAACTGGTTGAATGACCGGGCCCAGAGGGTGGTGGTAAATGGAGTTAAATCCAGCTGGAGGCCAGTTCCAAGTGGGGTTCCCCAGGGCTCAGTCCTGGGTCCAGTCCTGTTTAATGTCTTTATCAATGACCTGGATGAAGGCATTGAGTCCTCCTTTAGCAAGTTTGCAGATGACACCAAGCTGGGTGGAAGTGTCGATCTGCTGGAGGGTCGGGAGGCTCTGCAAAGGGACCTGAACAGGCTGGACTGCTGGGCTGAGACCAACGGCATGAGGTTTAACAAGGCCAAATGCCAGGTCCTGCACTTGGGGCACAACAACCCTAAGCAGAGGTACAGACTAGGAGAAACCTGGCTGGAAAGCTGCCAGGAGGAGAAGGACCTGGGGGTGCTGGTTGACAACCGACTGAACATGAGCCAGCAGTGTGCCCAGGTGGCCAAGAAGGCCAATGGCATCTTGGCTTGTATCAGGAACGGTGTGACCAGCAGGTCCAGGGAGGTTATTCTCCCTCTGTACTCGGCACTGGTGAGACCGCACCTCGAGTACTGTGTTCAGTTCTGGGCCCCTCACCACAAGAGGGATGCTGAGGCTCTGGAGCGAGTCCAGAGAAGGGCAACAAAGCTGGTGAAGGGGCTGGAGAACAAATCTTATGAGGAGCGGCTGAGAGAGCTGGGGTTGTTCAGCCTTGAGAAGAGGAGGCTGAGGGGAGACCTTATTACTCTCTACAACTACCTGAAGGGAGGTTGTGGAGAGGAGGGAGCTGGCCTCTTCTCCCAAGTGACAGGGGACAGGACGAGAGGGAATGGCCTCAAGATCTGCCAGGGGAGATTTAGGCTTGAGATTAGGAAAAAATTCTTCACAGAGAGGGTGGTTAGGCATTGGAACGGTCTGCCAAGGGAGGTGGTTGAGTCACCGTCCCTGGAGGTGTTTAAGGTTAGGGTGGATGAGGTGCTTAGGAGCATGATTTAGGGAATGGTGGGAATGGTTGGACTTGACAATCCAGTGGGTCTCTTCCAACCTGGCCATTCTGTGATTCTGTGAAAAAGTTTTGCTGGAATGAAAATAGCTAGATTAAGACTAAAGTATATGATTTACATCCCTAAAAGCTTGACAAAAGTTTAGCTTGGTAAGAAGCCCATATTTTTCATGATGGTAATATTAATTTTTCATTTTAAAAAGCTTCTTCATCATTTGCTGAAAAAACTAGACAATCAAGATTTGTAATAAAACACTGTTTTGCTTTGGAATAAATACTGAAATCAATTCAAATGTCTCTTCTGCTCCTCAATATTTATTTCAAAGTCACAATGGATGGCAATGTCAACTTCTAGTTCTGTAAAATTTTTTGCAAGCTTGTTTCTTGTTGGAAGCTCTCTATCTATGAGAAGATAAGCAGATCCTTCCAATTTTCCCTTAGTTTAGTCTTATACCACAGGAGGTAAAAGTTTGGAAAACTTGAGGTTTTGTTAGGTTTGGTGTTTTTCCCCAGAGATTCTTTTGTAAAAAGAAAGGAAGAGGTATTGTTCTTGATGAACTGCAGTGAAAGAGAGACCACTAAATTGCCTCAGAACTTTCTTTTTCCTTTTGCCTTTTCAAGCTGAATTGTTATGATTATTTTCAAATACCTAAATCTTCAGTTTCTATTTTTCACTATCGTAATGGCAAATGACACAATGACAAAAACATAAAACACTGGAAGTATTTTAGAAACTTTTGTTGCAGCTTTGCCCAGGAGATTTTGAAACACATTGAAACAGTATACAGAATCTCCTAGATGTTCCTAACACAAATTTTAAGTTCCTCCATTTTCCTATTGTCAATCGTTATTGTGGATGATCACAGTGGAACAGTCACTGCTATAGACAGGACAGACTGAAAACTTTTTTAATGGCCAGTTCCCAAGTAGTCAAATTGTAGGGAAACACCAATGTTAAGATTATCCAGTTTGATATAGATTATGAAATGATCTTCTACTCAGTGTACCAAGATATTTTGTAAAACTTCATCAGCACCTGCTATGAAATATAATGAAAGTTGTTGAGAAAAGCTAACAAAAGCCACTATATGATGTATGTAGCATATCTTTTTGTTTATCAGTATTTGTAGTGCTTACATGGAGCATGTGTCATTGTACCTATACATAATTGCATAAATCATCAAAGACTACTACTAAACTTATAATCATGATATTTACACATTACAGCTGCATTCTTATTCCCACAATATAATGACTAACTGCCACTAACAACTAGTTATTATCTGAGACTGGGGCAGCAACTGCCATGAATCAAATCCAATAGTGCATCAAGAGGGTAAAATCCCCGTTTTATTGAAATTATTGGAAATAATTCATGCAAATTAATCTATCTCAGTAGCAAGCATGGAGTTAGAGCACTAAAAGATGCAAAGGAAGACTTCCTATACAACTAGCACGTATCAGAATGTGATAGGTCATTGACAGGAAGTGGAGGTTTCCCTTTCCTTGAAAAAGTGACGTCTGACAGTATAGTTCAGGTTTCTTTGTACAGAGGCAAAACTAAAACTCAAACTCTCTGCATTTATGGATCAGATTCTTAGATGGTGTAGGTAAAAAGTGACCGCATTTTGACAGACACGAAGCTTAAGTTTCTCAAAGGAGCTCAAGTACAAAAGAAAAATGATGGCAAAAACCTTCCCGAACAAAATCAGAAATTATTTTACCCAGTTCATAGTTAAAGTTGTCCCTCTGAAATATCAGCCTGAGAACTCTTCCATTCTGAGGAATCTTCTATTAATCACATTTTAGAACACATTTTGCTTTGCCAGAGTTTCCCAAAGTTTACCCACAGCTGCTGAACACAGTTGTCAACTCAACCTTAGGAGAATCCTGCAAAATGGTGGAAGCTCAGAGCATATGATGCCAGAAATACCCTTGTATGTTTGCCTTGCTTTTCTATTTCTCCCTACATATTGGACACAGCATTCCAGACAGAGCAGGCTCCCTAGACTGACACAAGATATCCTAAAGTACGTCTCTTCATTCCCTTAAGAATAATCTATTTTTATTTCCTGGCATATTTTCTTACAACAGTCCACCAGAAAAAGTGATCTTTATCCATAGGAAACTATTTTTGAATACTAATTTTGTTGATACTTACTACTCCATCCACTTTCCTGCTACTATCATTTATGAGTGGTCAAAGCACAATGCCTTGCACAAAATAGTGACATGAAACCCTCCATCCTTGTTGAATGCACGATCTGCATCTACCTCCTTTGTTTCATGAAGTAGTGACTTATTGCAACAAAGATCTCTGAAATAAAATCTTACTTCTAAATCTGTTTTTCTGAGAGGATAGAATTCTGGGAATTCGGCTTCTACATTTCATTAGTCAGCTTTATGTACTCATTTTGTGGAAAATATAGCCTATTTGGGTTTAACTTTTTCTCTTTAGTCTCCCTTTAAAAATATGCTACATATAATATTTATCTTTGATCAGACTCATCCAGCAGATAGTAGCAGCTATTGTTTTTAAAAAGTGACCAGAGAATTGGTTTGCTATCAAGTGTATAGTTGAGACTCCTCATACAGCTCTGTTTTTCTGTACTTCTCTCATTCTCTGCCAACTGGTACCTCAGTCTTATTGGTATCCAATAATAAGCCCGATTACAGCTAGCCCTAGGAGACGTGACAAAAAGAGAGTCCTCATCTTGCATTAATTGCTCGTATTGAAACTATGCCACATCTCTCGAAGCTAGATGTTGCTTAGTATCCCTTTGATATGATAATGACATGCTTCTTAGCAGATGAATATGCAAATTAAAAGCAGTAATTTGGTGGCATGCACCTGCTGACACTGCACTACTATGCTTATGTGCTCCTCTGTAACACTGCAGCTACACAAAAGCATCACAGAGGTAAAATTAAATTCTAATGTCGTATATATTAAACAGATGCTTCCACTTTTCTTTGTGTATCTACTTTTTACAGAATTTGCTATTGGAATCTCAGTTCTCCCTTCATGCAATTAGTGGACATTTATGTGTCATACACGGAAATGTACTTGGAGCTATTTAAGGGCTCTGTTTTTAAAGAAATGGTTTACATGAACTGCACTCTCAAAGAGATTTTTTTTCCCCTTCATAGCAGAGAGTCAGAGGATTTTAATCTTGATGCATAAAAGACCTTCATTCATAAAAGATGCATACTTGAGCATGGCAGCTTGCAACAGAAAATTTCTGTGGTAAAGATACCGCAGAGTATACACTTATCCAAACTTTCTGACACCGATAATGAAAATTTTCATGTAAGTTCTGTGAATAAGCTATGTGCATTAATCACACAGAGACAGCTTATACCCTCAGGTATGTCCTTAAAGCTCTTTTATATATGATTAAGGTGCTAAATGTGAAATTGGAATATGGTTCCAAACAGCCAAACCACTCAGAATGACTGTTAAGCTGAAGATACCAACAGGCTCGATCCAGAACGGCATAGCTAACAACACTGGACTGCCTCAGCTTCTGCTGACCTAACAGCTGGAAATGTTTATTCCCTGGAGACGTACTAAGCGGCCTATTGAAGTGGCTCATAAAAAAAATTATTTCCAGGCGTATTAAGATATAAATACTCTCATGTTATCAGACTCAGGGAAGTCTCTTTAGAAACAGATAGGCAACTGAAGGAATTCAGCTGATATTTCATAGGACTGTAAGAGAGGAAATTAAGAAAAAAATCTTTTTATTGAGTTATATGATTCAGGAAATGCATACTGTGCATTTTCAAAAAAAGAAAAGAATCATGTAAGTTCCATAAACTAGGTAACTTTGGTTCTCAGAGGTTTCTTAGCTCCTTATTTGACACTTACATACTCAAAGGTCTAAATTCCTCCACAGTTCCTTGTATCTGATGTAGGTTTTACTGTAGGTTTTACGTCTGTACCTGTTTTCAGGCCAGCAGGCAGCCCATATCTTATGGCTCTCATTTACATCATCCATGCCATGTCATTTACTCTGTGTCCACATTTGGATGTGGGAAAGAACGCTCTCCTCTTGGTCTTTGGAAGAGAACCACTGTATCAGAGGAGATGTTCTTTCTTCTAGTCACATTTTATGGCCAAAAAGAAGTGTGTGTTGATGGCAAAACATGTGAACTTTTAAATGTCAGTATAGTTAAATTCCCTTCACCCAAGTCCAGACTTTACTCCCACCTGCTTCACTACCCATACTGTAATTAGCATGTTGCCAGTGTAAAAGAATTGATAATTAAAAAAATAAATACTTTTACTTGATCCCAACTGTCAGTGAGCATGAATTCTGTTTTAAGTCTTTCATTGTGCATATAATACACATATTAGTTTCTTTTTGAATAGGACTCTAAGAAAGACTGAGCATGAGGAATTAAAACAGGAAGAAATTGAGTGTTTGATATTCATACACTAAATGACAGAGTTACAAAGTTTTCATTTCCAAGGTTCACTATATTTAAAAATTATCCTTTTTTTCCAGGAAAATTTCATTCTTCTTCTGTTTTATTTAGATCTACAGCATATCTACATCCTGCATTCTTACTGGTTGACTCTACCTAGTCTTAATTTTCTTTCACAGCACCACTGAATTTTACCTCACCTTCAAATAACACTGAAGTATTTCTTCAGGGTTTTTAGGCAAATTCAATCCTGTTCAAGCAGTCTTTACTCTCTAACTCCTTGTTTCAATAGGATAATGTTACTAACAATTTTGCTATTTGTCAAGTAATTTTCAATCCATATGAAATTGTTCTGATTATTAAATTCAGAAGAGCAAATTCTATGACTAAATATTACCTGCATAAAATCTTGTGTTACCCATCAATTCTGTAATTCCACCTTTTTCATCCCTATTAAAGTAGAATACTTTTACCAAAGCTAAATGTATTTTGTCTCAAAGAGAAGAAAAAAAGGGAAAAAATGGTATTTAGACAAAGAAAATAAATTTAAAAAATTGGAAAAGTCTCTGAAGGTACTACAGTTTTCACCTTCGCCTTAGTTTCTTTTCCAGTGATGTTCCTTTAACTTTTCCTAAATTTTTTTTAGGCAAATACTTCTGTGGTGTTCAGTATCACCACAAAAGTGTAAGAACCTATTCATATACATATATATTCATATGTTTATATGCATTCCCATAGTAGTTGTGCGGTTGCAGTTATTTCTTACTATGTTTTCAGCATGTATTTTTATCTATTTTGTCCAGATGATGTTATCACATTCTAATATAACGTTACTTCTTACTTCCCAAATACTTATATTCTTAAAAGACAAGAATTTCTATCATTTAACATATCTATACCTCCATTTATAAAGTACATGCCATTTCCTCGGCAGCAGGGGGCATTAGAATTATCAGAAACAATAACTAAACCAAATAAATTATTATGCTAAGGAAAGGCTTCAATAAAAACACTGAATTTACAATCAACCTTTCAGCATAATCAGAACACAGACACAAGGACAGTATTCTCATCCCTAAAGCTTTAGCAATTATTAATAAAAACAATCCTTATGGATACACTACTTGAAGAGGTATCTCCACTATACAAAGATTTTAAATATACTTTTTAACTTTGGATCCACTGGCAACCAAGGTGAAATGATCTTCGGAATCAAGACTTTTCATGCTGATAATTTGTCAGCAAAACCAAGATCTAGTAGCAGAGTGGCTTAGGGAATCTTAGCTCCCATGAGAAACTAGGAGGAAAGATTACTATAAGAAACTTCAAACACGATCACATAAAGCACCAAGTCTGTTGTAAACCAAAACCAAACGCTAGGTTCAAGTAGCTACCACTCAAACCCTTTGCAGAGTTGTTGTAAGATCTGTAAAATTCTCCAAATCCTGAATTGTATCCTATTGCAACAGGCTCAGGATTCCAAGATAAAACAGAGCAGTGTAATAGTGAATTGAAAAGTCAAAAAAGAATGCATACCTTCCCATACACAAGCATAAGGCTGGCAAGCGTCATGCTGTACATAAAAATTAAGAAAAATACACTCTTCTTTCCCATAGTCACCTGACAGCCTAAGGTGAACTAACAAAACCTTTTATTTAGAATCAAATCGGAACACTTCCTTAGGTTCATTATTATGAGACTTGTGTGAGTCCAACACAATATTTATAATTCTTCCTGGCTCACATATAGGGACACAGTACACTGTTTTGTATGCCTGAACATAGTTACACAGAGTAACAACGGGGTCCTTTCAGCCAGTAATGGGATTTCACATTTAGTAAAAGTAACTTCAAAATATTCATGAGTGCAGTAGAAATGGCTTATGTTACTCAAGAAATCAATCTTAAGAGACTAAGAGCCTTGCAATATAATAACACTCCTTGGTTTCAGCCCCTTATCTGTAGATCTTTTTTGCAATAAAATGAAAACAGTAAGAATGTCAGATTGCCATTATCTGTCAGGAATTTGAGCAGGAAAACAAAACAGGTTACCGCAATGATGAACAGTTGTGACAAATCATCAGCACTTTCTCTACATCCTCATCTCAAAGCAGTTTCATATTTCATCTTTAGACTCTGCATTCCCTCTTACATGAAGGAAAAAAAAAAATGTTCCCGTATTTTACACTGTGTCACATTTACACAATTTATGTGGCACCTCTCAAGAAGGGGTGAAACAAGACCACCCTTTTTGTACACCTAATTCTGACACTGAAGTCTTATGTTCAAAGTATTAGCAATTATCAACGATTTCTTTTACAGTAATGCTCAGCTACGTTATGCTACTGCTGACCTGAAGACTGCACAAGCACATAACAGGAGAGCTCATACAGACTGCTGTAAAGTCCAGCTGTCAAAAATCTGAGCACCAGAGGGGCAGCTAACAATTTAATGGAAGAAAGAGAAGGGGTATAGCTTGAATTTTACCCAGTAAGAAACTAGATTTAAGGGTGTTTAAGTAAATGTGGGGTTTTTTTCATAAATTTTACTTTCCATTGACAACAACTGCTTTAAGAGATGTCTTTATCTCTAAATGTTTTGTTGCCATGTATAACATTCTGGTGGGATTCGGGGTCTTCTGGCTCAAATGAATCAGTGTTTTATCTATAAGTCCATACTGTAATGCAATCAAACAGTTGCAAATAACCACCTTAAAAGCAAAAAAAGTCTATGATCCTGCACCGCATGCCGCTATCAGGTATCCCTTATTTCTCCCTCTCCTTGCATGATATGTGCAGAAAGGTCATAATCTGAATAATGAAGTTAGCTTTCCAGTCAACCTGAGTTTAGGGGCTAGGCTTTGGAAGAAAGACCTACAGAGAAGAGTTGGGTTCTGTAGTCCTTGTACCAAAGAGCTTTGGGTAAAATATGACAGAAGTAACTTTTCATGTAGTTACAAAGCAGAAGAAATCAATGATACTCTCCGTGGCTTGACGAGGAGTAGTATTGACCTTACCAAGTGAATAATGCTGCTCAATTAATTTCTGAACGTCACTTCTTGGGAACAGTAGGGAAGATAGTTTTGCTTATTATCAAGGGACCTGAACAGGCTGGACTGCTGGGCTGAGACCAACAGCATGAGGTTTAACAAGGCCAAATGCCGGGTCCTGCACTTGGAGTACAACAACCCTAAGCAGAGGTACAGACTAGGAGAAGCCTGGCTGGAAAGCTGCCAGGAGGAGAAGGACCTGGGGGTGTTGGTTGACAACCGACTGAACATGAGCCAGCAGTGTGCCCAGGTGGCCAAAAAGGCCAATGGCATCTTGGCTTGGATCAGAAACGGCGTGACCTGCAGGTCCAGGAAGGTTATTCTCCCTCTGTACTCGGCACTGGTGAGACCGCACCTCAAGTACTGTGTTCAGTTCTGGGCCCCTCACCACAAGAGGGATGTTGTGGCTCTGGAGCGAGTCCAGAGAAGAGCAACAAAGCTGGTGAAGGGGCTGGAGAACAAATCTTATGAGGAGCGGCTGAGAGAGCTGGGGTTGTTCAGCCTTGAGAAGAGGAGGCTGAGGGGAGACCTTATTACTCTCTCCAACTACCTGAAGGGAGGTTGTGGAGAGGAGGGAGCTGGCCTCTTCTCCCACGTGACAGGGGACAGGACGAGAGGGAATGGCCTCAAGCTCCGCCAGGGGAGATTTAGGCTTGAGATTAGAAAGAAATTCTTCACAGACAGGGTGGTTAGGCATTGGAACGGTCTGCCAAGGGAGGTGGTTGAGTCACCGTCCCTGGAGGTGTTTAATGTTAGGGTAGATGAGGTGCTTAGGAGCATGATTTAGGGAATGGTGGGAATGGTTGGACTCGACGATCCAGTGGGTCTCTTCCAACCTGGTTATTCTGTGATTCTGTGATATGACAGCAAGCCTAATATTGTCCAAACTGTTTTCACAAGGAATTAGTGCATTTGTAGGCTTGTGTTTACTTTACAAAGTTCTGAATGCAAAACATTCTAAAATGTCACATTAAAACTTTAATCTAGCAAAACACAGAATAATCTGCTACATGTATTCCTTTAAAGTCTGCATCATACATGTATCCTAGGCTTGATTTTCCTCTTTTTCACATGAATTCAAGTCATAAGTATATTTATTAGAGCAGCAGGAGCAGCTTTTATGTAAAACATGCTTCAGTTAGATAAGAATTCTTCAATTAGATAAGAATTCAAGCCGTGTGTTTTTATTTTCTCAGCGGTAAAACTGAACATTTCCCCATGTCACACAGAAAGGACATGCATTTCCCATGTAAACATATGTAAAGCCATTCTGGGTGCAGATCCCTTAATTTGGAAATATTAGTATCTTACTAAGTAACCATACTGATGGAGAGAAAGTTTATAATAGTAAGATGTACTGCATTAATACCATTAAACATCAATTAATGTAAACAGCTTAGTCTCAGAGCTGTCACTGAATAACTGAATGCACAATGACACACTGTTACTAATTCACTGTCAGTAGAAAGCTGTGCACAAATAATCCTCTAGGCTATTTCTTACTGAAAAAAAATGAGAGTAAAAACTGTGTGACCACTCAGTTGACAGCAGAGTGTTTGTCCAACATTATGTCAGATTCTGTTATTCGTCTTTCCTTTTTTCTTTTGGCACACACTGCTCAAACTAATTGACAGTGGTTCCACTGAAATATCATAGCCTTGTGATTTCTTGTCAGCTTTACTGACCTCTTTTTAGCTTTGAGTTTCACATATTAAAGAGGAAAAATAAGACAAACATACTTCACAGTTTAGCCCACCCACACATCCCTGAGCCAACAATTCTTCAAGTGTGTGGGTTCACCACACACAAGCTCCACCTGACTGATTTTTACCTGGTGTGTGACCTTCAATTGAAAATTCCAACAGCATGCAACTTGTCTTTGGCAAATGAATTGTAAGTATGCCAGCTGCCAGATGTCTTCATTTTAAAACACCTTCAAAACTGCTTTCTGGCATTGATCCACAGGCAAAACAAGCTAAGCTGTAGCTGTAATTTCTATTCTGTGTGCAAAAGGGGAGGAAAAGTAACATTTGTTGCTTTACATCTCTAAGAATGGTACAAAGCAGTGGAGAAAAAAAAAATCAACACAACAACTCATTACTGATGTAATGCATATTTTTCAGGTAGAGTTTTTCCAGTACATAGAGCATATCCAAAATTTCCATAAATATTCACCCTAATGAAATACTTGTTTGAAGTAACATAGTTCTGAACAAAGGGATTCCCTCTGTACCATGAAAATTAATGCCTGTGCCTCCAAACGTAGACTAGCCTACCAAATTTGCCTAAGGTTTAGAAAAACTGCTTGGCAAAGTCTCTACAAGGTAGAGATCTTAATTAAATACATGCACAAGACTTCAGATCACATGTTTTCAATTATTTTAGTTCAATTCTGTTTTTCTGGCTGCTTATTTCCTTTCAGATTCTGAAATTCGTCCCAGGGTTGCCAGAAGTTTCAGGGCTATTGGCAGATCTTTAGAACAAATCTGCACATATTTGCTTTTTACTTGGAACCATTACAAACTCATTCTCCTGTCATGAAAAATGGCAGTTTCCATTCACTTTCCTTTGAATACCTAGATTCACCATATTCCATGTGTTGGATTACTTATGCAGCCCCAAAGCCTGTAACAATTCAGAAACACTCCTAGTGCCAGAAAAAGATCCCTTCCTAATACAAACCCATCTATTTTCTGCCATCAGACTATTTACCACCAGCTCACTGATCAGCTGTCCAGGCAATTAGCTTAGAAATTATAAGTATACTTTGGTTCTCTACTGTATTTATAGGGTTATAATTCCATATATTGCTACAAGCAGAAGACCTAAGCCAGAAAGCAACTGTGTAAGAACATTATAGAGAATTACACTTGAAAAGTGATGTTTTTTTATGGTAATTGTCAGCACTGACTGTCACATCTACCAATACATTTTTTAAAGAGCCTAGTACATAAGGGTACTGGGTCGTGACTTGTGTTGTATAAAAAACTGATTTGATACATACAACAAGGATCTACCATCCACAGCCGCCAAAAGAGGAATGCACAGAAACACAACCTGAAGAAATCACTTAGAAATCCCATGTCCTGTGAAGTTAGAGAGAAGGTATTTACAGCAACTAGTTTGAGCTCTGTAGTTTATATACATACCCCATCATGTTTCTTGAGCTTCAAGCAGAGGTCACTGTGCCTGGCTATATTTACAGAGCAAATACTCTCCTCTCTGTCAGTACTCATACTTTCTACAATGACAAGAAAAGGATGTCAGTGCCTGAGTTTCCCTTCAGTTATTAAGCTATAGATATGTCAAACTGAAAAAACCACTCCAACGCAAACCAAAATCTCCAACCAAACCCAAGCAATTGCATTGTACATAAATTATTTTGTATATTCTATCCTTTCCTCACCCTTTTAAACCATCTTTATTTCAGCCTATGAGTTTTAACTTTTTGTCATTCTCTTCCCTATCCTACTGAGGGGGAGGGTGAGCGAGGGGCTGCAAAGTGCTTAGTTACCAGCTGTGGTTAAACACGACACCGATATTCTGTTTCCAGAGTCCACTGCTGCTCAAGGGGGAAGACTTCCTACTGCTTTACATGCTCATACAAAAATAGCTATAGCATCACCAGCCTTGCCATGTATCGAGTCTCGTAAGATTTGCTACTCCAAGGATTTACAGGCCTTGCAAATCAGCCTTGGCTCCCAAGTGTTAAGCATTTACATTGCTTTTTCTGAACAAACAAGCACTGATCATTAAGGTCACTTATATTCACTTCCCTGTCCAGCAATGAAGCATCCATCACAACAGCTACAGATATAGAAAGAAAATAAAAGCAGAACGCCTCACAGGACATCTCAGGATAAAGGCCAGCTCATTCAAGAGTATATAATATTAACCAACATGGTATGGACCAGGGCTACAATATTGTATTATAGCTTCATGTTGGATGTCTATAGTATGACAGCTGAATCAGTTATCAATAGCAAAATCAGGCTGGCAAAGGCCTAAATTTATCCTGAGGAAAGTAATGCAAAATTCAAGGCTCTTACTTGATATTATTTGGTTTAGTTTATAAATATTTACTTTCCAATTAAGTCCAAGCAAAGATAATATCAAATTAATTCAGAAACCTGAAAAAAGCAGCTACTGTATACCATTCATAGATGTGTTTATACACTGTTTTTCACAAAGTATATTGTTCTGCTACAAATAGCTACATGACTTTGAACTGGCAGCAATTATGAACTACTACAATAACAGGTACTTCTTCTAAGAGGCAGAAAAGATATTTTGAAGTCCACATGATTTTTTTTTGGTAATCATCACTGGCATCTTGAACAGTTGCTGGATGAACAAACTGGATTTCATTAAATCCAAGCTGCACTGCCATTCTCCTTTCTCTTTACAATATGGAAAAAAGACCCTATTCCCTGATTCAGATGAGAAATCTCCCTTGGCTCTAATGGTCAAAAGTGGAAGGACTTCTTACAATAGTAGACCCATGTCAGAAGACTGTGACAAGTAAAGGTTTGCAAATGATGATTGACATGACTGTAGTGTAAAAAGTTATGGTCCACAACTTTATTTATAGCCATACTTGGTTGTGGTGAATCAGAAGGCTTCTGAAGAAAGATTTAATAGGTCTCAGTCAAGTGATCTCAACATTTCTTTTTCTTAGTACTTCTTTGAAAATTGCTCCTTTTCCATAAAGGTTAGGTAGGTTCAGTACAGTGTATCTCCAGCTATAGACCTGCTGTCTCTTCTGAGATAACTTGGAAGAATCATTATGGCTGTAAGTGATTCTTTGGAACTTTGGTTAATATACAGATATAGATATGCAGATGTTGTGATATAAGCCCTAAGTTGCCTCATATTCTATTCTTTGTATGAAATGCATCACTCTTTTTGAAGTCAAGCAACTTAGAATCATAGAATAGTTTGGGTTGGAAGGGACCTTAAAGATCATCTAATTCCAGGTCCCCTACCCTGGGCACGGACACCTCCCACTAGACCAGACTGCCCAAGACCCCATCCAACCTGGCTTTGAACACTTCCAGGGGGGGGGCACCATAACTTCCCTGGGCAATCTGTTCCAGTGCCTCACTGAACTCATCATGAAGAATTTCTTCCTAACGCCTAGTGTAAACCTTCTGCCCTTCAATTTAAAGCCATTCCCCTTAGTCCTATCACTACATGCCTTTGAAAAAAGTTCCTCCCCGGCTTTCTTGCATTCCTCCTTCAGGTCCTGGAAAGCCATTATAAGGTCTCCCTGGAGACTTCTCTTCTCCAGGCTGAACAACCCCAACTCTCTCAGCCTGTCCTCATAGCAGAGGTTCTCCAGTCATCTGATAATCTTCACAGCCCTCCTCTGGACCTGTTCCTACAGTTCCATATCTTTCTTATGTGGGGGATACCAGAACTGGACAAAATACTCCAGACCTCACAAGAGCAGAGTAGAGGTCTCCCTTGACCTGCTGGCCATGTTTCTCCTGATGCAGCCCAGAACATTGTTGGCCTTCTGGGCTGTGAGCATGCACTGCTGGTTCACATCGAGCTTCTTATCAATAAGCATCCGCAAGTCCTTCTCCACAGGGCTGATCCCAATTACATCATCCCCTACCCTGTACTGAAACTGTAGACTGCCCCAACCCAGGCATAGGACCTTGGACTTGGACTTGTTGAACCTCTTGAGGTTCACACAAACCCACTTCTCCAGCTTGTTGAGGTACTTCTAGAAGACATGCCATACTTTCAGTGTGATACCAGCTTGGTATCATCTGCAAACTTGCTGAGGGTGCACTCAATCTTGTTGTCTACATCATTGATGAAAATATTAAACAGCACAGGTCCCAGTACGGACCTCTGCAAGACACCACTTGTCATGGATCTCCACCTGGACATCCAGCCATTGACCACTACTCTCTGAATGGAAACCTCCAACCAATTACTGATCCACCTAACAATCCACCCCTCAAATCCATATCTCTCCATTTTAGAGAGAAGGATGTTGTAAGAGACCATGTGAAAAGCTTTATGGAAGTCCAGATAGATGACATCCATTGCTTTTCCTGTGTCCACTGATGTGGTTACCCCAGCACAGAAAGCCACTAGGATGGTAAGGCAGGACTTGCCACTGGTGAAGCCAAGTATATGGGATCTGACAAGATGCATCCCAGAATCCTGAAGGAATTGGCTGATGTGGTGGCCAAGCCACTCTATGATATTTGAAACATCATAGCAGTCAGGAGAAGCCCCTGGTGACTGGAAGAAGGGCAATGTTGTGCCCGTTTTTGAAAGAACATATCAGGCAGATGTCAGTACTTTTGGTGCTTCTTGTCATCTCATTTGAGGTGGTAGTCAACGTTATATGGTCAACTGGCAGTCCTATAACTGCGCCCATAACTACTACCTCTATCATTAAGTCAGTTTCTTTTGGAGGTAGAATATCTAAGGCTTATGCAGCTTCTTAGACTCTTTTACAGAGAGATAGCCCACAGAAAGTTATGGAATCCTCTGGATATCATGGATCATCTGAAGAAACAATTGTTTTACTTAGGGAGAGAATGGCTGGCAGAAACCTTAATTACTCTTCTGGCCTTCACGCCTTCCTCATCATCCTGCTGTCCAACCTCAGCTCCCTTGATAGAAGCAGGATCATCTACAACTATGCCACTTTCAACAGATGTTTGCCTAATCTGTTACAAAAAACTTGTAATGATGGTGAATCTCCAGGAATCTCCATGAAAATTATTCTATGAATCTCCAGAAGAATTATTTCAGTGACTTTCCATCCTAACTGCAAGAAAGATAGAATTTCTTTCTAACACAGTCTTTCTTGCTGTAATTTAAGTATGTTACATTTAAGCAGCACAGAACAACTGTTTCAGGATTTGCTGAATGTAATCCAGAACACTGTTTTTTTCCCCCCAGTGTCATGATATCACCCAGTTTGCAATCAATCAGATCCATCATTTATTTTTCTGAAAAACTTCTGTCTAACCCTAAGAAGGAAATATTTAAATCTAGGATGCACAGATGCATATCTAACATTTTAGATCCTGCCATGGCATCCAAAGAAAAGTTAAATACTAAGATGTGACTTAACAGGAAAATAGCTGATTGGGTGTGCTGAACCCTACTTATTTTCTGAGATTGCTAAGGAGACTGGGATAAATGACATGATTTCAGTGCCAAAAGGACCCAAAATGCCATAGACAATATAGTGTTACTATTTATAGATACTAGCAGCAATTCAGGTTCTTGCAGGATAAGTATGCTACTGCCACAAGCCTGCATGGTGCCAACAGTTTTGAATACTTAAAAACATGATGAATCATTCTTTTTCTCTTGGCTTACCACAGAACATTCAGTAATTACAGATGATTTAATCTTAATCATATATAGTAGCATAACAGTAAATTATGAATGAGGATTGAACTTCAGAAAATACAAAAATTGATTTTTAAAGGTTCATTTAACAGACTAGTGGGGAAGTTCACCTCGTATTTCTTCCAATCTGTCACTTGCCTTGAAGGCACAGCACCTACTGGAATACATAAAGTTTCGATTTTAAATTTTAGTAAGAGAGACATTCCAGTCTGCTGCTGGGTTAGTTGCTCCGATGGCTAGTTACTCTCAATGTTAAAAACCGGTACCTCATTTCAAGACTGAATTTGGCCAGTGTTAGCAACCATCTATTGGATCCTGTTATGACTTTTGTCTACTAGATTAGAGGGCTGCCTACTTTCAGAATTCTTTTCTTCAGAAAGCAACTATTAAAAACAGATGTGTTGAAGCATTGAGCTTTAGGCAGGACTAGAACACCCAAAGGCCTTTGTGTAACCACAGCTACTGTCAAAGTTATCGACATTCTATTTATGCGTATCTGCAGGGTAAAACTACACTCAGAAGTCAGTTTTGTTGTGTATTCTCCCAAAGAAGTGCAAAACAAGAGTACAACACAAACAGTTTAGAAATTCTAAATTATGTTTAGCCAATTCTTCTCTGTCCCCATATCTTACAGGTTATTATATCTGAAACAGATTCAAAATTAAGTCTCATCAGAAAAGTTGAATTACTAAATGTTACTTGCAGAGCGGAAGAAAAGCTTGAAAACAGTTTCTAACAGCATATAGCAAGTGTAGAGCTTTTGTTTGTGTAATGTATTAAATTAAATGGTAATCGAAAATATAAATTGTAAACTACGTTGAGTTATCTCCTCTATTTGAATTGTGAAAATTCCCTATGGAAAAATGTATCTATCTATTCATACTCTTTACTTTTCTGAACAAAAAGGCCAGGATACTAAGAAACTACATAAAGAATAATATATGTAGAACTGCAGAAATAAAATATTGTCCTGCTAAGGGTAAATTTTGCCTTAATATTTATTCTGTTTTCAGATGTATTTGTTTTTCTCACCTATTCTATAGGCAGTAGATCTAGGGAGCACCTCAGAGATCCAATACACATTTTGTGCTAAAAAAAATAAATCTTCACTCAGCTTTTAAAACATTGGGATTTTCTACACTGTTTTTCCCCAAATTGAATTACAAAGAACAGATCATAAAAGAGAGATATAAAAGCATATGAAGATGTAATAAAAAGAGTGATCTAATTCACAATCGATGTAAAACACTATCATTTCACAGAAGGCAGTAGACGTAGCCTAGTTTACCCCCTTAAACAACTACAATTTCACAGATCATTGCAGTTTAAATGGTCTGCAGTTTAAATGAACAAATGCTGCAGTACAGCTTTTCTAGAATACAGACAGTTGTTTCAAAAATTACATTTTGGCTTATATTCAAATTTTATTTGAAAATATTAATACATGTTACAATGCCTAATTTGTATAACAAAACCCACTAGCCTACTCTGTCATCAGCAGCCTTACAGGAATGTTTCAGCAGACAAGCAAATTGATCTTGAATTTCTATATACTATATCACAGTCAAGATCTAATGCAAGTAAACCCAGCTCTAATGAGAACCAGGCACAACTTAGTTAATGGTCATCAATACACTGAAAAGATTTTATTTACTTATTTTTCCTCACTACTGCCTGTCTATGACAGCTTGAGAACAGCCAAGGACCATATATCGCTGCATCAAGCAAATATGAACTGCATTATTCGTGACTTATATTCTATTTTCTTATCATGAATAATAAAATAATGTTTTTTGTTACTCTTACAAAGATAGTTTCCAAAACAATCCACAGTTGTGTTCCATGTTTTTCTCTCACTCTTCCTCCGAAGCCAAAAACTGATAGATTTTCCTTCTCTTGGTTATGTTTTTCCACATTCATTTCACATGCCACTTAACACTCTCTTTCTTTAGTCCTTTTTGCTTTATCGCTGCCACCTCCACTATTGATGGAGTCTTGCATCCCTATGTTTTTCCTGCAACAAGTCTGCAATCAATACCTAATTTTTAGTGTATTTATCTGCCAGGTGAGTAATCCATTTTCTAATAGATAAATCACATTTCTAAGATACAAAGCTAGGTTGCACTTCAAGAAAACAGATCACTTAGTATACTAACCTCTCCAAGGTAGTAATACATGCTTTCTTAAAACTGTAAATAAAATGATAGCCCTAAAAGCTGAGTTCGGACCTTTGTCTATTAGTGCTTTCTCATAGCTTGCTGGTGAAGATGGTCAACCAAAGCAAAACTTCTGTCATGATCTATTCATACAGAATAAGGATTAATGAAGGATTATGTCATAATGAGTCTGCCTGCAGAGTTGCTTCAGTTCTTGTCCTTTACTTCCAAAATACAGTTCTCATTTCCAACAAACAAAGTCTATCTGAGAGAAAGCACAGAGCCCCTTTAGAGCTGCGAAGTCCTGTGCATAATAATGAATGACTAACTCTTCTTTTGCCACAACGCTTCAGCACTTTCAATGTCATAGGTCAAAGCAGTGATTCAGAGGGGGCCTGATCCCTATCTAAGCTTTTGCAACAAAATTAGAATGCACTGTAGCCTTATTAAAGAAATGTTTGTACCACCATCAATGCAATGAAAGGAAAGTGGCTCAATGCAGTTTTGCAAATCACAGGAATAAACTGCTCGAGTTAACTGCCTTATTACAAATATTTAATTATTCTGTACCTTGAAGATCCCATGTTTGTGAAGACAAAATTAATAGTACACTTGATAACCTATTTGGATTTGCATATGTCTGAGAGGGTGTTTTATCAAATGGACTGATTTAGCCTTCATGCTGAAAATGTTAAAAAAAAGGAAAAAATATCTCACACATTTGCAGAAACTACTTCAGCTCCAGGAAAAAACCACAATAAAAATGAAACAATTTTTTTCCTAAATTAATTACTTAGATATGCCTTAATGTTTACACATAAAGCTCCCTACATATTCTCAAAAGATACTGAATGAACAGAAGTTATATATACATAAAAGTTGGTCATACTACAAACAGTAATTGAGTGATCAGGAATCAATTTTTCTCTATTAAAGTTTTAGCTGCTTAGTTTAATTTCTTAATCGTCAAATTTAACTATGCTGAACAAAATCTGTCAGTACAATTTCTCTTTTCCCTAAAACATTTAAAACAATATGGAAAGCTCTCTTAAAATCATTTCAATAATTAATTAGAAGTCAGGTGACGCTAAGAAAAAATGAGTGGAAAAAAGGACACCATTACATTAGACAGTGGAAAGAGAAACATCAAATTCAAATTTGATTTGTGTTCGTTAGACAATCTATAGCATAATAACAAAAACCATGTAAATAAAGTTATACCTGATCTAAGTTAAAGATCAAATACAATATAACCAGAGTATATATTAGGATTGAAAAGCAGAATACTAATTTCCAAAATTAGAAAACTGATCAACTGTGATATGCATCAGAGAGATACATCAAAGCCTTGAAACAACCTATCTCCATTTACTGTTTAGATACAGCCAATCTACATCATTAAATTGACCATTCAGCAACTGAAAATCTGCCATGTAGGTCCCAACTTTTCATAGAGGCTTTTAAATATGTATTCGGTAACTACAAAGTACTGAATATATTTTCCTTCTTTTTATACTAAGATTTACAACTAATGACCTTAAGCAATGTCATGCATGTAAAACAAAATTATGAGACCACCCTGGTTTGAGCAGAATTAAGGTATAGAATCATACTTCATTCTCATTCAAATTTAGTAGCATAGAACAAAAAAAAAAATCCATAGTAATACAGCTAAACCTATTTCATAGTTTTACTTTGTAAAACATGCCTCTTCACTTGTATTTTGCTATTACAGGCTCAATATAAGTAGACAATTATCTAAGCTTAATGCCAAGAATGATAATGCATTGAGCACATGCAAAATCCTTGTGAAACATCAACTACAGCCCGCAGGGATAAAACATTTATCAGTTGCTCCTTAGAGCACTAGTGGTTTGAATATTTGGCTGCCCATGCAGACATTTAGTAAAATCATAGTTTTAGCTTCATTCAGAACCCAACACAGCAAAGCCTGAAACCAGGATGACTCTGTTGGCAATCTGCCTCCCCGTACCCACATGCACTGCAGGCTACTTTCTGTCCCACTACTTTCCATGAAAGAAGTCCTTTTACTTAACCGCAGTAGTTGGCACAGTGCCCCTTTCATGGAGCAAACTAACCGTCATCTTGGATGTAACAAATTAGTACATTCTCAGAATAATAATAAGTATAGACATGAAAACACTATTGTTTTTGCTTGGAAATGAAGTAACTACATTTTAGCTGGGTGACTTTTTCAGTTCAGCACCACAGGCAAAAATAAATCTTATAAAAAGAATGGACAATTATAGGAGAGATGAGACACGGGCTTTTGCTGTGGGTTCAGAAGTAAAGGAGCTGCTTCTCACAGTGCCTGAAGAATATAATGTAAAATAAAATTTTGAATATCAAATAATTTGTTCCTTTGAAAAAGAATTGCTATAGGATTTTGCAACTTGATCTATAACTGGTAAAGAATTTTTTTCCTGTAAAGTACAGAAACACTTAAGTAAGGCCTATTCACATTACAATGAAGTATTTTACAAAATATTGGAAACAGAGTAATGCAAGACCTAGGCTCAAGTTAAGCATGGAAGTATGATGGTGTATTTTCCAACTGTAAACCACAAGCTTAAGTAATGTGAAATGTATCTTTAACTAAAAATAACTGTTTCTAAAGCATTGCATACTTGCCATTCTACGCAGGCACTGTGATCATTAAAAAAGCACATTTTTTCCTCAAACTGCTCACATTTCATTGCACATCAGATCTTTTAAAACCAGGGCCACAGAACACATTTTATTATGGCATTTTAAACTGCTGATAAAAGTAAATTCATATCACTGTTTTCAGCACTCTAGCACAGACATCCTAGGCCAAGTTCTCTGATAATTAAAACTTTTCTGTATCATAGTCCAATACAGTAACAGCTTTCTTGCCAAACTATGATATGGAACATTAATAGAGATTTAAATAACAAGACCATCCCTTACTGAGTAACTCCTTAGCAGCAGATAAGACTAAATTAGTGTGAAGTGCTGACAAGTATGACAGATTAAAACAAATATTTCTTGTAAATATGCTAAATATATTTCCATTTTATTCCATGTTTAGTCTGTTAAGCAAAAGATCCAATATATATCACATATATTTAAAGAATACTGAATTGAGACAGTTAAATAATTCAGGGTATTTTATGTAAAAATGTAACAATTTTACTAAACTTTCTGGTTCAAATGAGTCCAAGAATATCTCATTATAAATGGAGACAGTCCTGAAAAAGCAATCAAGCATGACTAAAAAGATCACTCCTTTACACAAAAAAATAGCCTTCTTATTTTACCCTTTGTTGGAAAGACATTTGGCCAGCCACAGGGGAAACACATAATCTACTTTTATATTCAAATAATATATTTCAAAATTCTATGCAAACATGGACCTTAAAACAATTCTGGATGGAATATATAAGACATGGGTTTATGTGATCATAATAACTGAATTGCTGACATGGGCTGACAATTACTTAGGGGGGGTTGTTTGTTTGTTTCTGCTACTCTAAAGTACGTGTACAAGTATTTTATCTGTAAGTTGTTTCTAGTGAGACTTTGAAGGAAACTACTAATGGAAAAACATTGCAATAATATATGTGGAGAGATCTTGGCTAGAGAAATAGAAGCATTACATATGAGGAGTATGCACGCTTACATAGAGTTGTTGATTGCTACAGTTACCTGAAATCTGAAGCTTAATTCTGAGCATAGAAGCATTCCACCACAAATGTTGCATAGAAAAGTACATCTTTTTATTTAAAATATATAAACCTTAATGTTACTGCATACTTTTATTTTTTATGCTTACATAAGGTATTGGAATAGAGAGTATTGATGGTGATTTGCTTTCAGAATCTGAAGGACTAATTAAACAAAATCTTAATTTTTACAGGCATTACTACGTTGGTGGTTCTGGAGGAAAATTGCTTTTCAAGGTAATACTCTCAGGGCAAGAGTCAGGGAGGAGAGATTCAACTGATGTTTTTCACTTTACTTTAAACAACATGACTATTATTCAGTTCCTTAATACCAAGGATTATGAAGATCAGAGTACTTTACACCCCAGAAGAGAAAAAGCTTAGAGCAATTATAGTTCCTTTCTAAGCACTGTAGCACTCACTGTTGGTTTTCAACAAATAAACAGTCTACATGCATTATTCTTTTTTTCATAATTGCATGAGGTTCCTGCTCCTAAAATTCACAAATGAAAAAAAGGAACAGGGAATTCTATTAATATATCACCATTTTCAGCCCTGAATTTTATTACTCATGAAGAGTTACAGTTTTCTTGTGTTAGCTGGATATGTTCCCCACCTACAGTTTTTGCCGAGAAAGAACAAAGTTACAATATTAGAGCAAAGGATTGAGGAGTGAGATGTCAGTGTGACTTGCACATTCACAGCTTCCCCTAGGCCTTTTCAGCTTATACAGCAGAGCAGAATGAATATTTGTGCTAACTACACATTTAAGTACAAAGAACCCAATTCAGAGAAAAAAAGCTCTCATACCATTTATGGCAACTGTGCACTTCACAAAATAGAGATATAAATGGTTAATTCATTCATAGGGAAGAGCTGCTGTAACTGTTGTGCAAGTAACCTTCCCCTCGCTGAGCTTGATGAGGCCGATCCCAAGCCCAGCAATGGCAAGGAAGGGATTGGCATCGACTTCTGCTCTCAGGCTCCAGCCTCCTTCACAAATGTTTCACATTTAAAAACCAAGAATTGTGTGACCAAGTTTGAACGCATGATGGAGAGTTGTACATAAAAACTGCTACTTAACTTGAAATAGCTGAGATAAAGCTGCATATGACAGCACTCTCTGGATCAACAGGTCAACATGAAGATGACTGAAAATGGTTCTTAGACATTTTGCAGTTAAATGGTATTTTAAAATAGCAGCTACTGACTTATGAAGACAACAATTTTGTATGGATCGTACTTCTACACACAAAGTGACAGATTTTTTGTTTATTCTTTCTCTTACGTATCTCACAAGGGCTAGGAATTTCTCACAAATGCTCCTAAAAAAAAATGATGTAGCTGTACATCCACAGCAGTTAATAGCACATGCAGATAATTAATTATGTACTTGTGTGTGCAACTAGCTACTCACGCAAATTACACAAGCTGTTGAGCACATACTCAGTCCACAAAAATACTTAATCGCCCAATGTGCTAAAAGTCTTGTCCAGAGTAAAAAATGTCATATCTAACAACTGCTTTGAGCTTATATACCCTCAGGACCTACAGATTTAACTACATCTCTCACACGTGAATGGCAAACATATAAGTCATATTCATGACATCCTAACTTTTACATTATTCCAGGTACACAATACTGAAGAAACAAGTTTTATATACATCTAGAAAAACTGATTTTTATTATAATCAAAGGAAAACTATTCTGACATTTTATGTCTTAAGTGCCATTTGAACCTACAATGCATAAAAGGCAAAAAGATGCAACGGAAAAGAAAATTAAAAGGTGTTCCTTCTATTATGTAACACTATGACTCTTTCTCCTTGCCACTATTTCACTCATTTTAGAAGTGCAATAAAAAGGTGCCATATGAAAATCTGCATACATTTTCTCTGATTGTGCCACCAGCTTTTCAAAGGGTTAATGGGAAAAGCTGCTCGTTGTGCCCCCTCCTGGCTGCAGCTCCACTGCAGCCTCTAACCAAGGGCAAGGACGGCACATCTTGCTTACCCTCTCTCTGTTGAGCATCGCTATTTTAAATGCACTTACAATAACATGCAACCACAGTATTTTTAGCCCAGACATTAGGGTTTTCAAGGTTTCAAAAGGAATATATTAAAATAAAGATAACTGGAACTTTTCATTGAAAGAGCTACAAAAGTTTGAAAAATTTAAAAGAACTGTTTGCTCTTGAATCATATTACTAGTTAGATTCAATGCCAGATACATTGTTAAGTCTGTACTAACTCAATCTTACAATTACAAAAGGAAAGAAAAAAGCTTCCTTTATTATTGATAAATCTAGGGTTTGGAAGCATGATCTAAGGTGGAGATCTAAGTGTTCCTAGATTGTAGTGTAATTCTAATGTCATATGTAATTTGGAGGGTAATGGCTTAAGGACAATTAGAACTACATTGTGCCTCTTTTGTAATGATTGTAGGCTTGATAGCTGAGATATGACAGTTGCAGGTATGTCAACTTTACATGTATAGCTTGTGTTTCGATCTTTATCCTTTAAATAGATGAAGAAAATCTACATCAAAGACAGAATATTTTATGACCACTTTGAGCACAAATATATATCTCTTATCATAAAGATGACAAGAACCTGAAAGTTCACCAGCAAGTCAGAAACCAGGTAAGAATTCCCCTACTACTTGGACGTGAATATCCAGTATCCAGAATCTGAGACAGAAGAAAGCTGCAGCATTCAGGAAAATAAAAGAAGAGCATATAAAGTAGAATTACAAGAGGCTGTGAAAAGGAAAGAGAGTTGTATACACCCTGATATGGAATTTAGGCAGTAATATCTATTTTTCCCCTGAGAGTCGCAAAAGGAACCCTAATTCAACCTGTGTCATCCAAAGGACCTGAGTTTAACCTAATGTTCTTGGTACAAATTACAACTCTAAATTCATTCTGAGATTATTTTTCCTAGTAAAAAAGTCTAGGTTTAAATCCAGAGCAATCTTGCCAGCTTGTTTAAGCAATTAGGAATATGTGTACACCTTCAAATTTGACATCAGATGTAATTACTACAATGTCTGAGCACTTTGTCTGAATGGGCAGTATTAGAAAATGTTTCATTTTGAACCTTCTTGATGACAAAAATTTGCCTTTTCCTCACCCCAAGAGGTATCAGGGAAACAATTACTACCTCTGCACTAAAAATTGGAAGAAAACTCCAAGATTTCCATAACAAAAGAAAATCTGCCTCAGTTCCAGCTACTCAGAAGTATGAAGTATCCAGAAGTGCTGCCTTATAAGCAAAGTATCAATAAAAACTCCTTGTGAAAAAACACCTGAGGCTGTTGACTAATGCATCCATTGCAAAAATATAATTGCTGTAATGTTATACTTTGCACACTGAAGGACGGCCACTATCTCACAGTTCTTCATCGTTCGCATTTAACAGGAGCCAGATATACAACTCTGCTACTCAAGATGTACTTGTTTTTCTATAGCATAAGAAGAAAAATAGACTGCAGAGATTATAGTTACTTTGCTTCATCATAAAACATTTTAGGTTTTATGATTTACGTTATTTTTTTATGTTTTATCATAAAAGGTTTTTAATTTTCAACTTGAACTGAAAAACTTCTTTACCCAGTGACCTCACATCTCAAAGTTTTTTCATATTTTCATGTTAATCTAGAAAAAGACTGCAATGAACATATTTTAACAGAAACCCTATCACACCCATGAAGTCTCAGGGACTCTGAACTTGCTGATTTGTCACCACTTGACAACCTGTATTAAGGACAGGATCCTACATTTTCTGATGGAGTCAACGTTAAGAATCCTTTCCTGCTTCAATGTCCCAGGTGTTAAAGCTGATCCTACTAACCATCAGTCTGCTATAGGAGATGCCTGGACAGGCAAAAAGCTCCAAGGCTACAGAGCAGCTGAAGGACATCATCTTCCCAGTAGAGACCCTCTCTCCAAGAAGTCACCCAAGAGTGCTGTTCTCTGGATGCACCTACACAACACAGCTGTGCAAGGCAAGGAGACCCAGCAAAGCCAGTATATGGCACTGCATGTGTCCATTACATCATAGGCGATACTCTTGTCAGACTTTTAAACACCTCGATGCAACCCGCCACACAACGCACATTTGAATTCCCATGTACTGAGACAGGAAAAAGTTTGAGATATTTGCCGCTAAGTTCAGATCCGAGAACTTTATTTGTATTTTAAATTGAAATATGTATCAGGCAACTGAAGAAATATTAAAGATAATTTTGTTATTCTTTAAAGCTTTCTCTGAAGAAGTTAAGTGATAAAATTAAAGAAAATTAAATACACGAAGTAAGGAAATACACATGTCGCATATACACACTTATCACTTTTCACTAATACAAAGTCATGTGGGGTTTTTTTGACAGCAGCTTTATCTGGGCAATTCTTAGCTAACCTGACATGAGTGGAGCTTTTTCCATTTTTTTTTTTTTTTTAAATCAGTAATGCTGGACAGAACCGAAATAAAGATTACTTACATACAGCTCTAACCCTGCCTGCTGTGTTTTTACAGGCAGGTCCTTGCATCCACGCCCAGTTCTAGCAGACTTGGGGACTGTTTTACAAATAACTTTGCCCAGTACCCAGGAAATTCTTCCCTCTGTCTCCTTGAAAGCATTGCTGAATGCTACATGCTCCTCCCCAATGAGTGGCAGCATTCAAGCAAGCTGCATTCTTCCAGTTCTACAATGGTTATCTTTGCTGTCACCTTCTGCAAACTCTTCCTTGGGTAGGCCCTGTAGCTCATGATTTTTTCAACCGATAATTTATCTGCTACAGAAAAAAAGCCTACTAAATCTTTTGTTTTCATATTTCTTCAACATATTTGATTTTTCCACCTTAAGAATTTTTTAAAACCATATGAGTAAATTTAATTCTGAAAAGGCTTTAAATATCCAAGCTGATATACAACTTCTATTAAAACCGCTAACTGAAAAAAAACTTATTTGCTCTGCTCTATTCAAATTATAACACTAATTAATTGAGGTATGGGAAAAGAAGGAAAATGTAAAAAAACCACACAAAAAATACACAAATACTAATTTTTTTCCTTTAATTTATTAGTTGAGGATAGGAAAAAACCCTGGTTTGTGCTGATCAGTGGCCAGTGAGACTTCAGACCAGTGCAGGCATATTTGCAAAAGATATTTACAAGAGGAAACACTTTTGGTTATCACTGCTCTGAAGTTTTTGACAGAAAAAGCTGTGCACAGGTATTTTCTGATGTAATATATATGTTATTAGCTTTTGCTCAAGGACAGTCCTGAAAAAGTAGCAGGTAGAGACTATTTTTTAATTTTTTTTTTTTTTTAGGTAAACAATTGCACTCAGAAAGTAGCTGAGCTGTCTGCTCCTCAACCCAGTGGATATGGAGCCATATTTCCAATAGAAACCTAAGAAAATTTAGTAGCACTTTTTTGGGGTTGAAGATAGAAGTAATATTGAAATAAATTGGTTTGGAGGATGAATATTTTTCCTTCAAAAAACCCAAACAAACTCACTTTGTGTTGCCTGTGCTGACTCATCCAGTTGGCTTGGCATATTCTCCATATCAGCTGCATACCTTTTCAAAAATAAACAAAAATAAAATTAACGGATGGTCTTATAGCCGGTGACTGGTTACATACACTGCCTGTTAGGAATAACAACTTGTCCTTGTTTCATGTGTTTCACAGAAGGATCTTAAAGCAACAGATTACAACTACACCTCATCCTTCCTACGAAGCAGAGAAATTGGAGCAGCAGATGCTCAGCAACCTTGAGAAAAAAAATCTCTTTGCAGGTTACTTACAGAAAGCAGGGATAAAAACATAAGTTTTGACCTCTCTTTCCTTTTCTAGCACTACCTACAGAGCCTTCGGATGAAGGAAGAGGACTGTTCACATTTCTCACAAATTTAGGACTTCTGATATTAGTGTGAGTTGCAAAAATCTTATTTCTTAACCCTTAACATTAAGGATAATTAATTCTTTTCCTCCTCCCTAATTTTCCATCAGTACCACCCATTTAGTAACAGATAATTCTATGTCTTTCTTCTTTTGACTACCATTGCTGCAATGCTGAAGAGAATGAGTGAGGGGAGGAGTAAAGTAGAAAGAGTGGGGAATGAAAAGGGAGGGTTTGTATGGGGGGAGAAAGAGATGAAGAACAAGCAGAGGTCAAAGCGAAGAAGAAAGAAAACAGGAGAAAAATAAAAGGATAAGAAAGCAAGAGAAGCAGGAAAGAGGCTGACATACTTCTGAGAGACCTGGAAATGTTCCGGAGAGGTAACTCATACATCCCTTAATCTTTCTGTTTAAATATCACACTATCTATCTTCAGCAGACTGAAGGAGCTTTAGGATGGGTGTTTGTGCCTTGGAGGCTTTTATTTTTACCCTTGTCTAGAAAGGACAACCCCCCCCACTGTACAGGATCTAGCACAGCTAGACTGGACAACAGTCATGACATCAGATCTCTGAATACAGAAAAGTACAAGCAAATAATATTTATGTTCCCATGTTATTACAGACATCTAATGAAAATATGGGCACAGCAGGACAGTGTAAGCTGTATTGCAGGAGGAGCCTGAGCTCTCTGGGTGAAAGAGGACCAATGGAGTTTGCAATACAGCAGTGACTATTCAACTCCTCCGTGGAGTCTTTCAGTCCCAGATACAGCCCGAGTCACTCATCTCTGGTAGAAGTTACTAAGAGCATTCTGCAAAGATTACAATTTTGTTTTTTAAGATCAAAGGTGGTAAAGGTCCAAGCTTCCTCACGCCCAAGGAAAAAAATTGCCTCGCTGAGATAAACTACTAAGAAATTAGAGGGAAAAAAGGGATGGATTTGTGCTCAGGTAAGAAATGAGGGCTAAAACATTTATTTTCTGTTGTTGCTTTCTGACTGAAGCATTAGGGAGAATATTTCAAGACTGTCATACAATATTCAGCTTTATTTATGCAAATTTACAAAAATACCATTCAGTCAACATCTCTATGTCAGTTTACAAATTAAAAATCTAATCTTCAGTGCCTGATTTGACAGCTGCTGGCCACATCATGAAGTTGAACACCTCTGCAAATCAGTCAATGAACATCTCATATCAGGCTTGCAAGATCAATGGACACTGAAAAACCCCTTTGTATGTTTGTGAAATAATATGTAGTGCTAGTGCCTTCATTACTGAGAGCTTGGACTATGCACGTCATTGCTGTGATCCAGTGCAGCATTTCTTCTGGTAGCTTTATCCTTTAGAGATTTGTCTAAAAAAACCACCAAACCTTGTGGACAGAGAGTATTTCTATAATACTGGATCGATAATTCTCTGCTGGTCTGGAAGTGGCGTATACAAACAGGGATTTTGGAAGTCTCCTTCAAAGAGGTTAAAGAATGTATGTTACTGACTATATTTTTGTTAACGTCCATAGGTCATATCCTCCATAGATCCTCATGGAAACAGTGTGGAACTCATGATCAGTAATCCCTACATGCATATAATTCGGTTTTAAAAAAGAAATTTAAAAGCCCTTACATGATAATGTACCTCTGGTTCTCTTCAAAGTTCAGAACTTAATGTTTTGAGGTAATTTATAGGCCCAGCAGATCTATGTACATATAGATTAAAATGTTTATGTAATTAAAGTGAAAAGATAAGACAAATTTACCATGCCTTTTTAATTTTCTGGCACGCTTTATCCAGCTTTACAGTTCTGGCTTCAAGTTTTGACTTATAGCTGTCAAGTTTTGTATTATTCGATGTAGTGTAATTCTGGCCAGCAAAACTATGTCTATCTTTGAACTACCAAGGAAATTTATGTCACGTAACCTGATCCCAAGCTATTTTTCTTGTGATCTCTGAACAGTCCAACCTTTTCTTTCAACATCTTTGATCAAATAGCTGTTTTCTCTGCTTACTCTTTCCATCTGCTAGGAATAAGCATCAAGAAGACAATCTCCTCACCCTCTGTGGTCAAGAGGAATAAATACATGTTTAAGAATCCTGTATCAGTCTGCCTTGCTTTACCACATGAGATACTACTAGCTGGACAACTCCCTATCCACAAAACTCAACAAACACATAATTAAGTCTACATATCAGACCTGAGCTTCTAACATATCACTCAAAGTATACTGTAAACCAAGTAACAAAACCTCAAAATAAATATAATGAATCTAAAGGAATGCCTATGCTTTTTTTTTCCCCAAAACTCTTCTGAGTCCAAATCTATGACTGAATGATCAAAAGTCTTACTTTTAAAAGCAAGTGAATGAACAGTTTTCTTTTACTGTTTCAGATACAAAGTTATCTCTAAAAAAATAAAATCACAGTACTTAAAAAAATAAGTCACACATGTAAGGTTTTTTCCCTTGGGAAAGGGGAACTAAACTATTAAAGGACACCTTGTTAAGTAATTATATAGCAACATCACTGTGCAATTAAATAGCCATCAGTCCCTGCAGCTGAGAAATTTCAGGTAATTATTCAAAGATAATTTAATAGGAGAATTACTGTATTCAAGAAAGCATTAGCTAGTAATCTACCTTAATTAAAGCAGCCAATTAATTTCAGCACCTTGATAATAGTTGCCTTTTGCAAAACTATCCTCCCCTATACACACACACAAATCCTAAATTTCAAAATAATGATACAAAAAGTGAATTTGGTGCATTTTAGCATCTATAAGTAACAATTCACTCCCACAGAATTTAGAATGCTTTTATTGTAAATTATGTTATCAGTATGTACCATTTTTACTGCTTTCGTGTTCAACTTCAGTTTTATTATGGCTACATATGTACCACATGTTTGTAAGGTTAGTTAGAACAATAAGAGTTATGGAGAAAATCTGTATTAAAAGAATAAATATTTCTCTGTTCCTACCAAAACAGAGCACAAAAAGCCACATAATAACTGAGAAAGTGTCTCATTACATCAATACATTTTCAGGGAATTCTGGGACTCTCACAGTGTACTGGTTGGCTGTGCTACTGTACATACTCTGGAGAGAGGAGTTATTAATCACACACACAGTTACAAACAGCATTCAATGTAACAGATTTTGAGCAGAAATAAAAACCTGCATACACCACATAGCGGTTAGTTACATAGCAAAATATTTCCTCAAAGTCAGCCAGCACACGCTGGAAGCTTTTCACTACAATAGCGAATCTCAACAACTTTTACATCTTGCAACATCATACCTGAAGTTGGTTTCCTTGAACTGAGATATTGACAAAAATACTGGACACAAGGAGGACACATGGATAACTTTCAGAAAGATAAAAAAATCCCATCCAACAGTTACACAGATTTAACGGTTGATAAGGTCCGAGATTCCTCACATTTTTTTAAAAATCAAAATAAGTAACAATCAAGAAATGGTTCCTTTTTAAAAAATATCCTGTCATGCAGATGTTCAGTCATTTAATTACCATTTTCTGCCTCAACCAGAGCTGTATTATGCTTTCTTTCATTTCCTATTTAATTTGCCTTTAAATAGACAATAAATGATGGTTGTAAATAAAAGAATATCTATGTGATTTGGATTTTCATATATTCCTTGTATGTACCGGGTGTTCTCTTCCCTCCCCCTTAAACCACAGCAGTATGTTGATGGTAGACTGAATAAGTATCCTTTTATCTAAGCCTTGAAAATATGCATAAACAAACACAAAACCCAATCCAGGCAAGACTGAATCCTGATTCATTTAAGAAAAATAGAGAACTGTGTAGATACTCAGTGAATTTATCCACACACTTTCATGGGATTAAACAAAAGCAGATGTAAAAACCTCCAAACTCAAGATTTGGAATAATCTTAATATCTCTGAGCTATTGATCACTAACAGAAATCTGTGATAAACATATAGAGTAGGGGTTTTGTTGAAATGAATCCATACTGGGATTTGTGCTGTTACTTGCTAAATAGCTGAAAATCACATAAAATCCTTTTGACTGAGGCCCCTGCCCAGAGTCTTTGTTTTGTTTCAGTTTTTATGTCAACAGGTTTCCAGTGTGTCCCTTACTAACTCACCAGTGGTGAACAAGCTTCCATTTAATTTAAGAGTACTCAGCATTACCTGATCTATTAGCACTGTCACAGAATTTAGAGATATATTGAAGATTTCCTTGCCCATTGTGCAACTCTTTTAAGCCCATCATAATCCTAATATTTTTATATGTAATAATATTTGCAAAAAATTAACTGAGCTGTTTTAAATGGTACCAAAATATCTTCAAACTCAGATTTGAATGTGTTTAATATATCCCTAAACTTTTACTTGTAACAATCTGATTTCAGGTTTTTGTTATCTCTGAGTATCCTTTTTCTTTAAGGCAATAGAGAAAGGAAAAAAACCAACCCAAACTGCAAACAGATCCATTATATGTCTCTATCTCAAAATCTGTGTATCACTCTTCCACACTGATATTCAACAAGGTACTTCAGCACATATCTGTCTTAAATCACATTGATTAAAATGGGATTAATCATATATCTGAAGCCAGACTCATCCTTAAGTATCTTGCTTTATAAGAAAACAAAGATAGGTATTTCACTGACCAGTGATTTTCTCACCTCCTCATCTATTGACAGATAGAAGAGCATGTATTAGACAGCATTGGTGCAGGCTCTTAAGCCTTTGCAGGTGGGTTGTGATCCCGGTGATGGAAAAATCTAATTTTTCTTCACTGTTGTGAAGAGGGATGAGAAAGAATACAGCACCACAGAGATTAGGCAAGAGCCCTAAAAGGCTCCCGATGCTGTCCGTAGTAGTGATGAGCTGAACAGCAGGTATTTAGGGACTTCTGCTCCCCCTTTTCTTCCTCATACAATGATACTTCATACCAAGCTGAACAAATAAACAAAAAACTAGTATATATTGATAGTATTAGAATCAGAACTTATCAGGAAGCTGCATTGTAAATTATACAACCAGAATAAGTAATTGACAACATTTACCATTGAGAGCTACAATTCTCTTGGCATCCAGAGTTAAATTATATGTGTATTAATCCCCCAATCACAAATTTACTCTCTGAACAATATAATCCAAGTGATTAGAGAAAGTAGAGATTCATCCAAAATAACCACAAATACCTAAAGGATTTAATTTGCTCCATCACAGTGCCACTTGCTGTTCTAATTATCGTTTCATCTGGAGTTACCTGTAATTTTCTTTCAGTGTCAAAAAAATTGTACAATTTTGTTTTCTTAACATTTAGTAGGAGTCTGTTATTATTCAGTGATTTTTCAAAATTTAGAAAATTGTTCTAGAGATTTAGTACACGATTTATTAATGGACCATCCATATCAGCATTATCTGCATAAAACAGTCAGTAATTGATTAACAAAATTTTAAATAATTTCATTGTTAACAGCTCCCCTCAAGAAGTTTCATCATCATCAGTCAACAGGCCAAGTTCACAGACTCAATTAAGCACTCTGATAAAATGGAATCACAGGGATTGTCCTAGGACTGTATATTATTTTACTACCTGTTTTGCATAAGGAAAGAAAGATCAGCCGATCCATACATACACTGAGGTTTGTGACTGTGTTAACCAAATTTTGGTTTGGCTTAGGATTCAACACGTGGCATCTGTATTCTGCAATTGCTTTTAGAAGGCAAGCAAAAAGACACATTCATCTTGGTATGACAGAAAACAAAGATGAAAATTTTAATCAAATTAGGAAGTAGTACCAAACATCACTCTGGTTTTCAAGTTAAAACAACTCTTCTTAGAGCTACAGGCTGAAAAACTGAGATGCATCCTCCAAAATGTCACATCTTTCCCCTAAAACTCCAACGGGAAACTTTCTCCTTCCTTCAAGCTGGAGAGACTGGCGAAAAGGGAGAGGTGTGATTCACAACAGAGAGCACATGCCCTCATCACGTAGAAGCATGTCCCAGGTCCTTCCACGAAAGTAGCATTTTCAGCAGCAAGCACTTTGAATAGGACCCATTTGAAGCCACCATTGTTCATTCACATCCAAACCACCAATATCATCTACCATTTCACATCACCAGTAAGCAAATCCCTGTCTGTTGGATTTCTGCTACAGTCAAGATTCAGTGCTTGCACAAACAAGTTGACTAAGATCAACCACTGGACAAAGAGCCCAACAGACAAAGGACGTTAATGCAAAATAAGGAAGTATTGGATTTGACCCACATTTTCTGGTGTGATTCAGATAAAAGGTTCATCTAACTCTGTATCCTCTCAGATGATAACCAGAAGGCTTAGGTATCTTTTATAAAAGCAGGACAGACATGCATTGTTGTTTCTCCCAAAACCTTTCAGCAATCTCCCACTTGAGATCTCCTCACTCTCCACCAAGAAGGAGTATTCCCCACATTGATGTCTAGGAATATGGGGGGGGAAAAAGCAGGAAGCATAAAGAAAACACCAAAATAACAAAAAGTGATTGTTCCGTGAGTACAATGTAAGGAGCAATGTGCAAGCACAGCAACATGAAAATTACTTGCAGAAATCATTCAAAGAATTGTTTCAATAGATTTAAGAAACTCATAGGCTGCTTGCAATTAAAGGTGCATATAAAAAGGGATAATTTAATTAATAACTTAGCTACTATAGACACTATCACTGCTGAAAAAGTTGAAATTGGCTCTAAAACGTTTTCCAAATTCTAATTTGAAGTGCTAAGTATCTTTATGATTAGAAAACAGCCTTCTCTAATGTCTAGGTGAGGAAAAAAATGTATCCAAAAGAATAAAGTCCATAAAAACAGGTATTGTCTTAAATCATAAGTCTTCATTGTAGCAGTTTACATGTGATCATGAACCCTTTTGCCTTGAGTGTCTTGTACCCCCCTCTTTAGAAAAAAAAAAATAAGATCTAAACTTCTTTTTCAGAAAATAAAATTATTACAAGACATATAAAGGTGAGTAGAGAAGAACTGTTTTAGGTAAAATGTGGTTAGTTACAGATACTTTACCAACTGTGCATTGGGAAAAGAAGTTCTGTTTAAATTTCTCACTGAAGCAGGTGATGCAGGTAGCCCACCAGCACTAAGACTGTGACTGGGAGATGATTCCCTGCTAACTCTACAGAAGATAGTGTCACTTAAATTCTACACAGGGAATGTATACACTTTTAAAGCTCTTACCTGAACACTGATTCATCTCAGAAGGACAGAGTGATTTTATTGCAACAGCAGTTGTGAATCTAAGCACTGCTTAATACAAAATAAACATCTCTGCCTCCCTGCTGTCAGTCAGGCATGCTGAGCTGGGTAGCATAAATACTCTCATCATAGGAAACAAATTTTTGTACGCTTATGTTATTTTTGTGCATTTATGTCATTATTATTATTGTCACTATAAAACATTAGTCACACAATAAGAAAATCAAATCCACCACACTTAGTAACCACAAAATTCTAAAATGAGTAAATTCAACTTGAAACAATAGCTCTAGAAAAAATAATTTTCTCTTGTGATTAGTTGACAACCATCTTAATCTATTACAAAATAAATAATATCTTATGGTGAAACAGATACGGGACATCATCCTGCTTATAAGCTACTGTCACTGTGGATCTTGGAATGCTGTTTTTAAGAAATGTCAGACAGAAACGAACAACAGAAAATGCTTTGCCAAGTTATCAAAAACACTTACATTAAAAAAGCCCTATAAAATGTAATCCTGACATCAGTAGGTTACAACTTTGCATGTCCCCAGGGCACTAAAATAATACTCTTTAGAACAGCAGGTGGACTATTTTAGACTTCAGCTTTCTAGTTCTAACAAGGCTTTTAAATTATTTTTTTTTTCTAGGAATTAAGGATGCTAATCACAATCTCCAAATGTGCATTGCTGGGTTGTAAAAATATCAGACCACAAATTGACATGGCAGCAATATATTATGCTGCCATGAAAGAGTCTTAAATAGGAGGAAAACTTGAGATTCCAGGCCTGCCATCACAAAGGTCAACATAATTGACCACATACAGCAAAATCAACCCCCATGTCTTACCCTAGCCAAGCCGACTGCTGAGGAAAACCTGTCTTCCTACTGGGATAAATAAAGTCTAAAGTAGGAGGAGCAGTAGGTTTGGAAATTTTAAATGTAAAAAATGTAAGGACATTAAAGATGCCATCAAAATTTATCTTTAAAGATATCTTGTGATGAGTTAATGCCATTTGGTCTTACTTTTTTTTAAAGTATGAATTATTCCAAATGTTTGATGAGATTATGTTTTTCAGTATTGATGCCTAAATTTTGATGCATTAGTAAGTAAAATATTTAATAATATTACTATGCATTTCAGTAAATATTTATTTTGCTCTTTAAATATATACTCTCTCTATTAATAATATAGAGACCAAATGTATTTAAACAATCCTTATCTATACATCAGTTGTTAGCTACATGTGTTGATTCCATGTAGCTTATGTTATATTTATTATATATATATATTTATTATATATATAAATATATATATTATGTTATGTTATAGGCTGCATATGTTGTCGCTAACTTCTGCATTCTTCTTTCACCAGGATTTTTCCAATTCTTTTACACCAGGATCTCAGTTTAAAATTAGCTTTGTTAAATTTAAAATTTTGACATCCCATCCTTATTCAGGGTCTTCATAAGAGAAATCAGCTTTATTTTGAGATTATTTGTGGCAATGACATAATATGGTCTCCTGTAATTCCAAGAAAACAGACCTCATGATACAACAAATTCCTTACAATTCTGTGCTGCTCAAGTTCTTAATTATTCTTTCCAATGTAGCGAGCAGTAGAGATTAGTAAAAAAAAGGTTTTAAACCCTTCATTATTTTTGACAAAGGTCAAACTAAAACAGATCTGAAGAGCAAAAAGAAAAATGCAGTATAAAATGGCTTTCCTATCAGACAAATTTCAGCAAAATAAAAATTTCACTTAATTTACTTTTTAGTGCATTCCAGGGACATTCTCCTTGCCAGCCCAACCCCCAAAAAAAACCCAAACCAAACCCCAAAAACAACAAGCCCCAAAACAAGTAGCAAGAAGGAGAGGAAGTAAAATTGTGAAAACTAAGAGAGGAGAAAAAATGAACGAGACTAAAAGGGACCTAAAGTTTTTTCAGCAGCTTCATTAGGTGGCTAAAAACTTGTCCAAATGAAAAATATGTACTTAAATTACAGTGTACACACACACACAAAAAGCCACACCAAAAAAACCCCAGCAAAACAAAGCCCCTATAAAAAGAGTTTTTTGCAAAGCTAAAAGCTTACAAGCCAAATAACACTATTTTACTAAAGAAGCAGCTTAAATTCCAGAAACCTCAATAAGCAACAAAATCACTTGTGTTGGATGACTGGGGATTACATATGGGTAAAAAATACTGATTGGCAAAGAGCAGATCATGCCAGTCAGGCTTAAATTGTCTCCAAAGTGATCACCAAATCCATTTCTGATGAAAGCACATATATATTATGTCAAAATCTTAAGAAAGTTATCAGAGAGGGATGAGAGAATTCTTCGAATTCTACAAAGGAATCCTTGCAAATATTCACAGTGTTGGCAGTACTACTGTTGTACACTAACCGCAAGCATAATGTAGCTAAAAGCATAGCTGTAACATCAGCTTCCTGGTGAACTGCTTCAATGAGGGTAACAAAGTAAGGAGAGCACTAAAATGTCTATGGAAGAGATGTTTGCTGATTGACTACTGTGTTAAAATCAATTCTTTAAAAATGGATTGAACAATTAGACTCTGCTAGCAGGAAACAAACCAGAAAGGATCTATACATGCATACACATACATATATACGCATTCTTTCCATATACATTTGTATACACCCATCCTAATACAAAATTACATCTTTTCGACAAAAATACAATAATCATCCTTCTGAAGAATATTCTGTCAATTAACTGAGTCTCATGCTGCATAGTTATATTGTACAACACCCCAAGCCAGCTACTTCTGTTACCAGGTGAAACAAAGGCTCGTGCTAGCTGTATATAGTAAATGACAGCTCATTGACGAGTAGACAACTGTATTAATAAAGAGATTAATTTGCATAATAAATTCATGTGTTTGTAGCAATTTCAGTTTTCACTTGTTTGGTGTCCTAAGCTGTGTACACAACCTGGAAGATTGATGGGATCAGACATAGTATCACCAAGAAGGTCATCCCTAGTCCTTCAAGAATACTTCCTGCAGAGTTCCCAAGAAGCATGTTTTGCTGCAGCTCTGGAACAATATGTGGTCATGCATAAACTCTCTCAGGCTGCAAAGGACAAGTCTCTTACCTTGTTCGATAAGGACCAAAGCACATACAACTCTGTTACCTCAATTATCATGGCTCAGCTTGGCCATGCACGAGTTTACTAAATAATAATAGGGCTATTTATGCTTTCAGAGTATTACCACTTCAACACATCAATGCACTTTAGCACATGCCTGGCTTTAATAAGTGAGAAAGCAACTCTACTGTATTCAAGAAGGGTATTTCCATGTTTTAAGTTAGGCATACACTTAACTTGCACAGTGGGACTTTTTCACCAAATATAGCATAAAAATTTAAATCAATTGTTTATTTTCCATTCAAATCCTGTGACAAATCCTTTGACAGTGACTATATGCTTCCAGTCTTTGAATTTCAGTACAAGACTGATATGTGCAGCTTTTCCCTCAGGGCAGCCCATAAGATAATTTAGATATTCTTCAAATAGATTTACAGAAACACAGTACAATACTACCACTGCTCTTTAACACATAATACATGTATATATGTGAAAAGTTACAATGTATTGTATAAAATATATAGCCAAAATGCCCAAAGTATAAGCCAGTAGGAAAGACAACTGCTGGGCTATATTTAACTTATTTCTTTCTCACTGGGCATTAGACTCGTTTCACTACCAGTTAATTGAAGGTAAGCATTTAGGGTATAATGAGATTGTGTTCTCTTGCTGTTGCAGTTTAACCCTAGCTAGCAACTAAGCACCACACAGCCACTCACTCAATCACTCCTCCTTCCCTGATGGGATTGGGGAGAGAATTGGAAGGGTAAAAGTGTGAAAACTTGTGGCTTGAGATAAAAACAGTTTAAAAAGAGAAACAACAACAATAATAATTTGTAAGCAAAAGAGGGGTGAAGGTGTGTAAAGGGGAGAGACAGAAACATAAAACCACAAACAGAAAAGTGATACAAATGAAAACAATTGCCCAGCACTGAGGGACTGATGCTCTGCCACGCCCTTAGCAGCAGCCCCCTCTACACTAGCTTTATTGCTGAGCACTACATCATATGGTATGGAATACCCCTTTGTCAGTTGAGGTCAGCTGTGCCAACTGTGAACCCTCCCAGCTATTTGTACGCTTCCAAGCTACTCGCTGACATGGTGGTGCGAGAAGTTAAAAAATGCTTTGACATCGTGTAAGTCCTGCTCAGCAAGACCAAAAATAGTCTCTATTATAAACACTATTTTCAGCACAAATCCAAAAGCTAGGTACTACAAAGAAAATTAATTCATTAGTTCTATCCCAGCCAAAACCATCACCCTTGTCAAATGCAGTCTCCAAGTTACAAATCAGTTACAAGTTCCATGTGAAAAATATTTAGTATGATATGTTCACTAATCCTTAAGAAACACATCTTATGATTTTTCTATGGATTCTTTGTGGGACTACAGATATTAGTTAGGAAAAAAGAACCATGCAGTGACAAAACTCATAACAAGCACCAGATGCCTTTGACATAACAAACTAGTACAAAAGATTAGCAGAGGACTAAGAATGTTGACTATCAAACTCAACCTTACCATTTTAAAAATGTGTGCTGTGACTTCCTTAGAACAGAGGCTGGATATCTGTAGCTTGTCTGAAAATAATACATTTGAAACAAAACAGTGAAAACTAGTTCTGAATTTTCTTCCGAGTCATCTTCGGTCACATAAGCAGAATTTGCTTGGCCAAGGCCAAAATTCTTGCTATTATTTGTCTCAATGGCAATAAGAGATACAGCTATACTACACACTGAATATTTGAGAAACAAATTTCTTCTTAAAACTGCTATGTCTGAGTAAATGAATCCTCTAACAAGGACAAAACTCATACTTGCTTTGATTGCCTACAGCTTAACATGTAAAGAATGTTCAATTCTACTCAACATACAGGTTCATCTCAGAAACAAGGCTTTGGCATCTTATCAGCAAGATAAAAAAAACAAACATAAAACCAAAACCAAACAAAATTTACAGATCCAGTTGTACTGCAAATATTCTAACCTTGACATAACACAGGCCACCAGATCCCAGGTTCATCAACACAACCCCTTCAAGTTTCATGCCCAATGACTTTGAAATCCAAGACAAATATTGATACTCTGCTTAGAACCTAGCAAGGCAGCAGACATGGAAATAACCATCATGAGGGAAAATCCATGAACGATCTCTCCAGAAGATGAAGAGAGAAGGATCATATTATGCAGCTGGATATGAAGTGCTGTCAATAGCGACAACATCTATGAATACCAGTAGCAGAGCTCTAATCCAGTTCTGCCTTAGACAGACACATGATGAACAACAAAACATCATAAGGAGCTTATTTTCTCCCATAGCACAATCAAGTCGGGGCAGAGAAAGATCTCTGATAAGTTAAAGTCTTGCATTAATTATGAAAAAGTGGTCACTTGATGTAAGAACATGGTCAATTCTCCAGTCCTGATGGTACAACACAGCTGCCTGCGGGGAAATACAGTGAGTTATAAGATGTCATTTGAACAGGCAACGAGGGGCTTTAGGCACGTTGTTCAAGGCTTACTTTAACCACAGCACTCCTGTAGGCATAAAATTCCTGGACCAGCCATCCATATGGCAACTCCCTTTCTACACACCTTTGGTGAATTATCTGTTTGCAAAAACCTCACCTATGTCAAATAGGTTAAAGGAAAACATGGCACAGAAAGCCCACAAAAAGTAGGGAGGGCGAAGAAACAAGGAAAGCAATGGAATAAAAACATGATCTCCACACATCTTATATGCTTAAGAAATAATGTCTTTTCTAAATTACATGCCAACTTGTTTCCATTTTCATATTCTTTTCTGGGTTTTTTTTTTGGAAGCTACAGAAAATGAGCATAAGAGACAAAAAAGTACTTCGCCCTGCAGGAATACAAAAATTGTAAAAGCACAGGCAGCACTACAGAGGAGCAGTGCCATTCACTCACAAAGAATTTTGTGCATGTAGATGGCTGATTAATTGCTGGCCTGCCTAGACGAAGCTGCAACGAGCCAGATACTGTCAGCATGCCATCTGTTACCATGGAAATGCACAATGTTCCTGTTTCTGACAAACCCTTGAATACTGGATAGATTGTGCCATATGTAAATAAGGCAAATTAGTTTTCCTATATCTTGCAGACAAGGTTAGACTAAAAGAAAATCTATCTGTTTAAACGTAGTGTAACCTCCAAGGTGGGAACTGGGTAAACATTCCTTCTTTTTTCATAAAAATCTAATTCCATTTGTTATTAGAACTGAAATAGTGTGGACTAACATTAAGCATCATAGAATTAAATCCTAAACAGCAATGTTTACAACAGTAGTACTTAAAATATTTATATTCTGTATGCATACTACATTAATCTTGATTATTTTATTTTTATTTTCAATATTTTTTCTTTCTCCCCAGTTGTGGCAATGTTATTGAAACACTCTACAGAAATAAACAGGGAACTTCCTCATTTTCATAGCGATATTCAGTCTTGTTTGGATCATTTAACTAGAATTCTGTTGTTGCTTTATTTAAGAGATACTATAGATTTTAAACATGGAAAAATTTACTTACCCACTTGAATAGCATTACACTGAATAGCTGAAACACATTAGCTTAGCTCCACTGAGGTCAGAGAAGCTGTAGTAGCTTGCACATGCTAAGAATCTAGTATTAAGAGTTTTACAAGCTAAATCTTAACTAGTTACTCCAAAAATAGTATTATCATATCCTGAAAAATAAGACTAAGGGATTTAGCTCTTAAAATACTTGTGAATTTCTTGATTTTACAACTGTACATTAAATTAAATCAAATCCAGGAAGATATGTGTTCACCATGCACATTGAGAACACAGCACATTCTATTTTGGGTGGCTATGAGCAGCAGAACTTATTGTATTACTGAGATAGATTCTCTTTGAACATGACCACTGTGAGGCACACCTGAAGCAATGTGGCTTTATACCAAGACAAATCTATTCCCAGAAGTATCAGGTTAGTATAATCTCCTGAAGCAGAAAGCTAGTGGAATTAATACCATACATTCTCCTTCTTGCCAGAGTGTAAAGTGAGTTTACAAAAAGAAGTGTATCCACAACACCCCTCTCCCCTCAGGACAGTTATACCCTGGGATAGACTGGAGCCTCTCTGAATCATGAAAAAGGTGCAAGTTAAAGATGTTTTAAGACAAGCAGGCAGCAGTTGTCAGGCTGCAGTTGTGTCATGAAGTGCCTTAAGGTACTTTTCTGTTTTCAATACGCATATTTATGGGACAATATGACATTCTGATAGATTGTAGATGACACTGTCTAAATTAGGATATGAGAATGACATGGGTCCCACAACTTCTAACTTGCTACATTGTAAATGCAGGCTCTATGGGTTCTTAATCTGTACTCCTCACCCCTCCCACACCTCACCCCCAAATTCTTTTTGTGGTTTTCAGCACAGAGATTGATGTATGGTATAAGGACAGCTGAGCAAAATTAACAGGCAGTTGTATATCAATATCTCCCTGATGTGAGAATTAATCAGTAGCTCCAGTAACAATAAGGTTAACATGTTCATGGTAAAAGCATTATGTATTTTAATTTATTCTTTATACAGTCCTTTTGTTGATATGCAATTTTGCAATAATATGAAATATTCTTTCTAAAACTCAAGCAACTACCTATCAATCTCCAAAAAAAAAGTCTGTTCAAAACAAAACAATCACCTTTTTCAACAAACACACGTGATTCTACACTGTTTCATAGGACCTTTGAATCCCTGTCAAGAACTTCACCAGAGCAACATTTGTTAAATCAAAGCAGAATCTACAAAACAGAAAAGGTTTACAGAGAACTTAACAATCCCCGTTTTTGCAGACTAAAATTAAGATTAATCACTTTTCACAATAGCATTTGTAGGATCTGTGCCAGTTGATTCTCTAGCATTGGCTTCTTCCTATAGCAGCAAGTGCTGCAGTGCCTTGGATTTCTGCCCTTCTCCTCCTCATCCCTGGGTGTTTTTGAATGCAAGAGCATACAGTGGACGTGACACTCATTAACTTAAATCGTGTTGCCTACCCAAGTACAAGAATGAAATTAATAATTTGAAGAAGAGCAGATTGATAGGGAGTGTGAACATGTAGAATACATTTGGAAGAAAAAAAAATCATAGTTATAGGTAAATAACTTCCATCCCTTCTTTGAATGGCTTCTAAGCAGTCTTACCTATGAAATAGTGTGAAAGCATTCCACGATAGTTTCTCATCTAATCAAGCTGACAATGGCATGCTACTTAATCAGTAATCAGGGCACTGCTTCCCCAAATTGAGCAGCTGAGCAATGCACTATGTATTATACTAATACTTTTTGACTGCGAGAGTGGAGTTCAAAACTCTGAGAAAATCCTACAAGAATGAGTCTAGATCACACCATGATAGTCACCTTTGCCCTGTGGAATATGACTTATTCCTGAGACAGAAGAGAAATATTAGTTTATAGTTATCCTTTATATATAGTCTAAACAACTTCACGGTGATCTAATTGTTACTTTCAAAACACATAAGAAAACTGTCTGAATTTCAAAATTCTGACTCTATTTAAGTAATCAAGTAAGATTTTGCAGTACCATGAAAATTTGTTTTATTTAATTTGAATGAAGACTGGAAATCACATCCAGAAAACTGAATTAAGTAAGTGTCAGTGATAAACCTGTACAAGTGTTTAGTGTTTAGCTTCTGGGGATTTATAAAACATAGGTTTCCAGAATTTATCCTGACACATTACATTTCTCCTGAATTAACAAGTTTTTCTGGTCAGTTCTATCAGATTAATTAAGTAAAAGGGCTAGATGAAAATCTGATATTTCTGCTGATCCAGTAATGGACAGAGAGGTTGGGAGAGTATAACCAGCATACATCTCACTAATCAATTCTCACTCATCCTTCTTTCTGATGCTCAGTAGATCCTGCTCTGTGGAAAGTGGGTCCTGTTCACAGGAGCACATTTAAATCAAATTCAGGGAACAGAGATTATTCCCCAACATCACTAGTTGCAGGAGGTTTGGATCTCACCTCTGTCTACTGAAGAGGTCCTAGTAAGACAAGAGTGTTTAAATTTTCAAATAGTTTCTTAGTAAGACTACATAAGGCCATGAAACACCAGAAGTAAATTTTCTCTCTTATGAGTATATTTTAGGTTCCTGTCAATAGAGCTCTTGGACGTTCACTGTGCATAAACCATTTGATTCAATTCCCTCACACTGCTAGATTTGCAGCACATTAATATTTGGCAGTAAACATCTAAAGATGATCAATTCTTTTTACATACAGATTTTACAGTACATGTGAAGTATCATCTTCTTTGACAAATCTAGAGTAAAACTCAAAATGAGATAAAGTCTCTGAAACGTTCCCAGACATTGTCCTATGCAAGAACCAGAAAATGTTTTGGGACAGATTCATGTGTTGATCTCACAGCACCAGGGGAAGATAAAGGCAACTTGCATCGAAGTCCAGCGTGCTGCAATGCCCCGCCAGTGTCCCCCGATGTTTGACGGCTTCCTCTAAGAGTGGAATATTATTCCTCTAATAACTTCCTCTAATACTTCAAGATGCCCACATCTCTCCACTCTTGTAATAGATAACCTGTGTCTGTAGAAGGGACTGGTATAACCATCAGTGGCACTGAAGGGAATCCAAGCAGCATTTGTAGGACTTAACATGGACTTATGCAAAATTTTAACATGGTTTCTGCACAGTGTGGTGAAGAGTAAAAGGAATAATTCTCATTTCAAGATACCTCTTCATTTTTTGTCATGTCTTAATACTGATCCCATGCACAATGCTGGCATGCGGAGATTATTTTTGTAGCCTTGTTACAGAGAAAACACAGGAGACACCAGGCAAGTCTTGTTGCTAAAAGATAAGATAAATCAACAAAGTATTTGTTCTCAAGGACTCCAGTTTTCCCCAGCTGTTTATTCCATGATGCATTTTCTATTCCATTTATCTTGTTTCTCAGTCATTGGTTGGCCTTGTGATTCAAGGTGAGGGATTCCACTTTGGAGACTTCAATGCATTGACTTTTTCATTATCTTCCAATTCTTTGCAAGGGATTAAGTTCAGTTAATGATTTACAATATTCCCATATTTATCTGCTAGCCTTTGTGCTCTTCCTGATGATTTCTACAAATCAGTAATCTAGCACATTTTTGTGCCAGATCAAGACGACTAAAATGAATACACAATTTATACACACACAAATATGTTTTTATTTCTGTACCACTCTCTGGAAAGGATAGTGATGAGCATGTGGCAAACTGCTTGGATGGATCCGCATAGCCAGAATATCTACCCAACAGAATTAAGAATGCTCTGTCATTCTATGGTGTAATCAGCTAAATGCAAAAGGAAGCAGAATGAGACATTATGAAAATGCTCAAGTGAAGAAATACATACAAGGCTATAAAGACATATATACACTTTCAACTCACCTTAACAATACTTTCAGTTTAGTATTTGCTGCATGATCTAAAATGTATAGTCTAATATTAATTAAACAAAATCTACATACTGATCCTCACTAAGTCATCATTGTCATTTTAATGTTAATAGTTATGTCAATTCATATCAGCTGATAATACTTTAACACACCAAAGGCAGATATAACATTAAAAAAAAAATCCAGCTCCCCCAAGTATTTTGCAAGTTATTTTCAGTGGTAGATTAACAACAGCATTAATAGAACTTTACAAGTCAGACTCTTGCATTCATTACTCTGTCTGAATTATTCCCCACTGAAGCATTGTCACAAGGCTGCATACACATGCTCTCATAGGAACATATTCAAAGTTACTTTTTATTTGTGATCTTTTACTAAAAAGCCTGAATACTTTAACAAATGAAGCATCTGACAGTACCTGTAAACACTACTATTAACCAAACAGCTGTAAATATCCATAAATGCTACAAAATGTAGTTACCGCTGTTTCTATTTATTCAGGAAGTTTTCATTTTCAAGCCTCAGAAATAAACGTGTTCAATCAATACTGGGGGTCCAACAGGGAGAAAAAAGCAAGAAAACTCCAAGGCACAGGTTTAAATCCATCTTTGTGTCTTTCTGCCTGGAACAGTAAATAACGTTACCTCAAGCAACAGTGTGACATGCAACTTCGTCTCAATTTACTTAGGGTAAGATCCAAAACCATCTTACAGATTCTAATAAAATTATTTTTAATTCATCTGCCAATGAGAAGCAGGGAATATTGTTATAAACTAAGTGAATTAAGCAGTCATTTTCATAAAAAGTACTTTTACCTATAGCTTACAGTAGTTTACCATTGACAGTAGTATCTATAAGGCACTTTTGATAATGGCCTAATGGAGTCCTGATACATCAAGGTGTATTGCTGATTATGTTTATCATATCTACCTGCTCAGTCAAGTAAAACAATATTTATTATGGAATAAATCTGCATTGGGACTCTAAATTTTACCCCAGCTCTGTTACTGACCTCCTGTATGAATTTGGCACACCCCCTCCTCTGTTTTCCCCACTCTTTTACTTGACTGTCTCTTGAGAGTACAAATTCTTCAGGGGCAGGGGCATCTCTTCTGTTTTTGTACAATGGATAGTAAAATCAGGCTCAAATCACAGCTGAGATAGCTGTTTTTATTACAGAAGTACCAATAAGGACTAGAAACAATTTCTGTAGGTCTTTCTGGACTTCTAGCCCTTCCAGCATCTCTCTGTGCTTTGTAAGAGTAGCTGAAGTTCTGCTCTGGTTTTGATAGCTTCTTCCCTCCCTTCCAGCCCCTACCAATAGCTCTATCATTCTACTGGAACCAAGACTGAACACTGACAGATTGGCAGGGAGATTTAAGGCTGGAAGTGAACCATATACTCAAACAGATGAACTGCTTTTTATCGATAGCTGTGAACTCTCAGGGTGATTACTTGTTGCAATGAACAGAGAGCACATAGATCATATATGTAATTTCAGAACTTGAGAGAGATATATATGTTTTGCATTCATTCTTTTCTACTTCAAGTTTTGGTATATTAGCATTGGTTAAAACATGACAGGTAAATAGAAATACCTGTAAGTTACAAGAATTACAAACGGTTCACTTTGAAAATATGAGAACAAGAATATGCACTGATAAATAAAAACAGCACCCCCCAAATACATAGGTGTGGCATAAAGAATTCCTTTCTAAATGACAGGATTCCTTAAAGATTTTATATGCTTCCATTGCACATGTTACAGCAGCACTGCCCACATCTTGAAATACTCAAATTACACAGCAAATGTGCAGCTAGAATGCCCAAATGACAAACCCTCCAACCCGCATCACTAAGAAGTAAGGTTAAGCAATCCCCAAATCTAGGAGCTATTAACCTAAAGATATCTCTTTTACTTTCCATAATCCCATAACATTCAGGAAAAAGCAACATCAGTAAATCCTGCCATTTTTCATTCTGTTTAAACTTGTTGTGCATTTGATGAATTTAGTTCAGTTCCTGTGTTTCCTCTGGTAGGCTAACTGATAATCATTTTTGTTAGGAGCTTTAGGCTGGAAAATTGACTACAACATCTATTAGCCATTGATATCTTCAGCTCAGATGAGTAATTGGTGTGATAATCAATTATTGGATAGCCGTGGTGGTAGTTTGCTGACTGATTTCATTGCATGAAAATTAGGTCTATTATCACCACCTCTTAGAGTTTGTAAAATGATACACAGAACACTTTAATGAAAGATTTTAATAAATTGCTTACTGTACACAATGTTGTGCTGAATAGAAATTTTAGTTCAGTGCACAAGCAATACCACTAATATAAGTTGTATCATATGGGGCACATTCTGGCTCCAAGTGTCTTATACAGGATTCAGTGACTGCCTTGGGTAAGCCCGGTTCTACTGGCAAAAGAGGTGCATAGGAAGAATTATCCTTAAGAGTCTGACCTGTCTTCCTGGCAAAATGATAATCCTCAAAAAGCCTGAGATTCCACTGAAGCACAGGACTTCTACTGGGACCAAACAGCACATTTGGGCTCAAGAAAGGTAGCAGGGATGCAACATGGAAAAAAAGCAGTACCTTCTTATAAGAGACTGAAAGAGGTGGGAATTAATTCCAAATACATGTTAAAAATATAGAAGAAAAAATCCATTCCTCCATGTCTAGAAAACCATCCACAATAATGGGGAAAAAATCTTCAGGGGGAAAAAGCAATCAGTACATGCAACTATATAATGCCTGGGTCCTACTACTGAGTACTACTATTGTCTGATCAGAGGGAAGCATGCATTGGACCATCACTGGAAACCATTCAACACTGAAGCCATGAAATTTGAGTGGTTAAGATTCATGTAAGGAACAAGTTAAATGTTGAAAAAGTAGACTAGACTAGTAAGCAGACTCCACAGGAAGTGCACTCTCAAGAAATAGAGCATGATCTGACGGTTCCATGGCCATATCTCAGCCAAGACTCCATAAGCATCGGTATCTTGGCAACATGCTGCTGTAAGAAGATCCATAAATACACTGGGGCAGGAATCAATGAAGTTAAGGCATATTTTTTGCAAACTCATCCAAAGTCAAGGAATACTTCTAACAAAAATCCTAGAACCAGAACAGCCTCAGAGAAGAAAGACTGGAAGTTCTGGCTAGTGCCCATAGCAAAGAAATTAACCCTAGTACCTGAAAGAGAAGATGATTTAAAATCTTCCACTCCAATTTTGTCAATCCTTAGGCCGTTTGCTAACATATCATGGTCAGAAATCAATAGTCATCAATGAGGTATAAGAATTATCAGTTCTGAAGTCTGCTCTGAAAAGATCTTGTAACTATTTATCCTTTACTGTAATGGATTTTAGGAAAACCTGTCAACACCTAGCTAAGAAACTCTTCATCTATGAGAAGAATGCTTAAAAAAGCATTCTGCATAGCTTGGACTTCACATGGATATGTCCAGTAGTCATCAGAGATCCTCTTTCCATAAGATATCTAAGCAAGCTAAGAGGAGGAACATCTCTTCCTACAAACTTCATCAATGATTGAATTCAAATAGCTGGGGAAATCCAGATGGCAAAATGGATACAGTAATGTTGGAAATGATATTGGGCACCCACAGCTCAAATGTGCTCTCATTCCAACCTGAATGAAACACTGATGACTTTCTCCAAAAATAAATACAGGGAATATTTTACCTGTCCTGGGTAAACCTTCAAAGATGCTGTCACGTAAGCAAGCGATGAAAAGGTGTGGAATAAGCACATAAGAGCTGTTCCCAAGAAAATGAACCTCAGATTCAATCAAGTAATACAGGAAAACAGGATACACATTTATGTCCATATATGCATCCATGTTTCCCACAGAAATAGACTTTGGAGCTATGAGCTTACCCCGTTGTTACTGCTAAGATAAACCAAAAACTTTGAGCAGTGAAAGACATCTGTGTCAAAACTCACTTACACAAGCATACATAGTTAAATGGAATTATAAATTCTCAAAGCACTCTGTAGATGCTGAATTAAGCCTCAAATCACTTCTGGCTTAAATAAGAGGAAAAAAAGCCCACACCCAACTGCCCTTCTGCTAACTGAAAGCAAACACAGAACTTGAAGTGTTTGTCAGAGATAATAATTTGTTACTAAACAAGCAAGTAATAATCACATGATATTTGAGTTATTGCCAGCAGAGTATTAATATATTAATAAAAGAAGTAACATCTGATTAGGATATGGATACAATATGAGGGAGGTTTATTACATGACAAATTCAGCTGTGTCAGTGACCTGCACGAGCTGATAGGCTCAGTCTCATAAGCAACAGGCATACAGAAATGATTTTAGGAAGGTCTGGCTTCCCTAAGTAACTATCACTCAGAAGAGCAATGGGAATGCAGGGAACGAAAGATGCAACAATAATCCAGGAGAAAAAAGCTGAGAGGTCAGGGGATTCCAGCGTTTGATGAGATAAGGTAGATTGGTATAAAGTGCTCTGCAGCTTCATCAAAAAGAAATGTGGCAGCAAATTCACTAAATATTCAGCAAATAACCCTTGAAGTATAGGAAGACTGTTGTTCTCTGTGGGAATCTGTTTTTAGGACATAAATGCTTTTTAGGACATAAATGCTTTTTAGGACACAATCCCTTTTTTTCAGCTAATAAGCAACCACAGTAAGTGCAATCTAGTGCCCAAAAGCAGTAACTGCGCTAGTCATGCACAAAATTCTGAGTAGAAACGATGCAAGTGTTGATGCTTTCTCAGAAATTGCTCCAGATTATTAGTGCTCTGTTATGGGAGCAGTACACATAAGAAAGAACACGAGACAATGGCATTTATAACTTTTAGTGCAACTAATTTGTTTGCTTTTACAATAAATTATTTCAATGGACTATAGGCATAATATGGAGACTACAGTTCTGAGATGCAGTGAAGAGCAGTACAAGAGACAAGATGGTTGTACTTGATTATTAACAAAGACAACTATTCAGAACTTTATAGCTACCATTTACTCTCACATAAAGTGTTATAGAAACATTAAAGAGTTGTTTAATTCTGCCCAGGAAACAAATTCCCACTTTACGGATGAGATGAATGAATGATAAGCAAGCATACTTATTTCTATGCTCACTGTTAGGTACAGGAAGACAACCTTTGCTCTTTATTGAAATGAGTATGCAAGATGATCCTAAAAATTTCCCCATGATCTCAGATTCTCAGCACATAGTGAATTTTGCCTATTTTTCCATTATTTTCTATTTGCTCATTTAAATCTTTGCAAAGAGCAAGAATGACATCATCATAAGCGTTGCCAAGTAGTGATTCTGATTCAGTAATATTCTGCACCCACTCTGCAGGGATGTAAGCGACTCGCTGTGAAGCCTGTGCTGCACCATTTGACAGTGACAAAGTCTGGTGTTACTAAATTTCCTTGAGTTTACCGTAGGCCTAACAATGGTATAACCACAATGGACAGATTGAAATCTAATTTCTATCAATATAAATTAAAGAAATAGGGCCCAAAACTGTGCATAGAAATTATAAGGGCTGGGGAATCGATCAGTAGAGTGAAGCAGTCATGGGATTTCTAGATAATGGGTTAGTAGCATCTTCAAAACAGTGTAACCAAACCTTGCTTTCAATGCATCCTGATGTGGAAGTCAGGGAATAAAAGCTCGTGACATTTTCCAAGGTCTTGGTAAGACTCATCTTTAGACTCTATAAAAAGAATAATCCAGGACACAGAGGGACTTCTCTATATGCTTAGTGTTGCTTATCAAAAACATTTACAGAATCCCCCACCATTAGTTCTAGTGTGAAAGAACATTAACACATCCTAATCATGTTAACTAGCTTCAGCTACAATATATTATTATTGCTTTGGTTTTACAGCAAAAATCCATTTGATATGGTTCACCGGGGTCTTGATGTGTGAGAGCTCATTGAAACCAGCACTTTCTGATCTCCAAAGCAACTGAGACCTTGTCACACCTCAGCTGCTCGCCTCCAAGAAAGGTGGGTAGGGGTCTGCTGGCTGCTGGAAGGACATTGTGGCCAAGAGCTACAAACGCAATGTGGTGTGGTAAAAGCACGATGGGAAAAATTAAGGATTCTGCAAACTGTAAGCTGAACAATGTCCTTCTACACAGCTTCATTGACAAATCCACCAGCCAATGCAAGCAAATAGTTATACAGAACAGTTAATATCTCATATTTCACATACTTTTTTCTCACCAAATTAGTAGACAAGTGCTAACAACCATGTCAGGTACCTCACTACTGCCCTCCACTGAAGGGAATCAGTGCACTTAACAGTACTGCAGCATCATCTAGCTATCCCTTTTATCATGCTTGGATTTCAACTAAAGCAGTCAGAAAACTCTGCTTCCTAAGATGCCCACAGACTGCATTTTCCAGCTACCAAAGACTGTGTCATGGTCTTCTGCACTGCAACTGAATGTTGCTAAACAAAAGGAAATTTCATTCTGCCCCATCAGTTTGGATCACAGTTTTCTTTTTCCGGTTAGGACTTATTCCTGTTGACTTCTGTAGAGCCAGCTTTCCCCTTTTATCTCAAAATATTTAGATTCAGATTCCAAATTAGTGACCAAGTGGTCTGCACAATGGCCTGTGCTATCTGTGGGATAGATAAAGCAAAGTCCAAGACGTGACAGCCCTTGCACCTTTGTAACCTCGTGAAAACTTTTGAATCTGGGTAAATCACCATCTTGAACACAGTTTTTAATCTATTAAAGAAATAAAATGGAATTATCTATCCTTTTCTTAATGTATTACTCTTCCTTACCTGTGCTTCTACAGAAGCAGACTGGGGTTTGGACAAAAATAGCCTCCACTATTTATTTTGTACCCATAAGCAGATGTTATAATTTAATTTCAGTTTTAATGTTATTCTGTTTTAAAATAATTCCTTCACAAAAGATGTTTTCTTTAAGAATACATACCTCAGATCTACATGGGATTTACATTCATAAAAGTGTCTTAGGTCAAAGATCAAAAATTAGTGAGAGTCCACAACATGCAGAGCTTTAAAAAGCATCACATTCTTTCATTTTCAGCATAAGAAATGGGCAACTTGTTCAGGGCAAATACTTGTTTGAACTGAGGATTTTATTATTAATCTCTGAAGACTGCTGAATTTAGGGTCACAGTAAGGGTTGATTAGGTACAAGGTGCACAAAGCTCTCCTCTGTCAATGCTATTGAAAGAAGCAAGTAATTTAGATTCAGAATTGGTCTTGGATTGAAGCTCACTCCATTACCGACCATTTTCAATTTCAGCTATACAATAAACATCAAGCTCAGCAAGGAAATTAGTACATTTGGTAATGTATTGGGAGAGATGGGTGGGTCTTTGACAAGATGACACTTATCACCAAAGCTTCAGTTAATGAAACCCTTGAGTGGTTTCTGCGTTTGACATATTTTGACATTTTTTGAAATCACATCCAGCGGGTTTTTTTTACCCCACAATGTTCTTCTTTATGAGAAAAAAAATTCCATCTATCTTTAAAATGAGTACTGAAGTACTGCGATATTATTTGAAAAAATTAAAGAGATGCTGACTGCATTGAAGGCAGGGGGGAAGAGTATCTGACTCTTTAAATGCAGAAAATACAGCAGAATGCGTAGTATTTAAATTGAGGAGATGCCAATGCTAACACCTTTTCACAAGAGAGCTTAGACTTCAACAGGCACACTTGGTGTTAGCCTATTTCCTCTGAAAATACCATAAACTATATCAGTTAGTTTAGCGTGCAGTTAGTGTGACTGCAGGAGATGTTTAGACTTAAGTGGTTACTCTTTGTTTTTAACTTATGCACACAAAAATTGCCATAAAGCACTATACAAAGTTTATAATTATGAAATGGAAACGTTAGTTTTTATTATAATCTGAACAAGTGAAGCAAGTTTTCCTGGGTTACTTTCACAAAACAATTGTTTTTTTTTTTTTGTTGTTTAGCATCCTCTTCTTAATTTTTATGCAAGTATGAAATAATGAAAGCAAATGAGGAGATATCTGGCTATAAACCTTGAGCAAACCTACTGTAGAAAAGACACAAAATTATCTGCAAAACTGAAAGCAAATTAGGAGACAGAAAAGGAAAATGAACAATTGCTGGCCTAAAAGTAGCTCTCTAGCTGATGACCCAAAACCACCATAATAGCTCTCAGATCACTTTAAATGCTGCTTTGTAGCAATGTGGAACCTACAATGTAAGACTGGAATTAAAAAGGGTCAGAAAAGACAGAAGACTTAATCACTAATTCTGAGTGGTTTGGTATTTACTCTTTAGCTTTCCTGAAAGCCAAGGGAAATTATTATGGATTCATATATTTCAATCTCACACAGCTCTATTATTGTTCATTTTTTCATTCAGAGCTGCGAGAACAATTAAAACAAAAAATACAAAGCAATCTAAACAGGGACATTCCTGAACTCTACTAGACCTACAAGGCAACACTTACAGCTCCAGTTCCTTGCCGGGTGGTCCCTCCCAAAGACTTTTTTTCAACACAAGTGGGAGGTCACCTTGAAGATTTCGGGGACAGGGATTGTATTGTACAGGATACACACTCCTGAAGAGTTGCATTGTGTTGCAATGCAATTTTTATTTAAAACCTTGCCCTCCCATAGCTCTGCTCTAAGCATTTCCCTTGCCTCCCTCAGTCAAAGTTTAAGGTGGCAGAGCAAGTACCATGTGTATTTCTGCCCTCAATACCCTAAGGCAGGAATAATAGAAGATGACATCTTCTGAATCAAAGAAACCCCGTATCACAAAAGAGTTAATGATTATTTCTCTAGCTTTAGAGGATTTGTTTTGCTTTGTTTGTTTAAACTGTAACTGTTTCCCACAATTCCATTGTTTAACGTCCTCTTCTTAATTTTTATGCAAGTTTGAAATAATGAAAGCAAATGAGTTGATAACTGGCTATAAACCTTGAGCAAATCTACTGTAGAAAAGACAGAAAAATATGTGCAAAACTGCCTCACAATTCCATTGTGGGAATTTTGGGAAACCAAAATCTGCTATACCCTACTAAATTTCTGACCTTGCTTCAGCTTACAGTCAAAGATGAGTCCAAGCTACTCAGGCTGCAAAATATCAGTATAATTATTATTTAAGTCTCATTAGCACCCAAAAGATATATTAGAGTGCTTAAAGCATTACAATAGGCCATATGCTTCTGGGATTCCAAGTAGTTCACTTAGAAGCAGACTGTTAGCTCTAATGAGCACAATATGTGTAATTTAGGGATGCCCAAAAACCCAGGTGAAACCCTAACAACAGTTTAAGTAGTCCCAAGCCTGCATTTCACTACTAGACATGTTTAGATATAAGATTCTCTAATTTGACCTATTTTAATGCAACAGAGACAAGGAAGAAAATGGTAGGCATCACATGGTTTGTGTGTTTTTTTCTTATCTATGTTCAAATAATCAGAATAAAAGAAAATCAGAACTCTACTGGAAGAGAATAAAGAGTTCACATGTCATCTTGCAATTTCAAAGAAGTGTTTGGATCCATGCATTTTATTCCAGAAAGTTTTAAAAATCAGAATTAAACTTTCAAATCACTAGATATCATCTCAGTAAAGAGAAGAGTTTAACTACCATAACCAATGTGACGTGTATTTTTTTTCTGGCAGTATTTACCAGAAATCAGTAGTTTTCATACTTTTGACTCATAGAAAATATTTAGTCTCTTCCAGTAGTAAAGATACCTCTCTGTATATAATAGGTAGTAACACACATACTGAATAATCCTACCAGTCAAGCAAGTTTTCATAGTAGGACAATTCTTGTACAGCCTCGGTTCTAAAATGTTTTTGGATCTTTGATAAGACAATACACACTACAGTGACTGTATCAGCAATAAGTTCAATCTAAGCAAGTTAGTTCCCTGCTTTATTATATATCTCTCCTAACACAGAGCCAAGTCTCCAATTTTTTTTCAGTTAGTACTCAGTCATAGGTCAAGAAAATCTTGTGTTATTGTTGCCCAGATAACAGATGGTTTGGTTTGGATAGGGAACAGTACTCACAGTATCCATACAATATTCACTGGGTTTAAATCAGTAAAAATCTGTCATGCCACCTTCTTCTCTCTGCACATTTGCCGGAACTAGATTGGCTGAGCCAATTCTCACTTCTTCTTGACTTACAAATTCAAAGACTCAAAACCTGGTTGGCTAGAGCTCCCTAACACTGGGAACACCCCATTGTCCTTCCACTGCAGAAAGGGGATAATATTTAAGATATTTTTATGCACCTTAATTTCCTCTTATATTTTACAGAAGCCCACTTCTTCGGCATATCTTATCTGTGATGAATTTCTGACAGATCATCTCAAGATATACAATCTACCTCCATGCAAGGAGGACTGCTTTTTGGACCCCCTCATATTACTGGTGGCCTTTCTGCTGGGGGCATTCTCTTAGCCTTTCACCTTACTGAGTATATGACCATGATCCAGCACAGGTTCCTCCCTAACTGTCTTTCACAATGTGAACTACTGTCTTATTCTGCCTCTTTATGTAGTCCATCTTTTCCCACTATTAAAGAACACCCAACTGAAGCAGTAGTGTATACATTATTTTCTTCATGCTTCTAGAAAAGAAAATAAATTTTAATCTGAAAACTGAAATAAAGAAATGAATCACTGTCAGCTTTTAAACAATTTTTCTGTAAAGAGGAAGGCTGATATTTTTTGCAATCTATTACATTCTGCTGGGATGCCAGTTTTCGTCTTGGGAAAAAAAGGCAGAGGGGTGTCAACCAGCCATTGTCAATATCATTAATGAACTACAATAGCCATGTGTACTTCTTCCACGCTTCCCTACACAACTTTTTAAAAATATATAGAAATAAAGTTTGCTAGAGTACTTTTTTTTCAGTTTAAAAGCAGGTAGCCTGCTTAAGTCCCAGGTCAAACACCCACTCTTTGTTCCTTTTGACCTGTCAGACCCATATTAACAAATCTGTGACCCGTGAAACAAGGTTGTATGTGCACACTTTGGGGAAACCAATTGCAGCCACCTCTTTTCAGTCCCCAGAGAAAAGAGGATATGTGGAAGACAGTCAGAAGTCTACTGAGCTACAAAATGGTTAAAGAAAATGTATAACAAAAATTTTTATGTTCCTTTCTTTTGTCATCTTCTAGAAGCAGGTAAAGAAGCAAACATTCTTATTCAAAGCACCATCATTTAAATACAAATTTATGAGGGTGTCCATAAACAAGACCATCCATGAAAAATCATTGGCCAAAATGTTCTGTTAAATTGGGTTCTGATTACCAACAGGAAACAATTAATAAAATGCTCTATTTTATTATTAGATGTTTGTTTCACATTAATTCCTGTCAGCCTTTCTCACTGTAAGAAAGCAATAATATGAAAAGTCCAGGTGAAGCATGGGTTCTCTATGATTGTCCAGAAAGCCAGGAAGGGCTGTGAGCCAGCAAGGGAAAATGGAAAGAATCAGGAGGACACAAATACTCAGGAGAACTTCCTGGAGGTATCATCTTCAACCTCCCCCATAACAGAAAAAGTAATCTGAAGTACTCCGTCATTAAGCTGCTGGCGATTACAGAAGTGACAATTGACAGAATGACCACATTCGAGAGTACAGGATAACAATTGACAATATGATAATTTCCTAGATTATATTTTATGAACAAGTGGATTTCCCTTTAATATTTACATATGTTTCCTTGAGGGATATGGATTTTACAGCAACCCTCCCTGCAATTAGACACCATTAATAAATATAAAAATGTACAAAACACAAATCAGGATTCATCAGCACCCACACAGGGTACCTATAGCATGTATAAAATTCTAAATAGAATATTTAAGCTAACAAAGCATAAAGATGTTCTATATATATTAATATTTTGGTATGGCAGTGAAAAAAGAAGAAAATCTTCATCTACTCTGAAATCTTGGTCTTCTCAAAAACAACTCTGCAAAGAATAATGAGCAGATGACTCTTTTGAAAGACAGTGTCCCTAGTTCAACTGCATAGACTTAGCGTCCACTGAATTTCATAGTACTCAAAGGTTTACTATAAAAGCTTTTCTGAGAAAAAAAGTTCAAGGTTGACTTTTTCTTCCTACTTTAAACCATTCTCCTAACTCCAACTGGTATCTCTAATATCTCTTAATGTCTCCCCTTTGACACCTCCCCAAATGCATCATTTTTCTCAATCACTCTAATGAAAGACTTTTGAAACCCTCATTCTCTCTCTGTTCATGATTCTACTTGGCTATAAGTTCTTCAGGTCAGGGTCTATCTCTTTCTTCTGTATTTGTACCTTATGTTATAACAAAAAGGGTCTGGACCAATAGCTAGAGCTTCAGATGCTGATATAATAAAAATACTAATAATTCATATAACAGGTTTCTTATAACAAAGTTTCAGCTTTTAGTAGCCATTGTATGCCTCCTAATCATCCTTACACTTCTTAAAACTGTCCCAAGCACATAACTTATATTTAGAGCAACTACAGCCTAACAGAGTGTATTACTCAAGTTGGGCTTTACATTTTCACATGGATAAGAAAGTAAAGATTACCTTAATAGGTCTAGTAAATTAATGTGTACTTTAGAGGCATGTCTGATGACAGGACAATTAGGGTGAAAAGATTAGCAAATGAAACAAAGACAGAAATACAGGCAGTCTCTTCCTTGTTTATAGGAATCACTAACTCATACTCCTGGAATAACAGATGTGATTGAGGGCAGATACATTTTAATATATATCTGAATAGAAACAAAAAGGGACAGTGATGCTGTTCCAAGGTTTAGAAAATAAGATGCAAACAGAAGGGTTAAAAGAAGTGAATTTCCATGGCCCACATAGAAGAAATAAAAGGGATATTTTGTTCAACAGAATACATATAAAGGATTGCTTACATGGAAGATTATTTTCACTGGCCATTTCAGGGTACAAATCTACAGTGGTCTGTAAGTGAGAAATAAAATGTTTCAGTTAGATCTAAAAATTCTCTTAGTTATATTTGAACTGTTTTCATAAAATTCTAACGAGAAAAGTATCATGTGGACTTTCTGCACACAGGACAACAGCAAAGAGAGATACTCCTCCACCTAAAATAACCCTCAATGGGCATCATTCGATGCATCAATATATATCAGCTTATTTTCAGCAATTAGAAAAGAGTCTGGAGGAAACAGTGTGGCAAATCCTTCCCAGCCTAAGCATCTAATAGGATAAATGCTCCTACTTAAATGATCAGAACTAAGCAGAGAAGAAAGTACAGAACACGTTATGGAATAGTAAACCTTAAAAACAACCAAACTAACATCCACTTGGCATTTTAATTTGCCAGCTTGATCTCAAAGAGGAGCAAGTGAGACTGCAAGGAAACCAGTAGCTTCATTGCACAAGAACATATAGCTATGATGAACTAACTTAGTCTCCTCAATAACAATTATTAAGTTTGCTTCATGTTTAGATCTTGCCTTTGTCATTCAAAGTTTTAAAATGGATCCCTTTTCACACACCCCTCAAAAACCTCCAGTTTGAAGTTATATAATTCTTCCATATTATTTCTGAAACCTTTTTTCCTGAAAACTTTTTTCCATCCATTCAGAAAGAAAATGTTGATGTTTCAACATAATCCCTTTCTTTCCACTAAATTCTGAATACTCAACACACTTGAACATATACACATACATTCAGTTTCAACAAATAAGTCAGATTTCTTTAGGAAAGAAGTGTCGTTCATTGCATTACCCAAGTGTAAAAATGGGGAAAAGACAGTGGGAAAGGCGTAAAGAAAAGTGTTTCAAAACATTTTTTTTCTATTTTCTAACTAGCTGAACTGTGAAACACCAGACTGAATCCAAAACTCCGTGTACATACATCACTGACTTAACCTTGCTGTTGGAAACTCATCCTTCACAGTTTGTAGTTTTTTATTAAATTTAACAATATAACCATTATACATGGGTTGTTTGCTTTTAGTAGACAGAAAAACGTGCCTGTGTTTAATTAGGTTTAACTGTAAATGGTCGCAACTAGACTGTGAAGTGCTCATTGTAGAGAACGTGATGTAGGAATATGGCAGTTCCACTTTTGCCGCTGTTATTGTTTGTCTAGAGAGACACCTTTCCGCAAGACTAAATTCAACATGACAGGGTGTCTGCCTGCACTGTGATATCTGTATCACTACAGTAGGGAAAAAAACAAAATTCTTTTTTAGATGCCCTTCTACACATTTTAAGTTTTCGTGATTAAAGAATATAGACATATTGATAACAATAAATAAATGGCCATTCCTTTTCTGTATATTTCTGTAGAATGTATTAAAATAACACCCACATTTTTTCATTAATTCAATAATTTTCATCTATTCTACATTGCTTGGATCACGAGCTGAGCAAAACTTCTTTTCCAGTTTTCTGGAAACTTTTTTTTTTCACTCTTTTTACATTACCATGAAAATAAAATGTTAATATTTCATCACATATCATACATTTTTCTTCTATTTTGAGATTCTTAAAATCTATTCAATTAAATTTAAAAGATACTGTAGTAATTTCAAAGTGTAAAATAAAAATATTTTGATATGTATTTTTAAGTATTTATACGTATTTTAAAGTATTTCATTTTTTTTAATAGGGAAAATAACCCAGTGAAACAGATTAATCTGCTAAAATACTTAAGTGTCACTAAATATGCTCTCTTTTTAAAACCAAAACCAATTAAACTTAAATCTATCAGTTTGGTACTTCTCCTTCCAGACTATGTCTACTTATATTACTTATTTCAGTGATATAATGCTACAGCTAACAAGTTCAAAGCATGAACGAAAGGAAAAGATAATACATTTTCTTTACTCCAGTAATATTCCTGTTCCACCTTGCATAAAATAAAGGGGTTTGGTGGCCTTTGTTATTGTTATGCATTCACTCCAGTCCTGTAACTATTAACTTGCTACAGCAACGTGAGTGACAGATATGCAAAGTATGAAACAGAAAGTAGTCAGTTTAGGTAGGATTTATTGATTTTACTTAAATAACTTTTCATAATCATAATTTTCAGAAAAAAATATTTAGAGTTTAAACTGAAGGACACATGGACCAAAAAGCACATCTCAAATCAAGAAAGGGTATCTAGAGTTCCACGTGAGGAGAAATTGTTTCATCTTTCAAACAAAGTGAACCATAAAGCTCTAAAAGAATCTCTGGATACAGAAAAAAAATCCAGACATACTTCAAAACAAATTTCAAACTTAATATCTTATTTATTTCCTCAGCTTAAGCCAAAGTATTCACTAACAGATGATTGTGCCCCCACTTCAGCCTCTTCCTTTACAACCCAGTCAAAACCAGTTGTTAGTATTGCACTTCCCTTTATACTGTGAAGACTTAAAAAGTGTTTTGTTTCCACTGCTTGCATCTAAAAAATGGCTGGATATTTTATCTCAACTTTCCAATAAAACAAAAAACTTCATAGCCTATGATCAGAAACTAGTTGAGCAAGAATAGCTGAAGCTTTGCAAGCATAAAGCAGATAAAAGCAAAGTGTTATAATGGAAATATACAAACCCTAAATTCTTAATTACCATTAATAGGCTTTCATTATAGTTAACAGTGAGTTTTATTCCGTTGTTGAACTATACAATGGAATAACCTTCTATGAAAAGTTACATGAGATTAAGAGCAGTACAAGTACTCAAGGTAGGAGTAGAAATTTGTAGGAAGTGTCTTTAACTCTGAAAATTTGACTAAAATATGAACAATATGGAGACTATTTTAAGAATCAATAACTAAACCCACCCATCTGTGATCATTACTCCCCAGTATCCTCAGTAAATTAGAAACAGTACTAATGAGAATAAAGCTACACATAGACTTATTAGATTTGCCCTCTTCCTTAAATTCATAATATTTTGTTTACTTCATGTATTTTGAAAGAGATATTTTCCATTGAAAAATTAATGCCTGTCTAGTTTAGATATGCTTGTGTTCTTACTTGGAAACTGAATGAGTAAACTTAAACAGTAAAAGACTAAGAATTACATTGTACATGCATCCCATATTGATGCTGGCAAATCACTGACATCAGTCTTTAACCAGCCTTCAAAACGTCTACCATTGATTAAGGCATGTAAGTCTATAATAAAGTGAAAGAACTTACAAGTGTGTATTCAAGAATTTCTTTTTGCTTCTATGCATGAATATATATATATATATTTGACATTTCAATTTTTAAGACTTAAGTTGTTCTCTGATAAATAGTATAACAAAGTAAAAGGAACAAATTACTATAAATTCTACTTCATTTATTATAAAAAATATAATTATTTACATTTTAAACTACAAAATAAATTAATGAATGAAGGATCCATGTTTAAAATACATTTAAATGCTTCAGTTATCGTTTCTGTTTTTAAAGGGGAGCATGCCTAGCTATATTTAACAAATACTTTTAAAAAATCTGTAGTATTGGCTTCTTTTGTGAGGGATCTTTATGAAATAGATATAATCTTGTAAATAAAATTACGTTAGCTCAAAAAAAGAGAATAAAGTTACATTGATATGAGTTTTCAAAGTTTAAATCTGAAAACATGGAGCCAACTTCTATTATTGAAAAAAGATAGGATCTACTCTTTTAATAGCTAAGTTATAGACAGGACATAAGTTATAACCTATATCTAAATACACCATTTTTATTTATACTTCTGGACTTTTAAAATGACAAATAACTGCATTTTTAGGTTAAAATACTACAGAAGAATTATGCCTATGCACTTATAATTGCTAAACATGTGTGTCTATGTTATATATAATAAAGAAATAAACAAGACCATATTTTAAAAAGGTGGACCTTGAAAAAAAATTCCAAATTATTCTTATGCCATTAAAATTATTTCAATCTTACATCTCAGCATATACACATTCATACACCAGAAACAGGTGTTCATCAAAAAGAGATGATAAAGAGATACTGCAGTCTAGGCTTGGAACCTCGCCTGCATGGTGTGATGACAGATAAATTAGAAAAATCCTGCTAAATATCTCTCTACACTTCAGAAGGAGATTACACCTTTTTAAAAAGGCAAAACATGCAGTTCAATTACTTATTGTCTTGGCATGTGGTTGTGATGAAAGAAGGAGTCTCAAACATCAATAGAGCTAAACTAACTTCCCAGATGGGCTTCAGAAGAGGGAAACCTTCTGCAATCCACCTGCATATAAAGCAACTTTCTTCTATTTGAAATAAAATAAACGTCTCTCCATCCATTCATTTAAATCATTCCATTATCTTAAATGGCTGTTTGATATGCACCTCCTTTTCTTTTCTACCTACCAAAAAAAGAGGAAAATCTTGTAGAAATAATAAGTTATTGTCTGTGGGATTGCTTCAGTGAATCTCTCTATAGCTCTGTTAGCATCTAAGCTGCAGTGTAATATTCATTGTAAATGTATTTTTCATTTAATGGAAAAGATATAACAAAAATGTACAACTGAAAATAACCAATAAAGGATGCCACAAAGTGTGGTGCATTGATCAAATACCCATATCCACATGTACTAATGGTTGAACCGAACTTGCATCCTAATCAGAGAATCATCAGGTTGGAAAAGACCTCTTGGATCATCAAGTCCAACCAAGGACTAATTACCTGCAGTAAAGCTGTTCTTGGAACCCTGAAGAATCCAAATTACTGTTCCAAGTAAAGCAAAATTATTTACTAAAATATCTGACATATGTAACCTCAGATATGGTGTACACTGGTGTATGTATCACAAGTGAAATGTCTGTGTACATGCAGAACCAAACCCAAAAGAAATTACCAAAAGCTCTAAAAGCTTTGTAGTTAAAAATTCATACCTTACTTAACAAAACCGCACAAGTCCTGGGGTGGAATTCAATGTGTGCACTAATGTATTACAATTGCAAGATGACCTTGTATGCTATTACAGTTACAAGTCTCCTGCAAGAAGGAAAAAAGAAACCTGCTAAAAGAAATGCTTAGAATTACAGCAAGTTATTCTGTCAATTTGCTATTGCTTACTTGTTATATGATACTTTATTGGTCGCTAGAAAACAAATCTTCACAATTCAAAATGACAGGCACAGGTTGGTTTACATCACCTAATTTTTTGCATGCAGGGACTTTATCACTGTTGTTAACACATCAGACAGAAAGAAACCAGCTTGAATCTTAGATCCCAAGCTAGTATATCCCAAAATCAGTGACCATGAAAACTATCAAGGGATGAAAAGAATAACAACAGTGCTTTCTGCTGTATGTATAGTCATTTTAATACAAAAAACCCCCAACATTCTCATGCAGGTACTAGGGACATTTTACTGTCTAGTTCTGAGCTTATCTCCATTAGCTGCAGCTCCATATTAAGGAAGAGGCCAGCAATAAGCAATGAGATTTCACCCTCAAGCTCCAGACAGAATGCCAACACAGCCCTCAGTTGGGCAAAATTTGGATGTCCTTGATTTAAGCTTTCTAAGCCTCTACAGTTCCAGTTCAGGAGATTAATGTAATTCCCACAGCTCATACTTCTCAAAAGATATTTTTGTGTTTTATGCTCACTATATTATTAATAGAACTATACAAACCCCAACTGTCTTGGTTCTCACTGTTTCAGAGAATGAAATACACTTTTATACAGTTCTCACTGAGCAGAACCAGAGTGATTCCAAAAAATCTATTCCTGCTAATAACTAGTAGCATTTGACAGGTAAAACATTTGTGTCCACCTTCACTCAGAAAACATGCAGCGCTTTCCCTGTGCCATCAGTGTAAATGAAAATTCTTCCATGTTTATCAGCTGCTCAGGACAGTCTGGTTGGTTTTCTTTTAAATGTACAGACAGACATGTTACACCCCTGCTTGTCCAGATCCTTTCTTTTCCCATTCAAATACTGATATAAATACCTCCCTTAAATAGGTTTCCTGTGATTTTTCAGTTTAACTTATCAGCAGCCAAAGCTGTTAGGAGTTAGGATAGCAACACACATTGACAGCAAAGCAAACTCTACTGGTAACCAGGCAATAGACAGGTATTTACTAAGTTTAACAAGCTATTGGGCTGTGGGGCGACGATCCACACTATGTCTGCTTGGTGGTAATTTCTGTTTCTAACCACTGAACCCAGTTTTCAAAGAGGCTGGCCCTTATACAGCATCAAGACTGTATTAAAAAAAAAAAATTACAAAAATTCCTGCTTTTTAAACATTTTGAATAGTGCTATTTATCAGCCAAAAGTAGTTGCAATTAAGGTAATTGTGTAATAAATATAAAACCAGAGTAACAGCAGTACACTGTTATAATACTATTCATCTGGTACATAAATCAGAAAAAGCAAAACAGAGGCAGTGTTGTGCATTTTAAAGCGTGTATGCGTCATAGAATATAGGTTGAATATAAACCCATTTTTAATAAAGTTTGCTAATCTGTACATTTGTGCTAAGAGAAAACTGCAAAAAGCCCCTTGAGCATCAATTTGCAGAGATCACTCTAACTTCAAATATTGTCACAAGATACAGTGAAGCAAGAGCTTGGCCTAATACTGTTCAGCAAACAGCTACTGATTTATAAAATAAGCAAGTTTCCTACTGATCAGTTTGAACCCTAAAACATTCCTATCTCTGCTTATGACTAAGGTGACTGAGAGCCACCCATTTAAATTAATATACAGACACTGAGTCTCCCAAGTAGCTCCTAATACTGTTCCCCAGCATTATTCTTGCTCAGTGCATGTGTAACTGAAAACAAATACCAGCCAGATTTCTTTGACAAACCATGACAGGTAAACATTCATGTTTGCAGTTTCCTAGTTCATCATCACTTTGAGAAAAATTGCTTCTTCTGTACTAAGAGTGCTTCACACCACATGAAATGAAGAATGCTATTTAAGTACATCATTGGATAGTTTTGAAAGCACTTTCTTGCTTTGTACATAATGGCACAAAAGGCTATGAACATCACAAAGTTTTGTGTAAGTTTAAACGACATTTTGCTTCAGCACCTTTAAAACAATCCACTGGAAGTCTTCATAAGAAGCACTCTGCTCTCAGCTGTCACTCCTTGTTTTAATCAAATAGCATAAGCGAATTTTTAGAAAAATGAACACTAACAACCTAATACCTGCTGATTTCACAACGGTAGCAGTTAAGTGTTTTAGAAAAAAAACAGACTGCGAACAGATGCATCACCTTCACCAGATTTTTCATTTGTCTTGTCTCCAGCAGTCATTCTACCTTGGGCATTCTCCTAATTTAGCTTTTCTCTTTTCCAAACTTTTTTTCCTAGGTACATTTTTAGATATGCAGACTTCAGATAAAAAAAAAAATCATTCTTTGTGAAAACAAAAGCTTTAAATTATCTGTAAATATTATTCATCATATAGAGGAGAATCTCAAGTCTGGAGTTTGTGCCTACTCCCAGTTTTCTATGGTTTAATGCTTTGGCAGTCTCTCAACTGGCTTATTCCAAGCTTCACGTATCTGATACAATCTCCTTGTTTCTTTGCATGATTGATGATCTCAAGAGCATACTTCTGGCTTTCTAAAAAATGGCTAAATCTCCTGCTATTTTTAGGAGCCCAGACGTGTAGCACAACTGGTTCTTACTGACAAGGACATTCCTTCTTTGCCTACTGAGGAGCCGCTCAGAAGACACTGCTGATCAGCAAAGAGAAGAAAGGAGGCAACAGCCAACAGCAAAAAACATGCTAAATGCTGAAGCGAAATGAGGCTTGGAAGCCATCTGTAGCAAATAATAAGTATCGATCAACCTGCTTTTTTTTAGTGTATCTGATGAAACAGATTGAGGAAGGATGACACTTTGCATCTCAAAAAAAGCAAACAAATAATGTTTTTTTAAAGAATATTTAAAACTTGAAGAAGGGTGGAAGTAAAAAAAAAAAACTGAAGGGAACAAGGAATTTTGGGAGGAATAGGTTTTAGGTTAGATAAGTGGTGCACATGTATATCCATGTATTCACTACAGCTCCATCTTTACAGAGTTAACCAGATCAACAGGTACAATAAGAAATTTTGTTGTCAAAGTTCTGAGAGTTTGAGTTGTTTCAGTGATCTTTATGAGCACATTTAACTGAGAAATCAATGTCCAGACATAATAGATTCTTCCTTTGCACTGTAATTACATATTTTAATTATTTAATCCTTATTTTAAGTTACTTATAATTGTTCTCTCGCAGCATCTTGTTGCTCAAAGTTGGGAAAAAAAAAAGTATGACAAAGTAAAAGCATATGGGGAAACAGCTTTAATCTTACCTGATGAAAATCTTATTGGACGCTATCCTACCATCTAAATGAATATGTTGTACCCTTTCTTTTCTATACTTGAATCTCTTTTGAATCTCATGAGCTGTCCCAAGCCTGATCAGTTTCTCAATTTACCACTGTTTAGAGAACGTTCTGGTTTGAACTTAGAGCACGAAACAGACTTCAAATTTTAACACTATAGCCAACAAACTGACAACCCTCTGGGACTATTTTAGCACTTTTCTTTCAGACTTGTATCTATTTTAGAAAATGGACTAATGGCTATCTACAGGACATATGTTTATGAAGTTGTTTGTAGATCTTCAGATAGTTATCTTTATGTCAAAAAATAACACAAAACATTAAGAAGAAAACACATGCTGGAATAGAATGCATAATTCAAAACTGAATTAATTTGGGGTTTGGTATTTTTGTTTTAAGAAAAAGATACTACTACTAATACCTTACCATTTTAATAAAAAAATTTTCTTTAAGCTAATTTTTCAATTATCCTACCATCTTGCAAAATATCAGCCCTTTCCCCTCAAAGTCAAAGAAGCTTTACCATTGATTCAAGAATCATAATTGAAATCATTAAGTCTGAAAAAAGAAGTGTTAAGATTAACCCTACAGTTTGGCCTTCAGTTTTAATTAACAACCTAAACCACCCTCTACTTTTGTTTGTTTTGTTTTTTTTTTTAAAATCTTGTGCAGCATACCATTCACCACAGTTCAGGGCAGAATTTAACTTCAAAATGCAGAGTGCTAGTACTAACTAGAGAATTACTGGTGCACTACAGTAGCGCTGCCACTGGAAAACAGTCTGACTTGTTGTGAAATAGTCACACCTACCAAACTCCACGTCCTTACGAAAGCCACCTCCTTCATCTCACAACCCAGTACACCAAAGCAGTCAGTGCAAGATCCTTCTGCCTTGAAGGTGTTAAATAGCTTTCTTGCTTTAATTTACTCTCCACAGGCAACTGATTCTCCACAGGAGCTGAAAGTTTAGCCGTGGACATACTTTATTATTGCTTACTGATTCTTCTTTTTTTTCTTTTGCTATTTGTTGCAAACAAACTAACTAACAAAATCAACTAACTCTAAAAAATGCTTTAGGAGACATTTTTTCTTAAGAAGCTGCACATCACAAGTTGCATTGTATTTTCTTAATCCATAAGGGGGTTGAGTGCTGTGGTGTTGTTAAAACCATGCACACATCTAGAATCCTGTTCTGGTACTGCTCCTTAGCAAGTGGGTTGTTTCATGATATTTTATGATAACATATAGATAAGCTTTTCTTACGATACAAACCTATTAATCTGCTTTTAAAATAGTGTATACATTTGGAATAATTTCTATAATTTTTCTGGAGAGAACGCTTTTGCCTTATCATTACTACTATATATGCTGATAAGTTTTGGTATAGCTTGCTATAATTTTGCTGCTGCTTTAAAGGAAGTATTATTTAACAGGACCTTAATTACACACATGTTTAACCTTCCAGTGGCAAGGGTCAAATAATTTTACCCTACAGCTTACAGGATCCATGCTTGTTAAATAAATAAAACAGGAAAAAAAATCACCAAGTTGATTTGAAAAGGGAAATATATCCTCACAGGACCAATAAAATTACAACTAATCCTTCTGAGAATCCAAATGGCAATAAAGTGAAAGTGAGTAGAGATTAACACATTGTAAATCCACTTACTACCCAGCAATATTTACACGAGGATTTGCCATTGCCTGTTACCATCTGATCAACATTTAATCGTACTGTTTGCCAAGATTTTACTGAAGAGGTTACTTCTATTTCCTATGAATATCATCCAGTTTCTTAAAGACCCAAAACATGCTTTCATCAAGGGCAAGAATATGTATTGACGTGCTATGAATGATGGAAAATGGGTGGGTTTCTAGGGTTTCATACTCATGACCAGTCAACTATGAACAAAATATTGAAATACATATATAAGGAAATGCTTCTAGTGCAAATGATCCCATACGTTAACATTCCTGAATTTGAAATGCAGGGGAGTGCACTTTTAAAAAGCTATTTGCTTGAGTCCAAAACAGCATTTTCGTTACTGCTCACTTATAATACAAACTGCACTCACATGGAGGCCAACAGCCAGCAAAAACATATTTCCATTTTAACGCCTTTTGATGATCAAAGCATCAGCTTAATATAATCAGCTCAAATCCATTTACCAGTGAGCCTACCACTGTGCCCAGGGACTGTTTTCCTTTCCAGCCCTATCTATTCTGGAACAGGTGCTATAATAGTAAATTAATTAGTCTGTGGAGATGCACCTTGTTCTCCATCTCCACAGGCCTCTTGTGGGTCAGGGCCTTGAGGAAAATGCCATCTGGGCAGAGTTTCCCCAGAGAAACAATCAAACGCTACAGATTGCAGACTACAGAGGAGGGTTCATATGACAATTAACCTTATTAGTATTTTTTTTTCCTTAAAACGGTTGATATTGTGTCAACATGTTGGCTCTATAAGTAATCTGCTTCACAAAATCACCAGTGCAACTAATTCAAAGAAACTACTTCTATCCAAAAATCCTCTGAAGAAAATACAGATCTCTTTGCACTGAAAATATAAAGATAAATATTAAACTGTAACTTGCATACCTAGAAAGGTATTGCACAAGAGTTCTAGAATAATGAAAACTCTAACATACTTTGCAAGATTGACAGTCTTTACTGTGACAATTTTTATACAAAACCAGAGGGATTTGTGCTATTAATCATTTTGATTCTCTCTCTCCCACCATAATTTTTACCAAATATCTAATTATCAACAGAAGCAAAACTAAAATTCAAAACATTTCACAAAGGGTATCAATATTCATCTTCATAAGTGTGGTGGGCATTTAAGATTTAACTTTAGGGCCTAAAATCCAAGGGGTGAATTTTTTAATTGCGGAATTGTTTTCACAAACAACTCCATAAAGTAAATGACAATTTAGGAATCTCAAATGGAATGTGATAGGAAAGGAAAACACTACATACAATAAAATTATTGGTTTATTTGCACTGTAAGTTTGGTGAAGAGCAGAAATTAAGATGACAAAGCAGAAAGAACATCAAGAAGTTTAACATTTCAGACCACCAAAAACCACAAAGTACATGTGCATTTATAAATACAAGGTAACAAAAATAATATTCCTAATTCATGACTTCAGTGAATAACTCTCTCAAATATATTTTAGTTGGATAGAAAAATACTGAATCTGCATCATAATAAGAAACAAAACCAAGTGATTGGTTCCTAAAATATTATGATGACTTCTGACTCTGCTTGTGAATCATTTGAATTCCTCTAATATTTATTATTCAACTTACAAAGACTTCTACAGACTTTTATTCTATTTTCTACATTTAACATTTGAAAAATGTGTGCTTTTGATGGAGCACACAGGGCAGATATTTTTTTTTCTTGTTCCCTCCACATTAGAAGTTCAGATTGAAAACCTGTGTAGGTTTCCATCTAGAGACTTTTTTGGGGGGGGGGATTTTTTTTTTTTTTAAAAATAAAGAAACAAAAAAAATAACCTGCATTTTTTTTCAAGGAACTGTGCATGGAAAATTTATTTGTTAACATCAGAAGTATAGAAAAAAAGTCAAAGCAGATATTGATCGAAAAGTAATTTAAATATTCACTGACCTGTAATAAGCGCTATTAACAAATATATTTCAGTATGCCATAAAATATTTACGCTATCTTGAAATACCAAACAGTACTTTCTTTACAGCAAAGAAGACTTTGAATGACTCAGAAAATTTTAGAATACCACTTACTACCAGAATCCTTTCAAGCAGTATCTCAACTGTCTACATGTGCAATGGTAGTCACTTGACATGCTGTGTATATAATGGCTCTTTTTGTTGTGAGAATCCCTACAATGAAGTTTTCCAGAAAGTTAACCAAATGTTTATACTCCACTCTAAGTATTTATGAAGTTTTCTTGTTTTTTCTGTGAGGACAGAGGGAGGCGACTTAGGTTGAATAGATAGTGTGTTAATCTGGACAGTGGAAAAAACACCTATATTTACCTTTATTACACAGGCAGGAATGGAATCATAAATAAACAAGTCCAAATATTATATATTCTCTTTGAAAAAGTATCATTCCTAACTGCTAGGATCACTTCCTCAGCACATTACTGAGCTGAAGGAGTTGGCAGAGCAGGATGGAAGATTAACAGAAGAGACACACTAAGGGAAGTCAATGAAGCAGCCATAGGGATGAAATACAACACCTGTACTCACTGAAGCAGCTGAAAGAATGAGCTACAAGGGACTGTATTCTATGAAGCAAGTGCAAGAGATGAGATGCACTAAAGGGAGTAGCAAAAGCCCTCAAAAGCACTTCCTCCAGTAAAGCACACAAGACTCCCCCTCCCTTTTATTGTCTCCCTCCCAAACACAAAAATAAGAAAATGAATGACATTGAATTTCCTACTTGTCATTATTTTTTTCATATCAGCAGAAAAAAAACATGTTTAGAAGATAATAACAAGTCTTATTCTGACATACTTGATGGCAATATGCTGAAATGACAACTTGCACACCACAAGTGATGTTTAGCACATCAGTATCACAGAATTCATATAGTACAGCCCGCAAGTTCACCTGTTTTTTTTTCCTAGGTGTCAGCACCTTCCCTATCGTCTGTATCTAAGCAGATAAAACACCTGCTATATACACTCCAGGTACTCTGGCAATGATAGGTCTTTTCAGATTAACCCTTCTCAAGAAAATGGGAAAGAATAGGAATATTTTGTTAGATCTATGTCATGGTTATGCTAACAAACAAAACTGCTAAGTCCTGGAGACTTGAACCCAAAGAAAATCTGAAGGTACCTACAGTGGAGTGAAGGAGGAAACTTTAGTTATTTATGCTTTCACATTTACACATTTTTGGAGGTACTGAATTCTGGATTACCCCACAGTGCTCAGAGTTGCTAAAAGAGCTTTCAAGATTCAAAATAATTATAAAGGCATTGTGGCAACCAACAGGCATTTGATACAACTCATAGTGTAGAGCTTCTCCCCCAAGTCATGAATATATGCGTTTGGATATTTACTGACGCTTGGAATTTTCACCTTCAAACCTGAAATTGTCTTGAACTGTCATGAAGTTATAACTTAAGGAAAGTGAAATTAAGATGATTTTGAAATTATCCAAAATCTTTTTAGAACTTAAAACAATAGCAATTCCAAATTTTTAATTTTATTGCTGCTGGAGAAACTTCTAGATGATATGGTTACAGTCTCAGAATAAATCAATAAAACCACTTTGTTTCCCAGCATTCAGGTTCCATAAAAATCAGAAACTACTTCTTTCAGAAGCTTGTCTATTAAGATAACACAAATCCCAGCAATAGCTACTTTTATACTTAAATTTAGAAGTAGTATTGGAAAAAGGACTTTTAGAAGAAACGGGGAAAATTAATAGTTCCTAGAACTACACAGTTCACCTAAGAGCTTTAAAGAAACAATCACAAAATTGCTGAAGTGCATGCTAGTTTTCAACTCGGAACTCAACTACCTGCAAGAAGGCAAATAATATTAGGAATTAGTAGCAAATGAGTTCAGAATGTTACAGAATACAATTATGCTACTGCAAAAATCCAGTACATTCCCACAGCTTGACTACCCCTCTCAGAAAATATAGATAAAGGCACAGAGAAGAGCAACTCAGATAAAGAGAGATATAAAGCAGTTCTACCTGGAACATCTTGGCCTCACTGAGATTGGTTCCCTCAGGGAGGAGGGAACTATTAGTCACCCTTTCTCACAACATGAAAAAGCAAACTGCGTTTAATGAAAATATCAGGCAGCAGCTTTGAAGAAGACAAAGTATGTATGTTAGTGTTCTAACTAATTAAATTATATAACTAATCTCCACAAATAAGTTTTGATTTCTAAAAGGAAAAAGTAACTCAATGCATTCACGGAAGAAAGGTCCCTACTATTAAATACAACAGTCTGGACACAATGCCTGAGTCTCTTGCCGCTTAAAGGAGAATATCATATACAGTCAAATACTTCCTGCCTAGTTCTTGTATTCTTTTCCCATATTATATCAAGTGCCAGTAGGAACATCTCCTTTAGAAATATGTTATATATGTGCAGTGGGTTAACCTTGGCTGTCTGCCTCCTCTCTCCTCACTTCTTGAGCAGTTTTTGTTATTACTTCTTAAATGTTTCTTCATAGAGGCATCACTAGTATCCCTGGTGAGCTCTGCTTTGACCAGTGATGGGTCCATTTTGGAGCCCATTCAATCAAACATGGGAACAGTTCCTGGCCTCTTCTGACTGGAGCTGCACACTCCCCCTGGCCCTCCTGGCCTTGCCATGTCAACCGAACACAACATGCATTACCTAATACTGCAAAAATAGTGATAAGAATACTTTTGTAGATGTTAGGGGAATGACTCACATGCATTAAGAGGAGGGAGGTATTCACAAAGGCCTAATGAGGCTGATCTCGCACACATTCACTGTGGGAAAAGGCAAAAGACACTCTTCTAGAGACATCCTGGAGGAGCCTCTCTTCCCCTCCTGCTCTCCTTCCCTACTGGCAACACAAGAAGCCAAGGGATATTGATATCACTAGGTTAAACCTAATCCTCGTGAGTAACCCTGTACAAGTGATCCCCATAATGCTCAGAATACTTGGATTGAAAGAATTGTATGAGTGTAAGGTTTTAGGAGATATGCAAAGTATTGTGCTGTGTCCTCAACACTCCAGGCAAAATATCAGCTCGCTCTTAACGTGATGTTAAAACTATCAGCATGTTCTGAACAAATGTTGTTAACCAGCTCAGTATTTGCTAAAAATTAGACAATTTCCCCAAAGTGAACAACAATTTCTAAAATCAGAGATGCAACAGGATTACTAAAAGGCCTGAATGTAAATTTTGATCACTTTATCATTTTAAAAGGAGAGGTAAAATACAAGCTCCTTATATCTCTATAGTGAATGCTGATTCTTTTTTTTGAAGTATCTTTTTTCAGTGAAGATAATTTCATATTATGACCAAAAAAGGTGATCTGAACCACTGACAGAAGGTAGGAAAATGTCCGTGCATTATTCTGCCACTCCATAATTCTGTTTCTCTAATTTCACACATATTTAGCATCTTGTCTAAAAGGCATTAGTGTATTTGGTGATGAGATGAAGGCAGCCTAATGCAGGCCTGGCAAGAACTCCCCGTCAACAGTCCTCCTGGGTCCAGAGATCAGCGTTCTTAAAATACAAGGATTTGATAGAGTTAACACCATCCCCTCGAACAGATGGTTTGGAACATTTTGTCAACACTGCTACTGATTACTGCAAACAGATTCTCGTTACACTGATAGCCCCTCTGGGACCCTAGCAAAGCGCTGGCTAACCTCTGCTCTGAGGTGCAAAACGTGGCACTGGCAGGGCTGAAGCAGCGAGGATGCACGTGCCTCTCCCAAACACAGCTGCCAGTATCTCCATGCTGCACATCCACAAGCAGCAACCGCTTAGAATGGCAGTAAAAGGTTATGGTTTGTTGTAATTTATGCTGCTTATGAAGCCTTACAAATGGAGAATATGAAATATCTTTTCCTATTTTCACAGAGTTTAAATTGTCGGATGGCATGCATAAGGAGTGCTGTCATTCCCTCGTGCAGCTCCAGCCGTCCTGCCTACCTATTCGGTAGCAAAGCACTCTGCATTCACTGACTATTTTCAACATATGAAATATGAGCTTATGTATTACATATTCATTAGCAACATTTTCTGCACTTCCTGAATATACGTGAGTCAGACTGGAATCATAGTTAACACCACAGCAAAAAGCTTCTATAAACTTGCTCTAGTTTCTTATTAAAGTAACATCTTATACTTTAGGTTCATATTACTCCAAATATTAACTTATTAGATCAACACTATGAACAACACCCAGCCTTTAGGGATTCACTATAGCAGACTTTTTCAAAGTCAGATCTAATTTTTTAAGTCTCTACTTTTCCTCTTGGAGTAGAGCTTGCAGCATCATTATTACCAAAGCTGCTCTTTTGTCCTGAATTTGGTATCTAATATTACAATATATACCAATGAGAAGGTGGGGGGGGAAGTCATTCTGTAAAGCAATTAACTGCTTTAAGAAGGATAAATGGGCACTTAAAATTAGGGATGAAGAGCTGGTCTGAGAATCAGGAAAACTGACACAGACTTTGTCCTGCCCCTCAACTTGGACTTGCACTGAACAGTTGGAAAAATCTTATAGAACGAAAAAAAAACAAGAGGGTGGTCCACACACATGCTCTGGCTGGGTTTGTGTCAGGGACAGCAGGCATATTCCCATGCAGCTGCTAGCATCTCAGCTTCCATCACAGAGGTCACACCTGCTTCTTCATGTGAGTTACAAGCTCACTACAACAGGCAACAGTGCTCTGTAATGCACATCTTGGAGATTCCTTAAGGTAGATACTCAGGGGAATCCAGTGACTTCTGAGATCTGTCAGAAACACACCAAAAGCCACACTGAGCCTCAGGTCCTCAAGGATGAGGACCTGGATGTCCATTAGGACTGAAGCATCATAGCAGCAAAGACCAGGGGAGCCACTCTTCACTGTGAAAGGGAAAGGAAAACTCCTTGGCTCTCTTGAAAAGCACTACATCCAAGAAACACTCAGGCTTTGCCTCCACCTCATATTCAAAGGAGGAAAAGGTACCTCTTTGCCCCTAACTAATTAGTTTTTTCTTCTCTGCCTTATTCCTGGTCTGCACCAACACGAGTGCAAGATATTTTAGTAAGTCAAAGCAGATGATGGTATGAAAACCCACACATCATTCGCAGAGTAACATAAACAAGAGTATAATTTGTTGTTTTTATTTTTAAATACTTGCTGACTTCACACTTGGAAGCAAAACTATTAAATAAGAAGTTATCATAACCTAGTGATGGCTTAGCAACTTAACTTGAAGTTCTCAATCTCAGTGTAGTGGACAAATCTCCACCAAAAAAAGACAAGTGAATGTAAGTGAATTCCTCTTCAGCAATTCAGGCAGAGACCAACAGCAAGAAGGCTGAATAAGCTGTGCTGTTCAAACAGATGGTCCTGTTGACACAAACCTGAGGTATACTTGACAGGTTACACTGATGTTTGCATAGGAATTGTGTAATTTAAGGTCTTTTAATGAAGAAATTTTTTATTCCAACAATTTCATTTTGGCTCTTTTAAGAAAAAAGTGTGTTCATTTGGCCTGGTTCAAGTTTACATTCTTAAATGTAAATGTTTGGACCAGAGACCCTCTTTCCCTATCCAGGCAAACAGATTTAATACAAAGGCCACCAAATCAGTGGAAAGACTCTTATAGTATATCATGAACCAGAATCTCCGAGTATTGCTGTAATACATATAAGACAAATTATCAGTAGAAATTATCATTAAAACAGATGCTGTTTACAATAGCATTTCAACAATTCTTTTAATTAGTTCCCCTCCATCAAAAACACATTCAACTTCTAGCCTGAATAAAAATAACACAGTTTTGTAAATAAAAGTTTAATTTCAAAATTCAAACAAGTCAGCTTGTTTTTGTTTTTTATTTTTTTCAGACACTTAGTGCATCTACAGTTTATATTTGAGGCATTTTATTAGAGGATCAGTCCAGGATGTTACAAGACAGTTGGTATCATTAGCTTGGGAGAGTGAGCATTCACCATCTGAGCAGGGTGGGTGACAAGTTCTACAGCAACACCTGCTGGCAAAGCCAAAACTCCATGTCAGTGTCCCTCTCAGAAGCTGCGCTGTGCTGAAGAAGTGATAGTATCATAATCACCAGGGCCCTGATCCCACACAGCCTCACCCTGCTGCCTGCATCTTCACCGTGTAATCTTAATAATGCACATCGAGTGTGTCAGAAGATTAAAATGAGAAACAGAAACAAAGAGAAAAAGGAGCTTAAAGGAGGAAAGATCTACAGAAGGAGATGGAAATATGAGGAGGGCCACAGTAGCAACACTCCTGAGAAATTTACTAATAAATGTTTGTAGGCTTAAACCTCATAATTTTAATTTGTAATAACAAAAAGACAATGCGTTTTAGTCATATTAGTGTGGATGATGGCTTTCATAAGGTTTACAGCCTCTTCCCCATTACATCCTCTTGCTACAATGCTCAGAACACCTGCACTATTAAGGTTTTTATCCTTGGGGTTTTTTTTTTTTGAAAATAAGAGAAAATTAACAAAGTAAAATTTGTTGACAGTCCCTGTAGCCAGCACAGTGGCTGTTCTACCCATGGGCTGTCACATTTTCCATGTTCATTTCTGCAGGTGCTAAATACATGCTGACAACAACATATGTTACTAGTCTTAAATGTGTGAAGGCTTTTTGGTTGTGGGATTTGTTGTTGGTTTGTGGGGTTTTTTTTTAACCTTGTAATTAAAGGGAGTTCACAGCTTGGAGAAACAAAATGCAGGTGAAGCTGGTTTTCCCCAGTATATTTAACACTTACATTCTCATTCTCTCTCGGTTTCATCATTTGGGTAATTCCCTACTGATGCAAAGAAAAGGCAAGGGAGCAGAGCAGGAAGAGAAAGGATCCAATCTGCCAAATAATAGTTACTTAAAAAAAAAAACAAACTAGTTTTGAAAGCAACAGCAAGCAGAATAAGCATTGGTTCTTGCTGGAATCACCCTTTTTCCCCTGTGCCTCCTCACTTGTATTTTTGAGCTCTCTCTATTTAGTTATTTCAGTCTCTTATTTTAATCTTCTTAGTCCTGCCAAGCGCGTTATATGTGGTCTCTGAAGGAGTATTTCCTATACATGCTGTTATACAATAGGACTCACCTACTCATCTGTGTAAATGTTGGACTTGCCCTACTAATTATAGTACTATCATTATTTTTGCCCATTTAATTAATCGCACTATTATTCATTGAAACACTGCTCTTTGGGCAGCCCATATCAGTAATCTACATAAATACATGAGTCAAGGGAAAATAGTATCCTTCAGCACAATTTATCAAGTTATTTTTTAATATAACTCTTCTGTACAATATACCAGAAAAATCTGTGGTCAGCTGAAAAAAGTTAGATCATAAAATCAATTGGGAAAGTCTCTATAAAGTAAATTTGATTACTTGCATTGCAAAAAATATGTGATTAAGTATAATAAAAGTATGTAATACTATTTTGTGTATGAACAAACTACTACACACTAAAAGAGTATTAAAAAAAATATCAAAGCCACATAAAAATGAATTTTCTCACCCTATTCTACTAATACGATGCAGTAGGTTTTAGTGACGCTATTTTAGTTCTAAGTTTGAAGCATTGAGATGAAAAAAGGGTTTTCCTTGCTTTCTCTGCAAAATTTCAACTTTAGAAGACTAGACTTCTTTACTTAAGAATGAAAAAATCTGAAGAGAATGTAAATGAGTTTATAGCATTTAGGACAAATCAAACCAATGTTACTTTCCCTCCGTGTGGATCTGCTGGGCTGTGTCACAGCACAGGCAGGCAGTTGTGTGCTCCAAGAAGGGAGGAAAATATACACGCCCACCTCTGACAATGGTGAAGATGTGGCAGGATTCATTTACATATAGCGCTGCTGCAACTGATCTCAGGCTTCAGAGGTGGTAGAGGAATATCGTGCTGTTCAGTTCTAGGCATTTATACTTTAGCCAGTTAAAAAACAAACTTCAACAAATATGCTAAATATTTGCCTTCATTGAGAGCTAAGCCAAAGAAAACTGGCACAATAAAGCAGCCCATCTGTGGATTGGCTCTGCAACTCAGAAGAATTTCGAGACTGCCTCATCAGTAACAGACTCAGAATGGCAAAACTTAGTTTCTGAACCCAGAATACCCCACTTATATCTCTAACTCAAGTTCACCCTAGAAGACAATTTTAAGAAATTTTATTACAGGATTTGCCTCTGTATTCTGCCCCTCCCCCAAAAAACCCCAACACTGCCAAAGCCAAAAAAACCCAAACCAAATCCAAAACCCAGTCTCCTCACAAAGTCAGCTTTAGACAATAGAAATGTCTTCTCAGTCATAAAATACATTTACTTTATTAGGTAAAATCCACTTACTTTATCAAGTAAAATGACTTCTGCTAAACAGATACATGCTAAAAGAAATAGCATGTGTCTGTCAGCCACCAAATGCACGGACTCTTCCCATTAGACTCTATGCAGAGTCTTCTCAAGTGTTAGATTCTACTCTAGTCCTTATAAAGGGTTAAAATACAGATGCTGTGAATGGAATGTATAATCCTTAAGGCCCTGGAGCATTAAGACATATCTGCTCCTTAGGGTCCATCTCTGTCCATAATCAATTTCTTCCCTTGGAGAACATTAATTGTCTCTAATGATAGCTTTCCATCAATACATCCTTGATCTTAAAAGGCCTGTACAGCTTTTTCCTTTATTCAATCAAATCATCTCTACAATTGCCCTCCTTTAGTAAGATAATACCTTTTAAGCCTTGTATTTTAATATAAAAAAAATAAGAGGTAGCAGCAAATTCTAATGGAAGTGCTAACATTTGAGAACCAGGATGATGACTTCCATTATCCTAAATAATGTTTGAAGATTACGGAAAGCACTGTGTTTCAAAAGGTGGAAACTAATCCCCCACTTTCAAATTATTCCTCGTACAAAAATCTGTTCTGACATTAGGAATTTTTGTGCCCCAACTACAGCACTGTATATTTAAATATTTGAATATCAAAGATAATTTTCAGCTCTGGAGGGGAAAAAACAAATAATTACTATTTATAAGCAGTAAATGCTGAATAATTTGAGAAACTGACAACCTTAAACACAGAAGCCCTTTACTTTTTCATTCTCTAGTATGGGGGTAGCTTAACTGTTCACTCAAACCACTGCAACTCCAATAAGTTCCTACAATTATTTAATTTCATGATGACTCAAAAACTCAATCTCCTAGTGACCCACTAATGTGTCTTGCTTTCCCCACCCCCTTCCTTTCCTTGTACATGCTTTTCAAAAGGCGTGAAAATTCATTTTTTTACCATTCAGCTGAGTTGTTTCCATTCAAATAGAGGATTTTTCTTGCACTTCATCTAGATTGCCCAACACCAATCTGTTTCCACCCATATTGTAACATGCTTTTGTGAGAAACAGCACTACTGCTTATAATGGTTCAAGGACCTCAAAATGCAATATTGATGCTACAAAATACCTCAATCCTTTCAAATTCTTTAGTTGGTATTTTTCATTCATGTCCAACATGAGTGTGACAGAGTTTTGGTGATGCCTCTTTAGTATCAATTTTATCTAAAAAGGACCACAGAGAAGCATTTCTGCAATTGGCTACCAGCCACCACTGACTGTAATATCAGAGCCTTCAGCATACTAAAAAATAAACCCCACATCCCAAATAAACAAAAGGAGGATATTTGCAATCAGGAAACTCATGAAAAATCATCTAAATATGAACTGCGTGGGATTTTTTTTTTCATTATCACATAGGCACACACATTACCCTGGCTGATGTTCATTTTGCCATTTGGTACTTTGCAAAACAGTGATGGTAAAAGCAGCAGGAGAAGAAATAATGTACGGAATATGAAAAAATAAGAAATATAGGCAGGTAGATACAATCAACCCAACAGCTATCAAACCTAAACAAAACAAAACAGAGGGAAAAAAAGGGAGACCAGTTAACAACCTAGATAAGAGATGAAAATTGCCAGTGAGGCAGATCAAGTTTATTCAATGCCCTGATAAGCACCTATTTGCTCTTCCCCATAATGCGCTCTCAGTATTTATAAATTATCATTTAATTATGCTGGAAGGTGGTAATTGTCAAATAAAGCTCAGATAGGCATAAGCCCTCAGGCTGCACATGACAGAAAAATATCTGTTAAAGCTGGGCTGATTCACACGCTTAGGAAATCATTTCCTTTCTTCTTTTTATCCTTGCCAACAAATTATATGAACTGGCACTTTGTGCTTTGTAGGCATTTTGAAGTCTATGCAGATTACAGGAAAGAAAAATTAGTTGTTTCAGTATCTACCATTCCGAAATTATTCTGCTGATTTAAGACACCATGTTATGTTTCAACAAAAGAGTGCCAAAGATCAAGGAATCAAAGCCTTCCTCTGCTTAGAATTTATGCCCAGGGTCATTTTCAATTGGGTAAATCAAGATTTGGGGAATTATTTAATACTGTGCACAATAGATTCGATATAGTGCAATAGTTAAAATGTGACGTTTATCCCATTAGGATAGAAACACTAAGCAATATTTTTAGAAGTCTCTTACTACTCATATTCAATTAAAGAACTATTAAACATTCTCTGATATACAGATACAGACACAGGCTCCTATAGATTTGAAGAATTTCTGAGTATATATAGCCAACTATTGAAGTCTATAGAAAAAACAAATGCAAAATTTTAGTGCTAAATAACAATAAAATCAGACTCTTGAACACTTTGACCCAGAACGTCTGTCTGAACCACAGAAGTATCAGATTTATGGCATGTTGTTAGAACATTAACTCTCAATGCCGCTGCTAGATCATTACTGCCACGAAAAGCACCAACACACTGAAACAGACAGAAATTTGGAGTGACAGACAACTAGCATTAGCATATTAAGTCTCTTCCCTGCAAATGCAATACTGGATGCTACTCTACATGTGTATTTTTGTGCATGATAGGTCCCTTCATTGTTAAAAGATTTCTGACATCATTTGGCTTGCCAGAAGGAGCCCCAAACAAGTCTCAGTCTCCCCTTTCTCTGAACCTAGGCATATGTGTATTCTTCTCTCTCTCTCATTAGCAGAGTTCAATAGAATTTCTCTTGCATTTTGATGTATACTCTAAACACAACTAATTTATGTTCAAATCTGAGCTGCTGCTAGTTAGCTTATGTCATATATGAGGCTTCTACCTATGATAATGGTATATCCTGAATTGCATCAAACCAGTCTGAGCCCTCTGAATCTTTCAGGAGCAGCTTGGTAATAAGAGATTAGGGTTTTTCACAAAAATCTATTTTCATTTCAGGCTACAGTTAAGTTCCAGATATTACCATAGACAGTACACAGATACCATATACTCAGTACACAGTTAGCAACAGCAATAATACTATTTATTATGGCCATAAAAATATAGGAGAAAGGAGTAGCTGTAGAGGACAGTATTCTAAGTTACATACAATAACTACAGATTCTTGTCTTCCAGTTTAAAGGTTTTGTGTCTTCAGTCAATGAGCAACACTGTGTACCGACTGCTTCACACAGATACTTGCTGTTGTTTCAGAGCAGCTGGAAAAGTGTTGCTCAACAACAAACCTTTTCTCATTACTGGAATGATCTACTGCTACTTTGCCTAGTCTCATGAAACATCTCATCTTCCTCAGGAGCCTCACACTGAGAATTAGTGCCCCAGGAGTTAGATAACACAGAGGCTGGCCAAGCAGTGTAATTCACTGGTTACACCAGATGTCCAAGCAGCATTTAGCCAGAAAGTATTTATCGGTGCTGTTGGAGTCAGAACAAGCTTGTGTCTTATACTCAGCATAAGCAGGAAAGTAGATAATGATTCTCATAGCAATAGCTTTTAGCCACATTGATCCACCATGAAAGCTACTATACAACTATGTAGTTTTAAATACTGACCACTATAGCTTTGAAGCTCCCTACCAATTCCCAGAGAGAGATGCAGGAAGCACTAGTCATTCTATCAAATAACACGCTTCATACATTAAACAAGAAATAGGAAAACCTCAAGTAGGAACACTTCTTCATATATAGACCCTGCACTCAGAAACTGCAGACATGAATTCCTGCATGGGAGAATTGCATCCTAGTACCTGGCCTATAGGTATGGTGAATCAATGCCACATCAGAAATTTATGCTCAATAAGATTGTTATAGGACAATCTGGACAACTTTTGCCTTGGTAGCTGTGACCTCGATCTGCAGGATCCAGTCAGTCAGTATATTTGGCTGTAAAGTCCATCAGAAGACAGACCATCACAGACTATCAATAAAAGGACTTCAGGAACCTGGATGTGAATGTGATTCTATTCCTCTCCCCTCTCCCCATAAGACTATAAAATATATAAATTAACCAGTTTTGCAGTGTTTATATCAGGTAGTATTTTAGCAAAGGACATGCTTTATTCACTAACCAGTGAACTAAGTTTTGTAGCAATTAAAGGGAGAATGTAACTCTTTTCATAACACCAACTAACTTTAAGGAACTATTACACAGCTGAAAGAGAAATATAATGCAGAAAATTTACTTCAGAATACTTATTCCCCTCCAAATGACTTGTTTTTTTCCTGGAAACCATTTCATACTGAGACCAACCTTCAGGTAAGAGTTGTTATATCAAGAAGATTGTAAAGAATCACACCAGATTGAGAGGAGGAAGAGATGTTCTCCACATATCAGCATTATTTCCATTCTTCTTTCACTAGTTTGGGTTTTGCAGGTATTTTCAGACACTTTCTAGACTTAGGAGACATTTCATAAACAGGAAAGTAGGAATCAACTCACCTTTCAAAAATATTCTGTTTGGCTTTGTTTATCACATACTTTTTCACATATCTAATCATAAGTTGACTGTGGAAATTGCATCAAATTGCAAATGGTAAGTAGCACACAGGGAACTCCGAAACCTTCTGCTCTAAGGGGAATCTGCAAACCCACAATTCTTTTCTATTAAGAAAGTGGAACGCTGCTGCTGTCAGAGTTCTTATGTTTATGGTGATTGCTTGTACAATAATATTTTGTTGCATTTACACAATATGTAACATTATCTAAAGTTACTCTGCCAGGGGAGATTTAGGCTTGAGATTAGAAAAAAATTCTTCACGGAGAGGGTGGTTAGGCATTGGAATGGTCTGCCAAGGGAGGTGGTTGAGTCACCATCCCTGGAGGTGTTTAAGGTTAGGGTGGATGAGGTACTTAGGAGAATGATTTAGGGATTGGTGGGAATGGTTGGACTCGACGATCCAGTGGGTCTCTTCCAATCTGGTTATTCTGTGATTCTGTGAACTATCAAGAGAGCAGATTCCTGTACCATGTAGATAATTACTGATACTTTCCGAACACATTAACTGATATTATAACAGACCTGCAGCCTGGAGAAAAGAATACCTGACAGCACACTTCTACTGGCCAAATCTAGATTACACTGAAACATATTTTCCTTGGTCACAGATAATGTTGTACCTGTAGTTGCTAGGAGACTTCTCTTCTGAAGTATTCATACTTAAGACTGAGAAAATTATGCATGGCCTAATAAAATATAATTTCATATTCAAATGTTTATAGATGACTGGAAAGAGTATTTTGCTGCTTTTTTTCATCTTGCACAACAAACATCTAGCTATGTTATGGCATTACTGAATATTTTAATTTGAAAAGAATAGACCACATGAAAATCTTGTCACAATTACAGGTTGACATATAATGGTCCTCTGTCTAAAAAGTACGATGAGCCCTAAGCATTTTTATATCACCTGAATTGATAATTACATCCTTGCCATAGGATTCTGACCAGTTAAATACAGAAGCTGTAATACCACCTGATTTTAGAGTAACTTCTAGTGTTGCTGACTTCTCTATCAAGTTCAGTAGGAGTTTTCCTTGACCGATACCACAGTGAAGACTGGAATTCAAACTGCATTCAATACAACAGTTTTACCTTTTTTTAAAAAAAAAAAAAAATCTGTTTTTCAATGTATTCACCAGCTATAATAGCAACTTCTCACTAATAGCCACTCTCACCTTTCATGGATTTTTCTCTATGGAAATATTTCATCACAAACTGGGATTTTTAGTTTAATTCTGCTCTCAAACCACAGTGAAATTACATCAAATGCATGTAAACACGAGAACATATAGATTGCATCCAATTTAGAATTAAGTTAGATCTAAAATACTTGGATCTGAAACTGCCAGAAATTCTGTCAAAATCCACGTCAACTTTGTAACTCAAGCCCAGGAATGGCATTAATGAGCTACTTCTCTTTTCCTTCCTTATGTTTCTTGCAGATTGCTTAGATCAACTGACTAGAACTTTCATGGTCTATATTAAGAGCAGGAATATTACTTTCTCTGGTAACTTTCTGAAAGGACTGGTATGGAAACACGAAGCAACGTGCTGATATAGCATGATATTGCAGAAATGAAAATATCAGTTTTCCTTAAAAATTGTTTTTCTGAAAACATTCAGGAGAAAACTCACCTATTTACAGGATAGTATCTTAGTCTTTAGGAGAAAGATCTTATAACAAAAATAGTTCTTATCATTTTTAATTCCTATTTAAAAGTAGATTATTGAAAACTGGAGCTTAACTAGCACAAAAACTTTTAATTTACACTGATTAAAAAATAAGTATATGGAAAAGTGGTGCTAAAATTAAAGTCGAAGCATATGGTGGAATATAAGTTTCTCTGGGAAAAGTGGATATTTTGGCATATATGATATTCAGCATGATATCAGCATGAGCACCATAATTTAATTAGTTTCCTTTCTCATGAAGCAATTTATTTTTTTCTTAAAAAAATGATTTTTAAAAATTTTTCTCACAGAGAACTCACTCCTGTTGTGGTAATCCAAGCTCTCTCATACCCATTTTTGAAGAGTGTTCCCAGGAGGCAAGAAATTCTTATAGGTTTGCATAGAGTGTGGCCAAGAGGAACTTACTCAAGCCTTCAGGTGCTGCTGGCATAGGTCAGCACAGCCAGCAGGACTAAGGCAGGATGCAAAAAGATCTTAGGCAAAGGTACAAGCAGCCTCCGAGGAAGTTCCAGCTCTCACAAGAGAAAGCTCAGGAAATGTGTGTGAGGTGAGGTTGTCTGGGACCAAAACTCCGTGGCCATGTCAAAGGAAGTTATTACTTTGGATCTTAGCAAGGAAGTTACATGTCCTTTAAGCTACTATCTCCTCTTGGCAGTTACCGTAGCTCTATGTACAGCAGAAAAAATAACAGATGTCTGGTTTTTGTTACACGAAAGTATTCAAAACCTAAATTTAAAGACTAATGTTCAGACTTGATGAAACTTTTCTCCCTCCATATGTTTCTTCCCTTCCACCCTCCATATATTTTTCACATAATCTAACCCCTTTTATATTTTTATATTCTTTAGAAAGGTATTAACAAGCATCCTACAATTTCCACAAATCTAAATTATGAAATTATGTAAAATAGATTTAGTTGGGAAACTGTCAGACTTTGTCAAGATTCCTTAGAGAAGAATTATTACAAATTGGAAAGTACTTGAAGGATAATACAAAACAACTTCACAATTAAAACAACATTTAATAGCTTCTTCAGGTATTGTTCAACATGCCTGATTTTTTTCATGTTATAACTGAAAAGGATTCCTTTCCCCTACTCAATCATACACTAAAAGCTACATAGAAAACCACAGAATATTAAGAGTTGTAATTAACTTTGAAAATATTGGGGGTTTGTACCCAACTTAGTGAGCTAGAAAAAAAAATAGCGCTTATTCTTTGAGCTTTTAACATTTCATGAGGAAATTCCACTTTGCTGCCAATAGAGCAGCATTGAAGACACTGTTATATTTCTAATGCAGTTTTTCCATTTTAAGAAATACAAAACTGTGGTATTTTCTTCATAAAACCCTTTATCAAATTCCTACATTATTACATTACTGGATGTCTACTAGTGTTCTTCAATGCATTCTGTGCTGAACTCCATCTTCAATTAAATATTCAAAGAAACTGTTAAGATCATCCAGTCAGGTCTCTTCTGTTGACTGGGCCATATAATTTCAGTTATTCCTGTACTGAGCCACATAATGTGTGTTTGCAACTGCCTCGTCTCTTCTCTCTGGAGAGTGTATTTTCCCTTCTTCTCCATTAATATCCTGATTAATATATCTTCTTATTCACTCCAGTTTGGTTTTCATTGTGACATATCACTTTGCTTCAGTAAGTAAATATATAAAATGTATATCCAAAGTCAGGTTTGAAAGCCATGTAACAACTGACCTATTACAAACAATGGGTCTTCTATAGTGGATAGCTTTGCCAGGATTAGTGTGTTTCGATGAGATAATCAACTATGCATTTTGTGACCAGCTCGCTCACATCCTGGCAAAATGATCTTGCTGGGAGGCAGACTGCATGCTTCACTACCAGGAAATGGACAATGACAGATAGTCTGCATTTCCATTTACACGTATCCTTAATTGTTGTTACTGAAAAAGACATGCCAGATACTGACACAACAGATCATTCAAAATAAGTTATGTATTCATGTTAAGCGTTATTTATCCAGATTGGAAAGGAAAACAAATATTGCTCTTTCTCCCCACACCCCCTTCCTAATTAGCCAATTGTTTCAAATGCTTTTTGTTAGGGATTCAGCAATTTATGTTCTTTAAGCTTGTCATAAAGATAACGCTTATTATAAACTATGCTAAGAATACAGTCCTAATTCCGATTCCTTTCTTTTCTGGCTGCACCATAATGAAGATGTTTGCAGGATTCATTTATTTGATTCTGTCCAAGGAACCTCATGAAATGTATTTTAAAATAAACACAATAAAACATCCATGCTCAAAACATCACTGGCATTTTTTTCTCTGTGTGTGTGACAACCTAATAATAGTGCTATGGAGTCCTGTTAAAATTTGGTAAAAGAAAAAAGCTGCATTAGTAGATAGGAAATTGGAAAAGAATAGTCTAGCTAACACTGTTTAAGAAAAGCTGAAAATTCTGCTCTAACACAACCTCATTAAGACAGCTTTTAAAAAGTAAACAAAAGAAATGCCCAAATCCCTAAAGATTAGATATAATAACAGTAACTTCTTAAAAAACCTGCATGATGAAAGATAGCAATTTCTAACACTGAAGACCCTGTGAATAAAATTAATTTATAATATAGTTATTGTTGTTGTTGTTGTTATTAATTAAAAGGATTCCTAGCATTCTGGTCTTTCATTTCCCAAGCAAAGACTGCTCATCTTGACCATATCACGACGCAAGCACGGGCTTCCTCAGCAAGGGCGAGGAGTTGGTCTGGGTCCTCACATCCCAACACTCTAATCCTCCACTCTGCCCACTTCAAATTTCTCAGTGACCACAGTTCCATCAGACTCAGAAATTAACAGATTTACTGAAGATGCCAAATTAGAAAAATCTCGTCAGCCTGAAGACAGGTCCATGCTGGTTGTATATAATACATGGAACATAACACAAAAATATCATGTACAGAAATAACCTGCCCTGTATTAATCAAAGTCAGTAAAAAAAAAAAATAATCTCACTGCTTTTAAAAGTATAATCCAGTTTCAATACCTCCCAGCCCCTGTTCTGATTTTATACTATATTTCTTGGGTAAAATCACTTTTCATGACAATCAGTGAAACAGCTTATTTCTACAATTTCTTACAGCCCAGCGGGCAGGCCCACCTCTACAACCTTGTTAATTATGAATCCTTTCTGCAATGCTAATAGATTATGCCACTTTGAATGAGCATCCAAAATTATTTAGTAACACCTTGTTTAATATGACAGTTTTGTGATTTTACATATGAAATAATTAATTTGCTTAAAAATGTGTAAACAATGAAAGAGCATTCACTTGTGATATAAGCTCTTTCCCCAGCATAAGCAATGCTGTGGGCAAGTCATTAATTTCTTTGTGGGGTTGGGTGTTTTTTTGGACAATTCAGCCAAAATCAGCTTAACTGCATCTCCAGCAGGTCAGTACACACAGGTACTACAGATGTGACAACAGACTGACATACAAATGAATTTTGCATTTATGCGATATAAGCATACAGTCAGCATCAGTCTAGAGCAGGTTGCCTGAATAAGCAAATTGTTTATAATCTTTAGAAAGTGAAAATAGGATGCAAGTTAATTTGAATTTGTTGTTATTCCCACCGTGCTTTCAGTTCGACTGTAAAATCCTTATTCTTTCACCTCAGTAAATGGCCTGACTTCAGAAATACTGAGTACCTACTCATTCTTCAGCCTTTTGAAAACCAGATTTCTTTAAAAAAGGATTCAGACATCTAACTTCACATTTGTACATTCTTATTAACACATCAGCCAGGCTCCAGAACAACAGCTTCCAGAATGGGCCGTTACATGGGCTGCTACAGTTTCAGTTTTATTGGCATGAAGCTGATTGTGGCCCATTCCAAATTACCTGAAAAACAGATGACCCCACTTTGTAAGCATTTGTGCTGTATTACCTGGCTGAATGAAATGTTTGTAACTCTATGTAAAGTATTTCAGAAAATGAATAATATAAAAGCCTTAATGTACACTTATAAGGCTCTTATTAGACTGCTGTATTCTCATAGTCACATAGGTGCATTATCCTCTCCTGTTGTTTAGTAATCCCATTTCAATGAAAGATATGGGGAATTAAACTCGAAAAAAATCAACCCTTGCCTCAGCTTAGCAAGTTGTAGTATCTTACAGTAAAATACAGACATATTTTACAAAAAGCGTATTGAAGAATTTCTGGTCTCTTCTTTATTGTTCTCCTCTTGTGCTATGGAAAAACTTTTGTGGAGTACTCAGACATACTCTAGGAACAGCTAAAAGACTTCCTAATTTGGTCTAGACAAATATTGCTTCCAGTTTACTGACCTTTTACAAGTAGCTTCAGATTTCCCTGCTGTTTCAGGAGTAACCCACAGAAGGAAGGATGAGCTGATTGAACCATACCCGTGGCACACCTATGTCACTCAACAATTTGGTACCTGGTAGTTCCTAGATGGTTCAGATTAAGTATCTTTAGACTGCTAAGAATAGGTCGATTTATTTTTACTCATTAATGCAACCAGGTATTTCCAATGATGAAAACACTGTCAGACAAGTTAATGATGCTAAAACTCTATGGGAATTGCCTTTTATCCATTTGCTTGTCTGCATAAAGGTCATTAGGAAATGCTAGCAAAGGATGGAGGTCAATAGACAGATTTGCACCTACCCACCTTTCTAAAACCATTAGACCAAAAATTTACTAAACACAGACAACTTCACTGCAGAAGAGGAAAAACCTTTTCAGCTTGTCTGGCTTCCACTGCACAGAAACAAAATGCAACAGCACTTTGACGTAAGAGTGCGCCTTTCTAGCACAGCCCCTCTTGATCCACTGAGGTAAACCAGATCGCAGGACACAATCGTCACACATCCCTACCCTTTTTTATAACATGTTGCCATGAAAGCCAATTAATGGCACATTATTGCAGGCCCGATATTGTATTTAGCAGACAGCTGCATACTCATTACAATATTGTTCTGATATTAATATAATTACACATTCTATATGCAACAGACATTTTAGAATATATAATAACATAATATTGCAATAAAAGACAGTCTAGAGCAGAGTCCTGAAAATACGCGCATCTATTTTTTTAAAATTTATTTTCCTAATCTGATTTTCTCTGTTCTGGCTGCCTCTATTATGTTTAGGTAAAAGGCAAGACTCACCCAGGCAAGGTCACAAGAGTCCTTTTGTGAGAAACTGTGCACCACAACCTGAATCACAACTGGCAAACTCGATGCAATCCTCCACCGGAACCAGGCAGCTCTCTATCGGCTCAAGGGCAGAAAGCACCAGAAAGGTGCAAGCCTCCAGGCTCCTCAAACATGAGCATGTTATCTCTGCAACACTCTCAGGCTGACTACATGAGACACAACAGAACAACTCCACAAAACAAACTCTCATGTAATTCCCTACATCATTACTGATGGACTAACCAAGTAATCTAAAAGAATTTCCCTATTCATTTAGCTTTGCATAAAATAGCCAACCCTTACAGTGCAAGAACAATACAAATGGATAATCAGGGGTATTGATTTCATAATGATTAATGGATATTGTACAGTATCTTCTGCTTTCCTTACACAGCCAAGGCTTCCACTAAAGTCATGGGGAGTTTCTTGAGTGAAGAATGCTGGACTAGGTAATTGTTTTCACACTTAAGGGCATCTTGCTCCATTTATTTTGTGCATAATAAAAGCTCATACTTGTACAGTAATTTACCATTTCTGAATAAACAGAAATTGTGATTCATAATTCTCTATCTTGTCCTCATTTCTTGAAAAAAAAAAAAAAATTGAGTCACTGTTGTTTAATCCGATAATTATGCAAACAGTAAGTCTTACACTGGAGGAGAAAATGTTAACATATTGAAAACCCAAAATGTGTAGAACTATAATCTGTATGATAAAATGCATTACTCTGTTTAAAAGGATTGTTTTACAGAAGCAATTAACAATCAGCAATCATATAGTTCAGACCGGTGTTTTGATGCCATCTGTTGGAGTAAGTCTTCACATTCCCTAGAATGAAGCTATAATTTTCCGTTTATGATTTCATTAGATGCATAGAGCTAACAGCTACAAAAAGAAAAGAGGATTTCACCAAACACTTTCATTTTAGAAAGAGCTGCTCTAAACAGTTCTGTTTGACAAGAATCTCTTCCTAAGAGGACAGAAAGTTGGTAAATTTGCAGTCATTCCCAGAACTCAATACAGCATTCCAGTGATTAAAGAGACATTTCAGAGGATTTACTATGTATTAGCAAATTTATGAACAAATTGTTTTATAAATATGACATTTTATTTCACTGAAAAAACTGTTATAGAGAGTAGTCAGGAAAAAAAAAAAAGAAGAATTTTTGCTGTGGTCATGTTTTCCCGATGGAAAGGAGTGTTATGTTACATGTCTCTCAAAAATACATTTTCCTATTTTATTAATTCATTACATGATTGATTAAATCTTTGGGGGATTTTTTAATACACTAGAGGGAGCCATATCACTACATTGTACACAAACAATCAGCTGAAAGAAAGTTTAACCCTCTACAAAGACCTTCTAAAATTAGTTTTACAAACAACCCTAGCCAATAAACCTATATTTCTGTATGATAGCAGTCAAGCTGAAGTCCTACAATATATCAGGGAATATTAAACAAATAATAAAAGACATGGAAGCAAATTAAAGTTACTTTTATATTTTCATTATTATTTTGTTCTTATTTCTATAGAGACTCCTCTAGTGCATCCAGGAAAAAAAGATTTAAAAACAACCGAAAATAGTCCTCCTCTTTCCCATGGTACCACACCTCATGCAGATCCACCTCTACAATACTGTCCACTATAATGATAGTTCAACAATACATAAACAAGGAATGCTGCTGCACTAAACACTTTATTTTACATTTTTCTTTTGAGTTACCATTCAGCAATTGCACAGAATATTTCACTAAGTCTACAAGAAATGAATTCGCATTTTCTATACCATCTGCCTGCAGGTTTTAGTCTTCAAAAATGCACTGATCTGTAAATTTTTCATTTTTAAAGATGCTAATCAATTTACTCAATGATAGCAAGAAAATCTGTCAAAAAAAAGGTACGACCTGATAAATTATTTTAAAGTGTTGATTATTTTCAAGTATTATAGCAAAAATTAACCACTGTCTGGCTGCAGCTTTAAATATCAAGAACATGGCTGTAAAACTTTGCCCAACTCTACAGTGTTCAAAAAACACAACAACTCCAGTCACCACAGTTCCACAGACATGAGGCAAAACTACCTATGAAGGACTAAAATGACCCACAATGGCAGGTGCCGGACACTGAATTTCAGACACTGAAAAAGAACGAACACAGTGCTCTGATACTATGCTAATCTACTCTCTGAAAACAATTAATTTGCTTAAAAATAGGTTCCAAGTAATGCCAGGTATCTCCTGTTCAATTAAAGATCCAGTTATTCACTCCAAGAAGGCAAATATACAAAATTTACATGTGACTGGGGTTAAATTCATTATATATAGGATACGTGCAGTGTTTGTTCTACTTGTAAGCATATATTTGGGTTTTTCAAATAAAAAAACTATGTCCTTGAAAATACATATTCTTCTAACTGCTTTAGCCTCTTTCATTTGTATCCTCAATTATTCTTCTTTTCTTTTGCAATTTGCTTTATTGTTATAAATGTCCAGACTACAGTGCTTTTCTAGAACACATTTTGCAAGAAATGAGTATTTGACAAGTGTTTTAATCTTATTCTTTTACATAAATGGATGCATTTTAGTAATAAAGACTACTTATAAATGTAAGCAATGAAAAAAATTTAAAAACTCGTTGTTGTGAAGATAAATAACAAATTATTTTACTATTTTATTCTTCTTCTGCATCCCCTACTCTCTATTAATCAAAGAGTTGTTTGTTCTTTTTTTAACTTCCCACTTCTCCTCTGCCTTCAAGAAGGGCTGCCCTGTACATCATATCATTAATATTTTCAGTTAAAACTTCAGTAAAGACTCCTAGGCATGTTGCTTTTATTGTCATTACTAAAAGATGCTAGAGGGAAAAGAGAAAGGGCAATAAGGCCATGAGCTGAGGGCTGGCCTTTCTTGGTTATCCTGGGACTGCAATGACAGACACATAAGTGGAAAGATGACTATAAAATGGTCCTGCAGCAGATACTACCTTTTGATTAGAAGCAATGGTTTATCAGGCAGTTTTTTTTAATAAACCAACTCCTACATAAATAATAAGACATATCTCAAACACTGACCCTTAAAATCCAATGAAAAATAGATTTGATCTAATTTGTGTGGTCCAGAAATAAATCTGACACTACAGAATGAGATCTTCTGGGAGTATTCAATTAATAATACAGCATTTTGTTCATTAATGTGAACTAAAACCTATGAGAGAAGGAATCTGTGGAACAACTCAGACCAGACTTTGGATAACTTTTCTTGATGGCCACCATAGTGTGTTATGCTGATAGTTGCAGAAATATTTGCATTTGAAAGTACTTTGAATTCTTTTGAAGACTTAAAAATAGAACAATGCTACTCTCAATATGTCTACCAAACAAAACACTCTACATGCATGTATATGAAACAGTACAGAAGCATTTTATGCTCATTGCTCTCCTATCCTTGCTCCTCTGCTACAAGAAACATCCACAGGACATAGACATTCACTCCATTAAATCAACAACCTAGAAACTGATAGAAAATCATGTACTGTTGACAAAGAAGTAAAGAAGCAAATGTTATTTGAGTGGAGTGGCCAATATTTTTTCCTGGGCTTGTTTTAGTGCAAAAGGAAGCATCTCCAGTCTCAAGAGGTCACTCACTTAGAAGCACATAGACGGGGGCCAGCAGGGAGAGCCACTTCAGATCTCTTTCTCATACAAAATTCAGAATGAGTAAAGCTGGTCTTGCATTGAATTTTTTTTTTTCAGGCATTCATAGTTCTATGAACTACTGAATGAATTAATCACACAAGTGTTACTATTACAAGTATTTGATTGTATCATATATCTCACCAAGAAACATCTTGAGCATGCCATAAATCTGTGGAATATCAGTACTTTGCTATAAGTAACCTCCTCCCACATAGCTTGTTGCATACTGACCAAGTTACTACTTGACTTTTGGAGGAAGAAGAGGGATAAATCAAAAGATTAAACTTTTAAAAATCTCATATTGTAAGCCAAATTTAAAAACAAACAAACAAACAAGCAGCCCCCTGATCCTAAAATACAACTGTATAAAGTATTCTGAGAAAATTCTTGCTAAGACCATTTATGAGATAATTGCATTCCTTAATCCTAGCACTAATCACTTGCCAGTATATCCAAAGACCATTCTCAATGCCTTTACCTCAGCTTTACACCAGGAAATCATGTTTTGCCTGCTTATTTAATCTTACGTACTTTTGGGAAGAAAATGCTTCCAGGGATACAGCCCTACAATTCGCATTCCTATCTCATACAAATTCGCATTTTGAGAAGACTGTGGTGCATTATCTTACAATATCTCCCTGCACAAGAATGAAAATTTTTGTCACAGTTTACAGACTTCTGCTGTGAATTCCTTACTTTCCAAATTTTCCTCTGGATTTCTTCATTAACAATGAGATGAATAGGAGCTCATTGGGAAGAGCATTACAAATGCCCTCTCAGAGATGCTACACGCTGTAAGCATTAAATTAAATACAATCTACTGTATGGAGCATTGCTCCAGTGTGATATCCACAGTTCCTATGTTCTTGCTCATAGTTTACAAGTTCTTGTAAACAAAAAGATGGTAGATAATAAGCATGGGTAATAAAAACTACTCATAAGATATAAGGGAAGAGCTGGAAAAAATAACCTATGCACTAAATGACGTCTCACTGAAATGTGAGGGAAGAAAGTATAACTTAAGGCAAGAAGAGGCAGCTGCATTCTCTCCTCTTTACCCAATTCTGTTCAAGGAGAAGAGAAAGCAGATATGCTCTGACATTACAGCTTAGACATAGAAACATTTAAGCCTATAAAAAAATCTCCTGCATGTAATAACAAAAAAAAAGACTCAATACAAAATTTGAGCTACCCTCAGGCCACACATGTGGACCATAAGAATCATATTTACGATGTACAAGTAGCAGCACACACAATAACTTTTGCAAACTAGAGAAGAAAGAAAAGGTTCATAAACCACTGCTACAACAAGCATCATCTATTCAATGAGTAGATGCAGGTTAACTTTTTAAAAAATAAAATAGGAATAAACTTCTTGGAAGCTTTCATAAATTTTAACACCATTCCACACTACAGCATCCTGAATCTTCATCAATATGACCAGTCTTGTTTATCTTCTTCTAAAATTGTAACAACTAATTATTAATTAGCAGTTGGCTTGATTCAACAACTATGTGCTGGATCAGGTGTAGTTACTGAACAAGTTCATCCTACAACCTACATCATGAATATTTACGGGAACACTTATTATGAGTTCTAACATAGGTGGTAGATAAGATTCTCCAGTTTTAGTTGAAAGCAAAGCCCCCAATTTTGCTTACAAAACATTTCAGTGTTCAAATTGAAACTGTTTGTATTACCCTGTCCCATGACATCCTTTGCCAGGCTTTCAAAGCTTGTTATAATAAAGCTGAAAGAAGACAACAGCATTTCATTCCTTACACAAACTTCGTGTAGCACTACAGCCTACTAATCCAAATCCACTGCGGAATTCATTGTTAGGCACCAAATAGTTCTGACTGGAAGAGTTAGTCCATCAGGATTAACTTAGGGGTGTGTATGTTTATGACCAGTTCTTAGACCTGGCTTTAATTTATCTAATTGCTCTCAATTTTTAGCAGATTTAGAAATTTACAAAGATAACGAAGATAATTTGTACTTCTGAAAATTTTCAAAAAAGGGCTCTGAATTAGAAGACTAAATTCTATTGATTTTAATATTAGTGTGATTCTATCACTAAGTAGCTTTTGGGAAGTTAAGCATCTACTGTTAATAATCTTAAGTATTACTTAACATCTACACCAACTGAAAATAAAATTAATTCAGTTGCTTCAATCTAGTCTCTGATAGATATTTATCAGGATAAACTTCTCCATGAATGGCATACTAATGATATTGTAAGTTCATAAATGACTTCAAAATCAGAACGATACAGGCTGAGGTACACTTCCCAGGAGTCAGCTTTTCTACATTTTTTTCCCCAAAGGTACACCTCTCAAGTGTATTACAGCATTACATAGGTATTATAAACTTAGTCAAGAAATTGTATTTCATACTCACAGTTTTAGTAGACTCTACATCTCTCATCTATGAATGCAGAATTCATCTAAAATTATTTAAAAAAAAAAAATTTATGATGATCTGAAAATACAAGAAGTCAAATTTAATGGTGCCTGCCCTAGACAAATAGAAACCTGAAATCAAACCCATAGATTCTGCTTAAGAACTGATGGGATTATAACAACTCACATGCACTCTTTTTAAAAAAATAAGTGAATACACATGCTCAAATAACTATGAAATCTTTCTAATCAAAGGCATGTATAATAGCTTTATCTTCAGACTCTTCGTCTGGAATACCTCAGAAATATGAGTGGTCAGTTATTCCAGACAAAGAAAACAACAACAGGTTAGGTACTTGTTGAACCAAGAAATATAATCAGCCCTGTGTGTTCTTAGTTTATTAACACACAAGTCAACAAATGTGGTCTTAAAACACATATATTTCAGTTATCAGAAAGCGTTTGTACCAAGCAATTTCAGTTCAGTATTTAAAGTGATTTTAAATTCTGCTCGTTGACAAGATGACTAATCACCATAAAGAACAGAAGAGAGCTATGTACCTTCACTGTATTTTCTATTGGCAGCAACAAAACCTGATCTAACTGATTTTCCTTAGTCACTTAAAAAGAGTCAGACTTTTCCTTGAAAACTTTATGGAAAACAAGCATTCTCATTCAACAGCTAAATCAGAAGAATATGTCAATAAGCATAAAGTGTTGCCTAATCTGACAAGAACGAATGCGGACAAGATGCAGGCCCTGCAATAACAAAACAAAACAAAGAAATCAAGAAACTCTGTGTTCAGGTTACAGGGGACAAAGTCTTCTCCCAGTTACACAAAGCATTTTCTTACAACAGCATTTAAGGGAACCAGACTCATACCTGGTGATCAATAGTCTAAGTAATGCCAGAACATGGCATTGAAATTACATCTTTGCTTGTGAAACACAAGAAAGTCTTAATATATCTTTTAGTTGGATTTGCAGCTCAAACATCATTTAGCTCCCTCCCACAAAGTTTCCAGGAAAAAAATCCAGCCCTAATAGAAGTCTCATAACATATGTCATGCATGCTGGCTAAAAACCTCAACTGATACATTCCTCAAGCTTTTAATTTTGACAAGAACATTCCTAATTTTAAAATACAATTCTGTTATTTGCCTAACATTCAGGAGGCTAATAATGGATGTCATCCCTTCCTCAAACACACACACAGAATTCTTGCTGCAAGAGTATTCCTACTCGAGTATCTCAACATTTTATTCACTCTTTAAAACACAAATATTTAAACAGAAGATATATTTTTCCCCATGCAGAAGCCTAAATAGAAGCTCTTATCTAAAATAGTAAAAGCTGTTATTTTTTTTTTCCAAGAGATTTTAGACTGTATAGAGATAGTTACATACACAGGCATCTCAAATGAGAGGGCACCATACATACATGTAATTGGTTGCTTTTTCTTTTTCCTCGGCAGTCTGTACAAAATGTGAAAATGTGCTTGCTTCTGACTAGCCATTAAAAGGCAGTGGTTGCACCATACTGTGATTTGGGGAGCTAAAGAAAATAGCCAGAACTGACTGATATCTGATAAACAGTAACAGGAGTCAGTTTATTGCACCAATCGTTAAATAATGGTGCTGATTATAAGGCTGCTAACTGCAGATGCTGTAATTGTCTGTCATAAATCTTAGTCATTTGTGACAGGAGCACAATGAAAGAGAGCATCTGCTTGAGGGCAAATGACTTCTGATAAATATCAGCTCTGCTAAAATGTACTTGGATGTGTCTCAATATTTTGGAGAGCCATTCATGTTGCTTCCACAAATGTGAAGTTATTATTGGTTTGTATTGATTTTGCCACCTTGGGTTTTTTTTTTCTTTTTAAAGAGACAGAGTCAGAGAGTGACTCAAGGTTGAGTTGAATTGAATCTCAGCTCTTTATCTGATCTACTCATTCCTCTCAAATGCATGTTTGAGTGGGGAAAAAAAAATAATTGCACTTTTTCAGAAGATTGCTGTGCAAAAACACAGCCTAGAAAATTCAATATGTAGTTCAGCTTTTTATTTTTTCTCTTAAAGTAACTCCTTTTGAAGGAAAAGGAACATTTTTAAAATGTGTTTTTTTAACACAATATTTTTAAAGGATTTAAAGTAGTTGACATAAGAGTCAATTAAGTATTCCTGGCGACTAATAACATGCAAATATAAAAGGCCATCAGAAAGCAATTTTTTTTTCATTTCCTATCCAACCTACAACAATACAATAAAAAAAAAAAAAATCTGTGTTCTGCCGTCCTAGCCCTTAATGAACAGGTCTTCAGTTCTTGATCTTATAAACACTTACCACTCAGCAGTCTAACTCCACCATCAATGAAAGCTGTGCACATACACACTGATATTTAAATATGTATTTTCTGGTGATATTCTTAACACATCAAGATTGTACTCAAAACATTTTAACAAGTAAAGGTAGTAAAACAGAACATGAAATTTTACTAGTAACCAGCCATTACAATAGATAATAGCTTTCCCTTACAGCAATTCTTTGCTCAATTCAATTAACATTGCCTAACCTTTGATACAAATGAATTTGGGATTTTACTGGCAGCAGCTTCCTTCACTGCAGAACCGCATATATTGCCAAAATAGGTGTAACTCAGATGCTGAATATGCTGACTCCAAGGAAGTAAAGTGACTGTAGCTGCCCGATCGAAATCTGACCCAGGCTGTTTATGTCAGGTCTTCAACTTAAGGTTACGTGACACTGGATGTGGAACCTTGTCTCATCACCCAACCAATGCTGTTGCTGAGGTTCAGACTTGGTGGTTTACAACACAACCTCCCAGCACTTGATCTAATAAAATGGCAACAGTAGCATCAGCACCTGCCACGCAGACCAGCCACTGCAAACAAGCCAAAGAACATAAAGAGCAGCAGATCCCAGAATCTGCACTGTATTCCAATTATCATAGACACCTCAGCCCAAAGTGGGTGATGCTCTTACATTATCTTCTCTTAGGTTCCTTCTTGTTTCTCTGCCCTTTTCAGCTCTTGGGTTTTTCTTATTTCAGCTAACGACATACTTCATTAACCGGGTGATCAGGCCCAGTCAACATGGGTTCATGAAAGGCAGGTCTTGCCAGAGTAACCTGATCACCTTCTATGACAAAGTGACTAAACTCTTGGACGAGGGAAAGGCTGTGGATGTATCTTCCTGGACTTTAGTAAAGCCTTTGATACAGTTTCTCATAGCATTCTGCTTCAGAAACTGTCGGCCTCTGGCCTGGACGGGTGCACACTCTCCTGGGTGAAAAACTGGTTGAATGACCGGGCCCAGAGGGTGGTGGGAAATGGAGTTAAATCCAGCTGGAGGCCAGCGACAAGTGGGGTTCCCCAGGGCTCAGTCCTGGGTCCAGCCCTGTTTAATGTCTTTATCAACGACCTGGATGAAGGCATCGAGTGCACCCTTAGCAAGTTTGCAGATGACACCAAACTGGGTGGAAGTGTGGATCTGCTGGAGGGTCGGGAGGCTCTGCAAAGGGACCTGAACAGGCTGGACTGCTGGGCTGTGACCAACAGCATGAGGTTTAACAAGGCCAAATGCCGGGTCCTGCACTTGGGGCACAACAACCCTAAGCAGAGGTACAGACTAGGAGAAGCCTGGCTGGAAAGCTGCCAGGAGGAGAAGGACCTGGGGGTGCTGGTTGACAACCGACTGAACATGAGCCAGCAGTGTGCCCAGGTGGCCAAGAAGGCCAATGACATCTTGGCTTGTATCAGGAACGGCGTGACCAGCAGGTCCAGGGAGGTTATTCTCCCTCTATACTCGGCACTGGTGAGACTGCACCTCGAGTACCGTGTTCAGTTCTGGGCCCCTCACCACAAGAGGGATGTTGTGGCTCTGGAGCGAGTCCAGAGAAGAGCAACAAAGCTGGTGAAGGGGCTGGAGAACAAATCTTATGAGGAGCAACTGAGAGAGCTGGGGCTGTTCAGCCTGGAGAAGAGGAGGCTGAGGGGAGACCTTATTACTCTCTCCAACTACCTGAAGGTAGGTTGTGGAGAGGAGGGTGCTGGGCTCTTCTCCCAAGTGACAGGGGACAGGACAAGAGGGAATGGCCTCAAGCTCCACCAGGGGAGATTTAAGCTTGAGATTAGGAAAAAATTCTTCACGGAGAGGGTGGTTAGGCATTGGAACAGTCTGCCCAGGGAGGTGGTTGAGTCACCGTCCCTGGAGGTCTTCAAGGTGAGGGTGGATGAGGTACTTAGGGGCATGATTTAGGGATTGGTGGGAATGGTTGGACTTGACAATCCAGTGGGTCTCTTCCAACCTGGTTATTCTGTGATTCTGTGATTCCTTATCACTACATAATCCTGTATATCATCTTAGTCTTGCAGCATTTTAGGACAACAGACTATTTCCATACACAGTATCAGAGCAATTCTTGGCAAACAACAGACAAAAGAGAAGGTCCTGGTTAGCATCTACAGAAAATCCAGTGCTTCCCTAGGACCAAACACAACCAAATAATAAAACACGCAACAAAAAAAAACCCTAGTCTGTGTTCTGCTCTAGCACAGATCTTAAGAATCCCAGCAGAGGCTGTAATTATCAAACACCACTAAGTACTTGAGGAAGCCTGTCAGGGATATGTGCCAAAGGATTGCACCATACCTAGGTTACACACCAAAGATCGAGAGCTGTAAGTAATTTTTTTTCTTCATATTCTAGTTTTGACAGTTTATCCTTTCACAGGACACAATCAAGCTCTCACTAAATCAGCGTAGTAGGACCTCTACCTTTTGTATAGCATACTAGAAAGCAAATGTGAGTGTCATGTATGAAGTAACCCAACTGTAGGGCATAAGTAGTGACATACAAAGTACAGCAGAGGATTTGGCTGGATCTCTTTCCCCTGTACTTCCACATTCACAGCATTGTAAGGATTATATTTTCTTCTAACACTGTAGAAATCCTGCAGAAAGAAAGAGCGCAAGAGGCAGGGAAAGAGAGAGGTATTTTCTTGGGTCAGTCTTTAGGACTCAATCACTTATTAGTCAGACAAAATTTAACCTTGTGCTATTTCCCTTATGTAGATGGTGCTTTATCATAAATTTTACTCTCATTATCCACAATAAAGACCAAATGATCACGTATATTGGGAAATCCTGATGAAAGATGGAATTTAAAGAACAGAATGATGGGCACAAATATATGAGGCCTAGTACATGCTTTTTGTAAAATGAAACAATATTTCAGAAGTTTATCTATGTTTTAAAAAGGAATTAAACAATTGCATACATGAGTAATATCTAAGTGATAAAATCTGGAAAAAAAGCTGTTGGCAAAATCCATTGTAAACATCTCTTAAAGAAACTACATTACTTAAGATGAAAGGAGGTTCTCACTTAGATAATAAATAATTATTTTTTTATTAAAAAAGAAAGGAAACAGAGGGTGAGGAGTAGGTAGACAATTTTCATAGTGGTATGAGGTCAGCAGTAGTAGCTCTTGTAGCATTCAAAGAAACCATATTACTAATTAGGGTTTTCCGCTGAATTTAGTGTAATGGAAAAAGTCATGCTACCAAGTGAATGAGCAATAAAATGGCAGATGAAATTCATTGTGGATAAAAGTTAAGATATACTTGTGAAGAATGAACAGTCTCATTTTACATATGCATACAGAGGTCCCAAGATTACTCTCACCATTCAGTAATAGAAAAGATTATTTTATTAAAACACCATATTATCGCTTACTTGCAGTCAAAATAAGTCAGCTAAATACCATGAATAATTAAGAAAGAGTTAGAGAAACAAATCAGTAAGTGACATGGTATTTCTGTATCTTGAACACTAAATACAGTTCTTCCCTTTCCCTTCCCAAAATACATAACAAATAGTAAAGATACAGAAATATCAACAAAGAGTGTAAAAATCAGCACTAGGGTCTAGAGATGAGGGAAGTTAAAAAGCTACAAAATTTAAGTTCAGTTTTAGAAAATATGTGATACAGCAGCATAAAAATATCCACCAAAAGTAGTAGATAAACCCCTTTCCTGCCTCAGAACACAGCACTGCAAACTGCTGGATGCCAAAGAAGTAGTCTGGAGAAGTATTATAGCACAAGGGTACTGTTCTTATAATACATCTCATCTTGGGGCCCCATTGCTGGTCACTATCAGAAGTAAGATACTGAGAGCCAAAGGGACTTTGGGTATTAATGAACTTAATAAGAAGGCTTTATATTTAATGATTAGTTTGCTTAATGAAACGGCCAAAAGAAATATCCCTTATTCACATTAAGGTTGCATGTGAACCCTCCAAAAATATTAAAATTTAATCAAAAATTAGTTTAATGACTTATTATGGTTTGCCCCTAAGGTACATTTTCACTCATCTTTAGTCTCCAAAGATATATTGCACACAAATTCACCTCAGCAAAGTATACAGGCAGAAAAAAAGTTTCTTCTTGTTTTATTCCTCCTACTTTGAGCTGCTTTACTTCTATCACCATTCATATGACCTGCAATACATGACCTTAGCTTCCACCTTCCAGTTGCCACACACAAGAATTAGTAGATGGAGGCTATGATGAGCACTGGGTGGACAACTGGAGAATACATTCAGTTAAGTCTAATGAAGAAGCTTAATCTAGCCTCTTCCCCAGTTACAAAAATCCAAACAACAACAAAACCCACACAGAAACCCAAAACTCAACACGCAATTGGTTCTCAAGTTTGAATATACAGAGATTATTCTACATTCACTTTTTCCTCTGCAATCAAGGAAGCTCAGATCCAGGATTAGAGTCAAGTGTCAGGTAGCATATTGCTTCCCACCTGAAGTTAAAGATCAAGAACAAGCAGAACAGCTTGTTTTTTTGATATTCGCTAGCTTACAAGCACCTTCAACACCACACAGCAGATTCATTCTAGCAGCACCGAGTAAAGGCAAAAGGTCAGTAAATTGAGGAGACTGCGCTTCCAGAGGCTGGAGGGTTTAGGCTGCGGGTCATACCAGCAAACTGCAGGAATACAAGAGGATGCAATCCAACTATCTGTCTGGAATTTAGGGCATCAAGTGATGCCCATAGAAGCCAGGTTCAAAGAAAAATGAAGCAGCTCCTTAGATTATGAGTAACAGTCTCCTGGCACCTGTTAAGAATACATATGGAGCATATATAGAGTTTGCCACTGTAAAATGGTCTACCTGATCTTACTCTTCTGTGACCTGTTTTGGTGCGTACATCCTTCAGTTTATTTTTCTCTCCTTACAAGAGGTGTTTGTGGTTTCAAACACCCTATTTCAGTTTACAATTCAACTAAACCCATGTTGCTGTAGACAGGAATTAGCCGTTAATTTTACTATTACTGATCGATATAAATATTTTTTATTTTTATTACTTTAGCTTGTTTGCCACACTAGTTATCTAGGCACATAAGCTTATACTTATGTTTTTAACAAACAAGCTTATGCTACCCTGGAGCAGCTGTCTGGCCAGAGCAACAAGGCCAGGCAAGTTGGCTGGTAAAGCCACTCTAGTGGAAATGCATCCACAGTGACAGAAGTAGCTCATCAATTCAGTTGTTTCCTACAGCATCATCAGACACACAGGCACAGCGGCTCTTTTGCAGGACTTCAGTTATGCAGTACAGCATTTCCATCAGCAGTGTGACTGTCATTTTCTCCACTGACTGTAATCCAACCCGAGCAGACCTTCGCAGCACAAATCTTGTGCAAATATACTCCAGAAAGCCACTACAAATATACAGGACTAGGATAAATCATATTGGCAAGACAGTGTTTGGATTAAAACAATAAATTTATTTCAGTTTAAAAATCAAACCTCTAACCTCCAACTTGGTTCCAATGACAATATTCTATTAAAAATTACTGTCAAGAAGCAAGAGAAGGGAGTATTCAGGTTTTAAATTGTACCCAAAGAATGCTTTGAAAGGTTTCACAAAGCCCACAATGAAACCATCCAAATTACTTTTCTGTGACTGTTGAGTCAGATTATTTTGTTCCTGTTTACTCTTCCCAATATTTAATTATCAGTTCAGTGGATTGTCTACAATAGTTTTTCCTTGAGTTTTCCCACAGAACATTACTTGTTAAAGGTACATGAAAACATTTTCAGATCTGTAAACAACTGGACTTCTTATACTCTCTTTAAAGGAAAAGATGACTGTGAATAGTTTGCTTTAAGTTGAAGAGAAAAATTTGGAGCCGGAGGAAATAGGTTTTCTGTTGGTTCAGGAGCACTCCAAAGAATGTTATTATTTATTTTAACAGAAACTCATTTATCTTTGTCATGAGGGCACAACATCACCTCAAATAAGTTTTAGACTTTTTTTCCCAAACAATCTGCTGAAGGAGTAGCATGGCTTAATTTCAATTTCAAATTTATTTATGAAATTATTTTCAAGCTCAATTTACAGCTGCTCTTCTGCAATCTATTTTCTTATCAGTTCAAAACTAAGATGTTGTGGCCTCAAAGTTTCTTTAGAATGAGCATTAAATGATGTCTGTGCAACAGCCGTTCCAAGGCAGATTCATCACTTTGGGTGGAATGCCAGCAGATCAGCAGGGTGCGGGGTCTGTCTGGGAGGCCACATGGGCATTCTTGCCTTGAGAGTATGAAGCCTACCCTAGCAGCACTTAATGGGTTAAAAACACTGCAATATGCATTAAGCACATGTTTCAAGTCAGCAGGGTGCCTGTCTAAGATGTCCTCAAAGCCTAATTTGATAGATATTATGCCATATGCTGCTGCAAGTAGATAGTAATAAAGAAAGTAAAAATTTTATGGATGAGCAAAATAGGAGCTCTTATGGATGGAGTGTTTTTAAATCAGGTGTATAATTTACCTACCAACAGACCACATGTAGAGTGCATTACTCAATTGAACTTACAAGCAGATAGGAAGGCAGTTTCTTTTAATAAGCACTTCTTCAACTTATTGGCTCTACAATTACTTGCACCAATTACCAGCAGCTGCTGCCTGTTTGGTGTTTTATCTTAGACAAGGAGTTACATTAGTTTCTAATCAACAAACCATTCAAGGACTCTTTAAAAATATTTAATTTCCCTATTTATTTTGAATTAACTGAAATACTCGATATTTTTATTGTAGTACTTTGATTCTTCATAGGTTCGTTTCCAAATAGATTTATCATTGTAACATTGATTGTATAAATTCTATAAATCCAGGACTGGACCCAATAAAATTTATGGTACAGACATATATTCTCCTTCAGTGCACACAGCACCAGTATTTGCCTTATTATCAAAATATAGCAGTAAATATACAGTTGATACTGCTTTAATAAAACATTAGGCTTAGCATAGAACATATGACATGCCAAGACTCTATGACTTCAAGTCTTTCAACATTATTATTTACCTCTCTGACTCATGTGTAATAGAACATTGGCTAATGTACCAAGATAACCAATAACCATTACCAGAGAAAGCATTTCAATATTTTTTAAACAAGCAAAGATATACTTTACTATAGGAAGGATGGATTTTTTTTTTTTTTTTTTTTTTGTTTTCCCCACTTTACTTATAGAAATTTGCAAGTAACTCAAAGACATCTGAAATACAGTTTCCTGGAACATGAAAACCAGCATTTCTTTTGTAGATCTTCTTCCCAAATCTCTCAACAGGAGAAACAGAATAAAACAGAACTTAAAACTGTAAGTAGCAGAATTAGCTGAAGAACCAAGATGTCACCATCCCAGGAGGGATTTAAAATCTATGTGGATGTGGTGCTCAGGGACATGGTTTAGTGGTGGAGTTGGCAGCGTTAGGTTTGCAGTTGGAGTCTATGATCTTAAAGGTCCTTTACAACCTTGTCTAAATTACCAGACTGCTACTTCTGCTGTTGCACTAGAAGATTCTAGCAGTGTTGAGTACAATAAAGTCTTTAGAGACTTTTGGGTGGTCTATACATACTCCTACCTATGCTAACTTCCCCCCCACCCCAACCCCCCCAAATGCTAGGAACTAGCAAGCTTATATTAACAGTTGGATAAAAAAGAAAAAAAGCAGCAACAAAACCAACCAAATAAAAATCAAACCACAACCAAACATCCTTTGCATTTAAGTTCTTATACCTAACTATACACAATTTTGGAGTTTGTCTTCTCAGATGTGGAAGACATTCCTTCATACTATACAGGAGCAGTATGCTAGGAAACTTAATCTGAACAGATGCCACTGGGGTGGGCGTCATTAGTGCTCAATCCACTTTAGAGGGTATATCAGTCACCTCAGGAGAGTAAGTCAAAAGAACCCCAAACCAAACAAACAAAAGGTTTCTCTATCAAAGGTGGAACACACTACTTTGGAAATATTAGAGTACAATTTTTAGTATCAAGATATTCAGGAGAAATTTTCTTTAATGTGATGATGTTAACAGATAAATGCTTGAGTATAGCCTTAGTTAGTCAAATCCCACACACAGAAATCTCACAATACCAGACATCTTCAGGGCAATATTATGATTCCAGGGCTAAAACTCAAGTAAGGGAAGATGCCAATTCAGTGATGTCTCTCATGTACATCTCTTGGTACAAAGTGATATAAGCCTAAATCTGGTGAAAATATTTCAGATACTGAAATATTCACAGGGAGTTTGTTATAGACAAATGTCACAGCTGTTTAATGGAAGTAAAGAAAACCACTCATGTTCCTAATTTTCTGAAGTTACACAGCGCATAAACCCTGCCCCTTCTGTAAAACTATTAGATAAAAAAAAAGCAGTCTACTTGTTTCATATTATTATGTGTTAAAAGAAATTATCAAGACTGCCAACCCTCCTTCAGAGAAATCCTTAAAAGAGGCTTCAGGATTAATACATCATGTAACAAATGAGTCCTCTGCAAGTATCTGCTTACTACAACTGTTTTCAGAACTCTGTGCCAGAGGTGCCTTCTACTGGATCCAAACATGGACTTGAAAATGTAATCTTAAAACACTTTGGGTTGCAAGAAACTTGGAAGTCATCTGATCCAAACCTTACACTCTGTTAAAGGAAGGTCAACTTCAGACTTGGTCTTAAATCAAATTGTGCAGAAAATGGGAAAATTAGTCTGCAAATGAAATTTTTTTTGAAACTTTGTAATGAGCATCACTTGAAAACAAGTGAGGAATCACCTTTACATATCTCAGAAGTTATTACTTGTATATCCTTCCTTGTTCTTTTTCTCCAAAGCATGCTAAGAAGAAAGCTGTTGAGGAAGGGGGTCATTTTCTAGGATTTTGCAGAACACAAGTAAATAGTCAAGTCTTCTTCATTCTTCTATAAAGAAAAAGTCATTTTCCACACAAGAGGAAAGTCCTGCCCTCTCTCTACCATAGACTCACAATTTAGTTTCTTCATCACACTACCAGTGTGTAAAAGCCACTCAAGACCATAAAACATTTTGCTATTAAAGTTTAGAAATAAAAGCATTCATAATTTAATTGCAAATTCCTTTAACTTATGCAGTTAACTTACAAAATATCCATCATCTAATGTGATCTCTCTCACAGCTAGGAAAAGCCTAATCCTCTCAGGACTCAATCAATTCACATCAATTCTTTGAAATTAACACTAAGCTTAATATCTCTCAATCATGATTGCAAACATTTTGTTAAAACAAGTCAAACTCGCTAACTTACAAAAACAAAACAAAAAACACTACACTATTTTAAAATGACTCGTAAGAGCCATAAAGCAAGATGCTCAAACACTGGAAGGATCTGCTCAAGTTATCTGATTGTACCTCTTCAAGGTGTGAGTAGTACACCAGCTTATCCTGTGCCCTTAATTTACATAAGATCTTTTCTCTCTCTTACCTGGATTACCCTTGTCCCCAGTGTACATGAGGAACTGTGTAAAATTCTTAGATAAATATAAACAGTTCTCAATTGCTCCTTGAAAGAAGGGGAGTTCATCACATTAGCAAAACTGAGGTCACAATATATAGATTTTGCTGCTCGTAATTTAAATTCCATTCAGTCTTCTGATAATATCCTGAAGAACAACATTATTTAAGCACACACACATTACTATCCCGCAGAACACAACATTAAAAAATAGCAGCACTGTAAGTGTTGGTTTCTCTAGGTCATACATTAAGGTGCCTAGGGAATTGTGCAATGATCATACCCTCTTCTCTGTATGAAATCTATAGAATGCAAAGCACTCATTACACACAAACCTCTAAGCATATTAGTCATCCTTGGGAATATATGTCTGGCACATAATGAATAGCAGACACATCTATAATTACAAAAATTACTGTTGTTTTAGAGCTGTGCTTTTAAAGAGTGCACAAATAATTTAAACAAAAGGAAATATGAAAATATGGTCACTGATGTCACTACCTGGACATTAGTATACACTTTATTGCATAACATGCATTTTTCAATTCAATTCAATTCCATACAGTACAGATACTTAGAGGAATAAAATTAACTTTACTGTTTTATGTCTATCTTACAGAAAACTTTACCAGTGGAAAGGAACTTCTGGTCAAAGAAACAGTTAAATGTAAAGCAACTGTGTCATACCCAATACAAATATGAGTTTGACAATAAAAGCATTAGAACTTGCTCCTGAGCAGGGACAGCCGTGTATTTAACTAATCAAGGACCTCATCCTACAAACTCTTTTTGCCTGCCATACTTCCAATGACCTCTCAAAAGGTCAGTAAGCAAGAACTTCTGAAGTTATAGCAACAGAAACTGTTTCCTAGCTCTCCGAAAGTCTTTTCCTGCAGAATGTCAGGGACATACTGACATTTTTTCAAAATTAAAATCCATTTTGATTGCCTTAGTCAAAAAATAAAATAAGACCAAGGCACTCAAATGGCAGCTAGAGTGGACTCCCTCCTGTCCAAGTCCTTCCTCTTGCAATTTAACCCAGAAAATTAATCAGCAATTTTACAATGTGCTGCTTATTTTTCAGATAGTAAACTTGCTTTTTTAAGATTGAAAAATTCTAATTGCATGCATAACAAACACCTAAAAATCTGCTTTCTCAAACATCTGGAAATATGCAAAGAAGGAGTTGCAACATCTGGCAATTCCCAAGTGCCAAAAAATACCTAGAAAAGAGGAAATCTAATATCCTTTATTGTTTTAGAATTATTTAGCCCATTTAGCCCACTTCCATTACTCTAGAATTGTAATATTCACCATGACAGCAATAAAACTTTACTTTCAGTTATTCAAAGTTATTTTGTGTCTTCCTAGATTTAAATATTATCTTTACTGCTCATCTAATAAGACAGATTTGAAATCTTCTAAAAGAGGTAAATATCCCATCTAGTTCTCTGTCATAAAACTGAAGTCCTGGGTTTCCAGAAGTACCAAAGCTGCTCAAACTCCTAAGTTAGCTTAAAAAAACCCCAAAACCAACCACCTCTCCTCCACCAAATGAGCCCCAAAAGAAGCCCTGCTACTTAGTATGATGGACATTAGTGTTGATACCATATGAAAGATGTATTGTAAACATGAGATCATGAGATAAGAAAATCAAATAATTTTGCACCCTGTTTTGCCAAACCTGAACTTACAGACTTTGGCACTTCTTTAAATTTGAGGTGATGCTTATTACCATTCATTTTTCATTTTATTTTTAATAATAGCACACCTCTTCTTTTTAAGCTCACATCTGTGATTCTTCTTATTGCCAGATATAGTAGTATCAATTATAGGCATATTTAATAATGTTAGTTTCACTGAGAAAGATTTTACTCTTTAAAATGAAAGCTTTTTAATATGATGGAAAATTTTCTTTTAAAACCGGAATTAATGTGCACTGAACAAGGTGTTGTAAAACAGGCAGTGCATCATTATCACCACCTACTCAGAGCCATTTTAACTATAATCTCAGTATTTGGGTAGCTCAGCTAATTAACAACCTAATATTACTGTAAAGATGAGATTGTCATGTTATTTCAAGTGGTTTTTAACTCTCTTTGAACACTGACTACTAAATTTCTGAACAGTTTGCACTATTTTAAGAAGAAAAAAATTATAAAAATTGCATAAAGTCTAGAAACTGAAATGTAATTTGATCAAAAACTTCATTTACAGTGATATCAAGTTTTTTGTTCTGTTTTTTTTTTAAACAAACACATTAGACCATCTCGGTAGACTGCTTGCATTAATGGATTCTTGGTCTAGAACATCAGCATTTCTGACATTTCCTCTCCTTACCTTTCCAAGTTGTGACCTAATTTCAACCAACACCAAAACCACAAAAGCATAGGTAAAAATGTTTCTCTATCACTGCGTATATATATTGAACAACAAAACCAGTGATAGTCAAGCAAGAAGGTACAAAATCCCTGTTTGAGCGGTAACCATTACAAGAAAGCATAAGGCAGCAAGAACTACAACTTTTCACACTCTCAGTCAAATGATGCCATGATTTCCTCACCACTGAGTGACTCCAATGCTTTCACACAAAAGGAACATCTATGATTTCAATCACATGCTCTTGAAAACAGTTAAGTCACTGGATTTAGGCTTTAATGCATTCAGAGAGCACACTGTGGTTTAGATATCTCATTGTTTTACAACTGGTGCCCACTATATAGTCCCTGTATCTTGTCAGGTTCCTTCCTCAAACATGACCTTAGAAACACTACTCACTCCATCTTTTCTAGTTGTGGTCAGAGCTATTTTAACAAAGCAAAATCCTTCATAAATACAGAAGTTAATTTAACTGGTGGACAGAGGGTTCACCCCTTTTTGTTTCTAATCCCAAATATGATTTTGAATAGAGTAGAAAGTTAAGAAGTAGAAATTCCTGCTTCATCAGCAGAATATTACGACTCAGATTTTTAACGGACATAGAATTACCTAAGTGTTACCAAATGGTGTTTCCTCTGGTGAAGTATACTCAGACCATAACATTTTTTCCTCTAGTAAGGCATCATAAGAGCCATCTATTACTTCTCATTTCAAAATATGTAAATGACTTAAGTCTCACTTTCAACCTGCATCCCTTGAGTTACAAATGGAATTACAATCACCTGTGTTCAGTGCACAAGTTTATTAAAAAGAAATAAGTTAGCACTGAAAAGCACTTTCATAAATGCACCTTAAAAATAACAACTTCTTGTGCCAAAAGATACAGAATTGGTTTAAAATACCTTGTGTCAAGTATGCCTGCTTTGCCATATTTGATTATATCATAACTAGCCTGAAGTGGAAATAAGACACAAATGTTTAAGAAAATGAGCACCAAGAATGCAACTGAAAACATTTGCTTGCAAAATAAAAATATTACCTGCAGGATAATTTGAAATATTAAACTAGAATTTTCCCCCAATGTGGAATGATAAAATGCCAGATGAACTGATATTCCATACAAACCATAATTTAAAACATTTACATCAGATTTTCATAGAAGTAGGACTAGAAAGGAGCCTGGAAGAAGGCAAGTACAGTTGACCCAATTCTCCACTTGAGTTGTACTCTATATATGCATGTTGGAGTTAATTAGATATAAAATTATAAAGAGCAAACTATTAAGTGTTACACACAATGCTTTTTCTGGCAGTATTATAGCATATCTGATAAAAGCCCATATACATGATCTACTTATTGATGAAACGTACAAAGGAGTGACAATACTGAGAGATCCTCAAAATTAAAATAAAAAAGCAGTTTCATTTGGAACCAAGCATGAAAGGCCTATTCATTTATCACTTTACTCTGTGCAAGTTGGTAGAAGTGAAAAGCCTAATTAATTGATGTTAAGTAAAATAATGTACTATACTAGTATTTATTTATTCTACAGATTGTTTTGTATTGCAGGATAATTACAGGGTTATCATTTCCACTCAAGGAAGAAATGCATTTATTTGTTACCATTGCATCAGAGTATTATTCTGTGCTGTTCCGCATTAGTAGAATTTCATCCATCTTACAATTCAGACAGAATTTCATTTTATAAAATTATATTTTAATTTTACATATTGGTATCTCAGCCCACATGTACAATTTGTCTCAGAGGTTATTCCTTTTAGATTGCAGTAGATTCTTTGAAGGCCAGGTGTAGGCACCTGAAGACATAATCCTGTTGCTAACTGCAGGGAATATTGTCTAAAACCCAGACTACAAAAGTCACCATCATCACACACAAAGATCCCCTTCTCCTTCATCAGCATCTTTTTCTATGCTGATGAACCAATACTGAGTTTTCCCACATTGTATCTGCTTTTGGAATGTTACAGAGTCTAGATGTCTCAGGCCCATTCTCATGTTTCCAGAACAGTTTCAGGACTGACTTCTTTCAAAAGGTGACAGTTTTCCTTGTTAGAATTACGTAGAATTTCAGAACACACTAGAACACAAGCAGCAGTTTGCTACCTCCATGTATCTTTTTCTATATTCTATACCTACAAACAAGGCCTTTCTAAATACAACAGCATTGGTAATTAAAGCAAAATAAACTACAAAAAGCACAATGGAAAGCTCTCCAAAGACTTACTTGCTGAAATCATTACTCTAACCACTCCCACTGCCAAATCTACAGAGCAGTATAGCACTGCATTCCCTGCCTTTCCCTCCTCACCTAAGTTACAGGTATTGATTGCAAGATTGACATTAATAATGCAAAGAATGAAATATTGAAGAAAGAGAGAAAGAGTTAAGCTTCTGAATTTAATAAGTGCCCTGAACTTCTAACAGAGGCAAATAAAACTGAAAAAGGAGCTTCAGGAAGCAGGGTAAGAAGGTAAAAATGGAGGTATTCTGCTTCCCCTTAGAAGCATAAGATATATCCAAATTTGTCCAGGACTAGATCCTGCAAGGACCAGGAGAATCAGTCTCATTATGACATATGCAAGTCAAAATTTACTGAGTCATAAACCTCACTAAAAGTAAGTTAATATTGCTTACCTGTGGAATCTGAACTCACTTTTTAGCTGGAACTTTTTTGTTTCTTTAAGTGTACTGGTTCCAAACAAAAAGCTTTTATGTGAGGAATAAACCATATAATTGTTAAATTCACTTTGTTGGAAACAAATGAGCATGTAAATTTAGCATGGTAATAAAAGAATGCTAAAGTCGCACTCACTCAGCATATACTTAACCATAAATATAGCAACTATAATATATGATTATGACTTCAGTAGACAGAAGTTATTTTACATTTTGTCCATTTTAATAAGTCTGATCAATTTTTTAAAAGTTTGCTGTTAACCTAGGGTTACAAGTATATCAAATCCAAAAGCATTCTTAATTTTATTCTGATTTTACATAGCCTTAAAAATATTCAACCACATTATTGTGCACCATTATTGAGTGTGCAAGTACCGAGACATGCATTTGGCCTACAAACAAACTACTATTATAGGAATGTTATTCCTAATGTAGTCACTCTTTAATAGAGTTTCTGTCTTCTTGTAGTCTTAAAGTTACCTTAATGAGCTCATTTGTATCTCACAGGCACTGGAAAAAAAAAAAAAAGAAAAGAAAGAAAACATCATCACTTACCTAAGTTTTGCTATTGGAGGCATAGCTACCAGGAAAAAACACAGACAGAGTTTTTCTCCAAGTGCAGCCACACTGCTGTTCCCCAAGTGCAGCGAGCCATCACCCCACAGACACACCATTGAGAGAAGGCAGTACAAGCAGCCCCCTCACTGCAGTTCCTGAAGCTTGTAACTCAGCTTAGAGACAAAACCCCAACTTCTTCTACCATCTCTCCTTCTCAGAACACCCTTAATGAACTCAGCTGAACAGCTTCAGGAAAGGTTTCTCCCCTCTCTCCCACTGGCTTTTGACAGTTTACTTGTGAAGGCTGCTTGGTTTTAACCTAAATTCTTCACAGCTGAGATGTGTTAATTGCTACTGGGTGAGCAATGCTCAGCTGATACCTGGGTCTCTGATGCAATTTACCTGTGCAGTCAGGTGCTGCAATCAGGCCTGCTGTTCCCCCCTTCCATAAAACAGCTGTAGATTCTTCACTCACACCACCTGTTCACAAAAACAGCAGGAAAGTTTTCTATCAAAGACATAAGAATACAAATTCCTTCTTATTGTGACTACTGAGCGTGATGTAATTACATTAAGGGCATAATCTATCTTTGCTGCAGTTATAGTACAGACTTCCCATCAGAACCTTAAGAAAAGTACTGAGACACTATCCTGTAAGAGAAGGGAACTGCTTTCATGTTATAACAGCTGCTATCATTGTCAGTAATAACTTGGTCCATCATAAATTCATATGCTATGCTACATAAAAGGGGAAAGACTAAAGTAAATACACATAGAAATAACAACTCACTGGAAAAATTGCTTTCACCTGTGCCTTTCACACTCCATCCTCTCTAAATACACAACTTTTGTATGTGAAAATGTTTCTGATATAAACCACAAACAATTTTTATTCCATCCACCAAAAGGAAGGGAATTTTAGAGGGGTTTATTGCACTCAGGGATGATCATTAAAGCTTATTTAAAGCTCAATTCCTAGACCAATTCTTAATTTAAGAGAATGCACTGGATAATGAGGTAAAGGTTGCAATTAAAATAAAGGAAGACACCAAGATTCAACAGTTTCATACCTATAGTGGTAAATCTCATATTCATTTTGAACACAAAAAGCAGATATTCTTAATATCAAAGCACATTCAACTCTGATCTTTCTCCTTAGAGGGCATCTCATTCCAAGAGAAGCCTCATGCATTGATGCCAATTCTTGAGGTGAAGTACCACACAAGACACAATACAGATATTCCTCTTGATTTCAAGCAGATGAAATCTTGCATAGTGACACATAATCCAAAATCTTGCCTTAAATAGCTACCTACATCCAGTTTCCTTCTTCTCTGATTAAGGAAATAAAGATTCTGCAGGCCATTTCTTGTCTGTATCAGCAAAATGAATTTAATCTTCTGCTTCACCCACTTGAAAAACACAGAAATAGAAAAATAATTAAATTGTTTATGCTTATACTACGTTTTTAAAATAACACTGCGAATCTGGATGCCAGACAGGAAAGAACAAAGTAGGCCATTAACATTTCAGATGTTCTTCAAGCAATACTACCATTCTATCACAATGTATTCACACCCATTTGAGCCTCCCTAAGGTAAGCAATATAAACTAAGTACTTTCAGAAAACAAAAACCTGTATATTACAAGGAGGAAATAAAATAAAATACATAAAATAAAAAAGAAAAGTGAAGCACACTGCCTCCTCCAAAATATTTTTAACTCTGTATGAACTGTGATAAAAGCAGAATTTGGGTTTTCCATTTGCTAACAGTGACACCTGCTGGAAAGCGCTGTGCTCGCATCCTCTGTGTTTTCAGAACCAGGGCAGCTTAACTTGGGCTGCTGTGATGCAATCCCGTTTGCACACACACACGTGCAGTGGAGACACCTTTTATTACGAAGTTAAATCTTTTTGTATCGAGAGTTGGATTATTCTGAGGAGCAATGGCACACAGTGACTTTTTCAGTACTGTTTGGTGTTTCAAATAAAAGCAAACACTAAGAGTTTTGTTAGAGAGAATTTTTTAGATCAATCAGCTTTGAAGACTGCAGCAGAATTGAGACTATAAAGATCTCTTTGTTATTGCTTATTATCTTTAAGCCATTCAAAATTAAACATTCCACGCAGAAAGGAGGGACATAAGCTCAGTGCAAATATCCCACAACTATACATAATCATTGTGTTCAACTACACTCATGTAAAAACCAACCATCCACATTAGCAAAAATACAAGTATTTTGGCCTCTGACAGTAGGAGATGACTGTGTAAATATTGCTGCAATTTTTTTTAAGTGAAATACATAATATAAAGAATATTATTTTTACATTAGTATTTATCCACTAAAACAGTTAAGGTGTATTATCTTCTCTTCATACTGCTTTTAACACACTGAGTTCCATGCTATGTATGGATCTTATGTAAATGCTCTTTGATTTTAAATGAGACTTTGCATACCAAGGAGTCTATTTTCCCATCAATGCAGAAGAGATTTACGCACCTAAGTCCCATTACCATTAATGGGACTCACCCACATAAATCCCCTGCACATTGATAGACCCTCAGGATTTACATTGAAATGGGTCCTTTAGAGCCATTACAATATCAACCTTTTGCCAGGATTTTGCGTATTAACAATACTAAGCAATACATGGCAATCTTAATGTGTAAAATCCTAGCAAAAGGCACAACACAGAATGATATGAACAGAGTAAAATTTCTCACTCGTGCTATTTAAAGATGATCTCTAATTATTCTTTACCTGTCCATATTCCTATTGGTTGTTTTCCATCATTACTTTCCTTATTAAAAATCCGACCTTCCATTTTACATTACTATCCTCTTTCCTTAGTAAGTACTGCTAAAAATCTGCTCCAAAGCATCTTAAAGTAAAGAAAAAAACCAAAAACCTTTCTAATTTTCAACTGAATAGCTTTCCTTCCATTAAATTCCGTTTTAGCTGGTTACAATCTCTTAAATTCCTTACTTTTTTTTTTTAACTGATAAGCCTACATTATAAATACAGTAGTATAAAACCAATGGTTTAACTGCAGCAAGTAAGAGAGCTAAGTGGACTAAAAGAGAATAGTAGCAGTAGCATATCAATTTGTATGCAGTGAAACGTAACTCCTAAAATATGCCACAGTATCACTTTCCCTTAAGACTAAAGGCAAGAAAAGCAAGGTCATCCCACATGTTAAGAACAACCATATATCACCAAACTAAGCTAAGATGTCACTAGAAAAGCAACATTTAGCTTGAAACAGATCTATCTTCCATACACAAAAAGGCAGTTCAACGCTTCACTGTGAATTTGGTACCTAACTTTCCATAGATTCACATGAGCACTTTGGTATGCAAACAGAAATTAGAAACTAAAATGTTTCTACAGAACTTACTCTACTGCAACTGTGGCATGATCAAGAAATAGAAGGATGTACTTGATGAATTAGAGTATTTATTCCTCTTGAAAAATTCTATATTTGATTGTTTATTTTTAAAATGGTATATAAGTATTTGTGGAGTTGTATGACACTGCTCATACTTTGCTATTCAGTAGTCAATGAAAGCACTGAATTGCTAAGTGACAAACGACAGGAAGATTAGCTCACAAATGTGACTAACAGAGAATAGAGCTTCATCACTTAAATTCTGAAAGGCTCTCCCCTCAAATACTGAGCAGAAATGCCTACCTACAGTTATGCAGAACTCAACATCTGATAGCAGGCTGTCACTATTGTAGGAATTGTACAGTCCCATAATAAAAAGGGAAATGGTGCCACAAACAGTAATTATTTTACACTAATAAAGCAAACAATTCTCATTTTACAAGCAGAGACATACCAGTCAAGAAGCATGCACTGGGTGACCAGAAGTGCTTCCAGCATATCATATCAGCCACTTATTCCTGGTACTAGTGGATACATCACTGCTGCAAAAAAAAATGGTAATAGCCATGGTAATCCTTGATCTCACATACATGAATTGTATGTGACCTTATTCTGCTCCACAGACAAAGTGAGACTCCATTGACTTCAGCATCAGTACTATGATATGTCACCGAAAGGGTTGCTGAGCACTGGAACAGGCTGCCCAGGGAAGCAGTGGAGTCACCATCCCTGGAGGTATTTAAAAGATGTGTAGATGTCATGCTCAGGGACATGGTTTAGTGGTAAACTTGGCAGTTTTGGGTTAAGGGTTGGCCTTGCTAATCTTAAATGTCTTTTCCAAACTAAATGATTCTATGTTTCTATTCTGTGACTCTTGCAGGATCAAGCTTTTAGGACCAGACCTACAAAGTTAATTATATGTTTAAGAAAATGAGAGTTAAGCATATAAATATTGTGAATTTGAGTCTTGGTAAACAAAACCAAATGAGAACAACAAAAACACAAACACAAAACCACACCACAACAAAGTATTATGGCCCAGATCCACAAAAGAACCAAATCCCAGAGAGGAATTGGACATACTTTAATTGACAGATAACTAAAATCTGCAGAATTGCCAGCATTTTTTCTCCTGAACTTGGCAAATCATCCTATATTCCTCACAAACAAAATAAGAGCAGGAGATCTTTTCTTATTCTATAGTAGTCCAAATAAGAATCCTGCTTAAATAACTTTCTGGTTAAATCTCCACATGATCCAGTCCAATAGCATGTTTAGAATGTGACTAATATACTACAGGACTCCCAATGTACTTTGATGGAGCTCGAGACTCTCCTCCCCTTTCATTTTAAAGGAAAACACAAGATGGTGCTAGAGTTGGCAATGCTCCTTTTTACACAGCATTTCAGCCACTAGAGCACTGTCCAGATTTTGTAAAAGTAGTCATCATTTGTTTGAGGAGGTTTGCACTCTAATATCCTAGATGAAGGGCCTATAATCACTTAGTAATATGTTGGGTAGCAGCACGAACTTATAGTGTTAAATTTGCAAACACATCACGATTCAGCAAAGCGGATCATATTTCCATAGTCAGGGGAAAGCCCTGACAGGGGAGAAGGCAGACCAGGTCCTGAACCTTACATGAGAGTTAACTTGCTGACTGCAAGTTAAACCAAGTTAGATTTACATGAAGTAACCAGCTAGAAAACAGTTCTTGCACATAGACAGTATCTTGCAAGTTCTGCTGAATGGTATTAGGAACAGGATAGGACACAACTGGCTTCCAGGACTTGAATCAGTTGCTCTGTACTGTGGCTCAACTAACCCACAATGTTAAAAAACTTAATTAAAACAAAAATCCAGCTTATAATGAATTATTCTTGCTTCTGCAAAGAAGTTATGCCTCTGAAGAAAAACACATAAATAACATTGTCCCGCTCTCCTGTTTTAACTGATCTCTGCACAAGCTCCCAACACACTGACACTTGCAGGCTATTTGGGTTTTGGAGTTCAAAAAACCACTCTAAATCTTGTATTTGCCATTAACTTCTGCCCATCTTCCTGCCCAGGAACAACCCGATTTCTTCCTCTCCCAATTACACACTCTCACCCAGCCCATAGAACTATAAAGTGTTTCCCATAGTCCTATTTGTCCCTCCTGTGGCTGCATGGAAGCTGCAGTTTGAGCCCTTAACCTTATTCTTCCTGCTCTTGGTACTGAATCAAGCAAAGGGAGGGAGAAGACAGAAGGGACAGAGAGCAGCTTAGTGCTGAAGAAGCCAGCAGCCATCCTGAGCTACCAGATTTCTTCAGATCTCTCTTTCCTGTCTTTGCAAATAGATTCAATCACTGCCTGCTTAGCAGGAAACAGGGCTTGCCAACAGGCCTGAATAGCTGAGGTATTAAAGGAAGAAGTAGGCAAAAGTACTTCTTTGGTTAGACCATGTATCCTTCGCTCAGAGCTGAAATCTCAGGTTTCTCACAGCTTGCTCCAACCTCAGTTAAAACAAGATTAGTTAGAATGATTTCAGAGCTAGCAAAACAGGTCCTAGTGGTCAAAATGACTTTGCTCAGGTTCAATTGTCATCACTGAAGATAGGATCTCCGGTAATCAGCTGCTTCTGTATCTCTAATGACTGTGTACCAACAGTAAGCATGGCTCTCTGCTGTTCTAGTTTTTGTATTTTTGCCACAAAACAAGCTTGCTGTGATGGCATAGCTACTATATTTAGTTCCTGCTCTGTACTGAAGTATTATGCTCAGCTAAAAGTTTTTCCCACTCTCTCATTGTGTAGTCTATATATAATACTTAAAATATAGTCTCTTGCCAAAAGGCAGGAGGTGGTGATATTTCTGTAGCTATAGATAGTAGCTACCAAGTACTCAAAATTATACTTGTATTTAAAAAATGACACATACTACTCTAGCAGAGTGAACTTCTATGACTTAAGTGTTTTACTAATACTAAGGTTGGTGACATTAAGTGATAGAAGCCAGGAAAATTCAAAGTTAAGACTGACACTGTATCCTTTACTCACATCTCTGGGTTAAAACAAGACAATGGCTCTCTACGCTTTGGAATTTCCAGACTCTGTTAAATACGCATCATAACTTTCACATTAAATTATCCTCTTATTTCTTTCCTTAAAAAGGGTTTTAAAAAATGTTTTTGTTCCTGGATAAAATTTGTAAAACATTAAAGGAATGGAAGAACTAGCAATAGATACTCCTGTAAAATTCAGATACACTTTAAAACTCATGTTATATTACCTTAACAATACACTAGATGCAATTCTGCACTGCAGAAAATCCTTTTGCATGACAGCACCTCTCATGAAAAGCAATGTGTGTCCATCATTGGCAAGAACAACACTGACACTTTAGCCACTGAACAGAATGGATTTGGGACAGGGAACTCCACAGGTTGTCCATATAAGGCTGCCCACCCTACTGCCGGCAAAGACCTTCCAGTACCTCACAGGGAGCCTGAAATGGGCCATCCTTGGACAACTGCAACAGAATTTAGTGCTAGGAAATCTGAGTTCAATCCACTATTTGCCTCAGAGTTCTTGTGGTATTCTAAAAAAAAAAAAACCAAGAAAATACAAAAAAATCCCCCAACCCTGGTTTCTATGTCCAAGGACTCCACAATAAAATCAGAAGGTAGGGTAGTGCAAATATAGGTATAATTAGTGAGATGCCCAGGTAAGACAGTGTGGAAAACCATGTAGCAACAAAAAATTCCAGAATAAAACATTTCATCATGGAAAAGAACTATACAATTTTATACTCTCCAGTATCAGAAATCTTGATGATTTATACAACTCTCAAATTCACAATGTTTAAGTACTTCTTAAAGTATTTATCATCAAAATACTATCAGCATGGCACTAGATATCAGTGGAGAATAGACAGGTGAAGTGCGTTGCCCATGGCCATTAAGGTGTCTATGGCAGAACAGAAGAAACAGAAGCAAGTTCTTTATCCTTTAACCTTCTCACATAAGGACCACAACTGCCAAGAATATAAACACATAAAAATTAAAGAACCCAGGGCCTTTATGAAGGTCTCTGCTTGTATTACCAATCTGATCAAAAATCAATCCATTATATGAATCAGTTAATGAAACACACAGGAACCAAAGTTTTCTAATAATTGTAATCATTCCTAATCCAGTACACAAAACACATATTTTGCTATCTATAGTTATTATGTATGTGTAATACATATAACAGACTAAGTTTGGAATCTATCAATACATTTTACTGCATCTCCCAACTTTTACACAATATCCCTTCAAAATTACTATGTCTAACTCCTTATTTTAATGGTATGATGTGACAGATCTTCAGGAATCTGTTCCAACCCAGTAACTCCTACCTTCACTCCCACCCAAACAATCAATCTGTATATTACAGCTACTTTTCATAACTTCTCTTTTTCATTTATCTTTAATAGGCTGAATTCACATGGCAAGTTACTGAAAGCAAGCAAAAAAGATATGTATTATATATTTTAACTTTACTCTCTGCTACAAATCCATTCAGGGCTTACACTGACTTGATAATTCCCTTCATCCAGTTATGTACGCTACCAATTCTGTCATACATTTCTCTGGCATAAGCAGGCTATGCATTTTCCACAAATGGTATCAAATATACTCCACTGAAGAACACTCAAAAGAATGCTAATTTCTGGAAGAATTTCAGCTTTAAAAGGTTGCACAATATACACAAAACTGAAATGAGACCTCAGTCCCTTGCCACATGCATTTCACAGGGGAAACATTTCCAGATTACAAATTCAGTTTGTTAATAATTTAAATTTCTCCCTGTTCTCAAATACCAAAACATTTTCATTATGTTATGTAGTTAGTAATCTGTATACCTGTTTTACAAAATAGTTTCCAAATTTCCCTCTAGTCCATACTTGCTTCCCATCCATTTGATGCTTCCGATTGACTTACACTGTTACCAGCATGCATAAGAAGAGTCACCACTACCTGTTAGACCTGACGGACACCAGAAAGGCTGTAATGCAAAGCTTCGATGCGAGAACCCACAGAGAGATACTCCAGCAGAGGAAACAGGAGGCATTAGAGCACAATAGCTGGTAGAATAGACAGAGCTCTCAGAAGGATTTGCTCCCTTAAACTGTAAAAGAATGTGCTCTGCGCGAGGATATTTATGTTTTCTGCATGCATATATCAATGAAATTCAACCACATACATGCTTCTAACTCAAGAGGTGCTATCATACAGTATTAGATCTATCAACTATGGAATCATGATGGACTTAGTATAATATTCGTAGCCAATTTCTATTACTTTTTTATTTTTTATGTAAAGAACAATGATAATTCCTAACAAGTATCTTGCTGACCACAAAATGGACAATGATGATCTTAATCACTAAACACAACAAACATAAATCCTAGAAGGACCTAAATATTTCAAGAGCTCTTCACACAGCTGTACCACCTCCCACTAGTGTCAAAAATATTTTACTGACGGTACCAGATTAAGCTCATGTATCTGCAAGGTCAAGTTAGGAAAATAGTGCCATGTTATAATTAGCACATTTCCACAACACACAGAAGGCTTGCATCAGTCCAATAAGAAGTCTTTATTTTGATATTGCTTCTAAAGTTACCCTTCTTTAATCTTCTAAGTTGAAAAAAAAAGCATAGCATCAATGCTAAATATGACCTTAGAAGTTAAGGCTGCCAGTCAGAAATTATTTTTCTGGATCAATTACTTTTGTACATGTATACAAGGATAACATAAAAACACGGCTCTGCTTTCACAGACAAGAAAGCACAGAAGCACCTGGAATCTTCAGTGAAGAACAGGGTCTTTACTGCATATACAAATAAAGATCTAAGCTATCAAGCAGTGGCCTAGAAAACTTTCAGATGTACAGAGTACTAAAGAAAGAAGATAGTGTAGGAAAAGCATAGAATGAATGAAGTAAAAAAAAAAATCCAAGAGACAAATCATTGGTGTATCATAACATTCCTCAGAGAAAACATCCCTTACACACCTGGTGTAGAACTTTGATGATTTCAGTCAAATTCCACCCACTAATACTTACATAGTTTATTGCAAACAGGAATCTAAGATGCAGAAATGTACATAAAATTGGAAATGGAACATGCATGGCACCCTATGATGTCAAAACTAGTTGTGGGGTTTCTTGTCTATAAAGGCTTATCTGTCACGGTAATATAGAGAAAAGATTTTACACAACCAGAGTCTGTGCTTTCCTCTTACTTTAACAGATATTATTTCAGGATCCAAAGCTATATTTTATATAATTAGTTGGAACTAACTGAATGCACTTATCAGTAGAATTCAGCCATAACCAGCCCAAGCATTAGGGCAGCATTTTAGCAATGCACTAACTTTGAAAACTAGTTCCACTTTCTTAGGCACAGATGAGGAGTTTGCTGCCCCGAGAGGCTCCTGGAGATCCACCAAGCTACTGCCACTCTGTCATTTGCCCATTGCCTCTCTAAGTGACCGCCTCCTGTTACACACTGACAAGAAACCATGGCTACAAGTCATTTACATAACATAACTCATGACATTTTGACCAGAAAGAGATACTGCAGTCTATCACAGACTTTCCGTGTGACAACAAGCAACGGACATGATGAAGCAGCAACACCTGGGATCTTTCAGCACATAACTTGCTCCCATCCAAAATTAACAACTGCTCAATTCAGAATAATTGCTTTAAACTACTTTCTCTCAAAACAAGAAGAGACAGCATTTGAATATGTTTTTTCATAATACTTCAGGGAGTGGACCCAGGAGTTCCCAGAAGCATAGGCAGAGGTGCCATTGTGGCTTGTCTGCACATCGCGGCACAAGGAATGAGACTGCTCTGCATGGAGCCTTAGGTGAGTGGGATACTCATGGGAAGAACGTGGAATAAATGACTACATAACAAAGCATAGAGCGCTCTGGTGCTATTCCACCTGTACAGAGGTTAACTGCAACAAAACTATTTCAAAGAGCAGCTTTTTTTATTTTTTATTTTTTTAAGTAAAATGGAAGGGATGCTATAGAGTTAAAATTAGAAATACCACATTAAGGGCTACAACAACTTGATGCTGAAAAGAATGTCACTCGGTATTAACATTATGTCAATGAACGCACAGCTTCCACTTTCTGAATCAGTTAGAAGAGGTCACAGTGGAGGTCTCTTGGGTAAAAAGCAGTCTAGCGGTATGAAAGCAAGGAGCCTTGCAGCAAGCAGTAATTTTACCTTTGAACCCTATCACAGATCAAGATTTTTCATGGAGTGAGTACTAGAACCAATTCTCCTGTATTTCTGCCCTTACCTGCCAGCTTTCCAAGTCTGAGGAAAAATTGTTAGGAGAGGATAGCACCAGCTCCTGTTGGCATGCTGTTACAAATATGGTCTCTGAAGAAGCTGAAGCAACAAGTCTATCTCCAAGTGTCTCCAAGGTCTGCTCTATTAACCAGGTCTGCTCTATTAACCAGGAAAATAAAAAGACTACAACTTGTAGTCCCAGTTGTGTCACAGATTTTATGATCTTTGACTAATAAACAAAATAACAGATAAATAACAAATGATCAATTATAATAACACCTTCCTCATCCAACAAAACTACAATAGCAAATTTTAGTTGAGCAGGGGAGGGAAGAAAGAATATTAAACCAGACACTGATACTGATAGTGGTACCCACATTATAAGCACTTACCCATTCCATCCTTCAGATGTTTTTTTCCATTCAAAACAAAAGGCTAAAGCTGGCAGAAATTAGTTTAAAGCAGTATTATCCAGATAACTCTACTGCATAGCAATATATCCTACAGGAAATATGCAAATAAAACCATATTTTTAAAGATTGATGAAAACCTGAGTTTATGTCAGGTCTTGAACATCCTTAGTCACTGAACAGATGATAACGGGTTATATGAAGTAATTCATTAGACTATTTTGTCTTCTTACAGAGTTTTATTTGTGAACCTAGAAATACTCTACAAGTACACCTCTTTCTTTGTTGCCTTTTACATAACTCAAAGTTTTTCTTACACACAGTCAAATCTGAGTAAATTATTAAATGGAAAGTCCAAGTAGGTGCTCAAAATAACAGAAATAATTTTTTGAGCTATTTTGCAGGTGTTGCACGAATCCACAAGGAACGAGCTGTTTTTAAAATACCAAATAAAACGCACACACTCAAACCCAAAGGAAACACGCTTTATCACACAGTTCACATTGTGGAGCAAATTTTATCTGCATTATAGGGCCAACTGCACCAAACTCACGCTGTACCAGGTACGCCACCAGTACAACAGTTCTAAATGACCAAAATAATACTCTATGTCAGCACTTTAATGCATTGATACTGTTGTCCTACTCTAACAGACAACCATCACATTTCTTGACAGCCAGGTCCGAAGTTTGAAGAATTCTGGAAGCACCCCGAGATGTTTGAAGACAGACTTAATGACAAAAAGAGAACACTGTGCATTTTACTCTATTTTTCAAATGAAGATCAACAAAGCCACAAGACCCCTGACCCTGCAACCTGATGTCACTAAGCACCGATCCCTGGAAACACTGAAACAGGATTGTGCAGCACTACTACAGGCATCTTGTTTGGCTCATCAGCACCCGAGTGCGCAGTCTCACTTTATTAGTGTTTCAGAGGAGAAGCTCACATTTCTTTTAATAAGATCACACTGAATGTTAACAATATAGCAAAAAAAAAAAGACAATTTTTTTAAAGTTTTCATTTTTAGGGTAATGTGAACACAGACATCACTTGCAACAGAATACAGCAACCAGCCCTGAGCCAATGATTTGAAAAGGTGGTCAGGACCTTGATGGAGAGCCCTGGGCCCCAGGACATCTAGGTGTTAATGCCCTTTCCTTATCTTGCAGCCACCCACCAGTCTTCAAATTTCTCTTATCTTTACTTTAACACTCTATACTCACATCAATTCCTATATCCTTCTGTAGCCTTTTTCTCCTTTTGTTTTCCTCTAAGGGACTCTTTTCTGTTGTGAGACTGCCTAGGTCCACACTTTCTTATGATCTTTGTGAAAACCCAGTTACACCATAAGCTGCTATGTATATTCTCTAAAGCTGAGTAGGCTTTTAGTGCTCAGCAACTGAAAAATTTAGCTGGAAGGAAGTGTCTCTTGCAGACAATGCAGAACCCTAGAGGGCACATGAGGCTCAGGAATTATCATCCTTTGTCCCCACCTCTTGCTGTTTAAGACATTTAAAATAAAAGACACTGTAAGGTCCATTAAAATCTTTTCCCATCCCAAACCAACTCAATCTGGTTAAACACCCAAACCATCTGATTAAACACCATAACCTTGGACACTGGAATCATCTACTTATATTCAACAGTTGTTTCAGCACATACAACAGCTCATCCATGGTGTTGCTAACCTGTCATAGTGTGCATTTCCTTGTTCAGTTTATGCTGCACTGGATTACGTTCTTTAACAGAGGAATTACTTTTTAACTTCTAGATATAATTTCACTTCCCTATTTTATTGTTTCATTACTGTAAACTCCTCTCAAAAGATTCAAATCCAGGACTATAATAATTATGTATACAAATTAAGTACGCAATTATACACATTCTCAAAAAAAGTAGCACTAGTAGTTTGTTGCTATGTGCTTCTCCTGCAACAAAGCCTTTCCAGTGCGTTATTGAAATGATGGAGGATACTTTAAAAATACCACAAGGAATTATTATACTAATTCAACGTACTCTAATGCAAACTGTGCTTGAGCTTGAAAGGTCCAGGCCAAAGATCTGGCAACTTGAAGTCTGGTACTGCTGGAGGTACTCCTGTAAGATCCAATCAAGTTTAAGGACCTTACAGTGGTTTATAAACATTCTGCTACAAATGGAATCCTGAGCACAAATCAGTCTAGGGAAAAGTTTAGAGTGTGTCTATATATAGACATAAATAGTAGGGGACAAAGTCAGAATGCCATTCAGTGTTCTCATCCTAATTCAAGTCATTTGCCCTACTTAAAAGATCACATCTTTAAACACTGTAGAAGAATTCATAAGAGGGAAAAGAAAGCACACAGATAAAATTCTGTGTTTTCTACATGTCCCATATAATTCTTAATATTTGTTTATGTTTTGATAGGTCCCAAAGTTTTTTCTGGTGCTGCACTGTGCTATGAACAGTTCATAGTGAGACCACAAGCCTTGATACCAAGGTAAGACCATAAGAGACACTATCTTGTTTTGTTACTGTTGCTTTTGGTAAATAATCATTTAAAACCTCTTTAGTTTGATAGAGTTTAACAAAGACTGTACCTTAAAGTTTAAGAAGGTATTAAAGAAGAAGGATACAAAACTAAACAAAGGTTAATAATTATTTTAAAAAGGGGGAGGGGAAGAAGATAATTATTCAACCGAAGTAAATGTCATATGATACGGATACATAAGCCTGTGAAAGTATGGATTCTTTCATTATCCGAATTACATGATCCAAACAAAGTCAACTACTTGTGTCTTTATTTCCATACTCAGCACTAGAAAACCTTCCCATTAATTCACTGTATGCTGTATTTCTCAGGGTAGAAAGTCTGACGTTCTACTAAAAATATCAGAGAGCAAAGCTATTAATTTCACAAATTAGCTCATCAGCTCAATGCATGAAAAACAGTACGCAATCACAAAATATGCAGTAGTAATAGTTCCAGAAAAAGTTTTTTGAAAATTTTCCATGTTTGCTGTTTTATAAGTCAGTCATTAGGAGGCAGCAAATGGCTCAAAACCATGCGAGAAAATAAATCCTGTAGGAAATTGAAAGTGAACAGCATAGTAAGAACTAGGAGTGGGAAATAATTTCAGATACAAAAGTGACTTCTTGACATTCTCCAGTTTAATCAGATGTCAGGTTACATTAAAGAAAATAACTTAGAAACAAATTGTTAAATAATTCTGGATCTCATTAATGGAAACCACACTCAAACTTTATATGGTTGACTTTGGATTTTTGGTAATGTTAAAAAGCACAAAACTCACTGTAGCCTGTTTTCCTATAGAATGCTTTCTTTTTGATATTACAACATTATTCACATATATGCATAAGAAACAGCAAGAAACATCATGTCTCTAACCATTTCATCTAAAACAAGCAGCTTATAACTAAATGTTCACAGTTCTAAATTATATCTATGGTTTCTCTTTTTAAAGTATAATTTAAAAGCCAAGTGATTTAACTGGTGCTCCAGTAACAAATATAAGATCTAGCCAGTAATATTCACATCTCTCTACTCTTCCTACCAGGATACAGCATAAGCCAAGCTAAAAATAACACAAGAAGCTTTCTTAAAAATAAAAATAAACCTCAATTTTTTTCTGCTACGAATGCCTACATTTGTGCAAAATTGCCAGTAATATTTTATATGGTACAACTAGGAAGCTGTTTTTAAAATGCTTTTATATTCTGAATCGAAGCACGAGTGGAAAAGAAACATTTTATACTCTAAGCAAGTCTGTAAATATGAAAAGATTAAAATATGGGCTAGCTTTGCTCACATCTTGGAAAATGACATGTAAATCAGTGTTTATTCCACAAGCTCTATTATCTTCCACACAGAACAATGCTTTTATCTGTATCTGACTAAAACATTTATGGAAAGTAATAGAGATAAGAAGAGTTAAACCACATCAGCATTTCATGTTGATAGATCCATACAGCTGTACAACATTCTTACAATCCAGAATTTGCAATTAATCAAACATTTTCAGCTTTTCCATTAATAATGAAATACAAACAATAAAAACAAGCCATAAACTTACTGTTTGTTAGGTGTCCACACTGTCCTTTGGTCTAAGTCAAAGGGAGATAATTACCACTAGGAAATCTGGTAAGCAGAAATACAATAAACATTAGCATGCCAAAAAATAATAAACTCAGCTTTTCTGCAAGAATATTTCCCCATAATACTTCACAGTCAAGGTTAAAAAAAAACCATCAAAAAAAACAAAGTTGAAAAAAAAATATATAGACATTTAAAACATAGTCCAGCAGTGTTCAAGGATCCTTGCCTCTCAAACTTTAAAGCAGCACAGACAAATGTTGAGATGCCTATAATAGAACAAAAATCCAAGTTCTCAATCACTAGTTACGCAGTATGTGTCAGTAAGGAAGACAATTTCCAAAATAATGATTAATGTATTCTCCAGATTTTTTCCCCTCTCTCTCTCTCTCTTCCCCTTCCCATTCAGGTTTTTCTTCTTATAAAATGCACATAGGTTTTTTCTTCCCTGTACCCTGACTCAGGCCTGGCTTTGAAATGCATTTCAATCTCTCAACACAGACTGCTTTCACTGCATTTAGAGTCCCACCAAGGCCCAGCTTTAAAAGCTACTGATTCTTTTTTTCTTTAGCCTTCCTCACAAAGGAAGGGTATTTTGTAAATTACCAGCTCGTTCAGATCAACAAAAGGTACTTTCATAGAAAGCCCCATTTGATTTTGCTCAAATTTGATTACAAGGATGGAGAAAAGGAAAGGAAGTCAAAAAGAAAAACCCCAGATGGCTTTTTCATTCATCTCAGTGAATGAGCTTTATCTGTGCCTTTTGAAACTGTAGCAGTGGAAAAGCATTTCTGTTGGCTTAAAAAACTTGACAAAAATTATTGGTTTGCCATTTCTCATGTAACTGCCATTGGGAACTGGATGAAAAGACTTTTTCATGGGATCGCCTGCTTGGATCAAAATAATGGAGATTAGGTATTTCATTATAAATTACAGTGGGAGATAGAGCAGGCTGTCATATTAATAGCAACCTGCTCATGGCCTTCAATGGTAGCTATTCTCCTAGACAAAGGACCAAGGGGGTTGTCTATTGAACTTGTACTTTAGGCCTGATCAATTTTCTATCATCAAGGCAAAAGGTGAGGTGCCTAACAAAAGAATTCACACATGACTGACCTCATAAGCCTACAGATAAAACAGCTTAAAGAAACAAAACACATCCTGAAATTATGGGTGATAAACTGTATAAAGGAAAAAGAAGAGAGGAAATGATAGAAAAATGGAAAGAAAGAGCATGTGGTCTATAATTCTCCCTCTCTTCTTAGGTGAATGGACATATTAAAAGCTATTTGTTTTCAGCTGCAGATAATTGCAGCCTGTGCTTTGCCATGTTCTGCCTTAAATCCTTCTGTGTACTTATTCCTCCACACTGTTCCAGTCATTTCATTCACGAGCAACCACACTAGTGTGTTTAATAGAGAACTTCCAAGAGCTGTAGCCACACACGGAAAGGATTACACATAACTTCATAGGCAGAAGGGTGTCACACAGGCATTACATTTATAATCAAGTTACAGGAATAGCTACGATCCTATGGGTCACAGTATTTTTATACAAAACCTTGCTAATTAAATGGAAGCTGGACAACTGAGCTGTATAACAAGAACATCCTCGGAGCGCTTTTTTCTTTCACTAGGATGGTGTGTTATTTCATACAGCGTGCAAAACAGCACATAAAATGCCCATTATATACTTAGGTACCCTTACAAATACATTATCTGCTCTTCTTCCACTGCTTCCTAGGAGATTAAGACTTCTGCATCATTAGCATTCAGCTTTTCTGATCAGCTAGAGATACAGAAGGTGAAACCTTCACTCTCCTGAAGTCAAATATATAGCAACAAAATATTCACTGACTTCTGTTAGGATAAAGATTTCCTCCAGTTTGCTGTACAGATAGAAACTCAATTATACAGAACACTTTTATACAAAGAACTATGGCTCCCGATAAATCTGTTCAAATGTCCCATAAAGTGTTAAGTGTCCATATCCCCTTCTATGACACTAGCATAATTAAGGCAAAATTGTATAAGCATACAAATATTTGTATTTGAAGGTCAAAACACTAGATATAAACTGCTGCAAATTCCCATTACATGCAGTTGTTAACAGCTGATCCAGGACAAATGGTACCCAGCAATCCACTTTCATCACACCCGAGGAGAGGACAGCAGTCTAAAATTTTGTTTCAAGTCCCAGCTACAACTACCATCAAGTACGTGCTGAGTTTTCTGAGACAATTAGGAATGTCTCCTTTCAGATCTATCAGTAAAGTGATACTGCAGTTTCAAAAATAAAGCCAGCCACTGATTCGTGGCACTTTGCCACAGATCGCATATGCGCATCAATATTTACGTAAAGACACTGATATAATCCAGGCTAAAAATGAACACATTTTAGTGAGGTAAGATCCAGAAACAGCCAGAGAGAACACATGGGAGGCTGCAGACTGGTGTAGGGGAAGAACTTCTGAACTACATCTTTGCTGCAGAAGCCAAGCAACTGTTAATATCAGAGTCCTACTGAGAACAAATGTGCATTCATTATAACAGAGAAACATTATAAAACTCACTGTAAATACCATTTCTGGAAGACGAAAATAGGCAAAATACCAGCACTATGTGCTAAGCTTTGGCTGTAAATGCAAAAACCTGAGAATCGCTGCCAGAGCACACACCTCCGAGTAGCTCAAAAACATGACATCAGGTTTGAAATTGGTAGAAGCCCTAGTGGTAATGGTATCTTTCCATTATCCTAGGGATGCACTGATAATTACTAAATGGCTAGCAATTAATCCCAACTTTACGTTGTCTATGAGGGGCTCTAGTGAGTAGTTACAGACGAAATAACTCTTGTAATCATTGCAGATAGCTCTCTGAAAGTATTGTCTCTGTGCTCATTAGCAGGCAAATTGAATATTAAGAGCTATTTGAAAAAATATATAGCCCAAGCAAGAAATACATTTTGTTACAGCATCAACATATTTTGAGTATCCTGTATTAAAAAGTTGGAAGCAATGCAATATACCAAAAAAGATACATAGATGCAACCACACACTTCAGAAGAAATAATTAAGCAAGCACAGACTGTCACCAAGACACAGGCAGACTTCACCCACAGAACGCATCTCACACAGGACACATGTAATAAGTAATTTTGTAATGCATACTGGAGAACCAATCAAAAGCCGATGACTGGGGGGTTTATGTTTTACTTATTTAAGCAGGACTCCAGTCACACCCCCACATTATGACGTTGTAGTAAACCATGATAAAGGTTCACACCTTTACGTTCCTCTTTCTATCCTCACAGACCTGCCTATAAAGGGGTATCATTACATTTGGCCGTATTACTGCTGGTTACATTGCTCTCAGAAGCGGGAAGAAACAGGAACCCGACTCCAAATCCAGTCTGGCTGCACAAAAAGTACTGTTTATCTAAAACTACATGCTGCATTTCCCACTCTGGACTTCTCCATAATGATAAGGTATTGTTGCCCAACCAGTTACTCTTTATGCTTAAAGAACAACTTTTGTATTATAAGTTTGGATCCTAATGAACATCTGCTCTGGGTAAAGGCACCAGTACACAATACAAGGAGGCAGAACTAATAATGTCTGAGATGATTTTTAGACTGCAAAACATTATTTATACAAAGGCTGGTTTAATTTTTGATAATTGTCAAATAGTTATCTCCACTAACAACCAGAACTTTTATCCCCTAATGCAATTTTCATGAGAATTTTTGAATAGCTATTTCACTTTTAAATAGTAACATATGTTAATCTAAATTAAATTTCTCAGGTAAATGAACAAAGCTCTTTCTAAGCTTAACTTCTGCATTCTGTGCTCCTGTAAGCACTCGAGTCTGTTCGGGCTTATTGATTTCAGGGTAACAGAGTAGTTGTCAAAGCTAACAAAAATAATTCACGGAGCACTTTGAACAAAACATGTCCAGCTAGATGATGTAGTTATGAAATGTGTGTCCACATACTGGGCCAAGCTTTTCAAAACCTCAAGACTTACTCCTGTCATAGATAAATCATAACAGCTGTTTTCATTTGAAAGTCATTCCAGATGACTTGTCTGCAATGCATTTAGTTTATTATCAGATTCCACATCACAAGTCACTGTCATATCTTCCTCTAATTCATAATCTCAGCGAAAGAAACCTGCAGAACAAAGAAGGTCTGTTATCCTCAATGTCTATCAACTTCCCTATTTGGCACAGACACTTCAAATAACAGCTAAGTGCTTTTCCCTGTCCCATTAGCTCTTGGCAAAATAATTGGACTAAAAAGATAATAGTTGGGTTTGAAAGTGCACATCAAGTTTTTTCTCCAAATATATTTTTGAACGTATTTTATGATTAGTCTTTGTAAATTGTTCTTACAGTGCACTTTAAAGAAGCACAGCAGACATCATAGCATGATGCCTTGTGCTCAGCCATACTGGCTGAATGAAATGCTTTCTTTTCTAATGAGGCCCATCTTATCAAAAAATGGGACTATATACATGCTTACATGTTTCCTGGAACTGGGACCTGCATGAGTAACATTCAGAAATGCTTGTTTGAACAATCTCTATTTGGAAATCTGTTTTCTAAAATTTGTTTTTAAGTTCACCTTGTATTCTTGCCAACAAACAACAACAAAAAAAAGAAAACTAAACTAATGATGCTACATGCCTGTACATGTCTCTCAATCTTTTTAGACATATTAGGACAGAATAGGACTTCTTTTTTAAAAAAAATAGCAGTTTATCATTTCCCTCCTTTAGGATTGTAGAAGGTTCATCGTCAGCTTTAATTGTAGGCAGGAAGAGAGCTAACATACATAAAGGGTTTGACACTTATCATTAACATTTTAAATCACTGTGGCTTCTAGACCCAAGCAGCATTAATAGCAATTGAGGAAGAAATGCTATAGGTCAGAGGAAGTGAAAACATAAGCTTGCTTATTTTGTGGTTTCTAATCACAAAACTGTAAATGTCTGTTAAATAATTTCAGGTAGAGCAGATAAATTCATGACATAAGACAACTATAGAGTGCTCTGCCAGTAACTCGCTCCCGTTTGTACAGTAAAAGTTCTAATTAAGCAATTTGGTTCAGTTTGATTGCTACACTATGATGTGCAAAATGATGTTCTGGGAAGCTATTCCCAAAGCACTCAGGATTTTAAAGTTAGCATATTGAATTTCACTGGCCACCTAAAGGAAGGCAGTATAAGTCAAGGAGTGCAAGTGTGGATCTTGATGACAGAAGAGAGACCATTCCCATAACGCGTGAAGGTAGGTCTGAGCTAGGAAGGTCTGCCGACAGGCTGGGGGACACAATTGAGTCCAAAAAGATTTCAGTAGAAATGGTTTGAAAAAGATTAACCACAATTCCAGGATAGGTATACTATTTCTTACTCTCTGAATTAATCAACTGCAGAAACTTACATTGAGAAACAGCCAATAGATACAATGCTTGGTCATCTTAATACTCAGAAAGTTTCTTATGTGCTAATTGAAAAAATCAAATCAACACCTTTCTCTGTATATCAACCAACAGCACAGTCACATGGTATTCTTTAACTGGACTGCTAAATTCCTGGCTAACAGGAGAGAGATCCACATTCTGACAACAACAGCTTCAATTACCATGACAACATGAACACATAATTATATACATGCATTGAAAGCAAAACTAAGGGAATAGAAGGCATCCAGAGAATTTTGTGTATGTACCCGTGTTTTAAAAAAACACCCCAGAACCAAACAAAGAAAACAGACTAGAAGGGTTTTGGGTTTTTTTAAAAGTTGTATTTTTACAGAGGAACATAATTAAATTTATTTTAATTCAGTGAAGCATGAGTTAAACGATGTGATCATGCCAAAATTCATTTTATTATGTTTTTCAACTCCTCTAGAAAAAACTCAAAAAGTTAACCAAAGTTTTCTATGCAGCTCAGATTTTGAGTAAGATCTCATATAATTATAAAAACTTAGTATTAGGCACTGATTCATATTAGGTTTTTCATCTGGGAATTTGTTGTTAACAAAATAAATGACTTTACTAAAACACTTACACAACGATAATTATAAGGTCTTTAAAAACCCTTTTTCTGATAAATACAGCTTTCCCGTGTTAAAATCACAAGCTTAAAGAACTGTCTCGTTTATTTAACAATTGAATTTTAAGAAACATTTCCAAAAAGTCCCCAATTTTTTAAAAATATCATAGCCTAGTCATTTCCGTTCCCAGTAACACATTTCAACACAGTTGAGAATAATTCTAATTTCAGTCATTTTGCCCACTCATTGCTGATTTTTCATCTCTATGGTGACATCAACAATTACTTCAGTTATTATCAGTTAGTAGAAGCTATGGTGACTTTTGAGGTATAAAAAAAAAAAATAAAAAAGACCTGTCTTTAGACAACAACTGAAGTCACCAAACTCATTTAGGTAGGACACTGAAGTTAACGGCTAACCGAGGCATTAACTATTGAGCAGGGAGTGGAAGTTTATTACCACACTTCTGAGAAATCAGTCCAACTTAGAAACATGCAATTTCCTTCACTGACATGTCATCTTTTAGAGGCAGGAAAATTTTATTTTTGCTGTAGCATATCAATATGAAATGGACTTATAACTTAAGGAGCAGAGGGGTGGTCACTATTTTCCTTGGAGAACACTCCCACCTTTGCCTGGGACATGGGACATTTCATGGTTAGAAGCTCTGGCATTGTCAGCACATGGGATTTGGCCACAGCTCCAGGAATCAGAAGATCAGAAGCTCCTTGTCAGTGACATGCATTGCTCACTGGTGTTTGGAAGTCACTTTTATATTCCTACTTTCCTAGAGTGTTGTCCTGAAGGAGCTTGGGCAGATAAACTTCAACAGAAACAGGAAACAGCACTCACCGAGCTGATTTCAAAGAGCACCACTTATATTATTGAACTGATAAGACTATTCATAAGCTTTACTTGTCAAAATGAATAGAATGAATGTCTTTGAACGTCCTTCAGAACAGGATACAGAAAAGAAAATCTCACACAGGTATGAAAACATTAAACAGGCACCTCCACTGCGGGGAAAAAAAAGACAAGAGAATTTGAGTTCATTTAAATGAATGATAGTAGTTTCCTGGACCTTTAATGGGAGCAAGATTTTGTCTGAGATGAGAACCAAAGAGGCAGATTGAGCTAGGTTAAGAAAGAGGGAAGTTATTTCTGATAATAATGACTGAAAATAGGCTTTGTCTAGTCCTGCTGTGACTAAACAAAAGTCTTTGATGAAATAAGAGATAGTAAAAAGACAAGCATTTCACTGACAGCCCTCTATCACAATGTATGTCATCATGGACTATTTAATCCACACTAAGCCTTCACAACTCAAAACAAGCCCAATGGAGATCCTATTAAAGTTCTTAAATGTGATCATTTTGAGCCTCTGAAACACTGAAAATAATGGCTTCACTACCAAGGCAGGTAGTGACAACTCATAGCCTTGGAGCAGTGAGATATTTAGGAACAAACTACACTTCTTCCTTCACGAGGCAGCCAGGAGTGAGTTATTTCTGTTCCAACTTGACTGTACCAGCCCAAAGAATACAATATTTAAAATGTTAGAACAAGAACAGCAGCTTTGTAAACAAAGAACAGAGACAACGGTCAAATATCTTAAACAAAATAACCACTTTACCATCCCAAAAGCTGTAATATTGTTCAAACCTTCTGATAAAGTTAGCTAGGTGCATAATAATAGATAACAGGGTTTCAGTCTTAAGGAAACCGTTTCTGCCATGGGAAGGCTAAGGTAATTCACACACATTTCTAATAAAATCTATTTTTAAGTATAATTTTTTTTGTCTGTATGTAGTGGCTAACATTAAAAAGGGTAACTACAAATGTGAATTCTTAGCGTAAAAGAAATGTCAATAAAGAGTATCTTACTTGGAAAGTCCATTGCAAATAACACTTTAAAACGCTCTGCAAATGTAAGTTAAATTGTTTGTAGAGCCCTTAGAAAGTCCATAGATTACCCAAGCAAACACAGCCTTTATGAAGGAAGAAAAAGAGACTAAACCCATAATGATTACAGTCTCTGTAGAGATAGCATTACAGTAGGCTTCCTTTTCAAACAGGAAACTAAATTTAGTACATATAAAGCTCTACAATTTGGATCTATCCAAATTACTCAGTGGTCACTAATGCCAAAGGAAACTTAACTTGCACACTGAGAGTCCCAACATATTTCAGAACATTTAAGAACATATATAAGGATGTATCAAGAAAAAAACCCAACAACTTACTTCTGCATTTAGCTTACAGATGTGAACAGGCAAACAGAAGCCAGCACCACTTTTAGCTCTCTACTAGATCCTACAAGACAAGGCTTAGCACTTGGTGTAGCCACATGGGTATGGCTGACTTCAATTAACTGCTTGCGGCTGGCAACCAGCTGAGACTGAGGAAGAGTAGGAGGGTTACATCTTGAGCTTTTCACAGCTTCTCCCCCTCAGTAGTTCTGTAGGTTTCAGAGATAATAAAGTTATGTTCATAGTGCACCAACCCTGTTATAGCACTGAGTTCCAGTATTAAAATATGCCACTCATGAAAGAACTTTCTTTTTTCTTGCTATTGGCACTGGTCCTCTGTATGAAACTCCCAGGCAAAGTTTGGCAATAGGGTCTGATAAGCAAACCGCAAGGTGAGAGAACTCTCCTGTTTGCTTGCTTTTTTAAATTTTATTTATTTTTACTCTTACTATTTTTTCTATGTTAAAATATAAGTTTATAACAGAATTTCTATCCTTAGTGTTCCTCTGAATTTTGAGCATCTTCTAAACAATTTCACAGCATATATTAAAGAAAAAACATGTACTGTGATGGTTGTATTTATATCAGAGCTTCAGTCACTATCATTCAGGTCTAATTTCTCCATAAAGACTGAGCTAATGTATCACGTATTGAACCATTTATTGCATTAAGGAATTAAAAATAACTGGTGACAAGAACAGCAGTTTGATGTCAGAATAATGAATTTAACCAGCTTCCTGATTTACCACACCAAATTTCACATTCTCTGGGCACCTGACATAACAACTAGTCTTATTCCATAAGCTATAAAGCTTTGGCTGCTCCTGTTCTTACTTTTTTTATGAATAAGCTTTAGATTTCCAGTACACTCCTACATCATAAAAGAGACACAGAGGCATTTCCCTTGCATGAAGAATTCAAGGGTCAAGAATAGGCAAAGAAATATTTGAACTGATGACCTTACAAGCAACCTTGTTTAAAAAATTTCAATTACTTAAAATAAAACTTTTACAAAGGGGTTTGGAAGTTGCATGCATGGCTACAATAAAAGCCAAGGTGCTTCTATCTAAAGCACAGAGACAGAGAAAATAGGTCTTTCAAAGATACCAGGAATGGCTTTTTCCTGTTCTCCTGACTATCACTCAGTCTCTGTGACACTTAGAGAAGTGCCCCCTTTTAACTTTAGGAAACTAGAAAGCAGGTCTATGTGTACTGGGAGTTGGTGGCATGGTAATGACAGATAGGGTCCTATCCTCACTTCTCTCCATAAACCACTTCTTGCCTCACAGAAGATGTATGCAGATCCATAGAGTTATTTTAGGTACATAACCCCTCAGTCGTCATAGGTGTGATTCCAAAATGGCATTAGGAGTTTAAGCTTCTGAAATACAGAGAAGTGGAGAAGTCCATCATTTAGCTGAATATTTTTCTACAAACAAAATAGTTAACTCTTTGGTACTTATATGAAAGTACAAGCATGGTCTGTATCCTATTTTCTTGTTCAGCATATCACTAAGAATAAGTGAGCAAGAGTTCTCCCCTCCAAATATAGAAATGGTTTCTCTTATGTAATTTATAACAGACCCCTCATTATAGTCTTTTCACCATATGATTGTGTGTCTAAGAACAATTAAAGACATTCAGAATTCTTGGTATTTTCTTTAAATGAGCTGACTGGCTGTGTAAGGTACTGGACTGACAACTCTGATAAGTAAAGTCCTCTGTCTTCTGAATTAATACAGTACAGGGAATAGCAATGCAATTTTCATCCACATTCTCCTGGGTATGTAACTTATCCCTGACCTTGAGAAGTGCCCGTTTAATCATTAGCCTCTCTCCTGTAGCTGCTGACAAGAAAGGCAACCATAGTGGCACAAGGCTCCCGTTCATTAGGGAGGAGACTGAGAAACAACTCGTTCCAGCACAGAGCACCATGTAGAATGAGCTCTTCTTCATGTGGTTGATCCTCCCTTCTGCAAGTAACATCAGTATAGTCAGTAATATATTTTATACAGTTGCAAGTTTACATATTCTTTGGTTGAAAGAACAGAAATTAAAACATTCTTTGAAAAGTTATGGTAACTAAAGAACCTATGGCAAGAAATACCTCATCATTTAAGTATGATCACATTGTCTGCATAAGAAGAAATGAGCTATGAAGTTCTTCATAGACAGTTCTTCTTGGTATTTATAAGAACAAAAAAGGCATGGGACGTTTGGGTTTGTTTTCCTCTTTAGAGGTATATGGTACTGTTTCAATGTTTGATACAATATTTGGCAAAAAAATTCCCCACCCCAATTCATCTGCGTCACATCAAATGCTGCACAATTGAAAAAATACTTTATTAATTACAGGAAGAAAAAGGATCTGGAACAGATATGAAAAAGTTAAATGCAAATTTGTTCAACAATGCCCTATTTCATCTCAGATAAACAACGTTAGTATTAAGAACAACGGAATCTATGTATACTCTAAAGAGATGTTTAACGAGACATAACCAGTGAGATCCATCCTTAAAATTCTTATGTGATAGTAACTGTCACACAAGGAATAAGCATCAAATATTTCTATGTATCTTCAGACAGAAGAGATAAGGGTGAGGAGGCCAAATACTTTCGTACATTAGTTAGGAAAACAGAAGATGAGAGGGGAAAAAAGAAGAAAGAGTAAAAGTTGGACTTTTTAAAAGCCAAAGTTAAATTTAAATGTTATCTATAATCTGGGAGACATTAACAATTGATATGAAATTTACCACGTGAAGTGTCCACACAGATTATTAAAACATTTGCTTAACAGAGACTTTTGAAGTGAAAGCTTCACATTTGAGTGTGCATGGACCAAACAGAAGTAAAGGTTTTCTTAGTGCCTTTTTGTAATTGTAGGTGAAATTCATACCTTATGTGGCTGCAAAACAAAGAACAGACGATACTTGCTGTAGGAATGTCAATGGGATTTTTATTCATGGTCTTGTTGTGGAAAATGTACTGAATAATGGTATTTGGTATTCAGTGTCTCCTGCAAACTGCCAGTGTTGGAATTTCCCTTCCTGAAAGCATATATTCGATATCTGTGCTTCGTTTTTTTTCCCTTGCTCATTCATATGTGTGTGGTTTTCCTTTTATCTCCCACCCCTTTTAATTTAAATAAAACTCTAGGTAAAAAAAGAAGAATCAGAAGATCATAGGATGTGAAGATGCCATTCTGGGAAGTAGCTAGCAGTCTCAACAGTGAAGGAAGCCAAGTGATCTTTCAAGTGGGCTATTACTGTAGTTTTGGGAGCAGAATAATGAAACTGAACAGAATAATTGGCCTAAATATCTGGTTAGAGGGCTGGTACAGAGAAAAGAGCATGAAAGGCTCTACTAAAATCACAGAAAGGTGGGTGTTCCTGCAATCAGCACAGAAAAAAAAAAGCATCAGAGAAGTCTGTAAACTAAAGAAGAGGGGGACGGGAACCATTGGAAATAAATCCAAGCAGAGAGGGGAAAAAAATACCCACTAAATCTGAAAGTCTAAAGGAAAAGAAAGCTGTTGATTGTATTTGCTGACATTTCAAGGATGGCAATAGGGAAGCAGCAATCAGAGGTGCAGTATCAGGAGGTACACACTACAAGAGAAATATGGGTGGCTCCTGAAATACACGTAGGAACAATTGTATATATTTTAAAAACAGTGACAAAGACACAAGCTGGTTGAATAGTCTGTTATGGAAAGTGAGACTTAAGCTATCACTACAACGAGAAAATAAACAACCATTCCCTCTAAACTGGTCATTTCCATCAGGTGTAAACTTAGCAAATGACTTCTGAACAGAAAAGCAATGAAGTCAGTACCCTCATGTTATGACCATCCACGTTCAGGTCAATTTATTACATTTGAAAACATCTGAAGATATAAGATCCAGTTTGACTATGTTGTAGATATCTATATGACAGACATTATTACACTTACTGAGATGAAAGATTAAGCTACTAGCATTTTCCACACCCTCATTATGTACTTCTGAAAGTAAGTTATCATAAACAGTCCAAAACTGAAGACAGAAACATACAATGCAGTTGACATTCCTGTTGTTAATTAATTATGATGATAATGACAGTATCAATAAGTGATAATTAGAATGACAACACTATACATTAAGAAAACTATCAAGGTATTTACTGTGTAATTAGCACTTTTAAGTGACATAGCAGACAACAAGTGGCTTTTCATTGGCTGGTTTATATTAGAGCTCTTTAAATAACATACAGATCAAGATCCATTAGCAGGAGCCCTAGAGCCTTCATAAATGCAAGAATGATGAGAGTGTGAAGGACCTCAATGCAGAGAAACATGGCCCGAAAAGGAGGAGAGCTACAAGTTTCAAGCATTTCCTAACCAGTGAAACTTCAGACTGTGCAGATATTTTTGAATACTAATCAATATGTTACCAGCTAAATAAAAGCAACTATAGGAAAGTGATTAACAAATAAAATTACATGTTAATATCATAAATATATTAGGAAAGACATATATATCTAGGTCAAGATGCAAAATATGCAGGAAGAGGTAATCCCTTTTTGTAGAGCAGCTGTTATTATTGGGAGTAAAAGACATGGTTTGGAGTACAAAAGCCTTTGCCTAATGCATGCATATATCGATTTATTTAAACTATTTCTAATAAAAGATATCACCGATTTCTATGAAAAATTTGCTTTGCATATCGGTAGCTGATCACACCTACAGAAGCACTTCTAGATTAAAAGAAGCAAATTACCAAGCAGCCCTCTCTTGGTAAAGAGTAAAAGGTAAGCATTCAACACAAAGTACAAGCCTTCTTTTTAAATGCATACAATAAAACAGAGAGATTATATATGTACAATCTCACAGGCCTGGAATGCATCACAAGTGCATTCAAGCTAAGAATGAACACTGAGTTTTCTGTGGGCCTAATTCTCAGAATTTATACAATGAAAAATGAAATTGAAAACTAAATATAAGGAAAAACCACATAAGACCATTTTTGTTTTGTGTCACTACAAACAGAAGGAAGGCAGAACAGTGAGTAAAGCTCCTTAGTGAGAGCTATGCAACATCATTCTGTCTCTTTGCCATAGCTTCAGTAATAATTACACCGTTAATTTTCTTGGAGATATATCTCCTATTAGACAATAGCTTTTATTTAAGAACAATCAGAAATAATAGAAATAGCATCAGGCTCTCTCTCCCTTTGATCTCTTTTTGTTTCCAAATGCTGCACATTAAAAAAAATGCATACAAGGGACGACATCACTTGAACAAACTACTACTGTTATTATTAAACAAGTCTCTATTTCTAAGAATTTTCAGTAATAATCAATAAACAGCACTTCAGCTTGAAAGCAACTTATTCACTCAGAGAATATCCAGTGAGACTCTCATTAGATAAGACTAATTAACAAGTTTTATTTCAGAAATGCTCAGATAGTGACAGTAAAGCTTTTATAAATAACATATTTTTATCCCTGCTTGTACTTCAGAGGCCTCTAGAATTTTCTTTGAGATCAGGACTCATGTCAGGCAGCATACAAACTCATAGTTAGCTGTAGCATAAAAACATTCAAAAGTAGAAATTCATGGTAGAAAGACAATGGTTACAATATAAGAAACCATTTTTCAATTCAGTAGTTATGGTACAGGAGAACTGGTGTGAAAAGAAAATTTATTCAAAGCCATTGTCAAGAAATGCATTTAGAAGCAGGACAGCTAATCAAGCCGTGACTACAGACTATAGAACTAACATGAACACCACAAACAGAATTGAGCAATTAATATTGGCATATTCTTAAGAGAACTAATTCCAAAGGAAATGAAATTAATGTCAGAGAATAAAGGAATAATACAAGAAAGAAGTTGAGGTGATGCATTTTCAGAAATATTCCTGGATTTGATTTATATTTTTATTCAATTGCAGTTGCATATTGCATGTCACTCCTGCATTCATTTGGGCAACCCAACCATCTTACGTGCATCTTTACACTGTTATATTTACAACATCCTGAAGAAACTGCTACTTTGCTATTTCTCATTTTCCCACAGATAAACTATGAGAGAGAAATCCCACCTCCATTAAAATCAATGGCACAACCAACACTGATTTAAATGGAATGAGAGCTCCACCTGAATGAGTTGTTCAAGGTCACATACAAATTCTGTGCTACAGCAACGAACTGAGTATCACTTTCAGAGTGCCCAGCACACATAATTAGTAACTGAGCTTATCTTCTTTTCCATAGCTAATGGCTCCCCTGAAAAAGCTTCCTGGTAATACCTTCAGCTTAGAAGGCTGAATGGGAAAAAAAAGGTTACTTGGCTCAGAAGAAAAACAGACAAACAAAATCCAGCAATAACCTGCACTATAACTCTACTGACTCTGTGTACCCTACTTTCTCTTGTTAAGAGTTTCCATTTCCTTCCCAGGATTGCTGAGAGTTACAAATTATAAAGCAATCCAGGATAAGTAATTTCTTTTACTGGAGCTGGAGGAGCTGGGGCTGATACTGGATTTGCTTCACTTTTCCAATGTAGCTAATTGATAGTCTACTTCATACAAGTAAGGTAAAAACATGGTAAGAAATAATGTTATAGAGTGACAAAAATAATTAATAGGTGTACATTTTTTGAACCACTGTTTGTTGTTTGACCTTCAAGCCATCTCGAAAATTACTAACTCCCAGAAAACTGAAACCTGATAGTGCTAAGACTGCACATTGGTATGACACCAGGTAACATGGATTTCAAATAAAAATCTCCGATTTAACTCTATAGGGTTTGCATTAAGGGCTATATGCTCTCAGGCAACAGTAAAAACAGTAGGTGGGAAAGTTTAACTCTGTAGCAAGGTGAAAAGCTCTCCATAAGCTGATACTTCTATAAAGCAGTCATTCTAACAAAACCAAATACCACTGACATTCCAAGCACGCATAAATAAGGCATTTTTAGAGAGATCCTTCCCACATGAATTTACAATTTTGCTCATAGGATTTAAGGCCAGAAGGAACCTGTATGATATCTAGTCTGACCTCCTGCATTATAAAGTCTGCACAATTTCATCAAGTGGGAAGTATTTCTGTTAAAAATATAGCATATGCCTTACTGCTGGGCTTGTGCATGGAAAGAAGAAAGCAAGACATACAGTGACAGAAAAGATCAATGCTGTTACTCATGTGCAACTTTTTTAATGCTTATCCACATTTATGGGAGAAAAAGAAATTGCAGATTGAGACTGTTAATGCATTAATTCTTATTTAATAATTTATCAACTTCTTATATAAGCAGTATTGGAGAGCAGCCTCTGAAAAAACAATTGTTTCATAGAGCTGTTATATAACCTTGCAGAATAGGATATTGTAAATAATTAATCCCTATGAAAGAACTGAGGGATCTTTTGGCAAGGATTAAACATGAAAAGGACAATGATTGGACTCTGTCTTTTTTGGGAAAAAAAATCCAAAGATATCAACAGTGACTGCAGAACCTCAGAATTTTTGTAGGGCTTTTACTGATTTAGAAGTTTTAAAGATGAAAGGTATTGTATCTTAAAGGTCTTTTCCAACCTAAATTCTATGATTCTATGAATCTGATATAGAGAAAAGAAATTATAAATAGCGATGTGATTGGTGCTCAGTACCGCTCTTAAAAGGACAATTCATTATAGTATTTCAAGCCCAGTATTTTTCACTCTCTGCTTCAGAGACACATACATACCTATCTGTGCCTCAAAATGAATGTTGCAATAAAAATTACCACTTCATCTCAAGCAAAATTTTATAAAAGTTCACATTAAAACCAAGAACATCTCTGATAACTTATTGCAACACAATAAAATGGAACATACAGGAGATGTTCAAATGTATTTTAAAAATTAATAAGGTTCTACCTGCCTAAATCAAGTTATTGCATAAACCATCACTTTGCACTCATCAAAAGTCACTTGTCATCCACCATCCCAAAGCTGTTTAATCTTCCTAAGCCCCTTCAAAAACTACTAATAATGAAAATCAGCCCTGTAAACAAGAAGTGAAAACTTCCTCACAAGATTTTTTTCAGGTTTAATTTAGGTTTGAATTGTTTCTCGCAAAATCCCTGTAAAACTTCTACTGGGTAACATGCAGAAAGTTGCCTTGAAGAGCGGTAAGCCAAGCCTATCTCTGGCCAAAGCCTATCAGTTACTAGCAGCATGCTACCTGAGCAGGCAATCTGGCCCACATTTCTGCTTAACATACAAAGTTTCCCTAAATCACCAGCTTTGCTGTCATAAGCTGCACCCCTGCTCTGAGCTCGCTGCCAGCATGGAGAGACTCACTGGGCAGCCCACGGGGACTCCAATGGACAGAGAGTCTGGGCTGAGCACAGTGCAACTGCCTGGGAAAAAACTTGTTGTGATTGCCCCAATCACTAAAAAATTCTTGCTTTGACAATTGGACATTTTCAGAGCAGAGGCAGCTTTGTAAAGAAATAGAGGCCAGAACTAAGATGAGCTTCATCTCATCTTGTGATGGTGAGGGGGCTGGAGAACAGGCCTTATGAGGAGCGGCTGAGAGAGCTGGGGGTGTTTAGCCTGGAGAAGAGGAGGCTGAGGGGAGATCTCATTGCTCTCTATAACTACCTGAAAGGAGGTTGTGGAGAGGAGGGAGCTGGCCTCTTCTCCCAAGTGACAGGGGACAGGGGACAGGACGACAGGGAATGGCCTCAAGCTCCACCAGGGGAGATTTAGGCTGAACATTAGGAAAAAATTTTTCACAGAAAGGGTCATTGGGCACTGGAACAGGCTGCCCAGGGAGGTGGTTGAGTCACCTTCCCTGGAGGTGTTTAAGGGACGGGTGGACAAGGTGCTGAGGGACATGGTTTAGTGATTGATAGGAATGGTTGGACTCGATGATCCAATGGGTCTTTTCCAACCTAGTGATTCTATGATTCTATAAGAACACCTGTAGAGCTTTTTCCACAGAGTATTGTTACTATGGAAGTGATGTTCTCACCATTCAGTGCATTCAGGCTGTATTTCTGCATTTCCAGGGTGGGGAGACCCTGCAGATCGATGTAGGTAACAGGTTGTTGCTTTATATTTACTCAGGCCATAACATAAGCAGTGTAGTGTTCTCCAGCTGTGAAGTTACTGAAGCTTTAAAGCAGGGGTGTTTGAAGGTGTCTGAGGAAACATCAATGATGCCATGCTCACTGCAATTAAAATCCTGAAAATATTATTGCAAGAGTTCTGCAGTCAATATATACAATGGGAAGCAATTAGAGGTTTTGGATGTTTTAATCTATTGCAAACTAACTGCTAGGAAATCTTCCTGTTTGGGGGCAGGAGGGAAAAATACATCTTCTATTCTAAAAGGTTGTGTTAAACATTTATTTTAAATAAAGATAAGGATAGAGTTTCATGCACAACCACAAATAAATATAAGCCTTTCCAGTTATTTCAAACACCAATTAAAAGTTGTCTCTCATTTTCATAGTTCTTAATTTACTTGGTTTTTTTCCATTGATGTAAACAGTAGATCCCAAATTGTTCCTTCCACTTTTACAGAACCTTCAGGAATTTTGCTCTCTGTGACTCAGAAGCCTTCTTCCTTTTCAAACTGCTAACTTGTACCTCTGCTTCACTGACTCCATAATTACAAATTTTATCTGAAAATGATTATTTCCTGGTATTTTTCTTAGCTCTGTGACAAGAGTGCTTTGCTAACCATTAACCACAATTCTCTTTCTTGTCTTATTTAACTCTAATATGTTCTGGAATCCAGTATGCAAAAAAATGCTACCAAGTATTGTGTATGATGTGTAAATTGTAGGGATTATGAATGAAAGAACAAGATTACAGGGGAATCACTGGTAGTTAGAGAGAAGCATTAGAAACTACAAGTCTCCATTAGACCTCAACAGGATCTGTATTTCTATTACCCCTTGCAGGGGCTTTGTTTTAAATACTTTGTTTTAAAGACAACAACAAAAGATCCTCTCTGAGCATATAGTTACACTATCTTCTTGTATCCACTTTTATCTTCCTTTCATAATATGGTTGTAGTGTTACTTTTACATAATGGTAATTTTTGGTTTGCAGTTTTGTTTTATTTTGTTCTTTAAAACTGCTCTAAGCACTTTGAAGACACAAACTAATCATGAGTGGTCCTCTGGATTTTCTTAAAAAAAAATCATAAAGCATAATTTCATAACTGTTTTTATACACACAGTGAACAGACTTAGAAACTAACTATAAGGATATAGAAATTTCAATAATATTATCCCTTCTAAATATACAAGATCATCTGGAAACCTGTAGAGTCTCCTAACAAGCAGTTTAGGTATATGTTACTGTACATACCTCTAGCCCTGTTGATGATACCCTAAAAAATTCTAGTGGCTTCTGTTCATTTTCAGCTAAGACTCAAGTGTGATGCTTTCGCATAAACAGATTTTTTTCTTTTCAAAGACAGCTATGAGAAACATTAACCCCTACTGCACCTAGTTTTGCATCTGAAGAGTGCCAAATTTCATAGATTTGGCAGGCTTGCATACACAAGAGCATACTAGCTCTATAATTAATTTTTTGTGCATGAAAGCATAAATACATATGGGTACTCATTTTGTCATCTGTTTCTTTCCTTTAAAGAAGACTGTGATTCCATGAGATGAAGGAAGAAAATTCTCTTTTCTGCTGACTCACTGCAATGGTAGCAGAGATCCAGACCAGCAGCTGAAGAAAAATTGGCTGCTTGTCTCTATTTTGCACAGTACTAAATATTGCTTCAGCACGCACCACTCAAACAACTTAAAAATTAATCTCTGAAATAAGAAAGTACAAGAGGTTATAATCTCTGTTGCCTTTGTAGCTTTCCCACTATTAGAAGACTGAAAGTGAGGCTATCTGGTGTTCAAACTCATTAGTACAGTGAATAAGCACCATCATCCCATCCCATTAAGCACATCATGGGTAAATCTTTTCCAAGAGAAGGTAGTAACTGGCATTATTCTAAAGTAAAAATAATAATAGTCATCACAATCCCTAATTAAAGTTGAATAACTAAGGAAGAACCCATATAACAATTCACAAGGAAGTTTTGAAGATGCTCTGCTTTCTCTGTGAAGGTTTTGGATTTCACTCACCAAACATTGTTATATCAAGGGCTAAAAGTTCTTGAAGGTCACTTTCATCCTGTTTCTCAGAAGGCCAGGAATTCTTTCAGTTAAAATTGTTTTGCATTTTCAGCACAGAGAGAACCCTGCAAACAGTGTGAATTGTTACTTAACCTACTAACAAATACAGCAAATAAAAGAACGAGGCACTAAATTGGAGACTGAGTAATTACACTATTTTTTCCAGTGCCAAGTCATGTTCCAAAGCAGAATGAAGCTGGTGTGGATGTGCTCCTTTCCACTCAAGATCTTTTTTACAGATTTGTATCAATTTGACAATGAAATGCTTTACTGCCATACACTAATTTTTCACGTCTGTACTAAAAATTGTGTTCCTATCAGTGCAGTGTTTTCTATTCCAAGCACTAGAGGTATTTTATACTCCACAGGCTGCACACAATTGTATCTCTACAAGGTATTTCAGTCTATGGCAGCTAATAATGCTGCTCTTCACTTGGCTCCAAATATAGCATGGAGTTGCATTCTAAATAATTACAATATTATAAAACATGCCAAAGTTATAAATTAATGTATATTTCTCAAACCTACTGCAACTAATAATAATTTGGCAGTGAATACAATTGTTTTGATAATGTAATCCAGAAATCTCAATACCTATTAGTCCTGAACAAAATTTCACGAAGCACCTTTTGTTTACTTGCCCATCCTCCATTTTGCACTCTAATATTCAGTCAGATGGCTGTGAGACATCTATAAAAATTATCTGCAGTCTCCTATTGCCATAGTACAGATAATTCTCCAGTTTTCTTCATGAGCTGCAGAAACAAAAGCAAACACCTGTCTAAACGCATGCCTGCTAAGGCTTTCTGTAGAGTTGTAGTGAGCAATATTTCTAGGTGCCATTTGATGAAGAGTCCTGGTTGGTGACAATATATCTGAAACAGAGGTTTAGAACCGTGGCGTATTTTTAACTTCCTGACATATGCAGCGTACTCTGCTGTTGAGGAATTTTCCTCTCACCAAAGTGATGAGCAGACAAGGCAACGCTAATGCTACTCTATGCTCTGCTCAGTGGGAGGTAATGCAAAATCAGCGCAGTAGCAAATATTATATCAGTAGTGTGGTGCTCCTTTCCTCTTTCCTCCCCCACCTCAGTTTGAGTTGGAAAGTGGTAACATACAGGACAGACTACATTCTTCTTCAAGCAAAAAAGGATGAGGAAATATACTTGGTGACTGGTAGGAAAACAGAGTTTACTAAAAATGCACTGGTTGATAGTAAATAACTGACGTTCATATTCAGTACACGTGCTGAGCAGCTATAGCCAGTGATATAACCTGTTATATCAACACAGACCAAATTCATCTTTCAGTTATATCGATGCCACCAAGAGTCCTCTAAATTCGTAGCTAGTGTTTCTCTAGCTCTGTAGTGATGATATCAATGTATCAGTTCATCGATGCTGCACCTGCTATGATGCAATTATTAAGTATGGGTATATTTAGCATTAGAGAAAACAAAAACTACTCTATACTTACTGACATGCAAAACATAGTAAATTAATTTCCCCAGTTAGAATAGTTACAAGCGTAAAGCCTCTATTTCTTTGAGTACACTTGATGAAATAATGTTTCAAAGGACATGCACATTTTAATTACTCAAAAACATAAGAGTCGCAAAAATAGATTATGTAGTTATGGGAATTTAATTACTGAGGATATCTTCAAAGGTTTTAATTTGTGATATATCTTCATTTTCAAAGAAAAACATCTGTCTTTATCTAATACAGATTGTCTTTGACTCTAAAGACTGTAATATAGAAACAACACAGGTTAAAAGTAAACATTGTGAAACATATAGAGCTCTAGACTTCACTGAAAAATAATCTTTATTTTTATAAATATAGTTGGTGGACTGCAAATCATTAACAGGCAAGTCTAAACTCAAACTTAACTAGGCATCATTAACAGGATATAAGAGTTCGTATGGCATTAGCTGTATGACAAAACAATTCCTTTTCCCATATTATGAACTGACTTAAAAACAGATGCTGGCATGATGCATATAACATATATGCCTCCCCAGAAAAGGAGAAAATGCAGAACCACAAAGCTCAAATGCAAAAATATTCAAAATGCATCTCCTGGGTACCTGATTTAAAGAAACTAATGTATAAATGCTTATGGATTACTGAGAAAGCAACATGCAATTGGTGTATGTCCAGTTACGAAAAGGAAAATGGGAAATACAGACCTGCAGATAACAGTCACTAAACCAAATGGAACCAGCACATGTAATATGATTTATATCTCTTACTATTCTCATGTACTTTCTTTCACTAACCTCTTTCAAAATGATTGCTCAGTTATCCTACCTGTAGTTGAAGCAGCTCTTACTTTCCCTACAGTTTGTACTTTAAATCAAGATAGTTTTCACTTCAACAACAATTAAAGAAAAAAAAACCAAACAAAACCTGCCTGCATATTT